>OY728140.1:2074502778-2077066278 GCA_963277665.1 Viscum album
CCCCTTGCTCTTGGAATTGACAAGAATATCGTCTATAAAGACTACCACAAATTGATCAAGATAGTCTCTAATGACTCTATTCATCAGATCCATGAAGATAGCAGGGGCATTAGTAAGACCAAATGGAATCACTATAAATTCATAGTGTCCATACCTTGTACGGAAAGCCGTCTTTGGTATATCCTCCGTTTGGACCCTTAATTGATGATACACTGAACGAAGATCAATCTTGGAAAAGTATTGAGCTCTGCGTAGTTGGTCAAATAGGTCATCAATGCACGAGAGAGGATATTTGTTCTTGATAGTGATCTTGTTATGTTCTCGATAATCACTGCAGTGTCTCATTGATCCATCTTTCTTCTTAACAAATAGAACAGGTGCTCCCCAAGGTGACGCACTAGGGCGTATGAATCCCTTATCATGATTCTCTTGGAGTTGTTTCTTCAATACCTACAACTCAATTGGGTCCATTCTATAAGGTGTCTTGGAAATAGGCAAAGCACATGATACGAGTTCTATTGAAAACTCAAATTCACGATTTGGTGGAAGACCCGGTAATTCCTCTGGAAACACATCATCAAACTCCCGTACGATGGGCATATTCTTAATCGTGAGTTTCTCACCAACCATTTGAGATAAATAACCTTCATTTAGTGGAATGAAGACCCATAAGATGGAAGAAATTTCCACCGGAAGGTTATGTTCATCCTTGCATTGATAGACGATAATAGATTGATCTGGAAAATGAAATGTGACTTCCCTTCTTTGGAAATTGATATGAGCTCCATATAAAGAAAGCCAATCCATGCCAAGAATCACATCAAATTCCACTATAGGAAGGATCACAAGATTTTCAGGAAGCACTTTCCCACAAACTTCGATCGGAGAAGAATTATAAACTTTTGATGCGACTGTTGTGCCATTAGGTATTGTCACAGCTAACTCAACATCTAATTGTTGAGGTAATACGGTGATACCCGTAGAAAATTCTTCAGAAATAAAAGAGTGGGTGGATCCAGAATCAAATAAAACATTTGCCACTTTAGAGTGGATGGTAAGTGTACCTTTCACCACATCGTTATCGTACTCCACATCGCTGATAGAAATTGCATGTGACTTTCCTTTGTCTTTATCCTTGAGAGTTTGTTGACGTCGACCATCATCATCAACACTTGGATTAGGGAATTTATTGGAATAATGCCCCATCTCCTTGCACTTTAAACATTGAAGTATAGTAGGTTCATTCTGTGTATCCCTTCCTTTGTTTGCATCATTAGACTTCTTCCCATCATCGTGGCATTCAAATGCCCGATGACCTTCCTTTCCACATTTGAAACATTTACTTGTCCCTTTAAGACAACCTCCTCCATGTTTCTTTCTACACTTTGAGCATAAGGGAAAGGGCATCTTCTTTTCTGTGTTCTCTTTATATTTTCCTTTGAATTCCATTTTCCTCTTCTTATCAAACCCATATGACTGAAGGGTTACACCAATCTCCATCTCGACTTTGAGAGAACATCGAACGATTTCCTCGTAGCTATTGAAGTCCCTTATGGCTAACGCCCTTCGAAGACTTGGTTTCAAGCCACTAAAGAATCAATCGATCTTACTCTCAGGTTGGATAATAATACCAGAAGCGTAACTTGCAAGTCTTGTAAAATTTGCTTCATAGGTACCAACAGATTAATCATCCTTTTGCTTTAGTTCAAAAAACTCTTTCTCCATCTTTGTTCGGAGAATACGAGGGAAGTACTTATTGAAATATAAGTTCTTGAACTCGTCCCATTCCATGGACTCAATTTCATCCCTTTGCCTCGTATTCATAATAAGATTCCACCATTGATCAACATCTCCTTCCAAACGATACACTGCTAGGATGACTTTATCATGTTCAGAACATTAAAGAACTAAAAATATATTTTCAGTAGTACTAATCCATTGTTCAGCAACTAATGGATCAGTAGACCGGCTGAATGAAGGTGCACGCTGCCTCATGAAGGATTCAACAGAATGTTTCTCCTTCCTTTGCTCGTTTGGAAGTCTTGCATGATTCATAGCTTGAGAAAGTTGTGTGAGCATGGTTACAAGATTTTGCATTCTAACTCCCATAACGTTTGGTTGCTCAGGGGGACAATCATTGCATTGCCCTTCGCATTCCGCATTAACACGGTTCCTTCGGGTTCCAGCCATTGACTAAAACCAAGAAGAATAGTGTGAGAAACACTAATTATAATAGGAAAACCACATAATCAAGAATAAAATTTCACACTTAAGGTCTTATCCTTGGTTATTCATGGCCATTTCTAAAACACTAAGATTGTGTTCTATTTTTAGACTTATCCTTAGGGTTCTTACTAAGGATTTCACTTCCTAGTTTCCAAAGGTTGACTATACCTTTCCTTTGATACCAACTATAACGACCCATACTTTACATACATTTTTAATACTTCAAAATTGAAGCATACTTATTACAACATATAACAAAACCACGAAAGGACTGTATAGGTATAGTGTCTTTAGAAACTGGGAAACATAAACAACTGGTTCATAAAGCGTCTACACTGTCTCCCATTTATTTCATCATATCTATAGTCCCTTTTGGCATATCTTACCTAATAACCTTCTTCCTGACCTTGGGAAAGAAAACTTACAAAAGGGTGAGCTCAAATCCTCAGTAAGGGTAAACAAAAGAAATATCAATCACATCATATACATAAGCACATAACTTTTGGAAATCTTAACCTACAAAAGAGATCACAATTTCATAACATGGGATAAATCATGGCAGTGAAATGTAATCACAATAATCATAACTTAAAACATGAAACTTTGTGGCATACACACATAATCATAGAGAATCATTTCTTGTTAGTCAAGACTCATTGCCATGACTATCTTAGTGGACAAAGTCCCTTTCTGAACCGAGTCACCCTCATTTCAGTCCTGTTTCACTGAACCGGTATAACCTACCGTTCCAGCCATGTCTATATCATGAGATATAAAATCTTTACCAAATGAATTGGAGGGAGATATAGGTCCCACCCATCTCATAATGATACCATTCTTATGTGTGCCACAAAATCATAAATCATACATCATTGCATTACCCATGTAATAAAATGGGATTCTTAATCATCATGCCATCATAATCCATAAACAATTGATATCATTTCATCATAATAAAATTGAAACCATTTAAATCATAGAGACATTTTACTTGAAAAATACATGTCAAATAATTTCATCTTAGATGGAAAATAGTTTTGATAAAAACACTTGAAATGAATTTTTGAGGAAAATATCCTTTCTTCTTTAAAATCATTTTCTTGTCACAAAATTCCATGAAATTTTAAAAGATAATGGTTTTGTTGAAAATAATCATGCAATCTTGTAGAGGAAGCTTCTTGAAAATGAGGTGTTATGAAACCGTAAAAATCTTTTCAGGCCGTATAAGTTAAAAATAACATTATCCTCGTACTTTTGTCGGAAAAGTCAAAAAGTACCTTATATGGTAAACAAAGGAAATATTCCATTCATACAATGTGGTAAAAAGTCAATAAAGGGTAAAAATTACTTTAAACATTCATGGAAGAATGTTAAACATTTTTAAAAAAACATTTTTTGAAAACATGGTCATGGATGATAAACGTAACCCCAGTAAATACTTACGAGTAAACAATCTTGGATAAAAATGAGATTGCAAAATTATCCCTTACCTTAGATCCGATTTGCTTTGTGCGTGTTCGAAGCTCCTGTATAATGGTTTAAATAATGTTATTTACTTATTCCAGAATCATACATACTGATACAGTCATATTCTTAGCTTCTTATTAGTAATATTTCATTGTTACTTGTTACTCGGGTCTTTATTGCCTTTTGTTCTTATGCGTGTTTTGCTGAATAAATTCTTATTATTCTTTTAAGGTTATAGATACCTTAAATCCAGAATGATATTTGTGTAACATATATCATATTTATTCATTCAATTCATTTATATAATTACTATGTAATGATGATCATGTAGAACGAGTCGCATCACATCGTGGAGACCGTATTCCGTACGTACGCACGAGCGATGATATTGTTCTCATGATCATGGAATTGTTTTTAAGTGTTTTTATACTATTTTAGTATCAATATAACTTTATAATAATCATATATAGTTACTCATTACACCATTATACCCATCCTTGTAAGGTGATGGTGGAAAATAGATTACACCACGGCGTGGAGACGGTATTTCGTACGTACGCACGCGCGGTGATTTCATTTTTCCGTAGGATGGATAGAAGATGAATTAGGGTTGTTTCATATTTATAATAAAATATCAGTATGTAAGTAATACTGATGTTATTACTTTATCATGAAACAACTAAAGAAGAATAAGTTGAAGAAGAAAGAAATTGAAAAGATCGGTAATGGATATTACCTCTTCTTTGAAATGCCTCATTGAATCCTCCCCTTATGGAACTAAGATTGGTCTTTGAAGAAGACTAGGACCTCTAGGATTATTCTAGGGAAGTGGAGAAGGGATTTTGGCAGGGGTTGGCCGAGCTTGAGTGCTCAAATTGGTGTGAGGAGGAGGGGGAGCAGGTGCCATTTTATAAGGGAGGAGAGGGGCAACTTGGGAATATCTCAAAATATTATTTTATATTAAAGTCAAAATCGGTTTATAATGGTTCCAAAGGGTATTATTTCGGATCTAATGTGGCTATGGGTCTAAATCCTATCATCCAATAGGATTTAGACAAGTTTAGGTTATTATTTTAACCTTATCAATTAGATTTAACTCTAAGTTAAATAATTTAACTTTTACCGTGTCTTTTGGTTTTCTTACACTATATGGTGAATAAACTTACTATAAGCAGCAAAACGAACCCCACGTTTTTTATTATTAATATATATAACCTTATCTAAGCCATTTGCCCGAAACATCGATTTTTAGGAATAAAATAACAATTAATAATATAATATTTTATTTAAAAACTATTTTGTGTCAATTTTGACACTATTTGATATATGATTTTTGTGAAAGTCATAATAGAATTATATGTTCTAAACAAATTGATTAAATCAACACTAATATATCATAGTAACCTAGAAAATTAGTTTAATTCATAAAAAGTCTCAAATTACATTTATTTGGGCATTTATAACATCAATTATGTTAACATTTCCTTAAAAGGGTAATTACTGCATCATCGTTGTGTCATAAATAAATTAATTTATTTAAAGTCTAAAATTTATAAATAAAATATCATTATGTAGGAAATATTTTTATCTTTCTAATGAATATTTATAATTAAATTTATCTTATGTATAACCCCATATTAAAAAATTTTAATTATTAAAAATTGATTTTAACTATTTTAACTATTCATTAAATAAAATAATAGTAAATGTCATAATATAATCCAAGTGGACCTAAATGGTAATATTATATTAATAAGGTTGTTTTTGGTCGAATTACACTTATCCAATAGAATTAGGAAATGTGTTAGGGTAATAGTAATATCATATTTACCCTTAGTTACCCTATTTACTATTAACCACGTTAAAAAAAGTAAAAAGATACTATTCACCAAAAAAACTATTTTCATCTCATTGAACCACATTTTAGTCCGTGATATTAACCGTGTCTCTCGGATTTTCGAAATTCCACTCACAGAAGCGGTAAAATTATGTTTTATGAAAAATTCAGTTTTTTAACTACCACTTAGTGGTTTCACTATTCATCAAAAATTGAAAGTTTTCAGAAAAATACCAAAATATCACCCTAGGCTAATTTCGATATTCTGAATCCAAAAATGAAGACCATTTTGAAAAATAAAATTTATAAAATTTCAAAAAGTGGTTATTACTATTCATAATGGCTAGTTTTAATAATATTTTAATAGCATATCGTTGTTTAGTGAAACTCGGTATTGCGTACGATGCAAGCTATCGAGGAAGGTCGCGATTTTGTGTAAAGCAAGCCATGAAAGTGTTGTGTAGAAAAATATTTATTTGATGATTTATATAACATAAAATTCTCGGGTGTTACAGTAACCCATCACCCATATGGGTTTTATAAGAATAGAAATAAGAAATTCAAAAGAAAATATAATGACCACACTAAAAAGAAGATGAGTTTCCCTTTATTCTCAAAATGTGGAAAGAAACATGGAGAGAATTGTATTAAAGGGACTAGAAAATTTTTTAAGAGTAGAAAAGAAGGTCATCGAGCATTTTTATGCTGATGTAATGGGAAAAAGATGTCTATGTTGAAAACAAAGAAATGGATATATAGAATTCATCTCCTATACTACAATGTTACAAGTTAAAGGAAATAGGGAATTATTCCAATCAAATCCCTAATCCTATGGCTATTGATGATGATCAGCATCAACAAACTAATAAGGCCAAATAACAAGGAATTTCACAAGAAAACACTATTAGCGAAGTGGTGTTTCAAAATGATGTGGATAAATGTGCACTTTCCATTCACTCAAAAGTAAAAAATGTTTTATTTTATTCTGGATCCACCCACCCTTTTATTGAGAAATAATTTTCTACAATTATATCCACATTACCTAAACAATTATATGTTTAGTTAGCTATGACAACACTCAATGGAACAATATTTGTATCAAAAGATTATAATTTGTCTCTAGTTGATGATTGTGGGAATGTTCTTTCTGAAAATTTTATGATCCTTCATATAGTGTAATTTGATGTGATTCATCACATTGATTGGATTTATCTATATGGATATCATATCAATTTCCAAGGGAAGTCATATTTCATATTTCAGATCAATCTATGATAATCTATCGATGATAAAATGAATATAACCTTTTCAGTAGAAATTACATCCTTCTTATAGGTCTTGAATCTAATAAATTGAGGTTGTTTATCTCAAATTCTAGGGGAAAAACTCATGATTATGAATATTCCCAATATATGAGAGTTTGATGATGTATTTTTTTTATAGAATTTATAGTTCTTCAACAAAATAGTTATTTTCATTTTCAAATAGAACTCAAACCATGCGATTTTACTATTTCATAAACGCATTATAGAATGTCCCCGATTGAGTTGAAGTAATTGAAGAAGTAAATACAACTGAATCTTGATTAGGGATTCATATTCCCATGTCTGTCACCTTGGGAAGAACCTACTATATATTTTAAGAATAATTATTGGTAAATGAGACTCTACATTGATTATCAATAACATAAAAATATCTCTAACTCGATCAAATATCCTCCTCTCTACCTTGATGACTTATTTGACCAACTCCGCGGTGCTCAATACTTTTTCCAAGATTGATCTTCATTCATGATATCATCATTAATGGTAAATAAGGATGATATACTAAATAATACATTCCATACAAGGTATGGAGATTATCAATATACAGTGATGCCTTTCCATCATAAAAATTCCCCCACGATCTTCATGGATCTAATTAATATATTCTTTAGAGACTATCTTGAACAATTTTTGGTAGTTATTATAGATGATATTCTTGTATTTTCAATGAGAAAGTAAGAACATAAATATAAGATGATAATTTTATTATATACCATGATAAAGATAATATTTATCCCACATTTATCTTTTTTGAATTTTGGATTCATAAAGAATCATTTTTTGGTCACATAATCTCAAGAAAGAGGTTATCTATGTATCCAACAAAAAAGAGGTTATTTAATGATGGTCGAGACAAATAATGGTAATTGAGATCTCCAAGTTTCTTGGTTTGGGAGGATATTATTGAAGTTTTGTAAATTATTTTTCATGATTATCTAATCCAATCACCATGTTGACTGATAATGTAGTTATGTTCATTTGGACAGAGGAATTTGAAGAGAATTTAAAATACATAAAAAATGTTAGCCAGTGCACCGACGCTCGCACAAACTTGTTGTGGATAATGTTTTATGACTTAAATTGATGCACCCAAGAAGGGGATGGGATGTATTCTCATGAAAAATGATATTTTTATATATTATGCCTCACAGCAGTTATAATTTATTGAGAAAAATTATCCAATTCATGATTTTGAGTTAGCGGTGGTTAATTTTGAATTAAATATTTGGAGGCATTATCTCTATGGTAAAAGTTGTGATATTTATACAAATCATAAAAGTTTAATGTAATTTTTCACATAAAATTATATTACTATTCTACAATGAATATGGTTTTATTTGATTAAATATTACAACTTTTCAATCCATTACCACCCTGGGAAATAGAACAAGGTCGCATATTGTTTTATTCGAAAAGGCCATGCTAGCTTATCCATAAATAGGATCACAAATGATCCAATATTTATGGATTTTAAAAGAATGGATCTAGAAATTTTAATGGAAGGGGATACATATTATCTTTCTCAAATTAATTTTCAAACATCAATACAAGTGAATATTAAAGAGTCACAAAAGGAAGATATAGATTTACAAAAGAAGGTGGGAAATGTTCATGAATTCAACATTGATTGTGATGAAATAATAAGTTCAGAAACTGGATTTGAGCATAAAAACTCAGTATGGGTTATATAAAAAACATGGAAAGGAAACATGAGTTCATATATACATAAGAATGAAATCATACATTACCCATAAAACATAGGCACTTTAACATACCTCATAAAATCATGATTAAATCATAGAAATCGTAAGACATAAAGGTAACTTGAGGCATTAATAACATTCTTACGTAGGGAGTAACCCTCTTGGTTACGTTTGGAATACCCATCACAGTATACTCCCTAAAATCTCTTCGGAGAAACCTTAACGTTTCACTGATTCGCGTTACCCAATGCATTGGAGAGCTATATCGGGCTCACCCGCCTTTAGTTTATCACGGAACCACCCATCTTCATAATAATGCCCCATGAACCATAACATAATCGTATCACATAAAAAATGCATAAAGGAAACATAACATTTCTACATTTCAATCACAAGATATCAATACAACACAAAAAACATTGTGAAAACCATTTTCAATACCAAAATAAAAGAAAAGTAAAACATGGTATTTATTTTTCTTTTAAAAAGAAGGTATGGCTTGTAGAGGAAGTCGAAACTCAAATAATGGTCACGACGGCGGAGAAGTCGTTGTCGCTGCATACGTACGACAAAAACATTCACTTTTGTCTTTTAGTAAACGCTTCGTATAAAAAATATTCCTTTTGAATAAACTTAAAAGTCAAAGGGGTTTATACACCGTATAAAAGAAAATAAAATATGCCTCAATGAAAGGAGATTGAGACGAAGTCCCATACCTTGTATCCGACTTGACCCGACCGTTCTTTAATTTCCTAAATAATAAATTTGAGTTAATCTCTACTTTCTTATGAACCTTTTTCAATTTCATAATTCCTTTTATACCATGTTATGAACATCATGTAATCATTTAAGTTAATAATGTTCATTTTGTCGGTATTTGGTTCTTAAGTCAAAAATAGACTTCTTACACTTACATGTTGTTAATTTGGTCATAGGTTCATTATATCCAGAATGCTATTAATTATTTGGATAACATATATATCATATATATTCATCATATACATGTATTTATTATATTAAATCACATTTAGAGGTAAGAAATGAAATGCACCGTTCATGGAGACGGTAAGCCGTACGTACGCATGAACGCTACTTCCATTTCTATTTAATATTTTCTGGAATGGAATCATAATGATATAAGAGTATATTATAATTCCAGTATAATAACATATATAATATCATTAACTTTATCCTTTACACATCCCACATATGGTATTAACTAATCAAATCACTTTCAGGGGGCGGTAGTCCGCACTTCCTAAAATGAAGATATCGTGTTTACCCATAATGGAAACCATAATGGTATGCCCAAAATGAAAAAAATAGAAGCATAAGGAAACAATAAACAAATTATATATCATATATAAAAATAGTGACATCATAATGGCCACCATTGAAGGTGTTAAATGAGTATTGAACAATCATCGTTTCGGGAGGCAGAATTTCTCCATCCACGGAAACCGTATGTTCTTTAACCATTTGATGTAGTTGTGTGAGAGTGTAGCTCAAATAAATATTATAAAAACATCCTTGTATATTGAAGATACTGGTGTTGTTACAAAATAAGTAAATAAAAAGTGTTTAGGGGGTTCGAGAAGCAAAATAAAACAAATGAACATGAGAGAATGAATTACCTTTAAAAGTGTATCTCCTTTTGATTTGAGCCTAAAGGCTTCCTTTGAAAGGATTCTGCCCAAAGGGAATCCTCTAGGATGAGGAGAGGGATGTGGAGAGAGTAAATGGGCAGGGGTTGGCCGAGCCAAAGGCTTGAAGAGTGTGTGAAATGAGGTAGAGGTGGGGTCCTTTTAAAAGAGGAAAGGAGGGGCACTTTTGGAAAGTAAAGAAATATTACTTTATTTGAAAATGTGTTTCGGTTTTAAAAGGTCCCACATTGATATAATTCGTGGATACGGTGAAAAGGGTTCTAACTCCACTCATACAATTGGTTTTGGACATTTTTAGTTCATATATTTTACATTATCTTTCCATTTTATTTAAATCGTCAAATAATGATGTCATCGCTGCATCATTATTATGTCATAAATAATTTAATTTATTTAATGTCTAAAAATTATAAAAAAATTACTATGATGTAGGAAATATTTTTGGCTTTCCAATGACTATTTATAATAAAAACTCTTATCTTTATAACCCCATGTAAATTTTTTTTTCGTAAAATGTATTATGTTTGTGTTATTTTTACCTTTACATTAAATAAAATGTTATTTATGTCATTTCCCAACCAAAATGTCCCTATGTGGTCCCCAAGTTGACCCATGGATTTTCTTGGTCGGCCATGACACAACCAATAAGGTTGGGACATGTGTCTAGGTCATTTCATATTATTAAATCATTATTTATACCTTAAACTACACTAATTACCACTAATCGCGAGTAAAAACTTAATAAGTTACTATTCACCAAAAAATTATTTTAATCTCATTGAACCACATTTTACTTCTTAATGACAACCATGTATGTAGGATTTTCAAAATTCAATACACATTAGTGGTAAACTTTAATTTAACTGAAAAATCAGTTTGCTTGATTACCATTAGTGGTTTCACTATTCATCAAAAATTGATGTTTTTCAGAAAATTACCAAAAATTCAACCTAAGCTATATTTGATATTCCGAATTCAAAAATGAAGTCTATTTTACAAAATTCAAATCATATAAGTCACATTAATTATTTTAGTAATTAATTCCCACTGCCAGAGCAAATAGCGTGTTTTTACAAAACAATAAGTATCAAAAGATTGACACCAGTTTAAGTCTAATTTCAAAGTGAAATTGATTCAAATGACCACCATTTGATAAAATGGTAAAAATATATTCTAATTTCTCTTCAAAACCAATTAAAAACATAATATAATCATATAAATAAATTAGATTAAAAAGCAGTTTGGATGTAAAATGCAGTATTTTTCACTATTCATTAAAAAATGAACATTGTCAGAAAAATACCCAAAATTCACACAAGGTAAATTTTGATGTCCCAATCATAAAGGATAAGTTTATTTTTACAAACATAGTTTATAAAATTGTCAAAATATTGATTCCAAAATGGTTTGCCATCAAAAGGCAGTAAAACAATCTTTTAAGAATATTAGTGTATTCCATGCACAAGATTGTATTTATTTTCATTTTAAGCCTCTATAACACTATCTTAATCATTAATAGACATAGATAAAAATATCTATTATTCATTACTTACTTGGGATGTTACAAATATTGTTCCCAGAATGACATTGGAAGCATCACTTTTGAGAAAATATTATTGCAAAAAATAAAATGAAAAGAAAAAATAGTATATGTGTTATTATCAATATGATTTATATTTATAAAACCATTATATAAAATATTTTTTTTGACTAAAGTAAATATTATTATATTCAATTTCTATGTTATAACTATCTATTTTAATTAATTATAATAAAAAATAGAGTTTCGTAGAAACTTAGTGTTGCATGTAACTCTAGCCAAGTCGGTGTGGTGTATAATATAAGACAATTAAATATATCATATAGTGAAAAATTAAATCAAGGTACCATTAAATGAAAACATTGAATTGTGTAGATTATAAACAAAGAGTAACATGGTTATCTCATAAAACAAAACAATCATTCAGTGTTGTGTGTAATGAAATAGATCATAATGATTAAATTAATTTGAAAAAATATATTTAAAAAAATCCCAGGCTATTGAAATTATAATTTGAATATAGAAAATAAAAAGGTATTAATATGTGTAATGGGATATAAGAATGCACCGCATCCTAACAAAATATATTTAAATTCCAAAAAACTGGCAACTCCTAGCATCTTATGAATAAGTTTGGTCTTCTACCCCTAAACTGATGCATTGGGGTTAGGATGAAATATCGATATATGGACATATACCATAATCTATTCGTGAATCCATAAAGTATACTCAGTCATTAAATGTGCCCAGAGTACTGTTAGAGATAAAATCTCAATAATCCACCTACAAAGATTTCTAGAACAATCCATTTTGTGAAATATAATTTGAATAGTGTTTCCTAATTAATAAATAGAAGATAACAATAAAAAATAATTAAAAAGAACTGGGTTCCAACTGTAAACCCCATGACATTATATACACATCATCCAAAACTAGTTATTCAAAACCATGTAATCATGAAAATTTAATGTGATTGATAAAATTAGTATGATTTTGGACTATCCAAAAGCTTGTGTTTGGGATTGTTAGAAAGGTCCCTATATTTTTACAACAGAAAGATAATTTCAAATTTGAAATGATTCAATTTCATTTTAAATTAATTTAACCTCATTAAAAAAATATTATGAGTCACAAAAATATCATTCATTATAATACTAAATTAATTCCATGTATCACTCTAGGGAGTTCGTATAATTCAAATTACCATCGAATCCATCGAAGGAGGCCTAATAATGAAGTCTCATGTGTCACTCCATGCATGTTATGAACATAACATGAAAAAATCTTAGAGTTCATCAATCATATCACAAAATGTGCCATGAGTATCTCTCATGTAATGGTACAACAATAATTCCACTTTTCCCATCCATATGGTCTCCCCAATAAAACTAGTTCCAATCTGCTAGAGGTAAAAAATAACATTCTTTGACCTAGTCCCATGCATAGTAGATTCCTCCCTATGTGTTTACAAAACAATAAAAATTGTAATTAAGTCACAATAATACCTTCCAACACTTTCTTATTTCATAACACCTTGTATCACTATATTCACCATGGTGATATACATGAATAAATAATTTATATTATCATTAGCATGTTGGTCATGTATTTCAATAAAAAATCAATTTATGGGGTAAGGGTAATTTATGAGTACTTTTCTAATTCACTTAGTCTCAAGATATCATTTCTGGAATGGTGTGTAATGAATTAAATCATGGTTAATTAACCTATTTAATTTAATTTATAAATATTTCCATTTATTATTGGTAAATACCCCTAATAAGAATTTAACCAAACTAAAGAAAAGGGTAATTATACCACAAATGTGGAGAAAACCAATCAGGATGGCTTAAGTTATGGAGATGAATCCGCGTGGTTGATTCAGCACTAGATTGATTCACAAATGGAAATATAGGGTTTTTGAATTAATTTAATTAGCCTTTATTGGGATTTTATAGAAAGGACTGGATCATAGAACAATGATGCATGATATACTGTGAAACTAAAAAAGGGGATAGAACCTAGATGACCAACCATAGGCTCATATTGCTTCCCTCCACCAGCATCATCATTTGATCCGATCTAGAACTAATGATACCAAATAAAATGATAAATTACATGAAAATTGGGAATAATAACTTGATCCTAGATAGAATAGTAGAGATGATGGGAATCTTGTAATAGAAGTGATAGGATATATGATCTTACATCTAGATTCTGGATTGATCTGATTTTGAGAGAAAATGTTTTCTAATGGAGTAGATAACAAAAAACCTACATTAAAGGATAATTAAGGATTAAAATTTTGAGAGGAGGAGATCCAATTAGAGAATAGGGATAATTAAAGGATGGTTTACCTAAAATATTTCATGGTAGTTTTGTAAAATAACCCACACAAGTATAGGATCACAATTGGCCATATGGTTGGTCATACCTTGTGTCGACTATGCGCCATGTTCTACTCAATGTGGAACTCCACACGCACTAGGTTTAGAATTTTGGAAACAGTTCAAAGACCAATAAAAAATATTCGTAATGTGTCTCAGAAATGATCCATGTGTGTGCATTCTTGTTGGCATGGTTTTAGAGAATCCTTTAGGAGCACTTCTCCCAAATTTCTGAAGTTGCATGTTTAGGGAGACCATGTGGTTAGGGAGGCATGAATTTTACCATTCATGAGGCTCAGTCTAAAACATTAAATGTTGTGGCTATGGGCTATGAATGATTCGTGAACACCCATTAGACCTCATTGACTCCCTATTACAACATTTTATGTGAATAAAGAAATTATACCTAAAAAAATAATTTTATATACATTTGAGAAAAGTCCATACATTGCATAAAAAATATTTGAATAAAATAGGCAGAACATCACTCACTCATAATGGAACAGTTAGAATAAAGTACATGAAACTATTTATTAGATATATTGTTACATAAAATTTCCCATTTCATATATTGAATACTATATTTTAAAATTGAACAATAAATAGAAAATATTAACAATAATAATAAAAATGACCTATATCAACATCATCTAAGATAAGAAACATAACTATAAGTAATAATACAATAAAAAATCTAATTTATGTAATGGGATTACTATAAACCCAACCATGAAAATTGTATGATTCATCGACATTCATTGGGATGATTTAGAATGATGAATACATAGGAATCAATTAGGTTCATATAAAAATTATATGAAAATTACATAATTTAGTATAATTTTTATGTATAATACTAAATAATTGATTATCTACATGGAATTATAGGTTTATTCTCAATATAACTAATTATTTTTGAAATGATAAAAATATATAAATTTTACAGAAGAATGTTTTTTTACAATAAATTAGATTATTTTTAATATAATTTATTAACACAAATTCATTTCTGAAAACATTATTAGTTATAAGAAATATATTCTGATGAAGTACATATTTTTCATTAATTTATTCTACTTAAATAATGATCTCAACAAAATTTGTTAATATAAATCAAGGGATGATTAGTAAAATATCCAAACGATATCCAAGAAATAAATTTGAATCTAAAAAACACATAGTTATTTATTCATAAAGGTGCAAAAAATTATTATATAATAAAAATTATTATTATATAGCATATAATGTAATTAAAAATTGTATATTTCATATATTATGATGAATAATTTGGATGAAATTATTTTATATACATAGAAAAAAATTAGTAATATTACATGAATTTTTTAGTAATTACTTTGAAGTAAATATGAAATCATTCAATGTTTAAAATTACTTACATTAAAAGAAATGGTTCAATGTTAATAAATAATACATATATTTATAAATTGATATAATACATTGTAAATATAAATATTTAGAAAATTTATTGATTATATACACAACAAAATAAATTATGAATAATATAATTGGCCTTAAATATAATTTTATAAAAATTAACATATTTTATTCCCAAAAAAGGGTCAAATTGTTTTCCAATATTATGAGTTCTTATATTAGAAATACATCTTTTCAACTTTAGACACTGAATCCAATTACATTTATTTTATATAGTGAACCATCATTTCAATACTATATAGATAAGTTAATTTTTAACTAATAAAAAAATACTATCGAGAAAATATTCTTGTTACTATGTTGATGGTAAGATGAATTAAATTAGTTTGCAAAATGGATAATGTACAAAATTATAGTGAATAATTATCTATAAATATGTGCATAGGGAAATTCATTACCTTCCCCTATCCATTTGCAATTAATTATCCTCTTAGAATCTATCTTCTTTGTAAAATGGGAACCATATAAATTTTTACATTTGTTTTTGTGTGAATACTACTCAAAAATCATCTCTGAAAGGACCTTTCATATTCCCCTAATAATCCAATTATTCGTTTTTTATATAACCTTAATATTATACCATATTTTATATCTTAAATTATTATTAGGTATTAGGTACTATAAGGTATCATAAAAGAATAGAAATTCCTTTATTACTATTAAAAACATTTCAAGATAGGGATAAGATAGTAATGTATCTACTTAGTATTCCGCAAAATTTTGGAATTCCATTTTTTATTAAATATTAAATAATTTCATTATTCAACAGAATTGTGTTATATTTACATCATTACGAATCATTCAAAATCATAATAATATTATATAACTCTAAGTACATACTAATTTCATTAGCATAAAATTTTCTTGTTTTGGTGTGTTCAACCTCTTAAAAGGACAACATTATACTAGTTTCATTATTTTCATCATTAATAAGTATTATGATATAAATAAAGGTATTATATTTTATGTAATAGTAATTTATTTTTTATAATAACTTTAACAATTATGAAATTGAAATGAATTATTATTGTATAGTATCTTTTTGTAATCAAATAACTACTTGATTAATATTCTTCATGGATATCAAAACCCTAAACCATACCCATACCATAAAAAATGAAAATCTTAGTACCTTAATTTTTTAAATTAAATAATCCACCTAAATTGAATATTATGGAAATGATTAAGATTTTATCTTGAAATGTGTGTTGATATCAAAATTATGTAACATTTTCAAAAAAATAAAAATTATTTACATATAAGGATGAATATAGAAAAAACTAACTAATATATGTGAAATGAATGGTAATAATTTGGTATAATAATAGGTATTTTTTATCAATATCGATATAATTTAGGTTATTAATATGGATAGGTTTTTTTATAGGTGGTTGAAGTGCGATTGTGGAAATATGGAATTAATATAACTGTTTAGTTTTAAATCTCTATATGAAATCAATTTTCTTTATTTTCAAACAAAAACTGGGATAAATTTTATATAAAATCTCTTTAAAACATCACATTTTTATTCTATTTTCATTTCAATATATTTCTTTCATCTAACCATTTCTTATTCCATTTGATGAAAATTTTACTAAAATAATTACATTATATAAATCAATAAATATAAATTATTTTCATTTGAGAATGATTATCTAATATGTTTATATTTTATATGTTTATTTTAAATTTTTTTTATATTATTCAATTTTTTCAAAGAGTAATTTTTTTACCATCCACATTTATATGAAAAGAAATATTGGAATATTATTTAATATTTTATACATTTGTTTGGTCATTTTTCTTGACCTTTAATTTCAAAGGTGTGGAAGGGATAATTTTTATCATTTTTACCTGAATAAAATTTCCCCTCATATTCACTATTATGTATACACATTCCTGTACATTTTTTTCTGTGTAATTTATATTTAATTTATTTTATAAATTACAAGTATTCAATGTATTTTTAATTATTTTCTTATGGCTGGGGATTTCATATCCCTCAAATTCATTTGTTAAGTTTTTTTATCTCATGAGATCAAGAGGGGGATATCTGGTTATACATCTTCATCAGGGTTGGTTGGGGGAGAATGGGTTGGTATCCAAGGTACAAAAGTGTTTGGGGAATGAGTTTTTATCACATGTAAAAATGGTTATGGGGTCTAAGTGTTTAAATCATGTCTATGATGTTTTTGGAAGGTGTTTATCTTATTCAAATATGATATGATTGTGTTGGTGGTTAACATTGACCATTTTTTTTATTTCTATTAATATATTTATACAAAATTATTATGTTATAAAATTTACCTTATTCATTAACCTATGCCAAGGGAATATTGAATCATTTTATATACTCACATTACCAACTAATTATGTAATGTAAAAATCCACATTATATGAATTCGGTTTTATGGTAGATGTTTTATTGGTTATAATTTTCATAATTATGTCCATGAAAACTAATTAATTCTTTATATCTGTAAAGACCTGGATTTTTCCATGTAATTTTGTTTTTTTAATTATATGACAATTTTATGAGTCTGTGAAATTTGACGGCGCGTGATTCTGAGGCCCGGTGTGCCTGGAATGACTTTATAAAAAAAATTCAGGTACGTTAAGTAAACGTGTGAGTGGTGTTTTTTGACTTTTGAACCCGTGCTCAGAATTGGAATCTGAGGACACTGTTTAACTCCCAATTCCAATATTCACTTAAGGAGACCTTTTCCTCAACCGTAGTAGGTTGAGGGTGGAAGTTAGGTTTTCATATTTTTGTGGGAGATTTAATCAAATAATAAAATAAAATAAATAACTTTTATTTTATATATATGAAAACATTCTATTTGAAATTAGTGGTGGGGACTAGTCGAGATTGAAACCACTTCTCTTAATGTGAGTTAACCCTTGGAATTACACCAGTTATAGTGCCACCTATAATATAATTAATATTCCAAACATAATTGAATTAATAATCATAACCCAATTAATGTTGTCTTATCACCCTTTTGGTTGGGGATCGTTGGAAAAGGGGAGAGATTTGGAGAACTCAGAAGGACATCCTCCAATGAAGAAACACACCCAACAAAGAATGAGGATGATGTCTGATCCTAGATTAGAAGTAAATTGTAGGAGAGATGAACACCGACATCACCGTCATCGTCTTCCTCCTCACGACACCTCCAACCGACAATCAAGGTAGGGTTTGTTTATGTTTTCCATTTTTGGTTTTATAATTGAAACATTATTCTCGAAACAGCATGCTATCAGTATAACGCAAAGGGTGAGGGCTAAAACAAAATGACTTGATATCTTTCCGGAATTAATGGTGATGTGTTCTTCGTGGTCCATGATAACGGTGGCAGGACAACCGCGTCGTTGAAGGAGACCAAGACTCGTGGGACATATTGGAGAAAGGTGTTGTCCATCACCCGACCAGGATTGTGGAACTGGGGAAGCACGTCTATGCTGCCAGTATAGAAGGAGATTGTGTCCCGTCGGGTGCAGTAGTGGAAGGATAGTGGTCGACAACATTTAGGTATGGTGGCACGCGTACACACCGCAGGTTGAGTAGGATATCATGGCCTGTCGGTCACGGTGGAGCAGGGCGGCGGCCGGCAGGCCGACTAGCTATGTGGCGAAGCTCCAGCATGCATCCGCGCTGCTGGAGTAGGAGATCGCAGCCACATGGCTGCAGCAGAGGTTAGAGGGTGGCTGACATCTGGTCGGCCGTAGAGGATAGCGGCTCCATCGCACCACTGCGAGGAAGACTGACCAGGAATCCGATCGTCCGTGTCACACCGGGCGGGACCCTTCTGGCGGGTCCCACGTGCATGCAGGTCGAAAGAACGGTCCAGCAGACCATTCATGTCACCTGGAGGGAAACATATTGCCCCCCCAGGTTTTTGCGATGGAGAACCCCACCACGAAAGACAACCCACATAAGAGGGCCACGTCGCAGCGGACCGCTCCCAGAGGGCGGTGCCGAGCAGGTCGCAACCAGCGAGCCCCGCCCAGCGGAGGCCGGGCCGCCACCTTCGAGGGCAGATCCCGCCCACAACCCAGAGGTCCGGGCCCGCCATGGCCAAGCCCATCTGGGCCAGTCCCGCCACATCCCAGGCCTTCAGGGCTGGACCCATACTGGGTCGGGTCAGCCCAAGTCAGGTCGGACCGTACCTGGGCAAAACTGGACCAAGATACACTGTTTTCGCCACAACATGAGAAAAAGTTGTCCATTTGACGAACCATCTGTGACACCGAAATAGTTGTATCATGACTATCCTTTTGGTTAATCCACTTGGGTTTTCAAAAAAGTTAGAGTATGGTCGGGTTGGATCATTCTCAAATCCAATCGGGCCCTCGAAACGGAAACGTTAATAACATACAGATCGGACATCTGATTGACACGTCGTAAGTCATGATGGTTCCTTTTTGACGTGACATACCTTCGTGATACATCTTTATGGGACTTAGTGGTAGTTGAAGTATCATTATTTTTCTTGAGGAGAGTATCCTCCCAGAATAAATCTTGCATAGTGCGGGAACCATGTGGCTAGGTGTAATTGATGAATCAACAGATCCTATGTCGGTCATCTTCAGATCCAATGTTGGTCATCTTTGGATCCTGTGTGGGTTAGCATCTACAGATCTAGTGTGGTTCATCTTCAGATTTTATGTGGATCATCTTCAGATCTGGTTTGGGTCGTCTTCAATCCCGTGCAGGTCAACAGAAGAGCTTCTTGACGAAGTATGATGATCTAGAAATACAATTAATCATCTATACTTCCGTACAAAAGTTATTCCTGGTGTGAGTTGAGTCTTTACCTTTATGGTACATTTTTGTGTGGTGGTACCTTTGTTTTATTATTTTGTGTAGTGTTACATGTGTTGTACTTTCCTTTATGGTGTTACTTTCGTGGTATTCTTTCCTTCGTGGAACAGTTGTGCTTTTGGCTAAAGAGTTTGGTCTTATGTTTCCTCATGATCGAGATGGGTTTATATGATTACTTTGGTATGCTGTGCGAACATACCTACGTAGGGCTGATTGTTACTTCATTATTTGTGATTATGGTATTGCTTTGTGGTTTATCCTTCATGAATTTTAAGAGACCATTGTGGGACTCGGGGTCCCTACTGAGTATTTTTATACTCACCCCTGCACGGTCTACACCCGCACCTTGTTCTGTCTTATGAAGAAGAAAGGAAACATTGATCGAGGTTGAGGGTTCTAGGACTGGTGGCTACTCGAAGGTCGACCATTAGATGAGACGTACTGCAGAGATGAATGTTCAAGAGCTGTACCTACCCTTCATGTATGATCCCTGGTGGGTGTTCACATGAGCTATTTTCCGTTGTTCTTGTACTTTCCAATTGGGCTTGCATTCTAGACCCCCCTTTACTTTTAGCAATATTTACTACAACTGTTTACTTCATAGTTTATTTTGATTCAATTTAGTCTATGTGGTTTCTTCTTGTTGTGTTCTACTCTGTGAGATTGCACATGTTTTAAGGAAACTCCTTCCCATTTTAGGGATACACCTTTCCAGTGCGAGTCGCCAGCCCCTAGCCTATGGAATGAGGGCATGGGGTAGTCACGGCACAAGCCCCGGGGAATGGGTCATGACAACTTGGTATCAGAGGAGTCGGCCCTACTAGAGAACTAGGAATCTGATTTTTTCTATGTGGAAACCGTGTTATGTATTATGTGTGTGGTTTTTAGTTTTGGGATTCCAGTGTTGGTGCGGTGGCCGACATATACATTCACTGGGACCCAGACTTCTTATTTCTGACTAAGTGCACAAAAACACTGATTGAGTGTGTGTTTTTGAAAAGATTTCATTGTGATCTTTTGAGTCATCTCACTAGGTTTAACTTTTTAACTATGGAACAAGAGTTTTTTTAAGGATGCCTCAACACAGACAAATAGACAGGGTTCTAGGTAGAGTACGTGATTCCAACAAAAGAGCGAAGAGGCTTCGGTGTAGGCCCCCTTACAATAGTTGTACCATCGGGCGGTGTACCAGCTGCACCACTACCCATTGGGTAGTTGATGCCACTATCTCGAGCAGTAGAGGGTGTACGCCATTTGAGATTGTTGCATGAGTTTCAGTGCTAGAGGCTTCCGAGGTTCGAGGTAGAGATTGATCCACAGGCGGCTGAGGACTGGATGGAGGCTATGGTTATTATATTTCGACTGGTAGGGACACCAGCTGAACCCCTGGCGATCCTCTGTTCCATTCTTCTTCAAGAAGAATCAGGCATATGGTGGAGCTCTATGCTCCAGGTTCACTATAAGGTCACTCTCATTTGGGCGGACTTTGAGATCCTTTTCAGGGAAATGTTCATCCAAGTGACCTTACGCTCAGTGCATATACATGAGATTCTTCACTTAGAGTAGGGTAGCTTGACCATGGGTCAGTATTTAGAGAGGTTCACCGACCACTCGTACTACTCCACTAACATGGTTCATGATACTTTCTTTAGGACCCAGACCATCGAGCAGGGCCTCAGATGGGAGATTAAATCTTCGATGATTTCTCTCAACATCCCGACACTGGCGGGGGTGTTAGTGAGAGAACTCATAGTAGAGTGATTCCTTACAGAGCGGTCGCCGACCGTGAGACCCACCCCTAGACGCTATGTGGCAAAGACATCTATAGGTGGCAACAGACAGATGATGCAGAGGTCCAAGAGAACCAAACCTACAGGTTGACAAACAGAAGATACATGGTTGGTGGTGCGGGATACTCAAGACAGAGTAGGACAGGTGAGGAACATGTGGTGTTACACATGTAGCGAGCAGGGTCACATGGCTCGCGTCTGCCTGAACCGTCGTACGGATGATCAAGATACAGTCGAAGGGCCGCCTGTGCAGATGCAATGATTAGATCGAGGAGGTCCATAGGTAGGAGGCGGATGTGATAGAAGAGAGGTCATGCAATAGGCGGTGGGCTGCTATTCAAGGTTCTACTACAACCACCACCTGGTGGTCCACCCCGACCATAGAGAGAAGAAGGACTGGGATGAGTTCAGATTTAAGGAGCTGAGGCCTATGACTAGGGCCCTCTAGAGATGATACGAGGTACTATCTGTGTCTACTCCACCTTATCTATAGTACTTATAGACACATGTGTCAGTCATTATTTTATTTCCAAGACCATCTTATGGAGCTCATAAATTCCAGTGGATTTCTTGGATTTATCTTTATGGCTAGAGACTCATATTGGAGAGGATTCGATGATTACACAATAGTGTCGGCGGTTTGACAGTACTCTAGAAGGCAAGAGCTTCTGCTAGGATCTTCTAGTAGCGATGTTGAGGCATAAGACAATATCTTGGGTATGGATTGGTTATCCATAATCTGTGCTCATATCGACTATATTATGAACAAAGTGCGGTGTCTCCTCACATATGGGACTATGTTTTCCTTCATCAGAGAGAATAGAACTTTTGCAGCACATGATGGACATACCTAGAGGAGGGTGCAACTGATCACACATTAGTTGGCTAGCCTTACCCTTAGAGTGGTTGATGTTGATAGTCTGAGCTATCCTGTAATGGGGAACTAGTACACAGATGTTTTTGCTGATGATTTTTTAGGTTTACCTCCTCGTAGAGAGGTGGATTTATACATCGACTTTTACCATGGGACGTCACCAATATCTACTCTCACATACCATATAACTCCCACGGAGCTTCGAGTGATTCGATTACAATTGGATAATTTTCTGAGAATGGGGTTTATTAGGCTCAGTGTTTCTCCTTGGGCAGCCCCGATTTTGTTCTCCAAGAAGGTGGATGGACTTTGAGACTTTGTGAGGACTATCGGCACCTGAACCAGGTAACTGTGAAGAACAAGTACCAAATACAAATAATTAAGGATATCTTTGATTAGTTGATTAGAGCACGATGGTTTTCAAAGATATACCTCAGATCAGGCTATCACCATCTTATGGTATGAGATGAGGATGTGTAGAAAATGACCATTAGATATCGGTATGACCATTATGAGTTGTTGGTTATGACATTCAGCATGAGAAACATCCCAGCCGTGTTTATGGAACTCATGAACATGGTCTTCCAGTCATACATAGATTGATTTATGGTTGACTTCATTGACGACATCTTGATATACTCAGTCATAGATGAGGAGCATTCCTATCATCTGTATGTTGTTTAGGATACACTCTGAGAGCACCAGCTTTATGGTAAGCTCTCGAAGTTCCATTTTTGGATCCGAGAGGTTCACTTTCTGGGAAATGTCATCTTGAATGACGGAGTTGTGGTGTATACACAAGAAGATTGAGCCAATACTTTCTTGGGAGCCACCTAGGAGTGTGACGGAAGTGAATAGTTTCCTTGGATTGGCCAATTACTTCCAGAGGATTGTGCCTAACTTTTCCTAAGTTGTGGCACCCTTATCAGCATTGACGAATAGGGGGAAACCATTTATGTGATTGGAAATATGCTAGCGGAGTTTCCAGGAGCTGAGGGAGAGACTGATGAGTTCCCCCATCTTGAGGCTACTAGAGGAAGGCATTCGGTACATAGTCTATTATGACGCATCAGGGACCGGACTCGGATGTGTCCTGATCCAGTAGTGGGAAGTGATCGTGTATGGTTCTCAACCGCTGAGACAACATGAGTAGAAATACACTACCCATGATTTGGAGTTATCAGGAGTGGTCTTTTCCTTGACGATTTGGCGACATTACTTGATGGAAGAATGTTTTACAGTCTAATATGATCACAAGAGTCTCTGGTAAATATTATCTCTAAAGAACATCAACCTAAGTCAATGGTGTTGGTCTGAGTTCCTCTAGTACTACGACTTTGAGAAATTATATACTCTTGGTAAGGAGAACATAGTAGCAGATGCACTCAACAAGAGATCTGGTATACAGTTACTGAGTGAGACAATGAAGCATCTAGCCGCAATGAGGATATCCTACGTGGATGAAGATGGAGTAGATAATATTTAGTCATTGATATTCACACCCCCACTCTTTTAATGAGTTAGGGAGGCACATCTTGGGGACATTGACTACGAGGCTCAACATGCTCAGATATCCAGAGGGCTGGAACCAGATGTATTTCATGAAGGTGGTGAGCACATCATCCTCATCAGAGGACGTACTATGGTACCAGTGATGCTATGGGAGTATGTTTTTAGAAATTTCTATACGTCTCCTCTAGCTGTACATCCATGAGTGGAGAAGATATACCAGGACCTTCGGAGTCAGCACTGGTGGATGGGAATAATGAAAGTTGTAGAAATGTTTTTATCTCGGATCCTTACTTATCAGCAAATGAAGAAAGAGAATCATGCTTTAGTGGGATTATTTCAGCCACTAGAGGTGTCAGAGTGGAAGTGGGGTGGAATTTCCATGGACTATGTGACTGGACTTCCACACACGTCCAAGGGACATGATTCCATCTGGGTTATCATCGAGTGACTCAAGAAGTAGGCCCACTTCCAACCTATCAGAGTGTAGAGATAAGTATAGGGATTGGGACAACTCTATGTACATGAGATTATACGTCTTCATGGGGTTATATATATGATTTTCTCTAATCATGATTCATGTTTTACGTCTCGGTTATAGAAGGGATTGAAGGAGAAATTTAGGACAGAGCTTCGGTTGAACACCGCCTTCCATCCTCAGATGGATGGTCAGACAGAGCGGACCATTCAAACCCTTGAGGATATGTTGCGATCTTAGATCCTTCATTTCAGCTGTAATTGGGAGGTTCATTTTCCCTTTGTGGAGTTCAAGTATAAAAAACGTTATCACTCCACTATAGGTATGGCACCATTTAAGGTGTTTTACGGTCGACATTGTAGATAAAGTATATGCTAGACTGACCCAAGGGAGTCAGAACTTGTGGGACCAAAGATAGTGTGGGATACCAAAGAGATGGTGAAGATCATCTAGGAGCAGATTAAGACTGCATAGGGTAGACCAAAGTATTATGATTATAGGAGATGAAGATATCTGGAGTTCGAGGATGGGGACTATGTCTTTCTATGGGTCTCATCTTGATGAGGTTTAAGGAGATTTGGAATGGGTGGAAAGTTATCTCTAAGGATCATCCGGCCCTTTCATGTCCTCACCATAGTTGGCGAGGTGGCTTACCACTTAGTTCTTCCACCTCTATTGCACTAAGTGCAGGAGATTTTCCATGTATCCCAACTGAGGAGATACGTACATGATCCTTCACACATCATTTACTAGGACGAGAAGGACATCGATTATAGGGTGAAATTTATGGAGGTTCTTGTGGATATTCAGGATTGACATGAAAGAGTCCTATGTGGGTGATCGATACCTCTGGTGCACATACTATGGAAGCACGGGAACCTCCAGGAGAGAACATGGGGGCAGGAGGCTCTGATTTGTGCACAATACCCCAATTTTCCCCTAGTTGGTGATATGGATTTTGGGGACACAAAGACCTGAGGTGGGTAGAATTTAAAGACACGGGTTTTTCAATGTATTTGTAATTAAATTATATGGGAATTTTACGACTACTTGAAAAATGACGGCGAGCGATTCTAAGGCTCGATGTGCCCAGAATAAATTTCATAACTTTTTTTTGAGTACGTTCAATAAAGGCGTGAGCGATGTTTTGTAAATTTTTAACCAGTGCTCGTAATTGGAATTTGAGGACACCTTTTTACTCACAATGTTGATATTCGCTTAAGGATACCTTCACATCGAACGTAGTAGGTTGAGGGTGTAAGTTATTTTTTCGGATTTTCATGGGTGAGTTAAAAAAATAAAAAAATAAAATAAATAACATTTAATATATGTATTTGAAAAACTCTTTAATGTATTTATTGGTGGGGACCACATGAGCTAGAAACCTCTTCTATTAATGTGATTTAACCCTTAGAATTCCCCCAGTTAATGTTCCAGCTTTAATTTAATTAATTTTCCAACATTAATTGATTTAATAATCTTAACTGAATTAAAGTTGGCTCCTCACCGAAGTGGTGGGGGATCATTGGAAATGGGGAGATATTTGGAGAACTCATAAGGACATCCTCCAAATAAGAACCACCCCTAATGGAGAAAAATGACGAAACTTGAGCCCGTATCGAAAGTGTCATGTGGGAGCAACGAACACGGACGTCACTATCATCATCTTCCTCCTCAAAACACCTCCAATAGGTGATCGAGGTAGGGGTGTGTTTACGTTTTTACTTCGTGTTATTATTATTGAATCATTTTCTCGAAGCCAAATATTATCGGTCTAATGTGGAGGATGCGGGCCAAACTATCATGGCATGATCCCTCCTCATCATTAATGTTGATGTGTTATTCATGGGATGAAATGACGATAGTGGTACAACCATTCCATCAATGAAGACCGCGACTCGTCGGTCGTGGAGGAGAAAGGTGTGGGGGGGGGGTAGCACCCGACCATCGGTGTGGAACTAGAGTGGCACGTCCATGCGGTTGTTAGCGAAGGAGGCCGCGACCCATCAGCCACGGTGGTGGGAGTATATCAGCCAACATCCAGCCGGCCGCGTGGAGTTAGGGAGGTGCGCATCTGCACCATTGGTTGAACAGGAGGCCGTTGCGGCAGAGCAGGAGACTGTAGCCGCTTGGCCACAGTGGAGGTCATATGGTGACTGACATCTAACCAACCATAGAGGACATCAGAGTAGTCGTGTCGCTGGGAGGATGACCAGCCGAGAATCTAGTTGGCCACGTCACACTATGTGGGACACATACGGTGTGTTCTATGTGCCAGAAGGGAAAACTGAATGGTCCAACAGACCATTTGGGTGACCTGGTGGAAATGCCTTCCCCTCGGGTGTTGACTAGGGTAGACCCCACCACGACGGACCACCTAGCCGAGCAGGCTGCTCCAGGCATGGGCCGATCCCGACTATAGTCCAGCGGGCTAGATCTGCTAAAGCCCAGCCAATCCGAGTGGGTCCCATACCGGATCAGGTCAGCCTAGGCCAGGATGGCCCGACAGGGTTGGACCAGACTCAGGCCCAACTGGACCCAGATACACCTTTTTCTCCATAACATGAAAACCGGGTGTCTGTCTAACGAACCGTCTGCAGCACAAGAATCCTTGGATAAAGATGGACCCTTTGGTATGGACTACTTGAATTTTGAATAATGTTGGAGTTCAGTTGGATTTGATCAAACCTGAATCCAACCGCACCCTCGGAACAAAGAAGATAAGAACTTACAAGACGAGCATCCGATTGACACATCGTCATTCGCGTTGGGTCTCTTTTTATGTGAAGGAACTTTGTGATACTTCTTCATGGGACTTAGTCATAGTGGAAGTATCGTCTGATGTATTGAGGAGTGGATCCTCTCTGAATCAAACGTGCTTAGTGCGGGAACCCTATGACTGGATGTACTTAAAGAATCTAAAGATCATGTGTTGATCATATCTAGATCATGTGTTGGTCATCATTGGATCCTGTGTGGGTTAGAATCTACAGATCATGTGTGGGTCATCTTCAGATTCTATGTGGGTCATTTTCACATTCTGTGTGGTTCATATTCCATCCAGTGTGGGTCAACAGCAGAGATTCTTGACGATGTAAGATGATCTAACAATACAAATAATCATCTATACATTACTACATAAGTTATACCTAGGGTGGGATTAGTCTTTACCTTTGTGGAACATTTCTGTGTGGGGACACCTTCATGGTATTCTTCTATATGGAATTTCCTTTGTGGTACTTTCCTTCATTGTGTTACCTTCGTGGTATTCTTTCCTTCAAGTAGTCGTTGTACTTTTGGAAAAATAGTTTGGTATTGTGTTTCCTCATAAACGAGATGGGTTTGCTTGAAAACATAGGTATGTTCATGGGAACATACCTAAGTAAGACTGATTATTTATTCATGGTTTATGATTATGGAATTACTATGTGGTTTATCCATCATGGATACTGAGAGACCTTAGGGGGTCTCAGGGTCCCTACTGAGTATTTTTATACTCACCCCTGCATGGGCTATGCCTACACCGTGCTGTGTCTTGTGAAGACTACAGATAGAATTGATCGAGGCTGAGGGTGCCAGGACTAGAGGCTTCATAGAGGTGGACAGTTATAAGAAACATACCACATAGATGAAAATTCAAGAGTTGTACATACCCTTTTGGTAGGATCCATGGAGGGTGTTCACATATGTAGTTTTCAGTTTTTCTTGTACTTTCTAGTTAGGCTTGTATTCCGAACCCCTTTACTTTCAGCACTCTTTACTAAAATATTTTACATCATAGTTGTTTTTTATTGCATTCTAGTCTATGTGGTTTCCCTTTTTTGCATAATAATCTGTGAGTTTGTAAAGGATTAAAGGCAATGTCATCCTATTTTAGGGATACCCCTTTACAGAGCGAGTCGCCAGCCCATGGCATGTGGAAGGCGGGCTTGGGTAGTCATAGCTCGGGCCCCGGGGGATGGGTCATAACAATAACCACATGTTTATCTGATGATAAATAATTATCATTGATTGTAATGTTTTATATTTACCTTTAAATGGAATTTTAACACATCGCTATCTTATTTTTCATTTTCATATGATATGAAGAAGGGGTATATAATATGATATGTCTAGAAGTGGATCAATTGTGGTGTGTCTCTAGAGAAATGTTCAATTAGTAGTATTTTAATTTATTTACGAATATAATATCCAAAAAAAATAATCCTATCGTTTATAGGGATTTTTTAATGTGAGATATAATGATATGTCATATAAAATGATTTATTATGTTAGTTTGGTAGGATCAGATAGTCTCATTTTACTCCCATAGTATAATATATTTTGTAAATTGTATTCATCAAAACATGTACAATATTTCTCACTTCATCACCATAATATCTAGTCCTAAGGGTTTCAGTACTGTCTTCCTTTTCTAAAAAATAATGAAAATATTTGAATTTTTTAGCACAATGTTTCACAGAACTATCTCCTGTGAAAAAATTCATTAACTATATTATAATATCATTCATTAATGTATGATAAATTTATTGTTCAATATAACGTGAATGAATGTACATATAGGTTAAAATATCATTGTAAGATATAAGGAAAAAAAATATAAAAATTAATTGAGATATTATATCATATATATAGCTTATGTCACTATATTTTCAAATGGGTATCTATCTAATAAAAACTAGCTATGAGATACACAATGTAATACTAAATATCATATATAAAACACTAAAATATAATGATAAGTGGACTCAATGTTTGGAACACTAATATAAAATAAATTATATATAGATTAGATCATAGATCCTTATGATCCAAAGTCAATATAATATAGAACTAAAATTTATAAATGAAAACATTAATTATAGAACATATTGAAATAGGGGGTTCTACTATAACACCCAATAAGATATTTTCAGGACTAATCAAAATGGGGATCATTCCATGACTCCCCATGACCACCTAAAATAGGCTAGGGGTTGTATACTAGATATGAGATGGAATATAAATACAGTGGGAGGAAATAGCCTAATTTCCTGTTTAAACCCACACATATCCAATCTAATAAATTATAGAAATTAAAAAAAACTGAAAATCCAAGGATATATTTTTATCTATATACCACATCCAGAGTATGATTAGAAGTATTAAAATGTAAACAACTCCATATAATAGCTTTCCATAATTTGTTTCAAAAAAAGAACTACCTTGAAGTAACTCAAGACTACTATCCTGATATCATAGGGACACACCTCGATCTATCTGGTATCACTAAGAATCATTAGGTCCTAGTCGGTATAAGAATATTTCAATAGGTTTATTTTTTTTAAAAGACATGAAATGTTCCATTAAATCATTCTTATGATCCAGCATAACAATACCCAATAGCACACCTAGAAACCGAAATCATAAAAAAAGAATCAAATTTCATCTCAACATTATATATATGTCCAAAACACATTTATCAAAAATATATAGATATACTAAAAAAGAACCATATTCTCATTTTAAAGAGTCATCCATAATTCCAACATAGGATTCTAGCACAATGGTTCTATAGAGAACTCGACATGTAGAACACACTCCATGATCCTGATATCACTAATGATGTATGTCTGAGTGGTAGTTATCATTGGGAATTAGACAAGTATGTACATACTGAAAATCTAAAGATATATGATAAAAAGATGTGGATCAGTCCCAGGGGCATGGGGATACCAAAAAATTAATCTTGGATAACCAAATAAATAGAGGATCAGTGCCTACATTTTTTGGTCATGAAGATACCATGAATTCCAGCTATGAAAGAAAAATGAATAGAGGATTTCACTACGGGCCTTGTGGAAGGATTCCAACTACTTCCCCCATGCCATCTTGTTGAAGGGATCATTTTCATTTGATTGGAAGAATATTCCATAATAACCCTTAGTAAATGGATATTGGTAACATACCCTAAGGAATCATATCTTTGATAATAAATAAAATGGAACCAATACAAAATTTAACGATTACGTAGTGTGTAGTTAGAGTACATGGTATGTTCGTGAAAATGGGACATGTACTTGTAAACAACTCATGTCTTTGTTGGTGTAGTAGTACAATGTGTGAAGCTTCTCATGGAATTCTACTCATGTACTAGTACATGCGTAATACCTTGTACACCTATCCAATTCTTGTATTTGTTGGAGTACACAACATGCCTCAAGACATATAATTTGGAGAAGTGTTTGTGTACCCTCTGATGTACATTCCAAGTTATATTGGAGCTAAGAACATAATGTGTGATAGGGTCACATAGAATTTGTTCCTATAATCAACCCCAAAACACATTCTAGAACAAATTGGGAGTGAAACACTATGTAATCATGGAATAAAATGTGATTTTATTGCTTCCATTAGACATACACTATAAGAATCACCCTCTCATGAAGGATCCTATGTTATAGATCATTGATCCCCATAATGTTCCTTGAAATGGTATCTCCATCCCTTATTTGAATCTCACCGCATTTAGCAACATGTGATTGATCATTAATATACCTCCTCATCTGCAAGTCATAGTGGAATTAATGTACCCAGATTAATTAACAAGGCAGAGCTAAGAAGTAAACCACCTCATCAACTCTACACAATATCTGGAGGGGCCAATGAATCTCTAAGATATATTTTCATCTCGAAAAAATATATATAGTCCATGACATGGTGAAACCCATAGTAACACATAGTCTCCCTCCTAGAAATCCACATGCCGTTTCATCTATCCTTATAATAATTATCAAATCCTTATGACATTCTCATTGGCTCTTAGATCATGTGCAGCTTCTTGGTATTTTCTCAAACTAACTGTAGACCCTTAAGTACCAAATATCCTAGGTCAGTACAAAAAGTTGTTACCCACAGGGTCACTAATAAAATTTCTTCAATATAGATATATTGTTGGTGGAAAATTTCCTATTGATATATCTAAATTCCACTTGTGGAAGGTTATCATCCAATATACATCCTATGTCAATCAGTTAACTCGCAACATTTCCACATGGACTTGAATGGACTGCTCATTATGGCCATCATTCTAGGGGTAAAACCTTCCGACCAAGTATAATTGATTCCCAAAAGCCTCTTTATATACCTTCCATAACTGATATCTAAAGCAAGAGTCAGTGTCCAGAAGAATGATTCGTGGAACTCCATGGATTCAGACTATCTACTGCAAATTGTGGCATCCCAATCACTCTAATTAAATCTTCTCCCAAATAATACTGCAACTCCTTTCTTATTTTATCTCCACCAAAACTAACATCGATGGTTAAGATATAAATTTTCCGTACATATATGTACCACCAATAGAGATGAATGAAACACACTTAGGTAAACCTACAGTGAAATCACTGTTACAATTTTGTGTTTTATGAAAAGAACAAAAAATACCTACCATCATAAAATCCATGAGGGGCATGTATAGTGAATATTTGAGAATGTAGGGTCTTGTAGTCAGTATCACCTAGCTATTCCCCCTGACTAAATGAAAATAGGGGGGTAAAAACCCACATCTTGAGGAATGATTCTCCATCTCTTCCCCCAATGGATAACTACAATGAGGCCAAATTATCTGATTTCCCCTTCAGCAACCGAAAATAAGATCACATACTCGGAGAATCTACTACACGTTCCCTCACTAAGAGTATAGAAAATATAAATTTTATATTCCTATAGGAACTATATCAATCACAATTTTATGAAGTTAATATTCTTATAGTATAATACATAAATGAAACTCTTTTGACTAGAATAGACAATAAACTTCTACCCTATTAGATTGTTTCACCACAACTTTAGCTAAAAGAATACCACTAAAGACTCAAGATTGTGGGTGGATTATTTCATATCATGATGTCTCAAATGAGATGATTCATATAAAATTACTGCCTTCTTTTTAATTAGTATACAACCACATATGTTTCATAATTCGTCACAGAAAACTATGTATCTGAAAACCTCTTATGGTAATCTATATATGAGATAGCTCATAAATCTATTCCTCAACTGCTGAAAATATTACTAGAGCCCCTCTAACCACATAAATTGGTACTTGTTTCATTTAAAAATTTTCATGGAAAAATATATCCTAGAAAATTAAGTTATGGATGTTTGGATATAGAATGAAAACCCAAGGAATCCCCACACCTCTACCACACTCTTCAGTGAATCGTAAGATAACACTGCTTTGAATTTGTCTAGGTCCACTCCCACTTAGTTCGATTGGATAACATATCACAGGAAGTGGTCCTCTAGTATCTAGAACCTAAAATTTTAGATATTTATATAAAACTGGTACTTTATGAATATGTACAGAACCATCCCCAAGTGTCTCTAATCCCCCCCCCCCTCAACATCAAGTACAAAAATATAACATCGATGAAGAATACCTTGATCTAATTTAATAAGGGATAAAAGATCAGGTTCATGAGTCCCATTAACAATATTGGGTAATTCTTCATTCTAATGAGAATCACTGTGTACTCATTGTCACCATAGTGAAATCTTAATTCCATAATATATATATCCTCTTCCCATAATCGTAGTAGGTGTTATCCTATATTCAGGTTAACCTCCAAGAACCATAATTCCCCTCTCAACTGATCAATGGGGGCATTCATCCTCTATATTCAAATTTTTTTCTTCAGAGTCACCAGGTTCACGCACCGATAATCCAAAAAAACCTCAATCTATTATCTAGATTCATGGTGTATTAAAAATGGGATAACCTTAGTGAAACACTAAGTCTAGCAATGAAATTCCTCTGTATGTCCGCCATCTGCACCCTCAACTCGTTCAGCTCTACAAGATCCATCTAATATGATGCACCTGATATCATTTTCATCACAAGGTATAGATCAATATTGATGTATAACAATCAGTGGAGAGGTAAAACAAGAACATCCTTGGGAAGACGTCCTCATAATCTACCACCACTATGGAGGACTAAAAATTCATAACATTCACTGCACCATGGGTCAATCAATCCAAATGTTATTTAATTGGTTTTACCAACCTATTCATGAGTCTATATAATAATGCATGGTTTTCCTTTTCACTCAGAAAGGAAAACATGGTTCCATCACTACCGATCGACTTCATCCTCTACATAAAGAAGTTTATATATTCACAAAATGTGGAAAACTAGTCCATAACTATGATTAAATTATAAGGATTATCACATATACTAAGAGATATCATCATAACATCTTGACTCTAATAGTAAATTCATACTATCATCACAATTGTATGATTGTTGACTCATATGTAGTTGGATCCTCCAATAGTCTAGGTTGAGAAAACGGATCAACTGGAATCTCAAAGTATTTAACCATATAGGTTGAAAGAAAGTAATTATTAGAATCTATGTCTATGAGTAATATACATAAAGTATAAATGTCATATAATATACATTATATCATTCCCAAAGCCTCTGGGTCGTAATCCTTGACCACCTGTATCTACCCCCTTCATTGTACTCCAACTTCATTATTCTAATGTGGACCAATGGGTGGTGGTGGTGCTAACAACTCAAAGTGTCAACCACACCCATTTTCTCTCTCAACTCCGCTTGCACATTTTCCACTATATAGACCTATTTTATCCTTCCAATGCATCTGTCGTTCTTGTCTTCCAATGGTATTATGTCATCTATGTAGTGGTTTGGAAAATATTACATAAGATGTACCTTACCATAACATGAGTTGATCTACCTACACTTAGTGTGACTGAGAAAATAATTTTATCCCTGAACCATTCACCCCATGTTCTAGGAACTCCAATTAAAACATATTACACATACACTTCCCAAGTACAGATATTAGATCTCTTCTTTTGAGTTCCATGCTCTTTCATTCCCACTACCATCAACCACATAATATGTCTTCTATCTAGAGAAACTTTCAACCACCAAAGATCACTATATCACCCCATCATTAATAAGAATTAGTATATGGATAACACAAGTTTGGATGTATCTATGCATTCATCTCTCAATAGTCCTAGCCAAAATGAACTCATCCCAAATCATATACATTGAGTACCTAGAGAATATTGTTAACTTCCATGAATACTCAATTATTTTCAGGATTCCCTGCTGAATCTATAGGATCTCCTAGATACATACATCCCTCAGTGTAGATGGAGAGAATCCTTCCCTAAAAATTGAACTCCAACTATGATCATGCTATATTTGACTCATTATAACATTTGGTCACCAAATCCCACCATCGTTTTTCTAATCTATGAAGAATGATCGTCTATAGGACAACCATGTAATCTACTATTGTCTTTAGAAGACTAAAAGCATCTTTCATCACCTCAATCCTGTCCTCATCTGCCTATGGGTTAGGATCTCCTCGAAACTCAAGGGTTATCTATCATTAAATCACATAATTTCTCTCATCATACACACCTAATCCACTATTATTGTGAGTACCATCATTTTCTCTAGAAGTGGTGGAACAGCTGCTGCAACATTGGAATGTGACAACTTTGAAACATGTAAATGTATCAATGCCTCCTCAAATCAAGGATCATCCTTATCATATTGACTCTAAATCCAATATTTCATACATCAGGAGGCATCCATAATGTAATCTATATTTATCATGTGTAGTTAATATGTTATGATATATGACTCAATATGGACAAGAAAACATCAACTCATTCTTATATAAGGAATGTACCATTGTTTTCCCTACAACCAATGTTCCCATGTAAAATGCTTAATAGATGGTGTTTTTTATTTTGGTGTATGGATATTTCATCTGATACACCAATATTAGAGTCCATGGAATTAAAAGCAAACTCAAATAACTTAACACTATTTCCCCAAGAAAATCTCACAAAATTCATATTTATGTCAGAATAAATCACTTTTACAATTTTTATACTGAAATTTATTGGCCAACTTGTGAAATGATGACAATGATATAATATAACATGTAAAATGTTGAGACTAATGTACACTCGATGTAATGTAGGAAATCCCCAAAAAGAAACCTAACCAAAATCACACGATAATAGAAGGGTCACTATGAATTAAATATGGTACACATTCCCTCAATATTACAAGGATAAACCCCTCAAAAAATTTTTCTAGAATAATGTGGAAAAAACCTCACAAAATAAAACTAAAAATGTGGTGAATCTAATGATATGCCTAAGGAGTAGGATTCTCTTACATTTTATACACACCTTCTATTCACTCATCCTTCCTCTCTATAGAATATTATGTTGGGTCGACCACTCACCTTATCTTCCATCACTATCCCCCCTTAATTTTAGGGCGACAAAATCCATGGAAGAAATAAATTCTGACACATCTCCCATACTAATATTTATTGAGAAGATATCACATATCCACACATCATTAATATATGACAAATCATACTGATCATATATCTTAGATTCCACCTTACGATATGCACCAACAAAACTAATCAGAGTCAATCACCTTCATTATGAAATATTCCATATTTTAATTACTATTAAATTTAGGTATACCCCCACACCATTCTTCCACCACATCTCAACGAAAGTGATATTATTCCCGAATTTGTTTCATACTAGAATAATAATATGGATTGGTTCAAATATGAAGGATTATGTGAATGTTAGAAAATGATTTAATCATCTAATTTTAGTTCCCATGCTCTTCCAAAAACATTCTCATCTAGATTACCTCTTTATAAGCCTATGTAGATACCATGGAAACTACCTCTATCATTGATAACTCGAAAACTAAATGTAATATTGAAATATAGCTCACATATCCTACATCAAGAGTAAAAAGATAACAAGTAGTTCATTACCACCCATTAGAATCAACTACAAAATCTGAATAAACATTGCCTTTGATACTGAAATCTAATCCATTGTAAAATAATTAGGCATATGAGGTCTCCTTTATGTATCATAAGAACCACTACACTGTACTCTAGTTCTCCCTTCAATGATTCTCAATGTACCAAGGAACTGCTCCTATTTCATGTGAAATTTATGGAGTAGTTCCAACCATAGTGAACATCAAACTACACACATCTGGCGCATACTGTACTCAAGATATCTTCATCCACTCTACTTTAATTTTATGAAACTTCGAATAGGTTAACATGAAATTAAATTGAATAACTTTATATATTGGATTATATTCCTTCATCTTGAGTCAATTTCAAGCATTATGTATATAATTCTTATGTGATATCCAAATCTTCCTATTATTTCAATCTCAAATAATCTAGATCTTAAATTTTTTTTATTTGTTCTCATATCCGTCATATCAAACTCCCTATACAAATATGCCTTCAAAGTCGGGATCTTATCATTTTGGGGGCATAAAACAAACATTCAATACACATAGAGTGGAATTATGATGAAATAATTACCATCTGAACCATTAAAATATGAACAATGATTTGAATGATGTTTATTATATACAAGTATCCTAATATAAGAATAAAATTTCTTGAACTAACAATAATTTAATTCTTGAGATCATATAGATATTTCTTCAATATTCAATCCATGTTCTCTTTTCAATATTTTATAATACCTTTTAGTTGGAACATATAGATTTCTTCATCAAGATATCCATAGAGAGAAGTTATCTACACATCCACGTGATCTCTATGAAATCTCTATATATCACTAATTTCAATAACTATCTAAACAATAAAAAGTATAAAAATAGGAGAAAATATTACACTAAAATCAATTCATTCTTTATGAGCATGTCTTTTGACTACCAGTCCTGTAAGATATCTTTCTACTTGGTCATTTCAAGCCAAATCAGTCTTAAAGACCCATTTGTTGTCAATATTTTTCCTTACATGAGGGAATAAGACAAGATTAGAAGACTCATTCTTAAGAAGGGACTCAACATACTCCTATTTCACCAACTTCCATGAGGACACATTTTGACTATAGATCACCTACACAAAATAAGAAGGATATAAATGTAACACCCCGATATTTTGTGATTTTTTTCAAATTTAATTTAATATTTTTATATTTTCACATCACAAAATAGGGAATATAGATTTTCATTTATATATATTGTCCTTATATTTTGTATTATTTTATATAAAACACAATGGGAAGCCTACACAACATGCAACACCGACATGGCTTGGTTTTACACAACACCGGGTTTCTGTGAATCAACACTTTATTATAATAATAATTTAAATAAAATACTTATAACCTATACATTAGAATTGTGAATTTGATGGAAATTACTACTTTTTAAATATTATTTATGTTAGTTTTGAAAATGAACATATAATTTTTGGTAAAATAATTATATATTTAAAACTATTATTTTATCAAATGAACTGATTTTCCTGTCCTTTTGTGAAAAATATTATTATTATTTTTAGAAAATCATAGAAAATGAATTTGATAAAAGAAACATTATTCTTCAATTTGGAATATAAAATAATCTGGGGGTATATTTTTGTATTTTTCTAAAATGTTTCAATTTCGGATGAATAGTGAAAAATACCGCATAATAGTTAAAAAAACCTAACTTTTACTTTATATATTTTTTATAATTTAAATTTATTTTAAAGTCACAAATGATGAATAATAGATATATTATTCCAATTTTGGTCATTGGAATCAATTTTATAATATAATTAGTTTAAAAAAATTATTGATCATTTGAACGTCTATTTTACCTACACTCTAGCCACACCTGTAGGATTAACACTAAATATAATTTTAACACTTTTATGAATTGAATTTAAAAAATGGGACATACATTGTTGTAATCAGTATGGAAATGTATTGTAATAGGATACAAATATTTTTTGGTGAATAATATCTTTTGAATTTTTTTTACCACAGTTAATGGTAAATAAGTTAATAAAGGAAAAAATAATATTATAATAATATAAAATTACCCTTACAATTGTCCTAATTTTATTGGATATGTGTCTGTAGACAAAATCCAACATTAGGCAGAAAATAGGATCCTAATTTAGAGAATTGTTATAGATTGGGACATTTATTGTATTTTATTTAATGAAGAGTAAAAATTGTCATATTCAAACATTAATAAACTAAATAATTTTTAATATTGGGTTATACATAATAAAAATTAAACTATTAATATTAATCAGAAATATATTAAATATATTTAATCATTATAATTTATTTTTAATTTTTATACAAGAAATATCTTAATCAAAATCTTGAATAATAATGATAGAGAAATTGTATGAATAATTGAATTATAAAATAAATGTTGTTAAAATTATAAAAATAAAAATAATTTTACCTAATTAATTACATAAACAATTTTTTTAGGTAACTTATACATATTAGTAGAACATTTCATGTAATTTTCTTAAGTTATCATGTTTGGATGATATGTTTTAAAAATAAAAATATTGAATAGTATCAAAATTTAAATTTATTATACTTTAAAATAAAATTTATTTTATTAAATGATATAAAATTTGTGAAAATATAAGGTTTGGGAAAATGACTCGGATAATGTTATAGATTTGAAAAAAAATCCAACATGGATTCTTTTAGAATTTTATAGTATCTATATTAACATTATTATGTAAAAAAGTTTTTGTGGCAAAAGGTAAATTATTTAATTAAGAGTTAAAGCCAAAAAATGTTAATTGTGTGACTTAACATGTCTAAAATTCATTGGGTGAGAGGAATTATACACATACCCATATTATCCTCTAAAGAATACACTTTCGACCTTTTTGAAATCGAAAATCATTTTTTAAAAAATTTATTGTTTTGGGGTTTCCTAAAGCACACCAAAAACCCTCTTATAAAAGGGAACCTCCCCTTCTCTTATATTCACAAATCTAAAGCCTTTTGGATAAAAACAAAATCTACCCATTTATCCTCCTAAATTTCTTACCTTCCTCCTAGAATCCATAAATTGGGTAGATGGGAACTCAAGGAATCATTTTGGAACTAACAATAAATAGTTACCTGATTAAGAGGTAACATCCTGTCTCAAGCTGATTTCTTTTATTTTTATTTATTCACTCACTAAAAATTATTTAATCCATTATTAGATGAAAAATAAATTATTCTAAATATATAATTTTGTTTTTATTCTATGTTTTCTACTAGCACTAACATATACCATAATCTAATGGATATCAATCTTACTTTTTCCATGTAAGGTGACGTACTCCCTCACGAAACGATGATAGTTCATTTTTCATTTCCACCAATCATAGTGGACATTATAGTGAATGAATATATATATTTCTTATATAAAATATGTATTCTGTTATTAGTATTCGTTTTTCCTTTTTAAAACACACAACCCTTTACTTTTCATTTGGTTTTAATATGATAATATCTTTTTAAGATATGTAGACTACTACCCCTCAAAGAGATTTGATTTGTACACACACCAAATGAAATTTATTAAGGATTTTTTTAGTGAAATTATTTCAATATATATGATATAATCATTCAACTATAATAATTATATATATATATATATAAATATATATACATATGTCATTTTCCTACTCTCATTCATCATGATAATTAAAACGGAAACAACATTCACGCGTACGTACGTCTTACCGTCTCCATTAACGTTGTATTACATCTCATATTTATTTATGAAATAAATTATTATAATATAATTATAATTGATATAAATGATATTTAAATAATTATTTATATACCGGAATCATGATATATGTATATGGATGAACGATATAACAAATCAAGTCACATAAAATGAACAAAGTGAATATTACCTAACAGGAGACCTTAAAATAGAATCTTTAACAAGTGGGTAATATAAGGTAATAATTAAACCATATATGGTATTATTTTAAGAATAATATCCTATAAAATATTTATAATAATGTTATATTTATTATAAATTAATCTTATATGTGTATGAATATAGTCCAGACAGAAGGTAAGGGGATGTTTGTCTCAACTTTCTTTAAGTGATACAAATGCCTCATTCACTAATATTTTCTTCTACGAGGTGTATATACATCCCATAAATGTATTTTATGAGTCCTATCCATATGGATATGATATTTCCATATTCTTATTCTTTTTACCTAGGTTATATTATTATACAGATTATAATGTGATGTGTGTTGATTTGATAAACACTTCCTTATTTGGGATTGTTTCATTTTAAGTATATATTGTGTAATATTTATCATCCATGACAATGTTTTCTAAAAATGTTTTCATAAAATGTTTTGTTATTATAAAATGGATGTTTAATGTTATTTTAACCTATTTTTAGTTATTTACTACGTGAATTGAATGTAATCTTCCTTTTTTTGTCCAAATGATGTTCATTGATGACTTTTTTGGTTACAGTACATCAAATATGTTTTATTTTATCTTATATTGAATGAATGGATTTTTATGATTTCAAAATGACTTATTTAATTGAATCATACCTTACATGTTTTTCATGTTATTTTCTATTAAAATTAATACTTTATTAATTTCATGGTATTTTAAGAATATAAAATGTTTTTTATAATGAAAGGATATCTTCGTCAAGAATTAATTTCATGTGTTTATCAAAACAATTTTACATTTAAGATAAAAAACATTTTTACTACTCATGAATTTATGGGTAAATTATTCAACGATTCTATTTTTATTATTTATTAAAATGAATTATATTTTAATGGAATGATGTTTTTAAGAATTTTTCTGCTTCACCTATTATATGCTTTTGAAACCCGCTCTTTTTCACGTGTTCTGTTTTTTGATGAAATGATTATGAAAGTTGTCTATTTTCACAGGTTATGATATGTTTACAATATTATGATACCAATTTTATTTCATGGGATATTTTATGTTTTTAATGATCTTTTGGTACATTTATGTATGATTTCATTATGAGATGGGTGGGACCTATATCTCTCTCTAATGCATTGGGTAAAAATTTATATATCATGAGATAAACTAAGATATTCATGAGAGTGAACCTTGACGTTTAATATGGCCATTAGAGTGAAACATGGCAACTAATATGGTAGGAGAAGTGACCTCATGCTACTAATATGGAGATGAGAGTGAACCGTGACTACTAAGATTGAATGGGGAGTGAACCCATACTACTAACATGGTTTTAGAAGCGTTTCCTTGAGGACTATGGAAATTAGAATATGATTATGTGTTTTCCAAATATCCATGTAATAATCCTATGTTATTCTTCAATGACTCATGTGTAATTATTAATGTTTTATGAATCGCAAATCTTTATTCCATGATTCATGTTTATAATATTTGATATGTTTGGTATGATATTCTATTTTCATGGTCATTCCCTCTTACTCTTCTGATTAGGATTGTGTTTGCATGTCTCAATTTTTTATGCGTTTTGAGAATTTGAGCTCACTAGATTCATTTGTTTTTTTTCCTATAGTTATAAAGAACGGTTTTTGTTAGGGTTACTAAAGGGGACTATATTTATTAGATATTTTGAACATCATTAAAAAAATAGATGAATATGTTCCATGTTTTCATTGGTGCTAGACCAATTGCGGCCTTCATGCATCTATTTGTATAATGATTACACATTCTTGAAACGTTATGAAATGGCCATATAGGTCAAACATGGTTCCTTACAGTTTTTATTAATTTGAAGGATTATTCAAAATTTGGAAACTAGGATATGAATATTTTAATGTGGTTCCTAGATATATTTCTACGGATTGTCTATTGATTCCCCTATGGATAATTGTATCTGTAGGTTACTGTCATAGATTTTTTTTAACAATCATGAATAAAATTAGATTAAAAATAAGGATTCAATGGTTATGGTTTCATAATTTCGACATATTATATGTCATATTCATTATTATGTGGTTCCTCATTAGGAAAATTGTATCTTACTCTATGATTTTATTTTTAGTTAAAGCTTTAACCTGAAAGAACCAAGTTAATTGTAATTGTGATAGACAATGCAATGACTGTACTTTATAGAAACTAAAAGAGATGGGAGTTGGAATGAAAAATATAATTACTATGATCACCCATCATTCTGAAGTTATAAATCAAGGAGTATGTCCAATTGAGAAATGAAGGGAATAACATTATATTGAGTCCTTCATAAGGAAACATTTACCATCTTTTAGAATATCTGTTGATCCAATTGTTTCCAAAAAATGGATCAGCACTACTGATAAGATATTATATATGCTCTAATTTTATAAATAAGAGAAATTAATTTTGGATGATTATCAATTAGAAGGAGAAACAGACAGGTGGAATACTCTAATCATAAATACAATTTGGTAAGATGAATTTTAATACTTGTATTGGGTTCAGTTCAAGAACTAATTTATCAATAAGTAAATTCCTCTTATTCTTCAAACAAATATGGAAAAGGATTTCCTTGAGCATATGCAAAAGGATGATAAATCTATTGGTTTATAAGATGAAATTTTGACAAGACTTGCAATGTATACTCGTGGCCTTATCATCCAACATGAATGTAACGTTCATCGATTATTCGATGCATGAAAACCAAATTATTGAATGACGTCATCTATAAGAGAATTTAGTTGATATAAAGAGATTGTGGGTTTTTCTATCATGGTAGAAATAGATGTTGGGGTTATATACCAATCTTATTGTTTTGACAAGAAATGAGAGATGGAATCCAAGGGAAAATATCAAAATAATGGTGAATTTAACATGAGTGTTTACATATTCTCAATGTGTAGAAAAAATCATGGTGGATATAATCTTAAGGGGTATAGTAAATGTTTTATGTGCAGAAAGGATATTCATCAGAAATTTTATTACTAATGTGATGGAAGTAATTTAACTAACAAAGTGAATGAAGAGAAATCATTATAGAATTCCCCTCCCCCACTTTAGTGCTAAAAGTTTGAGGAGAATAGAAATTATGCTAACTAGTACCCTAATCATAGGGTTACCAATGATGATCGAAGTCAAAAACCTATTAAAAATATTGGAATAGGAAAATATAAAGTGATAAATATTGGCGATGCAGAGTATTAAAAAAATTGGTGGAGTGATTGATTATTTATGTATTGTAAATGAAGAATAATGTTTTATAAGTACATTTACAGTTTTATGGAATAATGAAACCTTTATTTATTGGTCAACTATAGATTTTACTAAAGTATTTAAGAACTTATGTTGAATGGTACTAGTAAATATGAAAATTGGTTGAGGTAATAAGGTGTTATTTTTGGAAAGAACATGATTAAGGGAATGATATACCTTAATATGAGAATGATGTTGAGATAATGATATTTGGATAAAGATATTTTGTATATTAATAACTAAAATGGATTATATTAGTTACCTTAGAACTGGTTAATGATTTATCAAATTATGGTTATGTTATCATGGAGGAAGTATACATATTTTTTGTAATTATGAATAAGGAAACATGTTTGTTTTCAATAAGGATGTTTTCTAATTAAATTTATTTCAATGTTTTAAAAAGAAAACATGATTAATGTGTTCAGATTTTTTGAATTTCAGACCTTTGAAATACCTTTTGATATATGTAGATAAATGTTAAGCCTATTTAGTGGAATTATTTCTATAGTTTTAGAACTTCATCATTTGGATGTATTGTGGGCTTATCGATTTAGGGAATTTTAATTTAATCCTCACGTATGTTTTTTAAATTAAATTATTATCTCACAACATGTATAGTTTTAAATATATATATTGTTAAACTTTTTTTTGAAGAAATATAGGATGGACTATCATTCTTTTCATAATTTTATAATTCTTGAGGAACAAAAATTTAAAATTCATATCTCGGAATAATCGATGAAGTGGAAATTGTTCATGGAACATTAAAGAGTGAAATTTTTCTAATATTAAGTAAGTATATGTTCTCCAAATAAAACTTCAATATTTTGAAAAGAATCGTGATGTAAAATGGTTTCCTATTACCATCATTTTTTATGATATCAATGACCTCTTTCATTATTTATTAGATTATAGATTGGGATTTTTATCTTTAGCTGTATCTTCCACCTACTTATTATTAGTGAGATTTATCGGTCTCTATGTTAATTTTGGATTGTCCTCAATGCCCAAATCATCATCTATGCTCTCCTACGTAGATACCTAGTCATGATTTACTTTGGGAAACTATTATTATACAACTATTACTTTTAAAAAAGGTAGTTTTAGATTTCATTTTTATGATGTGGGTTATATGAAATATACTTTCTTGTATTAATAATTCTATTAACCTTGAGAATTTTTATGGGAAAATTCATTTAATGGGTGGTAGAATCTAACACCCTATGATTTTGTGAATTTTTTTTATTTAATTTAGTATTTTGACATTTTCACTTCAAATAATAGTGAATATATATTTTCTATTATATAACAGCAATATGTTTTGTATTATGTTATATGCAACACTATGGGATGCTTTCACTACACGCAATAACGACTTTTCTTGCGTTACACACAGCTCTGGGTTTCTATTAAACAACACTTTCATGTTATGATTATTTAAATAAAATAATTATATCCTACAAATTAAACATGTGATATTTATAGTAATGATTAATTAATAAATATTATAAAAAATTAATTTTATAATGAATCATATTATTTTTTGTAAACTCATTATATGTTAAAAAATATTATTGTCTCAAATGACCAGATTTTAATATCCTTCTATGAAAAATAAAAAAAAGTAATATTAAACACTCATAGAAATTTATTTTAGTAATATAAACAATATTTTTTAATTCATAATACCAAAATGATCTTACGTTTAATTTTTTATATTTTTCTAAAAAGTTTCAATTTTTGATTACTAGTGATAAATACTATATAGTATTAAGAAATCCAACTTTTTAACATAAATAATATTTTTTAAATTAAATTGATTTTAAAGTCACAATTTTTAAATATTAAATATATTAATCCAATTTATGTCCTTGGAATGATATTAAAAACAGAATTAGTTATAAAAATTATTGATCTTTTGAACGTCTCTTTTACCTTCATTCTAGCAACATTTGTAGGATTAACAGTAAATGTAATATTTCCATTTCTGTGAATTAAATTTAGAAAAATGTAGAAACATTATTTTCATCAGTATGAAAAAAATGTTCAAATACTATCAAAATAATTTTGGGTAAGTAGCAACATTTCAATTTTACATACCATATTTAAAGTAAAATATTGTAATTAAATGAAAATATAATATTATAATAATATAAAATTACCCTAAAAATTGTCCTAATTTAATTGGATAAGTGTTTTTAAGCCCAACTAACCCTTTAGTCTTAAATATTTTCCTTTTTATGTAACTTGTGTTCAATTATGACATTTATTATATTTTATTTAAAGATTATTTAAAAATATCATATTAAATGATTGATAAACTAAATAATTTTTAATATATGATTCTAAAATTTGAAAATAAATATTAATTAGAAATATAATTAATCTATATCTATCATGATATTTTATTTTTAATTTTTACACCACAAATAACTTAATTAAAGTCTTTCATAATATTGATATAGTAATTGTTTTAATAATTGAGATATCATATAAATGATGTTACAAATATAAAAAAATATATTTTGACTTAATTGATGAAATAAATATTTTTTATGGAAATCAAATTAATTTTCGTGAAATATTTTAGGTATTAAGTTGATTTTATAATTTTTTTTATATTTCTGAAAAATAAAAATAATAAATTGTTTAATAATTACCAAAAATAGTAATTGAAAATAAAAAATATATTATTAAATATTAAAAAATTCATAAAAACCTATGGTTTGATTGAATAACATGGATATATTCATGGGATTCATAAAATATCCAATTGGGGACCATTTTTTAATTTTATTGTAACCATATTAAACCTATCGTGTAAAAAAAAGTTGTTAAAGTAAATGTTAAATTATTTAACTAAGTTTTAACATCAAAAGATGAGGTTAATTTTGTGACCTAAAAATATATAAAATGCATTGGTTGAGATTATTTCATCCCATAGTCATATTAGACTCTAAATAAATAACATTGGATCTATTTGACATCAAAAATCATTTTTTTTATAAATTAATTGTTTTGGAGATTCCTAAACTGCCCATCCTCCCTCTTATAAAAGGGTTCATTTCCTTCTATTTTTTTCACACATCTAAATCATTTTGGATTAGAAAAACCCTTTAAATTTATAGTCCTAACCACTGTAAATTACTCTTATAATCCTTCAGTTTGGAATAATGCAACATAAGGAATCCTTTTGGAATAATCCAAATGGAGTTACCCAATTAAGTTGTAATGTCTTCTCTCAAGACCATTTCCTTTTTTTCCTTCTCCAACCCATAAAATCTCCTTATTACATTATTTTTTGACAACACTAGTATAATGAATATAATATTTTCTTTTATTCAATGGTTTTGATATACACATACGCACACCTCCTTATAATGGATAACAAACATACTATTTCCGTGTAAGGTAAACTATTGCCCCACAAAACGATGAGTGATCATTTTTTCTTTAACCCCAACCATGGTAGAAATAATAATGGAAACTATATGTATATAAGTTATATATAATATTTAATATGTATTTTATCTTCTTTGTTTATTTTTTAAAACACATTCCTTTTTACTTTTCATTTGGTGTTAATATGATAATCTCACTTGACGAAGTGTGGATTATCACCCCCTTAAATCGATGTTACTCATTCACACACCACATGGAATGTATTAAGGATGGATTTAGTGAAATTATATGATATATATGATATAATAATTATAATTTAATAATTATATACTTCTACATATTTCATCGACATACTTTCTTTCAATATGATAATTAAAATGGAAACAACGTTCATGTGAACATACATCTTACTATGTCCATGAACAGTTTCTTCCATTTAATAATTATTTATGATATAGATTATTAAATTATAAATTTACTGGATAATAATTATATTTATATCATGAATTAATGAATGGAAAACTGATATATGTATAAGTACCAACTATTTAAGAAATTAAGTCCCATGTGAAGAACTAAGCGAATATTACCAGATGTGAGACCTTATCATTGGATCGATTAAAAAGTGGGTAATATAATGACCTACTAAAAAAATTTATTGTATTGTGTATTATAATAGAATTGTATAAATGATTTATAATAAACTTATATTTATTATAATGGAATATTTTCTGATTACGAAGAGTTTAAATACACAAGGTAAGGGGATTTTTTTATCAACATTATTTTGGTGAGACACATTCCTGAAAAACTACTTGTATCTTCTACGTGGTGTATATAATAACCCTAAATTAATTTTATGAGTAATATCTATAATCTAATGATATTTAAATATTCATATAATTTTCTTTTTTACAGGGGGAATATGATTCTACATATTATAATGTGATGAGTGTCGATTTCTTAATCAGTTATATATTTGGGATTGGTTATTTTTAAGTACTTATTGGTTAATATTTATCATCCATGTCCATGTTTTATAAAAATGTTTTCATAAAATGTTTTAATATTTTAATGGGTATTTTTTAAATAATTTTTACCCATTTTTATTTTTTACTACACGTATTGAATGGAATCTTTCTTACATATTATAATGAAATTACATTTTGACTTTTCTGGTAAAAGTTCGTGAAGAATATTTTATTTCAAATTATACAGAATGAGTTGAGTTTGACAATTTCATAATTCCTTATTTCCAGGAATATTCCCCAACATGTTATCAAGGATATTTTAAAATAAAATTCTATAATTAAAAATTCTACTCTATTTTATAAAAATATTATGTTATTGAATAAGAAAGTATATTTCCTCAAGAAATAATCTCATGTGTTTTATCAAAATTATTTTCCATAGAAGATAACATACGTTGGTGTTACTCATTCCTTTATGGGGAAATTATTAAATCATTAAATTCATAGTTTTTCTATGAATGGATTCTGTATTGATGAAATGATCTTTATGAATCATATTCCTCTTTCATGGGTTATATGCATTTGAAACCCGAAACTTTTTATGGGTTATGTTTATGATGAAATGACTATGAGAACTGTCTCTTTTCATAGATTATAATATGATTACATGTTTATGATACCATATTTTCATGGGTTATGTTATGGATTTTTAATGATTTTTCGGCACATGTATGTATGATTTTATTTTGAGATGATTGTGACCTATATCTCCCTCCAATGCAATAGGTATAGATTAATATCTCATGAGATAAACTAAGATGGTATTGGGAGTTAGCCATGGCTGCTAATATGTCCATGGGATTGAACCATGACTATTAAGATGGTTTGGGGGATGATATCATGACCCATCCCCAAGGGCCTATGCTGTGACTATAGTAATACCACCATATGATGGCCAAGGGTTGGCAACTAGAAATAAAGGAATTATCCTGTGTGGGGGAGGCATTTTCCTATGTACCTGTAAGTACACAAAAACAAACACACAAACCCACAACGATGAATATAAAGCAAGAATTACACTATGAAATCATTGAGAGTAAAAGTACAAAACTATAAGTAAAGGGTATAGAATACAAGACCAACAAAAAGAAAAGTATAATCTCCTGAATTCCTTCTATGGTAAACCCTACCTAAAGTGTAGGTGAAGTGGGTTCCTCCTGAAAACGTATAAGTAAGCATCATCTTTTAGATTTCATAGGGTACCACTTGGTGCTGGACCACCAAGGTCTATGTCGAAGTGTCTATCATCTGCACAATACACAACATGTGCAGGAGGATCCCACATAAGGGTTAGTAAGAAAATACTCAATAAGAACTCCAAAACACAATGGTAATATAATAAAGAAATGTATTCAAATATTAGACTACCAGAGTTACATAAGGTGTATCCCTTAATAAACACATTCGAGGGAGAGAAACAGTAGAGTCGGATCACATAGTTATAACCTAAAGTATAGAAATCAAGACTATCACATGTAATTTTGAACATATTGTACTATCGAGTGACTCTTCCTTGATTAGTCTCCACGATCAACTTTAGAAATGAAGACTGCTCATCTAATGGCCCCATTAAGTCCACTCATCTGCTGGGCCACTGAGCTATGCTTGTCTATTGGGCCACAATGGTCCGCTCGTCTATTGGGCCACTGAGTTCTTCTTGTTTGATAGACCACTAAGGTTTTATCATCTGTTATTCCACCGAGGTCACTCATTTTCTATGCTAAAAATTTCTTCACGTCTACTAGGCAACTATGGTCTACTCATCTTCTATGCCACTTAGTTCTTTCTCATCTATTTTTCCACTAAGGTCCACCAATCACTATGGTCTGGAAGATTTCTGCTCATACCGTGGTTGATTTCAAGAGAATCTACACCTCAATCAATTTTTCATATTTCAACATCCACAAAAACTCATATGGAGTAATTCAAAATGAACCTCTCATAACGAGGGTCCCAAAATCTTAAATGGATCATCAATCGAACACTCAGTTTGGATGTTATATATGTTTTACAGAAAAGGGGATGGTAGGTTCTAGGACCAGTTTATTTCTGTCAGACAACCTAAACCTACCATGCCCAGGGTCCACCAACCTGACCCTAATCCAACCCGGTTCGGGTCCATGCTATCTCGTGAGGCTACCGGTCCGGCCTGCCTTCTCCAACCTAGCCCGCTTTGAGTTGGCTGAATTGCCACGCCCGGACACAGTGGAAGTTATCACATATGATTCCGGTTAATCCTGTAGTTTCACTCCGTGACCACCTGATGGGGCACCGTGGGGCCCACACACCATGGTTCCACTGGACTTCCAACCGCTGACTGCATGACGTGGCATGTTTCCATGACCGCTGAGGACCCACCACAAGCAGTTGTCAGGGCCCCTGTCACAACCACAACGTTGATTCCGTTTAGACCTCCACCACTACAGTGTGCCACTACCCATATGTGGCAACCTCTACATATCGCCTCAGGTATCAGAGCGCCTTTGATTTCTTCTACAGGCCACATGACTTTCTCCAGTGGTCTATTCTCTGATCTCAAAGTGCATTCAGGATCCTCAGTTCGTGGTCGTCACTACTATGTTCTCCAAGAATATCTTCTTATTTATCCAGGGGTCCAATCCTAAAGAATACAAGAACTCCACCAATGGATGGATCCAATCCTTGTTTGTGTAGGCTTGATCCCTATGTGTTATAATTTAAAACATATTAGGAGGAGACTTACGAATCTAAGCTGGATAACTCGAATTTAAAAACCCGATATCAAAAAACATCATGTATAAGTGATTGATCCACAGGTCACTTGTTCATGGGTTGACATGTGATCGTCGCTCAAATCTATGAATTGGGAAATAATGAAATTCACATAGAATCAAAACCCCACCACAAGGTTGGGTCTTTCATTGGAGAAGATCGCACCACTATCGTACGTCCTTCCTCAATATGTCATTGGTGGCAGTTCATCGATCGTCCATCACCAATTACAATTGTCCAAGGGTTTAGAGGAATACTGGATTCTTCCAATGATCATGTATTCGGATAACCCATTAAATGGAGAAATGCATTTCATTGTTTCTGTTATGATGAGTCACAACATTGTTATTTTTTTCATTTATGAACCGTTGTTTTTATTAAGATTGGGGTGCAACGTAGTTACGTCAACAAAATTTTTATTTTGAATAAAATTAAATACAATTTTATTTTAATTTACAGTATGAAAATTTTAATATATTTCTCTTCAAATTTATGAAAAATAACATTCACCATTGACCTATGAGAGTACATGATAAGTCTTTCCTAATGTAATGTCTCTTTTATGGATGCAACTGTACCCTCATTTTTTTAATCTGGGAACCTATTTAGATGTTTCCAAAACTGTTTACACAATCTTCTTTAAATACACAAAAAAAGTTCAAAACTTTTATTATAGGATCATCAGGTCACATAATCATGTTTCATCAGAGTTCTTGGACTCTAAATAACACATTATAATTTTAAAATTATTTATATTGAATTTATGAGACATTACATTCTCTCCACCTTAAGGCTCTACCTTCTCATATGACAAAGAAAGCACTAAACCAAAAAATAGTGGTCCTGAGTACGTGACTAATCCTCCTGCTCCCAAGTTATCTCCTAGTGATTCCTGTGCTGCCACCAAACATACAATGGAGGAATCAACCATCCATGAAGGATGCTCTCCTGTAAATCCTCAATTTCTACTAGGAACTCCACAAATGTCACCCCATCATCAATCTCTATCATTCCTCAGTCGATGAAGTGTGATAGATCCTATACCTACCTCCTCAGATATGATACATGAAAGAAATTATGAACCCAGTGCATCTATAGGGGAATAGCTAGGTGGTACACCACCTTGGAAAATCTACCCAGAACACGAAAAGGGTTGATGAATCTCAGAGATAACTTTCCGCCCTGGCAGAATCTATATAATCCATTAAGAGGTGATACCCAGCAGAACACATGGCCTCCTTGATCAAACTCCAAGGGGTTTCATCTCTTGTTAGCATAATACTTCTTCCAACTCTATATAGTCCTCATTCACTGCAGGATAATCTACACCACCTCAGTGATAGCTCGTACAATCATTGGGCCCATGAGTGATGACACCCCTAGGTCTATTTAATATAATAGTGAACTGATAGGTTTCCAATATTGTGCCTCTAATGGTTCCTTAATAATGGTGTTGTGGTAGTTATTTTTGTATGTGAACTCCACCAACAGTAGGAGATACTCCCAACTATGACCAAAGTCCAAGATACATGCACAAATCATGTCCCCTAAAACTTGAATAGTCCACTATGTATGACCATCAGTCTGGGGATGGAATTTCATGCTCAAAAACAGCTCTGTCTCGAATTCCTCCTACAATCCATTCCACATATGGGATGGGAATCTAGTTTCACAGTCTAACACTATCATACATGGAACCCCATGATGCCTCACTACCTCTAGAATGTAGGGGAATACCAAGATCTCTATTAAACACATATCTCATATGGGTAGCAAGTGGAATGACATGGTGAGTCAGTCAAAAATTACAATAATGTTATCGTGTACTTTGGATGTGTGTGGTAAAACTATCACAAATTCTATCGAGATACATTCCCACTTTCACTCGGGTACCTTGAGTGGCTGAGTCAAGCCTACTTGAACATTATTCCCTACCATCAATTATTGAAATGTGAGGCACCGCTTAACAAACTCTGCCACTTCTTCATACTCAAACACCAATACTAAGGTCAGATATCATGGTACATCTTTATCACTCCTGGATATAGCACAAAAGGGAAGGTGTGGAACTCCCTCACAATATCCTAATTCAATGCCACTAGCACAATGGTGTGCCCTCTAAAAATGACGATGTGCTCCTCACCTATCGAATATCTATCATGAGATTTTTATGAGGGTAACTAAGAACGTCAGGCCTCATAGTCAACATCCAAAAGTAGTTCCTTCCAAAATCGTTATATGAGTAGGGGAGTGATATCTATCTTATGAAATAAGCTTCTCCATCTCTATCCATGAAGGATGTCTTCATCGTGGCTTATTTCCCTGATGATTTACTCAGTAACAACAAATTAGATCACTTGTTGATCGCATCCTCTATCATGTTTCCATTCCTAGGGTTATAGACTATATCAAAGTAATAGTCTTAGAGAAAATATATCCACCGTTGCTACATCTTGTTTAGGTCATTATGGGAGAATCTATACCTAAGGCTTTTGTGGTCGGAGTAAACAGTAAATTGATATCCCATCAAGTAGTGCTACCATATCTTCAAATAAAATACCACTGCTTCTAGATCCATGTCATGGGTCATGTAATTATTCTTATACTGCATAAACATACATGAATCGTAGGTGATCACTACCTGTTGTAGTATCAAGAAACAACCTAGTTTGGTCCCTGATGCGTTATAGAATACTACATTCCCAATTTCATCTTTTGGTATTCTCATGATGGGGGAACTCATTAGTCCCTTCCTTATCTCTTGAAGACTCTGTTGGCACTTCTCCATCCACACAGAGTGATTTCCCTTCCATTTCAATGATGATAAGGGTGATTCTACCCAAGAACAAATAACCACCAACCACCGATAGTATCTATCCAAACCCCACAAACATCTCACATAAGTCATGATAATGGGTGTCTCCCAAGAAAGCATCACCTCTATCATTAAAAGATCCACTGTATCTCTATTTTATGAAATTATGTGTCCCAGAAGGTAGAAATACAAAATCTAGAAATGAAACTTCATGATATTTCCATAAAGATGATACCCTTGGAGTGTATCTATGAATCTCTTCTGGTGTGTCTCTTTCTCCTTCTCAGAAAATGAGTACACCAGGATGTCATCAATGATTACCATGAAGATCTAGTCAACATAAGGATAGAGGATACTTTTCATGTGTCTCTTGAACACTCCTAAGGAATTGGTCATACCGAAAGGAATCACCAGGAACACATAGTGGCCATATCGACACCTAATTTATATTTTCAGTTCACCCTCATCCCATACATGAATCTTTTGATATTATGATCTATGGTCCATCTTAGAGAACCATAACACTCTATTCAGCTTATCAAAGAGATCAAAAATCCTTGGGAGTGGATACCTGTTCTTCACGGTCAGTATATTCAGGCACCATAACCCCACACATAACCTCATACTCCAATATTTCTTCTTGGAAAAAATATTGGGACTGGCCACGATGAAACACTAGGCCTTAGGAATCCCTTCCTCTACAGATCCTCCAAAAGTCCCCTCAACTAAAAAATCTCCTTATGAGCCATTTGAAATTCTTGTGTGGATATCGTAGTCTTCCCTAGGTATAGGTCAATGCATAAGTCAACCTCTCTACAAGGGGTGATCACTGAACATTCCTAGGAATGTTTTATTCATTCTCATCCACCACAACCAGATTGTGAGGACTCTTCTCATTCACCACACCGACGGTGGGGCTAGTCACCTAGTGAGTGATCAAATCCACCATTCTCTAAGAAAGATTATTAATTACTACAAATGACCCACTTTAATCTATAATGTAAAACATCTTCCCATATCCATTTACACACTTCACACTATGCCTAAAACATTCAATCTATACATGGATTGTGGATAACTAGTCCATAACTATAATTACATCGTAATGCCTCAACACTGCTACTATGTGATCCAAGACAATTATATCACCTCCAAGAGTAATATCACACTATCAACACTGATGTGTGATCATCAAATCCCCTCCTCTAGGAGTCTCCAATCGTAATGATAGAGCCAAAAAATCCACTAAGATCTTCGATCTCTGAATAAGGTCTGTAGATAAAAAAGAGTGATTGTAACACATGTCTATAATAACTGCAACTAAGGTAGAATAGACACATATTTTGCCTATAATCATCTCAAAAAATCCTGGGTTATAAGCCTCCATCACCTGAAGCTGGCCTCTCCCCTATCCACCGGCTCTAGGAGCCCATGGTGGACCACCTGGGGATGGAGGTGGTAGCACCTAGAATCTATTTATACCATCTACCGCTCATAAAACCATTATTTATCTACGTCCCTATGGACCAACCTTCATGACCATCTCCCTCTTCCTTTATGGTCCATCGATTTCCTACTGATCATATGCATGGCATGTCGGGTAGTCATGAGCCATGTTTTATTGAATGTTGCACGAGTAGCACAAAATGATACTCTACTATCTCTATCTGCCCTGGGGTCCTCTCACTACTAATCCATTTTCATTTGTTTATCACCTAAATATATTGACCCAATTGGGTCTCTATGTTAGGTTCCCACTACCAAATACCAAGTACTTTCCCACTTGGAGTCTACTAATAGCTCCTGCTATTGGCCCCTTATCTTCCAAGAATCTCTCTACTAGAAGATCTCGATCTAGAACCCCTTCTTGAGTAGGGATGATAAGTTATTCCAAGGATTCCCCGATCTATTGTAAAAGTCCCTTCTCAAAATCATATCCCCACATGAATGGGTCTCAAACTATGTCTGTATAGTATTGAGAAATCATTGTGAATCTCACTGAGTACTCTACAATGTTCTTTCTACGATACTATAGGTGATGTAGCTCTTATATGTGCAATGAGCGCAATGTAAATGGAATGAAATCGTCCCTGAAGAGGCACTCAAAGTCAGTCTAGGTGAGGGTTGCCTCATCATGTGTCTAGATTTTCAAGTTCTACCATCTCCCCACTGATCCCTGATGAAGGCTCACAACTATGATAGCCATCTGGTCGGGATGAATCCTCACTAGGTAGAAGACTCTTTTAACTGCTTGGATCCAATCCGAGCTCAAGTAGTGGTCAGTTTCACCTATGAACCCAATAGGAATCTACCTCTACAAGTCATGTAAGACACTGATATTTTGTGCATCCACTACTGGTAGAGACGATATCAACTAATGATCCACATGTAGGGAAAATTATAGTGTACCTCCTGATGGGTCCATCTCTAGTACTGGTCCCTGTAGTGATGCCTCATCACTAGGCGTACCATCCACATGGTCACACACCAGAATCCTAGATGGGAATCTATGTGTTGGCTTCCTAAATCAGATCAAGATGAACCATAGTTAATAGATTATACCAGGTGAGCTGACACTGACTCAATAATGAAATAAGAATACCCTCAATTAAAATATGATGCATGAAAACAATGTATTCATATACCAAGTCAAATATTAGGATTTTGGGTCATGGTGTATGGATATGTCGGCCACCGCACGAACACTGGACTCCACTAGACTGAAAGTAAATCTCAAAACATATAACATTGTTTCCCCAAAACAAATCCACAAACTACTGATCATTAATTTAGAAAAATCCTTCCTCTGATACAACTTTGTCAAAGACCATACCCTGGGGCCTCTGTCAGGACTACCCCAAGCCCATCTCCTGATGGTCTGGGGTAGGAGACTATCACCAAATTCATTATCCCGTATGTGGGCGGGAATTTCCCTTGTACCTATATGGAATCCCACACACACATCTAAACCCACAATGATGAAATATAAATAAGCATGTTACTAAAAAACAATGAGATTAAAAGTTCAATATTGAAAGTAAAGAGAAAGAATAAAATCCAAATATAAATAGAAGTACAATATCATAAAATCCATGTGTGGTAAACCCTACCTAAATAGTAGGTGAAGGGGGTGACACATGAATCTATAGAAGTATGTCGCATCTGTTAGATCTCACTGGGCACCGCCTAGTGCTGGACCACCAAGGACTATGTTGAATCATCTTTCATCATCACAAGACACAATAGGTGTAGATGGAGCTAATGTAGGGTTTAGTGACACAATACTTAGTAACGAACTCAATACAAAAACTCAATACCACAATGGATGTATGCACAATGTAGACTACCAAATAGGTACATGAGGTGTAGCCTCTATGATGTAAAATCGATAAAGAGAGTCACAAGACACAACTCACATAGTTATATCCAAAATTATACAAAAAAATTCAAGAATTCATAATGCTGAACATCTTGTACTGCTGAGGGACTCATATACGATGAGTCACTGTGGTCTAATGGTCCACAGAGGCCTTCTCGTTTGTAGGGATATTGAGTTTTCTCATCTGTTGGACCACTATGGTCTTCTCATCACTAAGGTATGTTGGATTCCACCTAGTAGAGAACTTATTTATAAGAGAATATAATTATAAATCCCATAGTCATATTTAAAATTGCATGAAAACTGAGATGAATTATGTTAATAAGATCATCTCATATCGAGGGTCCCAATGCCACAAACATCTAATCAATAGGACACATGTTTTGGAAGTAATGCTTATTTTACAAAAAAGGGTTGACATTGGTTCGGAGACGGGTTTACCCAACCCTGTCAAACTAGACCCAGATCCGACCTAGAGTGGGTCTGAACCAGCATGTGGGATTAGCCCGTCAGGCTGCTCGAGGTGACCTGTCTTCTCCAGCCTTGCCTGCAGTGATTTGGCTGGGTTTTCATGCCTAGATGTGGCAGTGTTCACCGCATCCACTCCTAGTCAACACAGGGATTTCACTACATGATGGCCTTGTATGATTTTGTTTTTCCCACCTGCCATGGTACCACTAGACTGCGGCCCTCCTTCCACATGACGCGACTCAATTTTACAGCTTGTTTTCTCTTCCACCAATAACCCACCGACAATAGTTTTCGGCATCCCCGGTGCCACCCTTCGACAAATGTTGTGGGGACCACCACCAATTTGGTGCACTATGGGTGAAAACCACCTCTTACACGTAGCCACCACCAGGAGCCGCCGATGGCTATTCTTGTGCACCATCATATATTTCCACGAGCCACCAGACAAGCTTCAATGGTGCATTCATTGACCTAAAAGCGGGTTTGGGATCTTGGTCATCTCATTCACTGCAATATGCTCCAAGATTTTTTCTCACAATTGATCTGGTGTTCTAGTCACGCAGAGAAAAAGAACACCCAAATAGAGGTATCCAGACCATTTTTATGATATCTTGATCACTCCTAGATTGTATTTAAAAAAATGTTGGGAGGACATTTAAGAATCTAAAATGGATAACTATGATTGAAAAACCTGATATCAGAAAACCTCCCCCATAAGTGATCTCTTAGAGGGACACTTGTTAATGGGTTGACCATTGTTCATCGCTCAAATTCAAGAATAAAAAAAATATGGAATTCACTTATAATCAAACCCCTACATCGAGTTTCGATTATTCATTACTAAAGATAGAACTGTTATCATTTGTTATTCCTAAATCCATCATTTTTGTGGGTTTGTCAATCTTCGCTCACCAATACCAAATCTCCAAGGGTTAAGAGCAATACTAGATTTTTTCCAACAACCCCATATTCAGTTAAACCATTAAATGGTGAAAATGTGTTTCACCATTTCTATTATGATACATTGTAGTGAAATTAAACTATTCCATTCATGAAACATCATTTTTGTTATGCTCTAGTTGCAATATCGTTATATTTCAACGAAATTTGAAATTTGAATAAAATAAACTAAAATATTATTTTATATTTCATTAACAAAATTTTAATATATTTTTCATAGAAATTATGAAAAATAAATTTTCCCTCGACCTAGTCCGGTCGAGGTTTTATCTTTCCATATGTAAAGTCATTATTCCAAACACAACAGTGCCCTCATATTTTAAATCCAAGCACTTTTTTAGATGTTTTGAAACTATGTACAATCTCTTTTTTAATTAAAAAAAATGTTCAGACACTTATTCTGGGATCAACTTGCATTTGAATCAAGTGTCATTTGAGTGCCTGGTCTCAAAACAATCCCATATAATTTAAAAAATTATTCATGTAATTTTAGGTATATTAAAATTGAACACATTATATAAAGATGTTTATGGAAGTGAACCATGAATACTAAGATGGTATGGGGAGTGAACCCATACCACTATGTAGGTAATGAAATCAATGCATCATCTACTATGTAAGTATGAATATGCTTATGTGTTTTCCACAATTCCATTTTTTATTCCAATGTTATGATTTCATCAATCATGTTCTATATTTCCACATGATTCAGGTTTTATGAATTTATAATATTTATTCCATGACTCATGTTTATGATATTTGATTTGTTTGGTATGTTTTCTATATTCATAATCATGCCCTCTTACTCTTATTCCCCGTACTATGATTGCATGTCTCCATTATTTACCCTTACTATGCATTAGAGCTAACCCTTTCACTTATGTTATATTTTACCCATGTTATAAAGACTTATTTTAGTTAGGGGAACAAAAGGGGAAGATATTTGTGTGAGATGTTGAATAAATTTTGACTAATTAGATAATTGTGTACCATGTTTCCAAGGGAACTATATCAATTATTGTCTTTATGAATCTATCTGTATAATGTTTATGTATTTCATAAAAGTTAAGTAATGTCCATGTATGTAAAGCATGGTTCCATAATGTTGGTGTCTGAATAAATTCATACTTATTGTTTTGAAGGAAGGATGTGAAAGCATTAGTGAGTTTCTAGATATATTTAAAAGTATAATTCTAGGGATGTCCCTAATGATATATCTAACAATAGGTTACAATCCTATACAATCATTAATTATCATGAATAACATATGATTAATGATGAAGTGTCAACATTTAAGGAAGGGTTTATAATTTAGTTATATTAAAAGTGACTCTTCATGATTATGGGGTTCCTTATTATCATAATTGTATCTTACTCTACGGATTTGTTTTACTTTAATGTATAGAAATTGATTTTACCAAGTTAATATTAATTAAGATAGATAATGCATTGACTATTATTCATAAGAAACTGAATGACATGGGAGTTGGAACTCCAAATCTTATTAGTATGCTTACCTAGATTTTTTTAGCTATACATCATGATGGACTTCATATGAGAAATGGAGGGAAAAATACTCTATTGATTCCTTCAAAAGGCAATGCCCACCATCTTTCAGCAAATATTTTGATCCACTTGTTGCTGAACATTATATTAGTACTACTAAAAATATATTCTCCGTTTTCTAGTGTTTATAATATGGGAATGTCATTTTGGATGATTATAAATATTAAGGAAAAGTACAGTAGTGGTGGACTCTAATCAGGAATACAAGGTGGCATGATAAAATTGAATATATGGATTCAGAAGAGTTTAAGAACATATATTTTAATATGTAAATTAATTATATTATTCAAACTAAATGGTAAATGAGTTCCCTAAGCTTAAAAAATGATTTTTTGAATATTTTGGTACATATGAGGAATAATTTACAATACACTCATGGTATGATTATAGCTTTATCATCCAACATGAAAGTAATGTTGAGCGATTATTCTGTAGCACAAAAATAATTATTTTAATAAATTTTAATATAAGATACTTTATTAGATATGGGTATATTGTGTGTTGTTCTATCATGGTAGAAATGTATGTCAGTTTTACAAATCAATCTCTTGGTTTTGATAGGAAACTAATGATTGTATTTAATTGAAAATCTCAAAACATTGACGAAATGAAGATGATTGTTTAATTATGAACAATGTATTGATAAAAGGATGGTGATGATTGTATGAAGGGTTACAATAAATTTTTTAACTATGGAAAATATGGTCATCATGCATTTGAGTGCCGAAGTTATTATAAGAATTTAGTTAACAATGCGAATGGAGAGTAGGACACAGAAAATTAACCTCCCTCACCTCAGTGCTACAAGTGTTAGGAGATTGTGCATTATGCCACCAATGTGCTAATCTATTGTTTATTGATGATTATCATCATCTGAATCCTATAAATGAAAAGGGAAAAGAAAAATCTCATGGGATCACTACTGGTGATTAGGATTATGACAATGAAGTGGTATAACGATTGAGTGTGACTGTATTATAATTAATGAATAATGTTGTAGAAGTAAATTTATGATTCTATGGAATAATGAAAAAACTATGTATTGGTCCACTGTAGTTTTTACATAAGGATTTACTAACATATGTTGAATGGTATTGGTAACCATGAAAAGTGATTGAGGTAATAAGCTGGTATTTTTGTAAATCACATGATTTTGGGAAGGAATATCCTTAATATGAGCCTGATATTGATATAATGATATATCGATAAAAATATGTTGGATATGAATAAGTAAATTGAATTATACTAGTTACCTTGGAACATATATTTGATTTTTAACATATATGTAATGATATCATGGATGAATTCTACATCTTTTTTGACATTTAATATAGAAAAATGAATGAATTCATTACAAATGTATGGCATTTCATGTTATTTACATGTTTCAATTTAATACCTGATTATTGTATTCACATGTTTTGAATTTCAGAACCATGAATTTCCCTTTGATATATACAAATAAAAGATAATATTATTAAGTGGACTTCTTTCTAAATATTTTGATTTTCGTCATTCACTTTTATTATGGGAATTACCATTTAGGGAAATTTTATGTTAAAATTTAGATATGTTTGTGATATTAATGTAATATCTCTCCATAGGTATATTTAGACATATAAATTTTATTAACAATTTAATTAAAGATAAATGAATGACCTATAATTATTCTCATGATTATCTAACACTTTGGGAATGAAAAAAATCATTTAATTGAATAAGGGATGAAGTGGAAATTGATCATGGAACAACAATGGGTGATGTTAAGCTGAAATCAAGTAAGTATATCTCTTCTAAAAAGTTATTCAAAATTAGGAAAATAATTGGGATGTAAAAGGGTGTCCTATTATCATCATTTTATTGATATCAATGACCTCTTTAATTGTTATATAGATTATGGTTCTGTGTTTTTTTACTTTCACTAGATCAAAAAATTTCTTATCATTAGTGATATTAATAAATCTCTATGATTATTTATTCATTTCCTCCATTCCCAAATAATTACCTATGTTCTCTTATATAAAGACCCAGTCATGATTAACATTCAGATACATTTATTCTCCAACTAGTCCTATTTTAAAAAGAACATTTAAATTTTATTTTTATAATGTGGGTTTCGATGAATGAAATTTTCAAGTATTAATAATTTTATAACCGAGATAAATTTCGAGGGTGAAATTCATTTTATGGGCGGTACAATAAAACACCCCAAGATTTTTTGAATTGAATTTTTTCGATTTAATTTAATATTTTGAAATTTTCACTTCACAGAACACTGAATATAGATTTTATTTATTATATAATAGCACTATTTTATTTATTCTTTTATATGTAACACCAATGGAAGCATGCACTACACGCAACAAAAACTAGGTTTGTGTTACACGCAACATCGTGTTTTGGAATAACAAAACATTACGATTATTATTATCTAAATAAGGTATCTATAACCTAAAAATTGATCATGTGATATAGATTGTAATAAATACTTTTTAAATATTAGTTGTAATGGGTTTGATAATGAACAATATAATTTTTGGTAAACCATTAGATGTTTTAAAATAATATTTTTTTGAAATAAAATGATCATTATATCCTTCTATAAGAAATAATAAAATTAATTTTATACACCCATACAGATTGTATTTTTCAAAAAAGTTTCAATTTCTGACGGATAGAAAAAAATACCGCATAGAAGTTAAAAACATAATTTTCATTTAAATAAATAAAATTACATTAAATGGACTTTAAAGTCACCATTTATAAATAATATATATATATATATTAATCCAATTAAGGTCATTGGAATCATTTTTATAGTTCATATAATTATAAAATATTATTGAATATTTGAACAACTCTTCTACCCGTCTTTTAACCACATTTTACGGATTAGAAGTAAAATTAATTTTACCAATTATGTGAATTAAAATTAAAAAAATTGATATTCATTGTTGTGATCACTGTGAAAAATTTGTTATAAAATTATCATGATAATTTTGGTCAAATAGTATATATTGAATTTTATTTACACCAATTAAAGATAATCATGGTAATTAAATGTATAAAAATATTGTATTAATATAATATTAACATAACACATGTCCTACATTCATTGGATAAGTTTTTTAGGCCCAAATTATCTTTACGTAGAAAATATGGTCATTTTTAAGCCACATGTGTCAGAGTAGGATTTTTATTATATTTTATTTAAAGAAGGGATAAAATTTCTATATTAAAACATTAATATACTAAATAATTTTTAATGTATTATTATACATAATAAAAATATGACTATAGATATTAATTATAAATCTAGGAAGAATATATTCATCAATAATAATTTTTTAAATTTTTTGGCAAGAAATAACTTAATCAATGGCTTGAGTAATAACGACGTGGTAATTCTTTAAATAATTGAGATATCAAATAAATGATGTTTAAAATATTAAAATAAATATAATTTGGGTTAATTGAATACATATATGAGTTTATAGAAAAATTATACATTTTAGTGACATATTGGAAGTATTGGTTAAGAGTTATCATGTTGGATTGATATTTTTTAAAAATGAATATATTTAATAGTATCAAAATTGATATAAATGGAACTTTAAAATAACTAATATTTAATATAATTTTATACAAATAATAAAATATATTGTTTAGATAACTAACATATATTGTTTCAATGATGTCATAAGTGTTTCAATTGGAGTTATTATGGAATTTTATAGTAAATATATTAACCCTATAATGTAGAAAACAACATGCTACGGAAAATGTTATATTATTTAATTAAGGGTTAAAGTAAAAAGACAAAATTAATTTTTTGACATGAACTATCTAAAATTCATTAGTTTATAGGATTTTTAAACACCCTCATCTTGTCATCCAATTGAATCAATTTTAATATATTTTAAATCTAAAATAATTTTTTAATAAATTAAATGTTTTGGAGTTTCCTAAAGTGCCCCTCCTCCCTCTAAAAGAAGGGATCCTCTCATTCTCTTTTGTCCACACATATAATTATTTTTGGATTATTATGTCCCTAACAATTTCTCCTCTAAATATCTATAACTTCATCCTAAAAGAGTTAAAATGGTAATAATGATACTCAAGGAATCCTTGTAGAAAAAAACCATAATTAGTTACCCGAATAAGATGTGACATCTTCTCTTGAGCTCCTCCCCATTATTTTTCGTTCTCCTCCCACTAAACAAAATTTATTCAATTATTTTATGATAAAAACTGTATCCTAAATATACTAATATGTTTTTACATTATTTTTTAAACCTACAATTCTATACAAATCCATACAATGGATATCGAACATACTGTTTTTGTGTACAACGAACTGTTGTCTCCCAAAACGATGATTGTTCATTTTTACTATACCACCAATCGTGGTGGACATTACGATGGACACTATATCTATATAAATTTTATGTAATATTTATTATTTTATTAAAAAAATTGATTCCTTTTTACAACACATACATTTTACTTTACATTTGGTGATAATATGATAATCTCGTTTGAGGAAGTGTGGACCACCGCCACTCAATGTGATATGATTCGTTCACACACCACATGAAATCTATTAAGGATGGGTTTAGTGAAAATATATGATATAAAGGATATAATAATGATATATTAATAATTATATGTATAAATATACATACATATATATTCATATGTCATTTACGTAATATCATCCAATACAGAGTTTAAGATAGAAAGAATGTTCATGCGTCTGAACGACCTACCGTGTCCATGAACAGTGTATTCCATTTCATACTTACTTATACTATAGATTACTATAATAAAAATATATATCATATTCAGTATATTTAAAAAATTATTTACATATTTTATTCCTTTTATAGGTATTATTAAATCTGATATAACAAATTAAGAGACATGCAAATAACAAAGAGAATATTACCCACTGCGAGACCTTAACATAGGATCTTTAATAAGTTGGTAATATTTCGTCACAATCAAACCATATATGGTATTATATATAAAAATAAAATTATGTAATATATTTATTATGAACTTATATTTAATATATAGTAATCCTATTTGTGTATGATGGGAGTCAACACACAAAGTAAGAGTATTTTTTGTCTCAACTTTATTTTTGTAAGGTACATGCCTCACACACTACTTGTTTGTACTGCGTGGTGTATATAATTACATTAAATGAATTTTTTGAGTATTATATAGAATGTTATGATTCTTTAATTATTATAATTATTTTTTTATTACATGGGGAATAAGATTCTACTAATTAAAATTTGATGAGTGCTGATTACACAATCTTTTCCATATTTGTGATTGTTTCATTTTATGTCTGTGTTGGGTAATATTTACCATCCCCAACCATGTTTCTTAAAAAGTTTTCTAAATTGTTTTATTATTATCCTAGGGATGTTTAAGATATTTTTTATCCATTTTTTAGTTTTACTAAACTTTTCTAATAGAATAAATATTTCATTTTCCAAATGAAGTTCTTTTTATCTTTTCTTGTAAATGTAGTATAAAAATGTTTTATGTTATCTTATAAGGAATGAACGGATAATTATGATTTCATAATTCCTTATTTACATAATTTGTACCTTATATATTTTAAATATTTTTTAAAAATAAAATGTTTAATTTTATAATTGCACGATATTTTATGAAAATAAACCATTTTTGAAGATGAAATGATATTTTCCCAAAAAATAAATTTAAGTGTTATTTCAAAATTATTTTCCATATAAGATAAAATTCATTAGTGTTTCTTGTTCCTTTATGTGGTAATTATTCAATTTTTACATTAATATTATTTCTCCTAATTGATTTTGTTTTGATGACATGATGATTATGAAGCTCATTCCTATAGGATCGCAATAATGATGTTGATGCTAAATTTACAAGAGGGGGGTGAATAGTACACTTTAATATTTCCTTAAACAATGAAAGATCTAATTTTAAAAAAAGTTAATATAAGATGATTCACAACACCTCTAACACCAATTTGAAAATTGTATCAAGGAATGAAGTTACAAACTTCTCGTTCTATGAACTTTCTTAAATCAGGAAAGTGACTCCAAAAAACTGGTTATGGAAATATGATTCTGAAAAATTGAAACTTAACCAATGATTACAATATGAGATTTTTCCTTAAAGGGTATTTAATCTAAACTAATCAGAGTACAAGTGTAAGGAAATATAAAAAGATTATACATTCCTTACAAAACAAAATGTAGCATAAAACAAGTAGTAAAACTACTAGTAACATTATTTAAGTCTTTTAACCAAAAGAGAAGGGTATCCAACAACCTTGGATAAAGGTCCCTTGATTTATACTTTCATTGAAGTATGTCTTAACTACACCAGGGTAAGCCCTCGATATGAAGATCAGAGTCTCTATCTTGCTATACCTGCAAGCCCTCAACTTCAAGGTAGTTGGAACCTCTATTTTCCTCCGCAAGGAATCCCTTGAACGTTAAGGTAGTTGGAACCTCTGTCATCATATCCCCAGAAGTCCTCAAATATAATCACCAACATTCGGAGTAGCACGAAGCAATCTGAACGAGTAGTTCAGTACGTTCAAAGCATTAAAATATTCACTCTCTAGAAATAACCATAACAACGTGTGGTATCCAGAGTGATCAACTTATTATTGAGATCTTTCAAATGAGCTCTTATTTATAGGCTTGGTTGGAATGGTCATCTCCCTCCTCCAACCATCATATTTTCCTTAAAATTTGTAGGGAACAGTACATGTGTCACTAAATAAACAGTTTGTTAGAAACATAATGGACGATATAATTTTATAACAAAACATGTGTTATTGAATTCACACCAACGTTTTGTAATGAAGCATATGTAAGCATTATGAATACTCAATTTCGGAATGTAAGAAAATAATAGTTCGGATTCTAACCAAAATAGAATTCAGAGTCTATAATAAAAAGATGTTTGGATTCTGTTTTATAGGAATTCAGAACCTGTATTCTGTAGAAATTTGGAGTATGAGTTTCTAAGGAAATTCAGATTCCGGTTTCATCAGAGTTCAGAATCTGAACAGACAAAGTTTTGAGTCGAAATAGTAAGAGTTTGGAGTCGAACTAGTAAGAGTTCAGAGTCGAACTAGTAAAAGTTCGGAGTCGAACTATTAAGAGTTTAGAGCCGAACTATTAAAAGTTCAGAGTCGAACTAGTAAATGAACGGGGTCGAACTAGTAAGTGTTTGGAGTCGAACTAGTAATGTTTGGGGTCAAACTAGTAAATGTTCAGATTCTAGAATTCAGAGTGGAACTATATGAGAGTTCTTATCCAGAATTTGGATTCTAACTATATGAGAGTTCGTAACCATAATTCGGAGTCGAAATATATGAGAGTTTGTAACTAAAATTTTTAATGTAACTTCATTAGAGTTCGTATCAAGAATTCGGAATGGAACTTCATTAGAGTTCGTATCCAGAATTCAGAATGGAAATTCATTAGAGTTCGTATCCAGAATTCCGAATGGAACTTCATTAGAGTTCTTATCCAGAATTCGGAATAGGACTTAATTAGAGTTTGGATCCAAAATTCGGATCCTAAAACAGAATACTTCATATCTAATCATTAAATGAATCCAAGGTTTTCGGTATGAATATGATTTTTATAATTAAGAAAAATATTGATATGTATAAGGAAATCTAGGTTAGGGTGAATTTCTTTAAGGAAGGAAATTTTCCTTAGATAAGTAAAATATTGATTTTCTTACGTATAGGGTGTTTGTGATTTTCATAACAAGAAGGAATAGAAGAGTCATAAGAAAAACCTTATTGACTCAACAATCTCCCCCTTTTTGGAAAGCACAAAAGACCTTACGAAAAGAATATAAGGACATTGAAAATCCTCATTATACATTGATATTAAAACATATCTCCCTTTGTTTATGGATGATAGTCAATACAAATAACTCTCCCATTGTAACAGCCCGAGATTTTATAAACAAAAATATTCTTTTTAATTTTATTAATGTCTTGTGTTGTACGCTACACCAAAAGGAGCTTGCACAACACACATCCTTGACTTGCCTTGCATTACACACAATCGCGACCTTCCTCGATAGCGTGTGTAATACGCAATACCGAGTTTCACTAAACAACGATGTGCTATTAAAATATTATTAAAACTAGACGTTATGAATAGTAATAACCACTTTTTAAAATTCTGTAAATCTTATTTTTCAAAATGAACTTCATTCTTGGATTCGGAGTATCGAATTTAGCCTAAGGTGAAATTTTGGTACTTTTCGGATAACTTTCATATTCTGATGAATAGTGAAAATTACTAAATTATAATTAAAAACAACTTTTTTAATCGAAATAATTAATAGTGATAAATTATTAATTTGAGTGGTTTTAAAGTATATTTAGAATATATTTTTACAATTTAATACAATTTTGGTCATTGGTTGTAATTTCACATTTAAACCAGACATAATCAAGTGTCAATCTTTTGATATACATTGTTTCCTAAAAACACGCTATTTATTTTAACAGCGTGATTTAATTATAAAATTAATTAATGCAACTTTTATGTTATGAATTTGGTAAAATAGATTTCATTTTGGAATTCGGAATATGAAATATAGCTTAGGATGAAATTTTGGCATTGTTCTGAAAAACATCAATTTTTGATGAATAGTGAAACTACTAAGTGGTAGTTAAAAAAACTAAATTTTTCATAAAACTTAATTTTTCCGCTTCTGTGAATGGAATTTCGAAACTTCGAGAGACACGGTTAATATCAAGGACTAAAATGTGGTTCAATGGGATGAAAATAATTTTTTGGTGAATAGTAACTTTTTACTTTTTTTTACCGCGGTTAATAGTAAATAGGGTAACTAAGGGTAAATATGATATTACTATTACCCTAACACATGTCCTAATTCTATTGGACAAGTTTAATTCGACCAAAAACAAACTTAGGAATAAAATATGACCATTTAGGCCCACTTGGATTAGATTAGGACATTTATTATTAATTTATTTAAAGAAAGGTTAAAATAGTTAAAATCAAAGTTTAATAAGTAAATAATTTTTAATATGGGGTTATACATAAGATAAATTCGATTGTAAATATTCATTAGAAAGCTAAAAAGATTTCCTACATGATGGTATTTTATTTGTAATTTTTATACATCATATAATTTAATTTATTTATGACACAACGATGATGCAGTAATTATCTTATTAATGAAATATTGACATAATTGATGTTATAAACACCAAAATAAATGTAATTTGAGCTTTTTTATGAATTCCACTAATTTTCTAGGTTACTATGATATATTAATGTTGATTTAATCAACTTGGTTCGATCTTTTAATTCTGTTATGACTTTCACAAAAATCATATATCAAATAGTGTCAAAATTGACACAAAATAGTTTTTAAATCAAATATTATATTATTAATTGTTATTGTATTCCTAAAAATCTAAGGTTAGGCCAAATGACTTAGATAAGGATATATATATTAATAATAAACAATTTGGGGTTAGTTTGGCATGTTATAGTAAGTGTATTAACCATATAGTGAAAGAAAACAAAAAGACACGGTAAAAGTTAAATTATTTAACTTAGAGTTAAATCTAATTGATAAGTTTAAAATAATACCCTTAACTTGTCTAAATCCTATTGGTTGATAGGATTTCGACCCATCCCCACTTTAGCTTCGAAATAAGACCCTTTGGAACCATTATGAACCGATTTTGACTTTAATATAAAATAATATTTTGAGATATTTCTAAGGTGCCCCTCTCCTCCCTTATAAAAGGACACCTCCTCCCCCTCCTCCTAACACCAAATTGAGCACTCAAGCTCGGCCAACCCCTGCCAAAATCCCTTCTCCACTTCCCTAGAAACATCCTAGAGGTTCTGGTATTCCTCAAATACCAATTCTAGTGCCCTAATAGGAGGTCTCAAAGAGGCGCTTCAAAGAAGAGGTAATTACCGTTACCAATTCTTTCATCTTTATTTCTTCTTCCACTTCTTCTTCTTAGGTTGTTTTATTATGAAGTAATAACATCAGTATCACTCATATACTGATATGTTATTATAAGTATTAAACAACCCTATTTCACCATCTATCCATCCTACGGAAAAAGAAATCACCGCGCGTGCGTACGTACGGAATACCGTCTCCACGCCGTGGTGTAATCTATTTTCCACCACCACCTTACATGGATGGGTATAATGGTGTAAAGAATAACTATAAATATTTATTACAACATCATATTGATTCTGATATATTGTATAATCCAATCCAATTCAATTCAATATTTATAGAAATGATATCATCGCTCGTGCGTACGTACGGACTACCGTCTCCACGACGCGATGAGATTCATTCTCCATGTTAACCATTTAAGAATGATTATAATGTATATATAAGAAATAATAATGAAATATATGACATTATGAAGCTACTGTATTTATGTATATATATACATATGTATGTCATCTACTTACTTCCATTTCAAGACAATAAGGAAAGGAAAACAGCGTTCATGCGTACATACGGACTACCGTCTCCATGAACGGTGTTTTTCATCTACCTATTATATATATATATATACTGAATATATATGATATATAAATCATATTTTATATTCTGGAAGTGAGTAAATCATGATATAAGTAATAATGATGTCAAGAACAACAAGTCAAAACACCTACGATAAATGAAACGATTTTACGCAAAACGCTTCTTTAACATGGAATTTACAAAAGAACGGGTAATATAATGTCATAAGTGAATCATATATGATATCATAACAATGAATATGATTCTGTAATAAGTCAATAACATGATTTAAATCATTATACAGGAGGTTCGGACACTTACAAAGCAAGTTGGACCTAAGGTAAGGGAAATATCACAATCTCATTTTTATCCGAGATTGTTTATTCGTAAGTATTTACTGGGGTGTATTTTATCATCCACATCCATGTTTACTCAATATGTAATATTATTTCCATCCACCTAAAATTGTTTAAATCCATTTTTACCCTTCAGTGAGTTTTTAGTAATACGTATGAAAGGAATCTTTTGTCGTTTTTCGTACGAGGTACTTTTTGACTTTTCCGACAAAAGTACGAAGAATGTTTTTTTTAACTTATACGGAACGAACGGATTTATACTGTTTTATAAAGCCTTATTTTCATGAAGCTTCCTCTAAAAGATTTCATGACTATTTTCAATAAAATCTCTTTCGTTTAAAATTGCATGATGTTTTGTGAAAAGAAATTGATTTTGAAGAAGAAAGGATATTTTCCTCAAGAATTCAATTCAAGTGTTTTATCAAAATTATTTTCCATCTAAGATAATAAAGGGTTCTGTTTCTATCCATATTTTTACATTGATTTGACTATGTTGTGATGGAATTATGTTTATGAATTCATTTATCTTATATGAATTGATTTATGATGTCATGATGTTTCAAGAATCCCATTTTTGTTACATGTGTTATGCGATGATGTATGTTTTATGATTATGTGGCACACATAAGAAAGGATTCATTTTAAGATGGGTGGGACCTATATCTCCCTCCAATGCATTGGGTAAAGATTTTATATCTCATGAGATAGACATGGCTGGAACGGAAGGTTATTTCGGTTCAGTGATACAGGACTGAAACGAGGAGTGAACTCGGTTCAGAAAGGGACTTTGTCCACTAAGATAGTCTTGGCAATGAGTCATGACTAACAAGAAATGATTTTCCATGATTATGTGTGCATGCCACAAAGTTTCAAGTTTTATGTTATGATTATGGGGATCTCATTTTCACTTCTATGATTTATCCCATGTTATGATATTATGAGCTCTTTTGCAGGTTAAGATTTCCAAAGGCTATGTTCTTATGTACATGATGTGATTGATATTTCTTTTGTTTACCCTTACTGAGCATTTGAGCTCACCCTTTTATGTTTTCTTTTCCCCAGGATATAAAGAATGGTTTTTAGGTAAAAAAAGGGAAGATCTTTATGGGAGATATTGAAGATCTTTCACCACGATTAGAAGATTACGTTCCGAGTTTCCAAAGACACTAAACTATTACGATCCTTGTGTGTGTGTTTTTGTTATGTTCTAAGTATTCCGCAAAAGTAATGTAATGTCAATGTACGTCAAGCTTCGGGTCTCTACAGTTGGTATCAGAGTAAAGGTTTAGTCAACCTTTGGAAACTAGGATGCGAAAACTTTAGTGAGATCCCTAGAGATATTTCTAAGGTATGTCTAGGGATGTCCCTAAGGTTAAGTAGACGTATAAGTTATAGTACTAGAACTATGCTAACGATCATAGAATTAAACCTAAGATGTTAGATATTGAAGGTACTCCCCCTTTATTATGTTGTTTTCCCTAGCATGATTTTTGCCTCTCACACTATTCATTTTGGGTTTTAGAAAATGGCTGGAAACAAGATGATTCACGATAATGGAGGATATGATGGACAATGGAATGATATTCTTCATGAGAAACCAAATGAAATGGGATTTGGAAGTCCAAAGATCATTATTATGCCGAATCAGCAATCTCATAATATGATCAATAAAGTAAAATTTGGTAAGTTTCCTGACTCGGCTAATAAGAGAAAGATGGAGTTTCATGATGATCATAGAGGAAAGAAAGTTCAATTTCCCCTATGTAAATCATGTGGGAAGAGGCATCAAGGAGAATGTTTCAAGGGAACTGGAAGATGCTTTGGGTGTGGAAAAGAAGGACACAAAGCAAGTAAGTGCAAAGGAAAAGGTTCAGTTAACACCATGGATGAGGATAATGGTATTGCTACGACATCAAAAATGGTTAAGTGTTTTAAATGTGGAATGTATGGGCATTATGCAAACCAATGTCCTAAGGGAAAGACTCATGAAGAGAATCAGTATGGCCGTATGGGTAGTATTTATGTGGATGATGATGAAGAGACTACAAATGATATGTGAGATGAAAGAATTGTTGAAGCTCGGTTAATGGTTTAAGAATGTAGTGGAATGATTACATGTTTATCATGTGTAATGTTGTATAAGTAATCTCATGGTACTATGGAATAAAGAGACATCTAAGGATTGTTACACTATTGTCTTTCCTTGAGTTTTGAAAGTGTATGATGAATGGTACCAGTAACCATGAAAGGTTATTCAAATACTTTTGTAAAGTAGATGATATGCGCATAATGAAAGCATAAGAAGATAATGAGATGTTTGATTGTATTCATGAGCTCATGATTGATATAAGGACTAAGTGATATCATGGTTTGAGTATATATAATTTTGAGGATTTTGGTATGTGGAAAGTGTTATCTTTTAACTGCATTCATGTTTTCACTAAGGTATTCAAGAGAATACACGATTAAGGACTTTGAATGTTTGGAATGTGACCAACAAAACATATCTTATGATATATGGGGATCGATGATGGTGTTAAATCTCTGGTAATCATTTTCACTGTATTATGAGAGTCGACTGCAGTATTATGGATAAGCCTAAAATATTGGAATGGATTATGTTGGACATAAGTTAGTATTGTTTGTTTTTTCGATATTATTGATGGGATGTTATATAGTTTTGGAAAAAGGACAACCTGCAGGACGGGCGAAAGCCCATCGCTTCGGACAAGGCTGTGGGAATCGAACCCACAACCGAAGTGCGACTGGCCTTTATCGCCTACCACTGACCTACAGGAAGTCCCTGTTTAGTAGAAACTAGTTTTATTATATTAAGCAGTATGATATATGATGTATAAGTCCATTTTAGGAACCATATATGATTAATTTCACTATAGATCGACTTATGTATATAATTTTTGCTAACCTTTTGTTTGAGATAGATGAAATGACCCGTCATTCTATCACATGATCTGCTAACACTTCACGAATAACAAATTCAACTTCATTTATTTAAGAGATGAAGTAGAAATTGTTCAAGGCATGAACAATAGTGAGATTGTACCAAAATAAAGAAAGTATTTATTCTAATTCAAATTTTCAACTTTAGGGAAATGATCTTGAAAACCAAAAATGTTGTCCTAGTGATCTTATACCTGATGAATCAGATGATACCTTATATCATCACAAATCTATGGATTTGTGATTACTGGCTTTTCCATAGCCATGTTCTCTACCACTCTCCATCAGAACATGATGGTTAGATTTCTCTTCCATATCCATATTTTCACCTATGTGGAAACCCAATGATTAGTTTATTTGGGTAACCGTTACGTTTCATACTTTTGTTTTTAAAGATTGGTTTTGACATTCCTTTTTACGATGTGGGTTTCTATTAAAGAAACTTTCGAATAGTAAACCATTTATAACCCTGATGAATTTCGAGGGCGAAATTCATTTTAAGGGGGGTAGAATGTAACAGCCCAAGATTTTTAAAAAAAAAATATTCTTTTTAATTTAATTAATGTCTTGTGTTGTACGCTACACCAAAAGGAGCTTGCACAACACGCATCCTTGACTTGCCTTGCATTACACACAATCGCGACCTTCCTCGATAGCGTGTGTAATACGCAATACCGAGTTTCACTAAACAACGATGTGCTATTAAAATATTATTAAAACTAGCCGTTATGAATAGTAATAACCACTTTTTAAAATTCTGTAAATCTTTTTTTTCAAAATGAACTTCATTCTTGGATTCGGAGTATCGAATTTAGCCTAAGGTGAAATTTTGGTACTTTTCGGATAACTTTCATATTCTGATGAATAGTGAAAATTACTAAATTATAATTAAAAACAACTTTTTTAATCGAAATAATTAATAGTGATAAATTATTAATTTGAGTGGTTTTAAAGTATATTTAGAATATATTTTTACAATTTAATACAATTTTGGTCATTGGTTGTAATTTCACATTTAAACCAGACATAATCAAGTGTCAATCTTTTGATATACATTGTTTCCTAAAAACACGCTATTTATTTTAACAGCGGGATTAAATTATAAAATTAATTAATGCAACTTCTATGTTATGAATTTGGTAAAATAGATTTCATTTTTGAATTCGGAATATGAAATATAGCTTAGGATGAAATTTTGGCATTGTTCTGAAAAACATCAATTTTTGATGAATAGTGAAACTACTAAGTGGTAGTTAAAAAAACTAAATTTTTCATAAAACTTAATTTTGCCGCTTCTGTGAATGGAATTTCGAAAATCCGAGAGACACGGTTAATATCAAGGACTAAAATGTGGTTCAATGGGATGAAAATAATTTTTTGGTGAATAGTAACTTTTTACTTTTTTTTACCGCGGTTAATAGTAAATAGGGTAACTAAGGGTAAATATGATATTAATATTACCCTAACACATGTCCTAATTCTATTGGACAAGTGTAATGCGACCAAAAACAAACTTAGGAATAAAATATGACCATTTAGGCACACTTGGATTAGATTAGGACATTTATTATTAATTTATTTAAAGAAATGTTAAAATAGTTAAAATCAATGTTTAATAAGTAAATCGTTTTTAATATGGGGTTATACATAAGATACATTCGATTGTAAATATTCATTAGAAAGCTAAAAAGATTTCCTACATGATGGTATTTTATTTGTAATTTTTAGACATCAAATAATTTAATTTATTTATGACACAACGATGATGCAGTAATTATCTTATTAATGAAATATTGACATAATTGATGTTATAAACACCAAAATAAATGTAATTTGAGATTTTTTATGAATTACACTAATTTTCTAGGTTACTATGATATATTAATGTTGATTTAATCAACTTGGTTCGAACATTTAATTCTGTTATGACTTTCACAAAAATCATATATCAATTAGTGTCAAAATTGACACAAAATAGTTTTTAAATCAAATATTATATTATTAATTGTTATTGTATTCCTAAAAATCTAAGGTTCGGCCAAATGACTTATATAAGGATATATATATTAATAATAAACAATTTGGGGTTCGTTTGGCATGTTATAGTAAGTGTATTAACCATATAGTGAAAGAAAACAAAAAGACACGGTAAAAGTTAAATTATTTAACTTAGAGTTAAATCAAATTGATAAGGTTAAAATAATACCCTAAACTTGTCTAAATCCTATTGGTTGATAGGATTTCGACCCATCCCCACTTTAGCTTCGAAATAAGACCCTTTGGAACCATTATAAACCGATTTTGACTTTAATATAAAATAATATTTTGAGATATTCCTAAGGTGCCCCTCTCCTCCCTTATAAAAGGACACCTCCTCCCCCTCCTCCTCACACCAAATTGAGCACTCAAGCTCGGCCAACCCCTGCCAAAATCCCTTCTCCACTTCCCTAGAAACATCTTAGAGGTTCTGGTCTTCCTCAAATACCAATTCTAGTGCCCTAAGAGGAAGTCTCAAAGAGGCGCTTCAAAGAAGAGGTAATTACCGTTACCAATTCTTTCATCTTTATTTCTTCTTACACTTCTTCTTCTTAGGTTGTTTCATTATGAAGTAATAACATCAGTATCACTCATACACTGATATGTTATTATAAGTATCAAACAACCCTATTTCACCATCTATCCATCCTACGGAAAAAGAAATCACCGCGCGTGCGTACGTACGGAATACCGTCTCCACGCCGTGGTGTAATCTATTTTCCACCACCACCTTACATGGATGGGTATAATGGTGTAAAGAATAACTATAAATAGTTATTACAACATCATATTGATTCTGATATATTGTATAATCCACTCCAATTCAATTCAATATTTATAGAAATGATATCATCGCTCGTGCGTACGTACAGACTACCGTCTCCACGACGCGATGAGATTCATTCTCCATGTTAACCATTTAAGAATGATTATAATGTATATATAAGAAATAATAATGAAATATATGACATTATGAAGCTACTGTATTTATGTATATATATACATATGTATGTCATCTACTTACTTCCATTTCAAGACAATAAGGAAAGGAAAACAACGTTCATGCGTACGTACGGACTACCGCCTCCATGAACGGTGTTTTTCATCTACCTATTATATATATATATATATTGAATATATATGATATATAAATCATATTTTATATTCTGGAAGTGAGTAAATCATGATATAAGTAATAATGATGTCAAGAACAACAGGTCAAAACACCTACGATAAATGAAACGATTTTACCCAAAACGCTTCTTTAACATGGAATTTACAAAAGAACGGGTAATATAATGTCATAAGTGAATCATATATGATATCATAACAATGAATATGATTCTGTAATAAGTCAATAACATGATTTAAATCATTATACTGGAGGTTCGGACACTTACAAAGCAAGTTGGACCTAAGGTAAGGGAAATATCACAATCTCATTTTTATCCGAGATTGTTTATTCGTAAGTATTTACTGGGGTGTATTTTATCATCCACATCCATGTTTACTCAATATGTAATATTATTTCCATCCACCTAAAATTGTTTAAATACATTTTTACCCTTCGGTGAGTTTTTAGTAATACGTATGAAAGGAATCTTTTGTCGTTTTTCGTACGAGGTACTTTTTTACTTTTCCGACAAAAGTACGTAGAATGTTTTTTTTAACTTATACGGAACGAACGGATTTCTACTGTTTTATAAAGCCTTATTTTCATGAATCTTCCTCTAAAAGATTTCATGACTATTTTCAATAAAATCTCTTTCTTTTAAAATTGCATGATGTTTTGTGAAAAGAAATTGATTTTAAAGAAGAAAGGATATTTTCCTCAAGAATTCAATTCAAGTGTTTTATCAAAATTATTTTCCATCTAAGATAATAAAGGGTTCTGTTTCTATCCATATTTTTACATTTATTTGACTATGTTGTGATGGAATTATGTTTATGAATTCCTTTATCTTATATGAATTGATTTATGATGTCATGATGTTTCAAGAATCCCATTTTTGTTACATGTGTTATGCGATGATGTATGTTTTATGATTATGTGGCACACATAAGAAAGGATTCATTATAAGATGGGTGGGACCTATATCTCCCTCCAATGCATTGGGTAAAGATTTTATATCTCATGAGATAGACATGGCTGGAACGGAAGGTTATTTCGGTTCAGTGATACAGGACTGAAACGAGGAGTGAACTCGGTTCAGAAATGGACTTTGTCCACTAAGATAGTCTTGGCAATGAGTCATGACTAACAAGAAATGATTTTCCATGATTATGTGTGCATGCCACAAAGTTTCAAGTTTTATGTTATGATTATGGGGATCTCATTTTCACTTCTATGATTTATCCCATGTTATGATATTATGAGCTCTTTTGCAGGTTAAGATTTCCAAAGGCTATGTTCTTATGTACATGATGTGATTGATATTTCATTTGTTTACCCTTACTGAGCATTTGAGCTCACCCTTTTATGTTTTCTTTTCCCCAGGATATAAAGAAAGGTTTTTAGGTAAAAAAAAGGGAAGATCTTTATGGGAGATATTGAAGATCTTTTACCACGATTAGAAGATTACGTTCCGAGTTTCCAAAGACACTAAACTATTACGATCCTTGTGTGTGTGTTTTTGTTATGTACTAAGTATTCCGCAAAAGTAATGTAATGTCAATGTACGTCAAGCTTCGGGTCTCTACACCCATAGGCATTGAAACTCAAAGGATTTTATTCTGAATTTATAGAGTAGAAATTTCATTATAATGAAGGAATCGTAATGGGAACTCCCCCTTACTTAAGGATAGTTTTTCTTAGAAATTTTTCCTTCTCCATTTTAAAATTTTATTTCTCCCCTTTGAGTAGTTCGTTTTCCTTTCCCACTTTGTGATTTTCAAAAAGAATTGAAGGGAATGGAAAAGAAATAAGGAACTTGAAAATTAGTATATAACAAAACAAGATATAACCTATCAAATATTTCATTAGGGATGAGATAATTTTTACAAGGAAAGAAAAATACAAAAAAATGATCGGAGCAGGTTTATTTATCCTCCTTTGTTCGGGATCATCTTCTTCAAAAAGGTTTTATGTTTCTTCAAATCTCTTTGATCATTCCCATATTTCCTCTCCAAGTCATTTATCCTTTCATCTTGAGCTTTCAAAGCTTCTGCCTGAGCCTTCATGGCCTCTTCCTACATATTTACTAACTCTTCATGTTTTAAAAGTCTTTTCATAAGCTCAATCCGGAGATCTGCATGCCATAAAAAATTTTGAGCAAGAGAGTTCAACTTATCATTTAGTTCCTTCACTTTTTATCTCATAGAACTTTTCACAATGACCAGCTCATCCTAAATATTCTTAATCTTGTTATCCTCAGTGTGAAATGCATCCTTTACCTCATTTTGAAAATTATCATACACAGCCATGTATTCTTCAACTTTCTTAGACCACAATGTTATTTTTATGCAATATTTCCTGTGCACATCATAATTAATAAAGAACTTCTATGGTCGGATTAAATCATTATGCACTTATCCATAACCATAAATAATGATTTTGGTTTCTGATTCAAACTATGCTGCATCATCTGGCATCTGGAGTCTATGGTGGGAAAAATCAGAATGGTGTCCACCATCTTTTTTAGAGATTCAACCACAAAATCATGACCATGTGATTATGACTCCGAATACGATAACTTTCTTAGAGATTGTTCTTCTTCAATTTGAACAAGTTTCCTTTTAGAAGATCCACCAGCCTCCTTCATCTTGAAAATATCATTTGTTGGTGTATCCATCAGAACAATATTTCCCTTGTCAGCTTTTAGAATGGGTTGATCATCTTGAGATTCTTCCTCACTTTCTGAAAGCTGAAAAATCTGGTGTGCATCTAGATTCTCCTTTTCTATTTCTTCCTCAAGAAAATTTTTCTCATAGGATTCTTCCTCATCATACAAAACATTTTCCTTATCTTCCTCTTACTTATCATCATCCTTCATACTTTCTTTCTCAACTCCCTTTCGCGGAGTGTCTAATTTTGCAGATTCAGCCTTTTCTTGATAATATTCTACTTGCTTGATCATGTTATCAAGATCATCACTTTCATATTCTTCTTCTTCCTCTTATTTTACTCTCTCAACAACTTATTCTTCTATTATTTCAACAACATATTTCCCTTTGGACGATTCCAGAGTGGGGTATTTCTTGCCAGGGGTTTCTAGTAATGACTAGACATCAATGGTTTCCGGAATAGGAATCTTCTCAAAGGCTATTTAAGTATATCTAAATATAGATTGTACAAGCTCAGCTTCAAAAATATTTTTCTTCATCTTCTTCTCTTTTTCTTGTTTTTCTAATTCATCCGCAACTTTTTCTTTTAAGGACTTAGCCTCTGCAGGGTCCAGTCCAAATTGTTGATCTCATTCTATTATATTTTCTTTATCTTCCCCCCCCCCCACTTATCAGCCACTCCATCCGGGTAAGCTTTTTGTTTCTTCGGCTTGGGAGGTAAAGATTGAGTTTCTATACTTTTGTGGGATTTGTCGTCAGCAACCAATTCTTTAAGCTTTCTCTTCATTGTAACCTTCTCCACATTAACCAGAATGATCTCATCATCTTCTTCTTGTAAAGGATAGAACTCTCCGGATTCATCAGAAAATCCCATTTTCATCCTCTTTAAAGTATCATCACTTACTAATATCACCTTACAGTTTTTTTTTCGTTGAAGTGAATGCATCATTGAATGATTCAAGACATCTGATGATAAGTTTAGAAATCATGGACAAATACATAATTATCTGTGCTTTCAGATTCCCTCTTTGATATTCTTAACTGTAATCAAAATATGCTTCATCAGATTTATCTTCCATAGATGTACCAAGAAATCTAGGACATAAATTTCACTATTATTTAGATTATCCTTGTCACCCCTTCTTGGTATGATAAAACCTTGTACCCATTGCTGAAAAATCCGATTATTCAGAGTGAGATGATCTATCTTTGCAGTCATGGTATATTTAATTCCATGACATTTCATTGCCTTCACCTTATTGAAACTTCCTTATTGATCCGGATGTTTATGTGAACAAAACTCAGTTTCTCCATCATATGTTAATCCCACCAAACTTGCAGCCTTGGTGAAGGGTAATTTGTAAGTCTTCCCATAAGACTTGAAAGAAAAGAAATCTCTGTCCTCTTCCTCGAGGAAGGAAACAAACTCATAGAACTCAACAAGTCAATCTATATAAACCGGATCATGTTTCTCTGGATTTGACAAACAAAACTCCTCCCAGGAACTCAATTTGATATTCTTAGTTATATGAGAATCATACTTAAGGAAACTCTGATGCACTAACCTCTCACTATAAACTAACCATTTTGAGATTGGTTTTTAGGTAGACATATCTTGAGAAGTAGCATAAATAGACATTCAGAATGGAGTGTTCTGGTAGATTAGGAACAACTTTGACAAAGATCAGAATAGTCCTCATGAAGAGATTCATGGCTTCAAGACGCAAAAGCATTGAAAAACCGATGTGGGACGACCCTCAGCAGTCCCCTTTATATAGGTGTTGAGACAACGGTTCAGATTCCATGGTTGATCGAACAGTTGATATACATTGAGATTTGATCTGACAGTTGAGATACAAACGGCAAGGAAAACGTGACTCCGGTCATTTGAGGTTTTTAGGAAGAACATTCGAATTTATAAAAACTATAATCTGAAGAATTTTAAAATTCATTGGAAAATACCAACAAGAAAAATATTACTACGAAAATGTAAGTATGGAAATCATACCATTCAAATTGGCTAGAAATATTATTTGTAATTAGAAATAGTATTCTTAATGAAAAATTTGACTACGAAAAAAACTCATTACGAAAAACTCATTACAAAAAAATCATTAAGAAAATTCTCATTATGAAAATTTCATTATGAAAATTCTTATTAATAAAATTTCATTACGAAAATTTCATTATGAAAAATTCATTATGAAAATTTCTGATCTGGAAATTTCCATTCGGAAAATTTCTTTTTCGGAAATTTTCATTATGAATATTTCAGTTCCGGAAATTTTGAAAAACATGTTACAAAAAATATTGTTGCAAAAGTTAAAAAAACTATCTATGAAAATTTTGGTTACACTACCAATCAAATGTACTCCCCCTATGAAAAAGAGTTTATTACTGTAAGGATAATTGTTCATCAAGGAGTAAATAAAGAAGGATTACCTCAAGGTTATCATTCCAAACATCTATTTAATGTATTCAAATATATCAGAGGGTAATGATTTCATGAAAATGTTAGCAAGTTGGTCTTGCGTTCCGATAAACTGAAGAATGATTTCTCCATTAAGTGTGTGATCCCTAAGAAAGTGATGCCTAATATCTATGTGTTTTTCACAAGAGTGATGTGCATGGTTTTTACTAAGGACAATGGCACTTGTGTTATCACACAATATTTTAGTTTTAGTAAAACATAAGCCATAATCTATGAGTGTGTGTTATATCCACAACACATGAGCACAACAACTCCCAGCTTCTACATATTCATCTTCAGTAGTGGAGAGTGCTATTGAGTGTTTCTTCTTACATGACCAAGAAACTAATGAATCTCCTAAGTAATGACAAGTTCCGGATGTACTTTTTCTATCCATTTTACATCCACCAATGTTATCATCCATAACGCTTTTTTAAACGAAATAATTTCAAGAAGTATAATATAATCTGAGATCTGTGGTTCCCTTTATGTAGTGAATTTTTTTTCACGGCCTTTAAATGAGATTCCTTAGGATTGGATTAATATCTTGCACATAATCATACTGAGAACATCAAGTCTAGTCAACTAGCTGTCAAGTAAAGTATACTTCCTATCATACCTCCAAAAGATGTTTGATCTATTGATTTACCAACTTCATCATGATCAAGTGTGTTTGAGGTACAAATAGGAGTACTTATACTCTTAGTGTTGTCATAACCATACATTTTAAGAAGATATTTAATATACTTATGTTGGGATATATTGGTTCATTCTGGTTTTTGAGAAATTTGAAAACCAAGGAAAAATGTTAACTCACCCATCATACTCATTTCAAACTCAAATTTAATTAGATTTTAAAAGGAATCAGTTAATGATTACTAAGTTGAACTAAATATGATTTCATCAACATATATGTTAACAATCAAATTTTATTTTATTATCTTTCTTTATAAAAAGGGTTGGATCTTCATTACCATTAATATATTTATTTTGAAGCAAAAATCTTGTAATTCTATCATACTCGGCTTGTGGGGATTGTTTAAGGCCATACAAAGCTTTGGTAAGTCTATAAAAATGACTAGGATGTTTTGTATCTTCAATGCTAGGAAGGTTTTTCAACAAAAACATCCTCTTGAACATAACCGTTAAGAAAAGGACATTTCACATCAATTTTATAATTATTAAAATTGAAGAATGCTCAAAGTAATGTAAAATACAAATAGATTCAAGTCTAGCTATTGGAGCATAGGTTTCTTCATAGTCTATTCCCTCTTGCTGATTATAGCCTTTAGAAACTATTCTATCTTTATTTCTAACAATGGCTCCATTTTCCTCACACATATTTCTGAAGACCCACTTTACATAAATAATAGAAGTTTCCTTAGGACTTTCAACCAAGGTCCAATCTTTATTCCTCTCAAATTCATTTATTTCATCTTGCATGGCATTGATCCAATCATCATCACTTAAAGCTTCATAAGTTATTTTTTCTTCTAATTGGGAATGAAATGTTAGATGTTTTACTTCATTCCTCAGGGAACATCTATTCCTTACAGGTTCATTGACATCGACAATGATACCATTAATGGGATGATTTTTCAGAAACACCTGACTTTGGTTTTGTAAAACTTGTTCATCAACATACGGTAGAAAGACATCTGGGGTAAATGTTTCAGAAGTATATTCTTGAACATTTTCCTTATCAAAAGGATATTCTAACAAAGGTTGATAATCTGTTTTTGAAAACACATCTGAATATGTAGGCTGGGATCCATTAAAAACAAAAGGATTAGTTTCATCAAATTTTACATGTACTTTTTCCTCAACAGTACAAGTTTATTTATTGAAAACACTACAAGCCTTTGAAGTTGTAGAGTAACATAAAAATTTCCTTCATCAGATTTTGGTGATAATTTATGTAGATTATCATTAGTATTCAGGATAAATACCATGCAACCAAAAACCATGAAGTAGGAAAGTCTAGGTTTTCTAAAATTCCATGAGTCATAAGAAGTTTTACTAAGAAAATGACTAAACAAAACTCGATTTAAAGTATAACAAGAAATACATATAACTTCAGCCCAAAAATGTCTAGCTATAGAATATTAACTCAACATGGTTCTAGTTATCTCTTGACGAATTCTATTTCTTCTTTCAACATCACCATTTATAGAGGAGTTCTTGGTGCTAAGAATTTTTGAGTAATACCTTTTCTACTACAAAAAGTTTCAAAATCATAATTTTGGAATTCTCCTCCTTGGTAACTATGAATAGTTTTTAGTGGAAAGTTTTTATAATTTTTAACTTTGGATTTAAAACTTTTGAAATAAGAAAAATCTTCAGTCTTATTTACTAGAAAATAGACACATGTATGTCTCATGTAATCATCAACTTGAACAAACACATAGTATTTTCCTCAAATTCTTTCAGTTTTTGTTAGACCAATAAGATCCATGTGCACCAACTATAATGCATCAGTTTATGAGACTTCACCTACTGATTTAAAACTATATTTATGTTGCTTGCCATATTGACAAGGATCACAAACATTAGAATAATCGAAATTATGCTCCGATAGATCCTTAACTAAACCTTAATTAGAGAGTTTCCATAGGTTTTTATGGTTACAATGACCTAGTATTCTATGCCATAACAAAGAATGATCTTCCATTGCACTGAGGCAAGGTATGTCTTGGCTCCTAAGGTCTTCTAAGTTCAATGTGTAAAAATTCTCTTACCCATGGGTAGAAAGAATAAACTCTTCTTGGAATTATGTACTAAGCACTTATCATTTCTAAAATTAACAAGGTCTCCTTCATCACATAATTGAATTATGCTAATGATGTTGTGCTTAAGAACCTTTATAAACAAAACATTTGAAATCTATGTTTTACCAAGAAGAACAATATTATCTTTAACAATAATTTCCCTCTGAGCATTATCTCCGAATGTTACTTTTCCTCTTTTTGTCTTGAAAATTTTTCCATAATAGTTTTTGTAACCAGTCTTGTGCCGAGAACATCCACTATCCATGTAGCAGGTATTTATGTTGGTACTTCCTTTATCTTCCGGAAATTAGGCAAAGTGTTATACTTTTTATATCCAAACATGTTTGGATCTGAGATTTCCAAATAACAGAATTTGGGTATCCACATTTTTTTAGAGAAATATGCTTTAGGAAACCAAAGATATTGATCTTTATTCAAATTGAAATTTTTCTTCCAGTACCCACTACTTTGACACTTAGTGCAAAAAGTGGCTCTAGAAGGAACAAAATAATTGTTTTTGAAAACTGGGTTTTGGTGAGTATAACCTACTCCAACAGTGTTTTTTTAGGTTTTATTTGAGAATACATCTTGTCAACATTTTCCTTCCTAGAGGAAAATTTTTCAAGAAGCTTCTTTAGGGAAAAAAATTTAGGATATCAGTCTAATGAATAAATTCCTATTATGAGGAATCATTACCTTAGAGTTAGATTTCTCCTCAATGATTTTTATTTTTGAATAGTAATCTTAAGATCTTCAGAATGTTCTTCCTTATCAGAATTTTATCTCTCAAGGTCATTAGAATGTTTTTCTAAAAGCTCTTCTTTATCTTTATGATTTGAAGAATGATCTGAAATCACTTTTTTTAGAACTTCTTCCCTAGTATTTTCCTTGTATAACATAGAAATTTTACCATTTTTTTTGCATCAAGTAACATGGAAAATCTATATACTTCTTTATATGAAGGTTCTTCATTTTCTGAGGATGAAGAATCATCATTAGAAGTACTATTTTTGGAATAGTACTTCTTATCCAGAGACAAATTGGTTAAAGCCTCTGTAGAGTGTACCTTGGCCATAAGACACGTATGTGGAAAAGAATTATTAGAAATGAATGCCATATTCTTCTGAGCCAAAGAATCATATTCAACAGATTTACTTTCTGAAGAGTCTCCATAGCTAGCACTCCAAGTAGTATTGGATTTCATACTTTTCATAGCTTTAGATTTATAGAACATCTTCTTGTTTCTTTTAGAATTCCTCTATTTTCTTCCTTTCTTTCTAAACATAGGGAAATTAGGTCTTATGTGTCTACTTCTATTGTGCTCAATGCATGTGTCCTCTAAATCTTTCTTACCTTTCCATTCCTTCTTCTTATACCTAGATTGGAAATTTCTTTGGTCGGAAATCTTGTTCATTCATCGAGTAAGATTTTCTACCTCATTCTCAGAGACTCCACTTTCACTAGATTCTGATTGGATAGTAACCTTCTTCGACTTGGATCTATTTACTCTCTCAGGAGTCTTTTCTTTCATGTGATTTGTCATTGTAGTAAAAGCAATAGTACCATTCCCATTTTTCTTCCTGATAATGTTCGCATCTCTCTTCATTCCTTCTTCACGTTGGAGAAGAGTTCCAAATAGCTCATCTAAAAAAATTTCAGTGACCTTCAAATTCTCATCAATAACTGTTCCCTTTGATTCCCATTCATTGGAAATAATATCTATAATCTTATCCACAATAGCTTCATCATCCAGACCTTTCTCAGCCATAGATTGTAGACTCTTTACAATTGTTATAAACCTCTATTGTACATTACAAATGGGTTCACCATAAGGAATATTGAAACCATGATACTCAACTCTAAGAATTCATCTTCTTGTCTCAATCAGTTTAGATGTACCAAAATGAGTAACTTCGAGTTTCTTCCATATAGAGATTGTTGTTTCACATGAAGAAATTTGACTATATATGTTCCTTGTCATTGAACATAGTATAGTATTGCATACCTTATAGTTTAATTGATAATCATGCTTATCTTGGTTTATGAAAGCACTAACATTATTATCAAAAAATTTATAACCTCTGGTAATCATAACAAAGTTGTCTACCCCAGTATTGATAACGAATGTATTCATTCGATCTCTCCAATACTCATAATCATTGTCATAAAAAATTGGTTCTCTTGTAGGATTTAGGTTTTTTATGGAACCAACATTTATGACTGAAATATTTAAGAAAGTATTTCTACACAAAAACTTGTTAAAAACAAGAATTCGGATTCAAGGAAAAATATTCCTATGCAAGGATAATATAGAACAATGAAAAAAAATCTGATCAAGGAAAATATAGAACAATGAAAAAAAATTGAGGAAGGAAAACTTATATGTGAGTATAAGTATTTCAGATACATCCTCTGATACCAATTATAGGATCGAAATAATGACGTAAATGCTCAATTTACAAGAGCGGGGGTGAATTGAACACTTTATAATTTACTTAAACAAGGAAAGATCTATGTTTAACAAAGTCAAATTATGAAAATTCACAACACCTCTAACACCAATTGGAAAATTGGAACATGGAATGTAGTTACAAACATCTAGTTCTATGCATTTTCTTAAATCTGGGAAGTGATTTCGAAAAACTGGTTTCAGAAATTTGATTCTGAAAAATTGAAACCTAACCAAAGTTTACAATATGAGATTCTACCTTAATACGTATAGAATCTAAACTAATCAGAGTACATGTGTAAGGAAATATAATAAGATTATAATTTCCTTACAATATGAAAAGAAATGGAAAACAAGTAGTAAAACTACTAGTAATAAGATATAATTCTTTTAAACCAAAGAGAAGGGTATCCAACGACCTTGTACAAAGGTCCCTTGATTTATAGTATCAAGCAAGTCTGCCTTACCCACACCAGGGTAAGCCCTCGATATGAAGATCAGATTCTCTACCTTTCTATCCCCACAATCCCTCACCTTCAAGGTAGTTATAACCTCTAACTTCCTCAGCATGGAAGCCCTCGAACTTCAAAAAAGTTGTCACCTCTGTCTTCTTATCCTCGGAAGTCCTCGAATGTAATCACCAACATTCGGAGTCTCCTGAAGCAATCTGAATGAGCAGTTCAGTTCGCACAAAGCATGAAAATATTCTCTCTCTAGAAATCACCTTAACTGCTTGTAGGTGATCAACATCTTATTGATCTCTTTTAAACTAGTTCCTATTTATAGGCTCAGTTGGAATGGTCGGCCCCCTCCTCCAATGGTCATATTTTCCTTAAAATTCAGAGGGACCTGTACACATGTCACTAAACCAACAGTTTGTTAGAAACAGAATCGACAACATCATTTTATAATAAAAGATGTTTAACTGAATACACGACATCATTTTGTAATGAAACATATGTAAGCATAAGCAAAACTCACTTTCGTAATGTAATCAAATAATAGTTCAGAGTCTAAAAAAATGGAATTTGGAGTCTATAAAAAAAATATGTTCGGATTCTGTTTTATATGAATTTGGAACGTGAATTCTGTCGATATCTGGAGTCTAAATTTCTAAGGAAATTCGGATTCTGGTTTCATCAGAGTTCAGAATCTGAACTTACATAGTTCTGAGTTGAACTGGTATGTATTCGGATTCGAACAAGTAAGAGTTCAGAGTCGAACTAGTAAGAGTTCAGAGTCGAACTAGTAATAGTTCGGAGTCAAACTATTAAAAGTTCAGAGTCGAACTAGAATGAGTTCTGAGTCGAACTAGTAATGTTCGGAGTTGAACTAGTAAAAGTTCGGTGTCTAGAATTCGGAGTGGAACTATATGAGAGTTCGTATCCAGAATTTAGAGTCAAACTATATGAGAGTTCTTATCCAGAATTCAGAGTCGAACTGTATGAGATATCGTATCCAGAATTCGGAATTAAACTTCTTTAGAGTTCGTATCCAGAATTTGGAATAGAACCTCATTAGTGTTCATATCCGGAATTCGGAATGGAACATCATTAGAGTTCGTATCCAGAATTCGGAATGGAACTTCATTAGAGTTCGCATCCAAAATTCGGAATGGAACTTCATTAGAGTTCGTATCCAGAATTATGATCCTAAAATAGGATACTTCATATCTAAGCATTATATGAATCCGAGGTTTTGGGTATGAATCCGATTTTTATAAATTAGAATAATATTCATATGTATAAGGAAATCTAGGATAGGATAAATTTCCTTAAGGAAGAAAATTATCCTGAGAGAAGTAATATATCAATTTTCTTACGTATAGGGTGTTTTTGATTTTCATAACAAGAAGGAATCGAAAAGTCATAAAGAAAGCCTTTTTGACTCGACAATTCCACTTTCATGAGTTATATGATTTTGAAACCTATTTATTTTCATGAGCTATGTTTATGATGAAATGATTATGATTCTTATCTCATTTCATTGGTTATAGTATTTTTAAATTATTTAGAAACCAATTTCATTCTATGGGTTATTTTATAGCTTTTAATGATATCGGGGAACATGTATGAATGATTTCATTATAATATGGGTGAGACGGATATCTCTATCCAATGCATTAGATATAGATTTTTATCTAATGAGATAATCTAAGATGTTATTAGTGGTGAACCTTAACAAATAATATGGCCTTGGGAGTGAACCATGACTACTGGGATTGTATGAGGAGTGAAATCATTATACTAATATGGAAATGGGACTGATCCATAACTAATAAGAAGGTATGGGGAGTGATCACATAATACTACAATGATCTCGACAAAAATGACTTAGTTACTCTAGAAATAAGAATATGATTATATGTTTTCCACACAACCAATTTTTATTCCTATGTTATGATTCCATGAAACATGTTCTTTATTTACTAATGATTCATGGTTTTTGAACTTCCAATATTTATTCATTGATTTATTTATATGATATTTTATATGCTAAGTATGATATATTATTTGCATATTCAGACTCTCTTACTCTTATGATCATGATTTTATTTACATGTCTTTGTTGTTTTCTGTTACTAAGCATTTTATATCAACATTTTTATTATGTTTTGTTTTCCTCATGTTCTAATGAAAAGATTTATTTAGGGGTACTAAAGGGGGATATATTTATGGGGAACGTTTAACATCCTTCACCAAATTAGAGGAATGTGGTGTGTGTTTTCAAAGACACTAGACTAACTACAGTCTTTGGGAATCTATTTGTATAATGTTTAAATATAATGAAAATGTTATGTAATGTCTATGTATGTCAAGATTGGGTTATTACAAACAATCCTTCATCAATAATAAATACAAAATATTTCCCTCAATGACATAGTTTGGGTTCCATAAGAGCATCTTTTTTCTCTTGAGTTGACCGTCATGGTCCAGAATCATCTGTTACTTGATCTTCATGAAATGGTAATCCCTCAAAAGAAACACATTCTTCCTCGGAATTTTCCCCTAAAATGAATGTTTTAGTTTCTATATTATAATTCATCTTGCCTTCATCATCTTTAAATTTAACAATGTCTTATAAAAAATGGCAACTATATTCATGATATGTTTTCTAGCAGTGGGATCCCACTAATGATACATGTTAAAACAATTAGGATACCCCAAGAAGATATTTTTACCAGATCATTAATCAAAATCAATCCTTACTTGTCGTTAAAAATTCCATATAAAGGACATCCAAGAATTATGTAACTGAGAATAGTTAGGGGGTTTTCTAGTCCATATATCCATCATTGTCTCAATATCAATATCTAGTAAAAATATTTTTTTATGACATAAAAATTTATATTCATTGGTTCCTACCAATATTTTTTTGGTAAATTCCAATAGTTCATAACAAGACAACTATTCTATCGAATATGTTTTATTCATATGTTATACCAATTGATTTGACTGAGGTGTATACACCATAATGAACTATCTATCAATTACTTCTAATTGAAAATAATATTAATCCCCTTTCTTATATATTCTCCACCATTAAAATTCCTAAAACACTTGATCTTATTCCTGGATACATGATCCTTCCATGCTTTGAATTTTTTAGAATTATTAATTAAAATATACCTTTATCTTGACTGGTTTCTCCCATGATCTCTTAGAATAATCATCAATTAAGGATACAAGGTACCTAGTCCCTCATTGGGATATACCTAGTGATTTACAAACATCAGAATGGATCAAATCCAAGATCACAATTCTTCTTGATGTTGACATCCTAAATCATTGAATTTTCATTATTCCAAAAAAATTCTCAAAAATGGTATGGATAATATTTTAAGACAAGGATTCAGAATTTCATAACTAAGAATATTTATTCCCTTATTCTATCATATGTAAAAGCTTTAAAATTCATAACTTCATCAAAAATTCTATTGAGGTAGTTAATGTGAATATTATCTCAGCCTCTTTTAATTTTTATCCCATAAGAACATACATATTATTTGAGATATTATGTTTCTTCACCACCAAATGTTACCCATTCACAATTTTTATCAGTCCAATCTTAGTGTGGTCTTTCAATAAGTGTCATCAAATTTTCCGAATGAAATTATGTTCTTATTATACCCTTTAGATGGTGTACTCGTTTGGCGATTCAAAAAATACCTTCATACATATTCTGTTGTATGGTAACTAATCCATTGATATTTAGTGTTTGATCATTATACGTGTACACAAGTCCTTCTTCCATAGATTCATATTGATAAAAACATTCTTGTCAATACATCATGTGTCATGATTCTCCCTTGATGATTATTGATTCATCATTGAGATGCTTTCTACTTCCAAAAGTCATCAACACTTCATTAACTTGTATGTATCTATTTTCAAAAGTACTTTCCACATTTCCTCCATTGTCATATTTTCAGATACCACTATAAAAATAATTCTTTGTAATATTTTATAGCTTTTAATTAATTTCTAGTCAGCAATTATTCTTCAAAAACAAATCATGAATATTATTTTCACAAATTATAAAACAACTCATGCTAAATTTTTGGATCTCTAATTAGACCATTATCTAGAACCACAATTAGGCCAAAACATCCATTAATTCACAAAGGTCTATATAATAATTTGAATTAATTTTTTCTAATGTAAATGATAAAATGATGTTTAAATGAATGAGCATAGTAAAATTATTCTGAATTATTAATAACCAAAAAACGAACAAGCATTGGGGTAGAACCATTCTCTGATACAACATATTCAGACAAAATATTATGGGCCACTAGTGATCAAATAATCACAAGATAAAATAAATTTCATAACAAGAAAATAATGGACACTTGGTATAATGTAGAAAACCCCCAAAATTAATGTGGTAAAAATCCACTAGAAAATGGAAGTTCTATAATTGGTAAAAGTTTGTATGGACATCCCCAATATTATAAGAAGAAAACCCTCATAATATATCATTTTAATAATATAGAAAATTTATCACAAAATGTTGTGAAACTAATGAGATGTGGATTCTAGAGGATGATCCTTACTTTTATAGTTTATGAATGTCCCCTATTACACCCTAGTTGTAGACCAGTAGTTGGGATTGGCCACCAACTTATCTTCAATAACAAGACCCCTTTGAATGATTGTGGGGGATGGGGGTAACCCCATCCATGGAAGAAAGAAATTATGATACTTAACAGTCTATCATGAATCAGCATATGTGTACCCATGCCATGAATACCTAGTGAATTGTGTCGACATTACATAAAACTATCATGGGAGGCCTCAACAAAAATACCTATACACACAGAGACATCTCTAGCCAATGCAACACTGAAATGTAAAAAAACTAAATGACCATACATGCATACATATAGATATCCCAACTAGTGTATAATATGATGTAAAAGAAAGTAAACATGGAAAAATCCAAGCCCACAAAAATGAGCCTAAGAAAATTTCAAACATGACTGTAATATAGGGATTGCTTTCAAAAAACCATAGGAACACATGATAGTCTTTCGAGTCCCAATAAGCATTATATGGCCCTGGTTTATTTTGGAATCCATAAAAAGATCAACCATCTAAACCAGACATAGAGTGTGAAAAAAATTGTTATACTTTTGTTAATATAACAATACACAGTTGGACATCCTTAAACCAAAAACCAGAGAAATAAGGAAAACTTATCATATCTTCAGAGGTTTATGTCTACAACACATATAATAAGAATAAATTTATGTATGAAACAAAGAATATCAATGGTAAGACACAACCATAATTCCATCTATGGATTCCAACTCTAAAGATCCAAAAAGAACTTTTCCATGAGAACACACTCTACCTGTTGGGTATAATTGATGAAGTCCATTTGAGATGTAGTTATCCTTATGTATTATAATAAAAAGTACTTGTATTATTCTTAATGGGATACAATTCAAAGATGGGGAAAACAACTAAGGCCATGGGGGATACAAACAACTCAATATGAGATAGCACACTAAGTAAATGTTCATCACCCATGAAGTGTTGGTCTTGATGATAAATAGAACTACACATAGCAAACTAAGATGAATAAATAATATCAATAATGTAACCAAAAAATGATTATAACAACCCTATCAATGATTTAATTCTAAGGTTATCACTATCCCATGGGAATCAGATGATTCCATACTATTCCTCATGGAATGAATATGGGGAATGTACTCAAAATAAACATTTACAAGATACATAGGAAAAAGGTTCCATGGAATCTTTATGGGTTTACATGATGTGTTATTTTAGATCTCTTCATGTCCCTTAGACAGTTTCTAATGCCTTTATAAATGGACCATATCTGTTTCCATGTAAAAATAAAAAACGTGTAGCTTCCCGTGTAATTATACCCACGTACCAGTACATGGATATACCCTTGTGCACATTTCTAATCTGTTTCCATGTGGGAGTACATAGAATTTCATGGGATATGTACTCTAATGGAATTTCCATGTATCATATATGGTACACACCAAGTTGTTTGGGAGGCGACCACACACTATGTGAGAGGGTCACACACTGTGTGATCATTAACCCCTCCCAAAACCCTAGATTCTTCTATGAGGTTACCAAATAACATTTAATCCTAGATTAAATTCCATGTGGATCTTGTTTTTTCAGAAAACCTGGTTCCTCCTCTCGTGCATGATCACACTATCACCACCTTTAAATCTATCCTCAACAACATTTAAAATAATGGATTGATCCCAAATGATAATCTTCATGGGAATTTTCTATAATCTGAACATTGATACTTTTAGAAAATAAACTAATTATTCATTACTCATTAAATGCCTAGGAAGAATATAATTTGGTACAGAAACCATCTAATATAATCTCACCTTTTTTGTTTCACCATAAAAAGGACATTTGGATCCCATATCTACAATACCACACCATTGTGACCGGAAATGGGTGTGCAATGATCGATTTTATGATAGTTTTCCATCCATTAGAAATCTAATAACACATATAATAATTACTAAAATCAAGTGAGAAATGCGTGATGAAATTTTATGTGGAAGGAAATTTTGTTGATGTTAATCTCAAACTATATCCATTAACATTACAATGATGAATGAATTAATGTTCAAATATGCACAAATAGTTATCCCAATTAAAACAAAAAATTATCCCATCTCACAATATGAATGATCAATTGCTCATTATTTTGGATGATTTGATCTATGTTCTTCATAGAAATAGGATCATAGTAATGAAACCAAAAAAAAAATATCCTACCAAGATTTGGATCAATAATTACTGATTAAAGATGTTGCACCACGAAAAATGGTAGGATCCTCTGATTTTGACTTGTATTGGTACTCGATATTCTAACTGATCATTTTTTACAAATAGTGTATCCTTCGATTCTCTCCAATGGATCTCCAGTAATTGTATGTTTATGTGGATAACCCTAAAAAATTTCCATAAGTGTGTATTTAAAGATTTGCATTAGGTCACAACGTCAATATTTAAATAATATAATTTCATTTAATTATTATTTTTATTTTATTCCCATGAGGAATTTTCAACAAATTACCCACAATAACAAATATTATTTTTCCCTAGGGGTAATTATTATGTTCTGATCTAAATTGGGTCCTTAGATTTCTAATGTGGCCCCCATTTAAAAGATATTTCATTTTTTTAGAAAAAGAGTGTGCACTGTCTATTTAATATTTTTATAACATATATTCTGGTCACACTGGGCCTAACTATTTAAGACATTCTTAGTGAGTGTCCTTGAAAATAATCCATACAATATAAAAAAAATAAATCTTGGAAAATCAGAGTCATTGAAAAAATCATTACCCGTAGCCTACTGGAACTCTATTAGAGGTATCCATTTCATCATATAACTATAAATAAATATATAATTATTTAAAAAAATGTCAATGTACTGAATAATTTTCGTGTAAATGTATTAAAAAGAAACATTTCTTACAAGTTTATGTACATTAATTCATAAAAGTGTTTCCCAATATGGTATCCCTCATTCATTGAGTATACACTATATTGGGTTAATTATACATAGTAAATTGATCCATGAATAAAATAATTAACATGTTTTAAAAAATAATATATGATCTAATAATTTATTATAATAATTTCACATTGACTAATCTCAGTCTAAAATTTTTATATCTTCATGATGGATGTTTAAATACCAAATCCCAATTTATAACTGGGTGATCATTCAAAGACATGGTTACAAATTCTATTTGAATAATAGATGTGGAATTTATTTGATGAATTAAAATACCTTTTCCCAATTAGGAGAATAGAAATAATAATAATATAATAAATCACAATATATAATCAATGAAAATAAAAAATTTAGTGTACCATGAGACCAGAAACAATCATCACGTACCCTTAGTATCATAAAACATTCCCATATATGTCTTTATTACACATATACAAAGGCTTTATAATATGTTTTATCACTCATATAATTCAATACCATGTCCAATATAATAGAAAAATGAATAATTTATTAGATACATCCTTTTAATGCATGTCGTGGTTCATCTGAATTGTACGTAAATAGATGATTCCACATGAACCCAATAACACCTACCCATATTCAGGATCCTAAATATAGTATAAATGGTATGAAACAATGGAAAGGTTATAACCTCTATAACATTACAATAAATAATCAATGAAATACTAATAAACTATCAAAATAAATGAATTATATTTTGTATATATTATTTTGGGAAAATCCAAGATAAATAAAATCATAGAACATGGTTTTTAAAAATATAAACAAACTATAGTGGAATATTACTATCCATGATGAAAATAGATATTTCATTATGTTAATTATATACCATAATATAAAAACTAGATACCTTAAACAAAAATTCATCCAATTTCACCACACAGTCTTGTTTCATTCTATATCCATTAGTCTCACCCAATCATCTTTGGTAGGCCCCATTATATAATAATATCACTAATCATAGTGTATAGACATCAACTACATTCCATGTGCCAGTTGTTTTATAAAAATTATCATGGTCCCACATATAATTTTAATAAATATATATTCAATATATATGAGTATTCACAATTCAATATACCAGATAAAAAAATATTGATAGTAAATTATTATATTATAATTTACTAAATAATCCACCTAGTGTTTGAAAATAACTTTATTCTCTACTATTGGTGTTTATCATAACATATCATTAAAAATATCGAGTCTAAGGTAGAATTATCCATCTATACAAAATCAATTTATTCATGATATTAGTTTTCTGAATTTCATACAATAATATTCATAATCTAAAAAAATAATATGTCATTGAATCAATTTTCCTTAAACTGTAATGAATCCACTGAACTATTGGAATAACATAAAACCAAATCCCAAAACATGAGTATATATTCATATGTTCCAAGCCTACAAAAAAAGTCTAGGGTTATTGGGTTTAACATCCCTTCTGATAGCCAAAAGAAGAAATTATTGGGAATTACATCCAATACCACTTTGAGTTATATAATTAATTGGCATGATTTAAAATCAAAGAACCTGAATGACTAATGAATGGATATAGAATCATATTATCTCCAATGATGAATATAGTGAGGAATATTGTTCAACTCAATAATAAATTAATAATAATGGATTGGAATAAAATATATTTTTTTACCAAATAATTTAACTATTATCATCACAATAATTCAACAATGTAATTAGTATATTTCCATTTACAAATCAAATAACAAAAATATTTATTTTAAAAAATGGATCATATAGACATGACAAAATCCTTATGATTGAATCCCCTCACACTATCTGTTGTGTATAACATTGTAATCTATGATCAATGATCCCAAAAAATAATGAAATCATTATTCTTATTCAATCCCCTCACATATTATAGTTATTCATTAATAAGGAATAATATATTGTAATTAACATATTCCAATAAAACCTAGAATTCAAAATAAACCATATAATGGTTGTATCTCAAAAAATCTAATTCACTATAAAATATGACCATTATAATTTAAAATCATGAATTAAAAACATGACTACAACATAAACACCCACATCCCTAAACACAGTTAATTTTCTCCATATAAAAAAAATATATTTCAGTTTAATATCGTACCATTATAAATTGTTTAACTTATTATATGCAAAAAAGATTAAATGAACTCAAATAAATGGAGGAGAATAAATATGGACCATATATCCTATAATTTAGTTACATGCTAATTAAATTTCATTGTCATATTTAGATCTAATAAATAGAAAACCCATAATGAAAACAATATACCTCAATTTAGAGATATTGAACTCATGAAATTAAAAATTTTAGAGGACCCAGTATTATAAATCATGTAATATTATAATTACCAATTAAAACACACCACAATATATCACCATATAATTGAATATTTTTTTTAAAGGTAAATAATTCACCAAACAATACTATAGGTTCTTATATATTCTTAATAGAAAAAATGGATTCTATGTGATGAATTTGTCAGTGTATAAAATAAAATACCCAAAAAATGCCTCTTTAAATGCTGGGGTTTAGGGCCCATCAAAACATATATTGACTCCCAAAAAAGTCTCAACAATCTATATGGTTATGGATTACACCACTAGGCGCCTAGTGTTTGGGACATGAATTCATTCCAATGCTTTCAAATGTTTATTGGACTCCTAGATGACTCTGAATGTGAATTTTTTTAATAGGATGATTTAAACACATTTTTTCTACAAATGATTTACCATTATCCTTCCCTGCATACTACATGACCCTAAATTGGCCAAAATATATATCAAAAGACTAAAATTTCAATAAATAATAACAAATATCATGTGGGTTGTTATAATAACAATGAGGTATAACTCAATATGAATTTTTATTTAGTTTTATTTAATAATAATATGCATTAGTGAGATGATATTAATTTAGTATTTTTTCGATTAAAGAACATATATAATGTGATATATTCTATTTAGACAATACAAACTTATAAGGGCTACATAGAAATTGTGGTTATTAGTTTCCAAATTGTTCTTAATAGATAAATTATAATCTATTTAATTATTCTCTAAAATCAATGTTTTTATAAATACTTATTTTCCATTTTACATTGAACATCAAATAAAATTTTATAAATAAATGTCTCGTGAAAATTTCAGATTTCATTAAATGTAATTTTCTCTTAATTTATCATTATATAATTTAAAATATATCAATTAAATTTCTTTAATATATTAAATAATATTTCGAATGAAATATTCATTAGTATTCCATTAATGATTGATAAGTTCATTAGTTTCCAAATTATCTTATATTATTAAAAATAAATATATAAAAAAATTATTCAATACAAGAATCATGCATAAAATAAAATCCTTTTCGTGAAACTAACTTCAATTGTTAAATAATAACAATTAAATTCATAATGACAACTTAATTCATATATGAGCAGTAAAACTACACTATAGAACATTTATTTTTCGTATATATACAAATTTATTCATAAATATGTTGTTATACATGTAAAAAATTCTCTTCATTTTAAATTACAAGTAGATCAATACGTTTGAAGTTCACTTCTCATCATTCAATTTGTTTTATTTTAGTTTCTCTAATAAATTATTGTTTCTATATTCATAAAATGTTTATAAAAACATAAAGATAAAATATGTACACATAAAATGATAACACTGATCTATTTTCCATTATGATTCCAAGTAGTATAAATTTTAAAATTGAACATGTTTTACGATCAAATTTGTTGAAAATATTAAATTCTATGGTAGAATCTATATAATTCAACCAAATTATAGTTCTATACACAAATTATAAATAATATTAATGAAATTTTCATTTATTTTTTTTATTCTTTTCAAATAATATTATATTATTTATATAAATAAAAATGTTTTAACCTGTTTTTTTTGAAATTATTCATTTAATGTGTTGGATTCGGACTCAAACATCACATTTGATTTTTAATATTGATAGTATTGTTTTATTATTTTTTTTATTTTTTGAAATTTAGTGTAATAAATAATTATTATTTTATATTAAAAATAGATTATATATTCATAATAAATAATATTATTTGTATTCCCTCAATCACATGATTATTAATAAATAGTTATATCATCATCTTAACAAAGTGTATTGGGGAAGTTAACTCCTCAACTAAATTTTATACCGACGTTTAAATATTCATTTCTATTAATATACATAATTTACACCATAGATTAGTTTTTAAAATTTTGATATTTTTAATAATTTTTTTATCAATATGAATGTTTTTTGTAATATATTGAATATTACACATTCTACCGACCATGATAAATTGTTTTTGAACATAATAGGTTATATATTTGAGATCAATATTTTTTATTATTTGATATAATTTATTAAGACATATATCAATCATATTTAATGATTTTATATCTATATGGATGCCCTATATGTATCCTCTGAAAACAGTCTATATATTCAAAATGTTATGATCCTGTCATGTAAAACATTTATGTCATAGAACCTTTATATTTTCACCTATAGTTATTCCCTATATAATTTTTATGGAAAATATACTTGTTTAACTTAAAAAAATTCAATAAATGTTGATTCTTATTAATAACATCTCAGATGAATCAAATCATAAAAATAAATACTATTATAATAATATTTTACAACATAAATTATTTTCATTCAATATTTCATAAATTAGAAAACCATTCAAAGGGAAATTTGTTTATTCATCCTTACATATATATTTTTTGATTTATCAAACATATGTTATTTTTAACAACATTAATTTCATGTGGATCATCATATTTTTTACGTTATATTTTATATTCTCAACATTATTTGGCCAATTCCTTTACAAAAACAATACACTAAAACACATGTTATTTCATTAATTTTATTATATGAGGCACTATTGTGAATTATTGTCATTTATGGGGTTATTTTTTTATAGATTTATACTGACATTAATGTAATGAAATATATTTAATTTAATTAAAGTTATTTTATATATTAGTAATTATATAATTTATTTTAAATATCATTCAACCCAATCATTAAGACTAGTAAATTAAAATTAACAATAAAAAACATCTAATTGATTAAATATGCAACTAAATAGTTCATTTGGGGAATTTTATATCCCTATAAAGTATTATTCATAATAAAAAAAATCATTGTACTTCATTGGGTATTTTACATTAGTAGGTACTGAAAAATGTTTTATTTAACATTAGATTACTTTCCTAATGTTTATATTTTATGACATGTTAATACTCCATTTATTTTTTGGGATCATGAAATCGATAACCATAATGGTTTGGATTCATTTTTTAGTTTCTATGATTGGAATATTGTCACATCATTAATTATACAAAAATTTATACTTCATATGAACATAATTAAATAAAAAAATTTATGGTTTATAGTGATTCATTTTCTCACAATACTTGTTATTCATTTTTATAAAAAATTATTTTCTTACATTTGTATAAATTAATTAATATTATATATTAGATATATATTTTTAATTAGACTAATTTCATTATTGATTTTTTTTCTAGTTACATAAATAATTAAACCATAATCTATATATTTTATATTTAACAAAGAAAAATATATTTTCCCACATATTGTGATGAAATAAAAAGATGTAGTATAAAAGGTAAAAAATTAATATATAATAATAAATAAAAATTAATTTTTTTAATTTTTTTTTTTAGAGTTATTTTATATTAAATTTTTAAGAATAAGTGAATAAATTGTCTTTTATTTTTATAAGTCATATTTTTATATATGAAAAAAATTAATAATTACGTATTGTTTTGAAGAGGTTGTTATTTCATATTTTATGAATAGTATGTTTCAAGTAAATAAAAATATATATTTTATGTAGTTAGGAAAATATTGAATAAATAATTCTAAATAAATTGTTATCATAATTATGAATTATTTAATGATTTTTTTTAATGTTATTTAAATATTACAAATAAGCATATCCAAGTTACAAAATGTTACATTTTATTAATTTTAGTTTCAATATTTTTATAGTTAATTTGTAATTTGAATATTATATAAATTTACATTTATATTGAATGGATATTGAATTATATATTGAAAAAATATGACAAATAATGATTATGTTTGATGGTTTAAAAATAATTAAAATTTTGTTAGAGTTCTTTTGTCACTAATTACATCATTAAATAATATAGGTATTGGAAGTATTATATGGAATAAATTTATTTAATAAATTATTATTTGGAATTATTATTTGACTATATTATAAATATTATTAATTATGTTGAATTATTTATAGCGAGGAAGTAGCTTCTCTTGTGAAATTTTTTGAATTTGGTTAATATTTTTTATTCATTTTTTTAATTAATGGATATATATAAAATTATATTAATGGAATAGTCTTTTGTATATCCATAATACTGGAAGAAGAAATTCATAGCATTTATATTATTTTTTTTAGATCTTTATTTTTTAGACTAAAATCATTCATGACCATTTCTTCTTCCTAAAAATCTCTTCCATTGAGATTTTTGTACTTTTATTGAAGTGCCAATGAAGAACAATGATTTAGCATAGATTATTATGATGAATTTGGCTCTAATAACTTTATTTATTCCATTATATATATATCATGGTTATACAATTCATTAAAACTAGTTAATCCATGATAATATATTATTCTAAATAATAAATATAATAATATTTTCCACTATAGTAGAATTTTTTTTAATAACAACACTATATCATTCATGATTGATAAATTTTTAAGGTATTAATACATTTATAATTTTTGGACTTTAAAATCATGGATTTTGATTCATATTAGAAATGTAGTTATTAACTATGACATATAATTTTTTTATATTAATGTTGTAATTTATTTTCATTTATTATATATTGATTCATGGGTTACAGTATATGGAATGATTTTTATTCAAAATTTCATTTGTCCCTTGAAACATACTGGTATTGATTCCGTCAACCTCCCCAAAATTAATATGGTTTCATGACAATATATAATTGGTATTATTATACTTATACTAATGGTTTATTATATTTTTTGATGTAATCATGTGGGTCATTAAATAAATGTCCCGCATGTAATAAATCTTCCTATTTAAATATCTTTGTACACCCCATATTTTAAAATTAATTCAAAATAAAGATGTGTGTGTCCTATATGATTTTATATATTTTGAAAACTTTTAAAATCCATTAAAAATTAATTATAATATCAATAAGGCATATATTTTTATTGTCATATCAATGATACTTTATATTAGGTCCCCATATATGATAATTATGTATAATTTATCCACATAATCATTTTATTTTGTATTTTCATACATATACTGTAGTGTAAGTGATTTCATTGGATATCCCATGATCAATAAAAGCTTATTAATATTGAAATTCTATATGATTATATATATGATATGTAACTATATTTGCCTCCATTGATTTATAATCAATAATTCATGTTTTATAATGTTAGAAAATTATATATTTCATGGTGATATATGGAAAGTTCATCATGGATTAAATATATTAGGGTAAAACACTCAATTCTTAATTTTTTACGTGAAAAATATGTTATTATATTATAGACTATATAACCACAACATATGTTTTATTTACGAGTTTTAACCAATGTCTATATGGAATATGTTTTTTAAAAAAGTGCATTATTACTTATTATATTCACTTATGTAATATAAAATACTTTTTTAGGTTTATGAAAATGGTGATGGTGGTTATTATTATATAATGTTATATGGTGGAAGGGTGGTAAACATGTGATCTTCTGGTGTTATGTTGATGAGTGATTATCATTAGGGGATGAAATGATTAATTTTTTATATTGTTTTCTATAATCACAACTTATATATATATATATCTATATGTATCATTTCCTCTCCATATCTTTTTTCATTCTCTAATAGATAAACACACCCACATAAAAACAATTATGTAGTGGGAAGGATCTTATGGGGAGATTTGTGTAGTTCATGTTATTGTATATTGTTAACCTTTTTGGTGTTGATTGTTTTTATACTTTTTATTACTCTTAACACATATTGGATTGATTTAGTAAAATTCTAAATATTTAGTCTTTCAGGGAAGGAAACTTATAAGTATATTTATTTTCCTCCAAACCATCCCAACATATTTGATGGTGTAGAAAGAATTATAAGATATTGTTTGATGTTATTTGAACAATCAGTCACTCAAGAAAAAATAAATTTATAGATCCATTAGTTAGTAGTTATTTTATATATATGAATTTATACTATGTAATTTCATAAAAAAATATTTTTAAATTTTTTATGTTATTCACATATAGGGTTATTAATGATATTGTTTATAGTATCGAATAATTTTTTTGTAATCAATGTTGATTTTTATTTACCAGTAATAATTCTATTATTAATTATTACTTTATTTTTTAATTTTAAATTATAATTTTAAGGAAATAAAATTATGAAATTTTTAATTATAATTTTTTTTAATATACACTTCTCTATTGATGATTTTCCTTGGATGACATACTTTATCTCGTCAATGTCAAATAAAGGGGACATATAGAGGAGAGGTATTACTAGTATGATAATTTTTTTTTATTTTTATTCTTGATAGTTTGAGAATGGTTTATATTTATTCATTTAAATATAATGTTTTTAATTAATATCATTTTAATAATGTTTAACCACATACTGACCATTACTGAAGAATATTAAAAAATGGCTAATTTTATTGGAAATTTTTAATTGTAAATTCATTTTATAAAGATAAAATATTTTCCCTTATATCTATATTATCATTAAAAAAATTTCTATATTGATTCGTTTTATATAAAAACAAACTTTAAAGAGAAATCCATTATCTTATATCATTAATGTTGCATTTCATTGTAATATTTTATATCTTGTACCACTTATTAGTTATAAATTTATATAGCCTTTTTGTAATGCCCAAACATTATCCACCATGTACGACATGGAGAGACACTATAACTCATAACTAACTCTCCCTACATAAAGTACTATTTACTAGAAATGATGGTTTGAATACTATTAGTTCAGATACTACAACCCCAAGAAACTATATACATACACCAAAAATATGAATTATAATTTATCAACTCGGATACCAATTGAATAACTAAATATAATATGTAACAATACGTAGAATAAAATTGATACAAATAATTATCATGGTCCAATTTTTTGGAAAGAAAAATCAGAGTAATAGTGAAATCAAATAAATAAATGAAAACATTATTGGAATCCACTAAAGTGTACACTGACACCAAAATCGAATCCATGATCCACAACTCATTTATATTACATGGGGATCTTTTCCCTTTTTGTATCCATGTATATTAAATTTTCACATTAATCAAGATGATCATGTATGGTGTGAATAATAAAAGAAATATGTCACAAGTAATTTTCCCAGAAAATGTGTGAATGGGTATAATATAAATATTCCATAATAATTTTTTTTTTCAATAAACCATAATCAAACATTGTTTGAGTGAGCATGTGATAACCAAGACACTATGAGCCCCAATCATACCTGATGGGTCCCCATTCCAAGTTGAAGATCATGAATAACACAATCAAGAACTACCTATATGGATGGTAATCACGTCTCACAATTTGTTATGGAATCATGTCTTATCATTCATATAGGAAATAATATCACAACTTTATCATAGGCTAGGCCTCATTTCCATTGTACCCTATATATTACTTGGGTCACACCTCCAGTCCATCTTATCCCAAATATCAATACCGATTGTCTAGCCTATAGGACTTCATGCCCCAAATTCCAATGCCATTGGTCAATACCTTGATACATTCTTCACCTACAATATTCTCATGTCCATCGTCACCATCATCACAAGCCATGAATTCTCTTCCTATAAGGGATAATAATATCATGATTCCACACATGTTCAATGTAAAATGAACAAACCTCCAAATTCATATTAAAACTCATATCATCTTAGAGAATACATGGAAAATCCTAACATGTCATCCTGATAATAATTGAAAACATTAACATACATGTCATCAACATATAAAATTTGAACAAGATATATAATAACAGTCATGGAATCATGAATCATAAATAAGAATCATAATCTACAAACACAATCACATTTTATACCTCCCAAGAATGATTTTTAATGTTATTCCAACATAAGAACAATATCATTGTAACCAGTTTAAGAAGAAATGCCATATGGTAAAAAAAAATTCATAATGAATTACCAATGTATACATCATGGTTCAATTGTGATTTAATCTCCCAAACCATGTTTTAACACCAATTTAAAAATATATATACTTCTCTAATATGAAACTGAAAAACATCATAAATGGTTCAATCCATTTCATTTTGAATTGAAATATGAAAGATAAAACATGATATAATCTCCAAGAATGTATTTTCCTAGAGTTTGTACGTAAATATGTCTAAGAACACCATTAATCCTTGAGAATATCATCTCACCATTAAAATTTATTTAACATCCAAAATATTACATCATATAACATTGAAATTACTATAAAAGTCTTATTTTATGTTCTTCAACATTTTGAGAATATGATTGTCAATATAAGAAGATTAATCATTCAATGTTCTCCGTGGTATTATTGTAAAATAATATCACTATCAATGGAGGATGAACAGAAGAGTTATATCGATCAACCTAAGGGAAATATTTATCCACACAAGTATGAAATATATGCTTAGAAGGAGACCATAAAACACTTTACCCTCTATAAAAATACACATTGAAATCTTAAATCAATTAAACAAGGTAAATGAGATATTTAATCGAGGGAAAATGATGAAAGAGGATATTAATCACTCCTTTATGAAATAAAAACATGGTTTTTTTGACCAAATTTCAAATTTTTAATGATGTGAAAGGATGAAATAAAGTTTTCTCTCTATTACAATGAATGTTCACTATAAACACACCATAAATCTTGTCAAGGACTTGAGAATTATGTCTATAAAAAAATATTCCTAAATGGTCTTCCCTATGTGTTGTCCTATTATTATAATCCTTTCCCCCTTAATCTTGAAATATGAATTTTAGTTTGTGGGGTCAATAAGGCTATGAATATTATACATCCCTCTCGAACACCACTTCATGGATAATCCATTTCCTCCATTATAATTTTACACCAAACTAAACTATAGGTCCACCACATAGATCACTAGGATTTAGGGTATCACTTTTTTTGATAATGATCACCAAAACTCCCTTTTAAACATCTATAATGTACTATATGATCGGAAAAACTCTCCATGTAATGAAAAAAACATAACAAATTAGGAGTAAAACATAGTTTTCATATTAAATATTGTAAAAACTCATAGATAATTATAATACCCACATCTAAATACTTCTTACCACTTATAAGCATATCTAGGAATCCTTCTGAAAGAACTCATGAAACTAAACGTGAACATATTCCTTCAACTCCAAAGTATTCACTTTAATTTATCCATAATGATACATAATCTAAAAAATATTTACTATATTCTATCATAAAAATTGATCATTATATATTAAATCTATACTGGGAGCTCCATGTATGATGTGTTTGGATCATTCTCAACATACCAAATGTTTATGGAATCTATGGGATTTCAAATGTACCACCACATGAGACACATGGATAACATTTTTAATACATTGGAATATATAATGATGATCTAGAAATTATTACACAATGACAAACCACATAATGTTTACAAATTTTCCAATATATTAAGGTTATGTTTTACCTTTTTTACTCAATTGTTTTTTCTTAATCTAGAAAACAATCATGGAAAATTATTGTCTCGTGCATACAACTCCATATAGTTCTAATGATTAAATTTATTTAATATATCCTCCTACTCTGAATTTTGGTAAAACATTCTAAATTATTTGAACTCTCATAGTAATCTAAAAATCCATACTAGATCCCATAACAATGTATCACTGTTATCAATGAAAAATAAGTGAAATACATATCCATCCATATAGGGCCTCATATCATTCAATTTTAATTTAATATTAGTGAATATTATCGTATTGAAAATCAACCATATAATGGTGATCTTACAATGATCACTAATAAAGACAATGATATACCCAAAAATATTATCAAATATATTAAATTATTGTTCATATTTTCCAAATTTCTAATGCTATTACACAATACTGAATCTCATATGCATCTCAAAGGACTTTAACAATACCACTGATTATCAACTAATAGAATATATGTCCTTATAATAGACAATTAAAAAATGGATGTTATAAAATTTTATATTGTAATGGTTGATCAACTTTCCCAATTTTTCTAATGAGTGAATTTCATATATTAGTAAAATATTAGAAACATCAGATGGTCAAACCATAAACACAAAGAAATAATAATAACTCAGTCTGGTGGTGAGTAAACCTATCTCAAAGTGCATCGGGGTTCCATACGACATCCACATGGGGAAAGGAAGTGGATAGAGTAAAAAAAACATGGTTATATTCCGTATCCTTTATCTTTAGGTGGATAAGGAATTAAGAATAAAATCTATAAATGTCCATATTTATCCCCTTACTCTAGAAAAATCACATGAAGTCGTATCAGATCCTTGTTGAATTAGAATCACATGAAACATAGATCTATAGAAAAGGCGGATCAAATTTTCCATAATAGCGGTGGATAATAAATCACTCCCATGTATTAGGATTTTAGATTTTCTAGTTAATGATTATATTGGTATTAGTTTACTATCTTGTAGATCTTCCAAAATTCTGACACACTTATCGTAAAATTGGAAAACATACTCCACCCAGTAAAATAGGGAACTTGTGAACACTAATGGGTAACATGTCATTTATCCTTGACCCATGGAAAAATAAATTTTACATACAGAAAACAAGTACACTAGGCATCACTCCTTCCCTCAAGGATACTCACCTTACTCTTGATCTACCTAAATTTTATGTCTATGTTAATGTGTAAAATAATTACCATGAATAGATGAATAATCAATATCAAACTCAAACACCTATAGTTACTCTACCCAATTTCTCTACAATATATTATGTTCTCATAGTGTGGAGATATGTTGGATGCCATTGTATTCTAGGTAGATGAAAATCAGCATCCCCAATAGGTAGTTTTACCATCATTTCAACTCAAGGTCTTTGAATTCCATACCCAAGTTGTGGGTATGATAATTCCCTCAATAGAGTCATATATAATGGAATTCATAAGCCACTTCCCACTCCCTCATCATCATAACTCCCCTAAAACCAACTTCTAGTGCATCATATTACACAACATGTCCAACAAAATTATCACGATGAATCAAAAATGGAGATATAGTCAACCCCAAAATCATCACAAGAAATGTCTACTCAAAATGGTGAAAACAGTTTAAGACAACCCCTTCCTTTTTAGCACTGTTATGGGTGATAATTAAATAGATAGGTTCTGCATTCATCATATATAGTATCCGGAGTAACCTAATGTGTACTTGATATCGAAATCATTATGAGGATATTTCTGAGATATCTCTTCACACAACATTCCTTGGGACCAATTGCATGATATTATCAGAAACCACATCTCCTAAAATTGTACCTTATAAATACATAGTGAATATTCAATCGATTTGTATAAATTTAAAATCCTAAAATATTATTTAGGGGTATCTCAATGTGTATGGATTGATAATTTTTTGTTTTTGAGTAAATTAGGATATCACTAAAAAACTATCTGATGAGAAAGTGAATATTGGGTGAAATATATTGTTCATTTGACCTATAAACACTATCCATTCATAAAATAGTCCAAACATTATGACTAAGTAACCATATATCTCTTACATTATCGTAATAATTTTCATTAATATTTCACCCTCTTTAAACAACATCTAGAGATAATATAATGGCTTACCAGCCATTATGAAACACCTGGTTCTCCATTAATTATCAAATTAATAATCAATACATGGAAAAGGACAACTATTTTGAATTGAAACCTGGTTTAACATCATGTAATTTATTTAAAGTCTAAGACTAATATTCATATTCATAGAGAAAAATTGTATCACCCCATGGTTATGTAGCCAATATAACAAATCACTTATGTTCTAATTAATTGATATATACATTAAAATCAGTCAGGTTTACATGTCACATATGATAAGGGTGTCTCATTGTGGGTTATACAACTGAAAAGTGTCCTATCATGAACTCAAATACTTATCTAGGGGAAGTCATATGAAATTGTTTAGAAATACACCCTATAGTGATGAAAAAATGTAGGAAAATAAAAGGGGCACTAATGATCCTGATGAATGATCCAAGACTATAATATGTGTTTTTATCATCCCAATCTTACTCATGTTTTTACCAGTAATTCCTGCACTCAAATATCATTCATAAGAAAACATGAACTTTTGTCTGTTGGGTTATTTAAATTATTGATGTGGCTGATAATAAAAAATGTGGAAAAAAACTATTCATGAAGTATGTACGATGAGTCACATCGATCCTCTTCATCTATAGATTTATAATATTTGAAAAGTTCAATAACAATTTAAAACAATAAAAAACCCTTTTCAACGATAACAGTGGGACACATTTCTTCCCAATGGTGTTTTGAGGAAAATTAGCTGAGGATAAACCTTTTCCAAATTATCATGCCTATATATAATATGTGATGATATATGAAATAATAAGATATTTTATAAATTAAAATAGTAGAGAATATTGATTTTACCATCACTATAAATTTAACATTATGTTTTCCCACACCAAAATTTGTAGTCATCTGATCGACAACATATACTCAGCCTGCGATAGCTTCACGACCATGCTTGTGATGTTCATACATTACCTGATTCGCCTTCATTTGAATATACTATTGGGGACCCCATATCCCATTATCCCTTACTACATCATCATATATCCCTCATGGAATCCTATTGTAATTATCTTGAGGAAATTACGAAAGATGACCCATATTTACAAATTGTTGACCTTTTCTCAATGTTGACGTGTAAACTCGTTAGTAAAATATGATAATTCCATAGTATAATCATTTTGGATCACCTCATAAAGAGGCTTAAGAAAATTTATTCTTATCCACCTAAATACAAATTTTTTTTTAATTTCCATTGTATTCCATTTCCAAATAACATAAGTGGCATTCATCCCATGAGTAAGAGATTCTACCACCTGAGCATAGAAGGGTGAATGAATATGGACGGATCAATCATCCTCCATGAAATTCAATAATGGAAAGGACTTTGACAAAACCGTAGAGTGTTCTCATATGTTAAATATATGAATGCATCATCTGATATTGTGGATAATACCAATTTCTATATTTCCGAACTTTTTTGTCTCATTTCTTATAAAGAGAGTGGAAAATAAAAAAAGATTAGTGAAATAATGGGATTATGTGAATTCCATTACGGAACCCTTCATTGAAATCATATATTTTTTCTAGGTTAAATGTATTGGAAAATAATTCTTCAAAAAATATCCCTGAAGGCCTCCCAGGAAAGAACCTTACATATTCTAGCCTATTCCATCCCACCCACACCATCTCCTGGCGGGACACTATGGAATGAATGCTAAAAACACAATATTCAATTCCACTAATGTCTCATTGAGGTTAAGAACACCCTTGAGGATATATATTGTGAACTCTAAAACAAATGAACCTATATATCTTGAGAATTATTGTGGTTTTTGAAGTAGAATGTCTCTCATATAGTCAATAAAAAACCTTTGGGTAGAAGTAAATATAAAAGAGAAAAGGTCAAGGAAATATAAAATTTAGTGGAATAAAAAACAATGTCATTTAAATTAGTATCCAAGAAAAAATAAAAAAAATAATCAAGAGGATATGAATGTGGATATACATCTCATGAATTATAGTCATCTACATTATGATTAGGGAGAAATTCATGGGTTATATATTTAATTCACCTAAGGGATGTTAAGTAATTTTGTATTATTTTACTATTATGAGTTTTTTCCAGGCCATATAACCTCATTTTTTATAAACCCTTGGGTAACCATAAGTATGGAACTAGACACACTGGGACATGTCACAAAATGGGGAAACATGGTCAGTAAAAAAAACCAACTATGTAAATCGACACTAATAAATGATTGGAAGATAAACAATTTTAATCCATAGTTATCTGTAACCATGCATCAACTATGTGAACATCATTATCAACCCATTTATTCTCACATATAAATAGGAATGTACTAGAAATTAAATCATGTTACAAGAGAAAATAAATAATATTTTTAATATATTAAATTCCATCATTGGTTTGATAACACAAATATTAAATATATTTGACTAGAAAAATAGATTTTCTCAAATGCATTGTAACTAAAAAATGAATAAAAATATTTTTAATGGAATAAATATTTCAGCCATATTTATCACTATATATTTATATTGTGTAGGTTTTTATAACATATTACACATATTTTTATACACGAGGAAAGCTGGTATTTATGTTTGATCCACATATTCAAATTTGATAGATTCTATTAATCTATTTAATACATATTACTATAAATAATATAACTCATCTTATAAATTTTATATTTCAGATTTTCGAGTAGAAGTAAATTTATAAATAATATAATTGACATTATAATAAATCTATTAATTATCATTTTTAAAATGAACCAATAATGTTTTTTGAAATATTACTCAATAAATAAATATTTTCTGAAAGAATTCTCCACACCATACACAAAAAAACAATGGTTCATTAATTTTTTTAATAATATATATATTAAAAATTTCAACATATTTGTAAAATAATAAGTTACAATCAATATTATACCCATTTTGATATAATGGTCCAATTTTGATATTATACAATGATTGAAATAAATTATATTCTAAAACTATGTTTACCAATTACATATATTTTCAAAATTGGTTAATTGAAAATTTTAATATATTTTTTGAAGATAAAATAGAAATACACTATTTTTAGAATAGTTTTTATTATATATATTGAATGATTTACAATTTTTTTTTCTCTAGTCTTTATGATTTTATTAAAATGTAATATTTATTAATTTTAATATGATAAATTAGAAAAAATATTTTTTATTTAAGTTTATAATATTATATTGTTCTTATTTATTGATATTTTCTTAAAAAAAGGTTTGTTTTATGTTAATATTAAAATAATAATTTTTTTACAACTAACAAAATGTAAAAAACATTTTTAAAAAATTACTATGACATGTAAATTTATGAAACACTTTAATAGAAAAAATATGTATTTTAGAATAGATTTTTTTAATAATTGTTTAAATTTAATATTTTCATTTTTTATGTTTGAAATTAAAGAATTATTTTCAAAATATATTTTAATCCATTACACCGTAATTATTTTAGACATTATTTTAGTCAATTTTTGAATGTGAATATAATAAAATTTATGAAACATATATAATTTTATTATACATTCCATGGAATATAAAATATTTTATATTTCAGTTATAAATTATATACATCCATGGTCAAAAATGAGTTACTGTAGTAGGAAACTAGATTTATAAAAACAGGTATAATATAATGTAATAGGAATAACATGTTTAAAATTATAATTTAGTAGATGTGGTGTGTATAAACCAAGCCATATCTCCACTATTTTATTCCATGGTTTGTTCCAATTGAATATCTTTTTATTTTCTCACATTATATTAAGTGTTTATAATTTAAAAAATTATATGTCACAAACTTAAAAAGGGGAATCCAACCGCACCATAAAGAACCAATAAAATAATTATATTTCACCCAAAACAATCCCCACATTATCTTTCTTTTATATACATCTGGCGTTTCCTTAATCATCTTGTTATAATATATTGTTCTAAGTTATCAATTTCTAAGGACATTTCTTATGGAAAGCCTATATTTTCTATATGAGTACATTTTTAACGAATATTATTTTCATTTATTTTTTAAACATAAATGAAAATTTTATAATTTCAATATTATAATATCATTATTTTTTATATTTAATTTTATTATTCATATTCAATAACTACTAAACATATTTTCTATTATTTATTACGAAAATTGAAACTGAAATTTGAGTATTATTTGGGTAGAAACATCTAAAATGTGACGAATAATGTTTTTTTACCACCACATATCATTTATGATAATAATGTATAAATTGATTAATAAATTATATAAAAAATATAATTATTATTACAAAGACACAAAATTTATTCATCTTTCTTTCTCATTCCATCTTTGAGAAATGTAAATGATAATTGTGTGGACTATCACATCCCTAACCTTACATATAAAATTTTAATTCTAGTATCAATGTTATTTAGTATTATTTTATAATATAAATTTCACTAGAAACTTACAAACATGATAAATTTCTTTATTTATTAATGATATTATTAAACAATAATCCCCTCTCACGTTTATAATTGACCATTAGTTTGGGAACTCAATTATTTGGTCAATCTAAATATATTCTACTATAATTCTATAAAATAATAAAATTGATTCAGTAGAGAAAATATATTCTAATAAATATATGTTTTATTAAGAAAATAAATATTTTAATTTAACTTCATGGTGAAATGATAGTTAACTTATTAATTATGATACAAATTCTCTTTCTTAAAAAAACTCTTCTCATCATTGATTTCATCATTATTGGTCATAACCATATTACACACATAATGAATTTATAAAAAAAATATACAATAAAAAAATAAAAATTTACTTATATATTATTGTCTAGAAATGATTAAAATTTTATTACAATGAATAACAAAATTAATATTACATAACAAGTCCAAAATAATCATGATTATAGATCATTAAATACAGAAATGGATAATTGACTGATATAAATGTTGAAAATAATTATCAATTAATTTTATAAAAGGGTATTTATATGATTATAGTTCTAACAAATGTGATTTAAATATTTATTTTTTATATAATATATATTATATTACTTTTTTGGAAATAATGGTTAAATTTAATGACTTTTGTAACTAAAATTTTATACATTGATTTATACAACTTGTTCAAGGATTTATATACCCTATGTTCACTATATTTATTTATTTTATTTTATCAATGATGTTCACTGTTATATAATTAGGTAGCAAGAGTTCTTAATTAATATCCACTACCATGAAGTGTTTTCCATTCTTTTGATTTTAGGAAATAATATTATATATTATAAATAGATACTCATGACTATGAATTTTTTGTGAATGAGAAAAAAATATTTTTTTGTAAACAATTTTTTTAATTTTTCATTATTTTCCCTATTATAAAAATATCAATATATAAAAATTTTATTTTTTCCATTTGTCCATATGTTTTTTATTATGTGCCTATTTTTTTGATCATGTATTTATGCTAGTCAAATTTAATTAATGTTATTATAGTATTTGGAAATGATATGTACCCAACCATTATTTCAATGGTTCATTTGTTCTATACAAGGATAATTAATTTTATTGGATAGTTTTTTACAAAAAAAAATTATTTTTATATATGTTCTTTGTTCATATGGAATGTTTTTGAGAGAAAAATTTTATGAAATCCATTTTATGATCACGGGTTCTCTATAATGTGATACATGCTTATTTTTCACCTGACAATCATAAATATGTACTATGAATTTTTGAGTCCTCTATATCCTCCAATTAATTGGTTAAATGTTTTAATTTCAATATATATGTATAAACATTCATAATTTAGTTGGTCAGAATCATTGTTAAATGTGTTTGAACCATTATGGTGATCTTTATATTGGTACAAATAAGTTGTCTCACAATAATGGGTTATGGCGCGTGACTCCAAAATGAAATGTTTCATTATGATAAAATTTTATATATATTGAAGTATGTTATTTATTCATATCTTATTCTCCCATGATTCATGGATTATGTCACATATTGTATGTAATGATATTACAATTATGATTCCTTATTGTTTTTTAAGCATTATGTTCTTATTCCATACCATTTTATGTTCATTTATGTTTTATTTTTATTACTATTAATTATATGATTTCACTATTATTTATATATATTTTTAATTTACAAGAATTCATCCTTGATAGGATTATAATTTATCTCGTATTGGGCATTTGTGATAAGCACATTTGTTATATTATCATTATGTAGGTTATGAGGATGTGTTTTTTTAATGAGACATTTAGGTGATGGTATAATAATGTTATCATAAGAAGAAATTATTACATGAATTAAAAAAATTAAATGATTATATATCTAGACTCCAAATACATTAAACATATCAATCTAAATAATAATTATACTATTATTTATTAAATATAATGTGTGTTTCGTGTATACGATGTTGAATAAAGGAATTTTTAGATTGGGTTCCAATAATATATATATATATATATGTAAAATATTATAATTATGTCTATTCTAATAACTAATGGCACATCACCCCCACCCACATGTCATAGGAAATAATAATCCCTCAAGAATAAATCATCATTTTTAAGCATTGTCTCATCATTTTACTCTATACTTAATAAGAGACTATATATATAAATCACCTATAAAAGACATACCGCAAATTAGTTCCAATGATGAAGGTAATGAGACTTGAAAACTCAATATAGAGTGTTTTATAGTAAAACCATCATCAATAGTACATGTTCTTATCCACGAGTAGGACTCCCCAATTTTTTTAAAAAATATTAACTTCAATATATTATTATTTCAGTTATATTTAATATAACTCAAATCATCAATAAGGATCTTATGTACTTATGAAAAGAGATAATATGAAAATATTTCAACTAAACAAACCAAAAAATATATTAATAAATATAATAATTTACTAAAAACTTAATATCATTTGAACAAATAAATACTATAGAAAAATTTATTAAGGAAAAAATTATTATCCTTTGAATTTTCTAGAAAATAAGAAAATATTTTCAGAATACATTTATGAAAATATAAAACATCATCCATAAAATCCTTTATTGGTATAATAAATAATTATTAACTCAATTTAAGTTCATTTTTCTTGAAATTAAAACAAACATATCCATTTATATCATTAACTAATCTCTCTCCATTTAGTAATAATAAAATGAAATTATGTTAATCATTAGACATTAAACATCGAAATAATATATAATTTAATTATAAGAGATATAAAAATCTATAATAATGAATAATAACGATTCTATATATAAAAATTTGTGATCAATTCTATGACACCCTTTTTTTTTGTGAAATATTGGTTTGATTTTATTAATTCTTTTTGATATTTTCCATCTCATAGAACACTGGATATTTCTAATGTTATAAGATAGAAAAAAGTAATTATTTCTTTATAATGTAATCCATGATAATATTTCCATATAATATTCCACAATATATGTAATTTTATTATGCAAATCTAACTTAGCATGTGTTATAAAAACCACTGACTTGGCTTACATTATACACAACACTCGGTTTCTATGTAACTGAATTTTTTTTATAATTAATTAAAAGAATTAGTTCTAAATTATCTATTAAACATAATAATAATATTATTAAAAAAAATTATAAATATTATTTATAATGGTTGTAAAAAATAAAACCTATTGATGATAAATTATATAAATTTTGGTAAATAATACATATGTTCAGAAATACTATTTTCTCCAAAGAATTTTTTTAGGTTCTTTTGGGAATAATAATAAAATAAAATTTTTACACTTTTTTAAATTTAATTTTATAAAATACAAATAAAGTTTATTTTATAATTACTAAATTATCTTAGAGTGAATTTTTGGAATTTTTATGTGAAACATCATTTTTGTGTGAATAGTGAAAATACTAATTTTAAATTCAAAACTGATTTGTAATATAATTTATTTATATTTATAATTATATTTTTAGTTAGTTTTAGAGTTATAATATAAAAATTATAAATATATTAATTCCAATCTAGGTCATTGTAATCATTTTTATGTGGAAGATAGATAAAAAGAGACTAACGGACTTTAAAACATTATCAATTTAATAACCTGCTTTCTAACCACATCTACCAAAAAATAATTATACATAATTATTCTTATAATATGAATTTAATCTAATAAAAGAGACCCAAATTTTTTTATTCAAAATAATATTTATATTCTAAAAATAAAAATTAATTTTTTATAGAAAATATTAGTGAAACTGATTAGAGTAAATTACATCGAATAATGAAAAATTGAGCATAAAAGAGAATAAACATTAAACATAAGAGAAATGATTAACAATAAAAATATATAAAACCAATTAAATGCCCATATTTATTCCATAAAACCTCTATTGATGTGTTTGGATATTTTTATGACTCTTTTATTGTATAAAATTGGTTACACCTAACCTATTTTAAAAAATGTGAAACGTGTCATTTCCCTAAGATATAAATGAACAATAACTCTCCATATTATTGATACCTATAATGAAACATATTTTCAGAAAATATATAAACAATTAAATTCCAAACATCCCTCACTTACTCCTTTAAACCTCCCTTTTTAAAAAAATACAATCACGGAACACATTTTATGAAAGGAAAAAGATGTTAACAAAAAAAAAAGAGGTTACATCCTTTCTTAAGAATCATTATTTTATTTTAAATATCCACAAACTCAATTATTATTATTATTATATTACAAAATAATAGCCTAATTATGATCAATATAATTATATGTAGTAATGTTTTGGGTTCTATATTAACTTACACACACTCCCATCTAATGGGTAATGAACTTTCTGTTCTTCTGTCATGAGACTAATCTCCTTAAGAAATGATGTTATTAGTTTTACCATTACCACCTCTTATTGTTCGGAATTATGTTAGACACTCATTTTTTATATGACTTATTTTATAATTATGTTTTATAAATACATAATTATTTATTAATTAAATCTTAACTTCAGGCTTTCCATTTTTTTTAAATATGATAACTTCGTTTGGGGAAGTCTGGACTACCACCACCTCAATGGGAGGTGATTATTTCAAATATTAAATGGAACGTATTATGTATTGATTTAGAAAATTTATATTATATATTCTACATACTAATGATTCTAAAACTATATTTTAGAAATATATACATATATTTCATTGACTTGATTTCTTTCAATACCCCATGAAACATGAAACAACGTTCATTGGTATGTATGGCCCATCGTCTACTTGAATGGTGTATTCCATTTCATTTATCTAACATATATTTTTTATTTTAAATGTTTATATATAGAATATATATGATATATTAGTTATTTTTTACATTCTATAAATAATTAAGTCATGATTTTTATACGTGGTCCAAGAATGACAAGTCAAAACCCCTAATATAAACAAAGTGATTATTAATTGATACGTTAATTTAAAATATAATTGTTAATAAAAGTGTAATATAATGTCATAAAAAAATAATATACGGTTGTATATATATTAATATGGTGGTTTTATTAATTTATTATAATGTTATTCTTATTATAAATGAGTCTTGTATGTGTTTGATTAATGTCAAGACACATGGTAAGAGAATTTCATCTCACCTTTTATTTTTTGATATACACGACTTATACACCCCTAATTTATTTTTTGGTATATATAATAACAATGAATTTAATATATGAATATTATAAATTAATTAATGTTTTTTAAATATCCATTTTATGATCTTTCTCTCACTTTCTTTATGTTTCCAATGCTACCAAATCGGGAAAGTAATTTCACCACAACCTTCCATCTTTGAGACGCATTCCATATTATGAACCTATTATATTATTTCAAGTGTATATAATTAATTTTACAGGTTATATATGGGGTCCTAAAATTTTCCTGATATTTTTGAACTCCATATAATTTCATTTTCTTACGTGGTTGTATGATTCAGAGTAACCATGTGGTAAAAGGTTAATGAAATAATCTCATCATTTGTCGAGATTGTTTGTGATTATGATTTTATTGATGAAATAATAAGATTTATATCTCTAGAACTATAATGATTTATTATTATATGGTTATTCACATTATATACATTTAATTGTACAATTTTTTAACTATTTGGGTTTTAAGATGATCATGAATGTGTTTTTAATAAATTTCCGACATTAAATCTCTCATCGGATGAAAATATGTATTCCATAAAAATCACGTTTTATAAAAGGTTTACTAATATCATGTATTATTAATATATTTTCTTTAAAATAATTTTTACCCATTTTATAACTTTTAATTAAAATTAAACTTCTTGTCAGTTTCTTGATGAGGATCATTCCAATACGTTTTTTGGTGCAACAGAAATGTTTAGCATATACAAATTGAGCCTCCATCATGACCTTCATTCCCTTGAATCTTATTTTACAATATTAAAATTTTATTTTTAAAATATTTTTTTCTTTATGTTCAAAAACTATGTATTAAAGGGATATTAATAGAAAAATATATTTACAATATTTTCAAACATCATTTATATATTTTTAAGGGAAATTGTGTTGAAAATGATTTCAATAATTCGTTCGATATTTTCAAAGTAATTAATATTAAATGGATTATAATAGACTTTTTTTTGTTTTAATGATCATTTTTCAATGAAGAAAAATATTGTCCCCATCAAATAATTTTAAAATATATTACAAAATTATTTTCCATATTTGGTTACATCCATTTATATTACTCATTTCCCAATGGTTAATACTAAAATGGTTCCATTATTATTATTTTGTGAATTGTTTATGTTAATATGGAATGATTTTTATGGCACATGTTTTATTCTATGGAAAATATGATTTTGAATCCCACTTCATTTCAAGAGTTATTTTACAATTAAATGATTAGAAAACCTATTATATTTATGTAGGTTATGATTTGATAAAATATTTCTCATACCCATTTCATTTCATGGGTTATCATTTGAGGTTTATAAAATCCATATTTTTTATGGGTAATGATATCATGAACATTTTTTCATCATGTGGGAAATTTATGAAATAATTTATTATGAGATTTTTTGGAACTAAATCTTACCCCCAATGAATTGGGTAATAATGTGTTTTATATGAGCACAGAGGGTACGTGGGTTGTAGCCCAAGCCTGAATGTTAGAGTGTAAATGGGTTGTATCCCAAGAATAAAATAATGTGGTTACACAGGTATTAGATCAATACTAAAAGTAGGAGGGGACCTGGGTTTTAGCCAAAGATTGAAAGTAATAGGGAACATAGAGGTTGTATCCCATGCATGAAATTAAGATGTAATATGGATTGTAGCCAAAGCCAGAAAACAAGAATGTACACTTATCATAGGCCAAGAATGAAAATAAAAATTTACATAGGTTGTAGCCCAATTTTAAAAAGATATAATGGCATTTTTAGTTAGAATTGACATAATAGATTCTATTATTATGTGTATTGACACAAATTCCAGTTTTTATTGTCCAGTTACTGTTTCTTGGAGTATTGTCTTTATTCACATGCGACTCGTGTTTGATGAAATTCCATCCTTAATGTCAGGATTCATATTTATGATCTTTTATATGTATGGTTTGATCTTTGAATGTTATACTCATGGTATACTAACCTTGTGTTCATGTATGATTACATATTTTCTTTTGTTTACCTTTATAAATATTCTAGCTCAACCCTTTATTAGGTTTCATTTCCCTAGGTTATTAAGAAAGGTATACCGTGTGATTAATAAGGGGAAGATATTTGTGGGAATAATTAGAGATATTTTCGTGAGTTGAATGATTTTTGTTCCAAGATTGTAAAAGCACTAAACAAATATAGAATTTGGCCATATTTTTTTTAATGTAATATTTATAGAGTAAAAATGATGAAATTTATATTTATAAAAGTATAATGTCTCTATAGTTGTAATTAGAGAAGGTGTTTAGTTATCCTTTTGTAGCCAAGATGAGAAACCTCTTGTGATAACCCTAAGGGAATGTCTAAGGATATGCCTAAAGATATTGGAAATTATTTGAAAATGTCCATGACATTTGGTAAAGGGTATAATGAGTGGTTTCCATGAAAAAAGTACTAGTATAGATATTATACATGGATTTGGATCTGGAAAATATGTAACGAGAAGTATAAACTCTGAAATGGTGCATCATTCTAGACTAGGAATAACCTGGTACTTGACTACAAGCTTTTCTATACACCTGGATTGACATTCCCTAAGGATGTGTTTTGATAAATCACAAAATCGTGACAAAAGATCAAAAATGATTTAAATATTTTTTTTTATGATTGACATAGTGTGAACCTAATGTTTCATATTTTAATGAAGATTATGTAATTATTTAGTCATATTATTATTAATTTTTTGTGGTTATTTGGTTTTCGTCTATGGTAAGTGTTTCTAACCCTAGGCATTCTGGTTTTATTAAATTGTAGGAAATTGAATGAAATATGTTAACCTTGAAAGTTTTATATGTGGAATTTATTGGCAAGAGAATAATTTATTTCCAATCTTGATGACTTCAGAAGATAATTATTAAGGTTGACAAGTATTGTAAATACTTCTAAAGATAAAGAGTCCACAAATGACATGTGAATGGTATAGAATGTTCTTCCTCTATTTTTCACATTAAACACAAGTATCATGATTGGATTAAGGTTGACGATCTTTAAAATTTGATAAATATTTCATACTATAAGAAATATATATTTTGAAATAATTTTTTGAGGCCTTAGTAATGGTTTATGAAAACATTGGGTTGAATGGAATATTTTTGTTTTTTAATATAAATAATATGTTATATGAATAAATAAATTTTTATGTATTTTTAGTGTAATTTTCCAATAATTATTTTGAAGGATATTTTTAGTGGGTATGGTCAGGCAGATAATAGATTTCATAGAAGTGTATATTTTGATTTAGGGGACATAAGCCTTCATTTATCCCGGATGTTATGATAATGTTTTTTGGATGACAATATGATGGATATAAATAATTAAATTAGACAGTATATATTACTTCAAAACTAATAAATGGTTTTTTTGGTAAGTGGTCTATGTAATAAAGGATAAAGTTAACATCTTATAGGATTTATGGAATATATCCAATAATCATTGGAATAAAGAATCATTAATGTTTTACAAAATTATTTATGGTTATTAAGATTGTTACCATGTTTAAAAAGAATTTACGATGGGGATATTCACATGTTTGTAATGAGACAACAATGAGCTACTTTATGATATTTTGGGAATCAATATTAAGATGATTTCATGAATTTTGTCATAAAGAGTTGGAATTTAATAATTCATATGAATTATTATGTTATCCATTTATGGAAGAATTAAGATAAAATTTAGATATTTTTGGTAAGATTAAGGTACTCTCTCTCCATACATAGATTTATTCATATTGGATAACCAGTTCTAAAAACATTGTGGTGATGATACATAAAGGCAAATTGGATGGTATAACATGGATATTATATTTTTTTGTATTTTAAGAATGAAAAATTCATCATCTTTTATAGAGAAATATGTGAAGGGGGTCAAGAAACAACAAAGGGTTATGTATTCTTGAAATCATGAAACCATATATTTCCATGAAATTTATTCAACTTTACAAAAATGAACTAGAAAAGAGTGATGCCTTAATACCTTAATTTTAATTAAACATATGTCATTTTAAATCACCATAGATTAATGAAATTTAACACCCAAATTATGTTTTATCTTTCAATATGTAGTGATTGAGGACATAAATTACTCCATATCAATATTTACACATTTCTTAAAAGTATATGTTTTCATTTCCCAACTATGTTCTCTTATGTGGAAGCCCAACTAGGAGTTACTCTTGGTAACCATTATGGTTACAAATTTCCTTTTTTTAATGAAGTTTTAGAATTTTTTGGATATAGTTTTTTATTAGGTCAAATTTTAACTATTAAACCATTTAAAACTAATATTAATTTCAAGTGCGAGTTTCATTTTACGAGGTTATAATGAAATAACCCTAGTTTTTTTAAATATCTCTTCTAAATTAATTTAATCTTTATAATATTTTTGATCTCAGACAACACTTAAAATTACTTGTGTTATATGACATAAAAAAATTTATTATTTATTTTTATTCTAAACAATGATAATAATTAATCATTAAATACCCCAATATATGTTTTTTTTACACGCCACACTAACATGTCATGAGTTATATGCAACATGGACATGGCGTGTGTATCCTGAAGCACTAAATTTCTATAAAACTACATTTTCATATAAAACTAATTAAAAGAGATAGTTATAAAATGACTATTAAAAATAATACATTTAACATTAATAAAAAATTTCTAAATATTATTTATAATGTTTTTATAATAATAAAACCTTCTGATGATTAAAAATAATAATTTTTTGTAAAGTCTTTATATGTTTCGAGTTACTATTTTCTCAAAATAAATACAATTTTTTGAAATTATGTTAATAGAAATAAATTTAATTTTATATAGTAATAGAAATTGAATTTGATAATATAAGAACCATTTATTAATTTTGTATGTCAAAATTTTCTTTCGGCCAATTTTTTAGACATCTCTATGAAACTACATTTTAGGGTGAATAGTTAAAAATACAAATTTTTTATTCAAAACAGATTTTACTTATAATATATATATATAAAGTTTTATTATTTATTATGTATTTTTCAAAGATATAATTGATCAATTATACATGTATTATTTCCATTTTTTCATTAAAATTTTTATGTTGAATTTACATAAAAAATATTAATGAACTTTTAAACATTCTCACTTTCAAACCACGTTTTATAACCATTTCTCATAGAATAGTATTTAACATAAATATTCCACTTCAATAAATTGAATTTTAAAAAAATGGACGAACTAAGTAATAAATATAATAATATTTATACTATAATAAGAAATACATAATTTTGACAAAAAATATTATTGAAAAATATTAAAATTGATTACATTAATTAATGTAAAATTAATCCTTACAAGGAACTAATCATTATTTTTTTTTTGAAAATGGACTAGAAACATTTAAAAACCATTTAATTGAAATATTTCGTGTATAATCCTAACATTCTTGATTTTTTGGAAATTTATTACATTTTTAGTTATAAAGGTCGGTACATGGTACTTGTTTTCAAAAATGCCAATTATGTCCTTTCCCTCCCATATAAAATGCAACTAACTCTCCCCCTTATTAACACATATCAATACACATATGTTCTACAATGATCTATCTAATTAAAATCCTAAAATCCCTACCTTACACCATTAATCCTCCCTTTTGGTAGAAATCGAAACATGAGTCCCTTTTGTGAAATCCAAAAGTAGTTACCCAATGAAGAGGTAACATCGTTCCTCAGGCTACTTTCATTTATTATCTATAAGCACCAGATAACTTATTCTTATTGAATTATTGTATAATATCCTTTGTATCCTCAATATGTTGGAGTTTTTTTATTTTATGTATTTAACCTGAACATACACACACTTCCATCTAATGTTTAATGAAGTTTAGGATATTTTGTATGACGAACTACCGCCTCACGAAAAAATGTTGTTCATTTTCCCTTTACCACATCCTATGGTTGGGAATAATGATGGAAAACAAATTATATTTATGATATATATGTTTTTCAGTATTTTTTAAACTTTTGTATTTAATATTTAATTCCTACCATAATAATTTCCATTTTGTGTAAATAAAATAACATCTTTTGTGGATTTGTGGACAACCGCCTCTCAATGTGATGTGATTCGTTGAGATATTACATGGAATGAATTAAGGAATGATTTAGTTAAATTATATGATATATATTAAATAATAATTATATTATAATTATATTATAAATAAATATACATTTATATGTAATTTACTTAATTTATTTCAATATGCAATGAAAATATAAACATCGTTCATGCATACATCCTACAATATCCATGAATAGTCTGTTCCATTTCATATATATAGAACTTATTATTTATAATATCTATTTATATAATTAATATATATGATATATATGTTATGTTTTACATTATGGATATAATAAAATCATTATTTAATTAAGAGAATCAAGAATGACATGTCAAACCACGTATGATAAACAATTTGCTAATAACCCAAAATGATACTTTAACAAAGAATTGTTAATTAATATTTAATATAAGGTCACAAAAAAATCCTATATGGTAGTATAAATATTAATATAGTTTTTTTAAATTTTATAATAATCTTATACTAATTATAAAGTACATTTGTTTCTGTATAATGAAATTCAAGACACAAGGTAACCAAATTTCATCTCACTATTTATTTCTATGAGATACAAGACTTATAACCCACACATTTATTTTTTGTGGTATATATAATGAAAATTAATGTATTATATAACTCTTATACATAAATATAAGGATATTTACAAATCAAATTCAAAATCATTTCCTCAGTGGTTTTTTGTTTCAAAAGTTACCAAATAGGTAATGTAATTTCGTTTCAATTTTCCTTCTTCGAGTCACATACCATGTTATGAAACAATACTTTTCTATGAGTTTTATATAATACCTTTGATATTATAGAATTAGTATAATTTTTTTAATGATATTTTTATGATCCATTTAATTTATTTTTCATACATGGGGAGTATTATTCAGAGTTACCTTGTGATAATAGTTCATAGAAATAATCTCATTGTTTATCGAGATTATCTATGATTAGGTATTAATTAATGAAATACTATAATCTATATCTTATGAACTATAATTAGTTTTATTAACATATGGCTATTCATGATATATATAAGCAATCGTACTATTATTTCACTCATTGGTACACAAAATATCCACATAAGTGTTTTTTAAGAATGTCCATCTTTACCTCTCTATTCAATCAGAAATATGATTTCCTTCAAAACAAATTTTCATAAATGGGTTCCGTAAAAATTCTAAAATAATCTTAGTATATTTAATATATATTTTTACCTTTACATTAAATTTTAAAAATCAGTATTTTTAAATAGGAATCATCATTTCCTTTTCCCATTAAGGCACATTTCAAAACATTTTATTCTACAATAGGAATGGACTGAATGTAAAAATTTCCCCATTGTCAAGAATATCATTCCAATTAATCATATTTTAATAGATTACAATATCATTTTTAGGAAAACTCATTCCTATTATTTTTTTAAATTCATTAATTTAATGATTTTTCAATAAAAAATCTTTTTTCAAAAGGTATCAAATATTCATTTATATGTTTTCAATGAAAGAGGTTTTTATATTTATTTCTTGAATTATTTATTTATTTTAAAATTAATTTCATTTAAAATGGATTTACGAATGATTTAGGTTTCAAAGATAATTTACATATAATAAATTTTATTTTCCTCAATATATGTTTTTAAAATTTTTTCAATATTATTTTTGAAATAATATGTCATCCGTTGAATTTGGTATTCACCTTTCAAGAAATGATGAAAAAATTCACATTCATATTATTTTTGAATGTTTTATGTTTATTTGGAATTATGATTATGAAACCTATTTTTCCTCCACATGTTATATTATTTTTAAACATGATTCTTTTCATGGGATATGCTTTAATAAAATTATTATAAAAACTATATTTTTTCCATATGTTATGATGTGATGAAATGGAAATGATACCCATTTAATTTCATGTGTTATGATTGGATGATTATAAAACCCATATAATTTTATTGATAATGATATGATGAATGTTTTATTATCTTATGAGAGATATGTGAATGATTTTATTATGAGATGGGTTGTACCTATATCTCTCTCCAATTCATTGGGTAATGATAAGTACTATATGATATTATAGGGTACAAGGGTTGTTTCACAAGCCTGAATATAATTGGGTACATGGGTTGTAACCCATTCCTGAATGTACAATGGTAAATAGTTTATAGCCAAATCCTAATTGAAATAGAGAAAATGGGTTTTATTATAAGCCTGAAAGTATGAGGGAATTCAGATTGATGACCAATAATAAATTAAGTGGGTACAGAGGTTGTAGCCCAACCCCTAGATCAAGTAGGTACTTGGGTTGTATTCCACACCAGGAAATTATTAGGTTCATGGGTTATATTCAAATCCTAACATTTTATAATGATATTAATATGTATAATTAATATAATATTTTCTATGCGTATGTGTATTCCTTAAATTCCAAGTATTACTCCTCAGTTATGATTTCATGGATTATTCTCTTGATTCTCCTTTGATTCACGTTTTAGGAGCTACAAAGATTTATAACATGATTCCTATTTATGATATTTGATATATAGGGTTTGATCTTAGAATGTTATGCACATGTTCTCGTACCATTATGTTTTTTATGGGTACATATTTACATTTACCCTTACTAAGTCTTCAATCTCACCCATTTATTATACTTCCATTCCCCAAGTTATGAAGAATTTTTTTTGTAGGATTACTATGGTTGAATATCATTATATTCATCATTGATAATCATTCACGAGTTAGAATATTTTTTTCCATCCTTCCAAAGGCACGAAATTGATATGGTCATTGGGAATATGTTTTTGTATTGTATTATGTATTCCAAAAAAAATGATGTAATATAGTGGTATGAATAGAAAGGGTCATTATAAATTCCACAATCGATGAAAAATATGACTAATAATTTCAATAAAAACTGCTAACTATGTATCAAATAACAAATTCACTTTTATTTAATTTAATAATATTAATAATGATTGATAATTAAAAACGTCTCAATGAGTTTAGGAATACCCCTCCATATAAAATCAAATAGAGAGATTTTTTTGACTCTAAATTTAAATTTTTTATTCAAAAATATATATCAGGGAGATGCCATGGATATCATCAGTATTATCAGCTATAAAGACATAGTAATCTTTCATCATTATCCTTATGATTCTAATTAATTAAATGATGTTTCATTTTTCTATAAGTTTTTGTAATGTTTTTAAATAGAATCTTAAATATAATAATTTCACACATATTATGAAAAAAACCTATAATTATATTCTAAAATATTCACCAAGTCTTTTAGCTGACGATTCATCTATAGGATCATTGTATATATATATATATATCATTGTGTGTGTGTGTTACTAATATATTTATTTTATGTTTTTATAATGATACAAATTATTTATTATTATCTAATTAAATGATATATTTATTTCTCAAGGAATACAGTGATACAAATTCTTTAATGTTTTATTGTGAGATAAAAAGTTTTTTATTTTATTGTTTTAGATATTTTAAATTTATACCAATGTTACCATTATGGGTTATTAATTAGAGGTTATATACGGTTTTTAACTATCCACTGACATTTTTTTTAATTCTTATGTGATTGTGATGTTATTTTTCTCTATTTTTTTATAATAACCCAATTATTATCTCACATTATCAAAAATAGGTTTTATTTAGAAATAAAATATATATCTTTTTAAATGGTTATAAGGGCAGTTTTGACTGGTTACCTAGGTTCTTAGGCTCTCATATCAATTAATGTCCACTTTTGCTCATATATAAATTTTATATACAATTAGAACACTATAGAAGCCAATGAGAAATTCCATTCAGTAGTTAAATTACATGTTTCCACTATATTTATTTTTGAATCTAAATCCTGGGGAGTTTAATAAATACTTGTGGTATTTTTTAATTCAATGGATTTATCCTTCATAAGAGACAAATTAAAACATCAATCCTGAAAACATGGGTGATGAACCATCCTATGATTATATATAATAACAAAATGGTGGTGCCTCATGTTTACAGTTTTTTAGAGAAACGATTCCCTATACTCAAGAATAGTTAATTGATAAATAATTCCTCATTTGTCCCTCCTAATATTTGGATCAGCCTATAAAATTTTCAGAACATGGTTGTAAAGATTCTATGGAAGGGTGAAAATCCATATATTAGAGGAAACATTTGGCTGACACATTTATATTTATCACCTTCCAAGGTCAATAATCACTCATTATATATAGTGACCTAAAATTTATTATTGGAGTCATTTCAATGTGAAAAAATATCATAAAAACCCATGTCACTTATTTTCAACTTTGGCCAAATGGTATACCAGACTAGGTCACAAGAATGCATGTTTTTGATAATTTATTCATTTAATTGTGAAAATATCTGAGGATTTGCACCATAATTGGTATGGTTCAGGGAATAAGATAAGACATATATTCAATTTATATTATGTGGATCTACTATTGATTTTTTTTGAAACAACTCAAGGCTCAAGAAATGTATCATAGGTTTTATAAAGTAATTTTTATGCCACTCAAGCATCAAGAAAATATACATAAAATTTACTTATTATGTCATCTGTACAATGGGATTGAAATCAAACATAATCCATTGTCTCTATTATACCGTCAAACACCACTCATGTGTCCATTTATATGTACCATATGACTAGTAAACTATATTCAAGGTATAAATAATATCTGTTATATAAGTGTTAAAAACAACCAAAAAGGGTCCATCACAAGTATATACATCACCAAAATTATTATTATTAAATCATTTTTAGTAGCCCACTACACATGCCATTAAAAATATCAATACATAATACTCTAGGCATGAACATGAAAAGAATATCATCGACATGATAGAAAAAATATAAAAATAATAATATTGTCCATTATCACATGAACATTGAAATAATTACATTCCAATTGAATGGAACGAAACTATATTAGTTTTAATTATCTTAATGATTATATATTATATGGCTTTCTTATGGTCCAAAGCCCCACTCTACCACAATAATTACCTTAATAGATTATATGAAACTTATTATTCCATATGATTAATGATATAAACCATAGAATAAGAAAATAGTTTGAAAAAACAACAGTAACCACTAAATAATATTTATTTCACTCCAATTCACATTTTAAAATAGTCTCCTTTAAAATATGGGTAACAAGAATGATTAGAAAAAATAATTTCAATAGAATACCTAATGTCCATAATTGTCATAGGATTGGAATAAGGATCTATTTTATGACTATCAATAATACAATACTATCATTCAAGTAATGGTTATGACATCACCACCTAATTGGATCGTGAGTATATTCTCCAATAGAATGTTGGACAATTTTTTCGGCACAAAATAAGTAAAACGTGGCCATGAGAGAAGAATTATAGAAACAATATGATGAAATATGTATGAAATACATTACAAGTGTAAAATAATATTTTACTATCCATCCTTACTTGTCATAATACACTAATAGATTTATTTTTTGGTTACTTCTCCACCTTTTTACAAACATATGAATTGAATCCTTAGTAAAAAAGGGTACAAAATTAAATCAACTAATGAGGTTTCGGGGTCATAGTAAAACATGTGTTACTATGTAATTTTTATTGGTGAAACTACGAACTAGTAATATCATGGTTTATACTACATGATATTTTTATACCTTTTGAAAAATATCAACAACATAGTTTTTATGTGACACATTGTATGTTCCACTATACATGAATACATACACACAAATATCATTTTAATCCATTGTTATCCTCTTAATATGTTAAGATCTATATCCCTAATAACATTCCTTACATTCTTAGGTTTGAATGTGGAATGTGACAACCAACACTAAATCCAAAATATATTTTTTATTTTCCTTCGAAGGGGATAATACCTATCTCTGTTTTTATTATAATGTGGAGTAGATAATACAATACATCCTAACAACCAGTCACGATCTTCCAAAAATATATATTAATAAATATTTTAATTTTATTCACCTTTTATCATCAATATGTTAGGAAATTTATTATAATGTAATTTGAGATATCATTATTAGATGATGCCACATGGAATTAGGCTTTATTGAATCAAACAAATTATTAAAGGCCATGTAAAAATCTCAAACATGGTTTTTAACAACATTTTTGAAACCTATTAACATAACAGTTTACAAACATTGAGATGATTCAAAATCTCGACAAGATGATAGACTCCTATATTATATTAGAATGTTTCAAATACTATATAAACTGAACCATTATAAAAAATTGAAAATATTCACAACTATAATGGTCCTCCATAAAGTGAAATATACTAGAGCTAGGCAGTACTTCAAAAGAGAACATGTCACTAGAGAACCTAAATATGAAAACATTTATTCTGACCACAAAGGTATTACACATGAATTGGTAGATATTTTTGGTGGATAACTTCCTTGAAATTGGAACATATGAACTAGAAACCCTATATATTATCCCTATTTGTATAAAAAACAAATTAATATAATATAGATTCCATACTCTTTATAGTGAATAAGGAAAATCATTCTATATAATTCTTCTCTATGGATTCTAACGTGAAGTAAATTCTTATATCAACTATTAAATAACATTTTATCAAAAAAAAATTCCCTATGATATCTTATTTGTAGTATTTCCCATATAAAATTAATTTAACATCTAACCATATTTATAGTCATGTGGAACCTATTATAGAGGACTTCCACTTGTTGAAATATATAGTAATCACAAAGTTAATATTTCTAACATCAACAAAAAAATAACAACTATATAGGTCATATCCATTGAGGTCATGTAATCAAATAACATGGTGTTACTCAATGTGTTAATTTATATAAAGAGTTTATAAGTTCTTATTAGATTATCCAGAAAAAACTTTTCTCCTAACATCAAAAAAATCCAAAGGATTCCCTCCAACAACAAGGAGTTTACGATACCTAAGTTGATATTCCAAAATCTATACATTATATTTAAATGTACCATCTAAACCATTCATTGATTTAGGGAGATTATCATTATTAGTTAAATTACATGAATTGAAATCTTATTTGTAGTTGAAGATATTAATAATTGTCGAGATTTTACAAAAAAAATTATATAGTTTCAAACCCTTATAGTTAGAGAATATAAATGTTTTATTTGTCAAATATGGTTATTAATCACTCATCCTTGGAATAAAACTATAAAATGATAAAATATTTTTCTTGTTCTCAACTAAATATACCTCTTAGTTTGGAACTGCATAATATTTTATGGAATATTTCATTCAATAACTTCTATGAATTATATAATAATTATATAACATTCTCAAATCAACAAATATTCCCTATAATGGATTTGATAACAAAAAAAATGAGTTGGATTATAAGGTAAACCATGACCATTATGGTAATATTATAGTAAAATAATATTCGATGTCTATAATTTAGAGTGAACATATCCTATAATATTTCCTCAATATCCATAGGGAACAATACCATATTAATAATCAAACTCATCCATTTGTCTTAATCCAAGGGTGAGGTGATAATAGAGATTAAAATTCCACCCCAGTAAAATGATTCAAAATTAACACAATAAATTTATTTTTTCATTTCATTGATATAAGTAACAGTTAAAACATAAATTTTTGGGATCTATATTAATAGTTAAACAAATCATCATAGATTCAAGGGAAAAATATTTATTAATTAAATGGCGGATTTCAATTCACATGATCATACATATCGTAAATAAAAAGGTAAAATTTTCATAAAATATATGATAATATTGACATATTAATTATTTAATATCTTTTATAATACACATTAATCAAACAATGGTGAAGAACAAAATAAATATATCTCCTAAAAGTGTATAATATTTAATGGATAAAATATTTTTTTCATTCACCACAAAAAACACGAGAGACTCCCCGACCTATAGGGCTGGGGTAATTTTTACCCCGATCACTAAATATAACATCATATAGTTTTTTATGATTTGACACTAGTTATATCTATATATAAAACCCAAACCCATTGGGATGTGGTAATTTTTAGCACCTCATTTTATGAGTTTAGTTTTCTTTGATCTAGGGTAATTCCAAAACGAAAATATTTGAATATTATTATACATAAAAATTTAATGACCCACCCACTCAATCTTTATGAAATTTAATTGAATATTGAATTGAAACGTTGTGGATAAATTATCAAAAATACCCTCCCATATTTTCTTAATGGGAGTAGTAAAATGAGTGGTTAAAATATTATAGGGGACCCAATCCCACAAATTCTTCATGCGAGAAAAATAATGAGTTTTATGTTTTTACCATGATTTATAAGATTAGTTTGAAGAAGATTCATATTATGAAATAATTACGTGGGTAGGATTCCAAAGATTAAATAAATTAAGTAAAATCCATATAGATATTTATAGTCCATTAAATTATATATATTAGAATGGAAAAAAATGAAAATCCATTTAAATTATCATTCTTATTGTTGGGGTAGATGAAGGATTTTTCGCAGATATAAATGATACTACCATGATCTGGGATTTAACCTAGATATTCAACAATAAACCTCTCTATATGATATTTTTATGGAAAAGTTATTTTTTTGGATATTACCAACATTACGCCTGCATAATTTAAATTTTTTCTTTTGAGTAATAAATATCCATGTTTTATTGTGAGATAAAAAAATTGAAGCATCATGTTCTCAAGATACTCTAATGAAATAAATATTCTATGTTTAATTAAATGTCCAAATCACACTTTCCTACTCATGTTGTCCCAATTATATATATATATATATATATATATATTAATAAAACAATAGATCTGAAATCAATATATCTATTTTCCCATTGGTTTTATCATATTATTCGCTTAATCCTAGTACATATTCAATATCATGATTTTTCTATTCATGATAAAAACATATACAAATTCATTAATGACATTATTGTAAAACACATGATATGTTCTATAAGATATTAAATGGAAGAAAAAATTATCAAGCTTAAATGAATTTCCATACTCAACCTATATCTAATGTGGCATTTCAATATGATATTTTTGAGTATCATACCATTCAAATGAATCATATGGATGGACTTCATGCAGATTTTATTGAAGAGATGAATCATTATGATGAGTGGATGGATTTTTCATATCAACAAATAATCTATAAAAATATGAACTTATGAATATTTATTGGAATATAATGACTTAAAAAGAACCATTTAAACACTTTTTCATTTTATTGTTAAACATTGTGAATTATATAGTAATAATAAATGTCGAGGAACCTATGATTCATAAAAAAGTAGCAGGAACTATATTTTTCGATTAAAAGATTCTAATAGTAGGATATATAACTAGTTACAATTATCTTGGACTAATTTTACTAATTCAATTTAGCTTGTCACACAGGATGTCCTGAATTTGTTGACTCCTAAACATCGAGACTCATAATAATGAAAGAGTTAGAGATTATATTTATATGTATAAATATTTAACATATTCACTGAATATATAAAACCCCCAATACTAATTCCCTTAATTTAAACCATTGGTTTATGACTATTTTCTAAATTATCAAAATATTTTGAATATTCCCATTATTTTTCTAAATAAAAATATCTTGAAACATCTTATAAAAGGTAAAATAAATACGAAATAAAAAAACTATAGAAACAATTTGTGAAAAAATACCACTTTTGGTTACAGAACCATAATATATCAAATAAAACACCATTCCTCATTTTTAGGGAAAATAATAATAGAAACATTATAATAAAAAAGAGGAAATGAATAATTAGAAAAAACATCACAAAAATATGATGAATAAAGTTCAATTCATTTTGAATTAAATTGTACGATGTTATTTTATTAGTTCCTTGGGGGATAACTTGTTCAAAAAACAATATATCCTAAATTAAAATGTTTTAGAAATTATTGGTCTTCATGATTGTTAACACTGCCATCATATTTTAAGGGTAAAAAATCCTCTTTCTATAAACTCATACAACATATAATGCTACCTTAAAAGTGGTAAACCTTGGATATCCCATCAAAAAAGTCAGATTATGTGAATACTACTCAGTAAATGTAATTGAAATATATCTTGAACCCCCAATAAATATTTTATATTAATTTAATTATATGATGAAAAAATTAGTCTTCCATGAACAAATAATCATCTTGGAACAACTGAATCAAATAGATGTAAACAAAATCCAATTAAAACCAACTAAACATCATCATATATAATTAAACATTTCATCAACTAATGGAATAACAATAAAAAATGTGAGGTATATGAATTATATCTGAAATGACCCAATGTTTTTAATATAAATTACCATCTTATAAATATGGCATAAAATCACATAATCATGAACTAATAAGTGATAAGTGACCATTAAACATAGGTTTTTCACTTCTGTGTGTGGAATTTTGAAAATCTCACATACATGACTGTGTTCTAGATGTTTTTTGGAGTCTAATAAAACAAAAATAATTTTTGGTGAATATTAACCTACCCTAATAAATAGTAACATACCCTTATGAAGATAGATTTACCCTATTGAATACTAACCTCACCTATGGTGGTATAAAAATAATATTCAAGTTGTATGTACGATACACCTATAGTTTAGAATGAGTTAATGAATGTTTTAAAACTAGTTTTTGATAATAATTTTTTATTTTAATTAAATATTAAAATAATAAAATTTAGCAAATTATTTTTGAAAAATGGACTTCATTTTTGGATTCTACAGGTCGAAAAATGGTTGGGGTAAAAATTTGGGATTTTTTTGAAATACATGATTTTTTATGAATAGTAGAATCTAATAATTCACAATAAATGATAAATATTAGATTAATTGAGTCATCGATGTTGTTCTACTGATGTAATCCCACTTGTTTTGAATTCACATGACTCATTTACTATTCTTGTTCATGTAATAATTACTATTCCATGCCTTGGGAAGAAATAATAAATTTATGAATATAATATCATGAAATCCCTCCTCTCCTCCACTATAAACCCCCCCACATTCCCTTTCTCTTCTCTCCACGCCTCTCAAGCTCCATGACATCCCTAAATTATACCCAAATCTCTCCCCAGGGACATTCCCCACTATGAAAAGCTTTCAGCATCCTCAAAATTCCAAAACCTCTCCCCTTAAGTGGTTTTCAAAGGGTGAAGTCTCAAGATGTAAAATTCCTCTTCCTGATTTCTTCTTTTCTTTTAAGTTCTTTTTTTATTTCTTTCCTCACCTCCCTTCACAATAATAGTATGATAAATCTAATAACATACATGTACTGGAATGTTTTCATGCTAATAGTATACTTCATTATCTTGTTTCCTTTCCCCACCATTTTATTTGAATGAAATGAAATCACCGTTTTAGATGTGCTAATTTGGCACATTCATGGACAATGGTTTATCAATTTCTATTATTTTATTTAATTCTGGTCATGAAAAAATTTGTGTTATGGTAGAATCAGATTATTATATATTTAATATATCCTATATTTGGTTCTATAATCTTTTGGTACAAATGGAATGATGTTATAAATCAAAACACATTGTTTGTAATCAAAGCCACCGAATAGGAAAAACTGTTATCACTAAAGATATATATATAATAATTCAACATCACTCAAAGTAACCTAATAAAAATTAAAACCCTGTAATCTACTAGATATTATCCAAATAATTTAAATTCAATTCTAGACAGCCACTTTCATCTTTCATATATTCTAAACTTGAATATAAGTGAACTGATCTTTAAAAGCCAAGTAAACAAACAAGCCCGAACAATATAATTGAACCTTATAACTAATCAAAAAATGTTTTTAATGAACTAAAAAGGGTTATAATAAATCAATTACATATATAATAGGTTCTGTACTTATGAATAAATAATCATAATTTGTTTATTCAAGTCATTAAAAACAAGTGGAGAACACCACCGGATTTAAGGTAAGAGATCCTCTCCTTTTCTCTCTTAATCAAGATTTTCCTCTATACTATGCCTTTATATATGTACTAGAAAATTATGGTGTATGTTTAAAAACCTCCCCCATAATTCCTTATGGATTTATATGTGATGATAAACCCCATTTCCCTGTCATCAATTCATCTTGGTCACACCCGACACAATGTCGATAAAATCTTAAAGAATTCTACCTGAACCTTCTTTGTTCGTTTGGGTTGCCTTAATTCATTAAAAATAGTTTTATCTTATCTATATATGTGAGTCTTATGAATTCTGGTTATTTTTACAAGATTATTATATCAAGACCCTTTCATCACATTCATTCGGGGATATACATGATTTTGAAAGATTCCCTCCTTAGAACGTTCTGATAAGCCATCCGGCTTTAAGGGGACTTCCCAAATTTTCACCCAAAATTCAAGTGCAGTCTATCCTTTGTTTTAAAAAATTATTTTATTTATAAAATCAGTATTTTTATTTTTAAAAACTTCTTGGTTCAATTCTGGTTTTATATAAACGAATGTCCTCTTTTCTATTTGAAAATCTCTATAGTGTTTTCCTTAAAACCACAAAAGGATGTTTTAATGATAATGTTTCAAAAATAATTTTTTTTATATGTTTTATCTTATGTTTGACACCAATTAACATGTTATATTAATATTTTACCCAATGTATGTCCATGTATATTCTAATCCATTCCTTTTAGGGACACATTCGTGATACGCCTATTGGATATGTTTTATATCATGATTGTGGTACCCAATTCTTTCCATGGGTAACATTATGTTTATGTATGGTTGACTATGTATGATTATTTATGTGGAAATAATATTCATGAATATGTTGATATGGGTGTGCCCATATAGCTCTCCAATGCATTGGGCATGGTTAAGTCTCATGAGATGCGATGTGAAACAGGATTGGCTGTTAGCATTGACCATTACTGAAATGGGAAATGGGATTAGCGGTTAGCCTTGATCCGTACTAAAGATATGATTTATTATTCTTCCACATTTATATGGTTCCATGTTTATATGATCCCATGCTTTTATTAAATGATTTATAAGTCTCATGCTTCAGATATCATTATTCCATGCATCTTAACTCATGTGCATGAGAAGTATCCTTATGTTCATTTCCATATTGGGAATTTTTAGCTCATCCCTTTATTCATGTGTTCCCCAGGGTACCCTATACATATGTAATAGCTGAAACGAAGTTAGATTCTCTTTATAGAGAATAAATAAAGAAATTTTTTTCGAATGTTTTATGTTATATGTACCTAGTCTTCCAAGACAGTAGACTTAATGATCCTTGGATTGTATTCTGAGGATTAATTATGCTTAAAATAATGAAATGTTATATATAAAAGGATTGGGTTACTATAGTTGGTATCAGAGGATGGTCTAGTTATTTTTAGATATTATGAATAGAGCGCATTAGTAACAACCATAAGGATGAGACAAAGCATAAGGAAACAGTCCTAAAATTTTGGCGAGTATAGAGTAAGTCTTTTATAAAGAAAATACATCCCTCTCTGGACACGAGCAGGTAAAGGCGGCTCTGGCACAGATGTATCAAGGGGTAAAACCCAAAAACGCCTCTTTGATCTAGAATCGAATGGGAACTGGTGCACGACAACGGGCCTTGCTGCACTCTTGGTTACGAAACTCCCGGGGGATATTCTTTGGTAGATTCACAAGATTAGTAAAATGATTATTAAGGGACAAAAATAAGCCGATAAGAATATAAGTTAATAAATTGATCAAGGATAACCTAGATATAAACCTAAGGAATCACAAGTTAGGATTTACTTCTTCTTTATAATTTTATCCTATAATGATCAATGATTCATTTTTATGCTCAATAGCGAAGTATTCAAGACCTCTAAATATACGATCTTTTTATTAGTTAATGAACAGAAATAGAAGAACATGTTCCAACAACAAATGTGATAAGTAATGTAATGATTTCTCTAATGACATTCCTGATGGGATGGAAGAGGGTGGTCAAAACATCATGGAAGTACCTGATTAGCTAGAACGAGTTATGAATAATTACATGAATAAGGTGGAACGTCCCCCTCTTCCATGGAAAGATCAATTTTCCATAGAATCCTTCATGTGGAAAAGACCTCCCATGTTTAGCGGGTCTTCTGATCACCTCCTCGCTGAACAATGGATTAACTCCATTGAAATATTTTCTCTGCACTCTAGTGCTAGGAAGAAGAGAACGTTGTACTGGCAGTCTATCATTTTGATGGTGAAGCTTATCAGTGGTGGACACCGATCAAGAATAAAATGTCCCAAGAGGAAATCGATTCAATAGATTGGGAGGAATTAAAGAGGATGTTTTTCAAAAAATATTTTCCACGAACACTCCATCTCAAGATGGAAAGGGTGTTACATGGACTCAAGAATAAAGAAGATGAGTCCATTTGTGAATATGGAGAAAACATTACAAGGCTTGTAAGGTATTCATCTGGCTTTGTCATGAACACTGAAAGTAAGGTGGATCGCTTCTTTAGCGGAGTAAAGTCGAGTCTATGAAAAGCGTTGGAGATTCAAGACTTCGAAAGTTATGATGACATTGTCTATTGTGCCCTCAAGGATAAAATGGAGATTGGATACTCTCAGGGGTCTCATGGGCCAAGTGACAAGAAGAGGAAAATGGATAACAACATGGGTGGTTCATCAAAAAAACCATGATGGAATGAAGCCTCACATTCCCCTTTGCAGGAATTTTGGGAACAATAATCTTGGTGACTGTCTCAAGGGAGGCAGGAATTGCTTCAAATGCGGAAAGTTTGGTAATCTAGCCAAGAACTACCAAAGGGAAATGAAAAATCCCTCTAATGTTGAATAAGAATGAAAGGTTCAGATCAATAGTCAACCTGTAGTGTAGTGTTTTAACTACAAATATCTTTGGCATTATTCGGAAAATTGTCCTAAGACGAGGGTTGTTGGAGGCAATCAACAACAACATCTAAGGACACAAGGAATGGCTTATGCTATAACTACTACTATGGTGGAGCTAGAAAATGATGTGGTGATAGGTACACTTGTTATTCATTCATGAATAGCGAATGTACTATTTGATTCTAGTTCTACACATTCTTTCATATCTTGCAACTTTAGTCGAACTATTCAAACACCGACTCAAAATTTGGAGGAAAAGTTATATGTGAGAACATCGAATGGGGAAATTATTGCATCCATGGTTTATAACACCTCACCGGTTAATGTTCTTGGACTGAACCTCCCAGCAAATCATTATATACTTTATTTAGTGAAGTTTGCTGCTATCTTGGGCTTAGATTGGCTATCTTTGTACAAGGCCAACATCAACTGCCGGAAAAGGGAGATTACTCTTCACATCCCGAATCATCCTTAGATTATTTTCATGTGAAAAGAGGAAGATGAATGTACTTTAGAATCTTCATCTCAATTTTGGATACTCCTTCTTTATGAGCATGCATACCTAGCTCAAATTATTGAGAAAAATGAGAGAATCATTCTTGAAGAGATGCCCATCGTGAGGGATTACACTGATGTATTCACTGAAGAATTGCATGGTCTTCCACCTGACCGAGAGGTTGAGTTCTCAATTGAACATATCCCTGGATCTTTTCCAATATCAAAGTCACCTTATAGAATGGCCATTGTAGAGCTAGAAGAGATGAAGAAGTAGTTACAGGAGAATATGGAGAAGGGTTTTATATGCCTGAGTGCATCATCGTGGGGTGCTCTAGTCCTCTTCATCAAGAAGAAGGATGGATCAATTCCCCTCTGCATTGATTATAATGAGCTCAACAAAATCATGATAAAGAAAAAGTATCCCCTTCCATGGATATATGACTTGTTTGATCTTCTTCATGGGGACAATTATTTCTCTAAGGTGGACCTTCGGTCAGGATATCACCAACTAAAGGCGAGGAAGGAAGATATTCCCAAGACTGCCTTTCAAACGAGGTATGGAAACTATGAGTTCATAGTGATTCCCTTCGGACTCACTAATTCTCCATAAAGTTTCATGGATTTAATGAATAGAGTCTTTAGAGATTATCTCGACAAATTTGCAGTGGTCTTTATTGATGATATTCTGATATACTCTAAGAGAAAGGAAGAACATGAGGAGAATTTGGAAATTGTGTTAATGTCATTGCTAAGGGATAAGTTGCATGAAATGTACAGTAAATGTGAGTTCTGGATGGAAGAAGTATCATTCTTGGGGTATGTTATCACTAGTAAAGGGATATATGTGGACACTTTCAAGATGAAGGCAATTGGAGAGTGGCCAAGGCCAACAACTGTAACGGAGATCTGCAGCTGTTTAGGTCTAGCTGGGTATTATCGACGATTCGTGAAGAATTATTCACGATTTTCAAACCCAATGACCCAGCTGACATTGAAAGAAGTAATGTTCATCTTGACATAGGAATGTGAAGACTGTATCAAGGAGTTGAAAACGAGGGTTATCACTATGCCGATACTCACACTCCCTTCAAGTGGAGAACTCTTTGTGGTGTATAGTGATCTTTCTAAGAAAGGATTGGTCTGTGTGCTAATGAAAAATGATAGTGTGATAGGCTATGCCTCAAGGTAGTTGAAACTCCATGAGGAAAACTATCCCACACATGATCTGGAGTTGGCGGCTGTGATCTTTACATTGAAAATCTGGAGGTATTATCTCTATCGGAAAAAATGTTAGATATATACTGACGACAAGAGTATCAAATATATATTCACATATAAAGAGCATAAAATGAGCCAACGAAGATTGATAGAGCTCGTAATGTATTATGACTACTCTTTCCACTACCATCCCGGTAAGGCAAACAAGGTGGTCGATGCTCTAAGTAGAAAGGATCGGGAATCGATATCAATGACGAGAATTGAAAAGGATCTGATCTTCTTATAATTGCAATGTATGGAAATGGGAATAATTAAGGGAGGAACATCATCAATCCTTTGTCAAATTATTTTTTAACCATCAATCAAGGAGAAAATAAAGGATTCTCAAAGAATGGATGTGGAAATTCAGAAAAGGGTGGAAGCTGTTAAAAATGGGAAATCCTCCAATTTCAAAATTGATAAGGAAGGAGCTATAAGATTTGGGACACGATTATGTGTACCATCTGATCCAGAGATAAAGAAGGAGCTATTTAATGATTCACATAGCTCGACCATATCTATACATCCTAGGAGTAAAAAAATGAACCGTGATCTGTGAGAACAATTCTGGTGGGATAACATGAAGAAGAAGATTGTAGAATATATATCAAGGTGCTTGGTATGTTATCAAGTTAAAAATGAGTGAAAAAAGTCCAAAGGTATGATTTATCCATTGCATATACCCATGTGGAAATAGAAAAATGGTACAATGAACTTTTTCACAGGTCTCCAGAAGACGTCTAAGGGAAATAATGCGAAATGGGTTGTGGTTAACCGAATCACCAAGACATTACATTTTATCGCTATTCGGGAAGATCTATCACTTTATCAACTTGAAAAGTAATATGTGAAAGAAGTAGTGATACATCATGGTGTTCCACTCTCAATTGTATCTGATCGTGATCTGAGATTCACCACAAATTTCTTGAAAAGTCTCCAGCATGCTCAGAGGACTAAACTGAACATCAGTACGTTCTATCATCCTCAAACTGATGGCCAGTCTGAGCAAACTATTCAGACACTAGAAGACATATTGAGAGCATATTCTATAAAATTCAATGGAGGATGGGACAAACATCTTCCACTGGTTGAATTCTCTTACAATAATAGTTTTCACTTGAGCATCCAAATGGCAACATATGAATCCCTTTATGGGAAAAGGTGAAGAACACCAGCATGTTAGGATGATGTTGGTGAGCGTAAGCTGATAGGACCTAAAATGGTCGTAGAAATGGTGGAGAAGGAGAAAACCATTCAGCAGCATATCAAGGCATCCCAAAGTCGACAAAAGGGTTATGCAGATAATCGTCGATGTGACCTTGAGTTCAAATTTGGAGACATGGTATTTCTACGTATTCCTTCATGGAAGAAGGTCATGAGGTTTGGGAAGAAAGGGATGTTATGTCCCAGGTACATCGGCCCCTCCGAGATCAATGATCGAGTCGAAGCTCTGGCCTATCGACTGACACTTCCACCTTCCATGTCGAAAGTACATGATTTATTTCATGTATCCCTCTTGAAGAAGTACATACTAGATCCCTCACATGTACTAAAATCAAAGGTGGTGCAGATGGAAGATGATCTATCCTATGAGGAGTAGCCAGTAAAGATTCTGGATCGGAGAGATAAGGTTCTACGCAACAAGACAACCCATCTTGTCAAAGTGTTGTGGAGGAACCATATGTTTGATGAAGCAACTCGTGGGTTGGAGGAAGAAATTAAAGAAAAGTACCTACATCTGTTTTTGGCCTAGAATTTAAAAAGAAATTTCGGGGGAAAAATTTCTTAAGGGGGAAGAATGTAATGACCCAATGTTTTTATTTGAGATTACCTTCTAATAAATATTGCATAAAATAACATAATAATGAACTACTAAATGATAAGTGACCTTTAAAAATAAGTTTGTTACTTTTGTGTTTGGAATTTTGAAAATATGACATACACAGTTGTGTTCAAGATGTTTTTTGGAGTCTAAAAAAATAATTTTGGAGAATAGTAAACTACTCTAATGAATAGTAACATACCCTTATAAATATTGATATACCCTAATGAATAGTAATCTCAAATATGATGGTATAAAAATAATATTAAATTGGTATTTACAATATAACTATACTTTAGAATGAGTTGATGAATGTTTTAAAACTAGTTTTGATAATAAATTATTATTTTAATTAAAAATTAAAAAAATAAAATTTAAAAAATTATTTTTGAAAAATGGACTTCATATTTGGATTCTACACGTCAAAAAATGGTTGGGGTAAATTTTTTGGATTTTTCTAAAATACATGAATTTTTATTGAATAGTAGAATCTAATAATTCACAATAAATGCTAAATATTGGATAAATTGAGTCATAGATGAAGTTCTGATGAAGTAATCCCACTTGGTTTGAATTCAGATGACTCATTTACTATTCTTGGTCATGGAATACGTACTGTTAACCTCACCTGTTTTGATAGTCCCAATTTTTCTTTCATATACATTGATAATCCCAATTAATGTTTATTTATATATTAATTCTTTTAAATCTATGATATTCTATAATCAAGATGATAATAATATTAAAATAATGTCTGGAAAATGTTAATCGTTGTCTATATTTGTTTATATGAGTTATGAAGTTCTTCTAATCCCATTCGAATATGTTTTGCATAAAACAAACAAGTGTTAAGTCACAAATATGGGTATAGCTACTGATATAGAGCAACAGATACTCAGTCTACCGATAGACATAGTCTACCGATTGACAGAGTCATCGATAAGCTAAGGCTACCGATATGTACAGAGCTACCGACAGAAACCGAGCTACCAACAGAACAGGTCTACTGATATGCACAAGTCCACCGGTAAGCAAGTCTACCGACAGATTCAGTCTACCGATACAGAACACTAAGAGCTACTGATAGACAGAAGTCTACTGATAGAGCCAGTTCACAAATAGTTACCGATAGAGCAAGTCTACCACTAAAATTATAGTCACTGATACATCGAGCTACCGATGGAACTAGAGAAACCAATGGAACGAAGTCACTGGTATATAGATAAACTGATGCAAGATCAAAGAGCTACCGATGGAAGGACCTGCTACACAAAGTCCACCGTACACATTTACCAACCCTAGCTACTAATTGACCAACCGGTCAAACTCTATACTCTCAATACTATTTATTTAATATGCTAACAGTTAAATTTGATGTTTTTAATGCATTCAATGTTATTTAATTAATTCAGTTTCCATGACAGGGAACCGTACCTAGTACCCATGCAAAAAGTAATCATTCCATTTTGCAGGACCTGAAAGCTACAAAAGGGAAGAAAAATACCTAGCTCATAAGAAGAGAAGTAGAAAACAATGGGCTTGCATATGACAAGCATCAAGGAAATAATAAGGCACACAAGTGAAAAACAAAAATTGTTGAACATCATTCAAACGTGGTGCAATGGTGAAAGGCTAAATCCATAATCAGACATACAAGAAACTTCCTATTTTCAAGGAGAAAACAAGGTGAATCTTGAGTGAACTACAACAAACACTTCATGAACACAGGCTGCTAAGCTGGACCAAGCATCAAAGAATAAAATGACACACTGTTTTCTGAGCAGAAACCAAATAAGGACATAGAAGTTTTTCTGACCAACCAAACGAGTCCTGAGCTGCACTTCCAATCACTAAAGCTTTTCTATACTCTTTCACATTTTCATTAGTGATTCTATCTTTACATTTCAAGAAATGTGTGTACCCTGTTTATTTTACGCACACATTATATCCTAAGCTAAAATGGAGGTTTCTTAAATCCTCACTCAAACTTAATAACCCTTTTATTTCCCACATTGGATAGTGGTAGTGGTCTAGTAAGACTTGGGAAACTTGTATACTGTTGTTTGTGTTTCCCACGTAGAACTGTGGTAGAGGTCTTTGGACCTGGAGAGTAGTGTAATTTTGTTTACCCCCGATCCAGGGTGTGGATCAATTTATATAAATTATTGAGAGGAATAAGTCTCAGCTTGAGACTGAACCTCTTGGTTACCTATTCTGTGCTTTTTAGTTTTAATAATTTATGTATACTATATATATTTCATAATCAACTTCTATTACGTTGAAATACAAAACCATTTTAAAGATACTTTGATAGTTAAATTAGAAAGTGTTTGTACTTGTTGTAAACCAGCAATATAGTTTCAAAAGTTAATTTAATATTCAAATTAAGTCAACTGAGACCTAATAAATCTTTGAGAAACTGATTGAACATTTACACTCTGTCTAGATTCACTACAGTTTAACATTTTTTTTAAAATAGGGGGATTTTAAGAGAAAAATTTTTTAACATAAATTTTAATTGGAACTCAATTCACCCCCCCTCTTGAGAATCTACTCCGACCAACATTTGGTATCATAGGAGTTGTTTCTATTCAAATATTTCAAAACAATCTGTTTTTCAACTATGATTTTAGTTTCATCTTTAATGATCTTAAATTTCTGTTAGTTCTAAATTTTATATCTTTAATATTTATTTTCTAAAATATAGTTGTGGATAATAGACTAGAGGGTGCTGCTACTAACTGGCCACCTTTCTTCAATGGCAAAAATTATGCCCAGTGGAAAATGAAAATGAGAATTCATTTAGAAAGCATGGGTTTTGATATCTGGACTACCATAGAATCCCAATATAAAATTCCAGAAACTGAAAGAACAACTTGGGATGAACCTACAAATACTGCTTATAATAATAACTGTAATCCTATGAATGCCATGTATTGTGCTTTAGGAGATGAAGAGTTTAATATAAGTTTTTCTTGAAAAACTACATACGAAATATGAGATACTTTGGGTGTTTCTCATGAAATAAGAACAAATGTTAAATAAATGCGATTGAATTCATATACTATTAAATATGAAAATTTTAAAATAAAAACTGATGAACCTATTTTTGATATGTATCTCAGGTTTAATGAGATAGTCAATACAACGAGTTCCCTTTGAAATGATGTTCCAACTAAGGAAAAAATTATGAGGATACTGAGATGTCTACTAGAACGAGGGAGAGGGACTTCTGTTTCAATTAGAGAGTCATGCGATAGTGGATCACTGCCTATAAAAGAGCTTGTTGCTAAATTAATGATGTGAGAGGAAGAACTCAAGGTGAACAAGGATGAAGATGATGAACCTAAGAGAAAATCCATTGCTTTCAGGTCTTCTACCTATAAGAGTAATGACAAGGAGAAAATGAAAATATAAACTAAAATTACAACAAGTGAAGATTCAGACTCTAATAGTGATGATGAGATGGCACAAATAGCTAGGAGATTTAAGATGTTTTATAGGAAGAATAAATTTTTCAGGAAATCTAACTAAAAAGGAATGTATGACAACAAGGGATAATGGAAGAAGGATTGGAAGAAAGCTAACATGAATGATGAAGTAGTCTTCTATGAATAAAAAAGTGAAGGACACATCAAGGATGATTGTCAAAAATTAAAAGTCAAAAAGAAATATGATTACATGGAAAAGAAGTACAAGAATGATATGAATGAAACCATGAGTACTTCGGAGGATATCAGAAGTGAATCTGATATTTCTGATTCTGAGAAGAATGGTGCCAACATGTTCTTCATGACCAACACATCCAAGGTACTTGTTTCTTCTTTCTAAATTATTATTATTCTGGAAATAATAATGATTCAGATAATGATGGAAGTTTTCATAAGGATGAAATGTTTGAATAATATAACATGCTGGAAGAAACATGTAATGAACTTGAAGACAAATATAAGTCACTAAAGAAATAGCAAGCTTTTACATCCAATGTTAAATCTGCCTTTGATATAGAAAAAGAAAAGAATGCTCAACTATTAAAAGAAAAAACTGAAATGAAAATTTCTAATGAGAAACATATAAAGGACATAGAAATGTTCATAAAGGGAAAAGATACTCTAACTCAAATTTTAGATAAGCATGTTTCACCTAAAAACACTACTGGTTTGGGATACCATCCTAGACAAAGGCAGTTCACTAAAACTCGATTTATTCCTAAGTCTGGACAACATTCTGCTTATTCCAGTTTTGTAAATTCGTATGCTTCAACCAATTATTCATATGGTTGTAGATCAAATAATGTTTATCTTTCAAAATCTATTGATTCTGTGAATTATATTAGAGCAATAAGAAAAATATGGGTACCTAAAGCTTTGATTGACAACCTATCTGGACCCAAGAAGACTTGGGTACCAAAATCATTTCCTATCTAAACCTATTTTGTAGGAAACCTGTTTGAAGAGTTCTCACAAGAAGGTATGGTACTTGGACAGTGGATGTTCAAGACACATGTCTGAAGATTATTCATGCTTCAAAAGTTTAATAAAGGTTTATGGAGGCCATGTCACCTTTGGTGATAATTCTAATGGAAAAATCATCATCCAAGGCCAAATTGGTAACTCTAATTTAGTTTTAATTTCTAAAATTGTATTTGTTGATGGACTTAAGTATATCCTCTTAATTATTTCTCAATTATGTGATGATGGATTTAATGTGAAATTTGAAAATTATTCTTGTAATGTTTTTAATTCTATGAATGTTTTAGTATTTTCTTCCTTAAGAAATGAAAATGTATATGTTGTTGATTTAAATTCTTTAACTAAGAAAAATGTTACTTTCTTGAATGATTTTCATTGATAATCTTGGATTTGGCATAGATGATTTGGACACCACAACATCTATTCACTTAGAAAATTAACTAGGAAGAACATAGATAGAGACCTACCTAACCTTGAATACCCAAATTACAATTTTTGTAATCCCTGTCAAAATGGAAAGCAACATTAAGTTTCTTTTAAATCAAAGAAAGAAGTTTCAACTTCTAAACCTCTTGAGTTGGTTCACATGGACATGTTTGGACCTTCAAGAGTTTCTAATTTAAATGGGAAGCACTATTTATCTATCCTAGTATATGAATTTTTTAGATATACTTGGGTATACTTCTTAGCTCACAAAAGTGAACCTTGTTCTTACTTTTTTAAATACTCCAAATCTGTAGAAAATCTTAGTGGACATAAGATTAAAACCCTGATAAGTGATCATGGCCATGAGTTTGAAATAAATAGTTTGAATCTTATTGCTCACACAATGGCTATAGTCACAACTTTTCTGCTCCTAGGACACCTCATCAGAATGGTGTAGTAGAAAGAAGGAATAGAACCCTTCGCAAAATAGCTAGAACCATGCTTAATGAACATGACCTTCCTATTTACTTTTGGGATGAAGATATAAATACAGCTTGTTATATTATTAATAGAGTCTAAATTATACCAGTTCTTAATAAGACCACATATGAACTGTGGAATAATAGAAAACCTAATGTTAGTTACTTTAGAGTCTTTGGCTGCAATGTGTTTATTCGTAATACAAAGGATAATCTGGACATTTTGCTTCTAAAAGTGGTGATGGAATTTTTCGTGGTTATTCTTTAACTAGAAAAGCCTATACAGTTTTTAATAAAAGAACGAAATGTGTGGAAGAATCTTTCCAAATCATGTTTGATGAAACTTATCCACATGAGCCTAAAACCTCTCTTGAAAATCTTGAAGATGATTTGAGTGTTTTGGACCTCAATGAAAAATCTAAAGAACCTGTTGTAAAAAATATCATGTTCTGGACATATTCCAGAATCTGCTTCTGTTGAACCCGAACATAGAGATGAACCTAAAATTTATAGTCCTGCCTTTACTAGATCAACAAGGATTCTAAAGAATCATCCTTTGGATTCTGTTGTAGGTAATCTTGATAAAGGGACACGTACGAGATCTTCTCTATGAAATCAGGTTGAACATCAAGATTTTCATTCACAACTAGAAAGTAAATATGTCAATGATGCTATCAGTGATGAATTTTGGGTAATGGATTTGTAAGAAGAGTTAAATCAATTTGAATGAAATAAAGTCTAGGAATTAGTTGACAGACCTATGGACACATTAACAATAGAAACAAAATGGGTTTTTAGAAACAAAGTTGATGAATTTGGAAACATAGTTTGAAACAAAGAGAGTCTAGTTTCATAAGGATATAGTCAAGATGAAGTAATAGACTATGGGGAATCCTTTTCACCTTTATCCAGATTAGAAGCCCTTACTATCTTACTTGCCTATGTTGCTCATCTGAATTTCATGTTATATCAAATATATGTCAACAATGCTTTTCTAAATGGTTTTATAATTGAAGATGTCTGTGTTGAACAACCACCTATATTTACTAATCCTCATTTTCCAAATCAAGTTTTTAAACATTCTAATGCTTTATATGGTTTAAAACAAGCTCCAAGAGATTGGTATGACAGACTTAGTAATTTTCTTATTTTAAAAAGTTTTACAAAAGGGATTTCTGATCCAACTCTATCTATTAAAATAATTTCTAAATAATTTTTAATAGTGAAAATCTTTGTTGATGATATTATTTTTGAATCTTCCAAACACTCTTTATGTACTAATTTTTCAAATAGTATGCAAAATTAGTTTGAAATGAGTTTAAAGGGAGAAATTAAATATTTTCTTGGATTTAAAGTTTTCCAAAATGAAAATGGTATTATTTTGGATCAAATTAAATATACAAATAATATTTTAAAACATTTTGGATTGGAAAGTATTAAGGAAAGATATACTCCTATGAGTACGATTTGTAAATTGGATGCAGATGAAACTGGGAAACCAGTGGACCAAACCAATTACAGAGGTATGATTGGAAGCTTACTCTACCTTACTGCTAGTCGACTAGATATTATGTTTAGTGTGTGCTTGTGTGCAAGATTTCATGCTAATCCAAAATAATCTCATTTACTTGTTGTCAAAATAGTATTTAGGTATCTTAAACATACTGTAAACTTTGGTTTATTTTACCAAAAAGGACAACCCTTTGAGTTAATGAGTTATTCAGATGCAGATTTTTCTGGTTGCAATTTGGATAGAAAAATCACATCAGGAACATGTCACTTATTGGGAATATCCTTATTATCTTGGTTTAGTAAAAAGCAGAATTGTGTAGCTTTGTCCACTGCCGAAGCAGAGTACATAGCTGTTGGTAGTTGTTGTGCACAAATTCTATGGATGAAACACACTCTTTTGGACTATGGATATAACTTTAAGCACGTTTCAATCAACTGTGAAAACACTAGTGCAATAAATATCTCAAAGAACCATGTGTCTCACTCTAGGACAAAAAAAATTGATGTAAGGAACCATTTCTTGAGAGATCATTACCAAAAGGGTGATATTATTCTTGATTTTATAGGTACTGAACATCATTTAGCAAACATCTTCACTAAACCATTGAGTTTAGATAGGTTATGTTACATTAGACATGAGTTAGGTATGTTTAACCTTGATCAGTAGCTAACCTCACCGATGTAAAATTCTCACCGATGTAAAATTCTCACTCATAGGAATTCTCACTGATAGAACATACCGATGAGTGAGTTGTTTTAAAACGTCTGTCTGTCGTCAGAATATGAATCATTTTTACTTTATTGCATTTTATTTATTTATTTTATGATTCTTAAATGATAAAAATATTGTCTGAGCTACATCTCAATCCACCAAGGATCAATCTTTTACCCTCAAACCTTATCTCCTGAATCCATAAAGAACCCTAAAATCCCTCAAATCCAAGATGGCGAAGACTAATCTCCCTTCTGTTAGAGATGTTGCCGATGAGCCGAAAGTAAAGATGCAAAATCCCAAATCAGAAGCAAGTGGAAGTACTAGTATGACAAGATCAGGAAGACGACCAGTAAATCCTCATCTGCAAAATCGAGTTATTGGGATTGAAAAAGAGCTATGTGTAGAATGGCTACTGCCTAGAAAGTCCTTAGTGCTTGAAGTTCTTGAAGAACAAAAATGGGTGGAGTGTTTTTCAAACAACAATGGTCCTTACTTTCCAAAGTTATTGAAACAGTTTTATGAGTTTGTGATCTTTGAAAAATCTGAAAATGAAATTTGAGTAACCTCTTTTTGTGAATGGAATGAAGATATTGTTTTCATCTATTGACTGGGCGGAGTGCATAAAAGTTATACATTAAGTTGTATCTGGATATGTCTCGAGATCCATTCCACCTACCAGTGACATTTTCGACAATGAGACTACTTTGGAATAGCTAACCAGTGATGGAAGTCAAAGACAAGTAGTTGTTGCAAAAATGGATGGAGAGAACATATTATTGTTCAAATTTGTTCTACATTTCGTGATACCGAGGAGTGGAGACTTTTCCAATTTGAGATATTAGGATATATATCTCCTACATCTCTTAAGAAATTGTGTAAATGTTAATTTTTTCACATTTCTGATGATCCAAATAGAAGACATGACAATCCCAAAATCAAAAACAAATGCCATATTCTTTGCTAAATTGATCTTTGTAATGATTAAAGTAAAAGGGGTAGCTGAGTCTCATTATGAGACAGCAGTAGTGAAGAATAACTTTTGTATCACATCCAAAGTGTGAAAATAATTGAGGATAAATTAGAACCCTTATAGAGGAGAATGGGTCAATGATGACCATAAACTATATGAAAAATTCAATCCTGAGGAACATCCTTCAAGACCAAAGGATGTGAGGGATCCAAGTCTGGGACCTAATGAAGAGGACCCAGAATACAGGGTAGATTCAGAAGAGGAAGAGTCCTCTGCTGATGAAGGAGGAGACCCTGACTTACCTCCTAGTCCAACTCTTGAATATCAAGATCATCATAAATCAGATAAGGAAGAAGCTTCTTTAGAGGATGTTGAAGTGGCTGCTGTAGAAAATGAAGAAGATGCTCATGAATGTGAAGCATCTCTGTCAGCTGATTTTAGCCAGAGTCTACTGATTGGACAATCATTAGTTCCCATTAAGGATACAAATGAAGTTGACATACCCTTACCTATTTTGGAAGACTCTCCAGCTATTGCAGAGATATAATTGATAGCGGAATATTATTCTTATGATGAAAGACCTACTGAGAATACTACTTAGAATGCTGTTATTTTACTTGAGGATGCACCCATTGAGTGGGAGAATCAAACCAATGTTGGAAGTGTTACAGTGGGTGAAGGAGTTGATGATTGGGAAGAAGACCTAGGTTTTGTAGTCCATGGTTTAGACTATCCCGAGTCAGATAATGAGGCTTCCAACAATAGACCAAATATTGTTTATAATATTGAATCTGAGTTGTTGCCTGAAGTTGTGGTCCAAATGCATGACATGTATACTTTAATGAAAAAGATGAAGGATAGGTTTTCGGAAAAGGTAAAAAAGATGGAAGTATCTCTTCTTTCTTCAGTTCAATCAATCATGACTGACTCAGTGGTTAGTTTAGCATCTGAATGAGTACCCACTGCAGTTTCACCTACTGATATGCTCATAAGGGATGATCTGGAATCCTTGAAGGATGAGCTGAAATAATCTTTTAATGCCTCAGTTACTGAGATAATGATTTGTTTTTCTGATGAGATGAGGACTTTGGAAAGATCATTTGATCTTTCTCTAGGTTGTAATTTGTCAACCTTCATGACAGAAATAGTGGAAGAAGCTAAAGACTTCTAGGCTAAAGTTTCGAGACTTGAAGCAGATCATGAAGCACTAAAGGAATCTGTTGTTTCTTTAGACTCTTAAATGAGCTCAAAATTCCAAGAAGACAAGGACATAGCCTATGTCAAGGGTGCGATAAGCTAGATGGTTTCAATATGTGAATGTTTCAAAACTTATATGAAATATTATATTAAAACCCAGGAGTACCAAGTTCAAAATCATATCAGTCGGTTGGCCAAAAGCTACAAAGAGACTATATATTTCTCTTTTGGTTCTCTTGCATCTAATCCTTCATTGGATTTGAATAAGTTTCGAGCTATGATGAAGGAGGACATTGGTTCAGCATTAACTTGTGGCTCTGTGGTCTCGTCCGAGCTGAGCAGAGTTGTGATTTCTACCAGAGATTCAGCCAGAGAGAAAATGAAGATAGTCCAAGACTATATGAGAGAGGCTTCTGCCTCTCAGAAATAAGTGAAAGATAAAGTGGACCCCAATTTCAAAAATATTTACACAAAGACCCAAATGACCAACCATTTCATGCTTCTGATAGAAAATATGAAGCCACCTACTGTCAATCAAGCCTTCAGAGAGAAAGTTAGCAAGATAAGGGAATTGACTCCAACATTGGACAAGTTTATGAAGAACAAAGACGACATCATATCTGCTATGAAAAGAGGAGGAGGAATAATATAGATTTCATAAATCTGTTGCTGCCATTTCTGCATGTTAATGCTAGGCCAATGATTATACCTCTAGCCTTACCAGCCTCTGCCTCTACTTCTTCTCCGGTTCAGATGACTCATGCCTAAGAAATTCGAAGCCTCACACCTATGATCACAGAAAGGACTCCTCAATATAGACTAGGAATAGTTTCTGTGGCTGAGCCTACATTGATCATTTCTGGAATTCTTAAGCCTTCACTTGCTTCCACTTCACCTGAATCCTCTTCTTCTCCCAAGGGAAAATCTCACATTGAGTATGTGGATTGAAAAAGTGGCTAGATCGTTTGATAGGAATTCATTGTATTTGGTTTTATGTCTTTGTAACTTTTTTCAACATCTAATAAAATTGTATTTCTTCACTTTATCATTATGCTACTTTTTCTATTTCTTATTGTTCCCACTTTTTGATTATCACAAAGGGGGAGAAATATTTTAACCAGGATTTTACAAAGGGGAAGAAGTATTAAAGGAAGAATAAATATTGGGAGAAAGTATCAAAGGGGTAGAAATTTTTAATGATTTTAGAAAGGGGAAATTTTTTTATGCTTTTACAAAGTAGGTGAAAATTTTAAATCTTTTACAAAGGGGGAAAATTTTTATCTAAGGAAGATCTATCTTGCTTTGCCCCTCTGATACTATTACATTTCATTCCCTGATATCGTTTTCTCTAACTCTCTGATGTCACTACATTTTACTTTTGATACCATTGCATTTTATTTTATCTATGATACTATCACACTTTCTTCCACCTCTGATCTATTATGTTCTATAACATACTGTTTCTCTGAGATAATTGAATTTATTTATATATCCTCTAATACAATTTCTCACTTTTTAAAATAATATTATCATAAGTTGTGATTATCAAAAGGGGGGAAATTGTTGACCTCACCTGTTTTGATAATCCTAGTTATTCTTTCATATACTTTGATAATCCCAATTAATGTTTATTTATATATTAATTCTTTCATATCTATGATATTCTATAATAAAGATGATAATAATATTAAAATAATCCATAAAATATTTTAATAATTGTGTATCTATACTTATTTGAGTTATGATGTTCTTCTAACCCATTCAGACATGTTTTTCATAAAACAGACAAGTGTTAAGTCACTAATATGGGTATAACTACTAATATAGAGCTATTGGTACTCAGTCTACCGGTAGACTTAGTCTACCGATAGACAGAGTCACAGATAATCTAAGGATACCGATATGTACAGAGCTGCAGACACAAACTGAGCTACTGACAGAATAGGTCTTACGATATGCATAAGTCCACCTGTAAGCAAGTCTACCGATACAGAACACTACGAGCTACCGATAGAAATAAGTCTACCGATAGATCCAATTCACAAAAAGTTACTGATAGAGTAAATCTACCGATACAAGTACAGTCACCGATACATCGAGCTGCCGATGGAGCTGGAGAAACTAATGAAATGAAGTCACTGTTATATAGAACAACTGATGCAAGATCAAAGAGCTACGGATGGAAGGACCAGCTACACAATGTCCACTGTACACATTTACCAACATGAGCTACAAATTGGCCAACCATTCAAACTCTATACTCTCAATAATATTTATTTAATATGATAACGGTTAAATTTTATGTTTTTAATGCATTCAATGTTATTTAATGAACTGGGTTTCCATGCCAGGGAATCGTACCTTGTACCCATGGAAAAAATAATCATTCCTTTTTACCGGAGATGAAAGCTACAAAAAGGGATGATAAAGACATAGCTCAGAAGCATAGAAGTAGAAAACACTAGGCGTGCATATGACAAGCCTCAATGAACTAAGAAGGGACATGGGTGAAAAAGAAAAAGTGTTGAACATCATTTAAATGTGGTGAATTTGTGAAAGGCTAAATCCATACTCCAAGAACACTGGACATACACGAAGCTACTTATTTTCAAGGATAACACAAGTTGCATCTTGAGTGAACTACAAAAAACACTTCATGCACTCAAGCTGCTAAGCTGGACCAAGAATCAAAGAAGAAAATGACACTCTGTTTCTTGAGAAGAATCCTGAGAAGGACCCAGATGTTTTTCTGACCAACCAAATGATTCCTGAGCTACAATGCCAATCAATAAATATTTTCCTTATTTGTTCCCATTTTCGTTACTGATTCTATCTTTAAATTTCAAGCAGTGTGTGTACCCTATTTATTTTATAGACACACTTTCTCCTAAGATAAACTATAGGATTCTTGAATATTCACTCAAAATTAATAACCCTTTTTCCCAGTGTGGATAGTTGTAGAGGTCGAGTATGACCAGGACAGCCTATGTACTATTTTTTTGTGTTTCCCACGTAGAACTGTGGTAGGGGTCATTGGACCTGGACAGTAGTGTACTGTTTCTTTCCCCCGGCCCAGGGTGTGGATAAATTTATATAAATTTTTGAGAGGACTATTTCTCGGCTTGAGGCTGAACCTCTTGGTTACCTCTGCTGTGGTTTTTAGATTAAAGCATTTAAGTAGACTATATAGATTTCATAATCCACTACTAATACTTTGAAATAAAAAACTATTTTAATGCTACTTTGATAGTTAAATTTGCAAGTTTTTATACTTATTGTAAACCAATATCTTATTTTCAAAATTTAATTTAATCTTTAGATTAAGTCAACTGAGTCCTAATCAATCTTTGAGAAACTGATTGAACATTTACACTCAGTATAGATTCACTATAGTTTAACATTGTTTTTAAATTGGGGGATTTTAAGAGAAATAATTTTTAACAAAATTTTTAATTGGAAATCAATTCACCCCCTCTTGAGTATCCACCCTGACCAACACTTACTATTCCTTTTGTTGGGAAGAAATAATAAATTAATTATTATAATATCATGAAATCCCTCTTCTCCTCCACTATAAAAACCCCCTTCACTCTGTCTTCTCTATAATCCTCTCAAGCTACAAGACTTCACTAAATTCTAACCAAATCTCTCTCCAAGGTCATTCCCCATGTCCGAAATCTCTCAGCCACCTCAAAATACCAAAACCTCTACCCTTATGAGGTTTTTAAAGGAGGAAGTCACAAGAGGTAAAATTCTTCTTCCCAATTTCGTCATTTCTTTTAAGTTATTTTCCTTTTATTTCATTCCTCATCTCCATTCACCATAATAGTATGATAAATCCAGTAACATACATGTACTGGATTTTTTCTTGATAATGTTATATTTCATTATCTTCTCTCCTATCCCCTCCCTTTTTGAAAGAAATGAAAGCACTATTTGAGATTTGCCAATTTGGCACATTCAAGGACAACGATTTATCAGTTTCTATTATTTTCTTTAATTATGGTCATGAAACCATTTATGCTATGGTTAAACAAGATGATTATATATGTAATATATCCTATATTCGGTTCTGTAATATTTTGGTAAAAATGGAATTATGTTTTAAATCAAAACAAATTCTTTGTAATCAAACCCACCGAAAAGAAAAAAATGGTTATCATTATGGTTATATATGTAATAATTCAACAGCACTCTAAGTAGCTTAATAATAATTAAAACCATGTAATATCCTAGATATGAGCCAAAGAAGTTAAATTCAATTCTGTACATCCACTTTCATCTTGCATAAAATCTAAACTTGAATATAAGTGAACCGATCTTTTAAAGCAAAGTAAACAAACGAGCCCGAACAATGAAATTTAACCTTATAACTAATCAAAAAAGGTTTCGAATGAACTAAAAAGGGTTATAATAAATCAATTACATATATAAAAGGTTCTGCACTTATGAATTAATAATCCTTATTTTTTTTATTCTGGTCATTAATAACTAGTGGATAACACCACCATATTTGAGCTAAGGGATCCTCTCCTTTTGTCTCTTAATCGCGATTGTCCTATATACTATGCATTTATATGTGTACTGGAAAATGATGGTGTATGTTTAAGAACCTCCCCCATACTTCCTTCTGAATTTTTAAGTGATGTGAAACCCTATTTCTATCTCGTTAATCACACTGTGTCAGACCTGAAACCATGCTGATAAAATCGTAACGAATTCTACCCAAACCTTCTTTATTTTTTTGGATTGCCTTATCTTTCTTTAAAAATGGTGTTATATTATCTATATATGTGAGTGTTATGACTTGTGGTTATTTTTACAAGATTATTATATCAAGACCCTTTCATCACATTCTTTCAGGGATATACATGATTTTGTAAGATTCCCTCCTTAGAACATTCCGATAATCCAACCTGTTTTAATGGGACTTCCAAAATTTTTACCCAAAATTCAAGTGCAATCTATCCTATGTTTTAAAATACAATTGTATTTATAAAATCCTTATTTTTTTTTGAAAACCAACTTGGTTCAATTATTTTTTTATATAAAAGAATGTACACTTTTTTATTTGAAATTCTCTAGAGTGTTTTCCTTAAAACCTCACAATGATGTTTTAATGATAATGTTTATAAAATACATTTTTTATATGTTGTAACTTATATTTGACACCAATTACCATTTTATATTCCAATTTTACCTTATGTATCTCCATGTATGTTCTAATCCATTCCTTTAATGGAAACTTTCCTGATACACCCATTGGGTATGTTTTATGTCACGATTGTGGTACCCAATTCTTTCCATGGGTAACCTTATGTTTACGTTTGGTTGATTATGTATGATTATTTATGAGGAAAATATATTCATGAATATGTTGAGATGGTTGTGCCCAGATAGAGCTCCAATGCAATGGGTAAGTTTTGGTCTCATGCGATGCGATGTGAAACAGGATTGGCGGTTAGCATTGACCCATACTGAAATGGGAAACAAGATTGGCGGTTATCCATGACCCCTACTAAGGATATGATTTATGATTCTGCCACATTTATATGATTCCATATTTATATGATCCCATGCATATATTAAATGGTTTCATAAGTTTCATTCTTTGGATATCATTATGTCATGGATCTTAACTCATGTGCTTGAGATATATCCTTATGTTCATTTCCTTAATGGTATTTTTTAGCTCATACCTTTGTTCATGTGTTCCCCAAGGTACCCTATGCATATGTAAGAGCTCAATGGAATTTAGAAGCTCTTTATAGAGATTAAATAAAGTAGTTTTTTGAATGTTTTATGTAATATGTACCTAGTCTTCCAAGACACTAGACTTAACAATCCTTGGCGTGTACTCTAATGTTTAATTATAGTTAAAATAATGAAATGTTATATGTAAAAGGCTTGGGTCGATATAATATCCCCTCTAAGAAAAAAAGTTGAAAACAATTCAATATATTTTACCCTTATCAGTTGTAGGACATACATAACATCACAAAACATAATTATCCCTAATCACACTATGGATTTTTTTAATTTTATCCTTCAAAAAGTAATTTTGAGTGGGAAAACAAAATAAATCATTAAATATTCCAAATCACCAAATTATTTGAACACATAAATTTAATAAAAATACATGATCATAGTATGAAATTTATTTTTTGTGTTATTAACGGCAAAATAATACATATGTTCATGGAAAATTAACAACTACATCAATTCATTCAATTAAAGAACTATCCAAATATAGAGTTATTTAGAATTCAATCTAATTATAAAATGGTGTTATGTTAATTAGAATATGAATAATTATTGAGATTTCCTGATGATGTGACAAGGATAACCCAACATGACCCACAAATCCAAAATACTCCACCAAATTATAATTTTATGATAGGATCATAATAATAGTATTTTTAGTATACCAAAAATTAGACAATGTAATACAAAATTAAAATAATTAAAATTAATTTTACATAGTAACATATCATAATTATTCATCACAATATTTTCATAGAAAGGATATTTACACTTCAAAACTTCCATAATAGTAATCAAAAATCAAATCCCCATATCAATGATCATTACCTTAAGTGTCTGGAAATAAATTATATATTATTTAAAAAAATATCATGAAAAATGTTTGAATGAATTCAATAATGTAATATTCAATTTCAATCAACATCATGACTAATCAATAAATGGTAACTGAATTCCATAATATTTATCAAGAAAATATAAATACATTAATATTTACTGAGCTTTTTTAGATAATGGTTTAAGAATAATACTCATTTAGTTGTCGATTTCGCACCATTTGTGTTATTAGGAGAATTATTAGGCTCCTTATAATCTAAAAACCCATGGAAATCTAAGTATAAATTTAAACCATTATAGAATGTATAGGATATGAAATAAATTTTGGAATCCATATAAAATTCCATTTTTGTGGTTATTTGTAATGTCATGTCATTGAAATACTTGATAAAAAGTTAATGGTATGACATTCATTTTGTATAATCCTTATAATACCCCCATTATCTATAAATAATACATTACAAAGAAATTTAGGGTGATTTAAAGTGAATATTAGCCGTTTGAATCATTAAAATATCAAATAACTAAAATGGTACGCAATAACAAGGACATGAATGAACCTTATATTAACGGTATAAAAAATTAGACCAGATAATGGTATTGAAAAAGATATATTAAATACATGGAATGATCTTTGTGAAGAATAAATACATTATACCAACCACATAAATTTATTTGTTATGTGTTTGACAAATGAAAGGATCCTACCATCCAATGTAATATATCTCTATAAAAATTTATTATATTAATATATACATGATGATGTCTCAATTGATCGACCTCGTTAAGAGGATGATGAAATACATTTGGAAGCCCAGACTATCAACATTGATTTAAAGCACCACATCATGAATAGATTATTGGCTACAATTAGGTTATTACAATATAAGCTAATTGATATTTATAATTTAATGAAATAGATGGATATCTTGATTTTGTACCATGAAATATATTCAATTAGTATTTTCGCGGTATGTTGAACCCCTTTACATTTCATATGAGTGTGAATACAATGAGACTGATGATTCATGTTCCCCATCAATAGATTCATATTAATTGATTTTTTCTTCCACCAATAATTATATCAATGAATATGATTTTAAATATTCCCCAATTGATTTTTTGGAAGTCATTTAACCACAAATAATCAACTTGTGTAGTTGAATTTCAATATTGGGGAAAATATTGGAAGAAAATATAAGACTCCTTCTATGATTCATCAAAAAGTGGAGGTGTATATTTTTTAATTAAATGTACCAAGAAGTTTCTTTATGAATTATGTGGAATTTTAAAGGTCATATACCATGGTTATTTTTGACTTTTTTTATTTATTAGAATACTATTATGTTTTGATATGTGATTTAATAAGAATACAACATACATATAAAACTAAAATGGAGGCTAAGGTTAACAAGATTATCATTGAAAATCTAACTTGTATGGTCCAAGACCGAAATTTAATTTTCAATATTTTTTCTATTTATAAGTACAATAATAAAATAATATTTTATTTATTTTTTTATATATAAGTAGAAAATATGAAATGAAATAAATTTTAATCCAAATTAATTTATATTTTTTATTTTAAAAAATAGTATACATTCCCTTGTATCCATTGAGTGTTTCTATATATACAATAATATTTCACTGGATACCATGGATGAGGAAAAAAATTACTTTAGAGAACCTCAATGTGAATATATATACCTTGTAATAAACTCCATAAAAAACAATATTGACGATACCTAATAGTTGTCCACATACAATATCTTCAAGAAAATTAGGGGGAAGACAATGGGAAATTTTATAAGAAATCATATAGTTGGTTATCACAATTTTTTTATCTCCTTTATAACCAAAATGTATCACTCAAGGTTTATAATTACAGAGTGTATGTCATGGAAATAATAATAATAATATTTAATATTATCATTCCATAAAACTGTATGGACATGAGAGGTTATCATTTGAGTTAGGAGGGAATCAAGAGATTCATTTAAATCCTCATTTAAAAAAATGTACTTTACTAAAATCAATGAAATAAATAGAAACATAAAAATTTGATTCGAAAATGTTGATCAATTTTTGTTATATCATGCAATATAATTTAAACACTACTATTTTTATGGAAAATGTGATAAAAGAACCATTTATCATATTTTTTATGACAAAGGAGGAGTCACATGGTCCCCTCCTTACATAAATATGATGCATGAGTAAAATATACACTATACCAAATTACAATAATAATTTCGGATGATGAATGTCGATACAATAATATTTTAAAAAAATCCTCCAAGTTTCTTGATTAGGAAAAATATTCCCCATTATCAATAATATAAAAATATCATCATAATTTCCTTTATAGATACACTCAATCACATTATCATTCACCGTATATTGATGGGATGATTCAAATGGTGGGTTTTAATTCTAAAAAATTGATATCAATTTATTATCCAATAATGAAATAAATGTAAACTCATTGGTGTAAGATGGGGATCAAAACTTCACTCATGAGGAATAATCATTGGACACATACCTCTCAATAAAAGTGGATTATTCTATCAATGAATCCTCCAATATCTGTGAAATATATCATCATATTTATTCCTGATATTGGGATAAGAGAAGTATTGAATACCTATAACTCAGCCAAGTCATTTTTTGAGATGTATTAATTTATCATACAAGCCACATTATTCTCTACAATTTCATCCCCTCAAATAGGTGTGCAAAACAATGTGGTAGAGTAGCAGGAAATCATGGCTCATTTAGAGATATATTATAGAAAAATGTGTCCTATTTTAACATAAATGGTTATAAAAAATAGAAATGATATATAAAATTGTGTCCATGCAATCAATAAATAGTAATTTATTCCCAAACATTATTATGGATAAAATTTAATGTAAAGATTTCCCTCATAATTGGTTTTGAATCACCGTACATACCCTAAAAAATCTCAAGATGATTTATTTTCCGTAATTGAATAAACACTTTTAAATCCATGTAATGAAAAGGATATTAACCATGTAACACACTAAATAGTGGCCATAAAACAATTTAATGAACATATAATGTAAAAAAATTACATCATTAAAAAAGGTGAATAATCACAAAATCTATGTGTCATAGTATATGTCATGATTTCTCCATTAGATTAATATAAATAGAATGTAATTAAAATAAAATATATCCCAATATGATAATATATAATATTTAGGAGATAATGTTATCTTACTATAGCCTAAATATAATGAATATTATCAACAAAGAGTATATGATGGGATCTTACTAGATGGTGTTAAGTTTATCCCTCTCATAATATTGATAATTAAGTGAAATAATGGTCCTTACAATATAATCATAAAACAATCAGGTATATAGTATTCCATACATGACTAATACATGTCATTTAGTGGCCAATTAAATGTGACCCGATATCTTTAGATACACAAAAATGATTTGGGTATGATATATTAGTTTATTGTATTCCCACATATGATGGTTTTTTTTTCAAGAACCCAACTCTAATATAAATTTCACCCATTTCTATAAACTATTTATACCTTTATTGTTTTATTATTTAGGAATTCATTGAAAACTATACAACTTTTCTTAGTACTAATAAAAAATATTCACCTATAAAACATTCCTCTCGAAATTCTTGTATTAATAAAATTAAAAATATATGTATAGTTTCACCCATTATCAACTATATGGGGAAACCAGTTATTCTATATAATTTTTATATATACATTATCAATATCATTAGTGTAACCATGGAATAAAATGAGTAAATTTTCCTAAATTAATGTATTTTATTATATATAATGATGTACCTGTATTATATTATTATCCCAGTAGTAAATTTCATTCATTTGAACCCCTACCCTCTCAATGTTGTTTCTTCGTAACCAAATCACAATAGATTTTCTCTAGATGACGAATACTTGGGAAAAATGTAGGACCGCAGAGCACCCTGAGAGGGGAGGGGTGAATTAGGGTGTCATATTTTTCTTCTATAGTTATTGAACATGTTCCCATGTTTTTAGGTACTCGTTGATCCTTTAATATGGATTTGAAAAGTAATACAACAATTACATGATTTTATAAAATATATCACTTTTACGTGGTTCACCACTAAGGGATACTTTCAATGAGTATATTACGACAGTGTGTTGATCGTACATAAATCTACAAATCTTCACCAGTTCATGAGTACAATAACTTCTACACAGTTACTCTATTCTGAAAACAAAACTGTTAAAATTATTTTTGGACAACACACAACGTTCCTCAGATCAATTCCTTAGACTTCCATGATCCCACATCTTTGAGATATGTCTACCTTAGTTTATTAACCTGAAGGGAACTTCAATGGGTTTTCATTAAAGTCCTTATCCTTGAAATTTCATTAGACTCTGATTACACCATAGACATGATTTGATGGACTCTAAAATACCATTACTCATTATCCTGATGTATAATAATGCCTTTCATGATGCTCCATCATGAATATCACTACCTTTGGGAAGCTCCATTCAATTACATAACAAACTAAACATGATGTTCTACAATTCTATTTACAATACTCACTACCTTCATGAGTCACCCTTTCCTTCATGGAAAAAACTCAAGAATATCACAAATTCAATGTAGAATACCATATCACCACAACGAAACCATTAATAAAAATCATTGACATCATTCAAGACTCATAATTTCTTTTTGTGATTCTCATTCATGCATAGAATTTCAGTTTTGTGGTGCTCTTTTTTATTCCCAATACTAGATCTATTCTGGATTTTCCATGGACAAATTTGTACTGGGTAAAGAGGAGTAACATCTTATTTATAGGCTTGGTTGTTCATGAAGCTCCATCACATCTTTTAGGATTTAATAGAACTTGTAAAAAATAATCACAACTATCCTCCCTTTTTGATGAAATGGTTATATTTTACATTGTTGCGAAGCTCTCCATCAAACCCTTCACACCACCACGATGCTAGAATTATTGTTATCGTGAAGATCCTAAACACTAATCACAATGATCTAGTTCATTGTTTTTTACAATACTCAACCTAATCATTGGCCACACCCTTAGAATTATTTAATCCTTCATGAAATATAATTCATATTGCCCATCTTCCTGAAACAATAGACACCATTAAAATAGTATTTTTCTTTTTCTATAGGATATGTATCATTGAATGCTCCATGATTTTCCTTGTGAGGATTGAAAAAACAAAAACCACTCCATTTCTTGAATATAAAATTCATGGGTCCCACAAAACCATGTTTATTTCCAAATTTTACATGAGACACATATATGTAATCACTCTGTTAAAGAACAATATATTGCATGTTTTATACAATTACCAGAACCATATAAATATTCTGGCCTATAGGGACCCTTTCTTTTCAATCATAAAAAAAACATATCATTTATAGAATACTTAAATATTATATAAATAGATGCCCAAAGAACATAATTTGTCTATTTCCTTTAGAAACATGGAAACAAAAACAATTTTAATAAAATGAGATACATCATCTCCTAATAGGTTCTTCATGACTAGATTCCTCCTTAAAGACCACAAACATAATACATACGACCATAACATAGGGGAAATTAACATAAAAATGGGTGATCTCAAATGCATAATAAGGTTGAACAAGGAACATTTATAAAAATAAAAATTATAATAAGTGTATGGGGATGTGGTCACAAAAACTATATAATCATAACCTACATGTCAAAGATAATAACATGAATCATGGCATCAATATTGGCAGTTCAAAAGAAATGAATCATAATTAAATAAATTTCATATGACATGAATTCATATCATAGGAATAAAACATGGAATTGTGGTAGACACATAATAATATAATATGATTCCCATAATATTTAAGGCACCACTTCCAAGACCATATCAGTAGTATAGGTTCACTCCCATTACAATCTTGATAGTCATGGTTCACTCCCATGTCCATCTTGGTAGAATGAGTACCTTCCTCCTACCATCATGGTTGTAATGGTTCACTCCCATGGACATCATTGTAGTCAAGGATCATTCCAAATAACATCTATGTGTATGTCATGAGATATACATCTACACCCAATGCATTCGACAAATATATATTTCCGACCCATATCATAGTGAAATCATTCATATATGTGATATAGGATCAAAAATAGTCATATAATAGCAAATGAAATTAAATGGTTATTATAAACATGTAATCATATCATAACTTGTGGAAATATATATATTTCAAAATCAATTCATCATAAGCATGACCCATGGAAAGAAATGGGTTTCAAAAGCATATAACCAGTGAAGTAAAATAGGTATCATAAACAACATTCCACAAAAACTAATCCATTATGATAAATAATATGAATGTAAACATTGAATAATTTCACCATAAAGGCATCATAAACACAAATGGAATTTATCTTAAGTGTCAAATAATTTTTATATTTCATTTAAAAACATTTCATGACTAAAATACCCTTTCTTATTTGAAAAAATGTTTTTTATAACATTTAACCTTTTAAAAAAAATCATTGAAATATTATTTTAAAAATTATAAATGATGATTTTAATAGAGTAAATAATATTTAAATTACTTATTGCTTGAAAAATAAGTTCAATGATCTTTTGATAACATATGAAAAAAAGTTTTAAAAAACATTGGTTGTTTAGAAACAAAATGAATTAAGAATGAGGAGAGATAAATGATAATATTTTACATAAATAATTATATTAATTTACAATGAGTGGAAAATGTGGTACTAACACATGAGGATATATTGAATAAATAGGGGATACGAAAACTAATAAGTATTGTTTATATAAGGATTAAAATATTTCATAAATCGAAGAATAAATGTAATCAATCTTAGAAAGCGATGATATTGTCTCAATAATCTCTTTTAACATGGTAACATGGGATCATACTCCACATGTAAGAAAAAAAAATTACATGAATCTAAACATATCATGAAAACAATGAGATTTATGACATAACATTTGAAATTGATGTATGTAATCCTTAGAAAAGAGTTTAGGAGCATAAAAACATGAGCTTAAAAGATTGAAAAATTGAGAGAAAACATTTTTTACCGATTTGGTAAATTTTGAAACACAAACACAATGAATTAGAGTTCATAAAATTGATATTTTAATACCCATAATTTCTTTAATATACATATAATATAATCATGTGATGAAAATACACCAGATAAAAGGAAAGAGTGGAGAAAATAGAATGTATCTCATGGGAATAAAAAATGAGATGAAAACTACTTTCTTTGTGTATTAACCCTCTTCATACTCATACATGATTTCTTATATTAAGTATAAATTCAGTATAAATATTTTACACAATCATATATTTATACGTAAAACCTTATATTTCTTTATTATGACCTTATATTACCCACTTTTAAATGATCATATTTTATGGTTTCTCTTGAGGTAATATTCGATATGTTCTTAAAATGTATCCTAATTTGTTATATATTTTATATTTACACATATATCATTATTTTAAAAATTTACCATGAAATAAATTTAATCTAAATTTAGTATCTTTATATTTTAATAATCATTAGCATAAATAATTATGAAATGGAATACAACATTGATGGAGATGGTAGCAGTACATACGCATGAATATTGTTTCCATTTCATTTCTCTTATTGATGGAAATAAATAAAATGTAATATAAGTTTATATATATATTTAGCATTAATAAATCCGATTTATGATATCATATAAATATTATATATTCACTAAATTCATCTTTAATACAATCCATGTAGTTTATGAACAAATCATATCACTTTGAGATGGCGGTAGTCCACACTTCCTAAAACAATTATCAAATTAACACAAAATGAAAAGTAAAAATGATAACTGTTTTAAAACGAATATATAAGATTAAATAAATAATAAATATTTTATATAAAATATACAAACATAGTATGCATCATAATTCATGACACGGTAGGTGGTAGCGAAAAAAATGAACAATCATCGTTTTGTGAGGCAATAGTCACCATGCCCAGAAACTGTATGTTCGTTAGCCATTATATTGGTGTGTGTGTGTAAATTTAGGTACATACAATATAAAACAAAATCATATTATATTGATGATAATATTTTTTCATAAAATAATGGAATAATAATAGTGGAGGGGTGGAGAAAGAGAATAATGCAAATGAGGTCGAGAGAAGATGTTACATCTTAATCAGGTAACTCATTTTGGTTTGTGCCAAAGGATTCTTTGAAATTTCTTCTTCCAATGTGAGGTATTATTGAAGGATGTTAGGGAAGTAGGGAGATTATCTTATAGGATTATGGGTGACCCCTTGGGATTGAGTTGTGTGAGAAATTTGGTAGAGTTTGTGTCCATTAATAGAGAAGGGAAAGGTCATACCTGGCATTTTTGAAAACAAGTTTTGTGTACCCACGTTTTTACATAACATAAGTCATAAAAATAAAAGAAATAATAGATGGTTCATGGATAAATAATTCAAATAAAATGGGTTTTGGACATGTTTATTTGTCATTTCGGCCCTTTTATTTATTTTTTATTACTTTATTATCCTAATTTTTCACTTAATTGGTGTAATTAATTATAATCTCTTTAAAAAAAATCATTATAAAAATAAATTTTAAACAATTTAGATATCATAAATCCTGATAATTCTAATTATTCATTCCTATTTTTTATAAATTTTAATCACACAATATTCAGAAATAAATTTATAATTAATCCCTTATTAAGGATGACAATGCGACTTTTCAATATATAATTGATCAATTGTTTGCTCATTTTTATCCAATTTCAATGTTAAAATTGTTTTAATGACCATAATTAGATTAATTTTAAAATAACATTATCTAATTAAACATTTAAACCAATTTAAAATATTATTCAACCTTATAAAAAAATTTAATTTAAATGTATTTTTAATGAAATTCAAGTTGTTTCCATTATTCATCCAAAAAATGATACATGTTAGGAAAATATTAAAAAATAACACTATGATAAATAAAAAAATTATTATTAATTTATCAATTTCAATTTATAATTTTTTCTAAATATAATTTTCTTATTTTTAGAGAATGACATTAAAATTTTTTCATTTATGAAACTAATATCTGCAAACATAAAAGGTATATACCAAAAATTACCATGTTTTATTATTAATATTATTTATTTGTATAAAAAAACTATCAAATATATTTTAAAATTTTTTATTACTATTCATAAAACTAATTTTGACTACTAGGTTTTAATTATCTCATTTAAATTATAAAAAAAAATAATTTACCTAGAAACTTAGTGTTCTCTGTATTGTACCCCAATTCAGTGTTTCATGTATTGTACACCATGTGGATTTTACATGTAACGCAGGACAAGTCAGTTACATATGGAAGGAAATTTTTACATTTTTATTTATAATATATAAATTAATGTTAACTTATTCTAAATAATTTCTAAAAAACTCATGGTGTTCCATTTTACCCCCATAAAATGAATTTCACCCTCAAAGTTCATCACTGAGGAAAAATAATAACGATACTTCAACATCATAATATCCTCAAGTTCCCACATAGCTCTCTATAACAGGGGGTTTCTTCAAAAATCAATAACCATGTTAGTGGTCTTGTTTCATAGAACTTTCTCTAATTAGACCATAATTTCACCAGGATGATAATCAAACGAAGGATCCTTCTCAAGAAGTAAGAAAACATATTTCAGTAAATTTAATGGTTAATGTATGTACATCCTCATAAGAGATACATGGAAAACATCTTGAACATGAGAGAGATTTAGAGATATTCCAAGTGATATAGTAATTTCATAATATGATCAATAATCTCAAATATACCAATATACGTAGGGATTTTTTTTATTTCTTCTAGAATCGAATAACTTTATTAAATGGAACGATTTATAGAATGAATTTTTCACCAATTTAAAATTCTAGATCATGTCTAGGGTTATCATAATACAATTTTCCACAACATTGAGCTTCATTGATATGATATTGAATGGTAATAACCTTCATTAACATTTATTTAGAAATTTGAGGTCTCAGTGGCATGCTTTATCCAACCTCATCCCATCACGTTGGACCTCCACATTACTTCCCATAAATGGATTCATATGCATCCATATAAATTCTTGAGTGAATGTAATTTTTTTGAAATAAAACTCAACTAGATGAATGTATTGATACCAAAAACCTTTTAAATCTCATGAAAAGGTTCTCATCATATCCTATAGGGTTTGAATTGTTCATTCTGGATGACCATCACTCTAGGTATCATAAGAAGTGATGAATCTAATTTCTATATCAAGAGCATGTTGAAGACATCACCATATCATTGAGGTACTCATATATCTGGAGAGAATACAATATAATGTAGTACTCCATGAATCTATATTACTTATTTTATTTATATCCTAGAAATATGAACAAAATGGAAATATTCATTGATATAAATGAAATGTGCATACTTAGTAAGGTGATCGACTACCACCCATATAACATTAAACCTTTTTGAGGCTTTTGGTAGTCCAATGAAAAAATTTATAGTTACATTCTCATATTTTCATTATGGTATGTGTAATGCATGAATCATCCCTTTATACCTTTTTCTTTCATCCTTAACTTGTTGGAATACCAAAAAATGTGATACAAACTATGTGATATCTCTCCTCACTGCATCCCACAAGTAGTATTCTATAATGTCATGAAAAATATTTGTGTTTCAAGGATAAATAAAGAATGATAAACTATGAGCTTCCTGAAAGATATAATTCTTGAAATATGGTATTTAATGAACACATACATGGTTCCAAATCCTTATCATTCCATCACAATTAAAGAAACATTTAGGAAAATTTCTGTCATTATTTCGTAGGACATCATCTTCCATCTCCTACTCATTAATATTTACATGGATATAGGGTTAACCATTAATATGAGAAAGATAATATTTTCTTCTTTTTAGGGTATTTTGATCAATTCTATGCAAATCTATAAATATTGGACCTTTTGTGATCCTCATTATGGATAATCGAACCCAATCCTTCCGACTCGGAGAATCATCCACATTGTGCGCTTTCCCAAGGTGGTAATGTATTGATCAATCATAATCCCTTACAAACTCTTACAAACTTATTTAACACATTTTCTACTCCTTCTATATGAATATATATATTAGGCTTTTCTGATCAGTATATATATCTCACTTTTCCTTAGAAAGATAATGCCTATATATTATTAATTCAAAAATTACAATTGCTAAATGAAAAAAATGAGTTGGGTAATTTTTCTATGAAATCTTCTACTTTCTTGAGGAAATATATATAACCATGTTATAATTCATAAGAACATATCCCAATCACTTATTGGAAACATCACAATAGAATACCAACCATTCTCTACTATTGGGTAATCTATGCATAGGTGAAATGACCAATGTTCTCTTTAGTTCCTTAAAATTGTATTCACATTCATTTGTTTATTGAAACATAACACCTTTCGATGATAACTTAGTCAGAGCTTTAGATATCCATGAGAAATTGTCTACAAACTGTTGATAAAATATATCTAAACCATGATATCATTTGATATCAATTATCTTGTATGGTATTGTCCAACATTCAATTTCATATGTCTTCTATTGATCAACTGATATACCATCTATTGAGATTATGTGACGCAAAAATAAAACCTTTTGAAGACATAATTCACACATTCATAATTTTTCAAATAGATTATCCTTCCTTGTGATCCTTAGTAAAACAATTAAGTCATCTTCATGAACTTCAATATATTTTACTAGATAAGAATATGATGTATAAATATGAGCAAAACAATTTCTAAGTAATATCTAAAAATAGTATTAATTAAATCAATGAAGATAATAGGGGAATTAGTGAGACCAGAAGGCATCACTGTATGTTCATAGATTCCATAATATGTATGGATTGTTACCTTGGTTATATCCTCTTTCATGACCCCTAACTGATGATATCTATAATAAAGATCAATCATCGAAAATTATTGAGCTCCTCAATGTTGATCAAAAAACTCATCAATACAGGGAAGATGATAATTTTTCTTGAATTTGATATTGTTAACCTCTCTATAGTCATTAAAGAGTCCCATTTATCCATCATTCATTTAAAAAATTAACCAGTGTACCACAAGGAGATAGAAATGGACGAATTAATCCCTTATCATGGTTTTCTTAGATATGCTACTTCAATTATTCCAACTCAATCAGGGCCATTCTATAAGGATTCTCTAAAATTGGTGTGAAAAAAGATGTCATTTCTATTGGGAATTTAAAATCACATCATGGTGGATTTCTAGGAAAATCTTATGGAAAGACATCCATAATATACCAAATAATAGAAATATCATCAATGTGGATCTTCTACATGACCATTTGTGATAAACATCACTTTTGAATGTGAAATAATACCCATACACATGATTTAATATCAAAAGGTTTTTCATGCATAATGTCACATTGATGGATGATCAATGTATGGTTTGAAATACCAAAAGAAACATCCCTTGATAGAAAATTGATGCAGCATTAATGCAGAGAATAACAATCCATGCCTATTAGGAAATCAAATTCATCCAAAGAAATAATGTAATCAATTTAAAGAAGCACATTCCCACAAACAAAAAATAGAGGGGAATCATATAATTAATATGAATTATTCATTTCATTACGGGTTTTCACTTATAATTCCACATATAATTATTTTTTAGTAATCCTAAAAACATTAGGAAATTCATTAGATATGAAAGTGTTGGTGGATGCTGAATCAGATATGACATTGGAAGTTCTAGAGTGGATGGTATGTGTACCTTTCATCACATAATTATCTCACCTATCAACAGAAATTGTGATTTCATGAGATTTAACATTATTCCTCGGCATAAGAGGTCACTAACAATAAGAATCATTACTTGACCTTGGAATTTGGTAGTGGGTAGTGTAATGACCAATCTCTATACACGTGTATAATTGAATAATTATAGGTAGATTCTATAAATTTTTTTTTAAAATTTAAATGTTAGATAACGTAATTTCATCACTTCATTAATCAAATTCATGATGGCCTTACCCTCTACACGTAAAACATTTATTAGACCCATTATAAAAATTTCATCCAGGGTTCTTCCCACACATAGATCATAATGTAAATCTCATCTAATTTTCTTAATGGTCATACGATTTTCCGGTAACCTACATTATCCAATTCTAGTCAAATCCATGAGATTGATATGTGGCTCTAACCTTCATTTCAACCATTATTTCACAAATCATAATATCTTCATAGCTATTAAATACTTTTCTAGTCAATTCCATTATGAGTCATTTATTGAAGCCACAAAATAAGGTATCATTTTTACATTCCAGGTGGCTGATATTTGATAAGTCATACCTTATAAGTCCCTTTAAATTATCCACGTCGGTACCAATAGATTCTGAATCTCTTTGATTCAACTCAATGAACTCTTTCTCTATCATGGAATGCAGAATTTGGGGAATATAATTATTTTAAAATAGAATATTGAAGACATCAAAGTCCATGGATTCAATCAAATTCTCCTACATCTTATTCATGATTTGATTCCACCCAGAATTAACATCTCCTTTAAACTAATAATCATTCAAAATTAATTTCACATGGACCAAAAAATATAGAATATAGAAAATATTTTCAGCAGTACTCATCCATTTTTTAGTAAGAAGAGGATCATAAGACCCTCTAAAAGAAGGTGGATATTGTAACGACTTGAAATTTCGAATAAATCATGTTTCCTAATTTTATGTGTTATTTTATTTTTATACTCAACAAAAATGTTTCATTTGATAACATGAGTATAATAAAAATGAGACTGTTGAGTTTTGACTGTTATATGACCATTGGTCAATATGACCCTTAGAAACTAGACATTTTGATTATTGTCTCTAAATACAAGTAATCTTGGTTAATTATTATGGAAATAAGATTCTATGGCCTCACCCAGTAGTCTTGGACCGATCGAAGCCCATCAAACAAAACGTGGGAAGGAGGTAGCACCACTGGGCTTTGTTGTAGACCAAACCCAAGCTGAACTTCATCGTGTGAAGCTAGAATAGAATCACCTTTGTGATAAGTTCAAACTGATAGAAATTACTACTCGTGTGATGTTAGCCGAGTCCCCCTCAGATTCTCTCACCTTAGCACACCTTACACTTAGGTCCTATGCTGTTGTGATAAGGGTCTATGTAAGGAGACCGTAACTGCTTTAGGTAATCCTTTGTTTTAAATAAAAATTGGGATTTCATCTTATGATGATGTTTATGTATTTTCAAATGACCGGATAAATATAGTATGCATATTTTTGAGGAATTTTAGAAAAAGGATATTTTAAAAATGTTTATTTAAACCTTAAATAATTAAAAATGTGTAACGATATTCCAAAAATGGTCTTCTACAATTATGTTCATTACGAAATTTAGAGTTTAATAAGATCAACTTGATTTTTTATGAATAGTAAATTATGAATAGTGATTTTATGCTTAGGATTAGTAATGTGACCAAATGGAATTGTAATCTCACTTAAACAAAGTATTAATATAATCTAGGTACCTTGATTAAGTAATGTGATTCAATAAAATGGTTAAATAACGGTTTCATAAATTATTATTGAAGTATTAGTTTTTTCAGGTGAATAGTGTTTTTAAATTATAAATTAAATTTAAAATATTTAGAAAAATATTTTTATAAAATGGATTTCAATTTTGAACTAAGAGCATAGATATTTTGTGAAGGTAATTTTTGGGGTTTTTTCGGAAAAATTGAATTTTCGATGAATATTGTATTTATTATAAAAATTAAATTAAAAATAATTAGAAATTTATTTTTATAAAATGGTGTTCATTTTTGAAATCAGATCATTGATATTTGGTTAATGTGAAATTTTGGGATTTTTCTGAGAAAGTTGAATTTTCAATGAATAATAAAAATATTGTTTTAGGGTTTCAGTATGTTTAATGACATCATAACTATTTCATGATGATTCCATGAGATATTTTAAGAAATGGTCAACAAAAGGTGATTAATTATTGTATGGGGGGCCCCATGTGGCCTAACTCCATATGAAATACAATGGGAGAGCACATGGTTTTGAGAAAACCACTTTTGAGGTGTCCCATGGCCATTAATGCCTTGTCCCCTCACTTTCCCATAAATACCAAGACATATCTCATCCATTTTGACTCCCCACTCTTCCCCAACGAATGTATGGTATCATTACCTCCATAAGAGTCCTCCCAATGTGCCCAAAGCCCTCAATGACCCAACCTTTGAGTTTTAAGAGTTACGTTTTAAGGTAACTGATCCAACCTCTCTCTTTCTTTCAAGAAATCTCATTTATGTAATTTATTTTATGCTCCAGGTTCTTATGTTAAAGTATGTTCTTACATACTCCTATTACTGACCTTTTCAAGTTCATATAATGATATATCCCCTCTTACTGTCATTATTTCGTTTTATGATGTTTTAAGTGGCGTCGTTAGGCTGCCGAAATTTTTGTAACGAATTCTTTCTCACTTCTCACTTTTCAAGATCTATTTTCATGTAATGTATTTCAAGTTCATTTTTATTATGTTGGGGTATGATCTTAAATATATTATACTGATCTTTTATGATCATATTACGAGAGACCCCATTTGATCTCTTCAATTCAGTATTTTGAAGTTTTAATTGGCACTGTTAGGCTACTGAATTTTTATTGGATTCTTTCACCCTTCTCCTTTTCAAGTTATATTATCTGGTCAAGTCTTTCAAGCTCCTTTTCATTATGATGGGGTATGATCTCTATATCTATCATACTACGCATTTATTTTAATATGATGAGAGAACCTATTTGATATCGTCAATCCATTTTTGGATGTTTTAAGTGATGCAGTTATGCTGCTGAATTTTTAAGGGATTCATTCACCCTTCTCTTTTTCAAGATATATTTTCTGGTCAAGTATTTCAAGTACCTCTTCATTATGTTGTGGTATTATCTCTATATCTATCATAATGATCATATATGTTCATATGATGAGAGACCCTATTTGATCTCATCAATCAATTTTTGGATGTTTTATGTGACGTCGTTAGGCTGCTAGAATTTTTAGGGGATTCTTTCACCCCTCTTTTTCAAGTTATATTTTCTGGTCAAGTCTTTCATGTTCCTTTTCATTATGTTGGGGTATGATCTCTATATATATCATAATGATCATTTATTTTCATATCATTAGAGACCCTATTTGATCTCTTCAATCCAATTTTAGATGTTTTAAGTGACACCACTAGGTTGCCGAATTTTCATAAGAGAAATCTTATTTTTGTATTCCTTTCAAGTTTTCCTATTCATATGGTATATCATTAAAATTTTCTTACCATGTTCTTAAATCCATTATATTCTATTCCTATACTGTTTTATGTGTCATTCATAAATGTTTGCACCATGTCCTCTCTCTTTTCTATGTTTTCTAAAACCCCGAAACCTAGCCATTATGCTGTAGAGTTTCCGTCTCAAAATGTCTCTCTCTTATTCTCAAAATTATTTTATGTTATTATGTGAATAATTTAAGCTCTAATTTTTACAGGGGTATTCACATATATATCAAAATGTTCTATTTTAAATTCTGGGATTTATATACATGAAACCCTCTTTCCCTTTCCCTGGGTTTAAAGTGACATAAAGATCATGTCTTTAAAGTAGTTTTTAAAACGTTATGATTATGAAATGAAACCCATTTATTTTATTCTATATGGGATGTTTATGAATTGATTTATGATGATATATGTGGCTCACATGATAATAAAGACATGTCAAGGGTGCTCCCAGATAGCACTCTAATGTATTGGGTAAAGACTTAATCTCTAGAGATGACTTTTTAGACTGATACCTTGGTGAATAACATTCGTAACTTTTAATGACACCTTGGGGATGGACCGTGGTGAAACGAAATTATTGTCAATATTAAATGATTCATCCACATCTTCATGTTATTAAAAATTTTATTTTTATTATGATATATCTCATGATTTATTTCTCATGCCTTAAAGTTCTTTTCATGACCTTATTGAAGTATCTCAAGTTCAAATGTAAAATGTTTCTCTTGTTTCCCTTACTGGGCCTTCTGCTCACCCTTTATTTTGATGTATGTCCCCAGGTTATGAGATGCATTAATGAACTTAGTATTAACATGAGGAGAAGCCTTTCAAGTGTTTAAGATGAATGTTTTATGATTTCATGTTTTAAGTTCCCGGTTTCCAAGGAACTAAACCTTAAAGATCCTCGGTTTTGTAAAATGTAATGAAAGTTTATGTGATAAATAGGCAGGATGCTATAGTTGGTATCAAAGGATGGTTTAGTTATTTGTGGAAATTAGGATATGAAAACTTTAGGAAGAATCCTATAGAAAAGTTTATATATAGGAAATCTTCCTTGTATTTTGGTGAGTATTGAGTAATGGGTTTCCATGAAAATACATCCCTGTCTGGAAACGAGCAGGTAGAGGTGGCTCTGAAAAAATGTACATAGGGGTAAAACCCGAAAACACCACTTTGAGCTAGACTCAAACGGGAACTGGTACACGACAACGGGCCTTGCTTCACTCTTGGTTACGACACTCCCGAGGGATATGCTTTGGTATATCCATAAGCTTAGTATGAACCATTATTAAATGAACAAAGATAAAATAAAATAAAGATTCACATAATAATATATAATCATGGATAACCTAGATTGGAACCTGGGGGATCACAAGTTAGGATATACTTTTATTCTACAAGTTTATCCTTTTATGCTTAAAGATTCCTTTTCATGATTAATGGCTAAGTATTCAAGCCCCTAATTATATTTTCTTTTATTAGTTAATGGCGGGAAATGGAAGAACATGTCCCAATAACCAAAGTGATAGGAAATGTGATTATTGTCATATTAATATGATAGAGATGATTAGGGGATGAAAAGATGATTATTATTTTGGAAGACATTCACTATTTTGGGGACTCTATATGATCGACGTAAATAGATTACTATGATATTTTCATTGAGGAGTAAGGTTGACTTATATTTTGAAGAATCAATGAATTTAAGGTGGAATTATAGTGATTTAGGTTACTTTTGGGAATGATTAACCTATCATTGGTAAAATATGTCTAGGTTAGATACTTTTGTTATAAGATGTTAGGAGTGGTTGGTGTTGTTAGGAGATGAACAATGAAGTTTATTTTGGATGATTATGTTATCAAATCCCTCTTGTATTTGGGTTTCAATCATAGTTTGGTATATTTTGAGGAATTTTAAGGACCGTTATTTATGGAATGGTCTATGATAAACTTTGGGTAGTACCATGGAACTTTGAAGATTTAAAAGTATTTTCCATTACTATGGGATTATTTCTTTTTGAAGAGTTGTTTTGCCTTACCCTTTCTATTTTTGGGATAATATTTAAAGATAGATCAAATAAATAGTTAATCTTTTGTGGATTATCTGATTCTCTAGAAGAAGATTCTTGTGTTTTGATGAAACCAAGTAGTTTTGAATGCTCATCATTTGGAGAAAATATTAGTTTTGGTAGAAACTTATTAAAGGATGAAACTCTACATGAAGGTAGGTATATTTTATTATGTTTTTGTTCTATGTAGTAAATGAATTCTTAAAAATTATGAAATGGAACATAAAACAAAAACGTTGTTGGTTTACGTTTCCTATAAGGTAATCAAAGACCGTTTACACACATCATAAGCTTGTGATTTTCTTATGGTTAGCTTTCTCCTAATCTTGTTTTCTAGAACTCTGCCTCAGAACATGACCCTTTGTTTTCTACTCCATGTCCATGTTTTCCTACATGGAATCCTAGTGTGGGCTAACTTGGGTTCCCTTTGTACTTCCCATTCTTTCATTTAATGTAATAGTTTTACTGACTCCTTTTCCGATGTGGGACTTTCAATGAAATTTCAAAAACCAGTTTTAAAAATTGAGAGGATGCAATTTCTTAAGGCGGAAGATTGTAACTACTCGAAATTTCGAATGAATCTTGATTCCTAATTTTATGTGTTATTTTATTTTTATACTCAACAAAAATGTTTCATTTGATAACATGACTATAATTAAAATGATACCGTTGGGTTTTGAATGTTATATGACCATTGGTCAATATGACCCCTGGAAACTAAACGTTTTGATTATTGTCTCTAAATACAAGTAATCATGGTTATTAATTATAGAAAGAAGATTCTATAGCCTCACCCAGTAGTCTTGGACCGATCGAAGCCCATCTAACAAATAATGGGAAGGAGGTAGCACCATTGGGCTTTGCTCTGGACCAAACACAAGCCGAACTTCATCGTGTAAAGCTAGAACGGAATCTCCTTTGTGAGAAGTTCAAACTGATAGAAATTACTACTCGTGCGATGTTAGCTGAGCCTCCCTCAGATTATCTCTCCTTAGCACACCTTACACATAGGTCCTATGCTGCTGTGATAAGGGGCTATGTAAGGAGACCGTAACTGCCTTGTGTAATCCTTTGTATTAAATAAAAATTGGGATTTCTTCTTAAGATGATGTTTATGAATTTTAAAATGACCGAATAAATATAGTATGCATATTTTTTATGAATTTAAAAAAAGGATATTTTAAAAATGTTTATGTAAACCTTAAATTATTAAAAATGTGTAGTTATATTCAAAAAATGGTCTTCTACAATTATGCTCATTACGAAATTTAGAGTTTAATAAGATCAACTTTATTTTTGTTGAATAGTTAATTATGGATAGTGATTTTATGCTTAGGATTAGTAATGTGACCTAATGGATTAGTAATCTCACTTAAAGAAAGTATTAATATAATCTAGCCACCTTGATTAAGTAATGTGATTCAATAAAATGGTTAAATAACGGTTTCATAAATTATTATTCAAGTATTAGTTCTTTCAGGTGAATAGTGTTTTTAAATTAAAAATTAAATTATAAATATTTAGAAAATTATTGTTATAAAATGGATTTCTTTTTTGAACTAAGAGCATCGATATTTTGTTAAGGTAATTTTTGGGGTTTTTTCTGAAAAAATGAATTTTTGGTGAATAGTGTATTTATATTAAAATTAAATTAAAAATATTTAGAAAATTATTTTTATAAAATGGTGTTCATTTTTGAAATCAGAGCATTGATATTTGGTTAATGTGAAATTTTGGGATTTTTCTGAGAAAATTGAATTTTCTGTGAATAGTAAAAATACAGTTTTAGGGTTTCGTTATGTTTAATGAAATCATAACTATGTCATGATGATTCCATGATTTATTTTAAGAGATGGTCGACCAAAGGTGATTAATTATTGTATTGGGGGCCCCATGTGGCCTAAATCCATAGGAAATACCATGTGAGAGCACATGGTTTTGAGAAAACCGCTTTTGTGGTGTCCCTTGGCCAATAATGCCTTGTCCCCTCACTTTCCCTATAAATACCAGGCCATATATCATCCATTTCGACTACCCACTCTTCCCCAACTAATTTATGGTCTCATTACCTCCCAAGGAGTCCTCCCAAGGTGCCCCCAAGCCCTCAAAGTCCCATCCTTTGAGTTTTAAGAGTTACGTTTTAAGGTAAGGGATCCGACCTCTCTCTTTCTTTTCAAGAAATCTCATTTATGTAATTTCTTTTATGCTCCATGTTCGTATGTTATATGATGTTATTTTATACTCCTATTACTGAAATTTTTATTTTCATATAATGAGAGATCCCCTCTTACACTCATGATTTCGTTTTATGAAGTTTTAAGTGGCGCCGTTAGGCTGCCGAAATTTTTGTAACAAATTCTTTCTCCCTTCTCATTTTTCAAGATCTATTTTCGTGTAAAGTATTTCAAGTTCCATTTTATAATGTTTGGGTATGATCTCTAAATTTATCGTACTGGTCTTTTATGATCATATGATGAGAGACCCCATTTTATCTCTTTAATTCAGTATTTTAATGTTTTATGTGGCGCCGTTAGGCTGCTGAATTTTTAAGGGATTCTTTCACCCTTCTCTTTTTCAAGTTAAATTTTCTGGTCAAGTCTATCAAGTTCATTTTCATTATGTTGGGGTATGATCTCTATATATATCATACTGATCATTATTTTTCATATGATGAGAGACCCTATTTGATCTCGTCAATCCATTTTATGGATGTTTTAAGTGAAGTAGTTAGGCTACTGAATTTTTAAGGGATACTTTCACCCTTCTCATTTTCAAGTTATATTTTCTGGTCAAGTATTTCAATTTCCTTTTCATTATGTTGGGGTATGATCTCTATATCTATCATACTGATCATTTTTTTCATATGATGATAGACCCTATTTGATCTCGTCAATCCATTTTTGGATGTTTTAGGTGACGCCGTTAGGCTGCTGAATTTTTAAGGGATTCTTTCAACCTTCTCTTTTTCAAGTTATATTTTTTTCTCAAGTCTTTCAAGATACTTTTCATTATGTTGGGGTGTGATATCTATATATATCGTACTGATCATTTATTTTCATATGATGATATACCCTATTTGATCTCTTCAATCCATTTTATGATGTTTTATGTGACATTGTTAGGCTGCCGAATTTTCATAGGAGAAATCTTATTTTTGTATTCCTTTCAGGTTTTTCGTTTCATATGGTATATCATTCAAATTTCATTAACATGTTTCTTAAATCATTTATATTCTGTTCCTCTACTGTTTAATGGGTCATTCATTAATGTTTTACCCATGTCCTCTCTATTTTCAATGTTTTCTAAAACCCCGAAACAAAGTCGTTATGCTGAAGAATTTCCGTCTCAAAATGTCTCTCTATTTTTCTCAAAATTATGTTATGTTATTACGTGAATAATTTAAGCTATTATTTCTATAGGGGTATTCACATATATATTAAAATGTTCTATTTTAAATTTTGGGATTTATATACATGAACCCCACTTTCCCTTTCCCTGGGTTTAAAGTGACATTAAGATCATGTCTTTAAAGTAGTTTTTAAAACGTTATGATTATGAAATGAAACCCATTTATTTTATGCTATATGGGTTGTTTATGAAATGGTTGATGATGATATATGTGGCTAACATGATAATAAATACATGTCAAGGGTGCGCCCAGTTAGCACTCCAATGCATTGGGTAAAGACTTAATCTCTAGAGTTGACTTTTTAGACTAATACCTTGGTGAATATCCATGGTAATTATTAATGACACCTTGGGGATGGACCTTTTTGAAACGAAATGATTTTCAATATTCAATGTTGCAGCCACATCTTCAATATATAAAAAATGTTATTTTTATTATGATATATCTCATGATTTATTTCACATGCCTTAAAGTTCATTTCATGACCTTATTGAAGTATCTCAAGTTCAAATGTAAAATATTTATCTTGTTTCCCTTACTAGGACTTCTGCTCACCCATTATTTTGATGTATTTCCCCAGGTTATGAGATGAAGTAATGAACCTAGGATGAATATGAGGTGAATCCTTTCATGTTTTTAAGAAGAATGTTTTATGTTTTCATGTTTTAAGTTCCCAGTTTCCAAGACACTAATCCTTAATGATCCTCGGTTTTGTAAAATGTAATGAAAGTTTATGTGATAAATAGGCGGGATGCTATAGATATTGCCTCATAAATGACTCAATATAATGTTGTTCCATACATTTATCATTTGTATTCCCATCATGATTAATATCTAGATAATTATGTGTTAGAATATGAACGTGGTATTCAATTTCAGATCCCATTTAATTCAATTTTTCAGGGGACAATCATCGAATTTTCAATCAAAATCACAATTAATGTAGTTCCTTTGGGCTCCATCCATTGACTAAAACCAAAATAATAGTGTATGAAATAATTTTCATATTTAGGAACAACATAATCCATTAAAAACCTATGTGATTGAAAACATATGACACATATCATAATCTAGGACACCATTGGTTTACCCTAGGATATTCATAGCCAACATATATTTAAATACTCAATGATGATTTATAATGAGTTTTTGAATTCCCAAAGCATATCCCATGAGAGTGTCTAACCAGTTGTACAATAAGGATCTTTGTTATGTACCATATTACCATGAGTTTGGCTCAGAACATCGTTTCAGAGTTATCAGCACTATGTAAATCAATTACAGATCCACACCAACTTTTAGTATATAGATATTTATTTATTTCTTGGAAACCACTCAACATATAATTCCTCAAAATTCTATGTCATTTTACATTAATTTCCCTTATCCATAGTATTACTAATAGACATGCCCTTATTTTTCTCACTATGGTTTTCATTACCTAGATTTAAAAGGTCAACAATAACTTTTCACTCATACCACTATAGCAAACCTCACATTTCAAAAATAGCAATTAGATAAATTTTTTGTAATAATTAAAAAACATAAAAAAATATACCTAAAGACCGTAATTAGTGTAATAACTTTGGAAACATGGTAACATAAACACTGGTACATAAATTATATACATCATCTCCCACAAGGTTCTCCTTATTTATATCCCTTATTAGACAAATTAAACATAAAACATATCATCATAACCTAGGGGAAAGGAATGATAAAAAGGGGTGAGCATATATGCTCATCAAGGTTAAAAATGGGATACATGTAAACATAAAATGAGAATAATGGTTTGGGATCATGATCAAAAAAATATAAGACCATACGACGTATATCAATGATTGTAAGAGTAGTCATTTCATAAAGATTTGATATTCAAAAGACATGAATAATAATGAAATAAGGTGCATAATCCATGAAAGAATAATATAAGAATAAAACATGGAATTGTTGCAGAAAAATAATCAAATAATATGATATCCAATGAATCTAGGGAATCCCATCCAGGGCTATATTGGTAGTATAGGTTCACTAACCATACCATATTGGTAGTAATTATTCACAATCAATGATATCATGGTATCATGAGTTCACTCTCCATACCATCTTATTAGTCACGGTTCAATCACATGACAATATTATTAGTCAAATTTCATTCCCCAGACAATCATAGTATATCTTATTAGAAATAAAACATTACCCAATGCATTGGAGGTGGATATATGTAAAACCCATCTCATAGTGAAATCATTCATACATGTGCGAAAAGATCATAAATAGTCATATCATAACCCATGATCTCAAATGGGTATTATAAACATGTAATTGTAAGAACCCATATCTTTGTTTTTTTTATGTATTTTCTTTTCTGGAGTTTTTTGATATGTTTGGAGATTCTGGAAAATTTTGAAGTACACGCCGTGTACTTTTTGAGTACACACCGTGTACTCTTCTCTAGCCCAAAGCCGGGTGTTGGCCATACACGGCCCACACACATGGTGTGTATGGGTGATCTGGAGGCTGATTTTGGTGGAGTACGGAAAACCCACTACATGTCGTGTACTTTAAAAATACACGTCGTGTACCTTTTTTTTCTAAACGGACCAGGGTCGTGCCTCATCATCATAAACCACTTCATATAGGTTTTGTTTGTCCGAGAGCAACCCGTACGGACAGATCTTCCCCAATCTCCCACCTCTCAATCCATTCTCTGATTCGAGCATGGTTAATTGCGTTGGAAGCGCATCGTTGAGTTCTTCCTTCTGCATGAGCCTTGTTTTCCATTTCCTCCTCTTTATCAAGTTGTATAAGGTTGAGTGTTTTGTGCATTTTCTTAGATCTACGATGTTATAGGGGGAATTAGCCTTCGTGGTTCAAGTATATCGATCTCCTTGGATCGAGGTATGTGGTTTGTACCTTACCATTCAATGTCTCTGATTTTTATTTGCAAATTCCACCAATACCCATGAACGGGGTATTCTGTGTTTACCTTTTTTCCCTTTTTGTTTTCCCGCATTTCCTATATGCTTGTGTAGAGGTATATTGACCATTTTAGAGGATAATTATTTGTTCGTGGATGTATTATCCCTTTCTTTGTTTTTTTTATGACCATTGGATCTCGTTTTTTTTGGCAATTTCACCTGTTTTCATGCCTCACTGTTATAGGTTGAAGTGAAAATCATGCCATGCATGTTGCCTTGTTTACTATAAAGCTAAGTAGATCCATAGGTGTACTTTGGTTAGCCAAGTAGCTCTATAGGTTTACTTCTTCCTATAGCATTATTATGCACTGACTAGCACGAGTCTGAGAGAACCTAGTGCTGTAGACTATAAGGGATAGACCGAGTGAGATTCCCAGAGAGTCTTAGATATTACATTATACGGAGGGGATGGACTGAATGAGCTCTTAGAGAGTCATGGATTTTATAGACTACAGGATGGTAGATCGAGTGAGCTTGCTCAACGAGTCCTAACTTGTTTGAATCTCTTTAAGAACCATCACAGGATAGAGGGGGAATTGACCGAGTGAGCTTCCTCAGAGAGTATGTGGTATACCTGAGGCTATAGGAGGAATTGAACGAGATAGCTTCCTTATAGAGTCTCTAGTCCTTGGGGCTAAGAGCATTAGAATGTGTGATCTTCCTCAAGAGAGTCTCTGACTACCCTAGACTAAAAGGGGAATTGACCGAGTGTGTTTCCCCAGAGAGTCTCATAAATTCCTATGACCAAGCCAAAGGGGTTAGGCTGAGTGCTATGCCCAGAGGATTGTAGTACTTCTTGTATAGGACTAGAGGGGATGGTTGCGAGTAATTCCCAGAGGATTTCCGGATTTTTATATGTTTGTCTCGCTGCTGTTGATTTGTTGGGGACTGATTGCTGCTTTGTATTATCCTGTTTTACTTCTTAGTGTTTACTGCCTTCTGCTTGCTGTTGCTATTTACTGCTTATTGTACTTTTACCTACCATATACTCACTGACTATTAGGCATAGATTTTCAGGTGAATTACTACTGGTATTTTATCTCACATCCTGTTTGGTCCATGCTTTTGGGCCCAACCAGTCTATGTTGTTGCATGTATAGGCAAGGGAAGACACCCTTCGACTTCTGGAACATGATTGCTTGGAGCAGGAGAGCATGGGACTGAGCTTTGGCTCACGATGCAAAAAAGGTATTTACTTTTATTTTGTACTTGTTTTGGTACTATAGTGCTTTCCAGAATTGTGACTAGTTTGGCTGCTTTCCTAGTTATGTATCATGCATCATTTCTTATATACATATGGTCTCCAGTTTTCTGGTTTTGTTTTTCACTGTTATATTGTTGGTTATAACTGCTTCAGCTATTGTATGTTTATTCTTCATCCACTGTGTACTCTGCCAATGAGGGAATCATTTCCCCACTATTACACCCAAGGCCCTCTCTACTAGTATGTAGCCTCCGGCGTTTGGGGAAATGCGCTTGAGGCCATGTGACCAACCATGTACGGGGCGCCTCTAGGTGGCTATCGGAATCGGGACGTTACAAAGTGGTATCAGAGGAATTCTTTTCTCTTTCATTACTATTTGGATACTTTATCCAGGTATAGTATAAATTTGGTACTTGGTAATAATATGTGTCTGGGAGTAGTTAAACTGTGTATAGGGAGAATTCGTACTACCTCGTTTATTGCAGTTTTCTGGTTTTGAGATTTTACGGTTGATACGATTTCACCTAGAGTGATTCACATGCTTTGTATTGTTATTGTTTTGATATTACGGTTCTATTTCTGTCACAACCTGATGATATGAGGGTATTCCATCTCATGCATCACATAGGCACTTGTAGAAATCACATGCCATGAATTCATGCCATGCTATTTAGGGTACATTATCGATTGTATGCTGTTGTGATAGACGTTGTGTAGATTATGCATGTTGTTGTGATAGATGCTTGATAGAATCTCTGATTCTTGTTAAGGAATCGTTTGTATTGTACTTTTTTTCAATGAATTCCAAATTTTGATTCTTGAGAAGTTATGGGCCATCTTTAATCAGAAATTGGTGGATCATGATTCTGTTTCCTCTTGTACATGACTGTAGGGGATGCCAAGATTTGATTCGCGGCGAGTATGGGCCCTCACAGATCGGAATTTGGCACCTCTTTGCCTTTTTCTCTGTGTTTCTGGGTTTCTGTGCAGTTTCTGAGCTATTGTCCATAAAAAACCATAACACAAGGCATGTACTTTATGGTAACACGCCATGTAGTTTTTAGGCCGTGTTACTGATTGTGTGTGCAAGAACACAGTGTTGTGAAAATAACGCCAAGAGCACGCCATGTATGGTATGTACACGCCATGTCGTGTCTAGCCTTGTACCCGGCCGGGTCACTAACAACACGGGTCTGGGAAGCTCAAGTAGAACATGTTGTGTGGGTGAAGAACATGTCGTGTAGTTATTTCCAGGCACCAGGACAAGTCACGAACAACACGGGTCGGCGTGACCTTCTCTAAGACATGCAGTGTCGCTTTTGGAACACCTCTTGTAGTCTTTCCCAGGTACTCGACCTTGTCACGAACAACACAGGGCGGTGTCACCTTCTTCTATACACATCGTGTTTGTTCAGAATGTGTCATGTAGGTTCCACCCATGTAGAGGACCGTTTAACTAACAACATGGGCCGCCGAGTCAGTGTCTAGTACACATCGTGTCCCTAGGGAACACGCCATGTAGTATGAGGTTACATTGAACCATGTGGTTCAGCCGTGTAAAGATAACCAGGCAAGGGAATAGTCTTCAAGTACACGCCGTGTGTTTGGTCAACACGTCGTGTAGTTTGAGGTGTTACATGACCTGTAGGGACGGGGTACATGCCCTTGTTAGTGGCTTAAGAGGACATGACATGTTGTTTTTATACTCGTCGCATAGTCGTGTTTTGTACACATGTGTGTTTTTCTTCCCCTGTTCTTATTTTGAACTCTTTTGTTCTCTATCTTTGTTTTCGGATCTAAGGTATACTTTTTATCTTTCAGAGGTATGCCTCTAAGATGTCCTCCGGTAGTACGTCTATCATCAGGCAGTGATTAGATGCCATATATGGCTAATCATGGACATCCTGTTGATCCTCCAGTCGAGCCATCCTTGGCACTGACTATCATACCCGTTGAAGGCGTCGTGGCACAATTTAGGGGGGACTTCCTGAGGATGATGCATACCTTCCAGGGAGCACTGCCTCCTGCCCCGTCGATAGCTGAGTTGATATGGGTTTTCCAGCACCAGCATCCTCCTACTTTTTCAGGGGATGCAGGTCATCAGGCTGCAGAGTCATGGATAGAGGACACACTGACCATCATTGAGCACATGGAGATCCTTATGGAGAAAAGGGTAATGCTGGCTACTTATATGCTCAGGGACACCGCCAAGAGGTGGTGGGAGGTGATCTCACAATCAGGGAATCAAAATGATATGTCTTGGGACATGTTTCGACACTCCTTCAATGACTACTTCTATCCTGAGATCCTGAGGGTCGATCGAGCCCGGGAGTTTATGAGTCTGCAGCAGGGTACACTCTCTATTATGGAGTACTCATCTTGCTTCACTGAGCTGCAGCGTTTCACACTGATCCTATAAGGTGATATGATTTTCCTTGTTAGGAAGTTCGAGGACAGTATCAGGCAGGAGATCCGTTCCCAGGTGAATATATTCCAGTTGAATTAGATATCTTCCATTGTCAACTAGGTGTTGATCACTGAGCACAATCTGATAGATTCTGGAGCAGTTATCCCGGGTGGTTCGATATCTAGAGCTGGTGTTCCTCCTACGGACAGTAGGAGGCATCACGGAGAGTCTTCTCAAGGAGATCGTGGTTCGTGAGATGCGTCTTATGGCAGCCAGGTTATATGCTACCAATGCGGTAGGAGTGTATATACTAGGCCTCGGTTCCAGAGGTATCCGATGGAGTGCCGGTCTTGTGGCAAGATGGGCCATCTTCAGCTTTTCTATCATATCTTCTCAACTTCAACTGGTGGTAGGGGTTCTTCTATGACCCCGCGTTCTGGAGATGCATCACCAGTTTCCCACCAGTCAGTGAACTGGAGTTATTCCGGTTGTTCAGGCCGAGGTGGAGGTCACAACCGTGGTGGTTAGTCACCGGGTCATCAGCGACAGCAGAGTGGATCATCTCAGAGCGTCCATCCAGGGGCACAGGGCCGCGATGCATTCCCGTATTTCGCCGTGGAGAAGACCTATCAAGAGAATAATCTCCTTCCTTCTACAGTTCGAGGTATGATCTTAGTAGCCTCAGTTTTATCTTCAGAACTTTTTGATACTCGTGCTTCCCATAGCTTAATCTCTCTTGCGGTTGTGGAGAGCCTTGGGCTCTATATCTTTTCGTCTACTGACTTGTTGACTCTTGAGACACTGTTGGGAATGAGGACATCTAGCGTACGTTAGTGTAGAGAGTGCCCTCTCAAGGTTGCGAGTTGACATTTCTTATGGGTCCTCTATGTCTTATAGATGACCAGCTATAATTTCATTCTCAATATGGATTGGTTAGTCTCCTTCCAGGAAGTCGTTGATTGCTATAGCTGCAAGGTGAGTTTCATATCACCAGAGGGCAGATCCTTCCTTCATAGAGGTGAGTGGGATATCCATGCGCGTAGAGATGGACCCGAGCATCATGGGCTAGGGGAAGTTACAGCCCAGATTTCCAGTATTTATCTGGATGATCAGGGGACATCACAGTTAGACATTACTCCAGTGGTGGATTGTTTCAGGGATTTCTTTCTAGGGGACTTTTCAGGTTTACCTCCAAAGAGTGAGGTATAATTCTCGATTGAGCTCATTCTAGGAGCAGCACCAGTACTCATTCCTCCTTATAGGATGGTTACACCTAAATTGCAAGATCTCAAGAAGCAGTTGGAGGAGTTGCAGGAAAAGGGTTTCATATGATCCAGTACTTCTCCTTGGGGTTCGCCTATCCTGTTTAAAAAGAAGGCAAACGGTACCCATCGGCTTTGTGTGGACTATCGGAAGATGAAATAGTATATAGTCAAGGACCCATATCACTTTTCGAAGATCGATGAACTCTTTGATCAACATTGTAGAGCCCGTGTGATCACGAAGATCGACATGAGGTCCTGTTATCATAAATTGTGCGTTAGACCATCAGATATACCTCAGACAGCTTTTAGGAGCAGGTATTGTCTTTTCGAATATACAGTCAGGTCGTTTGGACTTACAAACGTGCCTGCAGTATTCATAGAACTGATGAACTGAGTGTTTCATCCGTACATGGACTCCTTTGTCGTGGACTTCGTGGATGATATCTTGGTGTAATCTCACACTCGACACGACCATGCCGCACATCTTGAGATCGATCGGAGTACACCATGTGAGAATCGGTTGTATGCTAAACACTCGAAGTTCCACTTTTGGATGGATCATATTCACTTTCTGGTCATGTTATCTCGGAGACAGGAGTGTCAGTAGACCCAGAAAAGTGAGAGTTGTTGTTTCCTTGGAGCAGCTGACGATTGTATTTGAGGTGAGATGTTTCCTAGGGCTGGCCGGATACTATATACGCTTCATTCAGGAGTTCTCATGATTATCTGCACCGTTGATAGTTCTGACCAAGAAGGGGTGATGTTTTTATGGTCAGATTCTTGTGAGTCTGCCTTTCAGAAGCTGAAAGGGAGGTTGATGTCAACACCGATACTAGTCTTTCCAGAGCCTGGAAAGGGCTACACTATCTACTGTGATGCTTCAGGTATCGGACTGGGATCTGTTCTCATTTAGGGAGATGGTTTCGTTGCATATGGGTCTGGGCAGTTGAGGCCACACGAGAGGAATTACCCTACGCATGATCTGGAGTTGGCCGCTGTTGTCCATGCCTTATGCTGTTAGAGACACTATCTTCTGGGAGAGCACATTGTGGTTTTCACCAACCAAAAGAGTCTCATGTATATCTTCACTCAGAACGATCTGAATCTGAGACAACGCAGGTGGGTCGAGTATCTTCATTCATTTGAATTCAAGCTCGCCTAAACACCATGAAGGGGAAACACAGTGGATGATTCTTTGAGAAAGGGAACTCATATTCAGGCAGTTCAGGAGGCCAGTAGTGAGTGGAATCTTATGGCTTTGTTCTCAGATATGCATCTAGAGGTTCACGACAGGCATGGACATACCTTTCATTCATCTATGGCTATTACCTCTACACATATTTATCAGGTATGAATGAGGCATCTATCATACTCAGAGGCCTTAGTCCTACGAAAGAGTTTATCAGGAGGGGAAACTATTCTTGGATGGACAATGGGTGAGGATGAGATCATTCGTTTCTAGGGACACGTATGGGTGCCAGCAGACATATGTGAGGAGCTGATATGGGGTTTTCCTTCCTCATTTTGGGCAGTTCATCCTGGAGTCACCAAGATGTATCGTGATCATCATTTCAAGTACTGGTGGCCAGGTATGAAGAAGGACGTAGATAGTTTTGTCATTAAATGTTCTTCTTATCAATAGGGGAAAGCAGAGCATCAATGACCAGCATGGATTTTACAACAGTTATCCATTTCCGGATTGGAAGTGGAATGATATCGTGATGGACTTCGTGACCGGGTTACCGAGGAAACCTCGGGGAAGTGATGATGTTTGGGCCATCGTCAACAGGTTTATGAAGGTAGAACACTTCTTGACGATCAAGGAAACCATTAGTGTTGATGATCTGGGACAAATTTACATCAGAGAGATGGTACGTCTACATAGAGTTCCACACTCCATTGTTTCAGACAGGGATGCACGCTTTACCTCTCGGTGCAGGCAGAAAATTCAGAAGTCCTTGGGCACATTTTTACTTTTGAGTACAACATACCATCCCTAGACCGATGTCCAGTCCAAGCGTACGATCTAGGTTCTTGAGGATATGCTATGAGCCTGCATTCTAGACTTTAGCGGTTTTTGATATAAGCATATACATCTTCTGTTGTTTGCCTACAACAACAGTTTTTAGGTGAACATTTAGATGGAACCATACGACGCTCTGTACGGTAGGTCATGTCGATCACCCTTATGCTGGATGAAGGTAAAAGAGGCAGATTTTCTAGGAACACGTCTTGTTCAGGATACCTCTGAGCAGATAGAGCTGATTCAGATGAGGATGGCTACAACATTGTCTGGAGAGAATTAATATGCTGATCAGTGGAGATTAACTCTCGAGTTTGATTTCGGAAAATAGGTTTTCATGCATGTCGCACTGAGGTTGGGACACAAGAGGATTCAGAGACAAGGTAAGATTTCACTGCAGTACGTCAGGTCGTTTGAGGTGTTGGAGAGAGTTGGGCCGGTTTTCTATCGGTTGTAGCTACCTTAGAGGTACCGGGCTATTCAAGACATCTTCCACGTCTCTCAGCTTTGATGTTACATTTCAGACTCATCTTCTGTCTTTCAGCCTGAGGAGGTTGAGCTCGAAAAGGATGCGTCATTTGAAGAGAATCTTATCCGGATTGTCGATCATGGTGCAAAGGTTCTCCGAGGGTGGTCTGTTCCTATGGTACAAGTGCTATGGAACCACATGCGAGTACATGATGAGACTTAGGAGAGAGATGCTGAGGTTTGATCATAGTGGCTGCAGCTATTCAAGGATCCTTCTTCTACTCACACCTAGGGAAATTCGGGGAGGGATTTATTTAAGGGGGGATGTTTGTAAGAACTGAAATCCTCGTTTCAAGAATGTATTTCCTTTTCTGGAGTTTTTGAATTTTTTTAGATTCTGGAAAATGTTGAAGTAAACGCCGTGTACATTCTGAGTTCCCGCCGTGTACTCCTCTCCAGCTCGAAGTGATGTGTTGGCTGTAACTAGGCCACACACATGGTGTGTAGGGGTGACGTGGAGGTCGATTTTGGCATAGTACATAAAACCCACTAGACGACGTGTACTTTAAAAATACAAGTCGTGTACTTTTTTTCACTAAAAGGACCGAGGTTGTGCCTCATCATCATAAACCACTTCTTCTAGGTTTGGTTCATCCAAGAATGGCCTGTACGACTGGATCTTCCCTAAGATCTCACCTCTCTATCCGTTCTCTGATTAGAGCACTGTTGATTGCGTTGGAAGCTAAACGGTGAGTACTTCCTTGTGCTTGAGCCTTGTATTCCATTTCTTACTCATTCTCAAGTTATCTAATGTTGAGAATTTTGTGCGTTTTCTAAGATCTATGATGTTATAGGTAGAATTATCCATCGTGGTTCAATTATATCGATCTCTTAGAATTGAGGTAGGTGGTTTGTGCCTTACCATTCAAAGTATTTGAGTTTTATATGGAAATTCCACCAATACCCATGATCCGGGTATTGCGTGTTTACCTTTTTGCCCTTATTGGTTTCCTGCCTTGCCTGTATGCTCGTGTAAAGGTAAATTTACCATGTTAGTGGATAATTTGTTGTGTTTGGTTGTATTTTACCTTGCTTTGTTCTGTTTACAACCTTTGGGTCTTGTTTGCTTTTGGTTGTTTCACCTGTTTTCATGCCTCGCTGTTATTGGTTGAAGTGAAATTCATGACAAGTATGTTTCCTTGTATACTGTTTAGCTATATAGATCGATAGGTGTACTTTGGTTATCCATGTATCTCTTTAGGCGTACTTTGGCCTATAGAATTATTATGCACTGACTGGCATGGGGATGAGAGAACCTGGTGTTGTAGACTATAAGGTATAGACCGAGTGAGCTTCCTAGAGAGTCTTAGATATTACAGGCTACAGAGGGGATGGACCGAGTGAGCTCCCAGAGAGTCATGGATTTTATAGACTACAAGAGGGTAGACCGAGTGGGCTTCCTCAAAGATTCTTACCTTGTTTGAATCTCTTTAGGATCCTTCACAGGCTAGAGGGGTAATTTACTGAGTGACATTCCTCAGAGAGTCTGTGGTATACATGAGGTTATAAGAGAAATTGACCAAGATATCATACTCAGAGAGTCTCTAGACCTTGGGGCTATGAGGGTTAGACCGCCTGATATTCCACAAGAGAGACCCTTACTACCCAAGACTATAAGGGGAATTGACCGAATGAGCTTCTCTATAGAGTCTCATAAATTCATATGACCATGCCAGAGGGGTTATGCTGAGTGCACTGCCCAGAGGGTTGTGGTACTTCTTGGATATGACCAGACGGGAAGGCTGCAAGTATATCATAGATGGTTTCCGGCTTTTTAGTTATTTGTTTCACTGCTGTTGATTTGGTATGGATTGATTTTTGCTTTGTATCATCTTCTTTCACTGCTTACTGTTTACTTTCTTCTGCTTGATGTTGCTGTTTACTGCTTATTATACATTTACCTTACATTTACTCACTAACTATTAGGCACAAATATTTGGGTGATGCCTACAGGGATTTTATCTCACACCCTATATTTGCCATGCTTTTGTGCCCAAGAAGACTATGTTGTTTCAGGTATAGACAAGGGAAAGCGCCCGTCGACTTCTAGAACTTGATTACTTGGAGCAGGAGAGCATGGGAACGAGCTTTCACTCGCGATGCTGAGGAGTTGTTTACTTTTATTTTGTACTTGTTTTGGTACTGTAGTTCTTTCAAGCGTTGTGAATTTTTTTGATGCTTTCCTCGTTATGTATCATGCATCATTTCTTATATAGATATGTGCTCCAATTTTCTGATTTAGTTTTTCACCGTTTTATTGTTTTTTATTACTACTTCCACTATTGTATGTTTATTCTTCTTCTTCTTTGTACTCTTCCAATGAGGGCATAGTTTCCCCACTATCACACCCAAGGCCCTCACTGCTAGTCAGCAACATCTGGCGTTTGGGGAAAAGCGTTTGAGGCCATGTGACCAACCTGTATAGAGCATCTCTGGGTGGATTCCGGAACAAAGACATTATAGTAATCATACTATAACCTATGGAAATATATAGGTTTTATAATCATCTCTTCATAAACATAACCTCTGGAATGATGTGGGTTTCGAAATCATATAACCTTTGAAATAGAAAGAGGCTTCATAAAAATCATTCCATCAAATTGTGATCCATTTAGATAAAGAATATTTGTGGGAACATTTAATAATTTACACATTAAGGCATGAGTGACACCAATATATTTTATTATAAATGGGAAATAATGTTTAATGGCCTTGTAAAAAATTTCTTGAGGAAAATATCCTTTCATCATTGAAAACAAAATTATAAAAAAACTTTTAATACCCATTTTAAATGAAACTTTATTATAAAAATTATAACGGATTCTATTGAATAAATGAAGCATTTTAAAAACTATTTTTATTGAAAATTGTAATCAATGATATTATGAATTTTTTTTCAAAAACATGTTTTTAGAAAATAATAGAATTATAAATGAATTGAAAGAGACAATAATATTTTACATAAAAACATTATATTATGTACTAATGAATTAAATAGTTTTACTAAAACATTAGGATATATTGAATATACATAATAGAAATAAATTCATAGTATTTTTGATATATGAGTAACAATATTCCATCCATGTAAGCATAAACGTAAATAATCTCGAGAAGCGATGATATTTTCTTAATAATCACATACAAATTGGATTTTTTATCATACTCTCCTTATATGAAATGTAAATTTAATAAATCATAAAATATCATTAATAGAAGGATATTCATGATATAACATGTAAAATGGGTGTATATAAACCTCGAGAAATACTTTATGTGTGTAACCCAACATGATTCTCAAAGATGGAAAAGTGAGAGAAATAATTTTTTACTGATTTGATAACTTTTGAAACATAAAATCCATGAATTAATGTTCCTAAAAAAAATATGTTAATACCCATATATTTATGTATAATATAAACATAATAAAATCATTGGAATTATATACACCAAACAAAAGTAATGATTGGTGAACATCGCATGTATCTTAGTGGAATAGAAATATAGATGAAATCCCCTTACCATGTGTCTTGAATCCCTTTGTATTCGTACAAGGTTCATGTATAATAAATTTAAATTTATTATAAATCTTTTCCATAATAATATTAATATACAAAATACCATATAGGGTTAGATTATTACCTTATATTATACACTTGTTAATGATCTTTTGATAAGGTTTCTTTTCAGGTAATATTCTCTCTGTTATTCGCATGTGTCGTAATTTTTTATATATTTGGTCTTTATAACCATATCATGATTTAAATAATATAAATAATGGTATAAATACCATATATATACATTATATTGATATTATAATATTCTATAGCATATGTAATTATAAAATTTAATAGACCATTCATGGACACTATAAGCCTTACATACACATGAAGGTTGATTCATTTTAATTTTTGAATTTAGATAAACAAAGAAACCAATATATAAGTATATATATATCATAATTAAATTTTTTTTTTAAATAATATATTTATTATATTTTAAATATAACCATCCTTAATAAAATTCTTGTGGTATATAAAAATGTAATAATGCTCTGAGGGGGCGGTTGTCCACACTTCCTCAAATAAAATTATCGTATTAACAACAAATGAAAAGTCAAAAGATATGTGTTGTAAGAGGAATATATAATCTCAATGAAATAATAATATAGTATATTTCATATATAAATAGATTATATATCATAATGTCTATCATGGAAGGTGTAAATTAAAAAAATGAACAATAACTATTTCTTGAGGCAGTAGTTCGTTGTACAGAAAAGCAATATGTCCATTACCCATTATATAGAGTTGTGTGTAAGTGTAGGTCAATAACATAGCATAAAAATTGATATTATATTTATTATACTTGTGTATTCATAAAATAATGTATTAAATATAGTGGATGTATGGTTCTGGAAAATAAAGGAAATGAGCATGAGAGAAGACATTACCACTACATTGAGTAACTCCTATTGGTTTGTGACAATACAGACTCCTTTTATATAATTATTACAAAATGGATGGATTAAAGGATGAAATTTAGGATTTTAGGTTCTCTTTGGTCAGATTTTAGGTGACCAATATGCCTTGAGAGTAGTGAGGAATTGGGTAGAGGTGGAGGACTTCTATAGGGATACTAATGGACACAGTTGAAATTTTTTTTATACAGTTAGTTCTACTCCAATTTCTACCCAAAAAGACAAAACAACTGATTAATATATGTTTACTGGATATTTAATGGATATTAAATGGATGTTGGACAAGTTTATGGGATTTTTTGGATCTTATATTTAAGGTGTAATACATTACTAACCTAACTTTTCTCTCAACTAATTTAATTAATTTTGATCACTTTCACTAATAATTTTGTTCAAAACATAGATGAACTTTTTACAAATTATATAATAATATGATTCTAAATTTTCAATAAATTTTTACAAATTCTAATCACATAATTGGTAAAAATAAATTTAATATTAATCCTATAGTCAAGTCATCAATTTAGGTTTTAAAAGATAAAATGATAATAAGTTTACCAAGTTTTTATATCCAATTTCAATGTGAAATTGGTTCCAATGAAAAATCTAAGACGAACTATTCATAATATTATCTCATGAAACTATTAAAAAAATGTAAAATATAATTTATCCTTTTGACTGAATTAAATTAAAAAATATTTTAAAATTGAAATTCATTATTATCACTATTCATCCAAAAATGGTGTTTGTTTCAAAAATCCCAAAATTTGACCATAAAGTAAAATTAAAAATATTTTTTATTTTATCAAATTAAATTTATAAAGGTTTCTAAAATTAATTTTAGTATTTTTCATATAAGTAAATTAAAATTTTATCATTTGAGAAAACAATATTTTTAATCATATAATAAATTTACCAAAAAGTAATATCTTTTATTTTAAATATGATTTATTTATATAAAACATTTATAAACAATATTATAAAATTATATATTACAATTCAAATAACCTTGTTTAAATAAAAGGCTATAAATATCTCATTTAAAATTTTTCAAATGAAATATGTTTCATAAAACTCAGTGTAGTTTGTATTGTAAACCAACTAAGTGTTTTTTGTATCATATGCCAGGTTAGTGTTGCGTGTAAAGAAAGACAAGTCATATACATGTGAAATGAATGTTTTACATATAGTATTGAAATTTTTAAATGAATGTTTTATTTATTTAAAAAAATATCCATAAAAACTCGGGGTGTTGCAGGTTAACCTTCTAAAGATCGATCTAGAAATACACATTTATATCAATCCAATTTGTATATAATTCTAGTACCATTTCAATTATTTTTTTATAATTAACATATGAATATTTAAATTCACACTCCATACCTTATCCCTTCGATACCTAATTAACCATATACACTTTAACGAGAAATGTTAATAAATATATCCAGTTTCAACGGACCCCAGAGACATAGTTATAATACACAACCAATGGATATATAATTTGTTTATAAATAATAAGAGGTTTTCTCTTTCCTATAGAGAATATTCATTAAAAAAATTCCACCAATAGATTTATAGTACATATTTCTATTCAAATATTCCACAGTGAAATCCTCAGAATGATTATTAATAAGTTAATTAATGGAATTTCAATTTTAAAATGGTTAATAGTCTTTGTATCCTATATATTACAATTTCAAAATATCTTAATTAAATAAAAATTTAAATATAATGTCAACCTATATCATGTATTCCAAAAACAATTTGAAATATTTTTTGTACGGACCGATAGGAGATTTGATTAACACTAAGTGAGGTGGTGGGGATAATATGTCATATGATCTTTTTATCATTTTATAACAGTTTACACTAATACCTCTTTGACCTAAAATATTATAGATTTTACCTTTTATATTTTCCATGTCATATTTTGGAATATTAATGCATAAAAATATAGGACATGATATGTTTTGAATGAAAACTACTCATTTAGAGTAGCTAGACCTTTAAATGTATGATGATATCCAGGACATGTATTTTCCATTATATAATTTGAAATAAAATATTGTGTTGTGGAATGAAAACAAATTATATCCATGTGTGATTCCTTATATTATATTGAAGAGATTGAGAAAATCCACTTCCCTAGACTAGTAATATCATGGTCCAACATTTATGCTCCATGATAGATATTTATACTATCTCTAAAGATCGAATTGAATATTTTATATAGATGTATGACACCAATAAATACTTATTCCCCTTGATACATTTGATGGGTTCCATTTTTTATGTATTCATCATCCATCTTTCCATTATAATAACAACTTCTTCACATTCTTACCTAGATATAGGTATGAACACCCTCTATTATTTCTTGATCTACACTATTTCTATCTCATTTATCAATCTAATATTTTCTATATGAGGAATTTTTTTAGAGTAAATAAGGAAAAACAATCTTATTATTCTCATTAGCAAACCAAAACCATCTATTTCTTTATTCCACTATAAATTTTTTTTCATGTATTTTTATAAATTTATTGATGTTCGTCTAGTAATGTATATCCAATGAATGTACATATAAGCTTTATTTTGATTATACCTTTCTAAATGAATGAAAATATGATGGTAAAACTCTATAATGTATTTACATGATCCTTTTTATAACAATCCATATACACCTATTTATAGAATAGCTCAACTGATGAATGATTTTCTACTGGTTATTTTTCTGAACAATAATTTTCTTACTTAGGTGGTTCAGTTTTTTTAGGTTCATTAGGTACATTTAATACCCCTGTCCCATTTTTTAACCAAGTCATTAACCCTAGTGATAATGGATATGAATAATTTTGGAATAAACTTTCTTATAGTGAAAACTAATCGCCACCTTAACTCTTTTTCCTCATAATTATTTTCTTCACACCTTTTTATAGTAAAAATAGACCATAATATAGGTTTGGCCATGACTGAAATAGAGGAAACTGAATTTTATTTTCTCACTCTTTAAAATATTGAATTTAAAATTTCAATATCCCAAAAATATCTTGGGCATTTTTCATGAATTCTGGAAACATCATAATTATTCTATTAAATAAAAAAATTGCAAAATTATTCAAAATATCGTGAAACATGGAATGAAAATTGTTCGTCCATTGTGATTATATAAATATGAAAGTATGATCTCATTATCATCTCATTTCACAATATTAAAAACATTCTAATATTATTTTAAAACATTTTATATGTTTTACATGATTAATTCTATGTCTGAGGACATGTATAGAAAAATATCGATTGAATGATTTCATAAAAACCCATCAACCAAATGACATAAATCAGGAAAAAATGATTTTTTTTATAAAATTCATCTGATTTTACATTGTCTAAATTCAGATTCCTCCATGGTGAATTCATCTAAGTTGTACATTGAATATTTGTTTGATTTGGAAACCATTCTCGATATTCCCTTTAAATGGTAACTGTCCATGTTCGATTGGTTTATAGTTTTTTTCATTTTTCCTTAATTTTATGAAATAATGAAAATAATATTTACTTATCCTATATGACATATTTAAATAAATATTTGATATGAATTTTTTTAACACATCCTCATGTCTTAGTAACATATCATAGAAATTTATTTCTGCTGAAACTACACAAAATAATCTAAAATAATTATCTGATTAACATGAAAGAATACTTCAATTTAGTGTAATATATATGAATCATCCATTTCAGGACATCATTATTTTTTATATTTTTATTCCAAATGGAAGCTTCACAAAACTCTGGAATTTTCAAACCTTCCTCAACATCAATAAACTCTTTTTCAATATTTAGGATCTATTAATCCACTGGATTTTACAACAAAAAATATCATCCTAACCTGAATATTTTTGCATAAGATAATCAATCGCACAATAAATTTACTTTGATGGAATTAATGTTTTCAATATTTTTATCTTAATATAAAACTTGTTCATAAACCAATATTAAAACGAATTGTGATGTATTATTAACTAAAAAAATATTATATTGAATCAACTAAAATTTGTTATTTGATCATTATTTTTATGAGAAAACAACTAAATACAATCTACAAATAATTTTCATTCCATGGATTTTACATAACAAATTATTTTTTTCATAATTAATATATAATGATGTATTTTATAAAATTATATATTATGGAAACTCCAATTATATGAAATTGTAATGACTAATACCCTTATGTTAGTAATAATTCAACATCTTTCTAATTTCCCCAATGAAAATTTTGGTATGATGATATCTCTTTACATTTAATTTGCCACAAATTTATATTTCTAATTAATTTTTTTACAAAATAAATATTATGGGATCTCCATAAGAGAAATTACATTGACATTTCTTCACAAACATCCAAAATATATTTTTTTCTGTTTAGTTTTATAAACTTGTAAAGTAAAATACATAATGAAACATTAGATTTTTTTAAATGTTCTTAAAAATATATGAATCTCCAATATCATAGAAATTGTTTTTTCATGATGAAAAAATATTTAAACATAATTTGTTAAAATAATTATCATCAAAATAATTTCTATAAGAAAAAATGTTTTGGGAATGTTCTCCACTTCATCAACCATGAAACCATAAAATTCTTATCATTCATGGTAAATTCATCCAAATGTCATTTTATCGTTATATAAATTTATGTATAACATCATCAACATATTGAAATAAATGATAGCTTTCAATTTAATTAACATCTAGTTAAATATAAGGAAAATAAATAAATCTTAATCAATGAGTTTTATAAACAATCTTCGCTTTTTTATTTTTTTGGAAAAAATGTTTTGTACCTTTAAAATATATATGCCTATATATTAAGATTTATCTCACTTTATATGACATATTTCCATCCCCAAATGATACTTTAAAAGTTAATTTTGATTTCACCACTATCTAGAATAAATAAAATGTTCATAAGAGAAAGGTATCTGATCATTCTTATATAATTTAACATATATAATTTCAGAAAAAGTCTAGATAATCCCTAATCTGTGTAAAAAATGTGATTATTTTATATAGAAAATATTTTTTTCCATATCAACTGATATTGATTCCTCATGGAATAGAAAATATTAATAATTTATTCAACGATTTTCCATAGATATATTCTGGAGAAGGTATTTAATGAGAAATGGGGAAGGCGTGAGGGGGAGAAACCTTTTTTGAATTTGGTAATAGAGGTTTTTCTATATCATGGATTTTAATTTAATTTTCCTCAAGGATTTTTATAATCATGATTTGGATTTTTCATTCATGGATGATTGGACCTCGCTTCTAGGTCATGGGTTATCATAGGAATCCATTGATCCATCTATATTGAGAAAGAAAGGTTTTTATTTTTTTGAATCCCTTTCTGGATCTTTATATTTGATCAAATGAGGCATATCTCTATACTCTAACATTCAAATACATGAAAACGGTGGGTTTTCAGTGATCATAGATCTGGAATCATTATAGAAATGAATCAATATTTGTATATATTCAATCTTGAGTCATGTTATTTACTCCATGGTTGATAAACAGTAGTCTTACAGTGATTTTAAAAGTAGTATCTCTCACCAATGGGGTTTCAGTATTCAGAATATAATTCCAATTGGTAAAATATTGTTTCATAAAATCCTTCAATCATAATATTATTCTAATAGATTTTGTGATCTTGGAAACTTACATCACAAGCCTAGTACTATAATAATATCTTAATGGGTTGTTAAATTCAATCCCTTTAATATGAATCTTACCAATGCACATATTTGGGCCAGACATCATGGTTTGAAACAGATGAATTGGCATCCTATTATCCTTAATGATCTGGATTCTTGCATTGTCACCCCTCTTAGAGTGGATTAGAAAACATTAGATGGATATCTTGGGTACATTTCCCGAATTTTGGATGATGTCAATTTGGAAACCAAAAGGCAGTATAGAATCAGTTTTCTTGATAAAGAAAATAAAATTGATTCAAATGTGGACGATGAATGTGTTACTCACATCAGTGATGTTTGCAGAATTTTTGAGTACTATGTTATTAATTTTAGAAGAATTCATAAGATAGTGAATGAGGTTTCCAATGAAATGGATTGAATATAAGTCAATTAGAATAGAAATAATAATAATATTTTTAGAGAAGGATGGACCTCAAAAGGATCTACTTGGTACTTCTAATTTCACAGTTCTTGTTATGAAATCCTAGAAATATATTATAGAAGATGTGGAACAATGGAGGATACCTGATCTTCATAGTCCTCCTACTAAAATTATTCTTGAAATAACCAAAACCGTTGGAATTAATTTCACATAACAACATATGATATGCTTGAATTTATCATCGAGGATTTAAAATCATGGGTTTATTATGCAAAAGGAACTTGATTAAAATTCGTTGTTGTAGGAAATAAGGAAAAATGTTTGTGAGAATGTTCTGTAATTACATGAATGCAAGGATCCCTATGTGGTTGTTCCAACTGATTCTTTAGTATGCACAGTTATCATTTATTATATTATTCCAGAATCTATTTTGGTCCCCTTGAAACATAATACTCCTACAAAAATATAAAATAATGATTTAATTAGGGCTCCACTTAGGGGTTCTGTCGATACACTTGTTATTACAAAATTTATCTTGGTCCCCTTAGAACATATTTCTTCTACATGAATCTCAATTCAAGATGATATTGGGGATAATTTAAGTGGTTCTATTGACACACCTGTTAATGGTGAATTTCATTTCATTTTTCCTATATGAAATTTTGAACCTAATGCAATTTCACTGGATTTATCTGGTGTTAACCCGAAGGTTGTTCCTACCCATGACATCAACACCTGTTCCATGGTTATTAAACAAATCTCTATTCTATTCATTATTGATATAAATACATATTTCAATCATTGAAATGGAAATCCAAAAATTTCTGATTTAAATGTTCTCTTACAAGGAGTCCCTAGACCCAAAAGAATGGCTGGAAAACCACATAAAGAAGGAAATCAGAAAATAATGGGGGTTAAAACAAGGCATTTTATCCCTTTTCATAAGTTCAAATAAAATTTTTTTTCTAGATTTTCTAGGGTTTGGATGACCAGAACACTATTAAGTCCCTAAAGAATGCATTAATAAGCACAATACACTTCTTATAGGGTTATTCAAACATAAGAGAGTATTTTATAACATTTATAATCAGAAAATAATGGCTCTCCTTTGGCTGATTCTAACTAGTGCATGTCAGAGATAAAAACCTATGGTTATTTCCTCACTACTCTTTATCTGACATTTCTATGGTTGCTAATAGTGATAAACATGTCACATTTTCCTTTAATAATGATGGATCTCAAAAATTTATTCTTCTTTCTTAATGCCCATAACTATTATTAAGAACAATGAAATTTCAATATGGACATTGAACCTCTTAATTCAATGGTTTCTAGTCCCTTTTCCATTCTAGGGGATTTTAGTAACATCATGAATCCTGATGAAAATATATGTGGTAAAAATTATTATACTTATTCTAGATAATTATAAACATTCTTTGATGATAATAGTCTGTTTGAAGTCAATTTGGTTGGAGATAAATATGCTTGGGTCATGAAATTTTTGAATAGGTTTATTGAAAATTGATTTGGAATGTCCTTTTTCAATGAGGATTGTATAGATTATTGGGGATCCCTACCATGAATGACTCTATATAGATTCAATTCTAACTATAATCCCATATTAGTTGATCTTGTGGAAAAATATTCCAAACCCCATTTTCCTTTTATATTTAATAAGGCATAGATCACTCATCTTAATTATAAGAAAACTATTGAAAAGAATTGGAATTTTATTTAATATGGGAGTGATGTGTTGGGATAACTTTGTAGATAATGTTGTATTTGTCGTCAGCAGTTATCAATGAACACCAATATGAAGAATAAGATAATGGATAACTCCAAGGTTATTTAGAGTGTTAATTTAGATGATTTTTTAACAGATATTATGTAAAATATTATTACATGAAAGGTCATAAATGTTATATAAAAAGGAAACCATATCAGAGTGTTTTGAATAGATTTAAGTTATAATATGAGCATGCAACATCTCACTATTCAAAGAGACCATGCAAGAGCCTACCAAAAGAGACATGCATCATTGAATAAGAGGTCATGTGGATGTTTAATGATTTAATAATGATCAAACAATGTTGAGAAGCTGATTCCAGTCATATTCATTGGTGACCAAAATGAGTGATGTTGTTGGAAGACAGAGCAGTTGCGAAGTTTCAGTACACTCCAAGGAGAATCTGACAATGCCAAAATTGATCGTTCAAAGACTATATATCATGGTGGAATGTTTCCATGGTGAATTTCGTTGGATATTGAATAAAACAAATGACAGTAAAGAAGAATGGGTGTTCTTCCCAAAGAGGATATTTATGGGGGTTTCATTTCCTAGTGTTTTCTAAAATTTTGGATCTCCAAATTTGGATTTTGTTTTTTGAAATTGAATCATTTTTCCATAGGAGTGAATGATATGTGTAATAGAAAAGGAAACCAAAAAATGAATGGAACTGTGTACAATGGAACATCAACTGCATAGCATGTTCCGATAATTTTTCACGTCCATGTACCTTGAAGCAGTCACGATACTTGGAGAGGTTCCTTGAACTGAAAATTGTGTGCTGTGATAGTTCATGGAAGAAGGAGTTGGGGAATGCAGGATGGATCATCCTTGGAAGAAGAGATGTAGTACTCATACAGGGATACATATGGTATGCAGACGGTTAACAATATGCAACTGAAGGTTAGCATGATTTCTATGGTTCATGAAACAGGAGTGGTAAGAGGTGGAGGCTTATAGTACGTAGATGAAGTGAAGTATGCGGTGAGAATTTTCCCACATTGAAAATTTGGCTGAAATGGATTAGTGAAATTTGAAAATTTATGTTCTTCTATAAGGAGTTCAGATCACATCATTATGATAGAGTAAATTTGATATGGAATTATCATTGCTATGAAAAAACACGGCTATGTTAAAAAGTGGTACGCAAGAGATATTCTACGTAGAAAGAAGTGGTTTGAGAAAGACAAAATGGTTCGCGAAATTGGATGAAATAGTCCGCAGAAGATATTTTTTATAAGAAAAATTGGCATGTGGGAGATAAATAATTCACAAAATTTGATGAACAAGTTCATGGAAGGAAGAAATGGTATGGAAGATCTGTACACAGAGGCTGTACACAAAGGAGGTATATGAAGGTAGTGTGTCATGCCAGCGTGGTGCGTAGAGAAGGTCTGGTGCATGGAGCGTGGGTGGTGCATGGAGCAGGTGTGGTGTTCTGAGAAGGAGTGACACCCTCGCAGTGGCGGTATGTAGATAAAGCACGTTGCATTGAGCAGACATAGTACGCGGAGCATGCATGGTATAAGGACCAGTAACAGTACATAGAGAAGGCACAATATGTAGATCACAGATAGTTTGTTGATTCAGGGACAATTTTTGGAAATGAAAACATCCTAAATGGAGTTTTCTATTCTAGAAAACATGGGAATAAGTTCTCATGCATTTTGTAATTTCAATAAAGGAGAAAATTGAATATAAAATAGAATCAATTCAGGACGTCGATGCAAGAAGTGTATAATGATTAATAGAGAAAAAGACATTTCATGCTTTTCTCTTAAAGCAACAATTATGTTGATAAACTGAGTGAGGCCTCCCCCTCGACAGGGAGCCAGGGGGGTCAACAAAAGTGATTTGAGGGATGCAATGTGACATCTCTGAATTATTATGAAGGTAGTGTTCATAAAAAAGTGACAGTGTATGAACCTTTGTAATCCATAGCTACTGAATATTAGTGAATTTGGTATGATCGAAAACCTATCAGTGTATTCTCCTTGTATGTATCCCTTTGTGGTGAACCAAGTTAAAAGTGTTGTGTTGTCCTTCTGAATGTGAATGTATTAATTAATACACATATCAATCATAATTATTTAAACATGTTCATACAAAACATTGTAACACGATCCACCGATTTAAGAGAAAAATTTGACACCCTGATTCATCCCCACCCCCTCTCAATGTAGTATAGGGTACATCAATTGGTATCGAAGGGAATAGGATTAAATATTTTAGATAATCAATAATAATTATATTTAGTATGGGAGTTGAGTTTATTTCCAATGACATAAATGATGTGCAGTATTGATGAAGATTCAATCATCTCAAGTAGAAGTTTACATCCATCAAAACTATGAAAAACAAGGTAAAGTAAGATAAGAGACAAATAATTAATTACCTTATGTGCAATGTAGTTGAAGTGTCTGTTTCTCCATTCCCTTCCAATAATGAAGCAATACTAGGATTGGAATTTAAAGATTATGTGGATCATGTTTCGACCAGAGGAAAGGGAGACATTTTTATATCATTCTCAAGTGATCAAGAGAAATTATGAACAGATCTCCATGATATACCAGGAGAATGAGTACCTATTGATTGTAGAATTGTCCTATGTATGCAGACTTTGATCACACAACATGGGAGATAAGCTGATAATGTAGAAAAAGGGCTTGAAGGAAAATTTCATGAATTACTAATGCTGAACAAATAAATTAATTCCATTAAAGAAAAATAGGTTGCAATAATACTTTAGAATAAATATCTATGCACTTGAAGCAGAGATGAAGAAGAGAAACAAAGTTAAGATTTTATATTCAGAAGAAATTTCCAAGAAACTCAGGTACCTTGACTATTTGTTACAAAACCATTTTATGAATCATGAAGAAGAGGTTGAAATATTGAATATGACTTGTGAGGAGAATATGATCATGATTTAAGATCATAAAATCATCCTCAATATGGAATGTCCAAAATTGGCAGGTCAGTTGACCAATATTGAGAAGACACGTATTTAACATTTAAAAAATAAGGTGGCAATTGTTACTTTTTCTCAGTTTCTATTGGAGGATTATAAAGTTGAAATACCTTCAATATGTGACAATATAATTGTGACAACTGTTGATGATCTATCTTAGGAAATAGTTTTAGTCACTAATCAATGCTCGTTGGAAGATTCTACTGTCAAAATACCTCAAGTGTGTGATATGAAGTTCAAGAATTCACTCATTGATCTATCAAAAGTAGCTGGGAAGGTTAAGGTACAATCCAAACCAAATTGCAATATTTATTATATATATGTTTCTCTAAAAATTATAGGTTTGAAGAAAAATAATAGTCATGTATGTATGAGGAAAGGTGACGAGAATAGACCTACCACCATGGATGGGGGTGGCAGAAAAGAAGAAAATGGAATATGGTTTCCCATATAGAGAACAACACATTAAGAATAATTCCCAACAACCTTATAAAGAATATATCATGAAAACATGATTTATGGGTCAATGTTGGTGATGCAACATATTTAGTCACTCTACACTAGATTGTTGGTACAATCCCTTCAATGAAAAAGCAAACATAAAGCCCATATAAAAGGTAATAAAACTATAGTACTGTGAGGAACATCTGGAGGTCCATAATAATTTTTTAACAACAATAATATTTTTAATTCTTGATAACATCTGTTATGTATTCCATGGTAGTGATCACAAGGTAGTTACATTCCAATCTCAACATGTATTCATTTTTTAAAGAAAATATTACTTATAATACTGGCTTAGTACAAAGTAGCTACATTGGGAAGAAATCGAAATAATTTTGAGATCACTCATTTCCCTATGAAAATATTAATTAGGGAATCTTAGAAGGACCTAGATTTGAGATCCATAAAATTGAAGAGAAATTCATCAAAAAGAACAACTAAGAGAGATCACACTCAGATGAGCCTGTGTGGAAGATCAAAACCTACTACAATAGTTCCAAATCACATGTTGGTCATCTAGACAGAATATTTGGAAAGAATGAGGAAATGTAAAAATGAAAAGGCCACGTCTGGTGCTAAAGGAAAAGTAAAACATTCATGTGATGATAATAAATTGAATGAGAGAGTGTGAACCAATGGAAACACACGTGTTAAAGAAGTTATTTCTGAGAGATGTATTAAATATGGTTACATTGAAAATGGTTGTCTAAACTTAATACCTGACCAATAAAAAGTACTTATAATGAATATGAATCTATAATTCATAATGGCTGTTAAGTAGAACAAGTCTCCCCACAAAGTAAAAAATAATGTGAAGATATCCATGCCACATCAGCACAAATAAAAAAGATGTTCATATGTGAGATCATGATGACTGGAGAAAATGGATCATCATGGTAGAGAAAACCATCTCAACCTTCCAACACATATTGAATAATCATAGAGTGACCACATGTTTTTCTTAATCATTTGTGTATTTTATTTGTGATGATAATATATAGAATTGAAGGTGATGAATTCCCTCAAGGGATGAACCTGAGATGTAGTGAATGATGTCAACTCTTGATAGATAAGTTGAAGATGTTTCCTTCCTTGGAATATTCTTCACATGATATTAAAATATTAAAACGACGAAGGATAATATTTGATGAAGATGATGAGGAGTGTTTCCATTGATTAGGAGACCAAGCTTCCAGAATTATTTTTTCAATTATTATCGACATTAGTTAGTATTAAATTTAATTACTCTAAAATTTTCATGAAGAACATGTCATTTAAAAAGGAATGTAATTAATAAATTTGTCATACATTGTTACTCAGAATGATGATCATTTTACAAAGGGGGAGTAGCTATGTTAATCAGCAAGATAAAATGAATAGTTCTGTCCCAAGGTCACTTATCCCGCGAATTTCATTTTAATGTTTTTATCTGTTTTTTCAAATGAGTGTAAGAGTTTCAAGTTGATTTTTCCCCATCACATTAAATTTCATCATACAAGTATGAAAGTAGAAAATCATTGAATACAAATTACATGATTTTTCATCTCATGTGGTACAATGATCAGTGAATAATGGATAACCTTGTTCTATAAATAAAATCCCCTTGTTTTCTACACCAAGCATTGATTATGTATACTTATAGTGAGATTATTGATGAAACATTGATTATGTATGGATTGATACCCTTTTCCCATGAAAATTGTATTTCTTATTAATAAGGGGGAGAGAAGTTAAATTAATTTACGAGGAATAGAAGATTATTATTTTAATATTGAAACATTCATTTGAGGAGAAATTTAAGGAATTGAAAACAAAATACAATGGGGGTGAATGTTGGGACCACATTGTGTATATGTCTGTATTTGTTCTCGACTGTTGTCAATGAAGTTCATAATGAAAAAGGAGATGAAATATAAGTCCAAATCTATATAGAGTGTAATTCATATTATATATGAACTAATCTTATGTTCAAAATACTTGTATCAAAGGTGATACAATGTATACAACAATGAAACCATCTCATAGAGTGTTGAAGGACATTATGTTGTAGAGTGAGAATGAAACATCTCACTGTTAAAAAAGACCATAAAAAAGAATACTAGAAGTGACATGCATCATTGTTCGAGGGGTCATGTAAAGATTTGAAGATTTAAGAATGATAAAAAAATGTTTAGACGACAATGCCACTCATATTTAGTGTTGACTGAAAAGACTGGTGTTGCTGGAAGACAGAGAAGATGTGAAGTTGTAGTACTTTCATAGTATAATCTAGTGATTCTAAATTAGATTTTTGAATGTTTATATATCATGGTGGAAGGAGTTAATGATGAAATCCACTGACTATTGAATATTTCAAATGACAGTGAAGAAACGTGGGTGTTCTTGTAGAAGAATTTATTTATGGATGTGTCATTCCCCAGTGTTTCCAAATTTTTGGACCTCCAAATTAGGATTTTTTTTGGAAATATAAGGATTCTTGCATAGGTGTGAATGAAAAGTGGAATGGTGAAGGAAATCAGAAATGTAAGGGAACTGTGATCCTCAAAACATGCACAACATACCATGTTTTATTAATGGTTTGTGGCCACTTACCTAGAAGCGGGAATGGTATATAGAGTGGATCACTAAAACGAAAATGGTTTTTATTGATAGATCACTATAGAAGGGGTTGAGGTACAGAGGATGGATCATTTTTAGAGGAAGAGATACAGTACATGAGATGGTAGGTTTACGGTATGCAGAAGGTTAACGGTACACGACTTAAGGTTCGCAGGATTGCTGCAATTTGAGAAACAGTAGTGGTATACGGTGGAGGATTATAGTACGCGGATGGAGTTTATTATGCAGTCAATATCGTACCACATTAAATATTTTTGTGATATGGATTATTTAAATTTGAGGAGTTATTTTTCTATATAAGGAATCACAATTCCATCATTAAGATAGGGATAATTTGATAAGAAAATATCATCACTTTGTTAGAACCCTGTTAAGTCCAAAAGTGGTTTGCAAGAGACATTCAGTGTAGGAAGATGTGGTACGTGAAAGAAAAAATGGTTCACAAAATTGGAAGGAGTTGTCCATGGAAGAGATTTTTGGTAAGAAAAATATTTATGTGACAGATGAAATAATTTGCAAAATATGTAGAAAAAGAACATGGATGGAAGAAACAGTATGCCAAGGCGATACGAAAATGCAGAATATGAAGGTGGAATAAGAATGCGGTATTTGAAGGAGGTGCACTGAGTAGGCGCGGTTTATAGAGCAGGCACGATGCATGGATTAGGATCGATGTAGGTAGCAAGGGTGGTGCATGTAGTAGGTGTGGTCTGTAGAGTAGGATTGGTGCATGGAGTAGGAGCATTGCACAGATCAGACCCGATATATAGAGCAGAGGAAGTATGAAGAGAAGAGGTGGTACACAATGCAGGAGTGGTACACAAAGAATGCACAATATGTACACCAGGCACGATACAGAAAATAGGTGCGGTATATAGAGTAGGTGTAGTGTGTAGGTCAAAGAAATTTAGAATGATCGAGGACATTTTTGTGAATGAAAATATCATAAAGGTAGTTTGTGATTTTTGATAAAAAGGGGGAAGAGTTTTTATTTCATTCATTAATTGTACTAATGTAGAAAACTGGATATATAAGAACATAAATTTGGGACATTGATGTAAGTATTGTCACGTGATGAATAGAGACATAGAAATTTCATGACAATATGTTGAAGAGACCTTCATGTTGATAAACTTAGTGGGACCTCTCCCAAGGAAGTGAGCCAAGGGGAGTCAACGAAAGTGATCTGAGGGAAGTAGTGGTAAATAATTGAAAATTTGTAAACTAAGTGTTCTTAGGATAGAGTGACTATGCCCAAACCATTTCAATCCATAGTTAGTGTTGAATAGTGAAATTTGGTATGTCAAGCATCCTTTCAGAGTATGCTCCTCGGACGTAGCCCTTATTGGTAATCCATGTAAAAAATTATTGTTATGTCATTATGCATGTCAATGTTTTAATTACTACAAGTATACATCATAAATTTATGGAAAAGTTTCTTCCAATGTGGAAACAAGATCCATCAGTTTTAGAGAATGTTTCAACACCCTAATTCCCCCCTTTCAAGGGGGTCTAGGTTTATTCATGATGTTCTTTCTTGTGTTATAAAACTCATACTTCTCAAAAGGAATATGAAAATATGGAGCAAGGAATGTTTCAGTTCTCTTGATTCAGAAATATCCTCTCTTATGGATTATTTGAAGCAAGTATAGGAACAAACCATTCTTGATAACATCATTAATGGTATTATCAGAGAATTTGAGATGAAATATAAGTTGAATACTATATTGAATATGAAGGATGCTTTTCAAAGAGACTCTTTTAAGGATAATTGGATGAATGTTGGTGATACAAATCAAAAGTTCTTTAATTCAATCCAGAAAAAAGAAATGTTTCATGGCATCTTTTTTTGATGAAAAATGTGGATCAGCTTTTTGATAATATGAATGATCTCTCAAGGCATGTGATTTTACATTTTAAAGATCTTTTCAATGGACCACCTCTCTTAAATGAACCGATGGAGGGAATTATTCCCAAAATTGTGACTAATGAGGAGAATTAAATTCTTATCTAGAACCCCTTGTAATTTTTAAATAATGTATGTAGTCCGTATCCTCAAATCTGAATTCTCTCCCAGCCCAGATGGTTTTGGAAATATCTGTTTCTAATCATTATAGGATATTATCTGGGCAGATGTTTGCAAGTTGGTCACTCATTTTTTAAAGGGGTTCTCTTCCCCATGGATTGAATGTTAAATTTCATTATCTTATTCTGAAGGTGGATAATGAAAATTAAATTCACATTTTTAGTTTGGATTCATTTGTCAAAACCATTTATAAAATCATTTGAAAATTCTTGGCCACAAGATTGGCCTAAATTTCTAGCAGTATTGCCTCCTCCAATCAGTTTGGTTTTATAAAAGTAAGAACTATTTTGGAATGTCTCCTGATATCCTTAGATTGTGTTAAACTTCTTATGAAATCCACTAGAGGTAAAAATAACACTCCCAAACTTGATATCAGAAAATATTTTGATACTATGGATTATAAATGCATTTATAAAGTAATTAATATGTTATGCATTGACTATGTTTTAATTTAATGGGTCAAAATCAATCTTGTTTCTTATCATGTATCGCTTCATTTAAGTGGATTCCTTGAAGGTTACATTGATTGTTCTAGAGGTGTTATGAATGGTGATCCCCTCCCTGCAATAATATTTTCCATTTTATATGATTATCTTAGATGGTTACTATCCATTATGGTAGGAAATGGGGAAACAAAATCTATTAATGACAGTAGAGGAATTGTGGATCATACTAATTTTCTATATAAAGATGATATAATTTTATTCACCCAAGGGGATAGAGTCAATATTAGAAACATAACATACAATCTTTTAAAATATGAAAATGATTCTGGCCAATAAATCAGTTGAATCACATCTTTTGATTATTTTGGTTGGAATTTCTATTTATCTGTGAAGAATTATATTATCAGGGACATGGGTATTAATGAAGGAACTCTTATATTCACCTATCTAGGAGTTCCTATGTTTTGGGGGCATCCAGAAAGACTGTTATTTTTATGATATTCTTCGTAATGATAGAATATAATTTCTTACATATAATGGAAAACCGATCTCCATGGCTAGTTGCATTTTCATGGTCAGAACTGTGATTGTTTCCAAATTTGTTTATTCCTTCATGGTTTATAAATGCACTATATCTCTGAAAAATGGAATTAATGCCTCTATTAATAATTTCATTTTGAGTGGAAGTGTTCTTGAAAGGTATTTGGCCATTGTTTCACAGAGAACATGTTTTAAACCTTTTTATGTTTGGGGGTTTAGGTAATAAGAACCTCGTGATCATCAATGATTCTCTGAAAGATTATTTTATGTGGAGACTCATTAAAAACTCATCTTTGGTTATTTATTTTCTTCAAAAAATCATTAATATGCACAAAATAGAGTTTTATATCATTTTTATTCATCTATGTGGCATGCTTTTAAGTCCAGTTATACTTCCATCAGCTCTCACTCTAGATGGGTGGTCTCAAAGAAATCATTGACTCCCTTTTAGAAAATTAATTCGGCTAGAGGCTTCCTTGATTATTCCTGGCTAAATTAAGAGTTCATTCGAGATATAGATGTCACTGTTAAGGATCATCTTGATAACATTGAGGGACTTCAATATTCTATCATCGATATTGTGAATAAATATTAATTTTCCAACAAAGATGATTTATTTGTCTTAGGAACCATCTACTAATGTAATAATCTATTCTCAGTTATTTTAGAGGAACTATATTAATCACATCATGGAATATCAATGGATGGGGATTCTTCATAGTAATTTTTTTAGACCTTCTCGATCCATCATTTTATGGATATTATTTCAGCAATAAACCCCAATAGATTGTTATCTTCATTCTTGTGGAGTCTCTTTATGTTCCTCATGTGTTCTATGTCATCATCATTGGGAGTATGTTGATAATTTGTTTCTCAGTTCAGTTGTTTCATGGGAAATGTGGAAAGAGGCAACTGTTATTTTTGAGGTAATATTTTCTTATGCAGTTTCTATTTGGTATTTCATCAAATGATGGCACTCGATTCTTCTATCTTCTCATATTCTGGATCTATACCAGGTTGAAGCAGCAGAACTTCTTCATTTTATTTTTCATTCTTGAAATAGTCTAATTCATGATGGTTTCTCTTTAACCATTAGTGTTGTTATATCGATAGTTGTTACTGCTATTTGTGAGGTATGGCACCAGAGATGAATTTTTTCATCGATTTGGTTTATGATATGTTGTTCCCTAATAGGATTGGTGGAAAACACTTTTTTATTCCTCATATTGGAACATTTTATGTCATATGGTAGAAACCATTTTTGGATAAAATTAATTCTAATAGAACTTCTATAGGCAATCTGAGTCTTTCGGGTTATGGTGCTATTTTCGGGGAACATTGTGGGGGGTCCTTGTTTATTTTCATGGTTCATGTGTTTTTACTTCTTCACGTGAAGAAAATATTCTTGTTGTTATTGTTGTAGTTGAGCAATCCAAGAACCAAGGCTAAAATAATATTTGGCTAGAGGGATATTCTACCACTATTGTTACTGCTATCTGGATGAGTTTGTAACACTTATCTTGGAATATTACTAATTATTAAGGAAAAATACTATATTCTCTTTTATTAATAGATCTTATAATATAACATATTTATTGAGAAGGAAAATTAGTGCAATATGGTTTTGTGAATAAAGGTGGAATGATGCTGATTTTATATGGAAATATCAAGTTCTTAACGAGATTCTACCTCGTCTTAACAAGGATCATGGTAAATCTCCCATTATTAAACTCATGCCATCGTGACTATTTTTATATCATAAAGGACCATTTATTTTTTAGGAAAGGTCTTATATTACCAAAAAAATGTATGAAATGAGATATGGATCTATTGAATTAATGGTCAACTAGAAACACATGTACTCATTTTAACAAACATATTAAAAATAGTCATCTAAAAAATAGGATTGCTCGCCTTGGGTAACATTTCATAAAACATATTTTCATATTCCATTAAATAATTCAAAATCTCATCCTTTATATTAGATTTCATTGATTTTTAGACAAGGATGATAAATTAAGAAAAGTTTTTCTATCAAATTTCATTACAGTGGATAAATTTACAAAATAATATTATTCATATGAGATAGACATTTTAGAATCTTCTCCACCATTGATGATATGTACCATCCTACATGAGACATTCTTTATGAACAACATAATAATGAATCACGTAAAAATATTTCTTGTGAAGTAATAATTTTGATAATGAATAAAGAAAAATCATTACTATCTAGATGTCCAAGCATTACAACATAATCATCTTCACCATGAAAAACAATTTTATAAGAATATTCAATGGATCTTTTTTATAAAAACTCTATAATAGAATTATTGTTAACAAATAGTCTATGTTATTTTAAATAATTTTCTTTATCTCCTATTATAGACATGAGATTACTCCTAAAAATTATTTCCATATTTTTAATGATAAAATCCAATATAAAAATATTTATTTAATATTTTAGATCATCATTTGATCATTTATATTAACAAAATTGTTCATATTGTTTTATCAATAGTGTTATAAAATTTTTATACTATTCATGATTTAATATATTGTATTCAAATTTGTTTAATTATGTAGATAACTTCTAATTTCTTCCATTTATTTTTTTCTGAACCTTCTCTTAAAAATATATTTTATTGAACAGGTATTACATTGAAGACCATTAATTTTCATTAAGAATTATTCTTGTGCTATAATATTTTTAATATAATTAATTAGATTATTTATATCCCTATTCACATTACAAATAAACTTCATCAAATTCATATAGACTTTTGGATTTTCCTTTTGTATATGCCTTAGATTTTTTATCTTCAATTTTACTAATCCTGCTGCAAACAACATCATAGATATGTAAAATATAGTTTGGAACATTAGCCGGAATTGTGGATATTTCACATGGATTACATTGAGTGAAATATTTAATCATTTCATTTATATATATTTCAATTTTATCCACCCTCAATTATTTGGAATCCATGAACATAGATCTTTTATTACTTAAAATCATTTGGAGATGTTTTTTATTTATAAAATTCTTCTTTTACTTCCCAAGGTTGATTTTTAATTCCTCACCAACTTTAACAACCACATTTTCTAATATTTGTTTGCTATATATTTATATTAACAAAATAAAACCCTCTCAGAACCGCTTTTTATAACATGATATGAATTTTAAAGCATTCAAATACGTTTTTAATTTTTTATATTGTTTAATCATTTTGAATGTTTCTTTTATATCCCTAGAATGAACCCCTTGTGATTAGTGCCCCATGTTCTTCATAATTAAGAGCATTTTACTAAATTCCAATGTATAATTTATAAATATATTTAATTATAAATATTAACCACCAAATCATGAAATTTACAAATTTATATTTTTTATTATTTTTAGGTTTTATTCATCGATTGTTGGGCTCTTTTGGGGATCCATATTATGAAAAAAATTCATATCCAACCTTGTAATGGTGGTAGTAATATTTCACCATTATTTACAGACACAAGATTTAAATTTATTTATACAACATGCACCATTGAAAACATAGGATTATTAAACAACATTGTCTAAGGAAATATATGGCACCTCTTTCTATAAAGTTATTTATAATAGATCATCAAAAAATGTCATTGTATTCTTTTCACATGTGGTAGTTATTTTAATCTTATAATTATCTGATGATAATTTTTTAGAAGAAACCACCATCATATTTCTTTTTCAAGTATAAATTATTTTATACTAATAATGTGAAAAAATAATTCAATTACATAAATCCCATAGTGATGGGGTTTTTATGATATTCAACAAAAAAACATCTCATCACAAATATTATTCACTCTTTTGAGTTCCTATTCAAGTAGCATAACTTTTGTTAATATAATTGAGTCATGTTCCTTAAATTTAATTTAATTCTCATCAAAATAAAAATCGATGACCAAAATGATATTTTTTTATTAAAGTCTATAGATATTTTCAATCACATTTTTCCTAATTTCTTGTGTCTCATCATCTTCATTGAACAATAGGGGTTATAACATTATGGATATTATTTAATGATCTTGACCTCATACCAAAATAGTTACATTATTTTTTGATATATTTTTACAATACAATTTTTTTTATTTCAATTCCATATAGATATTATTATCATATTCAATCATCTTGGTACCATCATCCTATATAAATTAAAAAACTGAAATAATATGGGAAATTTTTTCTATATTATCGTAATACACAATATATCTTGATTTATGAACTGATATATATTGGGAGATTATGTATTGATCTTCATCTCCAAATATGATGTGATCTTAGTATAAATGAATATTTATAAAAAATAGTTTTAGTAACTCATGATGATTAGAAATTATTGATTTTAATATGATAAGAATGTTTTTCATATCCTTGATTGAAACATTTTCCACCATATCATCACTTTTCAAGACCTATTCATCAACATTATTTGTAAGGAATGTAGAAAATAATATATCATAATATTAATATAATATAGATAACTTATTTTATTTCATTTAACATTATTTCTCCTAGTCAACAATTTTTTCAGAGAAATTGAATTATCCTTTTAGATGACTAAATCATAAAATATCTCATTATCACATGAATGAAACATAAATATATAGAAACTAATAACATCAATGTAGATAATCCAATAGATGCAAAACACCACTATTATTAAAAATAATATGGGGTGAATCAATTTCCATAACTTTTTTTCTATTATTAATTTTATAACATTACATATTTAACCTATTAATATATTGATTCACTTATATTATTTTCAATATTTCATACAATTATATAATTTCATGTAAATATGGACCAAGATATATTTATAAAGTTCCCAAATAAATATAATTTTCTTCTGTATTATATGTATGGTTTTCCACTATAATATGTGATAGAAAATAGAGTAGTTTGAAAAAAAAATAATTATCCTTTGGAGGGTCACTATACATAGTATGGGGTGAAAAAATATTATTCAATGGAAAAGTAAAAACAATGAAAAAATTATAGCACTGTTTTTATTTTTATAGTGAATTGGATGGTGTTCTTCACCTTCTTCAATATTATTATACCACTATGAAATTGTTCAACCTATTGATTATTATATAGAATGTCATAGTGATATTGTACTATTATTCACTATTGTTTTTTGCAATAATAAATCATTAATTTATTTACCCTCTAGTAGTTTCAAATATCTATTTTCATTTATCTGTCTGAATTTTATCTTTATGATTTCTCCATTTTACTATGTTCATATGACGCATTTCATCTAATTTTACTTTAGTAGAACCTTGATTTCTATCTTAGTATAAATGTAGATGATGGTATTTATTTTTTACACCTTCATAATAGTTTATATAGTACTATTTATCTAGTGATATGTGTCTAGAAATGTATTTATGATGAATTTATATCTGATCATTCTTATATTAATACATTTTACAATCATTCATTACATGATTAAGATACACTTTCTTACAACTATCTAATCCTCCTTCTTATTTTCCTTACAAATTTTTCTAACTATAATTGTCCATTTGGTTATTGGTTTTCTATTCTCCAGTCACCTGATCTGTACTGTTTTGCATATAGTTCATTAGATTCACTCAGTGTGATAGAAACTTATGATACCCCGTCACAATCTGGTACCAAAAACATTATCCATGATGAGGGTTTATCTCATGATTATTAGTAACAAAATTATGATAGTGAAAAGAAATCACCACTTTTTCTCCAAATCAAATGTGTTTTGTTCAAACAACTTCATTATATACTAACATCCCTTTATATAGGTTAAATCATGCTAGAAAATGTGAGAACCATGTTTTATTTTTACTCTCAGTGAATTTTTCATTTTCAAATACCGTACTCAATTGACAATAAATGGATATTTAACAATAATTCTAGAACATTATTGATTCTTCTAGAAAATACATAAAATTTCATATTTCATAAAAAACTCTTACCACTAAGAAAGAACAATGATCATCGAAAATGATTATATAAAAATATAACGAAGAGATAAATATCATCTCATTTATTAAAAATATAAAAAATTTAATGATATTCAATAAAATTGGAATTTATCAACTAGATACATCCCAATTATAAGGAATTTTATCAAAAGACATTAACTGATAACTTCCACACAAAACACTCCTTTAGATAAATTCATGAAAGGATCAATGTTTATTTTTTTTATCTTTATATGATGATTCTCCTTTATGTATATGATATATCTAATTATACCTAATTTAATTTGGTATTCATCAATATCATTGGTTTTCCAAAATCACTATTTATACAATTTGGAGGTTTTAACAAGAATCATTCCTGGAGATCATTCTCCATTCGATGGTTTCATTAATCATTTTATGTTTTCCTTAATTTGATGATCCATATGAATCATTACTCTTTATTTTTTTTGTATTCTTATAATCATATCATGTGAATTTTTTAAAAACGTCATGATGTATTTGCAACATCACTTGATAAATTCTATCTAATGAAACTACTCAAATACCATAGAAATGATTGTCTGATCATGTTATAAGTAATTTTCAATTTTATAAAACATATTTGAGTCCTCATTTTGATGAAATCATTAATATTATTATAATGGATTTATATTAAATGGAAAATTCATATTACCCAACCATTTGTATTCCTTTTTAACCTTCTATCACCATTTAAAAGCTATCTGAATCCATAAATCCACTAATTTCATCAAAAATCAAATATCACCAGGACATGAATATTTATTATAAAACTTCACAACATGCCTTTGAATTTATGCTATCTAAAGTCACTTTTTAATGAATTTTACTATCACAAAAACATCTACCTAATTCAGAACCACATGAAAATGTGTTATTTGATCAATAAATATTCCATCACTTACAATCAATTTTAAAAAATACAATAATATTTTAATATTATTATTATTAATGAAATAGGTCAGAAACATAGTTTACATGGAAATTACAGCAGTTTTAAAAATAAGAAATTCCTCTATATGGATGTTTTTTAGGAGAATTTCATGATTAAAACACCATCTAATGGAATTTGTTTTCGCTACTACCCTTACGTGATTGCCATTTCCAATACCATCACATCTCGTTATCAAAAATAATGATATAATGATATCCTTTAATTGAGTACTAACCAATGTTTTCATGGTGCACATGTTCAATTATGGATAAAATGATTCATTTACATCTTAGTAATTATTTTCATTATGTTTTTAAAAAATTCATAAATAAAGCGTGATTAGAAAAAAGTATGAAATATACATAACGTGTAAGGTATAAAAACAAACTAGTTACTTTTCCAAAATAATAAATAAACAATATTGAGTACATGGCCATGTAGCCAGTTAATACCAAAACTCCTTGTATTCATCATTGAAATGGTGTGTAATCAATTCCAAAAGTGGCTGGTTGATGATATATCTTATACAAGAAATGTACAATGGAGATATATTCTACGTACTATCACAAAATTAACTCCAACGATTCAAATTCAATGCATGGAATAGAACACCTCCTTCTAGAAGAGATAAGGAGTATGTTGATGGTTGACCAATTTAAATGGTGTGTACATTTGGTTACACATTTTTTAGTCTATTATTCTAGAAATAGAGAGGTTGGCCTCTGAGAATGTTTTCGGAAATCCAAGGTGGGTGCACTGCTGCTCTGTCGTTCAGTCTCCCCAAAATCCAAATTTTTGTTTCATTTTTTTATTTTGATTTACATTTTGTTGTAACTATTATTTCCCCATTTATCCCATCATATCCATTGTAGGGGTTGATTATAAAGACCCTGATATTCCATGTAATTTTTTTTAAAATATATGGGAATTTTATGTGTTTGCGGAAATTGATGGCCTGTGATTCCGAGGCCCAGAGTTCATAAAATTAACTTCTGAATCTTTATTTGGGTATGTTCAGTAAACATCCGAGAAGGATTTTCTTACTTTTTAAACGATGCTCGGAATTGAAATCTGAGGGCACCGTTGAACTCGCAATGCAGATATTTTCTTAAGGATAATTTCACCTCGACTGTAGTTGGTCGGGAGTGAAAGATAATTTTTGGGTTTTTCATGAAAGGAAAAAAAATTCTGTAACATTTTATTCTATTTTTCTTCAGGATCACGCATGTGCATGTTGAGAGGTGGGGATCACCTAAAGTAAAACCTCTCAGCATAGGTTATGGTGGTGGGGTCCACTTCAGACTTAAACCTCTTGAACTCTCCTCTTAACTGTGAGAAACCTCTTGATCTCCCCCACTAAATTGTGACAACCCTCCCCTTAATTAATTAAGCCAACCCATCAAAAATTAATTATGCTAATTTGAATTTATTTCAACAAATTAATATATAGTATAATTTATTATTTTGGCTATCTCTTCATTTTGGTGGGATTGGAAGGAAGGAACCTTGGGAGAAAATCTCTCCACCGAAGAATGCCAATGAAAAACCCCGACTTCGACTGTGACTTCGTCTTCAGGATAATCATTGATGAGGAACAACTTCAACATCAACGAACCGACGATCGAGGGAGCACTAACGTCACTGAAGTCTGTCTATCCCCAACAATGTCATCTCCTTCCTAGAGACCATCATCGACGAATCAAATGAGGTAGGGTGTTATTATTGAAATCTTGAATTCCCTCGATTAATTTCCTAGGTCTTGGAAACCATGGTGAGTGTGGGTCAACCAAACTAGTTGATCAAAAATTCATATTAAATTGTATAGTTTTTCGTTATTAAGTCCTGATTTATTTATCCGCATGATACCACTCTAATGTGGAGGGTGCGGCCCAAACAAACATGGCGGACCCTTCCGACGTTCTGCATCTTGGGTGTGTTCTTCATAATGGAAGAAGGTGGAGACCGGTGTCAATGGTTGGCACTGGTGGAACTCAAGAATCGTGATGAATGTGATGAATGAAATGACACATACCCATGAAAAATATTGCCCATGGTCCCCGCTGCCCGTAGCCTTTGCACCCCGGGACGCTCCTCCGCACCGCCCGATGTCCTTCACGCCCCGCAGTGCTCCATCGTGCGTCACTGCAGCCTCGCCGCGCCGCACCGTGGCCTCATCGTGCGGCCCTGTGGCCTCACCCCACTGCCCTTTAGCCTCACCGCCCCAACCCATGCGGGGCTGAGATGCCCCACGCCCTCACAAAAGACCCTGGAAAAGCCACTCTGTAGCTTCCGCCTTCCCGGCCGAGCTGCCGCGGTCCGGGCCGAGCCACCCCCCGCCCTTGCCGCAACACCCGGTCGAGCTGTCCAACGGCCTCTGCCCTCCTGGTCGAGCCACCCCAGGCCGAGACGAGCCTCCCCACGCACTTGGGGTAGCCCCCGACCATGCCACCCCATGATCTTCGACCTCTTGGCTGAGCCTCCCCTAGTTGGGCCGAGCCACCCCACGACCTCGCGATACCCCCTTGTCCGAGACGACGTACGCGGCCGAGCTGACCTGCGGCCTCCGTGACCCCTCCCAACCCATGTGGCCTGCCGAACAACAAAATGGGTTGGGCCGCCCCATGGGTTGGGTCAAACAAAACCTGTTTGACCCATGCCACATTAGGTAGGGTCGGTCCAACCGGGTCGGGCCAGACTCAGACCAAATACGAACCTATACTTTACTTGGGCCATAACATTGGCACTGGTCGTCTATTTGACGAACCATCTACAGCGTTGGAAACCTTAGAGTGAGATGGTTAGTTAGAGTATACCATACTAGATATTTGATTTATGATGGGGTATGGTCAGGTTGGATCAAGCACGAATCTAACTGGGCCCCCATGACTAAAAGGCTAATAACTCACAGACCAGGCATCCGATTGATGGGTCATCTGTTGCGTTGAGACCCCTATGATGTGATGGTACTTTTGGATACTTTTTTGGGGTAATTATTGATAGTTTGAGTATCTACTAGTGGCTTGTGGAGAAGATCCTCCCAAAGACAAGTGAGCATAGTTCGGGAACCTGTAGCTGGATATGACGATGTACTAGGATCCTGTGTGGGTATGACAATGTAATAAAAATTAATAGAGATCCTGTGTGAGTTAGCACATGGAGATCCTGTGTGAGTCAGCACCGTGCGATCCTATGTGGTTCAGCACCAAGACATCTTGTGCGGGAAAACACCTTGTGAGCCAGTGTGGGTCAGTACCTAACGATCATGTGTGGGTCAACACCTTGCGATCCTGTGTGGGTCAGCATCCTGAGATCATGTGTGGGTCAGCCCCATATGATCTTGTGTGGGTCAGCACCTAGCGATCCTGTGTGGGTCAACACCTAGAAATCTTGTGTGGGTCTTCTTCTTAATAGAGTAAGATGATTCAGTAGTTATAACTAATCATCTATACTACCATACCTGTGTTAAACCTGGTGTGATCTGAGTCTGTACATGTGTGGTACTTTTCTTCGTTGCAATACCTTGGTGGTATTCTTTGATGTGGTGTACCTATGTGGAACTTGCCTTTGTGGTTTTCCTTCCTTTTTGGAATAGTGGAGCTTGGGGCTTCAGAGTTGGACACTTCCTTTTCCTCATTATTTAGATGGGTTTACTTGAAACATAAGTATATGTTTGGGAATATACCTAAGTAGGATAGAAATTTGTTCTTTTACGTTGGGGTTTATCCTTGGTGGATTTATTGAGACCTTGAGGGTCTTGGGGTCCCTACTGAGTATCATTATACTCATCCATGCACGGACTATGCCCGCACCAAGTAGTGTTTGGTGCAGATGACAGACATTGCTGACTGAGGCTAAGAGTACCAGTACTAGATGATGCCCAGAGGTGGACATTACGATGTGTCATTATGCAGAGGAGACGAGAGGATGTGGAGTGACGAGGAGGCGATTTGTACCTACCCTTCATGTGGGAACCTCAGAGGATGACCAACTAGTTTCATTTCTCTTTCTTCAGTTGTATTTTATTTCAATTGTACTTGTATCTTTATAGTTGTGCTTGTATTCCGACCCATTTTTTAATTTTAGCACTCTTTCTGCTCTACAGTTGACTTATTTCTGTATCTTCCTGTATGCTTTTTTGTGTGTGTTTATAGGTTATAAAGGCAATGCCTTCCTGGATTTAGGGAAAATGCCTTTTAGTGCTAGTCGCTATCCCATGGCATGTGGAAGGTGGGCTTGGGGTAGTCATAGTACGGGCTCTGGGGGATGGGTCATGAAATTGATTATCTTCTCAACCTACACATTATGACTGTAATTATAAGAGGAAATATTTGATGTATTGGGTTTTTAATAAAGAATATGGGTATGAGGTAATTTTAAATATGGTGTATTAATTTTTTATGATCTTGATTGATAATTAATTTATTTTCATATTCCCAAAATAATTTTATACATCATATCATACCAATAATAACACCAATTTTGAAATTGAAATCAGTTAAAATTGGAAAATCCAAGACTTTTGGGTGAGTAGTGGCCCCTATTTTATGGGTGATGAACTAAAAACATTTTTTAGTATTTCGTCACTTGACCAAGGTTTTAATCATTGAATTAGGTAATTAATTTTTATGGTACCTAGAAACAACAATTCAATTTAATTACCACTGTAAAAATTATCATTAATAATTTTAATGATATAAATTGACTATTTTAATATAAAAAATTTAGTTGTACCCTTGGAAAAAAATTCGAATTGAACTGCCCCTACTTTTTTTCATTGATTTTTCTAAAATCATTTAAAATTTTCATGTGTTCCCTTGATTTTATATCGATATATACTCATAAACTTTTAGTGATAATTTATTCTTCATTTTCCCTATTGGATCAACCTGGACTACCCCTAGCTATCCATCCAGTCATATTAGATATGAAAATAATCTATTTTTCATGCATCGTTATGGTTGTGGTATGGTTATGGGACCATTTCCTAGGACATGGAATGTACCTGTGTTGTCCTGAGTTGAGGTAAGTTCAAAAAATATTTTCCTTTTTAATTTTTTGGTTATATTCTCAAGAATCTCAACCCCAAATTCTATTATAGTTATGTTCGAATAGTGAGTTGTTGAATTTAAATGGATATAAATTTTATATATATGATATAATGATATATCACTCGTATCTATAATATTATTATCAATACATATATTATTTGAGTCAATGTGAGGAATACCCTTGTACATTCATTATCATGCATTTTTATTCTTCACTTCTAGGACCATATTCCGGTAAAATTGAAAATTTAATATCTATGATGGAATCCACACATGAATATTATACAAAACTGAGTGGTTGGGATGAAATGGTACTATATTTTAGTATCTTTAAGAGATAATTTCTATTATGTACATTCCAATTGTGTTTTATGTAAGCTGTTTTAAATCAATTTAAAATGAGGAAGCATGTTATAATGTGGGAACCACATGTAATTAAATACTAATTTTAAAAATTGTTCCTCATAATACAAAATATGAATTCGGGAACATGTCATATAATGTTAATACCAAATTTGATCAAACATTAATTTATAAAGCCTCATTTTATTACACATTATCTCACGTGGGATACTTGTTATTATTTTCAGATTTTCAATATATCGAATTAAGAACATAAGATGGTGGAGGATGGAAATAATCCATCCATTGAAGAATACCCCCATGAACATGTTTTGGACATGTATTATGGGTACTACAAGCCTCCTTATAGTCCAATTCATGTTCATGAAACCTGGGTGCAAGACGACAGTGCCGAACATATGTGGTGGTTCAAACAGTAGAATCCACATCCACCTTTCGATTATAGTTATGAACCCAAAATCATGTTTATACAAGGAAATAAAACAATGTTTTTTTTCTAGGAAGAAGCCCAACCACTATTCTCCCTCTTTCAATTATATTTTTAATAACTAAGTAGAATTTAATTCTACTAAAAATGTCACCAAAATCCTTTCTTCCATCAAATATTTGATTGTGAAAAAATGAAGTTACACATCATGTGTATCTTAATACATGGTTTGTAATTTGTTATTTATGGTATATTATAATAATAAATCTTTTATAATTAATAATTTACTAAATTCATAAATATGAACAATGCCTATTTCAATGGAAATGTCGTCAATGTGTATCTGATCTATCACCAGTTTGAATAGATCCAAACCCACATTTGATCATAGAGACACTCATTATAAACAAGTGATTGAGTAAATCATTGAGTGTGTGTTTTCAAGATTTAAATAATAACATGGGGATATAATAAAAAATAATTGTGTGGGTGAATTGGTTGGATGAGTTTTAGCCCAAGTTACAAAAGTCCTAGGTTCGAGTCAATCTATTATGTTTTGTTCCGCTATTTATCACTAAAATAAAATAAAATGTTGGGTATTTCTGTAATTTTGTGAGTCAGGTTTTAATTATAATTTCAATAGTTTTCAAAAATAAAAAATTACCAAAGGGAGAAGTATGTTGGTTGGTAGATTTGTAACCCATGTTTTTAAAGACCTAGGATTGAACTTATGTAATCCCCAACATCATCCCAATCATTGAATAATTAGAACCACACATCAATAATTTATCATTAACCATGTAGTGATGCCGTAATGAATATCATTGTAAAAAATATAAATAATACATAGTACTACAACCTTCTCCCCAGTGGATGAGGGAATGACTTTTGATTTTCTTGGTTTTCATTTATAATTCTTCCATGAGTAATTCACAGTTTTTTGTATCTTTATTTTTAATATTTCATTCACACGACAAGTTTGTATCCAATACACCAAATATATATTTATTATTTTCATTTATAAATATATATTAATTATTAATAATTATTAATAAATAATTTATTATGTTAACAAATTATTTTAAATATTTATATGTATATATCTATATATATTCCAAAAAAATCATAAATGTTGAGTACAAAAACAATAACAAAATATGGTTCTGCTATAAAATCCAAGAACCCTACATGGGCTCAACTTGTGTTGACAACACACATCTCCCCCCAGTTTTCCTTTCCATATCCTGGTGTTCATCCCCTGATTTAAATAATTATTTCTTATTTTTAGGGAACTATTTCTTTCTCATTTCCATCCTCCTTCTATGTATATTATTACTCACACTTTATTTAATGTTTCTATTTTCATCATGAGTAATTTATTGCTCGAATGAAGCATTATATCAAAAAACTCTAGCACACATAGACCCAATAAAGAATATACATAGTGTACATAACTTAAAAAACTATAATTTTATGTTATAAATTCAAAAACACAAAGAGTGTGCATTCTGGAAACTCTATTTATATTAGCATCTACTCACCATTAACGAAGATCTCATTTCATGGCCCAACATTGCTAAAAACCATCTATAATAGACAACATATATAGTCGGCACATTCCATGTATAATCACCCTAATGACTTGGTAATATTCGGAAGAATACATGGGTTGTTTTCCCATGTTTACACATGTGGGCTGTGTATAGTCCACATGCCATTTAAATTGTAATTCATCCCCTATTAGCAGTGTTCATGTGAGGGAACATACATGGCCAAGTTGCAATGTAACCCCACATATGTGGTGTACACCTCACACAAACCACATACTTCTATTTTCCCTCACACACTCCAACTCAGAGTGTGTATCTAGAGAACAAAAGATGGAAACATAATCAATATACATTCTATGTAGTCTATACTTACTCTCCATATTATTTTATTGTTGTAGTTTCTCAATATTTTTATTTATATTTTTTTCATTTTCATTTTTCTATTAATTACATGTTAGATCATGGAAGATTCATTAACATATAGTGGGAAGTGGAATATACCCACTATTAATTGGGGGAATCCCGCACTCTATCAAATATAGATCAGGATGACAGGCGACCATCAATATCCAACATCCCCATTTCCCAGGCACCGACCATAGCGATACTCCCGCCACTTCCTCTAGATGCTCCTTCCAACACTAATGTAGAGGGATCGAGTTCCATTCTACCATAAAAATCATCATCATCCTAAACACCAATTTCTAAAACCAGTACGATGCCATACCCACCTTATGCTACTTTTGGTTAAACTACGACTACCACTGGCATACCTACCCTATTAATCACCTCTTATTGTCCTTCTACATTAGCGACATGTGAACCACTGAAACTATTTTTAATATTACCATGACCCACGTTTAACCATTCACTAATCTTTGAAGATATTCATCTTTTAATATACTATCTATTCAATTCATTACAACATGTGATCTAGGTGAGAAATTGATTTATGGACACCAGTATTCCATAGTTTCTGGATGTTAAGGAGGAGATGGACTAAAACATTGGGAATACACATCTGATAGGGAATCTCCATGTCTTCCATCATACTTTACAATATTTATTTTTGATGTTTTTTTTTCTAATTTATAGTGCAATTAGTCCCACACCCATGAAAGATTGACCTAATATAATTGTGGTAGGAACATGCTGGACCAGATTTAATGTACACTCCCAAATAAAAAAAGATTACCAGCATCATTTTGTCTACCCTCCATCTCATCTGCCACAGAAATAATCCCATCATTTTCACGTCACATGAGGAAATTTAAGTCATATTTTTCTGAAAAAAGAATCTACATACTTGATTCTTCTTAAATGAGTATTTGGACCTCCAATGTCCCGCCGCCTCCTTCTTTCACTCCATGGTCACCACTCATTAGGGAAACAATAAAAAAGGGTTATACACTACATGGTTTGAACACCATATAGAGTGATTTTTCAATCTCCTCTTTGAGATCACTTAGGATCACCCCAATGGATTGACTTCAACATTCTTATTGATATGATGTTGGTTAATAATTGGCAGTCTCATTTGTACTCATGTAAGATGCCCAAACACCGGCTATTGTGTGAGATAACCCACTTTCCCCCAACAGTCCTACTTCCATATTCCTCCACCACCAATCAACTTATAGGTATACTTTCCTTCTATACCCCTCCATACTTCTTCCTACCTTCCCACATCATCTTCTACTAAATCTTCTTCTAGACCATCCACATCCCCACCACCCCCACACCTTCGGCTGATCTCCCAATTTATCTCTGACTGGACATTGTAAATCAACATAAGGATATAATGGACCACTTCTATGAGAGAAAGGATCAATTAATAAACCATTTAAAGGGGATTTGTGGCCTCATTTTTCATCACAGGAGACTTCAGTTATACCAAACACCAATTCCATGATATGATCATTCTATCCAAGCAGCGCATGCTTAGTTTGAAGCACTAACCACCAATTCTATGCAATTATATACTATTGGACCAGAATCCACATCTATTATAGTGTAAATTTATATAATTTTCATTCAAATCCCATAGAGTGAGGAACAAATTCGTAGATATTATAATTTAACTTCCCCATCCATCGAATATTCCCCTATAATAGATAATTCTTCTCTTAAGCTACACCATAACATTTTTGACACTTGGTTATCTTATTATATATATATATATATTGTATTATTATTTCAATGTGGAATTTTATAAACATAAAATGTCATTTTATCATAAAATTTATTGTCACAGGTACACTATCACATTTCTGTAATCTCATTTTGACTACATTCCATCATATTCATGCTTGTTACAGCGGGAGTATCTTATTTACTTTATTTTCATTTAATTTATTTATAATAATTCTTATACTGATCATTATATACTAGTCCATGTTTTTATTTTTGGCATCCCCTCCACTTCATTAATGTTGCACTTATCGGACCAAGTATGATACTAAGTGTGGGGTAGTGTATCCTGACTACACTGGTGTTTTCCCGTAATCTATTCATGGATACATCATTTATGGATAAAATATTTTAAATAGTGGGAATACATTGAATAATTACAAATAAAAATAATTAATACATATATGGTAATTTTAAAAGTTACATGCTTATTTTAATTTTAATTTATTTTATAATGACTCTTCAAAAAGTGATTTTTTATTTAATTTCCTATCCATTAGTATATATTAGACTGGCCATTTTATTTATGTCATGACCTGATTAACACATCCTTTTGCACATTCCTTAGAGGTATTCTAGTCCCATTATTATAAACATACTATTAACATCATTCATGATATATTATTGGGATACTCATATATACTATAACATTCTTGATTTATCTCTACAAAATATGAATTTTTTGAATCACATTAAAATGGTTATGAAATTTGACTGAATTTAAAACCCTTTTGACATAGGGACCCTCCAAACATTTTAAAAATGTGAAACCCATTTACACTATAAACTACCTTGAACGGAACCCACATTAAAAACATATTCATCCCACCATCAAAAATATTTTTGGAAACGTTGAATAACTATTAATTTTATATTAATGGATGATGTTTGTTGATTCATGCTATAATTTGGTGAGAGGCCCTGAAATTATTGGTTGGTGAGAGATAATTTTTATCAGTTGGGAAAAAACTATTTTGAGAAAAATATGTATTATATTCCCGAGTGGTCCCTCATATACAAAAATATAAAAAATTAAATATTGAAAAATTTTCATTCATTATAATTATTGATTTTTTGTGAACCTTTTTTTTAAACAGAATATCATGATGATTGTGACATTTAATTGGATTTTTTATGGAATTTTTTATTGGAAGATGTAATTGAATATCATTATTTTTTTAATAGTTTACTTTTTATTTCCCCCCTATGATATATTTTTTCATATCATTACCTACACACCCATCTCCTAAGAAATTTCTGAACCATATAGAATGAAATCATGATATTTGTGATTGAACTGATATGTTTATATTGAGAGTCATTTCAAAACAATATATAGAGTCCATATACTTATTATTTAGCATATGTATGATTTAATGATCTTTATTTATGATTTTTTATGGTAATCTAAATAATTAGGTGGTGTGCATATCAATTAAAATTAGAAAATGAAACTGACCGAAAATTGAGTCCATTAATTAAATTAAATATGAGTCATGAATATAATATCATATAAAGATAAATATTTATTTTTCCTTTTAATGTCCTAAGTTATGGGTATTTTATTTATACTTAAAATTAATTAAATATGTCCCTTTTTAGATTTTATATTCTATTAATTTAATATTTATATTTCTATGGGGGTATGAAAAATCATTTGTGTGGGAGTGTTTGATGCAGCTTATTTGTGTATACAATTTCATACATTTTATTTAGTATTAAAAAAACATTTCACCAGATACATGTTATTTTGCAGATCAAATTAATAATTTCATTATTCTTAGTGATTTTTTAATTCTTTCCAATTAATTTCAAAAATCCTGGGTGATAAAAAAATTTATATAAACATGGAATGTTCTTTATAAACACATGTCTTCTACTTTTCCCCAGTCATGGATAGACTAACCCGAGTACATTCCCATGTTTCCCAAAAAGGCCAACACATTGTGAAGTCATCTATCACATGTTGTGTACAACATTCCAGACATGATCTATGGTAGATACATATTCTATACGCTATGTACGGCGGTGATACATGTTTTGTACCCTCACCAACTAATCATCGATGCATCAAATTCTATATGTGTCATGGTTCGAATCGTAATGGTGTTGAAATAATGAAATAATATTTTTGCATGAAGTACATTATGAATAATTTTTCATACCCACCATGTAATATATTATTTTATCACTAGAGATGCAAGCGTATATGAATATTATTAGACATGAAATGGGGTGGAGCTGCATTTATACTATTTGATGTTACTAATTCATAATTTTAGGCTTCTTCTCCTATTTTTGGATTTTAAATATAATTCCACTTTCCCACTTTCTCCTCTCGTATAGATGTTTGGGGATCAATTTATTCTGAACTAGGACATCACGACCATAGTGATAATTAGATGAATTTTCTATATTTATTTTTTAATAATGATTGAGGTTATGTGGTAAATATAATTAGGATGTATTTCATTAATTATGATCTTCCGTAGTAATTAAATTATTGAAATAATTCCAAATTTAATTTTTTTCATCATATCTGACCACAAATGAAACAAATGGAGATAAATAGGGCATTTATATTGGTAAAATACATGTTCTTTGTGTGACACTACTTCCACTATTTTATTGGTTATGAAATAAAATCATATTTTTTTAGATAACCATATGACCAAGGGGTTAAAATTTTAATTATAATATTTATTATAATAATAATTAGAAAAGAATTACCATAAATGATGAGACAAAAAATTTTCATTAATGATTTTAATTCTAAATAATGACTATTTCAATAAACCATATTTGACTATCCACCCCTGCATATTTTTTTATTGTTCTATCCCTTTATTCATTTACATTGATTTTTTACAAATCATTTCATATTCTCATCTATTTTATTTCTTCAGTTTTTCTAGATTATAGGCTTATTATATATGACTTATTTAGAAAATATATTTTAAATTTTACCAATATAATCAACCTTGAATACAAATTCTTCCCATATAGTTATATTATTAAATAAAAAAATAAAATTTACATGTGTGGTGATGGATGCATCCAATTATAAGGAATATCCTAATGAAATCACTGTATAGTCAGCCTTGATAAGCATGCTTAGAAATTTTTTTGGTTGACCAGTTTCAAAAACATATTAATGAAAATCCATTAAATAGCCTCAAGAACATTGTAATGTGGTAGTAATCCTACATGCCTCTCAAAAATAATAGTGCATGATTCTGAAAAGAGTAAAAACAATCCAATATTCAAATATAAAAACTCAATGTTTTACAAATAAATACCTCTAGAATAAAACACATATGAAACTAAAATAACTCATCTTAAATTAAATATTAAATTTCTTATCAATATTCATAACATCTATCTAAATTCTCTCCTTATTTCTAGAAATATGTAAATATATTCATCAAAATTTTGAATAAAATGATATTATTCTATTTGATTGATGAAATAGGAAATCTATTGTCATAAAATATAACTCAATCATAATGTGGTCCAAAAATAAATGTTCTTGAACCACCACTTTTAAAGTGACATATATCTCATTTTTAATAATGTGTAGTAGTGTCATTCTCACTATGATTTTCACAACACACCATGATTTGGGAAAATAAGTGTGAGTGAATAAATTGTTGATTAAAAATATATCTCATATCAAACATTGTTATCTAATAAGAAAATGAATATCCCTATCATTTAATCTACATGTATTTTGTTTTTTCACATTAATTAACATATACGAAAGAAAATTGAAGGGACAAACTTAATTTATTGTTTATATAAACTTCCAAAATCACTTATAACATCTCTAGTATATGGCGGTTGTCATACCACACACACAATGATCCATATGTAATTTTTAAAAATATTAGGTGACAGTATATACTTGAATATTTAACCCTACAACCAATTTGGTTCAATGTAAAAACAAATTTATTATTTTAGTCCCTATCACCAACGATGTTTTCCATCATTAAATAATATAATCAAATGAGTACTACTGATAATTTATCAAAAAAGATCCCATTTCATAATATATAGGATATAATATTCTTAATTAGTATAAAACATTATCATGGATTCATCATAATTCAAGAAAACATACATTATAAGTATATCACATGATATGATTCTCAATTTATTTTTATCATCATGTATAATATTAGTATAAAATCAAGATATAGACATGATAATGAGATCAGTTCCTGATCAGGATTTATAGTTACAATCTATGGCTATTTATACAGGATACCTATATAGTAGTATACATGGGGTTCTACTCTTAAAATATATACAGAAGAATCAAATCCATATATGTAAGGAAATAGATGTTGAAAATAATTTAATCGAGATGTGATCATGGTCATTGGAAAATTTTCAATTAATGCATGATATTATTAATTTGGTGCATAAAACATGCAATAGATGAGTCCATGTGGAATATATAACCCTAGAAATCATGAACATGGAGGAATAACAAGGAAAATTTAAAAATATCAATCTTTATGTTTTGATCATGTATTTCCATTGCCAAAAACTGCAACCTATACAATTTCTCTATATCATATTTGATGTATATATGATTATAAATATATTCATATAAACTTATTGGAATTTATAAATATGTATATTTTGAATAATTATATATATTTTATTATATTAAATTATAACTAAAATGTATAGTCCAAAAAAGATAGTCTTGTGCTCTTGGTAATATACCAGTGTAGACACGAGTAAGGTTCTTATGGTAGTATCATCTTACAAGACACCCCTATGATCATGGGAATAGTATATCATTATAATATCTTCACATGTACGTCCGCTAATACCAAATAATTTTCACTATGTAATTACTGTTTCTAGTGCCACCCCTCATAAAACTAGCACTTATTCCAATGGGTCTATCCATTTTATAGATGACCCTACTACAACAATAAACACATCACATAATAGTAATCCATGTTGGAGACACAAATTATAGTATAGATTTTATTCTAGTGCAATATGACATCATTTTAATGTTATCCCTAAATTACATATGATCATGTGCATTTTTAAAATAGTCATATCTATAATAAAAATTACAAATGGAATTAGATTTTTCATCCATAAGTCCCATTATAAATTAATATATTGAACCTATTACTGCATAACCTATGTATATGGGAATAAATCCCCACAGTAGCATTCAAATTAAAAACATATTAATAATTTTCTTATGGGATTTTTTAATCATAATTAATGTTGTGGTTTCCTATAGATATATCCCCATGTATATGGATATTTTTTTCAAACAATTTGATATTCTCCAAATATAATTTTCTATTGAAAAACCAATAGTGTATTTGGGAGATCACATATGGCGTGTCAAAAATTTACATTGTGGGTTATATTTTTCTTTGATAATATCCATCAAAAATTGTTATGAAGAGTGATTTTTATTATACACACATGTTTTGAAACACAAAACAACATAAGAAACACCTAGATTTACTTGGTTCATGTCTCCTTATAGTATTCATTAAACATTAAGTGATATTGATCCCTTTACGATAACAGAGTCCTTTAAATTACGTCTATAAACACAAGAGATAAGGTTATTTCCTTGAAACTCATGTTTTCTCATCTCCTAATAATGATTTTTTTCATCCTACCCATAACTGCATCTTTAACAGTACAATTATTTTGAATATCGGGTAAAAATGATAATATCAAAATAAAAATGAAATTATTAATTTGATAGGTCTGCCTAATTAATCTCAATATTCTATTAATTCTTAAAAATAAAAAAATAGTTCAATTTGTATACATAAGGGTTTGTAAAAACACATTTATTTTCATCTACAACATGAATGAGATACATTAACTGTATATTTGATAAATTATTATATCTCTAGATATCTTTTATAAACATTATGGAATAGTCGCCAAATATAAATGAAAATATTTTTTAAAATATTTGGTAATATTCATTCCGTAGTTCATTCCTAAATCTCTTTTACTTATATTAAGTGTAAATATTCAAACAACATCATGAAACATAATCCATTTATTTATCCATATTTTTATTCTTATACATATTAAAATAATATTATAAGTTTTTTAATTTAAATAACTATGTATTATATTTAAAAATATCCCACTACCCTTCCAAAAAACCACATATAATATAATGTAAATATGTATAACTATCGTGGTAATTCATCCTTCACAAAATAAATCATTACTAAATCCATTAGCTTATTCACAAATCCTTCACAAAAACATATTGATAAAATAATATTGATGTATTCATGAGATTCATGCATCTCATGCCCCAATATATTGTCACATATTTTTTAATAATAAAAAAACTTGTGTAATATTTTTTTTGATATTTTTAAAGAACATTTTTGTTGTAAACAATACAAAAATATCTTGAAAATATATTCATTATGGTAATCCTAGTATTTAGATCATTGGAAAACATGCAATTTTCACTGACTGTGGATCTATTCAAATTAATAGTTGAAAAAATGTATATGAACATCCATATTTATATGAATTTATAAGTTATAACAATAGTCAAAACAATAAACTCTAAAGTGAAATGATATATAATTTTTAAAGACATATTCTAATGAAATACAAGGAACAAGATTAATGGGATTCCTGGAGAATGTCCATGCACTTGGATTAGTTTCTCATATACCATCAATAATTGTAGTAATATTAATGATTTTTAACATATTAACACATAGAGTCTTTTGGATTTAAAAATATTATATTAAACCCGATTCCCTTTCCATTTTCAGCCTAAACATAAAAAAATATATAAATGATTAGATTAATCAATTAACATATTCCAACAAGATTTAAATATCTCAAAAAAATATGGATTCATAACCACACATAAAATATCATTATACAATGTGACATAAAATATGGTTTTGGAATAAAAAAATATCTAATACAACATACCACATATCCTATAGATTTCCCTAAAAAATCATCCAAAAATAATTTATATATTCTTAAAAATATTTATAAGTACCAACAATAGAACAAAATAATATATGTTATATAATATTATCCCCAAGTATACAACTAATTATAATTAGATCTTGGTCTCAACAATATCCCACTTTGATTTTTTTAGAAATTTGGATAAAAATAAAAATATAACTCAGTCCTCTAAAAAATATATACACACATAAACATTAAGAATACGTGGGTAAAACATTAATAAAAAACTATAACATTGATTATTAATTTCATGTTTCACTAAATTGGAATTTATATTCATACAATATGTAATCTTGATATGCATAATTCAATAAAATGAAATGTCACCATTTTAATATTGATATAATAGTGGATCACTTGACCTCTAAAAAATATATGATCCTCTAATCAACATATGTTAAAGGATAATGTTTTAATAAATCTATAATTTTTAATCTCATAACATCTATCATCAATTTGATAGATATATTCAAGGAACATATAAAAGAATATATTCCTTTATTCACATAATAAAAGAATATAAAAATAGTGATGACATGAAAAGTGGTGAATCTACAACTCATCTATTTTGACAATACTTACTGAATATATACACCATATATCCCAAAATAATAAAAGAGATTTCATATATAAAATATAATTTATTCTTTAGATGTTTGGTATTAATCTACTGACATTTATCATGTATTTTATAATGAGCCTCTACTAAATGGATTAGTTAACACATATTCTATTTCCAACATTATAAGAATAATTTAAAACATTAACTCATTTTCTTCCATGATTTTATTAATATGGTAATATTTTATAACAATATTATTTATTATTGAATGATGACCCAGATTCATCTATATATTTTTTTAATTTTTATTTACCCAACCCCAGTGAAGAGGAAAAATTAAGGTATGATTGTAATATTCCAACTATTCCTACATCCAGTTTTTTGGGTTACCAAATGGGTAAAAGACACATATTCAAACTTGATAGTTCTAAAGAACAATGGGTAGTCACACTTAGTTCTGAAACACACCTTTATCATAGAGATGAAATATCAATAATTGTAAAATTCAAATAATTAATGAAATGAACCCAATCTCTATCTACACAAGAGAACAAATCAAAATTCCTTTTTTATTAATATTTTAGGTGTAATACACTTCTTTTATAGATAGTTATAAGAATAATTTTTCATAGACTATAAATGTGACATTTTTGAATCACAATAACACCTAGAACATAGTGTAACACCATAAACTAGAACTAGTTTTGAAACTGCCACACAATATAATCATTCAATATGTTTCTAAAATACCCTATGGGTAATATTCATTCCTTTATAATAAAAATAAAGAATTGGTACAACTTATATTTGGGTGGAAATAAGGAAAATATTCTTTATGAACTTAATTTTTTGGATTTTTCCTATCATACTATACTTAACAAAAAAAAATGTGACATATATTTTTAGAAATGAAAATGAAAAAATACATCGTACCACAATTAGTGGGAATTTAGACAGGATTAATCATCTCCTTTTGATGAAAATGAAAAAAAAACATCATCATATAATTAGAATATTATTTCATCATCATATATAATAAAAATTATAGGTATATGATTAAAATTCATAATTTATAGATCATTTTATACTATTATTTTTATTGTAATTTGACCCCCTCAAGAAGTTTTCAAATATATAGTTCCTAGATAGAAGTTTTTTTGAACATATATTTCATTATTTATCCTAAAAAATCCAAAACATATATAAGGAAGATTAATTATGGGTTTATAATTTAAATCTCCCTTTATATGTAACAATAGTTTATTACAAGAATTATATCAATTTGAAATATGCATAATTTCTTTTGTGATATATTAAAAAGAACTTTTATAATGATTCCATTCATTGTAACAATTGAATATATCTCTTAAAAAACCACACAAACATCTTTTCAGTAACCATTAACCAGTAAAATATCATTATTTCTTATCACTTAAATTGTTTTATTGTATAATTTTTAAAACCATACATTAATTATTAATAACATTATTCAAAATAGGTTTTAAAAAAAATCCCATGTGATATTATTTTATATTGGATTGAATTATTTACTAAAAGAGTTGAAAAATCATATGTACTAAATTCCTTATCATTATCACTAGATTTAACATAGTAAAACAATGATGTCTGTGTGGAAATCCTCAAGGATCTATTAATTTTTACCTACTGTCTATGAACTCTATTGTTATTTTGGAAGACTAGTTCCATTCCAACCCTTGTATTAGATGACTAATTTTGTTACACATCACTTGAAATGTCGAAAAACTCTTCCCCAAATTGTAAATTTTCAACACATCAATTTATTTCTAATATTTATTGTGACATTTTACAATGAGAAAAAAAAATATTTACATCATCAACATACATATTATGGTGAAGTTGATTTCTATGAGTAATCCATTTTTATTACATCAATGTTTTCCAAACTCGTTATAGGATGGTTATTTTAGTAGTAATATCGTCTTATAATTATAATATATCCTATAAAATTCCCTCAACAACTATATCTTCGAATTTATCTATAAATTAATTTTAACCATGATAACATGACAATAAAAAATTTAAAAGAGACATTTCCAGACTGTATATTTTTATAAAAAATATCCTAATGGAAAATATTTGATTTTTTCCTTCGTAAATAATTGAATTGAATTCAAATCATTTAACCAAAATTATACTTCACAAACGTATAAAGAAGTATTATGCTTCACTAAAAATTTCAAGATCCACCATCACTATACATATTATCTTCCATTTTTCCCTGAATTTTTTAATTCCCATAGTGCATTTAGTTTTTATCTGATTATTTTATTCTCATTAAGGCAATCAATCATTAAATATGTAAATTTATTTCTAATTTTTCTACTATTTATGGAGAATACAGAACAACATTTTATACAATTCATTGAAAACTTTTAACTATTTTTAAATCTCCATTATTTTTTTTCATAAAAAAGAAACAAATAATGAGACTGAATTTACCAATGAATATGATATTATTGTTATTATCATAGGTTTATAACCTTCACATCAGTGAAAATACATCTGAATAAATGAACATTAATGATTCAATATAATTATTCACATAAATATATTTCACTTTTTTTGAGGTAAGAACATCCAATATCATTATATATTGAGAAATAGAACATCATGAAAATATTCTCATTAACTAATAATATTCAATTTCTGTATAATAATATAGATTTAACATTTGTTAAATAATTCATTACGTTAATTTAAATTTATATATCATAAATTTTCTTCATCACCAACTAGAAATAAATCTATTTTAAGATATTTTACATTTACTTACACTAATCAATAATCATGTTTCAGGACTCTATAACTATACATAAAAAATATCACTTTAATTCCATTATCACAATGAATAGAAAAAGTTCAATGATTGTGTTCAAATTAATCATAAAACTATGTGTTTATAAATTTGATTATTTCATTCCTAATAACTCTTCACGAAAATACTTCAAAACCTAATCTCCAATATTTTTATAAGATAATTAAACATCCATTGAACATTTAAATAAGTATTTGAAAATTTGAAAATGTTTTAATGTGAGTTGAATATCAATTGTCTGATATATAATAACTAGTTCCATTGGATTCCTTGAGTGCAACATATAAAACAAATAATTAATCCCTCTATTTATTCATATTATCCTAAGGATTAAAATCATTAAAAATGACATGTATTATTTGTATAGAATAGGGATGATATAATTATTATCAATATTAATTTAATGATCACACCATCCACATAACTTGTGAAGCACAGAAATTTTTTATCACTATTCTATTTAAAATTCAAATTCGATTTCATAACATCCTTCCATCAAGACAGTGTAATCCTACTCAAATAGTTATTCCCTAACATAATAATAATGATCCAACAATTTTATTTCAATGAACACATCTATTTTATATTCTAAAAAACACTATAGTATTGGGAGAAAATAGTGTGTTGATAAATTCTTTTGTATAAAAAATGTATTCCAGAATAGGACACATGTCTCCATTAAGAATTGAGCCACTAAATAATGATCATTTCTTAAATACAAAACTATTATACCCATATAAAATCTTTTCTTTTTTATTAAACATCTTCTTAGTCATTATAGAGTAACTAGTTGCAGTAGTTTACAATATCATATTAGTATTTCCAAATTTCATGATTAATAATTACTATAATATTTTATTGTAAATTCAGACCTCATGAAATGATTAACATTTGAAGATATTTCAACAATATTTTTGGAGTTATTTTATCTTTTTACGGATTATTTTTTATGGATTAAATATTCTCTTTCTTCAATAATCATTCATTAACTTCTAATATGAAATTTTAAATGTTGGATTCCAACTTTCTCATTTTTTCCTCATCTGATTTCATTTGAATGAAGTAACAATACTTATCTATATTCATTATAATACCTTTTCATCCTAATGTTACTAAAGTTATATAAATAATGAATATTCTACATATAATAAAAATCAATTATCAATTTTTGAATTTATTTCACATGGGAAAATTATTTTCTATTGGTGGAATTTTCATTATTCTATAATCATTATAATATCATTTGAATGTTTATAGATCTTATAGAGACTTTATTTTAATTATATACTTTAATTTAACTCTATTTCTTTCTCTTATCATTCATGTTTATACCTATTTTCATTATATGTCAATGCATTATATTTTATATTATCAATGATTAGTTTTCACAATTTTCCTCTTCATATCACCCAAATCATTGCTAATATTTACTAACATCACATTCCCTAAAATTAAATGATATATTTAAAAAATATTATAATAATTTTGTGTTTTCATTTAAATAATTATTTTAATTTTTATTATCATCCAAAGATATTAATCTCATATTTTCATTATCATCTGAACTAAATTATCCAATTTTTTATCATGAAAAATTTATTATGATGTTTCCAATAGTTCCACACATGTAACACATAAAAAAATGGTTTAAATTTTAATTTATAATCTATATTATGTTTTCCTGCTATAAGAGTTAAATAATCCTCAAATACCGAACTCATATAATCTTGAGTATCTAAACATATAGTGTCGTCTCTATCAATAAAATATCTTCTTAAACATCACAATGATTGTTGATTTAAAATATTTATCATTTGGATCAATTTTCATCTTTCTATAAAATAATCTGTTCTTATATCATAATATATTATAATCCATTTAATTATGAATATGGTAACTAACCATATTCCTTATTTTATATATTATATTATTATTCATCATACTTCTCTAACATGATTTTCAATATCATCTCATAATAATAGAGTATTATATGATCCCACTATAGCATATGATCATGTTACAAACATTATGAACCCATGTAATAGAGAAATACACTTTTTCTTCATCATGAATTTAGACATATTCAAAATATTATTGTCCAAATCTATATAATTTCTCACATAACATTATTATTTCCTACATAAATAGTTATTTTTTCCCCCGAAATAATTTAATTATTTTTATTTAGTCGACTTTAAAAAATAATGTATTATAATATGAATAAAAAAATTCTAGTTTGATCTTATTTATCAATATATTTTTCACATACTGTTAATATTAAAGTACAATCAATGTATAAGAAAATCCATTATTTAGAGACTGTAATACATCATAAATGATATGAAAAATATTTTTCAAAAATCTATCTTTCCAAAATGATAATCATTTCTGACGAATTTGGAAATCCCATTACTTTTAAAAATTATTTAAATATGATATTATGATGGTTGTAGTATATATCATCTTTATTGCTTGAAGTGACATAAAATAAAAACATCAAAAAATAAATAAATATTTAAGATTCACTATTTGAACCTATATGTAGAACCATCTAAATGATATTTTTGAGTTCACAGAACAAGGTTTCGTTCAGTGATATTTTTGGTTTTTTTGTTTCATCAAAAATAACCATCATTGGATGTTATGATGTGTGATATTTACTATCCACATTCTCTCTCAAAAACAAACTAACTAAGGAGAACAAAAATTTACATGTTTTAAATAAAAATGATAGAATAATAATCTGTGGTATGATATTGATATTTTTTAGAGGACAGTAAATATTGGATTCATATTATAAGTATATGAATGAAGGGTATATCATTAAAACTCATTATTCTATGGCTATTATTTTATGAATCAATCAATCACATGGATCTTGAAATACAGAATGTTAGTATATTTTTTTATAATTAATATTTACTATAAAAATATACTACTATAATATTATCAAATACGTTTATAATATCTCAATATTTTGTTCTAGAAAATAAATATGACACAACCTTAATTATCCCATATAACTATACATGTTTACATGGTTTTCTATATATTCATCCTGAATGAGATCCCTCAAAATAAATAGTAGTATAAGATTATTTTACATCTCTATACTCAATGAAATTCAGATGTAAAACTTTTATTCCGCATCACAATATTAATGATGGAATTATATAGGATTTATTTATTAGTAAATTGAAATTTATATTCTCTATTATCGGAGAATAACTATATATATAACTATTAAAAAATCATACTGTATTTAACCTTCTTGTATAGAGTATCTTTGAAAATAATATAGTTACATATATTTGAATGTATGTCCCTAAAGCCTCTGTACCAAACAATTCTTTATTCTCCATAGTAGAATCACACAGAACTAAATGATGATATTCATAAATATCAGTCTTTCATCCCCTAATGTTTTTATCATTCATGGAACCTTCCCAAAATTAGTAAGTGTTTCATGAATCTTCTTCTTAAAATAATATCTATTTACACATTATATTCATCAATTTCACAGTGCATTAGATCTCGATACAATTTGAAATTATCAATTAGTCATTATAATAATATACTATATTATTTATACTGAAGATTTTTTTTATTATAATCTCCAAATTTATTTATCTAATGTTCATTATTCCTAAATTGCAAAAAAAATTCACAATACAAGTTATTCTTTACCCTATTGGATGTTTTAGGTTTCCAAAAATAACAATATTCAGACGAATTTCAAATTTCATATGGATTTAAAGTCATATGAAATCAAATGTTAAAAAAAATATTAGTTTCATATAGATTCTTCATTCACATACTATTGTCATTGGGATTCCCAAAATTAATAAGATGAATTTACAAAATCTTATAGTTTGCTTAATTTTTTAATAAATTTAGAAAATTCATAAACATATTTTAATATCAAACATGATCACATAATTTTATTTCTATTGAGATAACTTATGTAAAAACCACATGGTTTTCTCTATTATCATCCTAAACACGAAAATCATAATTCATTATATTCTTCCCCAAAAAACATTTGACCAAATTTAATCTAACACAATCAAATATAAACCATTACCTTACATAAATGAACATTATATTTTTTATGTATGAAAATGATTAATAAAATGATAAAAAACAAAAAAAAAATTATTACATATATACATGATAATTTTGAAATCACCTGACACTCAATAATTTATTTAATTTGGAGGTCTTTATCCAATCAATAATCAGAACAACTTCATCCTTGGAAAGTTTATTTTAATGTATAAAACTATATAAAAATTATCAGGGAATCGTCAGATGGTCAATCACTATCTTTCTCCCGTATTCTACTTTAACTCAGAAGAATAATATTTAACATAAATCATTATATCTATCCTTAAATTCAATTAAAAAAATAATATAAAATTAGAGTTCGGCCCCCCAAAATTTACTATCTCCCCAAATATTCTCTTTTTATATTCTTATACTCAATATCTCACCATCATACTTCATACTGATATTGAATGCAGAATCAATTCCCTCTATCCATTTCAAATGTGTATAATATTTTTCATTAGAAATCATTTCTATATCACATATAATATCTCACTTCTTCTGAATTTTTTAATGCCCACATGATATATAGAATAATAATAGATTTATAGGGATATTTTTAAAAAAAATTAACTCCATTTCACAATAATAATATGATACTAGAATGATGATCCATGTGATATTCCACATAGTGTGGTATTATTTATATAATTATATGGTTGATTCATTGAATATATTATCATATTATGAAAAAATATATTATATTCCATCATATTAGAGGCTAAAATTTATGTAATGTATCACTCATATAAAATTCTCTTAACTATAATCGATGTTGTCACTTTATTCTAATGATTTTGCCATATATTTAAGTATATATCCTTAAATATCATCATTTCTATTAGTAAAATGATTTATTTATTTTCATGTTCTTTATGGATCATTACCAACCCATCTTATCCATCATAATAAATATAACATGTTGGTTGAATTATATATTTGTGACAACATCTTCATGATTTTTAATCTTTGTAGAACAACACCACATGAAAATATATTTTTATATTTTTTATATTTCATTTTTAAAATAAAAATTTATTAGAAATGAAATTATGTTTATAAAATTTCCATATTAAATAATATTTATGCCTCTAAAATCACATTACATATCTGAATTAATATAAAAAATTAACTAAACTATTTCTATGGGTATATTTTATATCATGAATTTGATATTTTATATATTAATGTTGACACCCTATTAACAATTATGTGATGAGAACCTTATCATTACATATATATTGGATAATGCATAATTTTATGGATTTTCAACTAATATCTCATTCATAATCCTACTTATGATTTGTTTATCCTTTTTCATGTGTTTTAGGGCCATTGAATATTTAGTAATTTCCCATTTTTATATTGTTTTTGGAATTATTTCCTTTTTTATTCTCTCAGGGAAACTAATATATTAATTTTATAATATACTTTTCTCAAATATATAATCATGTATTCTCTCATGAACATTTCTAAATATTTATTATTTCATAATTTTACATATATTTGGAGAGATTTATTTTGCACATTGATAAATTTTATGGGGATCGATCATCGCAACTGTTAAATTGTAGTAGTTTCTTGGAGTAATAAAAAAATTATAATTCCAATTAAATTTATCTACGGTAATTTCGATAAACTCTTCAAAATATTTATCTTCAATAATGAAATTTTAAACATGTTTTAGTTAGTTGGGATTAGTTTCAGCATTATAATGGAATCAAAATCCTCTGAAAAACACATCAAAAACATCATTATAGATTTTAATAATATTAATTCACATCCATGTTTAAATGGAATAATTTCATGGTTTTATGAAACATATATTTACACCTCATTTAATTTCAAAAGAACATCATCATCATTGGGAGACATTATCTCTTATGAAACTATAATTCCATACTAAAATACAGATCTTCTATAAGCCTCATCCATATATCTTCATCATGTAACATCTATCTTAAGGATATTGTAATACATACAATGAAACCATATCATCTATTTTTCTTAATATATCAAGAAAAAATATTTTAAAAATATTTATAAATAATTATTAATCTTGGAATATCTATAAAACATGGGACTCTTATCAATATTTCAAAGTCAATAATCATTCCCATTCTGTCAACAATATTTTGAAATCAGTAATTATGATCCCATTATCATATGTGTGGTATTTTTTCATTGTTATTGTTTTATTAAATAAATTTATTTAATAAAATATTTAAAATATAGTTGTATTCCAATCACTATAAAAAGGAAACAAGTATATTTTTTAAAAGGAACAAAAAATAGTTTGTTATAATATAATTATCCACCACATTATACTATTGTTCTATTACATCACATGTCGAATGCTTTCAGAAAATGTGAATGATATTTTTAAAAAAATAATGTTCTTGGATGGATCATGATATTTGGTAGATCTAGCTGATGTTTTGAGGAAACCATCCATTGGTGACTTATCATGTTAGATGTTATATTTGTTAATTGGAATCAGTTAAATAATTTCTAGTAAATTTATTGATGTAATGATGTAGTGGAATTTAATTTTATATTGTAAATTAGTATTTTTTTTATTAAAATTATTCTCTGGAAGAATACTATAACGTTTTTAATAGAAAAAATGAAATTCTATGTGGTTCTATGAAAGAATTAAGGAATTTTTATTTCAGATAAATTTAATAATTTTCCAATATTTTTTTATATTTTCCAGGGAACTAGTCCATACAAACATCTTAGAATAAATTTGGAACAAAATAGGTTAAAATCCATGAAAATAATAATTTACATTAGAAGAGATTCTTAGGGATTCTGTGAAATCATAATTTTAAAACCATTAAGTAAAATTAATGTTGCATGTTACCTATAAAGACTTGGTTTGATGCGCAGTACAACATTGTCTATGTATATATTTTATATGTTACATTTTAAGGGTAAAAAATATGTCATAAGTTCTAAGTTTATGAAACATGGGTCATAGTGGAAAATGTTGAATCTTTCGATGGAATTTCATAAGCTAAAATGATCCTTATGATGGGACATCAAATGGTATAATACAATTTATAATGTGTCATATTATGGGATAAATACTAAATTTCACTATGTTAATAAAATCATTCAATGAAATAACATAAGTAAAAATTTTCTATGATACAATCGGAAGAAATGAAATTACACATATCTGGATTTTGAGAAAAAAATGTGAATATAGAAGAATTTAAGAATTTTATTTTCTGAATAGGAAATGAAAAGTGGCCATAATAAAGATATGTTATCATATTATTAACATAATGATTATTATTAGAAAAAATGATTCATGCTTTAGAATATAACTTGGAGCATATGTGGAAGGATTGGGATTTAAATTTCCAAAATTGAATAATTTATAGATATTATAATTATGAAATTCACAATATGTTGATGTTGGGGTTACTTAAGAATGTTATTAAATAGCAGAAAATTAATTTTGATTCAAAATAGACATGATAAGAGTTTACTTATATACTACCATTTTCAACAAACCATTTATGGATCCTTTACAGGTTTCATTTAATCATTTAATTCCAAAAGATGAAATTTCCAAGGCACAAGTGCTTTGATTGGAAATTTTTAACAACCATTGGTAATTTTGTTTTTTTTTTGTAAAACAAAAGGAACATAAGAAGACAATACCATTTTACATAATCTATAATATTTATTTTTCTTTAATAGTTATAGAATGATAATAATTATCAAGAAGGGTTTTGTTTCATTTCACTTGATACAACAGTTAAAAGTAATGTGTGTAAGATGACGTTCCACTGCATGAAAAAATCAATTTTCATTTCACATTTTCAATATATATATTTTCATGTATATAGATTTTGTAATTTCCAAAAATTAAATTGTCTTCATTTATACAAAAAAATTATAACCTTTCAAAGTAAAAAGAGATACTACTCTTTAGAGGGGGGATATGGTGGTTGATGAATATACTGAGAAGTAATTATTTAAGGAATAATAATAACATTAAAATTATCATTTGGATGTAAAATACAATGTGTGTTTTAAATATGAGAAGGAGGATAATGAGTATGACAGATAAATGATTATTCCGATCTATAATTTTTTTTGTAGAAGTATGAGTAAAAACGTTTGAAGTAGTAATAACTTGTGTTATATAATTGTAGTGAGTAATAAAAAACTAGGAAACCATCATTTTACAACAATGTATTATTTTTTGTATTTATTTTTAATAAAAGATGTTAAATGATCAAAACAAAATATTATGAGTTCATATATAATATATATTGATATTATGTTTTATAGGAATGGAGGTTAGCGTATTAATCTAATAGATCTAAAAGATGAATCAAATTATATCTACATATCATAGACAATGTTGTAGGTTATTACTCATTATAATCAAGATACATTTTAATGATTTAATTTATATAGTATATTATTTCATTGTATTTTGTGAAATCCTAGAAAACTTTTGTCCTATAATTCAGGATAGTTAGAAATAAGATCAAATGATGAGAATCTAGAAAAATGATGTGAATTGTGATGGTGTGATACATTAATTACGAAATGTATTTAACACACTCGCATGTGTAATATGGTTACATAGTATATGATGTTCACCACTCTTAACCTATTTTAATTGTGTATTATAGAGTCACTGCCTCGGTAAAACCAAGTCCTTACAGTCAATAGGCATATGATGTTATAAATAATCAATGTATAACAATTGTTCCAAAAAATAATTCATTACATTTATTTCATGTATTTATTATGATAATGCTCTAAATAGATTAATTATTTTTATATATTGAAATATGGTTTCAAATATAAATCGTGGGTTGTGATTAATAGGGAATTTGTAATTTGGTCTAATTTATTGAAACACTACATTCAACCCCCAAGGGTTTCTATATTTTTTAACTAGGAATGTAATCTAGTATTAATATATATACTGGATATTATTAAAATAATAAATTTATTCCCAATTATTTCTATATGAAACATATTAAATTTTTATTTATAATTTATGATCCCTAAATAGAAGAATCATTATAAATTTTAATCAGTATTTATTTAGTGGCTACGGTCAAGTCATAAAATATTGAAAAGAATAATTATTACATTAATATGATAATAAAAAAATAGATAAATTATCATGAAATTCTTAAATATATTATTAAAATATTCCATATTTATAAATTAATTTAATATTATTCCTGTAGTGAATAGTGTCAAAAGCATTGAAGAATATGAGTTTGATGAATTATTTTATGATTTTTATTCTAAATATAACTGTTACATGTTTATAATCCCACTATATGTTTCGTGTATATGTTAATTAATATGAAGATATATCACTATAAAATGTAATTGATGGAATATTCTGCTGATGAAATAAAAAATACATTACTGATTAATATAAATAAATAAAACACCCTCATATTTTTTTCTGTAGGTGATTATTATTTAAATCATTGAAAAAAATAGATTTCCTATAATTGATGATTATTAGAAACTAATTATTTGGTCTAATATTTTTAATATTATATTATTTTTGGAAAATATATATACTTTTGGAAGTACAATATATCTGTACAAGTGCTAAAAGTGTGTATAATGGATTAAAAACGAAAATAATAAAAGATATGGATTATTGTATACATGTGGCATGTAAGAAGAAATATAAAAACAATATTGAACCTATAATGTCAATGTAAAGGTTAATTTTGGTCATTTGAAGATTATAATAACACAGCAAACAAGATGGTTCTTCAACTAGAAGTGAAATATAATATTTTGAAAGAATATGTTACATGAAATTTGTAACAAGAAATAAAAATGGATACTCTTATATCATATTATAATTAAAATTATAAATATTTTAAAATTAAAAAATGATGTGAAGAGGATAAATTAATCACCTTATGATCTAGACCCAACTATCTCAATTTAAATGGTGTCCAATTACACATTTTCATTGGTTCCTACTAATTTTTTTTTCTCATATGGTTCACAAATTTCAAATGAAAAACTACATAAGTAGGTAGTGATATAAATGCTACTCTAATTCGTTAGATTATAAATGGTGGATGTAACAATATATAAAAATTATATACCCCTAAATGAATCCCATAAAGGGGATGAAATAGTTCAATAATAAAGAAAATATAAATATAAATAGATAATACCTAATGAAAAAAGTTGGTTTTTAGTAAAATATTTGTGATATTGGATATTTTAGTCTATTTACATTGACTATTGGAACAATATGTCAACATGTGGATGTTATTTGTGCATTAATGATATGGATTGAAGTGAAAAAATTCATAAGAATTTCAATTGACTGAATCCATTATCATAGATAAAGGTGACTATTTATATGAATAACATATTTAAAACTTCTAAACATATATGTTATTTTTTAAGCAAATATGTACAATATTATAATGAATTTTTTTTAACCTTTCCCAAAATCTATTATGTTGGTGACTGGAGTGTTCTAAAAAATATATAAAGCAAAGAAATGAATATAAAATTCCCTTCATATTTTAACAGTTCAAGAAGTATGTTGGAAAAAATATTCTAAATAAGATATTAAATTGAACTAACATGTATTAGACAATAGATAGAGGAAATTTATTCGATTTTTTTTTCAGAATTTCAACATCATGAAACATAATTAGTTGGAAATTAAAATAAATAAATTAATTAAAATGATTAAACTAAAGATATAATTAATCAATGGATTTGATATAATATTTATAATTATATTTAACTCTCTAAATAATAGTTTATTTTTTTGGAATGTTTTAATGAAGAAAATACCATGTTTTATTCGATATTTGTGTGGAATGATAGATCATTTAGGAAGAATTCTGATCAAATGTTGCATTATTCTTCCTATAAAAATGTGAAATATTGAAAAAGAATATGTAACAGATAATATCATAGAGAATGCTAAATATATGGATCCGACACAAAAAAATTTCACTACCCATATTTTTAAAGAATGTCCTACAATGTTTTAATCTTAGTTACAAGTCAACAAAAAAAAGAAAAAAACAAAAAAGAATAAAATTTTTCAGCATTATTATGTAAAATATCCCTTTTTCACTAATAAAATTATTCTAAAAGAAATCCAAAATTATTAAGAGTGAAAATAATAATAATATAAATGGGGATATCATATATGAAGTGGTGTAAACATTTAATACCTTATATAAAATTAGTTTTGGTTTTGAGAGACAAGTCTTAACAATGATTACAAAATAAAATCCCTAGTGACAGTCTAACCTATTCCAAGATCAATTTTTATATATTTAGTGGTACAAAATTAAATGTGACTTATAAAATTGGATAATGTTTTACCTATCGAATAATTTCATTTTTTAATGGATAACCATTCTTGAATTTTTTATGATTATTAAACATTAAATTGGAATCAACAATGGTGAAGTATGGAGATAACACATTGAGAAGAAGATATCATAATTGTGGATGTTATCAAACATGGGTTATTTATTTCTAAAAATGGAACCGAAAAACCATTGTAATATTTGATGAGTGAAATATGACTTTAAACTTTTCATCACTTCTTTTAGTCATAGTAAATATTGTTTTCATGGGGAAAAAATATTATAAAAAATTGTATAAATATATTTCACATGAAATATTCATATATTATATTCAAGGTGAGTGAAGTATCTCCAAATCACATTAAAATGTATGTTTCATATCGAATTATGTAAACTATAGACTTTGTATCACATTGTGGAATAATTACAGTGAATATCATTGTCTAAATTAGATAAAATTATTTTATACATCAGGATATAAAAAGTATATTTAGTGTGGTATAGTTTATGCATCATTTCAATAAAAAAATGTGTTCTATTGTAATATAAAAAAGTATTGATTACATGTCATATTAATGATATAGAACATGAAAATCAAGCAATGAAATTTAAGGAATATGGATTTTCTTCAAACCCTATAAGAGTATAGAAGGAGATGAATTTTATCATCGAAGTCTATCGATATTATTCATGGTATCACAATGGAAAGCATATATAACTATCATTAATCATATATTTTTCTCAATATGGTTAATATAAAATATATTGACATTGAATTTGTTGTTGACAGTGGATATAAATAAAAATAATGAGATTGAAATTAATTTTTTTTATTTAGTGATTTATTTTATGTCAATGTTTTTATTAGAGAAAACACATTTTTTGTTGAATAATGGAGTTAGGTATGGATTATATTGAATATGAAACGAAATATATTATTTTTTATTATCAATATAACATTAAAGAGCTATCTTTTACCTGACTATAGACAACATAAAATGATTATTGAAATAACAATATTGAAAAACCATTGTTATAATTTTCAATTTGTGGCCTATAATAGTTTGGTATGTTCTTAGTGGAATCTTGATTGTGGGGATATAGAGATAATTTTATGGATAATAAATCCATTCAGAATATAACATGATTTTTATTATTTTTAGTGACTCCAATTATTTTTATAAAAGGTGATTTAATAGAAAAGGAAATGGCATTTTGGAGTCAATTTTTAAAAACTAAATGTGTTTTATGATGTTGATAATACCATTAGAATATGTAGGAGAGGATTAAAATTATTATAATAAATAAAATATATATGTATTATTTTATTAGTTGTTATTTGGAGATGTTTTGATAATTATTTAATTCTATAATAGTTATGGAAAATAGATTTTTATCTCATAAAATTCAAGATGTTTTCATATGTAATGGAAATTATTTCCTTTTTATGTTATGTTATTAAATATATCAGGAAGGATCCATTATCTTCATAGGGTATAGGTACGGATACTCATATATTAGCATAGAATTTATAAGGAAAGGCCATTTGAGAACAATAAACATTGTATAGTTGGTGAAGAGACATCACACGGTAACTAAAACATTAAAGGGTGTATTTATATTTCATAATTTTACTTTATAATATACAACCATAATTAATAATGAAAAATATAAATGTACCTAGAGATTATTAGGGGAAAATTAATGTTATGATGTATTTTTGAAGTTATATTGATTATTAAATTTAGACTTCACAACTTATAGTTGTTATAATAGTGATTCCTTTTAATTCACTACTATGGAAAAAAGGAACAATGAACCCTTCAATTTAATATCACAAGGTACATATAAATAGGGAACATGGAGTATCTTATTGTATAATACATAACCACACTTCATGAAAATATAATAGAAAAAGTATAAATTAAAAATTTGTATATTCTAAAGATGAAATTTAATTTTTTTATTTGATGATATTTGATCATCCTAAAAATATCATGACACATAATCAAGATATTATTTATTCATATCAATATGATTAAGAGTTCATATATGAGGAAAATAATTTATATTAAATAGTAATAATAACATCTAGATAAATATATTTAGAATATAATAATATGTGAATGATGGAGAAATTCATGATAATTTTTTCTTGTCACAAATTGATTTATGTTCTATTTTTGAGAAATATTGATTGAGAGATTAATATATATATATATATATCCAAGAGGGATATTTAATTGGTTTCATGGATATCACTCATGAAATGGGAGAAATGTTTTATACAATAAATGTTTCTCCTATATATTTATATATATCAATAGATGAATGTATATTTGGTGATTCTATATAATGATCATGAGACATAATTAAAACATTACATAATCTATAAGATTGATTTCCATTGATAATGTTTTAGAACAAAGTATATTTTTAAATGAATGTAATAAAAGGTAGGATATTATTGTCCTTTTTCCAGTAAATCTTCTGGAAAAATATTATTTGATGAATCATGTGTCGTTACATTAAATTATGTCCATTTTAGATTACATGGTTTCTAAAATATAATTTCAATACATGTAAATTTAATATTGATGAAAAATAATTTTGTGTACTATTTGGGAAAAATATAAACCTCCCAAGACAAAAATAGTGTAACCTGTCATTGGGGATAATACAATATTTGATGACTATACTAAGAGAAATAGTGCCATAGAGGAAGGATAATGTTAAAGATATGATAAAAAGATTAACAATAGAATAATGGTTGCATATCATCCCCTAAAATATATAGTGTAGATGAGTTTTAAAGTATATTATTATAGAATTAGTGGACCCTAAATGTTCTTTCATGAAATGAGAATGAGCAATCCCAATTAATCTTTTTTGGTCACCATGTAAAATTATATGGTAGTGTTTCATTAAAATTAGGCAATTAATCCGACAATACATTTATTAGTTTTTATTTATTATTTATTCTTTCCATGATCTATAGTGATTGATTTTTCTATGTTGATCTAATTTATTTTTATGATGAAATATATATTATGTAGAAATATGAGATAGTGTTTAATGTTATTATTCTTAAAAATTATAAGGCATTACAATGATCTATGTTGGGGCGTAGGTTAGTTTTTCTGATTCTATGATATATCTGTAATGATTTAGTGGTATACTATAATATTTATTGAAGCTAGTAACTCGTGGTTGGATTATTTTTTAATTCAAAACATTATGATGATGTGCTGATTTAGTTGTGTAATACAGAAAAAAAAATTCCATTTGTAACATGGTGAGATTTTATATGATTATCTTTTCCATTATACATTAATAATTTGAGAAACGATATGAATTTTATTATTAGCGATTCACAAAAACCCGATAACAATAAATATCATGATTCACATAATGATGGAGACCATTATAATTACACACATATCCAATAATTTATAACATTACAGGTTTCTAATGTGGTTATTTTTGATACAGGTAATCAAAATAATTCAATAGTTTCCCTAAATGGAAATAGATATTCAAATAAAATATGGTATTAAATACTATAACAGAACATGTAAATTGGAACAAAGTATTACAACACTTTATTCACCCCTCCACTCTTTGGGTTCTACACTGGTTTACTAGGACTATCAATTAAAACAAGTAAAATCATTATGAAATGTTAACATAACCTCAATTCAAACATTATTTCTATATAAATGGTGCTTTAAAATATCATCAATATAATAATCTCAAATTAAATACCATTTATATATTAATAGTTCAATAAAGTCACGTATTATAATTAATGTGTTTCCTCAATAGACATATAAGACTCCCATCTCAACATTTAATGCCATTATTACTATGTAGTATAACATGAATCCCCTCCAAAATATATTGATATCAATCAAATTTATTTCTTGGTTATAGAAATTATTAAACTAAATTCTAGATGGGTTCGACATTTTACCCTTCCCCTTGGGAATATGATGTTGGTTGTCCTGTATAAAATAATTATAATATATTCAATTTAATTTTCATCTATACCTCACCCTCATTTACAATTAACAAATATAAATAATATAGATAGTGTTTTAAATAATATAAACTAACGTAACGATCCATACATTATATCATCGTACATCTGTTTGAGAAATTACCATTATATTGATAAAGAGTTATAATATATACAAAAATCAAACCATCATAAAAAATAAAATGGTTTCAAATAATGTAATTTTTTTATAGTATATTAAAATAATTATAGTTATAAATATTTATTAAATATAATATCATAACACTTTCTAAACTAAAATCATAAAGTCCAATCAACACAGTAATTAAAAAAAGTCAATTTTATAACAGGTATTAACTTTCAAAATGATATATTCAATAAATTAATAATTCCTGATATTGACATATCCATCATATTCCCCTTCATTTAATTATGTATTTTTTTTTGAAAAATACGGTTTATATAATATTAATTAATAATTACTAAATAAAATATATTCATAAAAATTTCATAAATTCTTTATTTTATAAATATAAATAGGTATAATGTTTAACTAAATTACTTCTACTCAAGGAATAATATCAATCATTACTTTATACATTTAGATATCATCATCAAGTATTTGATTAAAAATATTAAACATTTTCATAAAAACCATGATGGTGACTAATAATATATTATATATATTTGAATTTTATTTTTAATAACATTTTATTCCATACAATAATGTAAATAAAAAAAACAATACCAAATTAGAAAAAACTACAATGATCAATCGGGAGAGAAATAATTTCGATACATTATTCTCATGAATGATATAAATTTATTTATATATCCATTTTTGGAAAAAATATTAATGATTTCTCCTATAGTATTCTAATTAGTAGAATTTTCTTCATGGACGTTTTATAATATTCAACATCTTTTTTTTGGAATATTCTAATTTTTGTTTCCAAAAAAGCTACTCATAAATTTTTATGAGAGAATTGCATTCTAAAATAAATACATATAAATCGTTATGTTAATCATTCAATACTATGATATGCGAATATCGTTTATTTCTACCCATATATATTTTCAAGAAATCATAAATTATATATATTAAACCACCAATTATGAAATTTGAGTTCCCTTTCATTTTTATCTTCTTGTTTCCCTATATAATTTTCATCATCCTATTCATCATTCATCATTCATTAAATTTCAAATTAAAATAAAAAAATATGCATTACATAATTGATAATATTCTGGTTTGTAGTTCTTATACATAAATTATCATTGGAATATATGTTCTGTTATATTATAGTAATCTTATTAACTTCAACATCTTCTTCATGGATGTCCTCTATGAAACAAATCCTTTTTATTTCATTCATGGATCGATTACATTCCCTATCATAGTAGAATTATTCAAATAATAGTGATAAACCTGAACTTTTTCCAATATCTTATTGTTTTCTACCTTATTCCATACGAGGATAACCTACTTATTCATTATATATAATTCAAATATATCATTATATGAATAATATAAAAACACAGTCCTATTTTATGACCCATAAAACATCCATCGTCATTAATATATTACATATTTATATTCATTATTGGTACATTTTTTTCAAATTATTTTGGATAATAAGTTGATTTTTTTATATTATTGTATCATAACTATGAAAAATATTATTTTAGATAACATATAATTAATTTAAACATTCAAATATTTTAGAGGAGAATATATTATTCTCGTTTTTTATTGAAATTTATTTAATTTTGCTTTTATCCCACATGTTCTATGATATATTTTTATTATATTGACCTATTTTGAAAGTAATAAACATCCTTGTTCAAGAACCATTGATGAAAAAATTAATCAATAAATAAATTTTTTTCTTTATTGAATATTTGGTGATTATGATCTGGGTTCTTTCAGTTTTTAGGTAATATAATTAATAATTTTGGATTCTTTGGGTCAAAATAGCCTCCTTCTTATGATTTCATCCACTAGATATAGTGGTGGATTCATAATTATTTTTGTCTATATCAATATATAATTTTAATTTAAACATACATTGTCAATGTTATCATATTCAAAACATTATAATTTTCATGAGTGGTTGGCATATTTTCCATTGGGAACGTTATACGATCATCATCAAGGTTATCGATCTCATTTTGTACATAGAATATGGGTTGTTTGGAATAAATATCCTTCTTAAAAGTGTGTTTGAATGTATTTCATCTAAAACATTTTTATAAAATAATAATCTCATGTCAGTTCAAAATATTTTAATTTTCCATAAATCCAATAAAACATCTTATTGAGGATATTTTTCTGATCCTTATAAATTTTTAGTCAATATTTTGTATCATTTTCAATCCAAAAAAAATTAAACTCATTTTTTTTCATGTTTATTGTAATTTACTTTATAGATCTATTATGTTGACTTTTTTTACTTATTATTGTTCTGTCTTTTAATAAATGTTTGAAAATTTTTCCCATTCACATAACTAACCAACTTTTGCATTAAATGATTTATATTCCTCATGGATTTTGTTTTTAAATAACACTCTATTATTGTTTGTTGATATGAAATAATTACATATAAATTGATATTTGTTTGAACATTTTTAATGATAACAATAAATTAAAAACACCATTTATTAAGTCATTTATACATTATTTTTTTATATTTATATTGATAAGAGATATATTCTAGGATGTATCTATATGTTAAAAAATACGTGGTTAAAATATCCATTTCAAATTCATTAAAGTATTTATAAAATGAGGATGTTAATTATAAAATTCATTATCTTTTAATTTTTAATAGACATGACAATCCAAAACTGTGATTGTTTTATATATTTGTTTTCATTTGAAATAGATTTCTCTTTCCATACTATATTTTAAAAAAATTGAATCTTATTAGGAAAAACAGTTATATATTTCCACGTATGGGGATTGAGTCCCCATTTATTATTATTCCATGATTGATCTATCTAATGTATGAAAAAAAATTATGGAAAATGAAACTTTTTACTGTTTACAAAACAGGGTTTACTTATTCATATTTTTCAACACATTATTTATCCAATTATTTGTTTTTGAAAATATTGTGATCATATTGTCCATAGATATATCCTCTATATGTATACACTACTTGATGAATTATGAAAAAATAATATAGAAAAATAAAAAAAATCAAATAAATTGACTGTTAATAATGCAATTAGTAGTGGATCCATGGCCCTGATAGAAATGATTATTCCACTGGGATCAATTCAACAAACTGAGATTGGGGTGATATAGTGGGATTTTCTTATATATCAATTACAAATGTCTCCCCTCTCTCACCTCTGCAGGTATATAGTGGATGGATCTCACAAATATTTGTTTAACTCAGATATGGCCCATAAATATAAAAATATAAACAAAAAATAAAAATAGGATGGAAATCTTCTATTTTTGAATGCATTTTTTTCATGATGGATGACTATGTCCCCAATTGATGTTGGATTTTATCCTACACAAACTAGACACGTCATTTATTTTAAGAAGGTATCTTTTTTATAGAAATATCCTTCAATTATTTTCCCAATACAATACATGTATAATAGAAGAACTAACATACAGATTTTAATCACCAAAACCATCAAATATATCCAATATAGAATAACATATTAACATAATGTTTCATTTATCATGAATACTGTGAAAATTAAACATAGTTTCACGATGAAAAAGGTCGATCCTTATTTATTAGAATATAAAAATATCAAGGAAACATTATAATTTATTATATCATAAGAAATAATAATTTCATAGGATGATCTTCTCTATTTGTATTCTTCAGCCAAAATATATTTAGCTGGATAAAATATATATTTATATCTATTAATAATTTTTTTATTTATCTGAAATGAATAATCATACATACATATAATTGATACCCTCTATAGAATTGAGGGACAAATTTTTTTAATTAAAATTTGTTTCAGATCTCTCTTTCTCGACAATATCCTTCATCTATTGTTATCCTTTTTATATACTCAACCAACCAGAAATATGTAAGTTTTATATATTAAATCTAAATAACCTTATTTAATAAAATTTCTATTGTGAATAATTTTTAATTATTAAAATTGAATAGTTAATATTTATAAATATCACATCATTCTATTTCTAAAATATACTCATTTATTGATCCACATTGGAATTGAAAAAATTAAATGAATCTATTATGGAATGAAATAAGTACACAGGGCATAGGAATCCATGGAAATCTGAAATATTTCATCATGGTGTCTTTTATCATAGTTTTATATAATAAACTAATCCTTATAAAAAAATTTACAATGTTAATTAAATTAAATAATTATTGAATCTATCTCACAACAAATTCAATATCATGCACCATGATGTGTCCTCTTCGTAGTGTGACCAATATCATCATTGCGAACTGAAATTGTCCTGTCCAATAATTATAGAAAGGTCTTAGGTGCTCTTTCTTCATTATGCATAATATATTAATAATATTTTCCCTTATTCATCATAGAAATGTTTTTCATGAATCATGATGTATGCAGTAAATAACTGTGATGTTTAAACATTTGGAAATAACATATCTTCACAATATTTATAAAAATGTATAATTATTCTTTTTCAAATTCCCAAACTGTATAAAATAATTTATTATTATGTATTTTTATAAAAACCATTATGTCTAAATTGGTCAGAAATATACATATGTAAATGGAAATAAACACACTTTCAAACATTATCATAGTAACAGTGATATATCAGTTATTTGAACATTATATATTGCCTTTCACAATGTGATGACCTTTACATATTTAATTTTTTATATTATGTATCAAAGGTAATATCCCTTATTTTGCAAATTCAAATTTTTTTTTATAATAGAATCCAAATTATGATATTCACACAATTATAGAGGCACTGGTATATCATCACAGATTCATCATATTTACTTTAGTTCATTTACCGCACAATATATTGACATTTATATATTCATTGATAAAAATTTAAATATTATTTTGAAATTTACTGGTACCTTTTTAAATCATAGAGTAAAATCCTAGTTTATATTTAATTTTCAAAAGTATGAGAATATTAGTATCTCTTGGAGTCTTATTGGGTATATTAATGAATTCTAGAGTGAATATTTATAGTTACTCTTATGAATCGGGATGGCTATTGGTAGTACACATACATATCACTTTGAGTACATTAATTTATCACTATGAGGCTCCAATAATGATAAATTAATTTTAAATTAGTGGTATAATAATTAGAAATATTTATCATCAAGATCAAAATTACTTCAAAAAATTCAATTGAACATTTATTCCAATATTCAAATTTAAGACTTCCATAATAATAAGTCATGTATCATCTTCAAGTAACATCAATATTCACTATATGATAATATTTTAAATTTAATTATGTAAATTTTCTTTCTCAACAACTCAATAAATAAATATCTCAAATCATCACAAATAAATAAAAATCATGTCATCAACACACTCCATAGATGTATTCTAAAAAGTGAATCATTCAATCATATTCCACATTTATCCATCCTATTGATACAATCAAAAAAATTATAATCATCAATAAATGTTGTATTAAAATCAATATAATTTTTTTAAGTATTAATGGATATCCAATTGTATATCTAATGTCTTAATCTAACTATAAATCAATTATTAAATAACATCAATGATAGGAAATCACCTCTATGGATTATTGTTTTTATTCATTCCCCATTACATATTCATATATTAATATATAATAAATTATTTAATTCATAGATAAATATTCATGAAAAAAATAATTATTGTTTATATCATAACTCATTCCGTGATTCTAAATCATCGCATAAGGACATCATTATTGTTTATATTATACTTATTGAAAACAACAACAAATAAACAAAGACTTCTTTTAACATAGTGGAAACTCTTTCTAAGATTATTTATGTATACACATTTTATGTGACCCCCCAAAAAAATTTCATATAAAATGTAATCTATCACAATATTATAAATGGAATGCCACAATATAATCAATGATAATACCCAGATCTAAATGCAAATTTTTATAGCTCATCTTTTTATAAATCAATTTTAGTATCTTGATTCAAAATATATTATCATTCCCATTATCTCATTATTAAATTACTAATCTTTATTATTAAAGGTGAATGTCTATAAATAGAAAAATAAAATCAAATATTTATGGAATTAAACATCATCCTTACATGGTCCTATTTATCATGAACAAATTTTTTTCCCATATATAGTCTAAGATGCATGACTATATACCACAAAAGGAAATATAAATATTAATTGTAGTATTAAACCTTATAGATTTAGTCTAAAGGAAATTATTTTCATCAATAAATAATCCAATTCATTTAATGTAATTGGAAATGATTATACATTTAAAAGAAAAAAATAAAAAAAACAACCAGTTTGGAAACACAAAATGGGGGACCTAGTAAAAATCATTGTGTTTACTATCCACATGTTCCCCTTCATAGATTAAGAAGAAATTATTGTTGTGGGAAGGAAAATAAAAAACTACTATATGGAAAAATACTAAAACATATAAATATTTAGAATATTTTTGTGGTTAAAAAATCTCAAAAAAAGTTATAGAACTTTAATGTTACTCATAAATGTTACATTGAATGATATATCTGTAATTTATATCGATGTACCTTTGGGGTATTTAAATTCTTCTTTGAAAATATCTCACCCATATAAAACACAGATTTTTTTTTTAAATTTACAAAGTAAGTCACTATATAATGATACATTTTCATAAACATGGATTCCAGTAATGGATAATACACATCATATTAAACTGACTTGTATATATCCAAGAGCATGTGTTTTAGAGGAACAATATCATTTATTAATTATTATATAACATGATAAAATCATACTATTTTGATAGAAAAATAACTATATGTTGATCCCATTTATAATAATTAATGATTACATTATTAAGAAATTAATGATTGATTCATCATTTGCCTCATTTATTAATTTGAATTAAAATATTAAATAACTATATTTGACATTTATATAATGTTTATATGTATTTAACATGTATATTATTGTAAAAAATGAATTATAATAAGTTATTTACCAAAAAAATAAATTTTTTTAGGAATAAAATGGTCCATGAATACTCAATAATGAAGTCATTTAACTTATTATTAAACAAATTAAGGGAGTAAAACCCCAATTTTTAGTATCCCCTTAGTTTTGAAAACACCAATCAATACAATAGATATATATTAATGAAAATTATTTTCATGGGTGAATATTTTATATATATTATCATGATGAATTGATATAATAATGGAGTTTATTAAAGTATTCAATAGAAACCTTAATAAAATATTATAGTCCCTCTGCCTATATAGTAGGGTATTTTTTATCTCTAAGGACCATTATAAAGATATTTTAATGACCCTTTAACCCTCTTTCTATTAAAAGTACCACATACTATAATTGTTCAAAATTTATATATATTCGTTTATTAAATGTTAATATAGTTTAATAACCTCATCTTGGAAATATATTTCCTTCTGCACTAAATCTTGAGCGATTATTGTGTGGTATTATGATTTTACAATAATGTGATTAATCACAATTCATATTTTTTTCCAGTCAGTAATGATTTCCTTTACAATAGCGTAGAAAACATATTATTCCAAAAAAAATTTTTGACAATGTGATAAAAATGATTTAAAAAATTATATATTTTTATAGAAATCCATCATGGGAGTTATATAAATCACCGCATAGATGACATTCAACACCTAATTCCCTGACATCACAGGAATATTAACAACTTCAAGATTTGATTTAGTGTCAAAAAAAAGTGACTCAAATATTCATTAGGATTAAATAAAATATATTTATTTTATGTTTGTATATTTTTATTCTTATCAACACTAAATAATCCGTATTTTTCACACCCAATTTTATTTATACGTCATCATATCAAATTAATCATTTAATCAGTCCAATAACTATAATGCATCTACTATAATTAATGATTATGATACGAATTAGTTATATGATTTGGGCATTGTTAAAATAAATTAATAATTACCATTAATCATATTTATATTGATAATATATTTTACTAACATTTATTAATTAAAAAGTACGGAATTGTGATCATCTTGCATAAATAATGTTTCTTCATTTAATATGGAAGGAGTTTCTTCTATCACTCTATTTATTTCAATAGGTATTGAAATAATGGTAGTTTATTACTCTGTTTCTAGTGTCTGTTAAAGAGGTTAATTGAAAACTTATACCATAATATTTTCCGTAGTGATTTTTCTGTTAGTATATACCCTTACTGGGTATCCCTCTTAGGACATAAAAAGTTTTCATCAGGATAACCAGTTAAATTTAACAGGGAACTATCCCATTCGATTATGTAGTCCACCCAAAGAGGCACGATGGTCCTAGTTTATCAAATGTTAATCAAATTGGATAAATTTACTATGTATAAGGATGCATAATCATAGAATCAGAGTTATCAAAAAAATGAATAATTAACTTAATATTAATTAAATAAGAAGGGTTACTTCAAACAGAGATGGCTTCGCACTCTCCCAGCTCCCGGATCTCGGTGCTCCTGCCACATTCTCCTCCCCTCCTAGGGTTTTATGGGTCGAAGGTTCCCCTATTTAATCATCTCCCATATCTTCGTATCTTCTTCTTCAATCGTGACTAATGAGGCTCTGGTGTGGATACAGTGAATTTCTCACCACCCCTCTTTCGATCGTTCAATGTGTATCAGACACCAATTTTGTTTCTGTGTGTCTGGGTAATGAAGTCGGATTAGGTCGGTGCAGGTGATGACATCTGGTTACATTCTTATACTCTTCAATTGACAGCCTACCCATCACATTTGACTCCACTCTGGTCTAGTTCGATTCAGGATCTAGGCTGTCTAGGGATGGTGCTTGAGGAGGGCTAGCAGCAGTCTCATTTTGTGGTTTTTCCACTTTTTTGGATCATTAAATTTTTTGTGGAAGTGGTTATAGGAATGGGTTTGTGTTTTTGTTTGTATTATTATATGTTTCTTTTTAGAGGTTCTTAGTTTGGATGGAACATTGTGGTTTCTGGCATGGTCACCTTCTGAGGCCTCCATTTTCTCTTCCCTCCTCTAATATCCTGGTCCCTCGCTATGTTCCATGTCAGTCCAGTGTGTGGGTTTTCACCGAGGTTCTTGGAGGAGAGGATCGAGTGGTGGTGCATCTCTGGGAGGGAGATAGGCCCACTATCAAAGGATCATATGGATGAATTGTTGTGTTTTAATGGTATTTTGGCAGAGATTAAGGAGTTCTTCGATGAAAATTTTAAAATAACTGTGGTGATTGGTGGTGGAAGCCCTGGTTCTCTATGGTAGTTCTTTTTTCCAGTGAGGATGGATGATGATGAAGAAGGTGATTCATTGAGGGATACATCAATGATGTTCAGTGTGGTTTGAATTTTTGTGACGATGAAAACTAGTGATGATATCGGCGTTAGTGACTTCAACAGGTTGAAGACATTGATGGTTGGCGGACGACATGATGATGGTGTGTCTCAGATAAGACATGGCGTCAATAGAGATGGGTTTGCATCTTGTGGTAGATTTGTGAATCACAGTTGATGATGTATTTAGATTTAAAATTTTAATTTTTTGTTTTTTAGGAAGGAGTTAGAGGTGGTACTTTGTATGGAGTGAGTTGGATTGTGAATTTCGAATTCAGTATGATGTTTGTTGGTCGTCTAAGTTTGGTTTTTGTTGATGGTTTGTGGAGGTTTTTGTATGGTTCTAACATTCCCATATGTGACTTTTTATATAATAAATAATGGATTTTGGAGAAGAAGGGTTTCTTTAATATAGTTATTAACTAAAATCATTGAATGTTGTGGGTGAGGAAGTGGTATTTGGGTTTCTAAATGTAAAAAATATAATATTCCTTGATTAGAACATTATAATGGAATTTTATACTAATAATAATTTAAAAAATGATCAATATGAGCATAAAATGTTGATATTATAATTCATAACATAAATTAAAATTATTATCATTATTAAACAATTGTTGTTAGATAATCTGTTTGTAGTTTTTTGTACATTGTGGGAAGGGAATCCTTATAAAAATAAAAAATGTATTTTCTTCTACTAGTAGAATTCAAAGTGACCATTAATTCATCTACATCATTTATAAATACTAATTTCATTAAATCATCTTCATCATCCAACGCTAAAATTACAACAACTTCATGATAGAAGGTTCCACATGGGGTTCCCAAACATCTAAATCACCCATTATGGCCTCCATGGAAACACTTAGTAGGTCATTATCAAAATACTCACCATAAAATTTAATATTAATTAAAAATTTACATAAATTGATAATACATATTCTATTACCTTAGAGAAATATAATATAAAAAAATATTGGGTATGGGTTTGATAAAAAATCTATTTTGGAAATGTGAATGGGAATAGCCAGTAAATCGATATTTACCGACATTATAATTTTGATTAGTGGGATTTATATATTTATAATTTATATATAATTTCATAAAAATTTGAATTTATATAATTGACCCCAACCTTATGCATCACTCATTGATAATAAACTGTATATATGATCATGTTATATTGTGCATACATATAAAATTCAGATATTAGAGAGTCTCCATTCTGATTGTTTTTTATAGAGGATGATGATATTTTGTCCATATCTATCAACTATTTATCAAACATACTCAAATAATTATACTAGAATCATGATAATTTAATAAATGTTTAAAAATTAATAAATTATACAATTTAATCAACCAAAAACATCATGGTATTCATAATTTATATGATGGTTGTAAATCATTTATACTATTGGGCAGTCAAATATTTGTATATTCAATTTATTACGAGGCCTCTAAAATATATAGAATGAAATACCATTAATAATTTCATGCGGTGAATTTCATATTTTAGTGGGTTATTATCATGGACTATTTTACTAGGATTCTTCATGTATCAATTTTTTAGGATTTTTGCACCACCTTGATGGTAATTCCATAAATCCTCAACAATAGTCATTATTGGACACTGATCCCTAAAGTGAAGTTATTTAATATATTGATGATATGTGGACATTTTAGAGAAATGTTCATCAAACCCTAAATAGTTTGATGTTTCATTCAATATGAAAATATTGTCTGTACTTTCTCATTTTCTCATATTATGATCATATCACCTCTTGAATTATATCCCCACCTAAGGACCAGTATATATCAAGTCATGTATAATGGGAAACTGAGACATTTTTCTACACTACTAGCATCGATGATCTATTCCTTCTATAAATATCGTACTTCTAATCATTTTATATTTCCTTAAATATTATTATCAGTACCATTTGAACTATTAACCTCAAAAACATTCATTTCTAAGATGTTATGAGTATTTGATCTATTCTATATATGCAAATTATATTATGATGAACAATAACATTATCTAATGATTATACTAAAAATATTGAATTAGGTTGTTCTTAGATCATTATAAATTACAAATTTGTGGCCACCATGGGATGTTTCTCAATATAATAATATTCGAATAGTGTCTATACTTTTTATTGTATACACCTATACTAGTGGGACAATTAGGATGAGGAGTATATCTTATTGATAATATTTCATTTAATATACATAAATAGAACATAATACTATATATATATATCATAAATTATCACCACTTATATCCTTAATCATCACCATCGATAATTATCCTAATAATATTATCACCATAAAAGAAATGTTGAACTATATGTGTATCCAAAATCTCTTGGTGATTGCTGAGTCTTCAAATTGAGTTTTTTGAATTATAATGATAACATGGAGATATTACATGGATCTATATCATGGGATCTCTAGTGTGTTTTGTATTTCATATATCTTGATGTACAGTACCACCAATTTATATGAACATGTTTAGGAATAAAGATATAATACATTCATTTTCATTAATATAAATAGAAGACCAATAAACAAATTATTAATAGACTAGAAAATTAAAAGGAAATTTTTATACCATTAAAAAAATATGTAATACTACAATGATTTTAATACTAAATGTTATGTGTGAATCACGATCCAATGGAATATATCTACTGAATCACATCATGATAAATTTAGTATTTTTATCGTTGTGGTCTATGTGGGATTTGAGAAGATAATACCCTTATTTGAAGAGTAATGTCTCCAGTTCATGTGATTTGGACCAATTATAACTACTAATTAGCATGTAAGAACAATAAATTTGGATAATATAGTTTTTCCACAAAATTTATTTTAATAACGTGATCATCATCATTTCTATGAAACCAATATTGATCAACAGATGAGGTTTGATCCATTTATTCTCCTATGATTATATTAATAAATAATTTTTCTACAGTCATGTTTCTTTATCATTCACCTAAGATATTTGTTTATCATAAATTGATCATATATCCCACTAGGGATCCATTCCCTTGATATATTATATAAATCCCACATAGTAATTTCCCCCTTTTCATGGACTAAGTGGAATGTGATATTTTGAGGAGTTCACTGGATAATAATATTGGTCACACATAAGTAATATTGTATTCATATATCTATGATATTTGAATGGGGATTTGTATATTATTATTATTATTAGACGGTTTTTTAATTCATAACAATATATACATGTCCTTGTATTTCAAAATTAACATCGTTATGAATCAACATTTAATATATATATATGTGTTATTGTTCCACTCTTAATGATGTTCATCGCATCTATGATTTTATGTCAAATTATTACAGTTTGTATAAGGTTTTGACCTGTATTATATAACTTTTAGGGTATATAAAATGTACAAATAAAATTTTGTTGGATCCATAGATGATTTGATAAATTATATAAAATAATTATAAATATTTATTTTTAAATTAATTTATATCAAGAAAATTATCATGATGAAAAGTTGTTACTTGGCCATCAGATAATGGTATCAATAAATAATAAGTGGTCTCACAAAAGATGAAAATTTAAAAAATGATAACATTAATGATTCCCTAACAAAGTCGTTGAACAACCTTGTAAAATGGTTTAATCTATTTTATTATTCGTTAATCAATATCATCAACCATTTATTGAAAGAAATCAGCCATATATTTCATGGGAATCAATTTCTTAGATTATTCTATTTGTTAAACGAAATCACATAGTTATGAAAATTATAAAAACTCAATAGGAAATAGTGAGGCATAAATCGATGAATGTATTAATATTAAAAATAAAATACGATGGATACATATTCACTATGTATGAATTTTGAGTATAAATGTTTCACACAGGTCCATACACAGTGGCTCACTCAACATGGTGTACTCTCCCATGTTCACTCATCAATGAATCCTTTCCAAGTAATCATCACATAGTTTTAATCCAATCCATGTTTTTAGAAGCCTTAAAAGTGGAATTGGAACTGATTTATATGAGTGTACATGATGAATGTAATAAAAGATAATTTCATATATAGGATTTTACAAAGATGATTACATTTAATTGTTATGTTTGTCCCCTAAAACATATAGGAAAAGTAAAATTGTCATTATAATAATACATTAAATCCAAATTGAAACCAAGGTGTAACTATTTATCACAAACAAAGATCACATATTGATTTTTAGCAGCATACACACTATCCTATTTATCATTATCACATAGTGTCCAAAATGTTAAAGTCATCATTACATAATGTAATTGTCATCATGTGATCAAATCACTCATGATCAAAAAAAATTTTGAGGGGGTGGGGGTATTTATTAAATACCAATTTTTAATGAATGGTGACTCAATGTAACCAATAAAATTATTATAAAATTTAAATGTTGAGTGTATATACAACCATCATTGTTCCCATGACATAGTGGATATCATTTTATGTTGATTCTTTAGGTCCTATCTCATACCGTGAAACCATTCAACCAGTTTTGAGCTTTAATACCTTTTACCCACACACCTCATGCCCTATCCAATATTTTCCTTTCATTTTAGATATCATGAGTGGTTTCATGGGAACCCAAGAACCCATCATTATAAAAACCTAAAGCATCATTCACTGAAAGAAGATAACCTTGTAACTCCTTAGAGAGAAAAAATAAATATACATATTTATTTAAAACACCCCATAATTTAATTTTCAAAACAACACCTAGGATACTTTAAAGGATAGTATAATTATTTTTATCATTTCAAAATCACAACTATCATATGATACATATTCACTATATCGATCATAAAAGCTTGGGAGAAGGTTACCATCCACCATAATCTCCTATGTAATATGTAGATAATGTTAGGATACATAGGTTGTCCTCTAGTTGGACCATTTAATGAATTACATAAACATCAACTGAGTTCTTATTCGCACTTTATTCCCACATAAAATATCACATAGTGTCCAAAATATCCTAACATAGAACCAAGGATTCCTCAAAACAGGGAATCAGTTTTCCAAAAATTTAACATTTGGTTGACTAATTTTTTATCATAAACTACTAAGGCACAAAAAACACACATTCACCACAGTAGCCTAATCAGCTTGTTATAATACACAGTCACCTATGTCAAAATAGTAAAAAAATTCTTATAGTTATTCTCAATTACCCATAATATTAATTGGTAGTTCATTAACCCCTTCCCTTATGAACAAGTGATCTATTGATAATGGTAATATCCCTAGTTTTACTTGTCACGAGCCGAACCAATCTAGGGCTTGATCAAGAACTACCCCATTCCAACCACTATAGAAAAGGGGCTTGACAGTAGCACCAAATCCATAGATTACATGGGGATTCCTTTTCCTAAGTACATGTACAAAAACAAACATCCATCATGATTAAATAGTGTATTAGGAGTAAAAGTAGAAGATGGATAAAGCTATGAGAAAACCCATTCAAGATAAACATCTAAATAGTACAAAACTACGATAGAATGAACTTAATATTAAATAAAAACAATCATTACCAACTAGAAATTGGTCCCATCCAAACCAAACTAGAGCAGTGTACTTGTGATATATATCATCTCTTCATATCCAATATATGATCACTATATGAGATATAATTTACGTAGTATTCCTACACTCTTTTGAAGGATCCTATGACCTTTTCATTGTCTACAAAAGACACGAATAATGTGGGAAAATCCCATACAATGGTGAAATTTACATTCCAATTAGGACTCCTTGAAATATTAAGGGGGAGAAGTAATATATACAAAAAGCATAAAAAGACTATCGATAGTAACGTGGATGATAAAATAGTGAAACAGAACAAATCTACCCAAACCAAGAGAGGGGGTAACCTCATGTAAGAACATGGGGATCAAAAGAGTGAGTAGAAAAACTAAATGTAATGTATTTTCCAGATATATAATGTGATTAGACTCATCCAACCCTGAGAAGATTATCATAGAAGGCAAGTAGAATACACCAAACATATTCACATCTCATGGAATGGGAGTAACTAAATCTATAGGTATGTACACATATGTATATTCCTATATTACATGTCACAAGAGGCCCAAGAGAATGAAAAATTGAATCCCCATATTATTAATCAACCAAAGAAGAAGACTCGACAACATTTAAAAAAATTATATATATGATGCCCAACATCACATGCATCTATCAAAAAGTAATTGTCCCATGAAAACCATGCCTCATCACTGTACTGTAAAGTCGATGAGCCACGATCTCTATTTGTATAACCCATTACCTATTACAATGGTATTGTTCCACCTTGATTGTTGATGTTGGACGTATTCCCTTTTCATTAACAGGGTTCAACATGAGAATCTATTAGGGACCCACTTCCTAGCTCTATTATGGGGTTCCACTCAACGGTTTTTTAGGACCCAATACCCTGGTCTAATAAAGTAATCCAATAGGAATGTCATCGAGGACCAAATGATTAGATATATGAGAGGGTACAACTCAAAAGTCATCACGGACGCACTACCGATCCCTATTGGAGGGATACACTCAAAATGTCATTGAAGAACCACTACCCAAATATACATTATTTTACCATATAGAATGTGAGCATGGAACCCCTACCCATATCAACTAGAGTGTACCACTCGAAATGTTATTGATGAACTACTAACTAGCTATACCAAAGGGTACCACTTGTAATGTATTGGGTGATCCTTCAGGATCCCTTCCATCATATATCATGTCATAGTTAGGAATCATTCACTAAACATTACAAAAAGTTTAAAAAATACACAGAAAATGGAACCATCATGTTCTATGTGTAAAAACACTCATGACAAGCTACTCAAATACCAAAAAGAACCCAAGTGTGCATGGATTCTGAGGGGACCCACATGGTTTTTGGTCCCAATCCCTTGCATGGAAATTTCCCTAACTAATACATGGATCACTATCCATGTAGGGATACACCACATGTAGGGATTAACCATGACACTTATGAGTTCTCATTGTCAATTTCTTTGTGGCGCTTTGGTTGTGTCTAGGTACATTGGAACATGTGTGTGTGCATGGTCGTGTGCGTTAGCATTAGGTCCTTCCCTTCTGATCTAAAAAATGAATTATCCACATGGATATGAGATACAAGGAAAATAATTGGAATACATAAAATTTTATCTATTTATATTCCTAAAACACTAACCTAGGCACCTAAGGTCTACTCATAGTGTGTTCATCATGGTACGTGACATGTAGTCATGTTTTTTTAGTAGAAATCATGATCTGTGATCCATGCCTCAAATCTAAAAAAAATACATAAAATAATGCCCAATCACTACATAAGAATAGTTTATATAGAATCATTTAGTGGATTTTATCCATTCAGTGGCCGGAAAATAAATTCCCAAAGCTTTTCATGCATCCCCTTGCACTACCAATGCCTGAGCTACTTTCGTATACTCTAATTCGACCATCGATTTTTGAAACAATGTACCATTACCAAAAATAATTTCATATTAGTTATTGATTCATTTATATATCCCTCAATAATGAAATTTATGTCATTTTGGGGGTCATATCTAGCTCGTTACTGCTACAGAATGTCGAACAGAGACAATGTGGCCTAACCGGTGACGAACACGAAAAAATCAAGAGGAAAAGAACCATAATTTTTTGAATGATCATTGTCATGATTTTTTGGCCAAAAATAATTAATGGGTAATCTAATGTTATATTATATTGAAAAACAAATTAATATGGTTTTAATGGACATCCCAAGGATATAAAATTGGCGCGGATGAATAGAAAGGATTGATCTGCTCAATCAATATAATCAAAGAGGACGAAAACCATAAATTAATGATTCCAACATGTAGTGTGGATTGTTTTTTCATCAAATAATTTTCAAGAAACAATTTATGTACAAAATTTCATTTTATTCATCTGGATCTGCAATGATCGTTCATTTCATCATTGTATGAGGTGATTCACCAATGTAAGGAGTTAGAGAAGTCCTCAAGGGATAAAATTATTATGAGAATAACATATAAATCTCTCCATTTATTTATATTTATAAAAAGTTCATTTATATTATATTTAATTAATTAATTATTCCATTAAAACATACTGAATACAAGCAAGATGTACGAACACCTCTCACTAACTAATCATAGGTCATTCTAAGGGTAAACATCATGTTCCCAAAAAAACTGTGGTCTCGGAATTTTTATTCAATATAATCATAATGATTTATCTTATATTCTATATTAGAATAATGGAACACAATAAAAAATATATTTATTATTTTTATAAAACTAAATTTAGGCTCATCGAACCCCAGAATAACAAACTTTCTCAGTTATTAACTATATAAATAAATTAAGAATTATTTAAAACTCATAAAAGGAAAAAAAACAGTGTCACTAAATCATTCCCTACATCATAATCTTCTTCCCCATAAAGAAATAATACATAATTAAATTGAGATACTGAAACTGGTTTTATATCTCATACTCCTAAATATACTATAGTGCATTCTTATGTTTCCACAACATCTGAACTGAGGGGGTGAACCATCAAAGAAAGGTGCTCTTATGTCAATCATTGATTTACACTTGGTTATCAAAAACGTTGGCTCTATTTATGATGTATATCCTCCCCATTCTATGACATGTAAGGATTCGTGAACGTACCATATAAGATGAGACACATGGAAGATGTTGTGCGCCCTTTATAATTGTAGTGGTAGGTAAATCTAATGAGAATACACATTAACCATCTACATGATCTAAAACATCCAGATGAACCTTGAGGATAAGATTTCTCCTCAACAGAACCTTCAAAATCCTTATCATGGTTATATTCTAATTTATATGTGGTCTATTTTCTAAAACTCCAAGTTGTTTTATGGTGATCCACATAAGATTTCATCCATTTCAGGTCCATCCTCATCTACTCATGGATGACATAAACCATCCCCACATTCATCATCCATATATATGGGCCCACCACATATGCCCCTAGAATAATTATCTCTCACAACGGTGACCTATATGATCTCAAATAAAAGGCCTCAAAAGGAGCCTTTATAATGGTATTGGGGTCTCTATTATTGAATAAAGAATCTATTAAGGTTTGTGATCAGCCCAACTCTGGCTGAAGTATATCATTCAATACCTCATCATATTTTCCAAACATGAATTCTACACTCATAATTCCCATTTTCTTGGTGGAAAATGTAATATTCATACTCATTTGGGCCCCGAATTCACCTTACAGTAATATCCACAATATTGATGTAAAATGATTTTCATGATTGGAGGTAATCATCAAGGAAATCCAATGATATTAAATCTTCTCTTGCACATAAAACTACCCCAAATACTCCCTCGAACACTTCTCTATAATTTTAAGGATGTGTGATGACTTCGTTAAATGGTCTATCATCACCCCGATGGAATCATGTCTCTTATCTATATATTGAATCGCTATCATAATTTTCTATGGTATATCATTCCATTTCCACTTTGGGATCTCACTAGGATGATACAGACCTTCCAGAATATGGTTCTCAGCATTCAACAGCTAAATGTTGAGGCATTGTGAGATAAGATCAGCTACACTCCATCTCATGTCAAAACACCAATGCAACCATAGAAAGTCTATTTACATCATCCCCACACTGGGATGTAAAAATAAGTTATATGTATGGAACTACCACATAAACTCCTTTTGTATCATGAATATAACCACATTCTATCCTTAGAAAAAGATGAAATGATTACGTCCTTTGTAATATACATATGGTTAGTTTCCCCTGGTAATCTGGTGATGTATGACCTCACAGTCAATTTCTTCCATCTGGGACACTCTCACATGGTCAATAAGAGGAGGATTCAACACCATTGATTGATAAAATGTTGTACCCTCCTACTCCGCCAAGGTAAACTATAGAGACTAAAAATTTTCTACAGTATTTTACCCCATAATGTACTAGGACATCCTTCTACGAGAATATAATACAACATTTACCTTACCCAAAGTATAGAATATCTCAATGTTAATGTCTCACATTAAATCTTACCAGTGTTGCTATCTCAAGTTCATGTCCATTTATATGAAGACATTCCTGAGACTGTTATGGTATGAGTAAACCACAATGTTCTCCCCCATAAGGTAGTTCATCCAAATATAAAATGTGAATACTACATATTATAGCTATTTGGTCATGATTTTCATAATTATTATATTGTGGTATAAATTTCCATGAAAAACATGTAATATCCTCATGCCGCTACATCAACATGAAGTCGAGCCTAGATTCTGTGTCATTTCCTTATAACACATACTCTATGACCTACTCTTGTAGCCTCTACTCTGAACAACACATCATAGTTTTACTCATCTCATTGAAAGTACCTCCGGGAAAACTCGGTCTAGGTTAATGGCTTCCCATTCTATATTAGGGAGGTCATTTTGGATGTAATATTTGAAATTTTAACAGAAAAAAACACATTTTACCATGCCAAGATAAGAAATATCTCCACCTATGACACATTCAAGGGTAGAATAAAAGAATGAAATTAATTATTATTTATTAGGTCCAAGGATAAAACATACATGTAATTGAAATTAACATTAATGTAAATCTCATGAATAAAAAAATAGAACTCCAAGAGTTTCCTAGAAATTCATTTCTCCAAAAGAAAATCTATAACCATCCTCAACTACTCTACATTGTTGTCTTATGATTCAGAGTAGGTATTATTCTATCGCTGAATATGACCACTAAAAGGTCCATATACATTTGGATGACATGTTTCATTGTATCAATAAACACGATGGGGAAATTGTAATACCTAAAGGAATCTCTAATCAATCATATTGTACATAGTGACATTGCGATTCTATATTTGGAATATCAGCCTCTTAGAACATCAACTGGTGGAAGGTGATCCGAAGGTCGATCAATGAGAACCAAATCACACAACGTAATTTTTTGAAGTGGTCATAAATCATTGAAAATGTATACATTTTCATTAACATAGACTGGTTAGAGTGATTTTAATTTATACAAATATGCATGCTCTAATTATCATTTTTGAAAAAAAAAACTGGATCTACCTAGGGGTCATAGTAGGCTGGAAGAAAAAATTCTCTCAATGGTCCCCCAACCAAAATATATACTATATAGCTCATTATGGGACATCCAATATTCAGTAAAATATATAAAAGTAGATAAGAGATTCTAGTTGATGAAAAACATCATCTTTCGCCTCTGAGGTAGTCCATAAAATTCATTGGGAAGACATTTATATAACCCTACAAAAATAAATGAATCTGGATTATTGAATATAATAATGCACTAAGGTTCAAACTATCCAAATGATGGGTTATGATCTATAATCTCTTACATAAAAAACCTCCTTAACCTATCATTAGATATCTCTCAGCAGAAAAAGGGAATCTCATCCCATCAATGTGTAGGTATGTGAACTGTCTTTCATGACATTAATATAGTCATGGACAATATACATCAAATCCATTCCCAAAATGAAATCATATATTTCCATTGTGATCATAAAAGTCCCATGCGGACCATTCTCCACCAACTAATAGATCAAATTTCTAATAGATAATTTATATAGAAGTAGTGTTACTTATAGAAATATGAAAAACAAGATGATTTTATAGATCCTGAACCAATAGATCCATCTCTTTCATAAGGTATAGAGAGACCAATGAATTAATGGATCATGTGTCTACTAAAACTGAAGAATATGTCTAATAAAATTAGTTCATACCTCTAGTCGTCTCACGAGATATTGGGTCATTTGGCTTGAAAGCATAAAACAATATCTAGACACTTCTGCTAACTACCTGAGCCTGATGTGGTATTATTAATGGTGGTGGGGGAAAGAACCCATAGAATCATCCCCCACACATAGATATTACACTTCCATATTCTCCCTATAGGGACCACCGTATCTTTTCTTTGACGATGCCTAATAAAGGTGTGGCATCTACCGTGCCAGTCCATCAACTACCTTTCTTCACTCCTCATCGTCTCTGTTTCAGCAATAATGAACTCTGCGACCGAACCCCTCACAAAAATAGAATCAAACCTCTCAAAAATTCCGTACATGTTTTTTGGTACCTCTACAACATGATCATTTTCATGATTCAGATCACGAAAGGATCAAATGTTCAGAGTTTCCATGGGTTGGCTCCATTAAGATGATGCAGATGATTGAACTCTATGATGCCCACAACTATATCCCGATCAATTTCCTCTCTATGATAAATTTATATTTTTACCTACATAATGATAAGACACCCCTTTATAGTTGTAGATTTAAAATTTCACCATTATGTTACAAATCTCACAGGCCGATTCCCTTCTCAAACTTTTTCTTTTCATAAGTAGCCATCACAGATCATATACAACGAGTACTAGTTAAGGTCTATAAAAAAACACTTCACAGTCTACCACCTTCACCCCTCACTACTATAGCTCCATATTATTCTGAATATGAAATGAGCAAAAATAGGTGCAATTGTAATCATCATCAAATAGTTACTAGAATTTGGTCAATGTGAGTACCGAAACATTGTTCATATTTGTAAAAAGTATTAACCAAGTCTTATATATACTTTGGAAAAAGGATACATTCCTTTGAAACCACCAGATTATTCATGTTATGAAATAACATAAAGATATAGAGAACTAAATCTATCCAATCCTCTAATTCATGAGGATATGGCCCACAATGGTTCCTCAGGGGTCTCTATCAAAATAACTCTTAGATCACACTAAGTATGTATCCATTATCATCCTTTTCTTATTGGATGAAATGCATCTCATTAGGCATAGGTGCTTTATCCAACGCACCTAGAGTGGAATGATTGTGGAATGTATCATGAAATGATGCCACATTAGATATCATAAGGATAAAGAGATCTAAAACCTTAATCCTGGTTGATTTTCACTGTAGATGAATCCTGAAATTTTAATCAAGACATACCATGGTCATATGAGAATATGTATAAAATATAAATTGAGAGATTAATCATGAATGATATTAAAATACTCAATCATATATGATAAAAAAACAATTGATCTATATAACCAATGTCTCGGTATGTTGTGACAACAAGATGGTAGTCAAGTTCCTAGAGAATGGACATGTCCGTACCCCACCCCATCACTAGATTAACTTACTTGGGATCCATTGTCATGAAAATATGAAACTTTTCCCTAATCTAAACAAAATTTTTATAAGAGGAATACTAAAAAACAATACGAAGGATAGAACCACCGTTGTTGCCACTTTGTCATGAAAAAATCCCAAATGGGCCTCAAGACATAACTTTTGCAGGCTCACCTCCATCATCCATGGGAAATAGACAAGCTCTGACAGTATAAATATCAAGAGCAGGCATTTCTCTATGTACTTGTTTACACACAAATATAAATATCAATTAAAAAGTGTATATGGAGTTAAACTAAATATATATGAAATCAATGGAATAACAAGTCATGAAAAACCTCTAAACAGTACAAAATTATATTAGTGAAAATTAAAAATTAATGGAAAAATACATGCCCAACCAGAAATAGGCCCCAACCTAAAAAAATGTTGAAGTAAACCTCTAAGATATCACATATCCTAATCTCTATGTTTCATCCACCATATATGGTCAAATATATCAGGTATCCATAAGCTCATATGAAGTCACTGACGACCTATCAATAATCTACATATGACACAACAATTACTAGAAAATTATGTGAATTGGTGAGTATATCCATACATTACTGGATTCTTATAATTCTATAGGGGGGAGTAGTAAGAGATATATTGGGATTTGAAAAACTGTATATAGTATCCATGATGAATTATATAGTGAAATAGAATAGCTGAACCGAACAAATAGATGGAGTAACCTTGACCAATCATAGGGGCTCAACATGTTGAGTATAAAAACTAATCATTCATTATATCCTACAATCATTATAATATTAGACCCATCTATTTATGATAATCTAAAAATCGAAATCATGGGTCATACATCACATGTATTCTCATCTCAGGTAAAGAGAGTAACCAAATCCATATTTATGGATAAAAAATTATATATATGTATATATTATCAGTAGAAATAAATGTAAAATGTGTAAGAAAGTGTATTTCCATATTATAGCTCATCATTGGATAAATAGAGACTAATATTTTCAAAAATTCCATGAATGATTTCTAGAATTTCACATGTCTTCTGAGATGTAACCATCAATATCGAGATGTAGGTCAACAATATAATGCAGAATAAAGGGCCCTAATCTCTAGGTTAAGGACTCGTGCCCCAGTACAATATGAGGGTTCCGCTGTAATAGATAATGGAGGGCTGATGTGCTACACAGTTAAAGGATTACACTCTAGATGTAATCGAGGGCTTACTGCCTAACTCTACTAGAGGGTATCACTCAGTTTTCATTGAGGACCTATTAAATTGATCATCTAGACTGTACCATTCTAAAATTCATTTAGGATCCACATCCCATCTAAACCAGAGTATACTACTCTAAATTCATGTAGGACACACTATCCATCTCTAATAGAGGGTTCCACTCTAAATGTCATCAATGAACCACTTTTCATCTCTATAGAAGGGTACCAGTTAGAATTTATTTGGGGATCTAGTACCTTGCTCTCCAAGTGGGTACCACCCATAATATCGTCTAGGAAACACTTCCCGTATCTAATAGATTGTACCTATCAGAAATAATATGGTGATAGTGTGTGATCATTTCCATCATCTACCAAATCATAGTGATGGATCATGCACAAACATTACACATCATATATCAAATGAGAAATCCTAGGTAACCATTTCTTTTCACTTGAAAAAATAAGAATATTGTACTCATAGGAACGAATCCAAGTCCAAATGAAGGATATAAGAAACTTTTAAATTTCATCTTATAGAAAATAGGGTTACATGACATGTTATGGGACATACATCACATGTCATCCCGCTACTCTGAATGGTCAGGTCCATAGCTGGTACATGGCCTGCTACCCATGCAGGGCTAAATGGCATGTCAATAGTCTACAAGACATGTCCTAATACTCTATGTACTTTCCCACAAACCATGCCCATATCTGTGTACATCAGCACACAGACATGTTCCTGGACATATAATTCAACATGGGGTCTTACCCATGTGATCTAATACATGAATTATCCAACTAAGAACCAGTTACACAGTGTATAATGGATACACATTGTTTCGTATTTATATATTTACAAAACCCATTTCTCTTTAGCCAAAGGTTTACACACCATGTGTTCATCATGGTACATGGAATGTAGTTTAGAAATTTAATGATATCCAAATCTGTGATATATTACCCAGATTTTTCCTAACCACATAAAATCCATCTATATGATCACCTGAGATTATTGTATGTAGTGTATGATGGCATATTCTAACCTTGCGGTGGCCGAAAACATGATATCTCGAAACCTTGTGAGTGTCACATAACGCAGTAAAAACATGAGATCCTTCCATCTTCACTGATTTGATCATTAGTGGTAGAAAAAACCACTTACAACCAAATATCGTCCCAAATATATCCACAATTCATCGATCTGTTACTCATTTTTGAAATATTTGTGATTCTAAGGATCTGATAGGGCTTGATACCTGCAAGAAATGTCGAAATGGGACTGCGATGACAAACTTTTGATGAACGTATAGAAATAAAGGGGTAAAATGATAGTGAAAAATGTTTGAATGATCATTTTTAAGTGTTTATGGCCAATGACCAGGAAAGGGAAATCTAGGGTTAGAAGAAATAGAAAACAAAATTAATCTGGTATGTATGAACATCCTAGGGATCATCAAATGACACAAATAAATAGAATAATTTGATCTTCTCAATACATAAAATTATAGAAGTAATTAACCATAATTTTAAAATTCCTACAAAGAGATTAGATTTTCCATCATCAAAGAATATTATTCCCAACATTTGAAGGATGTTGTTGAGTTATTTTCATCACTATGTACACTAATCTTTTTTTTCATCATATGAGGAAACTCTCCAATAGAAAGAGGAAGATAAACTCTTGGTAGATCCCAAGATTATGAGGATTACCTGGGAATATCTCCACGATAGTATATTTATAAAAATTTCATTTAGGTAAAAATCAACGAATGAATGGATTAATTAATTAATTATTCCAATATTCACACTGTCTATATGTGAGATGATTTAACTCTTTGCACCAACCTATCACAGGATGAAACTATGGTAAATACTACATTCTGGACTCAATCATGGTATTATATTTCAAATTTATTATTCCTTTAAATATTTTCATATTTTCATTATTAAACATCATGTGCATAATATAAAATATATTTATTATATTTATGAAATTAAATGTTGGCTCACCAGGGCTCAGAATTTCATATACTATTAGCACATTGGTCTGGAAATATATACAAAAATATATTAAATTCTTACAAAGAAATAACCATTTCATTAAAGCCCTCAAAATCCATTACGTTCATTAGAATAAAAAATATCCTTTTTTCATTTCAGAATTATGGGATATACAACTAGACAACTAGTGGATCCATTCCAAATGAAGACACCTACCAATTATTAAAAAAACCTTTTTCTTATCTCTCAGACATCCTGTCATCCTTGATTGGTTTGACCAATGAGAAAGAGATACAATGCACTAATAATTCACCATATTAATTTAACATTAATAGACTATATCAAACCACATATGTATTTATTCACCATTCAACTCTACCAAAACAATAACATTGTATGGGAATCACATAAATGGGCCTCCTACCTTATGAAAACATCAACCAAAAGTGATTTAGTCATGTTTATATCGAACATAAAACCATTTATAGGAAAGTGTTCCTTGTATTCAACTCTACCTGAAAGTATTTATGTTAAATTCTGTTTTGAAATCAATAATTCAAATTGTCCATCATTTTTCATGAATTCAAAACCCAATATTAAAAATGTATGATGTTCTTCATTTAATAAGAAAAAATTGTGTTGGATTTTATTCTTTTTATTGTGATATTTAGAATCCCTTATCATGATAAATATCTCATTTCTAACACATATAATTCATTAATTATTAAGGAAAAAATTCACACTGTATAACTAAAAAAATATTAATTGAAGAATAATCATATAGCACACATATGGTTAAAGAACCTATAATATGTATAGTTTTCTATAAATATAATTCTTTATATGTATAAAATTCACAAAAGGGTAAATTATATTGTTTTTATGAATGACTAAATTAATATGTTTTTAATATATTAGATTATATAAAAAATGAATAACAGCTCAATAAATATATTCTTCAAAATCGTATGATTTTTGTTCATAAGATGATTAATTTTCAACAACCACAATGTGATCAAGAGGAAGCTCACACTTGTGGATTGATAATGTCTCATGAGCTCTAAATATCCAACATGGCATGAGCAGTGTTTAATTTTAAAAACCTTCATAAAAATAATTTATTTTATGAATAAATATAAAAAAAATCATATTATGTTATGCCAAAGTTATATCTTTTAATTATCACTAATAATAGTAGATTCATTCTATTAATATAATTTGATACCTAAAATCCGAATATGTTGAAAATATTTTTTCATTCCTAGTTAAAATAATGCAACATATTTAAAAAATATTATATCTATAATAAATAAAATCAACAATTCAACAGACGTAATTATACAAACCCTTCTCTTTATTTCATTTTTAAACATCATTTATTACATAAAATATAACTTAATAGATCTCACAAGATTGAGATATATAGTGTATCAGAGGCTTAGGAACATTACAAAAAAACATAAAACATGAAATAAATATCTTTATTGAAAAATTATTTTACATGACCATACCAATACTTCGTCACTATCATTACATCGGAAGACCTGAGGTCATAAATAAGAAAATGGTGAGTTAGAAAAACATGTAAGGGATTATACAAGCTATAACATGGAAAATACAATAAATATTATGAACCAATAATATCAATGGAAAATAAGTGAAAAATGAACATAAAGGAATGATATAGCATGATTATCATAACATGGAAATGTGGAAACAAATTCAAACATTGAATAATTAAGATAAAGGAACATGTAAACTCCTACCCCAACATGGTTGAAAACATTCCTATATAGGAATCACATAGACCCCTATATGAACATGACATATCATGTTACTAACCATTTCCCAATGAATTACAACACGAAAAGGAAACACCCTTCATAATAATTACAATATCATGCTTAAGTGTGCCACATAGATCATATAACATTGATTCATTCAACATAATCATTTATTCCAAGACCACAGAATTTGGAATTCAAACATGTAATTCACTATTAAATATGTGTGTTTTCATATGGGTTAATACCTTGATAGAGGAATGAGTATGATATTCCACACATGATGATTTAATACCTTGATATAGGAATGGTATCTCCCTTGTATTCTATGATAAATGGCCTTAATAGGCAATGATGATGTTCATATCAGTCTTTAGAGAATATTAAAGACTGTTATAGATCATAGTAGTTAATATTGGATCTCGATTATACCCAATATATATTTGAAATCCAAGCAGCATTACCACTTATCTAATGTATATATGTGAATGTTTATCCATTGATAATTCCTCTAAAATTGTAATGATGTGTGTAGTATTTGTATAAAGATTCAAATAAAATCATAAAACATTGATTCTTTTTGATGCCTTTGTATGTCCGGGGACAATGTCTATGAGGATGTTTTCTCAATTCCATGTTTGTATGGGTAATGGTTGCATCATTCCCTTAAACTTATTCCTCTCATACTTCAATTTATGGTATACCAGGTACATTGATGTATATTATGATAACACTTTCTCCATGTTATCCTACCAATATTTCTCTTGGATATCAAGATACATAATCATGTTTCCTGGGTGAATGGAGAAATTTAATATATGTGCATCATCCAAATGTTCTTTCTTTTACAATATATTTTTTGGAAAACATACTCTTGACCAAAATATCATAATTACATCTTTATTAATAGTGAACCTAATTTATATCCCTTTTCAAATAGCTTCCACTTTCTTCTGAATTACGACGTCATCTTTTTTAACATCATTTAACATTTCCAACAGAGATGTTTTAGAAATAAAATGTGAATAGATTTATTATGATCCTTTCATTATGGTTTCAAATCCATTATTTATTAAATATTTTAATCTTGGATCCTTTTAATTTATAATCAGTTATAGAATTACTCGGTCCTTTCTCCTTAGAGAATCTTCCACCTTTTTTACATTCCCATGATGGTAATGGATTGACCAGTCGTAATACATTATTTTATCTATCCATAATTATTGGAGATCATTAATATCTTTCTATTTGAATATATATTTGATACTTTTTCTATCCTTATATATTTCACACATCTCCTCAAAGTGATAATGTCACCAGATTTTCAAAGTAAAAACCATAGCCTCCATCTCCAGATAATGCATGGGATAATTTTGGTCATGAATTTTAAACTTCCTTGAGTCATAGGGAATGACTTTTCCATTATGAATCAACACACAACCCTTGACCTTTTCTAAAGCATCAGCGAAGATTATAAAAATCACCCCACTTATTGGTGGTGTGGGAACCTAGGAAGTGACAAACCTGTTCTTTAACTCTATGAAGCATTCTTCAGATTCATAATTCAAAGAAAACATTAATCTCTTCTGATTTAGTTTGTTAAGAAGATTTTAAAATAATTAAACATTTCTCTCAAATTGGATATAATTTATAGCTAACCCCATGAATCTATCGATATCCATCACATATTTTAGCCTCGGCTATCCCTCAATAAATTTTTTGAAGTATCCATACATATACCATTTATTTTGAATATCTTACCCAAGAGTGAGACTTCCTTAAACAAGAACTCACACTTTTTTTGTAATTTGAATTGAGATTCTCCTTTCGCAAGGTATCATGTACAGTTCTTAGGTTATCCTTATTCTTCTCCTAGAGTGTTTAGTATATTAGATTATCATATATAATGACAAGCAAAATTTTTTTTGAGGTAATATCTGAGGACTCAATTCATCATGTCCATGACCATTGGTGGAGAATTCGTGATTCTAAAATTCATTACTCTGAATTCATTGGACATTTACAATGTATGAAAAGAAGTCATGGTGATATCCTCATTAGTCACCCTTATTTGATAATATCCCAACCACAGATCCACCATGATGGAGTATTGTGACCAACATTTCTGATCGATCAAGTCATCAATTCATAGAAAATGATACTTATTGGGAATAAATTCCTTAAGGTATCATTGAATCATTTTTTAGGTGATTGTGTTTGTTGACAAAGTGGACATCTATGTTGTGAATGTTGAAAAAGAAAACCATGACATACAAATTTGTTGACAAATGGTATTTCATGGTGGAATGTCGAGTTCAAGGGCTGTGGTTAATGATCCATGTTTGATTCAATAATGTCGAAAATGGAATGGATGATCTAAAGGCGGTACAAAAAGAGAAGATACAAGGGGCACTGTTTTCCAGTGTTTTCCCTGTTTTTGGGTCTGAAAATAGACAAATAGAGAAAAGTGGTTTTGGCAAAGGGACTTGCGTGCCATTGTCTTGAAGGAGAGGAAACGTGCGTGCGATATGTTTCTAATGATTAAAAAATCAAAATATTGAAAATGGGTAAGGGCCGCACAAGTTTTAGGGTTTGGGCACAAGTTACTTGCGCGGTAGAGACTTGCACAGCGAGACTTGCGCGCCAAGGGGTGACTTGTGCACCGTCACACAGGGTGTCCAAATTCCTATAAATAGAGGTCGACTATAATGACCCATACTTTACATACATGGTTATTACTTCATAATTGATGCATACTTAATACAACAAATAACAATACGATGATAGGACTGTATAGGTATAATGTTTTTAGAAACTGGGAAACATAAACAACTATTTCATAAAGCATCTACATTGTCTCCCATTTATTTCATCATATCTAGAGTCCCTTTTGGAATATCCTACTTAATATCATTCTTCCTGACTTGGGGAAAAGAGAACACACAAAATGGTGAGCTCAAATGCTCCGTAAGGGTAATCAAAAGAAATATCAATCACATCATATTAATAAGAACATAACATTTTGAAAATATTAAGCTACAAAAGAGATAACAATATCATAACATGGGGTAAATTGCAGTAGTGAAATGTAATCCGAATAATCCTAACATAAAACATGAAACATGGTGGCATACACACATAATCATAGAAAATAATTTCATATTAGTCAAGGCACTTTTCCAAGACCATCATAGCGGACAAATTCCATTACTAAAACGAGTTCACTCCTCGTTCCAGTCCTGTATCACTGAACCAGATTAACTTACCGTTCCAGCCATGTCTATCTCATGAGATATAAATCTTTACCCACTGCATTAGAGGGATATATAGGTCCCACCCATCTCATAATTAAACCATTCTTATGTGTGCCACAAAATCATAAATCATAGAATAACCCATGTAATAATAATGGGAATCTTAAACATCATGCCATCCTAGCATAATCCATACAAGATAAAAGGACATCATAAAATTAATTCCATCATAACATAATCAAATCAATTTAAAAATTGGGATAGAAATAGAACCCTATATTATCTTAGATGGAAAATAGTTTTGATAAAACACTTGAACTCCATTCTTGATGAAAATATCGTTTCAACTTCATAAACATTTTACCTTTTTAAAATGTCATAAAATTTTAAACTAAAAGATGTTTATTAAAAATAAACATTAAAACATCTAAAGTAAGATTCATGGAAATAATGTAATATGAAATCATAAAAATCCATTCATGCCCTATAAGTTAACAAAAGAATCTTCTCATACTTTGGTCGGAAAAGTCAAAAAGTACCTCGTACTAAAAATGACAAAAGATTACTTTCATATCTTTTACTCAACAAAGGGTAATATTGTATTTAGAAAATTGTAGTAGGATAGAAATAATATTACCTATCGAGGAAAAATGGATGTGGATGAAAAATATTACCCAGTAAATTTTAAAGTATAAATAATCTCGTACAAAAATGAGATTGTGAGATTTTCCCTTACATATATCTTTTTGTAAATAAATTAGATCACTTATGTGAATTAAAAATAAGGTCACATAAAGAAGTTATAAATACATGATAAAATATAAAAATTCATTTCTCACATAATCATAGAACGACATAAACAATAAAGAGAAGATCAACCCAAAGAATGGAGGTGTTTATAAGTGTATGTCGAATAATTCTCATAAAAACATCCTAGTGTATTGAGGATACTAGTTTTTTTACAAAATAATGTATTAAAAAGAGTTTAGGGGTTGGAGAAGTAGAATAAAAGAAAAAAACATTAAAAGAAACCGTTACCTTTAATTTGGGTAACTTCCTTTGGTTTGAACCAAAACGACTTCTTGAAGTGCCTTCTGCCTAAGGTAAGTCTTCTAGTGGGAGGAGAGGGATGTGGGGAGCTTAATTGGGAAGAGGATGGACGAGCCAAATGGCTTTAGAGGTGTGAGTAATTGGATAGAAATGGTCTCCTTTTATAAGGGGGAGGAGGGGCTCCTTTGGAAAGTGTGAAAATATTATTCTATTGTAAACTTATCTTCTGTTTCAAAAGGTCCACAAATCATAAATGATGAAGATAAGATGACTCATAGTCGAAATAGAGTCATCAAATCAAAATTGTACATCTTTTGGATAATGTTTTAATCATTATAATCTTATTTATTTAAATCTTTTATTAATGAGGTAAATAAAGCATCATTATTGTGTCATAAATAATTTAATTTATTTGATGTCTAAAAATTATAAAAAAATTCCATAATGTAGGAAATAATTTTAAATTTTTAATGAATATTTATAGTCTAAAAAATAATTTATATAACCCCTTATAAAAATTAATTACTAATTTTTTTGTTAAAGTAAATTTTGTCTTTACATTAAATTAATTATTCCAAATTGTCATTATCACTACCAAGTGGCTCAATGGGGTCCCAAAATCAACCTAAGGATGCCCATGGTCGACCAGTACTCATCCAATAATGTTAGGATAAGTGTTATGGTAATTTGGAATTATCATAATATTTTTTTAACCTTGAATTACCCTACTGACCTTTAACCGCAGTAAATAAAAGTCAAAAGTTACTATTCATAAAAAATTATTTTCATCTTATTGAAGCACATTTTAACAATTGATAACAACCATGTATATCGGATTTTTAAAATTCAATTCACAGAAGTGGTAAAATTTCATTTAAATGAAATAGTCAGTTTTTTAACTACCACTAAGTTGTTTCACTATTCATAAAAAATTGAAGTTTGCAGAAAAATACCAAAAATTCAGCCTAAGATATATTTGATATTCCAAATTTAAAAATGATGTCTATTTTTCCAAAAAAAAGAAATAGAAGTGGAATTAATTAATTTTAAATGTAATTCCTGTTATCAAAACAAATAGTGTGTTTTTAAGAAACAATAACTATCAAAAGATTGACACTTGTTTATCTTCAAATTCATAGTGAAATTATTTCCAATGACTAACATTGAATTAAATGGAAAGTATATATTCTAATTACACATTAAAACCAATTAAAAAGATAATCTAACCATATATATTATTGCGATTAAAAAAGTTGTTTTTAATTAAAATATAGTGTGTTTTTACTATTCATTAAAATATTAAAGTAAATAGAATAATATGAAAACATTATCCAACTTAAATTTTTATATCATGGTTCAATGGAAGAATTTTATTTTGTCAATTTTACCTTATAAACATATCAAAAACTTGATTTCATGTGGGTGCCCCATCAAAAGGCGGAAAAACTGCATTTTTTAAAAAATACTGATTTTATCCAAAAAATTTATTTTGTTCTCATACCATGTTCTAGAAAATTTGTAAGATGAATAATAATATTATAAAATTCAAAATTTATTTAATACTATTAATAATGACTAGTCTATAAAAATATTATAACAGTATATCATTGTTTAGTGAAACCTGGTATTTCGTACTACACATGCTATCGAGGAATGTCTCGATTGCGTGTAACGCAAGACAAGTTAGTGTTGTGTGCAATGAAAGATTCTTATTATGTTGCGTTTAACATAAGACATAAAAAACATAATTCTCTTAAAATATAAGGGTGTTACATTCTACCCCCCTTAAAATTTATTTCACCCTCAAAATTCATCACTTCATAACAAACAGATGAGGATACCTATCCCTCATCGTATCCTCAAGCTCCCATGTAGCTTCTTCTAATTGGAGGTTCCTCCACAAAACCTTCACCAAGATAGTGGTCCTATTCTTTAGAACTTTTTACCTATGATCCAAAATCTCTATATGCTAATCTTTATAAGAAAGATCTTTCCCTACTGGTAAAACTTCTGATCTTAGTACATGTGATGGATCAGGTATGCATTTTCTCAAGAGAGATAAACGGAACACATCATGAACTTGAGAGAGATTTGGTGGAAGCGCCAATTGATAAGAAACCTTCCCAACATAATCCAGTATTTTGAATGGACCGATATACCTAAGGCTCATCGTTCCCTTCCTTCCAACACTCATTACTCTCTTCCAAAGAGATATTCGTAAAAACACTTTATCACTGACTTCAAATTCTTGTTCTTTTCTTTGGTTTTCAGCATAACTTTTTTATCAACTCTAAGCTGCTCTTATGTGTTGTTGAATATATCTATCTTTTTCTGCCATCTCATCAACACGATCAGGTCCTAATTTCTTTCTTTCCCCTACATCATCCCATCAAGTTGGAGTCCTGCATTTCTTTCCATAGAGAGTTTCATAAGGATCCATCTAAATACTATTGTGAAATCAATTATTATATGATAATTCCACCAAAGGTAGGTGTTGATACCAACCACCTTTGAAATCCTTATAGAATGCTCTTAACATATCTTATAGAGTTTAAATAGTTCTCTCAGACTGACCGTCTATCTAAGGATGATAAGCTATGTAGAAACTCAACTATATATCTAAAGTATGCTAATGACTTCTCCAGAACATTGAGGTCAACCTTAGATCCTGATCAGATATAAAAGAAAGTGGTACTCCATGAAATCTTACCACTTCCTTTACATATATCCTGGAAAGATGATCCAGAAATAAATCTTCTCTAATAGTAATGAAGTGTGTTGAATTCGTAAGACAATCAACAATAAACCAGATAGCATTATTTCTTTGGGATGTTTTAGGAAGTCTAGTGAAAAAGTCCATAGTGATGTTTTCCCATTTCAATTCTAGTATAGGTAATGGTTGTAACATCCCCATAGACTTCTATCTCTCATATTTAACTTGCTGACAAACCAAGCATCCAGAGTCATATTCAGCAACATCTTTTTTCATGCCATCCCACCAGAAGTACTCTTTCTGGTCCCTATACATCTTCGTGCTTCCAGGATGAATAGAGAATGAAGAAATATGAGCCTCATACAGTTTCTCCTTATTTAATTCCGGGATGGGAGGAATACAAACCCAATTCCTGATCCTTATTATCCCATCACAATCATTATTGAATTCAGGAACATTTGTCACTTTCTTTTGTAACTCTACATCTTTTTTTTGTGCCTCATTAATCTTCACATGTATTTATGGTTGAACATTAATTTGAGAAAGATAAGATTTTTTCACTTCCTCTTTAATTCCAATATCCATCATTTGTAAATCCATAAATATTGGATCTTTTGTGATCCTCATCATGGATAAGCTAGCATGGTCCGGTCGACATAATGCATCTACCACCTTGTTTTATTTCCCAGGGTGGTAATGAATTGAGCTATCGTAATCCTTAATCAGCTCCAACCATATTATTTACAACATATTCAAATTCTTGGTGTGAAAATATACTTTAAAATTTTATGATCAGTATAAATATCACACCTTTCACCATAAATATAATGCCTCCGAATCATTAATGCAAATATTACTGCTCCTAACTCCAACTCATTAGATGGGTAATTTTTCTCATGGAATTTCATCTTCCATGAGGCATAAGCTATCACTATATTATTTTTCATGAGAAAACACCCCAATCCCGTCTTGGATGCAGCACTGTTGATCACAAAACTTTCTCAACTACAAGGCAGTTTGGGCATAGGGGCACTGGATAACCTTCTTTTCAACTCCTTGAAATTCTCTTCACACTCCTCCATCCATACTAACTTAACTCCTTTTCGAGTAAACCTGGTGAGTGGATTAGATAATCATGAAAAATATTTCAAAAAACATCAATAATATCTAGCCAAACCAAGAATACTTTGGATCTCAGTTACTGTTATTGGTCTCGACCATCTTTCAATAACATTTGTATTTTTTGGATCCACAAATATCCCCTCTTTTGAGATTATGTAACCCAAAAATGAAACTTTCTGAAGCCCAAATTCCTACTTGGTAAATGTGGCATAAAGATTCTACTTTCTTATGGTCTTTAATATAGTTCTCAAGTGATCTTCATGTTCTTTCTTAATCTTTTAATAGAATAGAATATCGTCTATAAAGACTACCACAAACTGATCAAGATTGTCTCTAAAAACTCTATTAATTAGATCCATGAACATAGCAGGGGAATTAATAAGATCAAATGGAATCACTATAAATTCAGAGTGTCCATACATTGTACGAAATGATGTCATTGGTATATCATCTTTTTTGACCCTTAATTGATGATACCCTGAATGAATATCATTCTTGGAAAGGTATTGTGCTCTGCGTAGTTGGACAAATAAGTCATCAATGCATGGGAGGGGATATTAGTTCTTGACATTGATCTTGTTAAGTTCTTGATAATCAATATAGATTCTCATTGATCTATCTTTCTTCTTAACAAATAGAATAGGTGCTCCCCAAGGAGATTCACTAGGGAGTATGAATCCCTTATCAAGATTCTCCTGGAGTTGCTTCTCCAATTCCTGCAACACAATTGGGGCTATTCTATAAGGTGTCTTTGAAATATGTAAAGCAACTGGTATGAGTTCTATTGAAAACTCAACATCAAAATTTGGTGGAATACTGGGAAATTCCCCCCGAAAGACATCATCAAACGACCATACAATGGGCATATTCTTCATCGTGAGTTTCTCTCCATCCATTTGAGATAAATAACCTTCATTTAGGGGAATCAAGACCCACAAGATGGAATAAATTTCCACTGGAATGTTTTGTTCATCCTTGCATCGATAGACGATCTTAGATTGATCTGAAATATTAAATGTGATTTCTCTTCATTTGAAATAGATATGAGCTCCGTATAAAGAAATCCAATCTATGCCAAGAATCACATCAAATTATACTATATGAATGATGAAAATATTTACAGGAAGAAAATTCCCACAAAATTCAATTGGAGAAAAAAATAATCTTTTGATGCAACCATTATTCCATTAGGAGTTTTCAAAGCTATCTCAACATCTAATTTTTGAGGTAGTACGACGATACTCTTAGAAAATTCTATAGAAATAAAAGAGTGGGTGGATCCAGAATGAAATAAAACATTTTCTAATTTAGAGTGGATGGTAATTTTACCTTTCACAAGATCGTTATCGTTCCCCACATCGCTGATAGAAATTTCATGTTATTTTACTTTGTCTTGGGCCTTAATAGTTTATTGACATTGATCATCATCAACAAACCTTGGATTAGGGCATTTATTGGCATAATTCCCGATTTCCTTGCACTTAAAACCTTTAAGTGTAGGAGGTGAATTCTGTTTATCCCTTTATTTGTGCGCATCATTAGACATCTTCTTCCCATTATTTCGACATTCAACTACCCGATGACCTTATTTTCTACACTTAAAACATTTACTTGTCCCTTTAAGAAAATTCCCTCCATGTTTCTTTCCACACATTAATCATAAAGGAAAACTAATATTATTTTCATTGTGGTCTTTAGATTTCCCTTTGAATTCCATTTTCCTCTTCTTATGAAACCCATATGACTGATGGCTTACTCCACTCTCCATCTCAACCTTGAGAGCACATTGAACAATTTCCTCGTAGCTTTTGAAGTCCTTTATGGCTAACACCCTTCGAAGAATTGGTTTTAAGCCACTATAGAATCGATCAATCTTACTCTCAGGTTGGATAATAATCGTAGAAGCGTACCTTTCAAGCCTTTTAAAATTTTCTTTGTAGATACCAACTGATTCATCATCTTTTTTCTTCAGTTCAAGAAACTCTTTCTCAATCTTTTTTTGATGAATACGAGGGAAGTACATTTTGAAAAATAAGTTCTTGAACTCGTCCCATTCCATGGACTACATTTCATCATTTTTCCACGTATTATTAATAATATTCCTCCATTGATCAGCTTCACCTTTCAAATTATATACTGTTAAGATGACTTTATCATGTTCAGAACATTGCAGGACTGAAAATATCTTTTTAGTGGTACTGATCCAATGTTCAGCCACTAATGGATCAGTAGACCCGCTGAATGAGGGTGGACACTACCTCATGATGGATTCAATAGAATGTTCATCTTTCCTTGGCTTGTTTAGAAGTCATGCATGGTTCATAGCTTGAGAATGTTGTGTGAGCATGGATACAAGATTTTACATTCCAACTCCCATTACGTTTGGTTGCTCAGGGGGACAAACATTGCATTTCCCATCACATTCAGCATTAACATAGTTCCTTCGGGTTCCATCCATTGACTAAAACCAATAAGCATAGTGTGAGAAACACAAATCCTAATAGGAAAACCACATAAAGAGGAAAAAAATTCACACATTATGTATTATCATAGGTTGGTCATTGCCATTTCTAAAACACTAATACTGTGTTCTATGTTTAAACATATCCTTAGAGTTCTTACTAAGGATTTCACATCCTAGTTTCTAGAGGTTTACTATAACATTCCTCTAATACCAACTATAATGACCCATACTTTACATACATGGTTATTACATCATAATTGATGCATATTTAATACAACATATAACAAAATCATGATTGGACTGTAACACCCTGAGATTTTATGAAAACTATTATTTTTAATTTCTTTAATGACTTGTGTTGTATGCTACACCAAAAGGAGCTTGCACAACATGAATCCATGACTTTCCTTTCATTACATGCAATCACGAACATCCTCGATAGCGTGTGTAGTACGCAATGACGAGTTTCAATAAACAACAATATGCTATTAAAATATTATTAAAACTAGCCATTATGAATAGTCATAACCACATTTTGAAATTTTGTAAATTTTATTTTTCAAAATTGACTTCATTTTTGGATTCAAAATATCTAAATTAGCTTAGAGTGAAATTTTGGTACTTTTCGGATAAAGTTCATTTTCTGATGAATAGTGAATGTTAGTAAATTCTAATTAAAAACAACTTTTTTAATCAAAATAATTAATAGTGATAAATTATTAATTTGAGTGGTTTTAAAGTATATTTAGAATATATTTTTATAATTTAATACAATTTTGGTCATTGGATGTAATTTCACATTTAAACCAGACATAAACAAGTGTGAATCTTTTGATAGTTATTATCTCTTAAGAACCCACTATTGGTTTTGACGACGGAAATTACTTTTTAAATTAATTCATGCAACTAATATGTTTTGACTTTGGTAAAATAGACATGATTTTTGAGTTCATAATATCAAATATAGCTTAGGCCTAATTTTTGGTATTTTTCTGGAAACTTTCATTTTTTGATGAATAGTGAAACCACTAATTGGTAGTTAAAAAAACGAATTTTTCATTAAACATAATTTTACCGCTTCTGTGAATGGAATTTTAAAAATCCGAGAGACATTGTTGATGTCAGTAAGTAAAATGTTGTTCAATGAGATGAAAATATTTTTTGGTGAATAGTAACTTTTTACTTTTTTTTCCACGGTTAAAAGTAAATAGGGTAATTAAGGGTAAAAATGTTATTATTATTACCCTAACACATTTCCTAATTCTATTGGATAAATTTAATTCGACAAAAAACAACCTTAGGAATAAAATATGTCCATTTAGGCCCACTTGGATAAGATTAGGATATTTATTATTAATTTATTTAAAGAAGGGTAAAAATAGTTAAAATCAAAGTTTAATAACTAAATAATTTTTAATATAGGTATATACATAAGATAAATTCCACTATAAATATTCATTAGAAATATAAAAATATTTCCTACATAATGGTATTTTATTTGTAATTTTTAGACATTAAATAATTTAATTTATTTCTGACACAAAGATGATGTAGTAATTATCTTATTAATGAAATATTGACATAATTGATGTTATAAATACACAAATAAATGTAATTTGAGACTTTTTATGAATTAAAATAATTCTCTAGGTTAATATGACATGTTATTATTTATTTAATTAACTTTTTTTGACCTAATCACTCTGTTATTATTTTCACAAAAATCAATTACTAAATAGTTTCAAAATTGATATAAAATAGTTTTTAAAACAAATATTATATTATTAACTGTTATTTTATTTATAAAAATCTATGGATTGGACAAATGACTTAGATAAGATTATTTATATTAATAATATACAACTCGGGGTTCCTTTGGCTTGTTATAGTATGTTTATTAACCTTATAGTATAAGAACACAAGAAGACACGGTAAAAGTAAAATTATTTAACTTAATGTCAAATATAAATGATAAGGTTAAAATCGGAACCAAAACATGTCTAAATTCTATTGGATTAGAGGATTTAGACCCATAACCACCTTAGCTTAGAAATAAATAAATTTGGAGCTATTTAAAACCGAACATGACTTTATAATAAAATAATAGTTTTAGTTCTTCCAAAGGTACCCCTCTCCTCCCTTATAAAAGGGCACCTCCTCCCTCTCTTCCTCACACCACTTTGAGCCATCAAGCTCGGACAACCCCTGCCAAATTCTCTTCTACACTTCCATAGAAACATCCTAGAGGTTTTGGTCTTCCTCAAAGACCAATTTTAGTGCCCTAAAAGGGGATCTCAAAGAGGCGCTTCAAAGAAGAGGAGGATCGTACACTTACGAAGCAAATCAGACCTAAGGTAAGGGAAATATCACAATCTCATTTTTATCCGAGACTGTTTATACTTTCATATTTAATGGAGTGTATTGTATCATCCACATACATGTTTCCTCAATATTTAATATTATTTCCATCCACCTACAATTGTTTAAATCCAATTTTACCCTTCAGTGAGTTTTTAGTAAAAGATATGAAAGGAATTATTTGTCGTTTTTCCTACGAGGTGGTTTTTGACTTTTCCGAAAAAAGTATGAAGAATTTTTTTAAAACTTATACGGCATGAATGTATTTTTAAAACATTATTTCCAAGAAGTTTCCTTTACAATTTTTCATGTTTATTTTTAATCAACTTCTTTTAGTTTAAAATTGTATGAAAAGTTAAGAAAGGAAAATGTTATTGAAGTATAAAGGATATTTTCCTCAAGAATGGAGTTCAAGGGTTTTATCAAAATTATTTTCCATCTAAGATAATATAGGGTTCTATTTCTATCCCTATTATTACATTTATTTGATTATGTTGTGATGGAATTATTTTTATGAATTCCTTTATCTTATATGAATTATTTTATGAATTCATATTGTTTATGAATCCCATTTTTATTACATGGGCTATGCAATGATGTATGATTTATGATTTTTTGGCACACATAAGAATGGTATGATTATAAGATGGTTGGTACCTATATCTCCCTTCAATTAATTGGGTAAAGATTTTATATATCATGAGATAGACATGGCTAGAACGGCAGGTTAAACAGGTTCAGTGAAACATGACTGAAACGAGGAGTGAACTCGGTTTAGAAATGGACTTTGTCCACTAAGATAGTCTTGGCAATGAGTTTTGACTATTAAGAAATGATTATCTAGGATTATGGGTGTATTACACAATGTTTCATGTTTTATGTTTGGATTATTGGGATTACATTTCACTACTATGATTTATCCCATGTTATGATATTATGATCTCTTTTGCAGGTTAAGATTTCCAAAAATGTTATGTTCTTATGAATATGATGTGATTGATATTTCTTTTGTTTACCCTTACTGAGCATTTGAGATCACCCTTTTATGTTATCTTTTCCCCAGGATATACAGAAAAGTTTTAGGTATAAAAAAAGGAAGATCTTTAAGGGAGACGTTGAAGATCGTTCACCATGATTCGAAGATTATATTCTGAGTTTCCAAAGACAATAAACTATTACGGTCCTTGTGTCTGTGTTTTTGTTATGTACTAAGTATTCCACAAAAGTAATGTAATTTCAATGTACATCAGGATTTGGGTCTCTATATGGACCGTATAGGTATAGTGTCTTTAGAATCTGGGAAACATAAACAAATGGTTTATAAAGCATCTACATTGTCTCCCATTTATTTCATAATATCTAGAGTCCCTTTTGGTATATCCTACATAATACCCTTCTTCATGACCTGGGGAAAATAAAACATACAAATGGGTGAGATCAAATGCTCAGTAAGGGATAAAAAGAAATATCAATCACATCATATTCATAAGAATATAACATTTTAACAATCTTAACCTGCAAAAGAGATAAAAATATCATAACATGGGATAAATCATAGTAGTGAAATGTAATACCAATAATCAGAACATAAAACATAAAACATTGTGGAATACACACATAATCATTGAAAATCATTTAATATTAGTTAAGGATCCTTTCCAAGACCATAATAGTGGACAAAGTCCATTTCTGAACCGAGTTCACTCTTCGTTGCAGTCCAGTATCACTGATCCAGATTGACTTTCAATTCTAGACATGTCTATATCATTAGATATAAATCATTACCAAATGAATTGGAGAGAGATATAGGTCCCACCCATATCATGTTTAAACCACTCTTATGGGTTCTACAAAATCATAAATCATAGCATGACCCATGTAATAAAATGGGATTCTAAAACATCATTCCATCGTAACACAATCCATATAAGATAAAAGGATATCATAAAATTAATTCCATCATAAAATAATAAAATCAATGTAAAAATAAGTATAGAAATAGAACCCTATCATATCTTAGATGGAATATAGTTTTGATAAAGCACTTGAACTCCATTCTTGAGGAAAATATCCTTTCTACTTCAATTTTTTTTACCTTTCTTAACTTGTCATACAATTTTAAACTAAAATAATTTGATTAAAATTAAACATGAAAACTTGTAAAGGAATATTCATGAAAATAATTTCAAATGAAATCATAAAAATCCATTCATGTCGTATAAGATTAAAAAATATTCTTCTTATACTTTTGCCTAAAAAGTCAAAAAGTACCTTGTACTAAAAATGACAGAAGATTTCATTCAAATCATTTACTGACCAAAGGGTAAAATTGGATTTAAACAATAGTAGGGGGATAGAAATAATATAATATATTGAGGAAACATGGATTCAGATGATAAATATTCCTCAGTAAATTATGATGTATAAACAGTCTCAGATAAAAATGATATTGTGAGATTTTTCCTTACAAATATATTTTTGTAAATAAAATAGATCACTTATGTGTATTTACTATAAGGTCGCATAAATAAAAAATAAATACATGATAATGTATAAAAAATCTTTCCTATCATTATCAATTAACGACATAAACAATAAAGATAATATCAACCCAAAGAACGGAAATTGTGTTAAGAAGTTCCCTTACCTCGTGTTCGACTTGACTCGATAATTCGTTAATCTCTTGAATAATAAACAAAATTTAATTTATACATGATTAAGAACCTTTTTGAATTTTGTTATTCTTTTTATAATACTTATTACTATGTTATAATCCTTATGTAACCATTTAAGTTAATAATGTTCGTTTTCTCGATATTTGGTACTTGAGTCAAAAATGGACTTCCTATAATTAAATATTTTTCATGTGGTAAAAGGTTAATTACACCCAAAATTATATTCATGATTTATATATCATATACATCATATATAACCTGTATATAAATATATATATAATAGTACATAACATATGGAGGTAAGAAATGAAATACACCATTCATGGAGACGGTAAGCTCTATGTACGCATGAATGCTACTTTAATTTCTATTTATTATTTTAATGGAATTGAAACATAATGATACATAGATATATTATAATTATAGTGTAATATCATATATAATATCATTATCTCCATCTTTTATACATCCCACATAAGTCATTAACGAATCACATCACTTTGAGGGGGCAGTAGTCCGCAATTTCTCAAATGAGATTATCGTATTTACACACTATGAAAACCATAAAAGCATGATATAATTGGGAATTAAAGAAGCATAAGTAAATCATAAAAAAAATATATATCATATATAAATAAATTTCCATCATAATGGCCACCATGAGAGGCGGTAGGAGAAAATCGAACAATCATCGTTTCGTGAGGCATTAGTCTTCCATCCACATAAACATAATATTATTCATCCATTAGATGGAGGTGTGTGTAAGTATATTTCAAATAATTCTCATAAAAATATCCTTTTGTATTTAGGATACTGGTTGTTTTACAAAATAAAGGATTAAAAAGTGTTTAGGGGTTCGAGAAGTAGAATAAATGAAAACAATTTAAGATAAACGGTTACCTATTATTTGGTAACTTCCTTTGGTTTGAACGAAAATTACATTTTTAAGTGCCTTATGCATAAGGTAAGGCTTATATGAGGAGTAGTGGGATGTAGGGAGCTTAATTGGGTAGATTTTGGATGATCCAAATGGCTTGAGAGGTGTGAGGAATTTGATAGGAATGGTCTCCTTTTATAAGGGAGAGGATGGGCTCTTTTGGAATGTGTGAAAATATTATTTTATTATAAACATGTATTAGGTTTAAAAAGGCCAAAAAATAATTAAAGAATAATATATGATGACTAATGGTCAAAATAAAATCATCCAATCCGAATTGGACATGTTTTGGAAAATATTTTATTCATTGTAATTTTATTTATTTAAATCATTTATTAATTAGGTAAATACTGCATCATTATTGTGTCATATATAATTTAATTTATTTCATGTTTAAAAATTTAAAACAAAATACCATCATTTAGGAAATCGTTCTATATTTCCAATAAATATTTATAGTCGAAAAGATAATTTATATAACACCTTATAAAAATTAATTACTAAAAGATTTTTGTTCATGCCAATTTTGTCTTTACATTAAATTAATTAATCCAAATTGTCATTATCACTACCATGTGGCTCAATGGGGTACCAAAATCAACCCAAGTATGCCCATGGTCGTCCACTAATCATCCAATAATGTCAGGACAAGTGTTAAGGTCATTTTGAATTATTATAATATTTTTTTAACATTGAATTACCCTATTTACCTTTAACCGCAGTAAATAAAAGTCAAAAGATAATATTCATCAAAAATTATTATCATCTCATTGAACCACATTTTACTTCATTATAACAACCATGTAGGTCGGAATTTTTATCTTCAATTCACAAAAGTGGTAAAATTTCATTTAAATGAAAGAGTCAGTCTTTTAACTACCACTAAGTGGTTTCCCTATTCATCAAAAATTGAAGTTTTCCAGAGAAATACAAAAAATTCAGCCTAAGCTATATTTGATATTCCGAATTCAAAAATGATGTCTATTTTTTCATATTAATAACATATAAGGGGAATTAATTAATTTAATGATAATTTCCTGTTATCAAAACAAATAGCATGTTTTTAAGAAACAATAACTATCAAAAGATCGACACTTGTTTATGTCCAAATTCAAAGTGAAATAAATTACAATGACCAACATTGGATTAAATGGTAAAAATATATTATAATTACACATTAAAACCAATTAAAAAGATAATATAACAATATAAATTATTTCATTGAAAAAAGGTGTTTTTAATTAAAATATAGCGTGTTTTTACTATTAATTAAAATAAGAAAGTTATCAGAATAATATGAAATATTTATCCAAATTAAATTTTTATATCCTGATTACAAGGAAGAATTTTATTTTGTGAAATATAACTTATAAACATTTCAATAACTAAATTTAATGTGTGTGCGCTATTAAAAGGCTGCAAAGCTGCATTTTTTGAAAAATATTTATTTTACCTGAAATATTTTTTTTGTTCTCATACCATGTTTTAGAAAATATGTAAGATGAACAATAATGTTATAAAATTGAAAATGTATTTAATAGTATTCATAACAGCTAGTCCATAATAATATTATAATAATATATCAATGGTTAGTGAAACCCGGTATTGCGTACTACACACGCTATCGAGGAAGGTCGCGATTGTGTGTAACTCAAGCCAAGCAAGTGTTGTGTGCAGTGAAAGTTTCCTTTGATGTTGCATATAAAATAAGACATAAAAATATACTTCTCATAAAATATCAGGTTGTTTCATCAACCCCTCCTCATTCTGTACGAGTTCAACACTTAGAGAAAATCAGACCTCTAATCGCGATGGTGCAGTGGTCGCGCAAGTGGTGTGTGGTCGCGCAATTAGAAGTTGTGATTGTTGTCTATTGCAAGTCCAGAGTGGTTCAGGTGAGGAACGAAGGGAGTCGGCCATGTTTTGAGTTGATGAAGAACTTATCGCCGAAGTGGTTTGGTGACACTTGTGCGCCATGTTTTGAAGAAGCACGATAGTTTATGGTTATGCGCCAATATTTTTTTGGGTGTAGAATGGTGTGAGTCGTGCAAGTTTGGAGTTATATAAGCTTTTTTTGCACAAGTTGTTGGGGTGGACTTGCGCACCATTTATACATTGCGCGCCGATACTTGCGCACTAGCTTGGAGAAGGGCGCTAGGTATGGTTAAATCATGGCAGTGATTCAGGGCTGTGTGAAAGCTGGAAGATTGCCCTATACCTTCAGTGAAAAGTGAGATTCATCTATGACTGAAAGTTGGACTTCAACAGAGCATCTGTATACAATAGGGGATTTATTCATTAGTGAAAATTAATTGAACTATAGGACTATAAACTATGGGTGGATCCATTCTAGAGCAGTAAGAAATGGAATAGGAAGAAGGTGATCCTCTCCACCGATAGTGAGCCAGAGAGAGAGAGAGATAGGGAGTGACCCTTGTGAATGATGTGAGCTGTCCCAAAAAATAGTAAAGGTAGTGAGCCTGGGAATAGAATTGATCTATCCCGAACCTGGTAAAAAGCAATGAGATTTTTGTGGATTTGGTACAACAACACATTGTCGGTGTATGGTCCTTAGACATAGCCAAGTGAGGGTGAACCAAGAAAAAATCATTGTGTCATGTGCATGCTTTAGTTTTTGTTAATACTTTTCTGCATGAAAGTGAGCGAAGAGAGTCTTTCTTAATAGCGAGACAAGATCAATAGGGGAAGTTGTTTTAATCTGTCATACAATGATTCACCCCCCCTCTCAGGGAATCTATCCTAGTGGACCTAACAATTGGTATTAGAGGGAAATGTTAATATCTGTAATTCTCTCTCAAATTGAGGTCACTAATCATAAACGAATTCCGATTTTCGATAGGAAAAATTTTCAGCTATGGAAGAATCAGCTGCAACACTAATTCCGATCATTGGGAATTGATGTGTTCACAACAGAAATTCATTGTATAATAGCAGACATCAATAGTGGGGATTTATCGGAAGCCAGGCGAAGAGAATTGGATTCTAATGCAAAGGGAATAAATGCTTTAAGGGGATCCCTATCCAATGCTATCTATACAAAGTTTATGTCATGTAAAACATCAAAATCCTTGTGGGAAAATATTTTGAATATATATGAATAAGATACAAAGGTCAGAGAGGTAAAGATAGAAGTTCTATGGAATATGTTTGAAGATATGAGTATGAACCCAAATGAGTCTATTGATGGATTATTTGATAGGATGAATGTTATTGCGGAAGATATGCAAAGTCCATGAGAAGTTATTGAAGACCAAAAAATCGTAAAGCGCATCATGAGGAAACATCCATCGTGGTTCAATCCGAAAGTTTCAGTACTAGAAGATAGATATTAAAAGGAGATAACATTAGAAACTTTGCACAGTACCTTTGTTTCATATGAAATGTGAAACGATGATAACGAGGATGTAGAAAAGGGGAAATCTAAAGAAGTGGAATTCAAGTCCATGAAGAAGCCCACTATTGAAGATTCTGAGGAATAACAAGAGACCGATGAGGTGATGTCATTCCTATCCTCAAATCATCAAAGAGGAAAAATAATGTTTATTGGGAATTTTCCACTGGTCTGTTTTTGATGTGGAAAGGTTAGTCATCTTGCAGTAAGGTGTCCCAAAAATTTCCAAATATATGATAATGTTGAAAAAGTCGAAATTCTCAAGAAGATTTCATCTGCCTATGGGAAATTCAAGAAACATTTCAAGAGAAATTTATTTAAGAAGAAAAATATCTTTTCAAAAGAATGCAACAGTTTGGATGAGTCTGATGCCGAAGAGGTTTATGAGATAGAGAACTGAAAAGATCATGGAGAAAATACTATGGTGGAATTCGTCGGTAGTTTTCAAGAGAAGAAATAAATTGAAAGTGATGATAACGAAGAAAAAGTTTATGGAAGAAACAATATGAAAGATGAGTTAGAGGATACTCTTGAGGAGATAGATGTTTGGAGTGACAAAAAAATAAATCTAACAAAGTTTCTCATGATGCCAAACTCTATATACAACGTAAGGAAGAAGAGATGTCTGATTTGTTGGAAGAAATTGAGAATCTCATCTTATCTACACCAGAGAACTCGTAATAAATTGGTGAGTATAAGCTCAAGGTTGAAGAACAGAAAAGGGAGATTGATGGATTGAATAAAAAATTGAAAGATCAACTCAAGTGTATCGAAAAACATGAAGAAGAAGAGGTCAGTCTGCGAAGTAAAAGTAAGGATCAAGAAAAACTCTTGACCCCAAATGTGATATCTAAAAATAAGATCATTCAGTATATAGTATTGATAAATTAAGAGCATTGTATTTCAGTAGGAAAGAAGTAGTAATTGAGCTCATATGTTAAGGATGATTCAAGGCTTGATCAGAAACAAAAATCAATGAAAATTTAACTCAGACCGCAAGAAACCATCTTGATATTGAATAATGATTTGGGAACAAAGAAAAATCAGAATATTCAGAGATCCCATGGGGATACTCGTAGTGCTGAAGTAACATGATGTAATACACCTTATATCAGGTGTTATTGTTGTGGAATGATGGGACATTCACAGTATGTGTGTTCCATTGCCAAGAGATATCAAAGGGAACAAGAACTGAGGTGGAATCCAAATAGATAATGGTTTTCCAGATCATATTTCGAAGGACACTATTTTTGGTGCGGAGGATTTGGGCACATGGATAGGTACTAAACTTCGACCATACAGAGAAATGATCCAATGAAGAATAAAACCGTTCTCAAGAATAAGATAAATAAACCAACAGGTGAGTTAAAAATGAAGAATATATTTGCGGATTTCAAAGATGAATCTGGTACATCATACTCTGATAATGAAAAGAAGTCTCAATCCATGCCGAGTGTGAGGGAAAATATATGGACGAAGAAGAAGAAAAATGAGAAGGCTATGGTAGCAGAAATTTCCCTTAAGGCATCAGATCGCTCCAGTGTGTAGTTCCTTGATAGTTGTTTCACATCTAACATGACATGTAATAAGGATCTTGTTAAAGGCATACAATATGACAAATAAGACGTTTTTTAATTTGGAAATGATGCAGGCATGAATATTGTTGGATCATGAAAGGCCATGTTTGGGGACAAAGAGATGAGACATGCAAATGTATTAGTAGTAGAAGGCCTTAGTCACAATTTGCTCAGCGTCAGTCAACTATGTGACTCAAGACATTCTATAAGTTCTAGTAAGAAGATGTGTGTTTTTAAAGGAAGAGACATAGATGTTTTCCTATAGGGAAAATGAACAAAGGGAAATATCTACTTCGTAAGTGGAGAAGAAGATATGAATTTTACGTCCAGAGAGGAAGAAAACAAGTTGTGGCATAAACAACTTGGTTATCATTGCCATCCATCCCTGGAAGATCTGGTAATGTGAGAAGCAACAAGAGACCACCCTAAGCTATCACATAATCGTACACCTACGTGCGATGCCTGTCAACAAGGGATGATCATCAAAATGAAGTACAAAGTGAAGGAAAAGAAGTCGGAAAGAGTGCTTTAATTCGATCATGATGATGTCGGTGGACCTATTTCACCAAGAGCCACAAACGGGAAGAGGTATTATGTTCTTTTCATTGATGAATATAGTAGAATTAAATGGGTATTTGTTATTTCCGATAAGTATGAAGTGTTCAGCTGCCTCCAAAAGTACCAAAGGGAATCTAAAAGGTTGCTTGGAAATAAAATTTTTATGTTTAGTACAAACAATGGTACAAGAATTCACAAATAGTCGGGTGGGAGAATATCTTATGAAACATGGGATAAGGCATCAATTTTCATCAGTAAGAACTCCCCAATAAAATAGAGTGGTTGAGAGGAGAAATCAAATCATCAACAATTATTATAGAAAAATACCAACCAGAGAAGTTTTGCATGGAAGCAGTATTGACATCAATCTACATTTCTAATAGGGCACTGTTGTGTCCGAGGGAAGGAAAGACTCCGTATGAAATGTGGTATGGAAAGAAGCCAAAAGTGAAATAATTTCGAATATTTGGAAGTAAGTTCTTCGTTATCAACAAAGAAAATCATAAGAAGTTTGAATCACATGGAGATGAGGGAATATTCCTGGGCTACTTAGGGAAAACCAAAGCATAAAAATGCTTTAACAAGAGGATGGTAAATGTACTTGAGAGCAATGAAGTCACTATTGTGGAAAAGGAAGAGAAAATTCAACAACATAGTGAATAGTTTCTTGATGAATGTGATGAATAGGATATTAAAACAAGAGGAGCAGAAGTGGAAGATGATGACTCAGAAGAAGACACTGATGATAAACAAGAAAGTGTCAAGTATTTGTCTGCAAGGAAGATACATAGTCAAACTATAATTGAAAGGAAGAATATTATTGGTGACCAGATAGCTCTAGTGCAGACAAGAGGAATGAAGTCACTACAGCAGACATATTTCCTATCTTAGGTAGAGCCGAAATGCTTTGCTGATGCAGCTAAATATGAAAAATGGGTTCAGGCTATAAATCAAGAGCTTGATCAGATTGAGAAGAACCAGACATGGGAGATTGTTTCAAGACCCACAGAGAAGAATGTCATCCAGAATAAATGTCTCTTTCACAACAAGATGAATGAAGATGGCATAGTGGTTCGAAAAAAGCACGACTAGTGTGAAAAGGATACTCCCAGATAGAGGGAATATATCTTAATGAGACATTTTCACTGGTTGCAAGGCGGGTGAAAATTAGATTATTCCTATCTATTGCAGTGCAACAGGAGTTAAATGTATTCAAGATGGATGTCAAATCTACATTCTTGAATGGAGTTCTAGAAGGGGATGTGTATATTGAGCAGCCAAATGGTTTTCTCATTCATGTGTATTAGAACAAGTTTTGCAGACTGTAGAAGGCACTATATGGGAATAAACAAGTACCAAGATCATGGTACTCAAATCTAGATTAGTACATGAAGAATCTTTGTTTCCTGCATGGGGGAGTTGATTACAATCTCTATTTCAGCAACGAAATTAATCAAAGGATGATGGTGTTGGTTTATGTCGATGAAAAAATATTTGGTGGATCAGATGAAGCTCAGTTAATGCAGTATTCTGATTTCATGAAAACTAAGTTGGAAATGTCAATAATTAGAGAGCTATCATTTTTACTTGGTTTATAGGTGACACAAGGAAGTAATGGAACATTCATTTCTCAATCCAAATACTCCAAGGAGGTTCTAAGAAGGCTTGGAATGGAGAATTCCAAGGAGATGAAGACTCTGGTTGCTACCCGAATGAAATTATCAAAATATGAGGATGGATAGTATAACGACCCATACTTTACATACATTTTTAATACTTCAAAATTGAAGCACACTTATTACAACATATGACAAAACCACAATGGACCGTATAGGTATAGTGTCTTTAGAAACTGGGAAACATAAACAACTGGTTCATAAATCTTCTACAGTGTCTCCCATTTATTTCATCATATATAGGGTCCCTTTTAGCATATTCTACTTAATATCCATCTTCCTGACCTGGGGAAAAGAAAACATAAAAGGGTGAGCTCAAATGCTCAGCAAGGGCAAATAAAGGAAATAAAAATCATATCATATCTTTTTGAAAATCAAAACCTGCAAAAGAGATCATAATATCTTAACATGGAATAAATCATAGAAGTGAAAATGAGATCCCCATAATCATAACATAAAACTTGAAACTTTGTGGCATGCACACATAATCATGGAAAATCATTTCTTGTTAGTCATGACTCATTGCCAAGACTATCTTAGTGGACAATGTCCCTTTCTGAACCGAGTTCACTCCTCGTTTCAGTCCTCTATCACTGAACCGAAATAACCTTCCGTTCCAGCCATGTCTATATCATGAGATATAAAATCTTTACCCAATGCATTGGAGGGAGATATAGGTCCCACCCATCTTATAATGAATCCTTTCTTATGTGTGCCACATAATCATACATCATCGCATAACACATGTAACAAAAATGAGATTCTTGAAACATCATGACATCATAACTCAATTCATATAAGATAAAGGAATTCATAAAAAATATTTCCATCCCAACATAATCAAACCAATGTAATAATAGGGATAAAAACAGAACCCTTTTATTATCTTATATGGAAAATAATTTTGATAAAATACTTGAACTTCATTCTTGAGGAAAATATCCTTTCTGCTTCAAAAATACTTTTCCTTTATTAACATGTCGTACAATTATAAAATAAAAGAAGTTGATTTAAAATAAACTTAAAAACATGTAAAGGAAACTTCTTGGAAATAATGCTTTAGAAATCCATTCATGCCGTATAAGTTAAAAAAACATTCTTCTCGTACTTTTGTCGGAAAAGTCAAAAAGTACCTCGTACGAAAAACGACAAAGATTCCTTTCATTTCTTTTACTAAAAACTCACCAAAGGGTAAAAATGGATTTAAACAATTGTAGGTGGATAATATTACATATTGATGAAACATGGATGTGGATGATAAAATACACCCCAGTAATTACTTACGAATAAACAATCTCGGATAAAAATGAGATTGTGATATTTCCCTTACCTTAGGTCCGATTAGCTTTGTACGTGTCCGAAGCTCCTGTATAATGGTTTAAATAATGTTATTGACTTATTCCAGAATCATAAATATTTATATTATATCATATATGGTCATATTATTATCTTCTTGTTAGTAATATTTCATTGTTACTTGTTACTCGGGTCTTTATAACTTTTTGTTCTTATGCGTGTTTTGTCGAATAAATTCTTATTCTTATCTTTAGGTTATAGATAATTCATTTCCAGAATGGTATTAGTGTATTATATACCATATTCATTCATTCAATTCATTTATATAATCATTACGAAATGAAGATCATGTAGAACGAGTCGCATCACATCGTGGAGACGGTATTCCGTACGTACGCACGAGTGATGATATCATTCCTATGATCGTGGAATTGTATTGGAGTATATATATATTATTTCAGTATCAATATTACTTCATAATAATCATATTTAGTTACTCATTACACCATTATACCCATCCTTGTAAGGTGAAGGTGGAAAATAGATTACACCACGGCGTGGAGACGGTATTCCGTACGTACGCACGCGCGGTGATTTCATTTTTCCGTAGGATGGATAGAAGGTGAATTAGGGTTGTTTCATATTTATAATAACATATCAGTATGTAAGTAATACTGATGTTATTACTTTATCATGAAACAACTAAAGAATAAGAAGTTGAAGAAGAAAGAAATTGAAAAGATCGGTAATGGATATTACCTCTTCTTTGGAACGCTTCTTTGAATCCTCCACTTAAGGAACTAAGATTGGTCTTTGGAGAAGACCCGGACCTCTAGGATTATTCTAGGGAAGTGTAGAGGAGAAAATGGCAGGGTTTGGCCGAGCTTGAGTGCTCAATTAGGTGTGAGGAGGAGGGGGAGGAGGTTCCCTTTTATAAGGGAGGAGAGGGGCACCTTAGGAATATCTCAAAATATTATTTTATATTAAAGTCAAAATCGGTTTATAATGGTTCCAAAGGGTCTTATTTCGAAGATAAAGTGGGGAAGGGTCGAAATACTATCAACCAATAGAATTTAGACAAGTTTAGGGTATTATTTTAACCTTATCAATTAGATTTAACTCTAAGTTAAATAATTTAACTTTTACCGTGTATTTTTGTTTTCTTTCACTATATGGTTAATACACTTACTATAACATGCCAAACGAACCCCAAATTGTTTATTATTAATATATATATCCTTATCGAAGTCATTTGGCCGAACCTTAGATTTTTAGGAATAAAATAACAATTAATAATATAATATTTGATTTAAAAACTATTTTGTGTCAATTTTGACACTATTTGATATATGATTTTTGTGAAAGTCATAAAAGAATTATATCTTCGAACCAAGTTGATTAAATAAACAATAATATATCATAGTAACCTAGAAAATCAGTGGAATTCATAAAAAGTCTTAAATTACATTTATTTTGGTATTTATATTATCAATTTTGTCAATATTTCATTAATAAGATAATTACTGCATCATCTTTGTGTCATAAATAAATTAAATTATTTGATGTCTAAAAATTACAAATAAAATACCATCATGTAGGAAATCTTTTTAGCTTTCTAAAGAATATTTACAATCGAATTTATCTTATGTATAACCCCATATTAAAAATTATTTACTTATTAAACTTTGATTTTAACTATTTTAACCCTTCTTTAAATAAATTAATAATAATTTTCCTAATCTAATCCAAGTGGGCCTAAATGGTCATATTTTATTCCTAAGTTTGTTTTTGGTCGAATTACACTTGTCCAATAGAATTAGGACATGTGTTAGGGTAATATTAATATCATATTTACCCTTAGTTACCCTATTTACTATTAACCGCGGTAAAAATAGTAAAAAGTTACTATTCACCAAAAAATTATTTTCATCTCATTGAACCACATTTTAGTCCTTTATACTAACCGTGTCTCTCGGATTTTTGAAATTCCATTCACAAAAGCGGTAAAATTAAGTTTTATGCAAAATTCAGTTTTTAACCTACCACTTAGTGGTTTCACTATTCATCAAAAATTGAAAGTTTTCAGAAAAATACCAAAATTTCACCCTAGGCTAATTTCGATATTCTGAGTCCAAAAATGAAGTCCATTTTGAATAAATAAAATTTATAAAATTTCAAAAAGTGGTTATTACTATTCATAACGGCTAGTTTTAATAGCATAATGTTGTTTAGTGAAACTCGGTATTGCGTACGACACAAGCTATCGAGGAAGGTCGCGATTGCGTGTAAAGCATGCCAAGCAAGTGTTGTGTAAAAAAAATTCCTTTGATGATTTATATAACATAAAAGTCTCGGGTGTTACATTCTACCCCCCTTAAAAAGAATTTCGCCCTCGAAATTCGTCACTTTGCAACAAACAAATGAGGATACTTCTCCCTCATCATATCCTCAAGCTCCCATGTAGCTTCTTCAAGTTGGTGGTTTCTCCATAAAACTTTCACCAAGCGAGTGGTCTTGTTTCGTAGGACTTTTTCGCTACGATCCAGAATCTCTATCGGCTGTTCTTCATAAGAAAGATCTTGCTCCAGCGGTACAACTTCTGAGCTGAGTACATGTGAAGGATCTAGTATGTACTTTCTCAGGAGAGATACATGGAGCACATCGTGAACATGAGAGAGATTCGGTGGAAGCGCCAATCGGTAAGCTACCTTCCCAACACGATCCAATATTTCGAAAGGACCGATATATCTAGGGCTCAACTTCCCCTTCTTTCCAAATCTCATAACCCTCTTCCAGGGAGATATTCGTAAGAACACTTTATCACCCACTTCAAACTCTAGGTCTTTTCTTCTGTTGTCGGCATAGCTTTTCTGTCGACTCTGAGCTGCTCTTATGTGTTGTTGAATAGATCTGACCTTTTCTGCCATTTCATCAACGAGATCAGGTCCTAATAGCTTTCTTTCCCCAACTTCATCCCAGCAAGTTGGAGTCCTGCATTTCTTTCCATAGAGAGCTTCATAAGGAGCCATTTGAATACTGGAGTGAAAGCTATTATTATAAGAAAATTCCACCAAAGGTAGGTGTTGATCCCAACCTCCTTTGAAATCCATAGAGCAAGCTCTCAACATATCTTCTAGGGTTTGAATTGTTCTCTCAGACTGACCGTCTGTCTGGGGATGATAAGCAGTGCTGAAACTCAACTCTGTATCCAGAGTATGCTGAAGACTTCGCCAGAACTTCGAGGTAAATCTCGGATCTCGATCAGATATAATAGAAAGTGGTACTCCATGCAATCTTACCACTTCCTTTACATATATCCTGGCAAGCTGGTCTAGAGAGAAATCCTCTCTAATAGGAATGAAGTGTGCAGACTTTGTAAGACGATCAACTATGACCCAAATAGCATTATTGTCTTTGGATGTTTTAGGAAGTCCTGTGACAAAGTCCATAGTGATGTTTTCCCATTTCCATTCGGGTATGGGTAATGGTTGTAACATCCCCTTAGACTTCTGTCTCTCAGCTTTAACTTGTTGACAAACCAAGCATCGAGAGACAAATTCAGCAAATCTCTTTTCATGCCATCCCACCAGAAGTACTCTTTCAGGTCCCTATACATCTTCGTGCTTCCAGGATGAATAGAGAATGAAGAACTATGAGCCTCATCCAGCAGCTCCTTCTTTAATTCGGGGATGGGAGGAACACAAACCCGATTCCTGAACTTTATTATCCCATCACAATCAAGGTTGAATTCAGGAACATTTCTCACCTTCTTTTGTAACTCGACATCTTCTTTCTGTGCCTCTTTAATCTTCACATGTATAGATGGTTGAACATTCATTTGAGAAAGATAAGATTTTTCCCCTTCCATTATAATTCCAAGATCCATCCTTTGTAAATCCATAAATATTGGATCTTTTGTGATCCTCATCATGGATAAACTAGCATGGTCTTGTCGACTTAATGCATCTGCCACCTTGTTTGCTTTCCCAGGGTGGTAATGGATTGAGCAGTCATAATCCTTAATCAGCTCCAACCATCTTCTTTGGCGCATATTCAGCTCCTTTTGTGTGAAAATATACTTTAAACTTTTATGATCAGTATAAATATCACACCTTTCACCATAAAGGTAATTCCTCCAAATCTTTAATGCAAAGATTACCGCAGCCAACTCCAAATCATGTGTTGGGTAATTTTGCTCATGGATTTTCAACTGTCGTGAGGCATAAGCTATCACCATATCATTTTGCATAAGAACACACCCCAATCCCTTCTTGGATGCATCACTGTAGATCACAAACCTTTATCCACTACAAGGCAGTGTGAGCACAGGTGCACTGGATAACCTTCTTTTAAACTCCTTGAAATTCTCTTCACATTCCTCTGTCCAGACAAACTTAACTCCTTTCCGAGTCAACTTGGTGAGTGGATTAGATAATCGTGAAAAATATTTTACAAAACGTCGATAATATCCAGCCAAACCAAGAAAACTTCGGATCTCAGTTACTGTTGTTGGTCTTGACCATCTTTCGATAACCTCTGTTTTCGCTGGATCCACAGATATCCCCTCTTTTGAGATTATATGACCCAAAAATGCAACTTTTTGAAGCCAAAATTCACACTTGGTAAATTTGGCATAAAGATTCTCCTTTCTCAGGGTCATCAATATAATTCTCAAGTGATCTTCATGCTCTTCCTTGATCTTTGAATAGACAAGAATATCGTCTATAAAGAGTACCACAAATTGATCAAGATAGTCTCTAATGACTCTATTCATTAGATCCATGAAGATAGCAGGGGCATTAGTAAGACCAAATGACATCACTATAAATTCATAGTGTCCATACCTTGTACGGAAAGCCTTCTTTGGTATATCCTCCCTTTTGACCCTTAATTGATGATACCCTGAACGAAGATCAATATTGGAAAAGTATTGAGCTCCGCGTAGTTGGTCAAATAAGTCATCAATGCGTGGGAGAGGATATTTGTTCTTGATAGTGATCTTGTTAAGTTCTCGATAATCAATGCAGAGTCTCATTGATCCATCTTTCTTCTTAACAAATAGAACAGGTGCTCCCCAAGGTGACGCACTAGGGCGTATGAATCCCTTATCAAGATTCTCTGGGAGTTGCTTCTTCAATTCCTGCAACTCAATTGGGGCCATTCTATAAGGTGTCTTTGAAATAGGCAAAGCACCCGGTACGAGTTCTATTGAAAACTCAACTTCACGATTTGGTGGAAGACCCGGCAATTCCTCCAGAAAGACATCATCAAACTCCCGTACAATGGGCATATTCTTAATCGTGAGTTTCTCACCAACCATTTGAGATAAATAACCTTCATTTAGTGGAATCAATACCCATAATATGGAAGAAATTTCCACTGGAAGGTTATGTTCATCCTTGCATTGGTATACGATCGTAGATTGATCTGGAATATGAAATGTGACTTCCCTTCTTTGGCAATTGATATGAGCTCCATGTAGAGAAAGCCAATCCATGCCAAGAATCACATCAAATTCCACTAAAGGAAGGATCACAAGATTTGCAGGAAGCACTTTCCCACAAACTTCGATTGGAGAAGAATTATAAACTTTTGATGCGATTGATGTGCCATTAGGTGTTGTCACGGCTAACTCAACATCTAATTGTTGAGGTAATACGGTGATACCCTTAGAAAAGTCTTCAGAAATAAAAGAGTGGGTGGATCCAGAATCAAATAAAACATTTGCTACTTTAGAGTGGATGGTAAGTGTACCTTTCACCATATCGTTATCGTACTCCACATCGCTGATAGAAATTGCATGTGACTTTCCTTTGTCTTTAGCCTTAAGATTTTGTTGACGTCGACCATCATCATCAACCCTTGGATTTGGGCATTGATTGGCATAATGCCCCATCTCCTTGCACTTGAAACATTGAAGTGTAGTAGGTTCATTCTGTGTATCCCTTCCTTTGTTTGCATCATTAGACATCTTCTTCCCATTATCACGGCATTCAAATGCCCGATGACCTTCCTTTCCACATTTAAAACATTTACTTGTCCCTTTAAGACAACTCCCTCTATGTTTCTTTCCACACTTTGAGCATAATGGAAAGTTCATCTTCTTTTCAGTGTGCTCTTTAGAGTTTCCTTTGAATTACATCTTCCTCTTCTTATCAAACCCATGTGACTGATGGGTTACTCCAATCTCCATCTCGACTTTGAGATCACATCGAACGATTTCCTCGTAGCTATTGAAGTCCCTTATGGCTAATGCCCTTCGAAGACTTGGTTTTAATCCACTAAAGAATCGATCGATCTTACTCTCAGGTTGGATAATAATACCAGAAGCGTACCTTGCAAGTCTTGTAAAATTTGCTTCATAGGTACCAACAGATTCATCATCCCTTTGCTTCAGTTCAAGAAACTCTTTCTCCATCTTTGTTCGGAGAATACGAGGGAAGTACTTATTGAAAAATAAGTTCTTGAACTCGTCCCATTCCATAGACTCAATTTCATCCCTTTGCCTCGTATTCTTAACAAGATTCCACCATTGATCCGCATCTCCTTCCAAACGGTACACTGCTAGGATGACTTTATCATGTTCAGAACATTGAAGAACTGAAAATATCTTTTCAGTAGTACTAATCCATTGTTCAGCAACTAATGGATCAGTAGACCCGCTGAAAGAAGGTGGACGCTGCCTCATGAAGGATTTAACAGAATGCTTCTCCCTCCTTTGCTCGTTTGGAAATCCTGCATGATTCATAGCTTGATAAAGTTGTGCGAGCATGGCTACAAGATTTTGCATTCCAGCTCCCATATCGTTTGGTTGCTCAGGGGGACAATCATTGCATTGCCAATCGCATTCCGCATTAACACGGTTCCTTCGGGTTCCAGCCATTGACTAAAACCAAGAAGAATAGTGTGAGCAACACTAATTATAATAGGAAACCACATAATTCAAGAATAAAACTTTCATGCTTATGGTCTTATCCTAGGTTATTCATGGCCATTTCTAAAACACTAAGATTGTGTTCTATGCTTAGACTTATCCTTAGGGTTCTTACTAAGGCTTTCACATCCTAGTTTCCAATGGTTGACTATACCTTTCCTCTGATACCAACTATAACGACCCATACTTTACATAAATTTTTAATACTTCAAAATTTAAGCACACTTATTACAACATATGACAAAACCACAAAGGACCGTATAGGTATAGTGTCTTTAGAAACTGGGAAACATAAACAACTGGTTCATAAATCTTCTACAGTGTCTCCCATTTATTTCATCATATCTAGGGTCCCTTTTAGCATATTCTACTTAATATCCATCTTCCTGACATGGGGAAAAGAAAACATAAAAGGGTGAGCTCAAATGCTCAGCAAGGGAAAATAAAGGAAATAAAAATCATATCATATCTTTTTGAAAATCAAAACCTGCAAAAGAGATCATAATATCTTAACATGGAATAAATCATAGAAGTGAAAATGAGATCCCCATAATCATAAAATAAAACTTGAAACTTTGTGGCATGCACACATAATCATGGAAAATCATTTCTTGTTAGTTATGACTCATTGCCAAGACTATCTTAGTGGACAAAGTCCCTTTCTGAAACGAGTTCACTCCTCGTTTCAGTCATGTATCACTGAACCGAAATAACCTTCCGTTCCAACCATGTCTATCTCATGAGATATAAAATCTTTACCCAATGCATTGGAGGAAGATATAGGTCCCACCCATCTTATAATGAATCCTTTCTTATGTGTGCCACATAATCATACATCATCGCATAACACATGTAACAAAAATGAGATTCTTGAAACATCATGACATCATAAATCAATTCATATAAGATAAAGGAATTCATAAAAAATATTTCCATCCCAACATAATCAAACCAATGTAATAATAGGGATAAAAACAGAACCCTTTTATTATCTTAGATGGAAAATAATTTTGATAAAATACTTGAACTTCATTCTTGAGGAAAATATCCTTTCTGCTTCAAAAATACTTTTCCTTTATTAACATGTCGTACAATTATAAAATAAAAGAAGTTGATTTAAAATAAACTTAAAAACATGTAAAGGAAACTTCTTGGAAATAATGCTTTAGAAATCCATTCATGCCGTATAAGTTAAAAAAACATTCTTCTCGTACTTTTGTCGGAAAAGTCAAAAAGTACCTCGTACGAAAAACGACAAAGATTCCTTTCATTTCTTTTACTAAAAACTCACCAAAGGGTAAAAATGGATTTAAACAATTGTAGGTGGATAATATTACATATTGATGAAACATGGATGTGGATGATAAAATACACCCCAGTAATTACTTACGAATAAACAATCTCGGATAAAAATGAGATTGTGATATTTCCCTTACCTTAGGTCCGATTAGCTTTGTACGTGTCCGAAGCTCCTTTATAATGGTTTAAATAATGTTATTGACTTATTCCAGAATATTATATATTTATATGATATCATATATGGTCATATTATTAGCTTCTTGTTAGTAATATTTCATTGTTACTTGTTACTCGGGTCTTTATAACTTTTTGTTCTTATGCGTGTTTTGTCGAATAAATTCTTATTCTTATCTTTAGGTTATAGATAATTCATTTCCAGAATGGTATTAGTGTATTATATACCATATTCATTCATTCAATTCATTTATATAATCATTACGAAATGAAGATCATGTAGAACGAGTCGCATCACATCGTGGAGACGGTATTCCGTACGTACGCACGAGTGATGATATCATTCCTATGATCGTGGAATTGTATTGGAGTATATATATATTATTTCAGTATCAATATTACTTCATAATAATCATATTTAGTTACTCATTACACCATTATACCCATCCTTGTAAGGTGATGGTGGAAAATAGATTACACCACGGCGTGGAGACGGTATTCCGTACGTACGCACGCGCGGTGATTTCATTTTTCCGTAGGATGGATATAAGGTGAATTAGGGTTGTTTCAGATTTATAATAACATATCATTATGTAAGTAATACTGATGTTATTACTTTATCATGAAACAACTAAAGAATAAGAAGTTGAAGAAGAAAGAAATTGAAAAGATCGGTAATGGATATTATCTCTTCTTTGGAACGCTTCTTTGAATCCTCCACTTAGGGAACTAAGATTGGTCTTTGGAGAAGACCAGGACCTCTAGGATTATTCTAGGGAAGTGTAGAGGAGAACATGGCAGGGGTTGGCCGAGCTTGAGTGCTCAATTTGGTGTGAGGAGGAGGGGGAGGAGGTGCCCTTTTATAAGGGAGGAGAGGGGCACCTTAGGAATATCTCAAAATATTATTTTATATTAAAGTCAAAATCGGTTTATAATGGTTCCAAAGGGTCTTATTTCGAAGATAAAGTGGGGAAGGGTCGAAATCCTATCAACCAATAGGATTTAGACAAGTTTAGGTTATTATTTTAACCTTATCAATTAGATTTAACTCTAAGTTAAATAATTTAACTTTTACCGTGTCTTTTTGTTTTCTTTCACTATATGGTTAATACACTTACTATAACATGCCAAAACGAACCCCAAATTGTTTATTATTAATATATATATCCTTATCTAAGTCATTTGGCCGAACCTTAGATTTTTAGGAATAAAATAACAATTAATAATATAATATTTGATTTAAAAACTATTTTGTGTCAATTTTGACACTATTTGATATATGATTTTTGTTAAAGTCATAAAAAGAATTATATGTTCGATCCAAGTTGATTAAATCAACAATAATATATCATAGTAACCTAGAAAATTAGTGGAATTCATAAAAAGTCTTAAATTACATTTATTTTGGTATTTATATTATCAATTTTGTCAATATTTCATTAATAAGATAATTACTGCATCATCTTTGTGTCATAAATAAATTAAATTATTTGATGTCTAAAAATTACAAATAAAATACCATCATGTAGGAAATCTTTTTAGATTTCTAATGAATATTTACAATCGAATTTATCTTATGTATAACCCCATATTAAAAATGATTTACTTATTAAACTTTGATTTTAACTATTTTAACCCTTCTTTAAATAAATTAATAATAATTGTCCTAATCTAATCCAAGTGGGCCTAAATGGTCATATTTTATTCCTAAGTTTGTTTTTGGTAGAATTACACTTGTCCAATAGAATTAGGACATGTGTTAGGGTAATATTAATATCATATTTACCCTTAGTTACCCTATTTACTATTAACCGCGGTAAAAATAGTAAAAAGTTACTATTCACCAAAAAATTATTTTCATCTCATTGAACCACATTTTAGTCCTTGATATTAACCGTGTCTCTCGGATTTTTGAAATTCCATTCACAGAAGCGGTAAAATTAAGTTTTATGCAAAATTCAGTTTTTAACCTACCACTTAGTGGTTTCACTATTCATCAAAAATTGAAAGTTTTCAAAAAAATACCAAAATTTCACCCTAGGCTAATTTCGATATTCTGAGTCCAAAAATGAAGTCCATTTTGAAAAAATAAAATTCATAAAATTTCAAAAAGTGGTTATTACTATTCATAACGGCTAGTTTTAATAGCATAATGTTGTTTAGTGAAACTCGGTATTGCGTACGACGCAAGCTATCGAGGAAGGTCGCGATTGCGTGTAAAGCAAGCCAAGCAAGTGTTGTGTAAAAAAAATCCTTTGATGATTTATATAACATAAAAGTCTCGGGTGTTACAGATAGGTAGTTAATATAACAGAATACAATAAAATTATAGGAAGTTTATTGTACTTGACTTCCAAAAAACCGGACATTGTTTTTTCCACATGCCAAGAAGTGAGATATCAGATTAATTCCAAGCAAATCCACATAATTACAATAAAATGAATACATCGGTATATCATGGGCATGGTGGATTTCGGGTTGACATATACTGACAAATCTAAGACAATGTTATTGGGATATAATGATGCAGACTAGTCCGGTTCAACAGATTATAGAAAATCAATGTCAGGTGGTGCATTCTATCTTGGTGGATTGTGTATTTCTTAGCTAATCAATAAGCAATTTTTCATTTCATTGAGCACCGTGAAAGCTGAGTATATTGTGGCCACACAAGAATGCACACAATTATTGGTGATGAAGCAGCAGCTTGAAGATATGGCAGTTGAAGTGAAGTCTCTGATCAAAATCCAGTGTGTTAACTCAAGTGCCATAAATCAAAGAAAAAATCTAGTTCATCACTCAAGGACAAATCACATTGAGATAAAATATAATCTCATCAAGGAGAAGGGGGAGAAAGGGCTTTTGAAGTTGTAGTATGTGCGTACAAAGCTACAGGTTGTAAATTTTATGACAATGGCCTTACCCAAGGAATCATTTGAAAGGCATCGACTGGCTCTGGGAGATTAGTCTACTCGCCGCACTTAAAAGTGTATAGATGTCAACCACTTCCCTCTCCCCAAGGTATGATGTGTTTTTCCCTAATGTGCTAATATGTGTTCTATACTCTATTAAAGACTGCAAAGGAGTGACCTTTGGGTTCGTTGAAAAAGGGGGAGAAAATAGTTATTTTTAAAGTGGGATATAGTGTGGCTATTTGAGAAATCATGACAGATAGGGGGGAAAGCTGACATATGGAGCTGCTAGATAGGGGGAGTTGAAGCTATGAGCGGATAGGGGGAGCATTTTAAAATATGATGATGCTAGAAGTGATCCATCAAAGAATAAATATCACGACAACTGAGGATCGTGATAAAAGTATAAGAGTGGTGTTGGAATGCAGAAAGAATATTTCAAAAAACTGGTATCAGTTTGGTGTTAACAGTGGGTGTCATAGTTGATGTGATTCATTGATGAACTTTTCATTTAGGCTTGTTTATCATGCCGATCATTACTCATGTGGGCTTAGAGTATGTGTAGAGTAAATCCTTGAGCGTTATCGGAATCGCAATAGGCGAATGGTGATGAAGCATTAATGATGTATATTTTTATGGGAGAGTTTTCAACAAACCCAAAGGGGGATATTGTTGGGGAAAAAATCATCAATGTATCATTGAATCATTTTTGAGGTGATTGTGTTTATTGACAATGTGGACATACGTCTTCTGATTGTTGACAAAGAAAACAATGACAAACAAATTTGTTGACAATGGGGATTTCATAGTGGAATGTCGAGTTCAAGGGATGTGTTTAACGATCCATATTTGATTCATGAATGTCGACAAAGGAATCGATGATCTGGAGGCGGTACAAAATTAGCAGATATGAGGTGGCGCCGTTTTCTAGTGTTTGCCCAATTTTTGGGCCTGAAAATCAGCATATGGAGAAATGTTGTATGGGAAAAGGGACTTGCATGCCATTGTCTTGAAGGATTGGAAACTTCCACACCATTTTTTTTAGGATCAGAACATCAAAATATGGCCAAGGGATAAGGGTGTCCCATGCTTTAGGGTTGGTCGCACAAGTGACTTGCATGGTAGAGACTTGCGCGCCGAGACTTCCACGCCGTGAGGAGCCTTTCATGCTATCACGTAGGGTGTCCAAATGCCAATAAATAGTGGTTGACCCCTCCTCATTCGCTATGATTTCACCACATACGGAATATGAGAGCTCCTGTCACGTTGGTGTGGTAGTTACATAGGTGCTATGTGGTCGCACAAGTAGAAGTTGCACGCCGGTTGTTTGTTGCACGTCCAGAGTGATTTGGGAATGGAAGGAAGGGAGTTTCCCATGTTTTGAGTTCATCAAGGAGGTGTCACGCAAGTGGTTTGGTGACACTTTCATGCCATGTTTTGAAGATACGCGATAGTTTATGGTTGTGCGCCAATATTGTTTTAGGCATAATAGGGTGTGAGTCGCACAAGTTTGGAGTTATAGAAGCTTGTGTTGCACAAGTGGTTGAGGTGGACATGTGCGCCAGTTAATAATTTCTTGCCAAGACATTCACGCCGTCTTTGAGAAGGTCTCCAGGTAGGGTTGAAGCATAATAGTGATTCAGGGCTATGTGAAAGCTGGAAGATTTCCTAATACCTTCGGTGCAAAGTGAGATTGATCAATGGGTGATAGTTGGACTTCAACAAAGCATCTATATACAACAGAGTATGTATTAATTAGTGATAATGAAAATACATATAGGTCTATAAACTGTGAGTGGATCCTTTCTAGAGAAATGATAACAGGAAGAGGAAGGAGGTGATCCTCTCTACCAGTGGTGAGCTAGAGAGAGAGAGATATGTAGTGACCCTAAGGAAAGCATTGAGCTGACCCTAAACTTTGTAAAGGTAGTGAGCCTGGGAAATGAATTGATCTATCCTGAACCATGTAGACAATAGTGCACTTTTAGTGGACTTAGTACATCCACACATTGCTGGTGTATGGTCCTTGGATGTATCCTAGTGAGGATGTACCAAGTAAAAATCACTGTGTCCTGTGCATTCTTTAGTTTTTGTTTATACTTTGCTGCCGGAAAGAGAGAGAATAGAGTCTTGCTTAACAGCGAGACAAGATCAAAATGGGAAGTTGTTTTAATCTGACATTCCCTGATTTAGCGCCCCTCTCAGGGTATCTAACCTTTTGGACCTAACAATAAATTTTCATTATCATGAATATTTTGAGCTCACAATAATCATTGACAAGGAACATTGACCCATTATTCTTCTTTATGAAGTGGATTGTTTCCCCCTATGGTGAAGTAGTTGGGTGTATAAACCCTTTATCAAGATTCTATGATAGTTTTTTTAGAACATCATTCTCTACAACGTCCATCCTATAAAAAATCATGGATAATAGAAATACACCCAATATAAGATCAATAGATAATTCAATATCTCTTATAGGAGGATGACCAAACAATTTATCAGAAAACACATCAGTTAATTACCTCACAATAGCTATTTCAATGAGGATGGTTCCTTCCATATATGTAATCATCTGGGAATGATAAGCATGCGCATAGGGAAGAAATATCCATTCTTGATATTATAGGGATAAAGAAGATGCATCTTCATCGTAGAACATTTATATAATCTTGGTTTGATTAAACATATGGAGAGTGATTTCCATCTTGAAGAAATTAATGTTGGATCTATGTAGTTAATTCTATTCAATTCTATGAATTGCACAAAATTCCACCATGGGATATATGATGAGGTTTTTAAGGATTTTAAATCCACAAATTGTGACTTGGGATGAGTCATATTCATGGGAAGCTATAATTTTCCCATTTTTAATTTTCACCAACATCTCCACTTCAATAATTTTGGGTTGTTTGGGATTGTTCTAATAATCATTCGGGATATAATAGAATGTTATTAACCTGAATAAAATAGACATTTAATATTATTTAATGAATAACCTGCATACCTATCACCACTTAATTTTCAGGATTCACTTCGATGGTAGTGATGGAAAATGATACCCCTTTCTTCGTTGTAGGTCATTGGCTCCCTTTGAAAACCCTTGGCATAGGGTACTGGTTCACATTGTTCCATGGTTATCTGATGTTTTAGAAATGAACAATGAATTGAGGATTGAACGAAGTGTTCCATTCCACTACCACGGTAATAATTTTTTCTTGCTAGAAATCATTGTCAAGGTGATGTTCTTTCCTAAAACTAAACCATTTCTTCATCCACTTATGAAAATTCTGAGGGTTATTTTTTCTGCAATTTTGAAAAGAGGTGTGGTAGAATTTTTTTAGAAACATTGAATTTATCCATTAGACCAAAATAATTAATGTTTAATTTCTGCTTCTTATCCCCAAGAATCCCCTATATTCACTGATCTAAATATTGATATTGAGATCACATTGGACAGTCTCTAAATAGAAGTCAATGTAATTCATATATAGGGCTTTCTATAGGCTAGGTTTTTTCACCCCAAAGAAGCGGTCAACATTTCATTTGAGTGAATTCAAAAAACAAGAGGTGTATCGTGAAAGTCTGGTGATTTTTACCTCACATTCCCCAACATATTTTTAGTCCATTTTCCTTTTTTATGGAATGATCCTCTCATCCTATGATGGATGGTGATGGGAAAATATTTTCAATTTTTTTTAGAAATCCTTCTATGTAATTTCCGTAGTATCTTCCTCAAGCTTCAAATTTTTGATCAATGAACACCATTGATCTAAATCACACTTAATATGATATGCGTCCAGAATAATCATCTATTGTTGATATATAATGTATGGTTGAATATCATATCAATATAGTTGATACACTATTCAGAAATTGAGGGTTCACATGATCCATTGAATGTAGGATTCTTTTGTCCCAATAATATCCCGATTGTGATTTTTTCTTTATTGGGGGGGGGGGGGGTTGGATGTTCTTGTTGATTTATGATTCTATTAAAAACTGAAGATAACTGAGAGAGTATCATTAAATGGGTTTTGATTATCAATCCCATCGCATTGGGAAACACATTATAGAATTTATCACATTGAACTTTCCATCGGTTGTTAGCAGGTTTATTAATATTACTTTACATTAGCTATATTAAAAGAAAAATTATGGGTAAATATTTTAAACAATTAAAAAAATAACCTTTATCTGATGAAAGAAAGGGAAAAATTATAATTGACATTTATCTACATATATTATGAATTTATAATCCTGAACCTATGTTAACCGTGATCTATTTCCTAACAGAAATTATTAAGGGAATTTTTTTGGTTCACTTAAGAATGCATTGACCAATGTTTATGAATTCACCAAAGCACATCCCTTGGGAGTGTCTCAAAAATAGTGGAGAAATGCCCACAGTCATGGAACAGTTCCTTTTCAAGTCTAGCTTCATGTAGTTTTTTCATGATTTACCCGTAAACAAATATGTTCCATTAACCTATAAAATATATGCCATAATAATGTAGTAATATATGTGGGAGTTATATATGTATAACATAGAATCATTCCATAACATTAATCTATCAATATCCAAATATGGATTTAATTTTATGATAATGTACTTACACTATACTCACCAATATTTAGGGATTCATTTATTCTACAATGACTCATCCCTAAAGTTTTCACTAGAGTTTTCCAATCCTAATCCCAAAAATAACTAAACCAATCTTCTAATAAAAACTATAACATCCCTAATCTGTATTTCATATTTTGGAATTATTTATTATATAAACATGAACTTAATATAAATTATATGATCAATATTTCAATTATATTTTTTGGTTTGTAGAATTACAAAAGAACTCAAAAAATAAAATACACATCTTTATTGCAAACAAATTTTACATGACCACAACATTCCGTCATAAATATCATTGGATGTGATAACCTGAGGACATATAAAGAAACGTGTGATCTATAAAGCCCAGTAAAGGAGTAATCAAGGAATAACATGATGAATTAAATATATGATAGGAAATAAGAATATAAATGGAGCATAATAAAATTATAAACATAAATTCATGGCATACCATGATTATCATATCATTTAAATGTGGAAAATCATAATATAATGCCTCATTAACATAAAGAAATCAGGTAAACGCATGTCCCAACATGGGGGGACAACATTACTATAATGGATTCAGATAAACCCCTATCACATGGTGACATATCATTATACTATACATTACCCAATGCATTAGATCTCTATCAATGAACACCCTTCACAATCATTTCAATCCCACGATTAAGTATTCCATATAGATCATATGACATAGATTCGTTCAACATAGTAATTTATTCCATGGTTAAGGAATGTGGAATCCATACATGTAAGACACCATTCATTATGTATGTGATCATAAAGGTGAATACAATTGATATAGGTATGAGTATGTTATTCACTAATTTATGATTTTGACATGCAAAATCAAGATGCAATTTTGGTGGCATAAAATTGTTTTATAGAAATTCATAAAATTGGTTGATGATGGATAAAGGTGTATAACATCATTTAAACATGGTATGGAATGTATGGAGACCATGGAACATAATATTCCAACATGTGAAACTGAATTTTAGATCTGTAATATTCAATAAATTCTTGAATGTAAATGCAATGTTAGAAATCATTTATAAAATTTTTGTATTGTAACGGGTGGGATTAAAATATCATAAGGGGATTAATTGGAGTTTAAGGAAGACATAATAAAGTATATATAAAATGGAAATTAATTAGTTATGGAATAAAATATACCATATCATAAAAATGAAAATTAGAATTAATGACATAAAAGAGGTGCATGAAGAAAAAGGAGAGTGGGAGAGAGAGATCCCTTACGAATTTCAGCATAATAACTTGTGTACATGAAAGATTATATGGGTCTTAATGATTGTGAAAGGATGATATAATAATTTATGAATCAAAGGGAAAGTAATAAGATCATGGAACATAATATCCCAATATGTAAAAATGGAATTTATGAAGCATACTATAAAAGTGTTGCTTGAGTGGAAAAGAGATGAGAGAATATGTTACTTGGATTTGTTGTCCAAAGTGATTAGGGGAGGAATATTAAGAACATGGTGATCCTTGTAAGGATTATAGGGAGTAGGATTAAGTGGGTGGTAGAGCTTAAAATAACTTGAGTGAAGATAAAAAGGATATTTTGTGTGTTTATAAAGGAATGGAGGGAAAGTACTTTATTATTTTGGTTTTAGACACTACATATCAAAATATTCAAAAACACATACAATCGCATTGGGGTTTTCCATGTTTTCTAGAGAAGGTGATTGTAATAAATTCTTTTATAAGGCTAATTTCAGAATATATTAAATATTTCCCTTGCTTATGGGGAGGAATGTCACAGTTTTATGGAGTTGATTTTAAAATATTAAAATATTTTATTTGTATTGGAGGATTTACTATTTATTTATAAAACAAATCAAATAAATATAAAGTTATAGTATTTTAATGAAAAAAATATATTTATCTAAATATAAATTTTATTTTACTTTATTAAATCACTAATTGGTCATTAGGATGTCATGAAACACATTATATATTTATATGGTCTTTAATTTTTACCCAAAAATTTTAATGCCTCAAAAAATTATAAAAAATTCATCATTGGATAACTTCAATATCCTGATTCAAAAAATAAGATTAATTATATTTAAATAATTTCAAAAAATGAGAAATATATTATTTTAGATGAAAACATTACATTTATTGAAAATAGAATGGTTTTGATAAAAGTAGTTTTCAAACCATAATAAATATTACGATTTGACTTCATAACAATTATACGATTATTTATATTCATAAAAAGTAATTGTTTAATAATATTTTATTAAAAAATAATTTAATTAAAAATCCATTAATTCAAAAAAATAATTTTTTAATTGAATTTGTATATTAAGCAGTAAAATACTATTTGTGATTTAAAAATCATATGCAATGTAACAATAAAAAATGACAGAATATTAAATATTAAATAAAAAATAATTCACATAATAATAATGATTTTTTCTTCTAAAATATCGCTTTATGACACCATTATAAACCCAAATTCTACGGTGTGTAATGATGGGGCTTTCATGGGGTCGTTTGGTAAAAATGGTTTGAGCTGTGATCATGATGAGCTTAAACATCTCCCCAGAACAGTTTTGATCATGATTAAATTTTTGTATCTTATATTGGGCTTGGTCTTGGGAAAATCTCATAAATTCTATGTCCCTCAAAAGATCTGATAAATATGATTCCTAGGGTATGACACAGAGGCCATCAATTCCATTGTCTTTTTCAAAAGGATTTGTTAAAATCCTAAATTTATACTAGTCACGTGTTCACTATTCAAAAGTTATATTATCAATGATAAGGATACATAGTGGTCATTTAAATACAATTGGATATAATAAAAAAAGTGTACATATTCTTTCTATATCCAAGAGAAATTTAATTAATAAAAATGGAATTTTATCTAGAAATGTTTCTGTCATTATAATAAAAATAATATTTTTTTATAAAAATATAGTTGTTGAAAAAACATTATATTTCCTCATTATTAACAACATTAAATATTTTCCTAAATAATTCAACATGAAATTAAAAATTTACCATTATTTTTAAATCTCTATTAATCCATTAATTAATGTGTAGTATCTGATATGATACTATTAAAATATATTATTTGTGACCCTTAATTTTTTACAATCATATTTAATTACTAAATAAATTATGGTTATATATATATATAACTACAAAATAATTTAATCAAGAATGTTTTTAAAAATCAATCTTGTGAATAATCCTTTCATTTATAAATAATTGTTTTCTGAAAATATCATAAAATATGGTTACCATTCGAGGGGTAAAAAATTAGAACATAAATTATTTCATTCACTATAGTTATTTAATTTTATATCAAAATAAGAAACAAAATTTTATAGTATATATTTTACTTACTTTTCATAAAATTCATTTATTTAATTTAATTTTATATTCATTTTAATGAGGATAAGTAAAAAAAATATTTTCAAAAACCAATATTCAATGAAATTTGGATAGTGATACTTAGGATATATGATAATAATTGATTTAAATTCATCATACAAATATCTATAAAAAAATTTCATTGAAATTTATTTGGGAAAAAATAAAATGTTTTTAAATTTTTTTACATAAAGAAAAGACATATTTTATTATGAAGATAGTGACTGAGAGGTTATGAATATTAAAAATAAATATTTTTTTAATCATTTTATACACTAATATGATTACTTTTTCTACCTTGGTCAATGCTTTCTTCCCATTACTCTATCAATAATTAGTAAATTTATTTTATCGAATCTCCACAATACTCTATTACTATTGAGAGAGAAAAACATAATCACACTATCATTCTATAGTATAATTGTAGAGTTATTGAATTACAATCTATGATGAACTGGAAACATTAAATGGATATGATCCTTGTATGAGATCATTTTCATCACTTTTTTTTCTAATGAGAATTCAATGATCATGCCATTGTACATGTTATCTGTTACATTGTTATGCCACGTGTAGATTTTATTTGTTTAGTTCTATTGATACATGCTATTATTTTAAGAATCCCATGGTGCAATTATTCTTCTTCAATATAGATAATTTATTTTAATGAGCTATATGAATATATAAAACAATTGTCTCTACCTAATGACCTATATCTACATGATTTTTTTTAATTGGATTCATCACATTTTAAAATCATTATCCATCAATAGTTGGTGAAGTTTTGTCAGCTATTGGATTAGTACATTTCATGTATCTAGGTCACATAACATCCATAATTGATGTATTCAAACTGATTTGTTCAGCATAAAAAATCATTATTTTTCATTTGTATTAGGATTCTCACCATATAGCATGGTATTTGAAAGATATAATGATATGTCACACACAAAAATAATAAAAATGTATTATAAGAAACCATAATGAATCAAATAGTTCAGGATTTATTGTTTTATTAAAAACTAAATAAAATAGATAAATGATGTATATGAAGAGGTAGTCACTTTAAGTGGATATATACACTCTATCCGACCAAATTAGTGGTCAAAATTCTAAAAATAATTTCCCCCTCGATCAAATTTTTTTACCTTGACCTCATTGTAATAAATAAACTACATCCATTTTATAAAAAATGTTCTCAGTATTCCCCACCCCATAATACATATTCCCATAAAAAACATTTACATTTATTATTTTTAGGCCAGAAATCAATAACATTATATAAAATTCTTATAAATACTCTAAACTTTTACTAATGAATTTATTTTACAACAAAATTTTCATTTAATTAGTGATTCATCTAGGGTAAGGATTTATTATACTTAAAAATCAAAGACACCATCATCCAAACTTATATTGCAGATTATCATATGATTCACTAGATGAATAATCCCCTTATTATTGGATAAGACCCACTCATGCTGTTATTATTTACCAGACAGATGTGGGGACATTTTCTGACCCCTAAATGATTTTCCCTCTAAAAAATAATATATTTATATAGGGTTACACAGTGTTGGAACAACATGTTCACTTATATATGTGCAACCTACACTATATATATATATTATGGAACAAATTACAAATATTAAAATAATTAATGGTGAAATAACTAGACTATAACCGGTCAAATAAAAATGAGTTCATGGATCCCCAATAATCTGTTGTTTAATCATATAATCACAGTCAACATTGATAAAAATAATCCAATGAAAAGATTTATCGTGTAAAAATTTATAAAAAATGAGGGTGACAATGGGATGAAAATGTTTCTTATTTTTTAGTCATGTGGGACCACTAACATTTGGGGAAAAATTCTGGATATCTTATTCAATTTTTATCAATAACCTTATTGGGTAGTTTTATTTCAAGATAATAATTTGGTGTACTATTGATTAATAACATTGTCATAAACATGTACGTTTCCATTGGATAGATGAAACATCCAAACCACCACCTTTTACAGTGATGATATTTGAAATTATAGATGGGGGTTTTCCTTGTTCATTAGGCAGACTCATAATATGAAACCATCGTGAGAGAAAATATATATAGGACCCAAATTTGGGGATCAGAATAAATGGCGGTGGTTGGGGGTGTGATACTCTGTCGATTTAAGGTGAATGGGCCATGAAACAGTATGTCAAAGTAGTCGGAGCAAGAATGGGGGGGGGGCTATTTTGGTGATGATTGATGGTGCTTCGTGGGAGGATATGAGAGTCGCGGTTATGAAGTATAATGGAAATGATGCAATAGGGGAGTTATTAAGGGTGGCTGAAGTAGTTTATGAATTATAGTTCTTTGTTGGAGGAAAAGAGAGTAATTGATAGATGGTTTGTTCATCATGATGCAAGAGAATTATACTTCATTTAAGGCTGCGATTAGGGATCCCATGGTGGCAATAGACATCCTGACTAGGTGGTGGAGGTATTATCAATAATAGTGAAAGGCTTCATCTTCCAGGCATCAGTGTGTAGGATTCCCGTTGTGGTTCAGTAGTTGTGGCGGGAGAATCACTACAACGAATCATCCTTGTCGGTTCTTAGATGGAAAGAATCATTTTTAGAAAAATAATTTGGTTAATATATATACCATATTCAATCCTAAAAGATATCAGATCATGGAGAAACCATTTAACATTCCCTCTAATTTAGATGAATAAGGCTGTATTTCTTTTCCATTAGTATGACTTCCATGCTGTGATTCATTGAGATTTGATTGATATTTGATGGTCATTTTTTGCGGATCAAAATTATCATCATCTTGGGGGGGGGGATTGTTATCGGGATTTTGGTCCTTAGGAATGAAATGTATTTCTATTATGGAATAATCCCTCATGGTCTTTAGAAAATCTAATGGTTACCATGAGCCCTTAATAGTGGATTATCAAGAAAAAATAACCTTTTGGTGTTATGGTATATACAAATATAACATTGTTTCTCAAGTTAATATATTTATAATCCAACAATAATTCTTTAAATAATATAAAAATAATTGAAACTGGAGAACTTTATCCCATAGAGGATGGAACCCTTTTTGAAAGAGAGAAATATTATGTTTTTTTTTCTCCACGAGTCATTGTTATTTGTATTCATTCCATTTTTTAGGAAATTGACTACCTCAATTGTGTAGTATCAAGGATACTATGTATGAAATGATGATGACCAAAAAGAGTTTTTCAATTTAATGAACATTGATGTTATATGGATCAACTTTTTTTATTGATTTTCATTAAAAGTTCCATAAGAAAATTTTAAAAGATCATAATTTATTGATTAATGATCCAAAATAGTTTTAAAATTGGTAGAAAATAATTTTCAATTACATGGGTGATACAATATCATGTTTCCAGATATGGTTGAACATTTCATATCTACACTTGTTTTCTAGATACCTTTCTTTGGAAAAATCTAATAATCTACCTCAACACTATACCAACAAAGCATCATCAACCATTCTTGACTGTTGATACTCATTTGATCATATTTTGGTAAATAAGATTCTATTTTTTCTGATTCAAGAGTGGATTCCAAATATGTATACAATACAAAAACCATATATATGGTCATGTTTTCATGACTCTCACTGATTAAATTGAGGAAAATGGTAACATGATTAATTTTTTTTCTTCTAATTATGTACTTATAGAATTAAAAACTAAAAGATCAAATTTATAGGAGAGATACATTGATTCCTATATTATAGGTCACTAATAAAATTTGATTTCATTAACATGAATATTATAATAGTAGCCAAAGTAGTTATAATATATTAATATGTACTCTATAATTGATTCAATTTTGGTTATACATAGTAAGATGTGTTTTTCTAAAATCATTTTGTAGATCAATAAGTGTATCCTCAAAAATATTTAAATGGATATTTATTCTTTTATAAAATAGGCAATATTGAAAAAATAATAGGTAAGGATAACCACATGAAATAATTCAAGTTTGATATGATTCCATTAGAACCTAAATTATAATTGTAAAAACTATATTTCTATGAACATTTATGAGTTATATGTTACTTTTTTATTACATAAATTACCAAAATATGATTTTCAATGATGATATGTTTCCCGTATTGATCTCTATATCCTTACCAAAGAAATAGAAAACACTAGACATATCAATAAATATTTTAGCACCTGATGAAAATATTACCATTGAAATGGTAAAATGTATAATTTTGAATAAGTATTCCCAAATAATGAATGAGGATTATAATCTAGAATCTGTTTGTACAACTGCTTGATGACAGGGGATGAAGAAATGTATTGGAAGAAGAAAATGTAGATAACCATATTTTTAAAATAAATAGTGGATGAATTGATAAAAATACTAAACCAGATATGATAGGAAGTGTTACCACAACAGAAAAACTGCACACTTCATCTAGCTGGCCCAAAAGTTTAAAAGTTGTTCAGAAATATGTAAGCAAAAACTAGAAATTATGACTTCTCATTTGATAATTTTGAGATAATTATTTTACAGGATATAGATCTCAACCATATAATTTAATAATTAAAATTATTTATTAACTAAAATTACTTCTATCATCCCATTACTAGATGAGACTTCATTTAATTGTACACATTAGTTTGTTTTGGACATTTGAATATGAAAGCTATGGTCCATCCAAAATTACTAGTTTTGGTAATACTTTATTGCTGACTAATATTAGATATATAAAATTATTGAATGATATGGGGTATGTTCTTGATATTTTCCATAATATAATATTCAATATAAAATATTATGATGACGAATATGTTATATACTGAGGTGATGTGAATTTTAATATTAATAATGATAATATAGTAATTATATTAGAAAGAGATATACTTTATTTTGTATCACAAATTCTAGACAATGTGGAGGAAAAATCATTGTAGCCGGATGAGAGTTAGCTACATAATTATGTCATAGGAATCATAGTAACATGTGTGAGAGGGAAATCATAATTACCCATATAAAGGATAACATACAATGAATAAAATATACACATCCATATACTATTTTGGATTTAAATATGGGAGAAAATCTATGTATTTTTAATGGATATTTACCATCCATAAAAGGAAAATACATATATTTTGAACAATATATTTTATTCATGATGAGGACTAATTCTAGATGTGTTGTTATTTATTATGTGAAAAAAATAGATGATCATTATATAAAATTTTCTCTTCTTTATTAAAAAATAATTATCAACTATATGATATATTTAAGTAGTTTCTTGTGATGTTTTATTGATAAGTAAATGGATAATTAAATTTTGTGTGTGTGAATATAATTTTTTAGAGTACCATTTTCCTTTGAATAATTTAATATAAGTTTAATAGTAATTATTGTAAAATCAGTATAGATGAAACAATTTGATAATTGTTTTCTTGGAGGATGGACAATAACATTAGTGAGTGATATAGGTTCATTCTATTGATTGAGGAGTTGTAAAAAAAATAAAGGGAGACGATGACTATAGTTGATATTATTAAAAAATTTAAATATGTATTAATAATCAACTACACCCACAAAAGTGATTAGATGGATAATAATGTTTCATATAATCACATGAGAGAATTTAGCTATAATTTTTTTAATACTCTAGAAATATGAGAGTGTGATGTTTTATGGAAAGGGAATGTATAGTGAAACTTTAGGATTTGGACAAGAGGTGTTTGATACATATTGTTGGATCAAATTATTATGAACTTTATTAGAATAATAGATGTGGTTTTACAAAAATATCGCCTAATGAATTATTTTGATAAGTGATTAAATCTAGTGCTTCAAAAAAATCAGTATATTTTAGTTAATCATGATCTAACATCAATACTATTTTTTTAGATATCAGGGGAACAATTATTGACACAGATGATACATGTTCAATAGGTAATATGTCTCCATCTACTAATATATTTCTATTATATAATTTTATATAAAATATCACACACAGAGAATAGATAATTAAATATTCTAATAAAACAAATCTAAGTTATAGATATCCACTATAATATAAGGTGATGATAAAAATGGGTGATTTAAAGATAATTAACATGATATGATAAAGTGTAAGAAAATTAGTGAATTGAAAAAATTATTCAAGAGGAGATGATATCTTAAGAAACTCGAGAATCATTTGATTTCAAAATTTTACCCCATGGGAATAATGAACTTTATAAAAAGATATAGTGTAATATTAAAGTATTTCATATAATCTCACAACCTCCCTATATTTCCATTATAATAGATTTGGGATTATGTCTCAATAAATGAATTGAAAATTATAAAAAAAATCTCTAATGGTAAGGATGTTTTCTATAAATTATTTTATTATTTTAGTAGAAATTTTGAGCAATTAGATTCTATAAATGGATGTATAAAATGAATTGGTTTATGGAAATCATGAGTATGAGTATTACAAGGATAAAACAACAAAATTTTACTTGAATTGTAAATAAATCATAGAATGTAAATTTTTAATGATTAACTGGCCACAAACTTGCTCTGTGAAATGGTATATGATGTTTAAATTATTTAAATAGAAAAATGACTATAGGATAATATTATTTTAATATTGTATTTTATTGAAATTATTTTTTATTGCTATTCAACTATTTTATGAATTAATATTGAAAATTTTTCAATTATTGGTAGATATAAAACAAATATTGTAATACTAATGAATATTTTAAATGGGTATTTTAAATTTAATTATATAGGTGAAGCTACATAGATCTTTGTTTTGATGATTAATAATGAGATTAAGAATCAAAAGATTATGACATATTAGGATGCATAAACTAATATGTTTCATCTGTATTTTATACAATTAAATGGAAATGTTGTTAGTTATCTACACGGAGTCATTTGTAGATCAAAGGAATCATGAGTCTGTCAACCATATATGTGAATTTAGAGGTATAAAAAAATAACTAGAAATTATAAATTGTAACTCTCAAGTATATTATGGTGTTCACTAGACCATATGTGGCTCACATATTTATTTTTCTGTAGTATTTTATCAAATCAAATAATGGAGAATTTGAAATACTAAAAATGGATATTTTAGTTTATCTAAGATATACTATTTCATTTTTAAATTTTTTGAAATTAGAACACATTTTTATTTGGATTAAAATATGTAGATATGGATATATATATTTAAATATGGGAGTTTATATCATGATACCTATTATAATTGTTAGGGGAATGAATTTCTTGTAAATAGAGCCTTTATAATTTTAGTTTATTCTCCACCAAAGAAGTAGAGAATATTTAAATAATTGAGGTTTTTATGGAGATAGTATAGATGAATATGATTCTAATAGAGCTAGTACCGAGTAATGAGAAATATATTATCAATTTTAAAAATAAATGTACATTTCCACACAAAAAGAACTCAACATTATTTTACACATCTAAACACAGTGGATTATGATACCACAAGATAGTCAATGTGATAGAATAAGGATTTTTAACATTTTATAAAATCCACATTAATTATAAAAAGGAATATATAATGATAATATTATGAAAAAAATAAATAAATAATATCATTCAAGGAGACAATAGGTTTTACATAAAACCAAAAATTTTCATGGTGTAAATATTAGTTGGGGCCAGACAGAATTAGAACAGTAATTGTGAGGAGGATAACTATTTTTCATAGATATAAATACATTTCAATCATATATGTGTAGTAGTTTTTGGTAGGAATTCTTAATGGAACGTAGTTGGTGGAAATAGTGTTTTTATCGAGTAAATGATCAATTCTAACCACCATCATTGACTACTATGTTTTAACATAAATTTTTTTCTTTGATTATACCATAATAGTGATTTTAATAATTTTATTATTCATTAGAAAAGGTAGAGGTAATAGAAACCAAGCCTATTTATATCATGGAAAGGTAACCATGTTTGAACTATATGAAATTTATTTTTCCTTATTATTTATTTTTATTTCATGTTCGTTTATTCAATTAGGAAATCCAATTACCCATAATGTTAAAAAAATATGTTAACATAATTTCCATATATATTAAATGTACTATTATTTTTTAAGGTTAGAGTCAGCTCATAGACATGGATCCATGATTCGGAAAAATAGGAATGTTTTCTATATTGGATGCCAAAATACCACCAAACTAGGATAAATATTTTCCAAAATAATTAAGTAGTCTATCTAGAACATGTTATCAATAAAAATCATCATATAATGATGGGTATAATCCAATATACTGAAAATTTCATGACACACTATGATTAAAGGGTCATTTATAATCTAAAATTTTGAATTAATACTATACTAGTGATTACCATATCACATTAAAAAAATTCGTTATTTATATGATTTAATAAATCATTTGGGTTTTACATGATAAATGGGTGATGTTGTTTGGTTATATTCATTCATTTTTTATTTATAAGAGATTATGTTTCCATGAATATTTTATTCATTATAAAAAATACCAAAAATTAACCTCATTTTCTCAATGTAGGGAGTGAAAATGTTTACCTCATCATTTTATGTTAATTAATAATTTAATACACTACATTTATAAAAGCAATGTTCTAAAAAAATTATTATCATCATCATTGTCTTATATTGTATTAATTTATACCTATTTCAATCCTTTCTTAAATCATAATGGTATCCATAAAATAAATCATTTTCTATAACCTTATATTGAAAAATCAATATAAATCTCAATTATAATATTTCCTGAAAATTGACTTCATCACAACCACTTTTAATATATCCTTTATTCTATATAATAATAAAATATTTAATTTTATTCATATGTTTCAAAAATATTAATTAATGGTTTTAAATTAATTAATAATTTTAATTTATTTAAATCATCCAAATGGATCAATAATTCCTTATCCCAAATAATGGATATTGTTTGAACGTAACCCATTTATAATGATATAGGAATTCTCAATATAATTTGAATATATCCTCATTTTTTGAAAAGCTGCTTGTTTCATGTATACGACCATATATTTTGTTATAGTGTTCATAAAATTGTATCTTTAGGTGGAATCACATGATATTTCATGTTTATTTATTACCATGATTTATATATTCCATGTTTTTATCTATCCTCATATTAATGAGTCTCTACTCATTAATTTTTTTTAATAATTAAAAAAATTTAGAATTAATATATTATGGAAAATTTGAAGGATTGAACTTATTATGATGTTTTTATAAATAAATATGTTATAGTATCTATCATATTGTTTCCTATATTATCTAATATGATTATACACATAAATTTGGAATATTTCAAGAAGTTCAATTGGCTATCATATGATAGGGTTTACGTGTTTTTTCATTAATTGTATACATGATCCCATTAAAAACAACATTGATTTTTTGTGTTAGTTAATAAAAATTTGGTTGAATTATTATTTTTTCATTAGTATAAATTGATGAATTATTTTTGAATGTTTACTTTTTTGAATATCCTTATATTTTTATAGAATTATTTTTTCTAGACATTTATTTTGAAATAAGTTAATTCAATAGATCTCTGATATACGATTCCATGGTAATAATAATTTCATTGGTTATTTTTATGACTATGTCAAATCATAAATGAGATATTATGGTTCCATAATTTTGAAAACCCTATTGTATTAGATGTTTCCATATATTGGTGAGTGGAACATGAAATATTGCTTGGTGATTACAATTGGGAGAAGTTACATGACAACTAAAGGAAGGAACAATGATAAAACCATTAAATGGAAGTTGAAAATGATTTATGAAGATTGATGATATGATATTGTATAATATAGGATTCAATAAAATTTAATTATGAGGATATTAGAATTTTTATGCGGGGTTTAGAAAAACATACTAGGCATAATTAAGAGTAATGGAGATGCATATCTTGATGTTTAGGAGTTTAATATGGAAATAAATAGTGAACCCCTAGGAACAAGATGTTTAACATAGGTATATTGATATTATGGAAAAAACATAAAAAAGAAATTGATTTCATGGGGATGAAATATAGAAATACTAATAAATTTGGAAAGGGATAAAAAAACAAGGATCTAATATATAAATTTCATTGATCAAGGAGTAATTTGACAAAGCAAGTAAACCATAGACATTACATTTAAAACCACCTCATTGTGTCAATTATGTTGAAAAAAATTATAATACTATAATCAAATTGTATATTTTAAATCATGTTTTTAATTATATATATGTGTGTGTGTGTGTGTGTTTTTTAAATATACATTAATAGAAATATATCATTGAAAAAATATTGAGTTATTCTGATCATATGTCCATTAGATTTTAGAGTACCTAAGAATAAATATTGATGACATAAATAACATTGATCACTGAAAAATATACACATAATGAGAATGAGATCCTTTTATGATTTATATCATGATATAAATGGATATACGATATTTATTTGATTATTTAATGAATACAAGTATTTGAACATAATGTTTCTATTGATTAGGAGTTGATGTAAATATCCATTATATATTTTTCATTTCAATGACATATATTATTTTGTTGTAATAACAATGTTCTAAATTAATAATTTAATCATTTAAAAAATAATAATTGATAGATAGTAGATATATTTATCCATTGAATTTATAGTGGAAAATTCTAAATGTGTAATAACATAAATATGGGTGACTAAATCTCAAGAACATTGAAATAGTATTGCCACTGCAATCCTTAAAAATATGACAATTGTTTAAACATTTTAAATTTTATCATCATTGTACATTAACTTTAATTTCGTGATTCACATTGTTATGTTTTTTATCAAACTAATAATATTTCTCAAAAAAATGAGAAAAATAAACAATTTAATTAATTTGAAAAATAATCGTGGGCATATTGAACCGCTTTGAAGGTATAAGATACTTGGGTCACTTCATTTTAAATTATTTATAGTCCCCACATATGTGATTCACATATATTTTCAATGGTTTAAATCTCAATATAAAATTAATTATATCTAGGAAAAACATGGATCTATAATTTTTTCATCTAAATCATTTATGGAAGAAATAATTATCATCTTCTATTGTGACAGTCAAGAATAATCCATTTAATTTTTAGATTGAAATTTTACTAACTTGAGCACAATTATTATATTTTTTTATCATACATTTTTATTAAAATTCCCATTAAGAAAAACCCCATGTCAAATAAAAAAACGCTACAACACTATCTAGATATTTTTATATCCATCAAATAAGTTCAAATCTCTTTATTTAGTTACCTCCTTGTTTAAATTTTACACATTCATTTATATTGATTACATTAGTATACATGAAATATTTTTCTTCCTTCATGTAGTTACATTAAATGTATTAGTTTTTTAAAATCTTTTTCATATAATAAGATCATTATCTTATTAAAATACAAACACATTTATCTTTAATTACTATTAAATATATTTTTTTAGTAATATCCTCATTTTTATAATTTATCCATCTATATGTCTTAAATATTTGATAATGATTTTGTTATTTTAAAAAAATAGTATCGATCGATCGAAAATTAGTTTTTTATTAAAGGATGGTAGGACATCTGCATAAAAATACATATCACGGGGTTCAAAAATGATGAAGTCCAAGGCATCCCCTTGGACAACATCCTTAAATTCTTCGGGATGGGATCCAACGTCGGAGTAAATCACAAATGGTTCCTCCTCTCTTCCAGCACGAGCAATCTCATCCGCATCAAAATTAACTTCTTTCCATATATGACGAACCCTACAACCTTTATAGATTTCCATAGAACATCTTCTAACGAGATAGATCAAATTCTATAGAGGATTTTGTGTCCCTTGTATAGACCGTACCAAAATCTCAGAATCAGATTCAATCGAACCAACCTGGAATCCGAACATTTTGGAAAGAGAGGCTCCAGTGAGAAAGTCCCGCGCGTCCGTGCATAAGGAATTACCCGAACCATAGAATTTACTGAATGCCACGAACACCAACCCATTTGAATCCCTGAGCAGACCACCCCTCTCATGCATCCATTAATGAAAGAACCTTCAACATTCAACTTGTTACCACTATCAAGAGGGTTCCAGTTTACCCAATTACCTAGAAAATTATTATTAATCCACATACATAATCAAATTATTCTAAAATTTAATTCTGCTAATAATTTAAAATTACTAGATCCACTCTATTTTTTAACAATAAATTTGTTAATTTATACTAAATTATTATTCTGGAGACATCGGTATAGGTGATTGGTTATAAAATAGAGTATAACAAATCCAAACATTCATTTTTACACTAATATGGTGTCTTCTATATTTGAGGATTTTTAGCGATATGATATTGTCTCTATCTTACTATGGATTAAAAATGTAATAGAAAATTTAAACAAAACATTAATGGAAAATATATATTATATATGGGTCACTAGTTAAAAAGAAACTATAAAATTATTATTTTTATTTTTAACATTGACAAAAATAATATATTAATGAAAATGATATAAAAAAAAAATTTTATTTTTTGTTGTTAAATACATTCTAAAATTAAAATACCGAGGGAATTTATCAGCAATTTATAATAAAACCAACATGTTAATTAATAATAATTGAATTTAAAAGTTTTTTATTAATAAAACTAAGATAGAAAAGCCTTATGACTTCAGTTTTCCCTAGAATACAACATTTTAAAATTTTGGTTTTCAAAAAATATATGTTTAATGTATGTAGTTTTTTAAAAAATCACAATACATCATTCTTGACAAGTTTAACCCAAAAAACAACAAATATTTACCAAGAAAAACAAATAGACTTTTAGTAAATTTCATGTCAAACATTCACAAAAATATTTCACAAAAAATATCTACCTAAATAAAACTACATCTAATAAAAGGAAAATACTAGAATATAGAATAAAAATAAATTTTACTTGTGTTCTAGTTTAGTTCATGAATATGGTGAAACATCATATATGTCCTCCAGCATAATGTGTTATGAATTTATAAATTAATTTTTTTATTTTACAAAATATGTCATGGATTTAGTCCTAATTATCTCATTAATGAACCATAAGACATTATTCTAACATTCAAAATTATGTTAAGTGACAAATAAAAATAATTTTTTAATAATATTAAAAATTAATATAAAATGAGTGAATTATTTTTTACATTCATTTGAAAAAAAATTGACATGTTAGTGATGAGAAAAATTAATATATATTTTTATAAGTGAAATTAAATTAATATTACAAAAAAATTACACGAATGAAATTTTAAAATAAATAATATTTTAATCTATGAAATAAAATTTCATAAACTACTTTAGATGGAAAATTTATTAGGCTATGTATTAAAATAGAATCCATGACATATTTTTTTCTAATTGTTCTTTTATAGTCACCATCTATGCCTCTAAAGAGTAAATATAATGTTATCATAATAATAGTAAAAAATGGATTATTCCTTTCGTGAAATTGTTTTCACGAAAAATAGTAATATGAATGGTAAATGAATTTTAATGATAAAATTTTGACACATCCTCGTTATTTATTCAAATTATATAATTTTTGATACTTTTTTCAATGATAATTAGTTATTTTAATTAAATATTTTATGTTATTCCAAAATTTCCCCTCATGCAACATTTAAAAGGTACATCCTCTCTAATTTTCATCAAAATTATGAAGCATTGTGGATTAGTAAATTCTCCCCCAATATATATTTCATTATTATGTTAACATGTACTATATTCTTTTATTTGTTATAAAAAACCCTCCAAACTTGGAATTTGTTATAAAACAATTGATTTTTTCTGATGTAAAGGTATCATTCCTATCTGATGGTTATTGTTTTACTTATTATTCCACCACAAAAAAATATTATTCTTTAATGCCCATATAATAACATAAATATATAACACCTTTATAGATTCTATAATTTTATAGAAATTACCAAAATCCATGTTCTCTTCTATCAAATGGTAAAAAACAATCATCCACATGTCTAGTGGACTATCGCCTCATGAACAAATGCAAGTCATTCTCAATCATCACCACTCAAAACTGGGTATAATTATGTATTAAATAAATATATATATATAATATAAATGTAAGATATATTTAATTTTTTAGTATTAATAAATAAAATATTTTTGTTCATTTTAATTAATTATATAATGCTTTTGTCATTCATGCATACATGATGAAAACCACCTTAACAAAAAAATTTCATTCATTTTTTGCGACACATCACCTAAATATTATATATAATTTTATTTAATGAAATAATTTGTCATTTTTAAGTAAATATCATTATTTATTTATAAAATAATACTAACCTTATTCCAATAATGGTCATTGAAAAATGGAAAATGTACTCATGTGTATATATGCTTTATCATCTCTAATATCATAACGTTGTTTATTATTTCGTAACCATCAAATATTGATAGTAATAAAAATATATTTTAATAATTAAAATGATTTTTATTTGACAATTATTTTTCTTGATATTATTGAATAATGATGTCTTTCACCATATTCAATATACCGAGGTCATTTTGGATATAAGAACCGAATATCATAAAAACATCATATGTGAAAATAATTAATTAGTTTATTAATTATAATAGGGTTATTATAAAATGAAATTACTAGTAAATTAAAAAATGGTTATTAATAAAGTAAAAAATAGTTAATATATGTTTTTTTTCCGTGAATTAAATTAATGTTCATGACAATCCAGACCTTAGGTAAGATATTACATCTCAATTTCCGTCTTTTTTTCGTATACTATTATCATGAAACTAATTAATTTATATAGTGTATGTAGATGATATATTATATTTCATATCATGAATCCTTAATATTTCATATTATTTTAAGTATCAAAATTAATCATTTCATCTTTGGGTATTTTAAATTATTATTATCATGTGGTAAGGTGTTTTGTTTACTAGATTTCCATTCATTGGGTTATATCACTTCATTTTAGGAAATATTATTCCATTATTATATATTAAATTAATTCCAATTTAGTTGTTTTTCGTCAACAGATTTTCATGTGGACTTACATTTTTCACACATGAATACTTTATTGATTAATTCTTAAATAATTGATTTTACTTTTATTAAGGATTATCTTCACACTTTTACATACATCTGATATATTCTATATTCACTGATAATTTCTTTAGTATGGTGTATATAATTCAAATTTTATATGATATATCATGGGTAACATTAAATTCATTTTAATTTTTATTTCAGTTGATGTTATTTATTTCATTTGAGTTTTGATTAAAAATATAACTACGTGGTAAGGGTTTATTTAAAAATCTAATTTTAATATGGATTTTTTAATTGTGAATTTCCAATTAAGTAAAATTTATGATAATTTTTATGTAAACCCATTTAATTTTATTTTACTCTATTAATTTATGATTTTTTAATTAATAGTATAATTATACTATAATTATTATGTAAAATTATTTTATATTTTGTATAAAATAAAACTAAATTTATCTTTTCGGTCGAAAATAATATTTATTCAATATCTTGGAATTCAAAAATTGTTTTTTTATGTTTTTTATTTTATCTTTTAACTATTTGACTAATTTATAACCATTAAAAACATATTACTAAATGGTTTTAAAGAAACCTAGTTTTGGTTTTATAAAAGGAGTTCTTTAGACTTTGAAGAGAAAATGTGAAATGATTCCTTGTTTTAACATATTCATTATGAAATTATTTTTTATACATCATGACAACCTAACACATTGATGCATCCACTAAATATTTTTCTCATTCAATTCCAATAATATATTTTTTCTAAAATTATATTGTTTTTTTGAAATTTAATATTAAATTGAAACGATTATTTTCCTCAACAATATTTTTAATAAATATTATGTTAAATTTATACGAATAAATGACAATAACCCATCATTTTTATGATCTACTGAGGATAATAGTAATAATATAATCCTTATTATTTAATTTTATGTTTAATGACAATTTCCACTTGGTAGGGGTTTGAATTCAATATAATAGTTCATCTTACAATGAATTTTTTAATTATTATGGAACATTAATTATTCTCTATTCGGTACTCATATGTTAAATTTATAGTATTTATCTGGTGATGATTAGGGTATGATATTTCCCCTTGATTCATCAGCAGTTCTCATGACAAAAAAATGTTTTCAATTTATATGAGTCATTACATATATTTTTAATACGACTTGGAAAAATTCCTTCATATTATGTTTATGATGTCCTATATTATGAATTCCAGGATTATGAAACTAGATAGTGATGTTTATATGATTATTTTAATTGTTATGATATTTTACATATGTTTCTAAATTATCTGATTATGTAAATGTAATTAATTCATATTTTTTAACCAAAAAAATAATTTTATGTTTCCATGTTATTTATTAAATTGATATTGATTTCATTAATTCTTATTTTCATGATTATTATGCCATATTTACTCATGATAGCTTATGATCTCACACTTTAATTTTTTTTCCATTCATTATGATATGAATAAGGATATAGTGAAAATTTAATGTATGTTTCTTACGATTTTTTATATATCCAATAGTACATGAGAATCAATTATGTATATTTTTTTACCACGATTACTAAACCATTCGATCATTTGGGATATAATCGCATGTATCTATTCTCAATGCAATTAAGTAACCATCATCACCTTGATACTAGGGTTAGAGTATATACAGTTTTTAGTATGTTTATATTAATATAAACTTTCGGATATATAAAAATGAGGACATATATTATGGAAGATAACCCAATGACTAACATTTATGTTTAGTCTTTAAATAGGAAAAGGTAACACCTCTAAATTAAATTGTAACAACAATGTATTTATTTCCATGTATGACAAAAACCACCAAGAAGTAAAAGGGATATAACATCAAAATTAATTAATATATATTTAATATTTTTAGCGATTTGGTTATGTATCATTTAATTCTTGAAATAAAATATTATATTTCATTACATGAAAAAACAACATTGTTCGGTTGTTTTTATTACAGGCAAGAGGCTGTTTTACTGAACAAGAATATATTATTAAGATATTATAATTTAAAATAATAATATACAAAAAATCAAATAAATTTATTGTTATGAATATTATTAACTATATTATAGTAATATGTAGTATAATTCATTAGTTTCAAATTAATTATAAATAAATATAAGAATCAATTGGATATAAAGGGAATTTTTGTTTGAAAACTATTTTTATGTTCAGTAAGATGTTTTATCATAATAAATTAGAATAATTTCAATCTGTGAGTGAAATTAATGTGATATATATTAATTATATATTCAATTAAAAACTTTTTTAAATTCATCCAACATATTTTATTCGTATGACATAAGAATATATATTTTTACACATAAAACTTTATTTTTCTAATTTTTTTACCACCATTGATAGAGTACATGTTTTAACTACATTTTATTTTCAATTTTTCTAAATTTATTATTTCAAAATGAAATTCATTTTTAAAATTTGAATATAAAAAATACCTTATGTGGAATTTATTGTATTTTTCTATGAAATTTATTTTTAGATGAAAAATGAAAAATACTTAATTTTAATTCAAGTAAATATATTCATCTAATTTATTTGTAAGTATGAATTACATATATGATTGGATTTAAATTTTAAATACATCAATTATAAATATATTATTTGAATATAGGTTTTTAGAAATATTTTAATAATAAAATTTTTTATGACAAAAATAAATATTTATGGAGATTATTACTTTAAAATAACTAGCTTAGTCATCCTGTATTTGGGATTATTTTTTTGTTAATTTATTCAAATTCTATGATTTTAATTTGAAACAAATGAATTCAATAACTAAATCATCATAATTTATAATTTCTAATATGTATAAAATATTTTTTTCGCCAAAATAATAATGAAACTAAATAATGTTAATTACAATGATTGAGAAAATATTCAGCTTCACAATTGACTAAACCATAATCTATGAGACAAATTAACATAGAAACTTGTCCAAAATCTTTTGGATGTCATATTTTAAACCATTGATTCTATAAGTATACTATGGACATTATTAGGGACAACTTTTATGGGAAATTTTTGTTTTAATTACCTTTTCCAAAATATACAAGCATTCCTCTCATCCTCCACTATAAAAAAGAACTCACCACTCACACTTATTCACACCTCAAAAAAACATTTTATTTCCCAAACCCTTATTAGATATAATCCTAAAATCCATGAACTAATTCTAGAAGACCAAAATTGGGATGAAATAAAATTCATGAATTTATTTAGGTATAATCTAAAATAATTTACCAAAATATGAGGTAACATTAATCAATGTACATTTACGTTTTATTTTTTTCACACCTGCTAATTTATTATAATTCCATGAACATATAATAGAAATATTATAGTTGATATAATTATATTTTTTTAGGTTATGTGTTTGACCTAAACCTACACACACTACTGTAAAATGGGAAACAAATATACCGTTCATGTACGATGAACTATCGCCATGTGAAACGATGTCGGTTGTTTTTCCTTTACAAAATATATTTGTTAGGAATTATGATGTACATGATGTTTTTGTATGATATATCTTATATTTATGCTTTATCAGTACATATTGTTTTATATAACACATAGTTTCATTCCTTCCATTTGTTTTTAAATATGACGACATCGTTTATGGATGTGTGGAATTACTCCAACTCAAAGCGATATGAGTCGTTCACACAATACATAGAACATATAAATGATGGTATTAATAAAAATATAGTAAATTTTTGACATAGATAAGGTACATGATTTATAATATACATTTATAAAATTTACTACGCATTATTTAAATATGGAAAATAATTTATTGTGGTGTTCATTTTAATGTTTGGCCTACTCTCTGCATGGGTGCTGCATTACATTTCATATATCCAATTTTTATGGATAATTATATATATATATATAAAGATAGTAAAAATGAAATTTAGAAAATTATATATATTCTTTATATTATGAAATCATAATATATTAAATATGATCCTATAATAACAAGTAAAAACATACTCAAGAAACTAGGAACCTAACACAAGAAATAGTGAAAATAAAGATAGATTACTAATAAAAGGGTAATAAGATAATATTGGAATATTGAATATGAAATTATAAATATGATTTTGGTTCTAGTATAAATTATTAAAATTATTTGAACTATTATAAATGTGGTAAAATACTATAGAATAAAAAGGAAGGACGAGTTAACGTATTTTCAACACATTTTTTACATCTGTGAGAGAAAATGTCATATTCACCACATAATTATTTTGTATTGTGTATCTACTAAACCTTTTGATATGTTAGATCATGAATACTTTAATAATATTATTTATTAATTTTTTACATTTAATTATCTTATATAAGGGGTTTTGACGTGAAAACAACCTTGTTGTAAAACAATCGTTTAATATAGCATTATTTTGTGATCAAAGACTTTTTCTTGAAACAATACCTTTAAAATGATTATTTTATATTAAATTTACAAATTATGTTTATATTTATATTATTTTTTCATAAAATATATACCATTTTTTCATAATATGATCCTTTTGATTGTTATTTTATTAATGTGGGTATTATTGATAAATCAGTATCATTTATTCAATATATATTTGATAAGGCACATTTTAAAAGAATAAAATAAATTATTATATATAAGAAAAAATATTGATATATGTATGAAATTGGTGTTTATCATTTATAGATATTGATCAATGCATCAGTAGTCTCATGAGATGAAGTAGTTTTCAAAATTATATGGTTTCTATCTGATATACTAAAAAATCATATGAAAGGTCTTGAAGCGAGAGGCACAAAGTACCTAGAAAAAAGGCATCCAACAATTATTTATTTCCCCATTTCATAATAAATTATTATTTATACATTATAATTTATATTTGAAATAACTATAGATACATTTCTTTTAATTTTATTGATTAAATGGATGGTGTTTTAGTTTATTATATTTTAAATATTGGTTATGCCTTATCTACTAATCTGAATGACATGTGATATATATTATATTAATTACTATTTTTTTATTCTCATGAATTATTTATTTATTCCACTTTAATTACTATTAATGATAATTTTATCACACCAGTTTTATGTTTTTTTACCACATGTTATGAAGAATAAATCCTTTGAATGAGTTTCATGGATGATTGGAATTTCATTTTATTTTTTATCATGTTTCATTTTTTATGTTCCAATTTAATATTGTAATCATGTATGTAATATAATTTTCTAAAACATATAAAATTATAGTTATATTGGTATTTTATTCGTTGTAATCATGCCATTGTAATAAAATAATGAACCAGATTTGGGCATCTAGGGACAGGGCATCATAGTTGGTGTCAGGTCAATTTTAAAAGAAACCAACGAAACATGATTTCAAAATAAAAAATTAGAAAACATAACCCTAATATAGACATTGATGATATATATATATATATATGAATAATATAGAAATTTTGCATCATAGTGATTATATGGATCATTCATGTAATATATCCCTTTTCAGGATACTAAAAGTTGTAGTTGTATTTTCACATAAGTACCTGTGGGTAACAACTCTGAAAGGGCTTGTCATACCTAACTCAAGTTTATCATGCTATACATCAACATTCCATACCGTTCATAAAGTTTCACACACTTAAGGGATGGTTTTGAATAAATATATTTTTCTTTTGTGACCATTATGAATGATTCAAAATTAAATATGTCCCCAACCAAACCACATATTATGATTATAAGATTTATGATGCATTAAATTATAATTTCTATTGAGTATAATAACTTATTTTTAATTATATATTATGATTTAAATATAATACAGTATATAAAATTTTTTATAAATGAAGTATATATTTAAGAATTGTGTTAATATTCATGGATAATATATAGGTTAAACTACTGTTAAATATGATATGGATGGTATTTGAAATGTCCATCTTATGGATATATTATGAAATCGTAATTGGATTCTAACACAAACAAATTCTCTAACAGAGAAATGAATTCTGCAATTATATTATCTAATGGTTGATCACTTTATGTGATAGAGGCATCCATCATTAGTGGTACTACTAATACAATGGATGGTGATAAATGGATTTAGACTGTTGAGAATATATTCATGGAATTGGGATTTGGTTAAAACTTAATGATTACACTTTCTGTTAATTATCTCAAAGGGGATGAAGATCGATGGTGGTCATTAATAAAAAATATTAGCGATAAGAATCAATAGAAGTCAATTAATGACAATTATTAAAGGGGAAATTCCTTGAAAATATTTATCTCATGAGCAATATATATTAATATAATATTCCTTAGTTTAATGAAAAATAAAGAAGAATGATTTTTGTAGTTTGAACATACATTTACAAGGATAGAATGTTATTCTATGATATCATATGAAAAATAGCAGACACGATATAACACTAATTTGAGGGTATTAAGATAGATCTATAAAGGCCACTTCAATCTCAAAAATCTTCATCTCGTGGTGATATAGTTTTGTGTGATATCCATATGATGAAAGATTCATCCATGTCTTGTGGCTACAAATGTAATCGAGAGAAGATGATAATGGAATATAAAATAATTGATGATGGTAAAATTGAATGAATTGTTTTCCAAAATTTGTTACCTATGTAATTAATTACATTTTTAAATTCCTAAAAGAATTGTGATTTTTCTATATGTATGAAGAAAAGGGTCATCAAATCAAGGAATGAACGGGTAAGCAGGAAACACTACTATATTGAATCACAACATAAAAGAGATTAAGAACTATGAAAATGATATTAAAATTAATATATGACATATATAACATATATATGAAAATAAAATTATAATATAATTAAATATATTAGTTTTAATAATTTTAATACTTATGAGAAATGATATTTGCATTTATATATACACAGGACCTACCGTCTCAGTGAATGTTAAATTTCATTTCCTATTAAAAAAATTTATTATCAAAAATTTATATTTAATGAATATAATTTATATATAAATCATTTTTTATAATTTTTAGTTGATGAAATAATGATATAATTAATAATATAAACAAATTTAAAGCCATTACATAATTGAGAAAATATGAAATTAAAACACAAAACAATGAATATAATGGTTTATTATTAACAAACAGGTAATAAAAAATAATAAAGAGATCTTATATGAATTAAAAATATGAGTTTTGTTCTTTTAAATTTATTAACATGTTTGAAAAAACTATACATTATGTTTATTAAAAAAAGTATGATATGTCAATGGATTTTCATCTCAATTTTTTACATCTAGGAGATGAAGTTCATATTGAAAACATACTTATTTTCTGTAGTATATCTACTACCCAATATGTGAAATTTTTTCCTGAATAATTTTCTATAAAAGTAATTTAAGTTTTTTTATTTGAAATATCTCATTCTAGAGTTATTGAATTGAAAATTACCATGTGGTAAAAGTTATCTTTGTAATATAACATTTTTTGTGATAGATAATTGTATCTTGAAACAATCCCTCAATTATTATCATTTTTTATTATATTTACTTATTCTAATGAAATGGTTATTATTATCTCTTAATCTATATATCATTATTATATATGATGTTCAATTTGACTATTATTTTATTATTTTTCGTTTTATTGATAATTATATATCTTTTATTCTATACATATACATTATAAGGAACATTGTTCAGGAATCAAATCAATTATTTGATATGTGAGGAATGATTTGGACATGTACAACAATAGTGTGGCCTGGTTTATAGATATCCCTTCATGCATCGGTACTTTCATGGGATGAATTAGTTAGCTAAATTAGATGGGTTCTATATGATATTCAAAACCATCTTGTGAAATTCCTTGACAGTAAAGGATCATGTACCTTGGAAACATGTAATATAGTAATTAATCATTTACCTTATACGTACTCAATTATTATTTAGCCATTATAATTTTTCTATAACATTTATATAGATTCATTTAATTCATAATATGTTGATTACATGACATGTGTTTCAGCATCCTATCATTCCATATTCATTGTGCCTTATATAGATATTTAAATTGAATGTGTTATCCTTTATTTACAAGGAAATGTTGATTTATTTTAAAAAATTTACCATTTTTTCACCCTTGCATACCCTTAATAAGGATTTTATATCACCTTTATTAAGATTTTCTTCCCTCAGTTATGAATAATAAATATTCTGACTGAGTTTCAAGGATGTTTTTCATTTAATTTTATTATGAAATATGTTTTATTTTTATTTACCAATGCAACTAAGGTATAATTTATGTAATAAAGTTTTCTAAAACCACTAAATTTATTAGTCATTATTTATTATTTACTTATAATCATGCCAATGAAATATAATAATGAATTGGATTCAGGATTTTATGGTCAGTGCATTACAAAAAATGACCTAATGATTCGATGTTATAGGTATTCTATGTGTTTCAGTGTAATAAATATATATTTGGATAAAATAATTTATCATGTATTTTTTACACATTCATATAGTGGTAATATACCTAAAATTATTTAGTAAAATATTTCTTATCCATTATTTGTCTTCAAGGTGAGTGTTCCATTAATGGAAACCACGTTCAACACAATAAGTGGATTTTATATCATTAATTCAAATTTTCTTTATAAAAATTATTTGATATAATGGAATTTATTATGATAATGTATGACCTATTTTAGACCTATGACTTCATAGTTTGAAATAACGCTATTATGATGTATACATCCTATAAAATATTTTTCATAATTAGGATAAAGTTTCCTCACATTGTGATTTTTGGTTTCAGTCAACGTCAAGAAACAAGATGTGTTATTATGTTATATTTATTGATTATAAGATTAATGGTGTTGATATATTTTAGGGATTATATGATATTTTTATATTAATTTTTACATATACTAATCATATTGATGGGGAAACCATTAGAATAATATTAATATAGTTTTAAAAAATAAGCAAAACATATTACATCTTGAAATTCCACATGAAATAATCCCACAAAAAATAGATTCATGGGTGGTATTTTTAACATTAATCTACTTAATGTATTTGTTAGTGAGATATTATTTATAATGTATGTAAGCGAAAACTATTAATTTGTTCTTTGGAATATATTGTATGTCATAGAGATAACAATAGGATTGAATCATGATCTAGTGAATTGGTGATTAATGCTAATTTGAAAAAATATCCTCATTTTGAGAAGATTATACGGTCATGGAAAACATAAAATTATGTTATTTTTCTTGAAATTTAGGTTTAAGTGTATTTTTGGAGCTTTTATGAATTTATATTATGTTTATTGTAAATTAGGTTATTCATAGAAATAATTCAACTTTATTAGAGATTATGTGATAAGAGAAATAAATATTTGGTACAATACCTTAATAGTGATTGATTTTATTGGGGGATAAATTTTTAATTTATCTTGGTTAAATATGAAATCAAATCATTATGATAATTGGGTTTCAAACATAGCGTGTTATATTTTGGAGAATTTTATGATTATATACATATCGAAGGTTCCATGTTGAAATATGGGTATTATTACGAGGGTTGTGATCATTAATGTATTACATCCTTATATTTTGTTTTATTAATTTTTAGTATTTTCTTATTCTACCCATTTTGGTTTTTTTGATAAAAGATTTTATTTGCGTAATTTTTTATTATTTGATTCATTATAAAATTTATTTTCATCTTTAGGGATAAAAAAGAATCTTCAATACCCATCATTTTTCGGAAATGATGGGTTTTTCTGGAAATTAACTGATCATTTTAATTTTAGAACCACAATATTCTATGAAATACTTTTTCAAATCAATTTTCTTCATCATTATATACGTTACAGATAACATCCAATTTAAATGAATCCTGGTATACAATTAAAATATTATAAGTTAATGTGATAGTTACTTCCCAACCATTAGGTTGGCTGGTATGAATAGAAATAACTATCTTATGAAAAAATGTATTACATATTTATATAATTAAATAAATTGAAATAAATTTTTTAAAAAATAAAATAAGAATCTATTTAATAAAAAATAATTATTTTTGTTATATAGTATTTTCATGAGCGTAGGGTATTTTTTATTATGAAATTAAATGGATGAGATTTTATAAAATATTTTATTGAAATTTATAAATTATTTATTCAATTAAATTTTATAATTTTTATATATTATATTGGAATAATAATAAATTAAATTCATTCATAAAAAAGTATTTTTCTAAAAAGATTTTTTTTCACGTGTTGGTTACATATCTAGAAATAATTTTTTTTATGTATGAGAAATTTAATTTGATAATATTGATTCCATATTTATATAAAGTAGATTCAAATTTTGTATACATGTCCCATCTATTTTTATAATGTGAATATAAATATTGATAATTTTTGTTACCACATTAAAGGTTTAACCAGGTAATTAATGGATTACAAAAATTTGTAAAAGACTATAAAATTACCCTAATACATGCCAAAATTTAATTTAGTTAGTACATTTTATCCATACACACCCATGAATTGGTTTTATGACTTCTTGTTCTTCTTTGTGTGATTTTTTTTTTTAATATTTTATGTTATCAAAAGACAGAAATACAAAAATATATTTATAACAAATATAAAATATTTAACATAGTGGAAAATATAATATATGTTATTTCTTATATATTAATTTAAATGTTAAATTAATTATATATGTATTTTTAATTTTATTTTATTTTTTTAATAGATACCCAAAATGATTACAAAAATTTAAAGGAATAAAATTTTAAAAAATGGAATAATCAAATAAATGATAATAAAAATTTTACAAGTAATGTAATATAAAATAATTAATGTGACTCAAGAATTTACTATAAGTATATAACACTTTAGTGATGTGTTAAATTAATTTTTTAAATTTTCATTATTTTTAGGATGTAATTAATGTCCAAGTATGAAATAGTTCTAAAATTGACATTTTTATATTTTTAAAAAATTATTTATATATATAAAATTAATAAAAAATATTTCAAACAAATAAATTCATATGTTTTCAGTCATAAATAATTCCCAATTATTGGTCATTGGTAATTTTATTATAACATTACTAGGAAATAAATTATAGAAAACTATAATATCATTGTAATTTTCAAAAACTGTTAATAGGGTTAAAAAACAATAAGGCTTAATAAACAAAAAAAATGATAATTTTATTTTATGATAGGATATATTATTATATTTATCATATATTTGAATGATATAAATTTGGATTAATTTGTACCAAAAAATTAATTTTTTAAAATTTAAATTTTTAGGAATCTACAGAGTACCATTACCCTCAATTATATAATTGAAGCCCACCATTCTATTCTTCAAACCATGTTGATCATTCTTCCACAACCAAACATTGAAAATTTATCTTCTAAATTTCCTAGAAATGTTATATTTTATTTTTTATTCTAAACAGACCTACCAGGGATTCCATAAAATGAGATCTAAAGTAGTCATTTCAATTAACAGCTAATCACCTTATCTGATCAGTTTTTTTAATTTATTCTATATATTCTTATAAATATTTAATTTTATTCATAAAAAAATAATTCCATATCGTTAATATAGTAAAAATTTATTATGATTATGAATCCACCATTTTTCAATATCATTCCCAAAAAATTAGATGTGAATGTATTAATTATGAGTACAAATGTCTTATCATATCCACATCGAGATACTATTCATTTCACATAAAACTCTTTTATAAATGGGTATTTTAATGGGTTTAATATTTATATATTATAATTTTGAAATTATTATTCCTATAAAATGATAATACTATATCCACCTTATTACCTTCCATGATGTTGAAAAAACATATCATCATGCATGCCTATATGTTGAATACCACATCCACAAATGGATGTGATAATTTTATCACATATGATTATAAACGAATGTTCATAAGGATGGAGATAATAAATATATATGATATATTTAATAAAATAATTATCTTGAAAATTTTAATTATTATTTACCATTCAATTCATCCCTCAGTCGAACAATGATAACTGCATTCAAGAACACGTACGACCTACTGTCTGCATGAAAGCTGTAATTAGTTTTTCTATATTTATGTTTTTTAATAATTTCTTACATTTATATAATGAATAAATATTATATTTAAATAATTTTTATATTTTTGGATATGAAGAAACCATGATCAATGGCCATGAACTAGAATTAGTAAACCAAAACATATATAAAAACAAAGTAGATAATAGTAATAAAATGGATTATTATAATTAATTTTCTAATAATTAATGATAAAAAATTATAATTAAATAATATATTGTATCACATACATGATTATGGTTCATTAATATATGTATAATAAAAGAATATCTTTTTCACATGCTTTTCAATGTGTATGAACGAAGTACATCTTATGGTAGGAGATTTATTGTATATCTTTTATTTATGCAAGACATATTTCATATTCCCCTCTCATTTATTTTGATTGATTTTTTAAATTCAACTTGGAAAATATATTTCAATAATTATAATATATTTTTATGGAATTTAGTGTTTCATTAGACTTCATTATTTAATGTGGAGTATGATCCAAATATTTCCGAAGTTGTAATTGATTTTTGTCTCACTTTTATTTATATGAGGAAAATATCATATAAACATCTTGTCTCTTTAAGGGGATTTATATATCACCTAAGAAAGAATTTTTTGATTAATTCAATGTTTATAATTGATATTTACATATGCAAAATATTTCATTTCCATCATGGATATTATGATTTATAAATTACCAAAGTATTAGGGGTTTTTTATTTCAATATCATCATTTTTTCAATATTGTTTTTAATTATGTTTCGAATGATTATATATTACGATCATACTATCAAAAAAATCAACAATTGTTTTGACCACTGGTAATTTTGTATAAATTATTTTTTTTTTCTTTTTGAGTTTATCATTTTATGTTCTTGATAAACATATTATATATTAGTACTAAAATTATACCATATATATCCCTTCAATTTTTTTTTGTTTCTATGTCAATGTTTTAATATAAATATTTAATGAATTACATTACTGTAATCCTATGATTTATAATGTCATTTTTACATAAGTTTTAATTATAATAAAACAAAATCAATTTCCTTTCTTTTTAAAACCATGTAACATTTTGTCTTTTTTTAAATGTATAAAAATAAATTTTGTAACTATATAAGTCATGAATGAAATTTACTATATTCATGGTCCCTCAATGATTATAAAATTTCATTAATGTATCATTTCTTATTCCTAAAAAAATTCCAATTATATTTTTATGAAAATATATTTAAATATGTGATTTGAAAATGGAGAGGATATTTTCAAAAATAATGTTTTAATAATATTTTAATAGAATTTTGATTCAAAAAACAAATAAATATTTATTTCATTTATTATTTTTTAATAATTTGAACTAGGTATTCCATTCATAGTAATTTTATTAATTGTTTATTTTTAATACGAAATATTGATTTTGAACATCCTTTATTTTATAATATTTATTCTTAGATTAAATAGATAAATGATGATGAATTATTTTATCTTCCATAGAGTATTTTATATTAAATTACTCATGACCCTCATTTCGTTTCATGTGTTCTATATTTATGAAGGTTTTATGATAATGTGTGACATATATGTATTATTTCCATTCTGTTATTTTTGGTGCCTATATATCCCTATAATTCATTGTGTTTATTCTAACTTCTTAGGATATAAATTTGACTTGAATATTGATTTATTTTATTTTGAAAGGGGACACCATAAAATATGATAACATTGTGAGTAATGCTTAAACTTTATGATGGTATGGGGTGTGAACCTTGTAAAACCAAAATACTTCATAGTACATTATCTCTTTAATGTATTTTAATAGATTATATTACATGCAACACTAAATCAGAATGTGTTACAAACAATATAGAGTTTATAGAAAAAACAAATACGTTTTATAATTATTTAAATGATATATATATTTATAAAATTTATATTATAATATGAAAATCGTAAAATAAAAGTTATATGTTATAATTTTTTCACATAAATAAAATATATTTATAATGAAATGTATAAGTTTTGTTAAAATAGTTATAAATTTATAAAAACGATTTTCTTAAATGAACTACATTATATGTCCTTTTGTGAACTATAATATAATTAATTATAGACACTACTAAAAATTTATTTTTGTGAAATAGAATTCATTTTTGAATTAGGAATATCAAAATTAGGTTTGGTTAAATTTTTGGTATTTTTTATAAAAAAACTCATTTTTTTATTAATATTGAAAAATAGTACAGAGTAAATAAAAAACCGACTTTTTAATTTAAATAATTATTCTTAATTAAAATTTATCTTAATGTAAAAATAGATAAATAATAAATATATAGGTACAATTCAATTCATTGGATTCATTTTATAATAAGATGAAATATATTAAATTTTATTGAACTTTTAAACGTCTTATAACCACCTTCAATGAACATTTTCAAATTTGTATTAAATGTAATTTTAATACTTCTATTAATTGAATTTAAAAAATATGACAGAAAATTTTTTTAGCAGTAAGTAAAATTTGTTTCAATAGGATGAAAATATATTTTTGTTAATAATATATTTTAAATTTTATTTACCATGATTAAAAGTGAAAAGAGTAATTACAAGATAAAAATAATATTATAATAATATAAAATTACAAAAAATATGTTCTCATTATATTGGATATGTGTTTTCTAAATAAAATGATCCTTAGGAAAAAAATATGAATCTTTATTATTCAATTGGGTTAGATTAGAACATTTATTAAATTTTATTTAAAGAATAGTTAAAGGTATTAAATTCTAATTTTAATTACAAAACCATTTTCAATATAGGGTTATGCATAACATAAATTCAAATATAAATATTTATATGAAATATAAAAATATTTTCTAGAACATGGTATTTCATTCATAATTTTTAGAAATTATATAATTTAATTTATTTATGACACAATGATGAAGCAGTAACTACCTTATTAATGAATGATTAAAACAAATGACAATATAAATATTAAATTAAATATAATTTCACAATTATTATTCCATCCAATAATTTTATGAATTACAGTGACATATGAGATAAGATTTAATGCCTTTTTGTTGAAGGAATAATTTTTTCATGACTTTCATAATTACCAATTACTAAATAGTGTAAAAATTGACATAAATGAGTTTTTAAAACAAATAATATTTTACTAAATGATATAGTATTCATAAAAATATAAGATTCATACAAATGATTTATAAAATGTTGTATATTTTATTAATTATCTACTTTATCTTCTATATCCATTTTATATTGAAAATATAAATTATGTACAACAAAAATAGAAGAAGACATGGTAAAAACTAAACTATTTAACTAAGAGTTAAATCTAAAAGATAATGTTAATATGTTGACCTAAACATGTCTAAAACCTATAGGATGATTGGATTTCAAACCATAAATACAATATACACTAAATAAATAAATTTTAAAATATTAGAAACCCAAAATAATTTGATAATTAATAAATATTTCAAGATTTTTACATAGTGTCTCTCACCTCTCTTATAAAAGGGTACTTACCCTTCTCTTAAATTAACACCTCCAAATAATTTTTCCTCATCCAAAACCTACTCAAATATCCTAAAAATTACCCTCAATTCAATATATAGGCCTCAAATTTATATCATGATTCAATTACTTCCATATATTACATACTCTATAAAAGGGTACTTACCTGAAATGTTACTTTAACATAGAAATATAGAGTATATAATATATGGAAGTAATTGAATCATGATATAAGGGATACGATCAATAAAAAAAAGTTAAAATGCTTTCAATAAAGAAAGCGATTATTTCCCGAAATGTTACTTTAACATAGAAATAATTATTAAATTGGTAGTATAATGTCCAAAATGAATCATGTATGATGTCATAAATATGAATATGTTTCTTGTTCTGGTATAGTTTAATAACATACTATGTTCATCATATAAGAGGTTTAACATACCCTCGACCAATGTAATGTACACAATAAGGGTTAATTTTTCAATCTATTTATTATCTGAGGTCTTTTATATGTAAGATTCTACTATGAATTCATTATCATCCACATCCATGTTTCATAAAAATGAATTTCAAATTTTTTAAAATTTTTCGTACTATGTGTTAATTAAATTTATACCCTTATTTGTCTTTTTATAAAATGTTTTGAAAATAATCTTTAAGTACTTTTCCAAACAAGGTAGATTATGACCTTTTTCGAAAAAATAAGTAAATGAATTTTTTAACATATACAAAGGGCGAAAATATTTTTTCCCCTTCAAACACCGTCCAATCATACCAACGAATATTATAAAAATATATTCAATGTAAATGTTTTATTTTATAATTATGTGACATTTAAATGATTTCAATGTAGAATGAGTTATTTTTGTCAAATAGGTTTTGGATTGGTTTCATCTATGTCAATATCTATTGTTGGAGTTAATGTTTAATTGATGTTGATTAACAATGATACAATACTCTATATTTTATTGATATTTTGATGATATGATTGATTATATATGTGTTATGTTTACTTCATTCACAGTTTATAGTTAAAGTATAAACATTTCATATGCCAGTTTTATATAATTATTTATGTTATCTTTCACACTTTTCATATGAGAAATGAATTTGAAGTAGTATGTGATGGGTGGGGAATGTTATATCCCCTTGATGAATTGGTAGGCCTCATGAAACAAAACAGCATCTTGACATAAGGCCTTGACAAAATATTTGTGAATGGTCTTGGTACAAGGCCTTAACGTAGTAGTTATTATGTCCAAAATTTTTCATTCCCTCATTATAAAATTAGTTATTACATGTTATTATTTTACTTGTAGAATATCCATGTCCATGTTTTTATGGTAATGTTAAATTTATTTTTTCCATATTATGTTTCACTTTTTTGTTCAAAAGTCTGTTGTTTATATTATACATCTTCCCTTAAACGTTTGTAGCTTCCACAGAATCATTTACCCTTACTGAGAATATGAGCTCACCCATTTCTTATGTTTTATTTTTACAGGATTATATTATGTTTGTTATGATTTATATGTATGTTAAAGATAGAGGAATAATGGTTTTATAAAAGTATTATATATTCCGTATTGTATGTCAGAAATTGTAATTTAATGTTTATGTATGTAATCTATTATCGATGACTACTAAACTTATCGGTCTTTCGGGATATGATCTCATGTGATCATACCAATGTTATGTAATAATTGACTAGCTCCAGGCTTCTGGGGTTGGTGTATTACTAACCTAATACATATTGATTGTTCTTGTACTAAATCCTTTTCTATTATAGAAATAATTTTCTATTCTTATGTGTAAGCCATAAACGCATGTCGGCCAATTTTATTCTCTCCAAGATCACATTATTTAATTCAGTTTTGATTCGTGTCTTGTAATCACTGAATATATATAACATTAATCAATATTTTGATCAAATATATATTTTTTTATGATTTTCATACTTGATTCTCATGTTATCATACCCTTATGTCTATGTTATTCTCAAATGACCATTGATGTCTCCATTTTTAATCATTAATGAGTGAATATACTCACCCCTATTCTATTTCCTTTCTAATGGTTATAGTGAAAGGTACATAGTATGTTATTTCGATAAAGGGTACAATTTTTTATTACATAGTGGAAGATAGTATAGATATTATGTCTACCAGTTATTTGTATTTCCATGTTTCTAGAGGCACTATACCTTCCCTATTATTTTTTAGAAAATTACTTTATATAATGAAATTTCATATTTATTGATTTTATATCAACATTATGAAGTGTGTATTTCTCTATAGTTGTTATCTACACATTTATTAATAAACCATTAGAGATTTGGTAGACAAACCATTATTTATAAACCTATAATTAATTTGGTTATATGATAGAATCAAATAGTTTTGATAATTAACATTAATGACCATTGATAATCCTATGGTTTCATTAAATAATGTCTCATTATTTAGACATAAATTAAATGATTTTTCATAATGACATGGTTTCCCATAATAATTATTGTTTCTCACACATTGTTTTTCAAATTTTTATTAGAATTATCCTGAAGGAATCATGTTAATGCTGAATAGAATGGTTTTTACAATGACTTTCCTCATGAAAAAAATAAGATATTACATGGGAAACTATGTGATTATTACAAATTAACCTTCTAATTATTCTATTTATAATATCATAATTTTTTAGTTCCATATATTTTCTAATAAGAGAAGTTTTGAACATCATGAAGGACATAGAGGAATTAATATTCATCATACAACATGTCTATAATGTTGTCAAAGTACTAAAATGAACATATCATAGTAATAAAAGTTGATTTGATTGGGGAATATAATTAAAAAATGAATTTAATTGATATGGATAAACGAAATGTTTGGTTAACAGAATTGATGAGATTAATGGTATCCTTGATAGTTCAATGATTTATTTGTGTAAATTATTAGCATTATGAAAATAGATGTAATCAGGAGAATCAGGAGAATAGAATCATTATTATTTATTTGAAATAGATTTACTAATGTTGACGAACATACCATTAATTATTTATGATAGGTATGATTTTTTTATATATTTTATATTATGTAAAATGTATGAACCTTGTATAAATTGATTTTATGGAATTTGAAATGAGATTTATGTTTAATACATTATGTTTGGTGTTTTGGGGAATAAGATAATGATTCCTAGATAATAGATTAGGAATTAAGGTTTGATGATTGATCTTTTTATGAATTTGGATTGAAAATTTAGGTTATATATGTTTTACAAAAATGGAATTTTGTTTATAAAAATAATGAAAAATATATGTAATATTCTATAGTAGTTTTTCGTTGTATATTTTAAAATAAATATTAATTGTACTAATAAACATGAAAGGATATTTATTTTTATGGTTATATTGTTTGAGAGAATGATTTAATGGGAAATATAAACATTACCATTTTTTTTGATGTTATCTTATATTATTTTTGGAAAAATATTGATTTTAATTTATATAATTTGAGAAATAGAAATTTATTTGGCGATGGAAATGTTTTTTATGACATTATTAAAAATATTAATTAAATTTTATGATTTTTCATGAAAATAAATGGTTTGTAAAAATATTTAAGGAATGCGTATTGTTTTATTTTTTGGAAGAAGACATGATTTCAATTATGGATAAAATAAATTATATAGATACCATCTTGAGATTAAATGTTTTTGTTATAATATAACATCCTAGGAGTTAACAACCCTTTTTAATTCTTTATTTGATTAGACTATTATTTAAATATTTTAATTGGGTTTTACAAAGAACATTCTAATAAAGTTTAAATACCATGTGGAATTGGTATAAGACGTGTTGTTAAGTTAATTATGGACTAATAAATATTTAGACATACATAATCATTACAGTTTAACTATTTTAAATTGAAAATGAAATATATTAGGTATATTTATTATCAATTTAAGGATTCCCATTTAGTATAGCATCTAATTTGGATTAATGTTATTTTTTTGATGTCTCTTACATTACAAATAAATATAGATATTTTTATGGTAATTTATAGTATTTTGGATATTTTGTTTTGAATTTAGGTAAATTTAACCCCAGTTTTAACAAATAACATGACATAAAATATTATATATGTTCAATGAAATTAAATTCATAATGAAATATTATAAATTTATTTTCCTTTTATGTTAAACATTTATTAATGATGACTTTATTAGGTTAATTATGTGTTTTGGTATTAATGATATATTTCATTAAATTATGGTCTATAAATTTTCATAATTAACTTCAACCTCCCATTATTAGTATTTGGATAACGACTAATAGTATGAATAATTATTTGATATACTTTTTCAATCAGTTATAAGATGATATTAGTTATATGTCAATGAAATAATCATCTTGAATAGTCATTTTTTGAAGAAATATATTAGATCAACATGGAAATTTTTTAAATTATGAAAATACTCATATCATGATTAAATATTTACTTTTTCTATTTATATGAAGAGATCCCCCATTCCCAAATGTATTCTCATGTTAATTTATGTGACATGTTGGGTTATTATAAGGAATAATCTATTAAAGGTATGGAAATATTTTATTTGGTGAGGAAACCTCCCTCGAGTGGAAAATGATTTTATCCTACAACACATTTTAATGATAATGGATACATCATAGCTCATGAAATTTTACATAATAATTATTTCCATATTTTTATTCAAGTTTATGTAAATCATGATCAATAGAATACAACAATTTAATCTACAAATCAAGATAAAAGATGAACATAATGGATTTTTTAGAGGAATTTAAATACATGTTATAATTGTTATATTGAAATATATGATAGAATCCATCAATATTAAATTCCATAAATTTAACATGGTTATTAAGGTAAACATGGATAAATCATATTAATACCTAGAGTAAGATTTTATTTTTTTGGTTAGTTAGTTGAATGGGATTATTTTCACATTCCACTTTTCTAATGGTTAGATGGATTAGTTCACCAAAGTTCTCAATTTTCATACTATAAAAGAGGTTGGTTTTTTTAAATAAGTCTATGGGTTTATAAATGGTGATATTGTATCTACACGTATCTTTATCTTGACAAATTATTTGCAATGAAGTTCAATCCAATATCATATACAATATGGGAACATCCAGACATACAGGTGTGGTTATATCTATTAGAGATTGTCTCACCTACTGTTCACAAAAGATATTATTTTTTTTCCAATGGATGGTCAAATTAAATTAATGTCCTCAGCATCATTCTTGAAGATTATCATAGGTGGACCAAATGAGTTATAAATTGTGAATAAATTAGTCTCTATTTATTAAAATGTTGTCAAGAGGGGCACACTAGAAACATAATAACCATAATAATAATTCAAAAACAGCATTTTTAAGTGGATTAAAATGGGGTAAACAGACTTTTTTGGGTGATCCATATTCAATATATGTAAAAAGATGTGAGTAATGTCTCCTCATAGATAAAAATGAAAAAATGGGTATTATTCTATTGGTGGAAGAATTACACTTGTAAACTCTATTCTAACCTCTACCACCACACATTCCATATTAGTTAAATAGGTCCCTATAATTGTCATAAGGAATGTTAACAAGCTCTAGAAATCCTTCATATGGGACTCTAATTCCATTGTAAGACATCACTAGGCTTCATGGTTGAAAATGGATCACCAGATTCAAGAGGGTGTTATCAGGTCGAGGAGTGTGACTGTGACAATGAAATGTCTACATAAAATGAGTACATGAGAGGAATGTGATGGTATAAATTTTTTGGAAAAGGTTTTTTTGTTGAAATATTGGAAAAACATGGGAACACTAAGAGGGAACTCATAATTCATTTTGATAATGCTATAAATCCATTTTCCCTATTTATATTTCCTTTCATGATGGTTTACCAGCTAGGATATATCAGGTCTTAGAATAATATCTGGGTAGGAATTATACTTATTTTACTAAGATTCCACAAAATAGTTTTCAAATTGAAATATGATTTATATTGTATAAACTTAATCAAGGTAGTTTTAAATAAGGATCTGTTTGATATTTTCCATCATATAAATCTCTTGGATGACTAAGAAACATGGACCTTCATAATTTCATCATGAGGATCATACCCATTTAAATACGATAGGTCTATACATATCGACTCTTCATAACTAGAAACATGGGGACACCGTATATTATGAAAATAAATATCTCATATTTATAATTTTATTATTTATCATATATGATTACTTGCATCATCCATAGATATATTAAAGTGGAAAAGGGGGTTAATTTTTTTTAAATGACTTGTATACTAATAACCAGATGAAATATTTACATAACACCTATTTTCTATGGTGAATGGGACATTTTAGTGTGGAGTGTGGTGGGTGATTTCACATGTGTGAAACCCCTGGTTCTCTAAATTGACAATTATATCTAGAAGTGGTTCAAAATTGGGGTGGGATATCACTCAGAAGAAGGAGAGAAAAATAATATTAGAAACAACCTATTTTTCTCAATCAGAGGAAAATAACCATGGAGGGTTATACTATCTCAACATTGGTTCTCACAACCATGATGAGGTGGATTAGATCGTACCTGGTTGTTATTTTTAAAAAATTGGTAGGAGGCACCTTCATTGGGAAAATTTATAAAGAATAGGAACTGTTACTTGGGTGTCGATAGGGTGATATATTAAGGTCAAAATATTCTTTGGAAAACACTAAAAAATTGGAGATGAATAATAATGGATTTTATTTAATATTTGAAATGAGGTGGGAAGAATTTATTAGGGACATGATAATTCTAACAATTTCATTATTCTCCATATGTTTTGGTCTAGGGGAGTCACAGTAAGAGGATGTCATATATGTACTCACATGCATTCAATTTTTTATTAAAGAGAACATTGCTCTGGAAGAGTTGGAAACTTATTGTATGATTATCAATATAACCATAAAAGAAATCAACACTGTCAAAATATAAATCTTGTATCATTTCAACATATATAGTCCCATCATTAAAAATTAGTTTAGTTTTCTCCACACATGGTGGACTAAAATTACAAGGACTTCTATTTTTACGCAATGTAATTTTATTTTTAAACATGATTTTTTTACTTCTAAATGAAAATAACGGAGAATTTTATTTTGGGTTTCCATATAATTTTATGATTATTTATTTTGATTACAACACTATTACTCTTGAAATAGGTTTCTTACCCTATGACCTGATTTTGGTGTAAATAATTGATGATTGAATTTTTTAAAAATAATAAATAATTAATATATAATTCAAAAATGATAATTTATTCGCGTAGGTTCATTTAGACGTATCATTTGAATAGGGTGACTGAATAATATTATATCATTTTAATTGACTCCCAAAGGAGTTTTTTTCTTATGTGTGTTGTAATATCATTTATGTCACGTAGTCCAAATTAGTTCCCTTTTTTATTTTATTTTTCCTTTTTTTCGATTATTCAATTATCTCTTGGATTCTCACATACACCCACTTTGGCCTACCTTAATCTTGTTATTGAGAGAGAAAATATGAGATCCAGTGAAATGGTGAGACAATGGGAGGGAGTAGAATAAGGGTACCACCAGGAAGCTTGAGATGCGTCGGATCACCATGCAACAACATTGGACCGGGAAAATGGGTGATGTTTTTGTCATATTTCACAAATATGAATGCCATTATTATTATTTTTTATAGATGTTGATGAATTTTTTATCAATTATTATTCCCTTGATATTATATTTTGGAACCCTTAAGGTTGACCTAATGCTATTGGTGTGAATATTGTTGTTTCATGGTGATTCATGGGTTTTTTGTTTAGGAAACCCCATCTAAATGGCATGTTGTTCTATGAACAAACATTGTGTGTTATTCCCATTAAATGAAGATGATGTTCTTAATCAACATTTCATATGAGAACTATAATATACTTGTATGACTACATATTAAGGTAACCGGGTACCTTTCTAGGCTACACGAGTAAGGGGAACTTGTTGTGTGGGGTACACTGTAATTCCTCATATGTGTCACAAAACGTGTATATGTACATATGAAAGTGAGATATGTGGAAAGGATATGTGAGGTACTTGGGAAGGTACCCCATGTAGGATAAATAGTGTGTAGATGAGAAACACATTATGTATATGAGAATTAGCATTCCATGTATAAGAATATGCACATTCCCCGGTGGGAACATGAGGGAACTATTCATGTATTACTTCTACAAACTACTAATAATATTTTTCTATACTAGGAAGGTATTTTCCTATTTTCTTCTAAAATATTGTACAGGTAATTTGATATTTCCATTATTATTATAATTTTGTTTCAATCTTTATGTTAATACCCTTGTTCTATTTTTATGAGTCTTATCGTGAATTTGGTTCTATTCTTCAATGGAGAGGTTCTTCATCCGATAATAAAATCCAACTGTATCCTGAGATTGAGACCCATTGACCTAAGATGATCCTTGAGCCTTTATTTTTTAATTATTCCCTCATAATTCATCAATTAAGATTCCATTACATAAGATTTGTTCAATTGTCAACTATGAGGTCCCGAGTTTAGTTGTTTTTAGAGGTTCCCTTTTATGATTATATTAAATATATTTTGATATTAAGGATCTAATGTAGTAACCCTCTATCTTCTTTCTATTATTGGGGGACTATGTGGGATTCATATTCTTACACATGTAATTAGGGAATTCGTAATAGGATTTCTTATTCTATGTACCATAACTAGGCCCATATATTGTATGCATATTCCATTTATCACTGCCTAACGGGTCCCATGTTAAAATCCCCTTCCTTTGAACCATTCCAAGGATCCCTTGTATGAAGCATGTTTTGACTATATATTTTAGAAAACCATATATGATTCATCCAATATATTCTTAGGTAGGGGTCACAAGTAGTATGTTTATCTACTATTTGACTTGAGAGACCCAATGGTTTCTCTGATACTTGACATTCCATGAACATGAACACAGAGTTATGGTAGATATTGTTGTAGGTGTTACCATTGAACCCATGTCAATCATGAAATCCCTTGAGGCAGTGAATGTATTTTTTTATTTGGGAATTAACCCCTCCCTCCTAAATCATCTTTTCATACATCAAATTTTTACTAATAATTCATAGGTGTTTAGTAGATTCTTTTCCTAGTGTGTGGTTATTGATCCTAACAAAATTCATCAACATATAATTTGGTAATGCTCAATCATTCTTAATGGGAACCATATTATTCTATCATTGGGTATCTTAGATGTACATTCTAAGAATATGGATTCTAAACCATGTTATTTCATATTTATTCTTATACATATAGGAGATACATGGGATCTGGATATTGAACTTGTATACATAATTATTATAGTATTGGTATTTTAAGCGGTTCTTTATAGTGTGTAGTTATTGAGCCTATGAATATTATTTTCTGAAATGTAATCCCTAGTAATGATAATCATTGATGATTTTTCTATCACCAATGATAAGGATTAATCATATATCCTTATTTTTGTTTGATATTAGGATGAATGCACACCCCTTGATCATATGATACTAAATAATGATTAAGTATTCTAGAGTGAAATGGATTATTTCGATATCCCATATCTGATAATTTTACCACTATTCTAGACATGTAATTATACATTCCTAGATGACTAAATTTATTAAAATCTTCATAATTGTATATATGATTATACTCTCCCTAACTAGAGACCTGTAGTGGTGGGTTGGGTGTCACCCTAGAGAGATCTCTATATAGATATCCTAGGGGATATAACCTTATGATTTATCCAAGTTCCATATATTGTGACTGCCTATGTTCCAGGGCCTAGGGCTCAAAAATTTGGATGGCATTATATGGAATAAGAATCAAAGAATCTAGAACATGTCCATTTATTGTATGTCTATATTTAATTACCTATAATCTTTCTTTACAGCGATTATAAGAGTGTACAGGTGGAACCATGGTAAGGATGACTATCCCTATGTGGTGACGTAGCTTTCTCAGAGAGAGTTCGGACAATAGACTAAGTAGTTATATGTGGATTGGTATTACATTCCACAATATTAACATAATGATACATTTCATGAGTGGAATGATGTCCATCTTAATTAAAATTGCTTAGGACATCAAGAAATCAGGATTATGGAACCATGGATCGACTGTATATAGTTTTTATGTTGCTTTTTTCAAAATAGAAATTTATATTTATATTTATGTATATATGTATATGTATAGGACTATATATATATATATATATTTATTAATATGTATATATATGATATAACATTTCCCAGTTTACCATTATTACATACTCGGGGGTTGATTATGACATCACATTAATGGTTTTACTTATCTTTTCAATTGAGTCTTTACTTGGAAGACAATATTATATTTTCATGCACTTATTATAGTATATTTATATATTCATTTGGTGGGGTGGGGGGGATAATTAAGAGATTATTTCTCACCCCTTAAAAGTCACCTTAAAATGTGTTTGGAACTTTTTTCTTTTTTTTAGGATGACCATAGATTCATGGTGCTTAGTAATGAGGACCAGTGGTTAATGGTTGAGCAGATTTCCACTTGTTGGGTTGCTCTTATCAGGATGATTCACATTTGTAGTGTCATGCATACCAATTCTGTGATCTTGATCATATTTACTACTATATCCCTATAATCCCTATAATTTTACTAAAATTATTTTTTTCATCTTATATGTATGGTCATCCCATTGGATGACCACTATAGTATGTATGACATGTTTATTTAGGATTTTGAATATTTTTCATTTATTGTTTTATCAAGTCCAATTAATGTTTATTTATTTTTTATACACTCTATTTTTTTACTATTAGGTATGATAAATATATATTTATACTATTTTTAAATGATATTATGTCAAAGTGTCCACACTATGACACCATAAGTTGTCACTTCTAGTCGACATCCTCTATCGTATGTGATGCTCACTACTAGACTCTTGGAAAACCAGCTTAGAGGAATAGATTAGTGGAATAGGAGTTGGGACATTACAAAGTGGTATCACACCTATTCTTTTAATAGTCATTACTATTTTGGATATCGTATATAAGAGTGTCATGAATGTGTGGGAACTTGTGATTGAGAGAAAATAGGTTCATCGAGAGAACTTTTTCAGTATGAAGTCTCGGTATCTAGGGGAACATGAATTTTGTGCTGATCCATGGTGTTAAAGTTGTATATTATTTTCTCCATTAGGGACACACATGTTTTTTGGTTTTTATAATTTATTTTGGATGTATGGATTATAACCATTTGGAAGACGAGAGTGATGGATTTGGAATCTTGGTCACCAAAGGCTATAGGTGTTTCATGCATTATAATTGGAATATAGTATTCACATTATATAGGAATTATAATGTGTGATAATTATAAATGATAGTAAGAAAATTAATTAAAGTGTAAAAAACATAAATATGGTTTTCCCTAATAGGTTTTGGTGTAGTCATACTCGATTGATCCAACATGAATATATATTTTCATTAGATGGAACTATATATGGATCTTTTTTAAGAGTTTGGTTTCGAAGCTAATGATTCGATCCTCGTGTATAGGATATTTTTTATAGTATTATGCCATTAGGATACATGATTCCCATATTTTATACCATTTTGTGTGAATATTTTTTTAGTGATATCATTTATTCTTGTAGATTATGATTCCAACAGTTACAAGGACGTTTTTAGGGAGCTAGACCTCAAGGGAGAATTAATGTATATGGATGCTCGCTGAGTGTCAATTCAGTCATTGTTATATATTTGTATCATGGAATACCTTCACATGGACCTTATGAGGATTATCAGTGAGTATCAATCCATTGAAGTCTATTTTGATAGTTTGGACCATTTTTTTATATTTCCCATTACATTCATTAAATGTTTGATATTTTGGAATAGGTGGTTATACCTTCTCACCTAATGGTAAGACCTAGTCCATAGGGATTTGTAGATGACCATGAGAACCATATTTTTAGATAAAAAATATAGTTAAAACTAAATTGTGTTGAAAATAAACATGCTTGACATACGTTGTCTCATGTTTTTATATTCCAGTTTGGGTTGTGATCATAGTTATACTCATATTTAGAGTTTGAGACATGGTAGGTGCATGATTTTTTTGATATGAATGTTGACTACTTGAGAATTGGTCAATAAAATACGTTAATTTGGTGTTAATAATGACTTTGAAGGGCATGAATATTTGGGTTCATTCCACAGTTAACTAGTGTTTATGTAGTTTCCAATGTATTTATGTAACATGTGGATTTTTGTGAATGGTCTGAAGCTGGGTGGAGGGAAGACATGAAATAAATAATGGAACCTATGAAGATAATGTTTTTAATAATTATTTACAAATGGAATTTTATAATTTTTGGACTAAAATGTTTTGTAGCTTGGAAATCATGGTTTTAAGAGTGGATAACATTCTGGAGTACGAGTCCAGCGATGAAGTACATTCTTATTTTGCATGGTTTCCATAAACCATCAATCATTGTGGGGACATGTATAAGATAAAGACTGATGGTTTCATCAATATCCATGATCACAGATTCTAGGGAGTTGATTTTAAAATATAAATTTACCTCAATGGTATATGTTACATTATTAAGGAATTTTATTCCATAATAAGGTTGATTAGCTGTTGATCCAAGTTTGGAATTGATAGGATGGTGATGATGGAATAGAGAGATAATAAAAAAACATATATATATTCTTGATCTAAATATAGATCGATGTGATCAATATCTATATAGACATCAGGAGGAGTATATTTAGAGATATATAGCCCTACTTTTAACAACATTTCATTTTAAATGTCTTTATTTTTTAGAGAACCCGTTGAGTTTGTTCTTGAGGAATCATATAAGGAAAACCATGTTGTGGGGAGTACATTTCTAGATGTTTAAGGGTCGGGACTCTCATTTATAGTTTGAAATAATTGTTTTCATGGTTCTTTAGGTTTTCTATTTTCGTATCGGATGACAAGAAGGGAATTTCTATTTTGCAGTGTATTAGATCAGTTGTAGTAAAATGTATTCTATGTAGGTGGAATTTTTTTACACAATGAGATTGGCTGTTGGAAATTAATGATAGATTACTAATAAAAATATTGGATTTAGACCATGACTTTTTTATTACAAATAAGATTATTTTGGATAAGAATATGTATGGTGGGGAGATTGTAAGGACCCATGTTTTCAATATAGAAAATTTCAGCTGAAATATGAATTTTTTGTTTCATGATTATTGTTAGTTGTAAAATGGTAATTTTCACATAAGATATGGTATCAAATAATTTTTAAACAACAATATTGTTCCCAAAATAGTGTTTTTTACATTGTATTAGAGATTCTTTGAAATATGTCCCATTTAAATTTTATTGGAATGATAAATATTTAATATATAATAAATTTAATTTAATCTATTCTTGTACGTTTGTTCAGAAATATATTTTTAATGGATATTTTGATTGGTATTCTATCTCTACCATTGAGTATATTACAAGGTGTTTTGACATTCTGGGTCATAAAATGATTATTGGCATTGGTGTCCTCCTGGGACTCACTTTCTTTTCAATTATTTTTCTTCTTTTTTATTTTTGATTCTTTTTCTTTTTGTCTCACCAATTGATTTTCACCTACACACCTGATATCCCGACCTCATCAATATTATATGATAAAAAAATGGAGAGATGAGATATGAATTACTATGAAAATTTTTACCGTCATGGAGCACTAGACACATAGGACCATCATGTGGAAAACATGGACCATGAAATGGGATAATCATCAGAGGATTCTACCAAAAAGGTTGTATAATTTAATTTTTTGGAATATATCCTTGTAAACTATTTTTTATATTGTTTTAATCCTGGAATATTTTTTTATATTACCCATTAAGGGTTGATCTATTACTTTTGGTGGAAAACCATGGGTTTCAATGAAATTTTGAGATCTAATATTTAGGAAAGCCTATCTATATGTCATCTGGTTATAATAACACACACTAGGTGTTATTACCATTCATGGAAGATCACTTTTTCAATGTAAATTCCATGTAAGAGCTATACAATCCATTCATTGGGGATTGGCCATGTATCCATGTACCTGAAAAAGTTTCTTGTGTAAGGTGAACATGAATTGTATAACACATGGAAAAAACCCATGTTTGTCACACACTATCTATAGGTACATATCCGGGTGATATATATGTATAGTCCTTCTGAGTTAAAAATGAAAATACCTTGTGAATTTAAAAATTGTGTACGTGACCAACACACCATGTACTTTGGAATTTAGATGCCATGTACAGGAAGAGGTACATATTATTTTGGGGGTATTGAGTGTACATGTTTTTCAAGGCCATTACATGGAATTTAGTCACATTTTGTTACTTGTTGATGGTTATTTACTATTTTATGTCCCGAGGTAAAATTTTTACATGAATTTAGTTTATTATGATTATAATTTCACTTATATCAAAATGGTAAGACACTTCTGTTGTTTTGAAGACTCCTCTGTGGTAGTTGATGCTTTTACTGAATGGATAGGTTCTTCCTCCTGTAATAGAATCCAGTTGTCTCCTATGAATTGAAACCTTTAATCTTATATGATTGATGATCTATCATTAATGACTTATTTTTTCATAATAAATTCTTTGAGTTTTTATCCCTTATGATATGTTCCTTTATAGTCAAAGATAATGTGATTTTATTTTTTTCATAGGGTCCCTTTCAGGATTAATCTCCTGAATTTTAAACATATTAGATCCATTATAGGATTCTTATATATCAATTCTGTTAATGGGTTTCCCATATAGTATTCCATTCCTTTCATAAAAACCATGTGAATCCCTTATACGATTCCTTCAATTATGTACCATTCATAGTATCTCCAAAAGAACTTCTCTACATTTTTGTACATTGGATGGGGTATCGTAGAGGACTCCCATTTTTTGTACCACTATGTGGATCCCTTATAGGATTCCTCTATTGGATTTTACTCTGAAGAGCCTGTGTATGATTCCAACATTAACATCACATATATGGGTCTCAAGTAGGATGGTTATATAGTGTTTTAATTGAGGGACCCAGTGGGTGACCTGATGATTCACTAAACCTAGACTAAAACATTGGGTTTTGGTAGTTATGGTAGCATGTGTCACATCAAAACCCATTATAAATGTGTATGAAAATGGGGCCATGATAGATTTGAGGGGTTTATGAATTTCGATACCCTTACTCTATTAATTATACATAACATGTTTTTTGCTGATATAAATATTTTTACTAGTGGTTCTTCATGGATTATTGTTGTTGGTATTTATGCAATCTTTCATCTGTTCCATTTTTGGATTCTCATATGTTCTTCATGGTATTCTTATTATTCATTTATTAGGATTCCCAACGTAACATTCATAGGATCCATTTTAAGAGGCATGTAATATAATATTAATTTTTATATGCAATTGGACTACCTAGGATCGGGATATGGAGTCAACATATTTTTATAATTATATAATTTTTATTATAGAGGTTCTTTATGATATCGGAATTTTGAACCCACAACTATTATTTACAGGAATGGAATCCCAAGTAATGATACATGTGGATGATTCCACTATCTCAAATGATGAGGACGATTTTAATCTCCAATATTTGGTATGACATGAAAATTATTATTCTCTCCTCGATTTGATTATACTCATGGATGATTACACTCAACCGAGTCAAAGGGATGATTATACTCCCCCTAACTATATTCATAATTTAGGTGATGGACCTGAAATACCACGTAGTCAGCTACCATTAATTATTACACCCATCAAGATGGTATTGATGATTTATGTATCCCTTATTCGAGACCAACAGGGGTGGGAATTTCATTTCCATTGTAATATCTCTTTATAGATCTAATTTGGGTCAAACCCCCTAGGTTTAACCCGAGTTCTAAATTTTATGACAACCTACTGATCGAGACCTATGGCTCAGACATTGGACTTGATTTAAATATAATTAGAATCATGGAATATAGATCATTTCATTTTATTGTATGTCTATATGTAATTATGTAGAATCCTTATTTAGATTTATTGGAGGAACGTACGGGAAAACACGTGATTCTAATGAGTAAACCCATGTGGGGATGTAACATTCTTAGAGACATTTATGGAAATGTCCAAAGAAGGGATATGTAGATAAGGATTATAGACCTTGAGATTGACTTAATTATAGGAAAATTGAGTGTCATGACATCTATATTAATTTCCATTTCACAACATGTTAGTCCATTCAGGAGTTCCAACCCAATGATCGATAATAGATGAGTTTTATGTTACTTATTTGACCTTGCTTATTTATATTCATATTTATAAACATATGTATTGTTATAAGACTATAAATATATCCAGATAAAAATATGGATATCCATGATATAATTTCTCACATTTGACCAGGATTATGGACTAGTGGGTGGACTAAACCCTCAAGTTATTGGCTTTACTTATGTTTTTAGTTGTGTCCTGACTGGGCTATGAATATTGAATTTTTTTGAAATTATGTAATAATATTTATAAGTTAATCATTGGGGTGGGATATGGAGATTATATATCACTATTCTTAAAGAACATTGATATTTATGTACAACTAATATCTTGTTTTATTGGTTGAGTAAAGATTCATAGTGGTTAGGGATGATATATATTATTCGATGATTGAGATGAGATGATCGTCAAAGATTCGATTGGTTAGGATGATGCATTTTTAAATTTTCTTGAAAAACATTATTATGGTCAATATTAAGGAATTTTCTAGAGCCATAAACTTTTATATTACTTTATTTTATACTCTTGTAATCTTGGTTAGACCAGTGGATGAACAGTTTTGTATGTATTACGTCGATGTTCTGGATTTAGTATCATTTTAATTTATTATTAAAAAAGTTATATTTCAGTTATTTTTATTTCTTCTTCACTATTTTTTTAATTATTTTTTATGTTACATAGCTATTTTTGTTGTTTTCCTACTCATATTTGAGTTCTTAGTCTCCCAAGAGTCACACCATAGGCCCTAAAAAATAGTCAGAATCATATGGCATATGAGGAGGAACACTTGAGAACCCATGGAGAACTAGAGAAGAGAAAAATAATACTAAAATATATGTCAGTATGATATTAGAGAATTTTGAAATATTTTATAGTATCAAAGACCCCAACTGATTTTAGTTCATCTGTTACTCAATAATTATATTTCTTCCTCAATAATTATTTAACATTATAAGAGGTTAATCATTCATTCTCAACTATTTTAGATCCCCATGATTTTTCCCATGACATTCCTGAGGGTTATCCCCTACCAAGTCTATATGTTTTCCCCATTTATTCATATAAATAAATTAAAATATTTATGTTGTTATTAAGGAATCTATAGTCTTTGAACTCATCACTGATTAGTGGTTTTGCGGTCATTAACGATTTTCCTACCATGTTCTCTATCACTCTCTATCACCCATTCAGAGTTAGTTTTATCTTACTTGTCAAACATTAAACTCCCCACCATATTTCCATATTTAGTAACTTTATATTATGTTATTTAAATTAACCATAATCTATTGTACATTCATATTTTAATTTTGTTATTATCTTCCCTTGTATGGTATTATTTATAATAACGGAATTTTGTAATGTTAAACATTTAAATACTGATAAAAAATTGATGGTTAAAGTTAAATAAGGGGGATAACGTAACACCTATATATTTAATGAAATATTATCTTCCATATAAATTTAATTTAATTTATTACTTTTGTTACACACAACACCGATTTTAAAAAAACCACAACATACTATAAATAATATATTGTTTAATGATAAATCTATTGTATGGAAATTGTATTTATGGGTATTAATATGAACAACTATATTATGATAAATTATATGGTTATATAGGTATAATATTAATTCATTATCTAACAATATATTATAAATGAAAATAAAATTCATTTTAAATAAATAAATATTTTCTTAAAAACAGATTTTTATACACACAATCACTTTTGGTAAATGAATTTAATAAAATTTATACATTATATAATCAATAAAAAATTTCAATATTCATTTACTATTTTGGTATTAGAATAAGTCAATTTTTATTCTTAAAAATTTAGGTTTATAAATATTTTTTTCATCATGTGTTGTTTACTTATTTTATGATAAATTTATACCAATTTTAGAATTATAATATTTTAAAATGGGTTCCATATTTTGGATTAGGATGTAAAAAATTGGTAAATAGGTCAACTAAAAGTTTCTAAATATGAATTATAACATTTTTTAATAGGGTATAAGGTAAATCAGATAATTATTTGTCAAATATATTATTATATCGACTATAAAATCCCACTGATGCATTCCATAATTTTATAAGATGATTTCATTTTATCCATACACATCCATGATTATGTTATATATCATATTTCATTCATTTTGATGTGATTGTGACTATTGCGAATTTTTATGTAAATAAAAGTAAAAAATTTCACACACGTGTTTTCAATAACTATAATATGTTCACAATGGGGAGAAGAATAAAATATATTCAGGTAAAATAGTAATTCATAATAAAAATGTTTTATATTCACCGTGGTAATTTAATTTTAATTTCTAGTAATGAAATAATAACCTTAAATGCATACATTATGATTTCCAAGTAATTAGTAATTTCTTATAATAAGAAAATTAATGATTAAAAAATAGATGTAATATAATTTGTATGAAGTAATGTTATTCATGAATTTTAATTATGAATATAACAGGTTATAGGTTTATGGAATGTTTTTTAATTAATTTTATAAAGAAATAAATTTTAATGTAATGGATAGTCATAAAATTTACATTAATTAATGTTTATATTAATTAATATTTTATTAAATTACAACAAAGTCATAAAATCGTTGATTTATGAACTGAAAATTGATATTTTTTTGAACATAAACCGTTGTACATTTAAGAATCCATTGTAATTTTTTTGCATCATTAGTAAAACATACAAACTATAAAATATTACTATTACAATAATTTTCAAATGAGTTAATGGTGGGGGGTTAAAACTATAAGATAAGAGTAAAAAAATCCAAAAAATGAAAAATGTATTTTTGTATTATTGAAACTGATATTAAAATTATTTATAATATTTTCAATTTGGAGAAATTTTTATTAAAAAATTAATATAAATGAGTTTAATATTTTAATAAATTTGAAGACTTCACCTCCCATAATTATAAAATTTAATCCATGCATTCCCTTCATTACAGATAATTGAGTGTTCTCGCTTGAAAAAAAATATACCAATTAATATTATAAAATTCTAAATCCATATTCTCGGGGGTTTTATATTCTTAGAAATACTACACTAGATCACTTGAGTGGATGTATAATGTACTCATTTCAATAAATATAAAATCATCTTAAGAGATCAATTGATATTAAATTGGCCTTTTACCTCATATAAATCATTCTTAGTATTCATAAAATAATAAATTATTTAAAATAAATAGAATTAATATTTATTATGTTTATGAAATCCATGTTATCCAACATCTTCTAAATCAAATGAGCAGTAAAAGCATCACGCTCGTGTAAGTATGACTATCTATCTCCATATAGTGATATAATTTAATTCTCACCATAATATTTTATGGATGGTTTTTTAGTATTTTTTAAAAATGTTTATATTTAATAAATATGATATTATTATTCCTATTAAATGGTAATATCATATGTATATTCTTAATATCCAATGTTTTAGAAAATGATAATGTCATTCGTGGGTATATGTAGTCTACTGCTTCTACAAATCAAGGTGATTAATTAATCCATTACACTTTTTTGGTTGTAAATAATCATTTAATTAATAAATATAAGCAATGTATATTATATTATAATGATAATCGACTCGTTGTTTACTAATTATATTTATTTTTTTCCATCATTCACTATATTAATCCAACATTCATGTCTACATACGACAAACCATCTCCATGATCGGTGAATTTCATTTGATCTACATTTCATTTATTATGGAATATAAACATTAATACAGGGAATATATATTATATTTAAATTTTTACTTATATTATAGAGAATGTGGAAAAATTATCATTGATCAATGATTTTTATGTCGAACAAAAATGAATTTCAATTTTTGATTTTTATTTCAAACAAAAATAAACCCCAATTTTTCCCCAAGTAATAATTCATTAAAAATAATATATGCTTTTATAGAATATATAATTTATTTATCTCTACAGTCAAAAGTATATTTTCCATATTCATTCTTTCTAAAAATGATTCCATGAAGGTAATTAATATTTTTAAATGATTAGTTAATTATCTTTTAACAATTATTTATTTATAAAAAATTATTTGTTGAAATAATATTTTTACCTTTTCAAAATATAGTTCAATATGTCTTTTTACTAAAGAATAAATGTAATTTTGTAATACTATATGGAATGAATTGAATTTATTACTATCATTACTACTCAATGATTTGAAACATAATTTACTAATTTCCATCTTTATTTTGAAACAAAATTTTCTCCCTTGTGTTTTTGAAAATTATACATTTAAATGATGATATTTAAAAATTGATAGTATATTTTCCAATAAAATAGTTTAATAATCCTTTAATTTTACATTTATTCATTAATGATAAAATCTTATGACTTCAAATATTCATTATATGGAGAATGATTGTAAATACCCGAATCTTGACATACAAGGACATTAGATTACTTTTGCAGAATAGTTAACACAAAACAAAAATAGACACAGAAGGATTATAATAGTTTAGTGTCTCTGGAAACATAGAATATAATATTCTAATCGTGGTGAATGATCTTCAACATCTCCATTAATGATCTTCCCCTTTTGTTTTCTTACCTAAAACCATTCTTTAAATCATGGTGAAAAGAAAACATCTAAAGAGTGAGCTCAAATGCTCAGTATGGGTATTCATAGAGAACATAAAACAATCCTTAGACATTTGAATGTAAAAAAAACATGAGCATAAAATCTAAACATCAAAATCTAGAGAAATGACATAAAACATGGAAGTACATAAGGCATAGATCAAAATGGTACATAAATCATGATAAAATAGCATGGGAATAAAACATGTAACTATGGAATCCATTAAGCACATGTGATTATTTCTATAGTATCCAAGGCATTGCTTCCAAGACCATCTTAGTAGACAAAGTCCCTTTCTGAATCGAGTTCTTTCCTCGTTTCAGTCCTATTTTACTGAACTGGTTAATCCTGCCATTCTAGCCATGTCTATCTCATGAGATATTAATCTTCACCCAATGCATTGGAGGGAGATATATGTCCCACCCATCTCATAATGAAATCATTCTTACTTGTGCCCCAAAATAAACTTAAAACATTCATCATAACCCAAAGAATAAAATGGGTTTCATAAACATCATCCCATCATCACATAATCCATATAAAACAAATGATTATTTCATAATAAGAAAAGTGAAACCATGTAAAACATAGAGAAATTAAACTTGAAACATATTCATAGGAAATAATGTCATCTTAGATGGAAAATGGTTTTGATAAAACACTTGAAATGAATTTTTGAAGAAAATATCCTTTCTTCTTTGAAATAATTTTCTATTCATAAAATTTCATGCATTTTTAAAAAGAATGTATTTTATTGAAAATAGTCTTGAAATAATTTGGAGGAAGCTTCATGATAATAAGGCTTTATAAAACCGTAAAAATTATTTCATCTCGTATATGTTAAAATAAATTCTTCTCGTATATTTGCAGGAAAAGTCATAAAAGTACCTCATAACGTAATCAAATGAAAGTTTCCTTAAATACCATATAGTAAATGAAAAAAATGGGTAAAAAGGAAATTAAACATACATGAAAATACTTTTATAAAACATGGACATGTATGATAGAAATAACCCCTATAAATACTTACGAATAAGAAATCTCGGATAAAAATGAGATTTGCAAAATTATCCCTTACATTAGGTCCAATATGCTTCGTATAGATCCGAACCTCCATTATAATGATTTAAATAATTTCATTGACTTATTAATGAATCATATTCATTGTTATGATATCATATGTGGTTCACTTAGACTTTATATTACCCATTTTGTTGTAATTTAATGTTAAAGTAGTGTTTTGGGTAAAATCGTTTCATTTGTCGTTCGTGTTTTAACTTGTAATTATTCATATGATTACATAGATAATGGTTACTTTCATTCAGAATGTAAAACATTATTTATATATAATATATATTCAGAATATACATATATATAATAGATCAATAAATGGAAATAAATACACCGTTCATGGAGATGGTAGGTCGTACATACGCATGAACGCTGATTTCGTTTCCTTATTGAATTGAATGAAATTAAGTAGATAAAATACATATATATACATATACGTAAATCCAGTATCATTATTATGTCATATATTTCATTATTACTTATTATATATACATTATAATCGTTCATGAATGGTTAATCATTGAGAATGAATCTCATCATGTCGTGGAGACTGTAGTCTGTACGTACGCACGAGCGTTAATATCATTCCCATGATCGTGGAATTGTATTGAAGTGTATGTATAAAATTTATAATCAATATCAATTTACAATAATCATATATAGTAATTATTTACACCATTATACACATCCAAGTAATGTGGCGGTGGAAAATATATTACCCCACGGCGTGGAGACGGTATTCCGTACGTACGCTCACGCGGTGATTTCATTTTCCGTAGGATGGATAAATGGTGAAATACGGTTGTTTCATACTTATAATAACATATCAGTATATGAGTGATACTGATGTTATTACTTCATAATGAAAAAACTAATGAAGAATAAGTGGAAGATGAAATAAAGTTAAAAGAAGCGGTAACGAACATTACCTCTTCTTTGAAGGGCCTCTTTGAGACCTCCTCTTAGGGAACTAAAATTGGTCTTACCAGGACCTCAAGGATGTTTCTATGGAAGTGGAGAAGACTATTTGGCAGGGTTTTTCCGAGAATTAAGGCTCAAATTGGTGTGAGGAAGAGAGGGAGGAGGTTCCCTTTTATAAGGGAGGGGAGGGGCAGCTTCGGAAATCGTAAAAATATTAATTTATAATAAATCTAAACCCACTTAAAAACAACCAAAAATGACTCATATTCGAATATTAGAGGATATAGGGTTTTAATATCATCAAAAAATATAATTTAGACATGTTAGGAAATTATTTAAAACATTATCAACTTGATTTATCCTTACTTAATTAATTTAATTTTATTTGTGGTAATAATATTTTAAATTTTAAATTATAACCAATAATTACTTATTTGTTGTGAATTGTCCATAATTGGATAATTTATAACAATTTAGACAATATAAATATAAATTTATTATTTTTATATATTTTTGTGATTTTAAACAATTTTATAACATGTTATTTTTATAAAATAACAATAGTGTCAATTTGTCACTATTAATTTATTTGAATTTAAATAAAATATATACAGTAGATATGTTCGAAATGAATGCATTAATAGATTAATAAAAGGTCATATGTATCTAGAAAATTAGTGGAGAACATTAAATAGTTCATATAATATTTATTTCATTGTTTCTAAAACCATTTACTTGATTTATCTCTTAATAAAATAATTACTACAACATTTTTGTATAATTATTTTATATACCTATTTGATGAACAAAAATTAAAAATAAACTCCTATGATGAAGATAAATATATAAAATTTCCGAATAATACTTTTATTAGAATTTATCATCTTAAAATAATAATATTTAAATTGTTATATTTATTAAATTATGAAGGTGACAACTTTGGTATCATTTAAAATAAAATAATATAAGTGTCATAATCACTATTATAAGAATTCAAACTGTTATATATTAGGTCATTGGATGATTTAGTTGTAGATATACACTAACAATAAGGTTTGGTATTGATTTGGGCCTTTTAATGGGTATTATTTTTTCAATAAAAACTATATTACGGATTTTTCACTTAATAACTAATTTCTGCATCATTAATGTATCACCATTAATGACAATTATTTAATCCCTAAAATTATAAATAAATTAAAATGATGTATATAATTTTATTATATTTCTGGAGACTATTCATGTTCTATGTTTTATGATTTTTATCACTAAATTAAAATTATTATACTTATAAGATTTAAGAGAGTGACATGTTGTCACTTTCTTTGGTTTTAATAATAATTAAATTATTTTCATGGTCAAAAGCCCATAAAATGAATCTAATCTGACCCTTAGGTGATATGGGAATACTTTTAGCCATTCAATATAATTTTTTCATGTGTTAGGGTAATTTTATAAAATTATATTTACCCTTAATTACCTGATTTACCTTTAACTATAGTAAATAAAATTTACCGTAGTTACTATTCATAATTCCCAAAAATAAAAAGTAGCCTATTAACATAATTTGGACCCACAGATTCCAAATATGGAATAAAGTTTTTCAAATTCAATACACAATAGTTTCAGAAATTAAATTAAAATTAATCCCTTTCTCAAATGAAACTGAGTTTTTGATTAAAACATTGCAAAAGATTGAATAAATTTAACCTACGAATTCAATGTAAAATCAATTCTAATGACATAAATTATATTAAATTATAAAAATATATTCTATTTATACTTTAAAACAATTCAATATTATAATTTAACCACATATGATATTATGATGAAAAAAGTTGTTCTTAATTAAAATATAGCGTGTTTTTACTATTCATTAAAATATGATAGTTGTCAGAAAAATATTAAAAAATTATCCAATGTAAATTTTTATATCCTGATTCAAAAGAAAAATTTTATTTTGTCAAATTGAACTTATAAACATGTCAACAAATAGATTTAATGTGGGTGCGCCATCAAAAGGCGGCGAAACTGTATTTTTTAAAAAATACTTATTTTACCCGAAAAAATTATTTTGTTCTTATACCATGTTCTAGAAAATGTGTAAGATGAATAATAATGTTATTAAATTTAAAATTAATTAATACTATTCATAACGGCTAGTTCATAATAATATTATAATAATATATCGTTGTTTAGTAAAACCCGGTATTGTGTACAACACACGCTATCAAGGAAGGTCGTGATTGCATGTAATGAAAGCCAGGTTTGGGTTGCGTGTTGTGAAAGACTATTTTTTTGTTTCATATAATAGAATCATACCCTATTTCACTTATACATTGAATATATATATATACACTCAGTGTTCCGTAGAATAAATACTATTAAACAAACTTGATATTGTGTGTAACACGATCTAAGAATAGTGTTGCATATACTGCATGCTAATACGGTGTTGCGTATACCGCAAGATAATCTTGGGTTATCATACAACACAGTATTTCAAATAAATTAAAAATAATACTTCTCATTAAATCTTGGGGTGTTACATTCTACCCCCCCTTAAAATGAATTTCTCCCTCGAAATTCGTCGGGGTTATAAATGGTTGACTACATGAAAGTTTCTTTAATAAAACCCCACATACTAAAACATAATTTAAAAAATTGATGTATGAAACATAACGGTTACCCAAATTATCTCATCACTGGGTTTCCTCGTGGGAGAGCATAGGTAAAAATATAGATATGGAAGAGAAATATAAACATCATGTTCTGATGCAGAGTGGTAGAGGATATGGCTATGAAAAAGACAACAATCACAAAGCCATAGATTTGTGATGATATAAGGTACCATCTGATTCATCGGATATAAGGGCACCGTGACAACATTTTTTGTTTTTTGGATCATTTCTCTAATATTGAAGAATTCTCGAATCAAAAGAAATACTTACTTGATTTTGGTACAATCTCATCGTTGTTCGTGCCTTGAACAATTTCTACATCATCTCTTAAAGAAATGAAGTCGAATTTTTCATTCATGAAGTGCTATCAGATCATGTTATTGAATGATGAGTCATTCCATCTGTTTCAAACAAAAGGTTAGAAAAATTTATCAAATATACATAAGTCCATCTATGGCGATGTTAGTCATATACGATTCCAATAATGAACTTATACTTCATATATCATACCGCTTAATAATATAAAACTAGTTTCCACTAACCAGGGAATTCATGTAGGCTAGTGGTGGGCGATAAAGGCCAGTCGCACTTCGGTTGTGGGTTCTATTCCCACAGTCTTGTCCGACGCAATGGGCTGTCACCCGTCCTGTAGGTTTTCCTTTTTCTAAAACTACATTACTATAACATCCCATCAATAATATCAAAAAATGTTCTATCCTTAAACAATACTAACTTATGTCCAACATAATCTATTCCAATCTTTAGGGTTATCTAAAATACATTGGTCCAAGCTAATAGTATAAAGAAAACAATTACAAGAAAGGTTATCTACCAAGAATGTGAATACAAGAATTTATCTCACATATATCATAAGATATATCTTGTTGGTTGCATTCCAATCACATGAATACCTTAGTCATATATTCTGTTGAATCATAAATTACCATAGAACCTTAGTGAAAATATGAATACTGTCAAAAGGTAACTCTTTCCACATAACAAAATCCCAAAAAAAATTATATATAATCAAAACATAATATCACTTAGTCTTTATATAAGTCATGAGCTCCTGAATACAATAAAAAATATCATTATCTTCTTATCCCTTCATTATGCGCATATCATGTACTTTCCAAAAATATCTGAATAACCTTTCATGGTTACCGGTATCATTCAACATATACATTCAAATATTTTAGGAAAAAAATAGTGTAACAATACTTGGATGATTCATTATTCCATAGTACCAATAATTATACAACATAACTCCTGTTAAACATACAATAATTCCACAACCTTCTTAAACAACTGACTGAGCTTTAACACTTCATTCATCACATATATCATTTTTAGTCTCCTCATCATCGTCCATATAAATACTACCCATATGACCATGTTGATTCTCTTCATTACATTTTCCCTTAGGTAATTGGTTTGCATAATGACCACACATTCCATATTTAAAACATCTAATCATTGTTGATGTCGTAGAAGTACCATTATCTTTGTCCATGCTGTTAACTGAACATTTTCCTTTTAACTTACTAGAATTGTGTCCTTATTTTTCACACCCAAAACATCTTCCAGTTCTTCTGAAACAATCTCCCCAATGCCTATTACCACATGATTTACATGAGGTAAATTGAACTTTCTTTCATCTATGATCATCATGAAACTCCATCATTCTCTTATTATCTGTGTCGAGAAACTTACCAAAGTTGAGATTACTGATAATATTATGAGATTTATGATTAGGCATAATAACGATGTTTGGACTTCCATATCTTGTTTCATTTGTTTTCTTATGATGAATATCATTCCATTGTCCGTCATATCCTCCATTATCATGAATCTTCATGTTTCCATCCATTTTCTAAAACCCAAAAAGAATAGTGTGAGAGGCAAAAATCATGCTAGGGAAATCAACATAGTAAAGGGGGAATACCCTCAATATCTAACATCTTAGGTTAAATTATATTATCTTTACCGTAGTTCTAGGACTATATCTTATAGGTATACTTATCCATAGGGATATCCCTAGACAATCCTTAGAAATATCTCTAGGGATCTTACTAACGTTTTCACATGCTAGTTTCCAAAGGATGACTAATCCTTTCCTCTGATACCAACTATAGACACCCAAAGCATGACGTACATGGAAATTACATTACTTTTGCAGAATACTTAATACATAACAAAAATATACACACAAGGATCGTAATAGTGTATTGTCTTTGGAAACTCGGAATATAATCTTCTAATCGTGGTGAATGATCTTCAATATCTCCATCAATGATCTTCTCCTTTTTTTTCTTACCTGAAACCTTTCTATAAATCATGGGGAAAAGAAAACATATAAAGGGTGAGCTCAATTGCTCAGTAAGGGTAAGCATAGAGAATAGAAAACAATCCTTAGACACTTGAATGTAAAAAAAACATGAGCATAAAATCTAAACATAAAAATCTTGAGTAATGACATAAAACATGGAAGTACATAAGGCATAGATCAAAATGGTACATAAATCATGATAAAATAGAATGGGAATAAAACATGTAATTGCGGAATCCATTAAGCACATGTAATGATTTCCATAGTAGCCGAGGAATTGCTTCCAAGCCCATCTTAGTGGACAAAGCCCCTTTCGGAATCGAGTTCACTCCTCGTTTCAGTCCTGTTTTACCGAACCGGTTTAACCTGCCATTCCATCCATGTCTATCTCATGAGATATAAATATTTACCCAATTCATTGGAGGGAGATATAGGTACCACCTATCTACTAATGAAATCATTCTTACTTGTGCCACAAAATATACTTAAAACATTCATCATAACCCAAATAATAAAATGGGTTTCATAAACAACATCCCATAATCACATAATCCATATAGAACAAATGGATATTTCAAAATAAGAAAATTTAAACCATGTAAAACATAGAGACAATAAACTTGAAACATACTAATAGGGAATAATGTCATCTTAGATGGAAAATGGTTTTGATAAAACACTTGAAATGAATTCTTGAGGAAAATATCCTTTCTTCTTTAAAATAATTTTCTATTCACAAAATGTCATGTATTTTTTAAAGGAAATGATTTTATTGAAAATAGTCATGAACTATTCTGGAGGAAGCTTCATGATAATATTGCTTTATAAAACCGTAAAAATCCTTTCATGCCGTATAAGTTAAAAAAAATATTTTTCTCGTACATTTGCCGGAAAAGTCAAAAAAGTACCTCGTAACGTAAACAAAAGAAATATTCCTTACATACCATGTAGTAAAAAAAATGGGTAAAAAGGAGTTTAAACATACATGAAAACACTTTTATAAAACATGGACACGGATGATAGAAATAACCCTAGTAAATACGTACGAATAAGCAATCTCGGATAAAAATGAGATTTGCAAAATTATCCCTTACCTTAGGTCCGATATGCTTCGTATGGATCCAAACTTCCCGTATAATTTTTCAAATAATGTCATTGACTTATTACCTAATAATATTCATTGTTATGATATCATATATGGTTCACTTATGACTTTATATTACCCATTCTTCTTTAAATAATTGTTAAAGTAGCGTTTTGGGAGAAATCATTTCATTTGTCATTCGTGTTATAACATTTAATTATTCATATGATTACTTAGATCAAGGTTACATACATTCAGAATGTAAAACATGATTTATATATAATATATATTCAGAATATAAATATATATAATATATCGATAAATGGAAAGAAATATATCGTTCATGGAGACGGTAGGCCGTACGTACGCATGAATGATGTTTTTGTTTCCTTATTGAATTGAATGGAATTAAGTAGATGACATACATATATATATACACGTAAATACAGTATCATTATTATGACATATATTTCATTATTACTTATTATATATATATTATAATCATTCATGAATGGTTAATCATTGAGATTGAATCTCATAGCGTCGTGGAGACGGTAGTCCGTACGTACGAACGAGCGATGATATCATTCCCATGATCGTGGAATTTTATTTAAGTGTATGTATAATATTTGAGAATCAATATAACTTTACAATAATCATATATAGTCATTATTTACACAATTATACCCATCCAGGTAAGGTGGTGGTGGAAAATAGATTACACCACGGCGTGGAGACGGTATTCCGTTCTTACGCACGCGTGGTGATTTCGTTTTCCGTAGGATGGATAAATGGTGAAATAGGGTTTTTTCCTACTTATAATAAAATATCAGTATATTATTGATACTGATTGTAATACATCATAATGAAACAACTAAAGAAGAAGAAGTGGAAGAAGAAATAAAGTTGAAAGAATCGGTAATGAACATTACCTCTTCTTTGAAGCGCCTCTTTGAGACCTCCTCTTAGGGAACTAAAATTGGTCTTTGAAGAAGACCAGGACCTCTAGGTTGTTTCTAGGGAAGTGGTGAAGAGAATTTGTCAGGGTTTGGCCGAGATTGATATCTCAAATTGGTTTGAGGATGAGAGGGAGGAGGTACCCTTTTATAAGGGAGGGGAGGGGCTCCTTTGGAAATCATAAAAATATTAATTTACAATAAATCTAACCCCATGTAAAAACATCAAAAAATGACTCATATTAGAATATTAGATGATATATGGTTGTAATCTGATCAACAAACACAATTTATACATGTTAGGAAATTATTTTAAACATTATCAACTTGATTTATCCCTACATAATTAATTTAATTTTATATGTGGTAATAACATTCTAAATTTTAAATTATAACCAATAATTTCTTATTTGTTATGAATTGTACATAATTGGATACTTTATATAATTTTATACCATTTCAATTTAAATTTTTAATTTTTATATATTTTTGTAATTTTTAAACAATTTTATAGTATGTTATTTTTATAAAATAACAATAGTGTCAATTTTGACACTATTCATTTATTTGAATTTAAATAAAATATGTACAGAAGATATGTTCAAAATAAAATCTTTAATATATTCATAAAAGGTCATATGTATATATAAAATTAGTGGTGAACATTAAATAGTTCATATAATATTTATTTTATTATTTTTAAAACCATTTACTTGGTTTATCTATTAATAAAATAATTACTACAACATTTTTGTATAATTATTTAATATACTTATTTGTTGCATAAAAATTAAAAATAAACTCCTATGATGAAGAAAAATTTATTACCTTTCAGAATAATACTTTTACTCGAATTTATCATCTTAAAATTACAGTATTTAAATAGTTATATTTATTAAATTATGAAGGTGACAAGTTTAGCATCATTTAAAATAAAAAATATAACTGTCATAATCACTTTTATAAGACTCCGAACGGTTATATATTAGGTAATTGGATTCTTAAGGAGTATATATACACCACCAATAAGTTTTGGCCAGGTTTTTGGGCCATTTAATGGGTATTATTATTTCAATAAAAACTATATTACTGATTTTTTCACTTAATAACTAATTTCTGCATCATTAATGTATCACCATTAATGACATTTATTTAATCCCTAAAAATTATAAATAAATTATCATGATTTATATAAATTTATTATATTTCTGGAGACTATTCATGTTCGATGTTTTATGATTCTTATCACTAAATTAAAATTATTATACTTATAACATTTAAGAGAGTGACATGTTGTCACTTTCTTTGGTTCTAGTAATAATTAAATTATTTTCATGGTCAAAAGTCCTAAAAATGAATATAATCCGACCCTTAGGTGATGTGGGTATACTTCTATCAATCCAATAGAATTTTTTCATGTGTTACGGTAATTTTATATAATTATATTTACCATTAATTACCTGATTTACCTTTAACTATGGTAAATAAAATTTACCGTAGTTAATATTCATAATTACCAAAAATAAAATGTATCCTATTAATATAATTTGAACCCACTGATTCCAAATATGGAATCGATTTTTTCAAATTCAATACACAGAAGTTGCCGAAATTAAATTAAAATTAATCTCGTTGTCTAATGAAAACATGTTTTTGATTAAAACATTACAAAATATTGAATTGATTTAACCTATGAATTCAATGTAAAATCATTTCTAATGACATACATTATATTAAATGGTAAAAATATATTCTTTTTATACTTTAAAACCATTCAATATTATCAATTAACCACATATGCTATTAAGATGAAAACAGTTGTTTTTAATTAAAATATAGCGTGTTATTACTATTCATTAAAATATGAAAGTTATCAGAAAAATATCAAAACTTTATCCAATGTAAATTTTTATATACTGATTCAAAAGAAGAATTTTATTTTTTCAAACTGCACTTATAAACATGTTAACAACTAGATTTAATGTGGGTTCCCCATCAAAAGGCGAAAAAACTGAATTCATTGAAAAATACGTATTTTACACGAATTTTTTTTTGTTCTTATACTATGTTCTAGAAAATGTCTATGATGAATAATAATGTTATAAAATTAAAAATTTAGTTAATAATATTCATAACGTCCAGTTCATAATAATATTATAATAATATATCGTTGTTTAGAAAAACCCGGTATTGCGTACAACACACTCTATCGAGGAAGGTCGTGATTGCGTGTAATGTAAGCCAAGTTAGGGTTGTGTATTGTGCAAGACTCCTTTTTTGTTTCATATAACAGAATCCAACTATATTTCATTTATACATTGAATATATATATATATATATACACTCAATGTTGCGTAGAAAAACTACTATCAAACAAACATGAAATTGTGTGTAACACAATCCAAGATTAGTGTTGCATGTACTGAAAGCTAATATGGTGTTGCCTATAACGAAAGATAATCATGGGGTATCATACAACACAGTACATCAAATAAATTAAAAATAATACTTCTCAAAAAATCTCGGGGTGTTACAATGATACCAGGATACCATCCTTATTCATTCATTAGATTTTTTATGTTTATGATGAAAGTATTTTAGTGAAACAAATTTCTTTTCCATAGTATATTCATGGATGAAATTATGACATTCTTATCAACCCCTTTATTTTTCGACGAGTTATTCCTTAATTAGTGTTTATATATCCCATTTATTTTGATGGTTTATATAAGGGAATTTTTTTATGATCACTTGTCACACATATGTATGTTTTTAATTATGTGATAGGTTGGATCTATATATCCATATATTACATTAGATAAAGATTGATTTCTCATGAGATAAACATGGTATGAGTAGAGAGTGATCCTTATTCAGTAAGGGACTCTATCAACTACGTTATTCTTGGTAGTTAATGTTTACTATTATGATAGTTTGAGGAGTGAACCAAATCCAATTTTATAGCCTTGGTGGTGAATCAATAACAACTGAGTAATTGTTTTTCCATTAATATTTCTATTTGATAAACTTATGTCTTCCACCAATATTATGCCCTCATGGATCATGTTGTTTTATTCCATCAGGATTCATGTTTTAGGAACATTATATATTTTTTCAATGACTCGAGATTATGTTCCATGGTAAAAATTTTAATATTTTCAAATGGTATTCCCAGTTTCATAAACCATTATATTAAATTCAGTATTCAGCGGACCGTTGATGTCTCCTTCATTTTCAATTACCTAGTATCTGATATCACTATATCAAATATTTCATTCCCCCAGGGTATAATGAGTGTTAATTTATATAAATTTTTTAAATAGTTTCATAATAATTAAAAACTTAGTTGGAGATGATGTAGATATTTTATGAGCCAATTTTTATCTGTAAATATTCCAAATTATCTAATCCTATTTGATTAATACATTGATATATAAGTTATAAAATTTATACTCATATGTTATTATGTGATATGATTTTATGAAAATCATGAGTCTCTCAAAAAATTATTTTTAACAATAGGTATATTTCCATTTGTTATTTTTATAGATAATAAAGGATTTACACAAATAACAACAATGTATCTTGGAATAAAAATGATAACCAATTATAATAAATTTTTATGAGTCAATTTTATTGTTTTCACCACATCAGTATTTGAATTTTTGGTAGTTATCTTCAAATAGTTCACCAATTCTATCATTATCAAAAATATATATCACTCTACATAATTATTCGGTCATTATATTTTAACCTTGTCTATATCTTGAAATCCCACTAATTTAATTCAAAATATTAATATAGTTTTTGATTATATTAGAAGACAAATAGATTCCACTTTCCCATTTTAAGATGATGTTTCATTAACCCCTATTAAAATGTGGTTTTTCCATAAATGATTTCTTCGATGTATATCCCTTGAATAATTTGAAAATTTTCATATATTGAGGAAAAAATATATTTAAGGGTGAAATTTAACAAACCAATATTTTTTTTAAAAAAATGTTCTATTTCAAAAAAATCAAGAAACATCACTCCTAAATGAACCACAAAATATTATTTTTTAAATATGATCATTATCCCAAAGTAGTTAAAATTTTAGTCTATGATTAAGATTAAATAATTATATATATATATATATATACATATATTGTTCATAATAAATATAACTATATTGATAAATTCGATATAAATAATCACTCTCTTTTTAGTAATTCCATTTTTTTCTTCAAAGAATGTTTTTTTCTTAAAAATGAATTTTATTTTTTCTTGAGAATATTTTGTAAATAATTTCATTAAATTTTTGTTATATTTTTTTATAAATAGACTATATTTTTTGAAATAAGAATATCCAAGTCATCTTATGATGAAATTATGATAACTGTTAGGAATATATTTATAATTCACTGAAATGTGAAATATATATATTTATTGTGAAATGTTTTTTATTTCCATGTTGGAATGTAAAATTATATTTTATATTAATTTTAAAAATAAAGATATTTTGATATTGATTTATTTTATTTTATTTGTTTTTCTAGAAATAAATTTATATTGGAAATTGTTATAAAAACAATTTCCGACATAAGAAGTAAATTTTTTGAAAAAAAAATTTCATCATGTTTTGTAGGATAAATATTAGATTAGATTATATAACTATTAGGAATTGTATAATGAATAAGTGATTCTATATTATGAATTAGTTGTTCTAAATGTTTTATTTGGATGCTATTATTTTTAATCATTATTAATTGTGACATATTAAATAATTATCACCATGATAAATCTAAATTTTCATAATTATGGCAGAAAATAATATGAAAATGGCATAAAATTGACCGTAAAAATTAATTTTCATAGCCTTGATGACTGGGTTTCGACCACACACATAAGTATATTTAATATATAAACCCTTGGTACCATATTTATTTAATTATTCAATTTATATAAAAGTAGAAAAAGATCATGAAAAAAGAAAACTTTCCTTCTTTTAATAACAAATAATATATTGTGATTGGGATAAAAATAGATTAAGTTTGGTCAGTAAAAATCATTTTATAGATAGTTTTTGAATCAAATTTTTTTTTTAATTTTTATTAATGATATATTTTCATCAAATTCTAATTTAATGATGGCATAATATTTACTCAATTAATTAAGAAAATAAAATAAATGATTTTAGAACCATTAAAATTAATATAAATACAATGATATATTTTTTTGAAAAATTTTGTTGATAAATATTACATGATTTTACATGTAAAATAATAATATTAAAATTAATTTATTTTCATATAAATTTTGAAGTCAAATATAATGAATAATTTTTAAATTGAAATTAATGATTCTTTATATCAAATAATATTTTATTAATTGATTTAAATTATCTTAAATATTTATTATCATTAAATTGATTGGGATTTGGTTTAAAATATATTCCATTTTACATTTATTATGAAATTTCTTTTTTATAGTATCTATCATTACCCCTAACGTGTAACAAATTTGTTATCAAAATAATTTTAAAACAGGTTTATCCCATGTTAATAAAATTATATAGGAGTAAAAAGTAATATAAACTCATCCAAATATTGTTGGGTGATATTATTTCTAGCTATATATATCATATATTAAAATTATAAAATTTTCGAGCCTTGTGTTGAGGAAAAATAATTCATTTTAAGTTATTATTATATAAATTTAAAAATATGACCCACCAAACCTTATAAAAGGGAACAACATCTCTTCTTTTCTACAAAAATAAAAATATTATTAATTAAAATAAGAGCATATTATATCAATTTTATGATTATATTCCCAGTTTTTATGGTTCTTGGTGTTATTAGGAAACATTCCCATGATTTATTTTGTTGTACACTATAAGAGGTGCTGTGTGAAATATGTATCCTTATTAATTAATTGTTATTTTTATTATTTTTCAACTTCATAATATATTCTAAAATAATGAAAATATATTCAAATTTTTATCTACTATATATCAAGATGGTATTATGTAAATGGAAAAATTTTAATCCATTTCCTCTAACATCAAATGTAAAATGAAACCACGATTTGTGTGTACCAATGATTATGAAATCATGTATCAATATATTTTTTAAATCATTACCTATCAATTTCTTACAATGATTGATTCAACATGTCCATGTTTGTGGGATTGTGAAAACCTATTTATCATCTTAAAGGTGTAATATGTCCCATTTTTTATCATTTACATTCATTAAAAAATTATATCTTCATTTGTGTGTATGTGTAACACCCCATGATTTTATGGTATGCCACTTTTTTAAAAAAAAATATCCCTTCAAAATCTTCCATTTCATACAACATTGAGTTTAAACTAACAGTTATTTATTATAAAAATTTAATTATGCATATTTTATAACGTAACCATTTAAATTTGGATGTATGAGTTGCAATAAATAAATAATGATAAATATATGGTTTAAAAATTTATAAAATAAATTCATTTTTTATCAATTACAAATCATTTGAATGTAATGGATATGTTTTTTCTGAAAAAATTGTTTTTATGTTTGAACAATCTGTATTTAATTTTTTTAAAATTAATCGATCACTACTTTTGAATGTATTTATATAATTTAAATATAATATATTAAGGAAAATGTTTTATTATTCGACCTTTATTTTTAATAGAAATATGATATGAATAAATATGGTTTTATTTATAATAACAATATTTTTTAAATTTTTTTTTCTAATCACATTTTGAAAACTTACATAAAAATTAATTTGTAAATTTTTTTAAAAGTTTAATCTTTAAAACTAGATTACATATTTTTAATAAACAGGTAAAAATTTTCTAAATAGTTACCATTTATTTTTGGTCAATATGGATGGTAAATATTGTAAAATTTATCAGCTCATTAAATATTAAATCGAGTTAATCAATGTTAATTATAAGTGATAATTTCATTATATTTATTTTTAATTCCTATATTATATGGGTAATTCTACCATTATTACCGTAGAATCTATATTATACTTTTAATGGAATCATTTTCGTGAAAATAAAAAATATATTATTTAAATAAAATAATATTAGAAAATTTCACTATCCTAGTTTTGATAATATATTATGTTTTAATATATGTAATATATAAAGGTAATAATGATTATAAATGTTAATATTAAGAATAATGATATTATTTTCACTATTATCACTTGATTCTAATGTTTATTTATTATATAACTACATTAACCTTTCATCTCAATTATAATATAGTTTATAATCAATTAATATAATAAAATACTATTAAAAAGATTAAAAGTGATAGTGTTTGAGATTTTTATAGTGTTCAATGAATTAATTAAATGAATATGAAATATATTTGATTATTAACTAATTTATATTCCAAATCCAAATTGATCAACTTGTATTTAAAATAATGTTAAGTGAATAATATCATAATAAACATTAATTAAAATTTATTCATGTAATAATTTAATACTTTTATAAAAAATGTATTACTATTTTGAAATATTAAAATTGTAGTGTTATATAATCAAAAATCTCATCAATTTTCCATTAATTATTTAATAGTAACTTTAATAGTGACCATAAAAACCTCTTAGAGTGATAATGTGTGACCAATATTAATGCTAAAATTGGAGAAATAATGTGTTAAACCAAAAGATAATGTCTAAAACAAAACACAAACCTATACAAATTTTATTGTGCGATGATACATAAGACATATCTGACCATAGGTTCTAATATAGGACCATTTTTTATCATTTGGTTCTAGAATAGTCCTTTTATATTTAAATTCATTTATGAAATTCAAAAAATTTCACCTCACCTTAATTATAAATGTGAACTTTTTCACTCAATTATTTATGACACATTGATCCATAGAGAATGAAAAAAACCTATATATTTGTCATGAAATCCTCCCTCCAATGATACCCCTCCCTTTATGGTAATGAAGAAACATAGATAATGAAGCTAGAGTCTTTTATCTAGTAGGCCCTAGAATGACAACTGACGCTAGGGGTATACAATCACACAAAAAATGGATGGAATTTCCCTTTTTGGGAAGACAATATAAGATGATAAGATGGTTCCTTCTAAAATAAATCCATGACATATATATATATATATAACCTATATGACATGACCATTTAAAAATAAAACATTAACAAGTGAAACAAAATGCCAATGTCAGTACCAAAATAACACTAATGATGCGACTCACCAACTATCTGAATGCTTGAGATATAAATTCTCTTCACAGTCCACATTATACTCCTAGAACCCAAAAAAACCTTCCAAATAGGTATAGTCAGTTTATAGATAAACATACTAGAAAAAAACTGAAATCTCTCATTTAAAAGTGAATGGGAACATAGTAATTCCACTATGAGAAAACTGTAGAACCAAAAAATTCCAAACATGTATACTAACCATTCCTGTCCTCCCAAATGCATCCTGAATAGATAATTCAATTCTAGTAAAGTAATATAGTATAAAAATGATGACCTTGGTATCCCACACCACTTCCCATTGTTTTAACCACTCACTCATAACAGAAAAAATACACATGATCAAACCTCTTATGAATGAACCACATCATAACCCACCTACACACACCTGGGCCCCATGACCACACCTCATCCTATCACCTGGGACAAGATCCACATCACATCCCATGCATGTAAACTTTGGAGAAATACAACATCACATCTTTCCCAAATAAATTTGGTCCACATACCACTTTATATCCTGCCCGCAGACACTTGGGCCACATACGATAATGGATCCCACCCATAGGCACATGGTCCATATAACACATCACATACCATCTTGAATACACCTATGTAATCAAAACACATAACATCCTGAAAACTCATATTAAAACAATACACCTCTCATCATTAAGAAATATTGGATATCACAGCTCACCCACACACACATGGTCCTCACAAACCACAACATTCCCAAAGAATCTGGGGCTATCACCACCTAGAATAGTGATAAGGAAAGAGCAGGTGACAAACCGTCCACCATCCCACAGGGATGTTTTGTAAAGAAACCCTCCCCCATGATGATGGGGGTGTTCAACACATAGTCCTCAACTAGTGTGTGGTGTGTATATAAATCACAGGGGATATTCAATAATATAAATATATGATACCAAACACTCAATCCACATATTTGGTTTCTCAAATAATCAATCATCTCACAACACTGCTAACTTTGGTTCCATCTTTAAATGCACAACACCATAGATCAACTGACAACCTCATATAAGTTTTCTACTAAATTCAATAACCATAAACATTCATTATTCATAACCCATTTATTCATTCCATTAACAAAACCAACCCAATCAAGTTACAAATATTATTATCTAATTAGTTATTTATTTTTTTCAATGCTATCAAAAAAACTAAAATGATTAGAAGAAAATAAGCAACACAAAACCACATCACCGCATACCCAGATCATATCCCCACTACACAACAACTCTCAAACACTTGACAATAAATCAATATCTCAACATGATATTCCATTATATGGTTCAGTTGATGTACCATCTAGGTATTCATCCACCACTCTGCTGAATCTAACCCACAAAAAAAATAATTATATCAAAAATCAACAACATCACAAAATAGATCAAATCCATAGCTCACAACATAGCCAGTTCACATTACATATCTCCCACACACTCGACAACAGCTATCGTGAACAACATGGATCCCCACATACAAAATCATAACACAATTCTGTATTTAACAAGGAAACCCTTTTTCAATACCCCATGTTAATTTAGGGGTTTTACAGAAAGTGGGTCATAATGTGGCGTCCTTTTATTATCCAATTGTATTTGATTTAAAAATTTCAATATAAAAGTGCACAAAAAAATAATAAAACATGTAACATGATTCTTGCACAACAAAGTACCACCAACAACCACGTTTTTTGGCAGAGCATTTTTCCAGTATAATTCACAACATCCCAATAACATCAAATCCATAAAAAATGCTTATGATATCCCTCAATCCCATTTAATTGAATTAACTAGTAATTATAATTTTTGAGTGTTTTAAAACAATCATCCTCTAGAAAAAAAATGTTTATCCCTTATAAATGATGTAGAATTAAATACAAACAATGAAAAATCCTACTTTGAATAAGATTTTCAACTTTTCCATGCACCACAGGATGAAGAAAAATACCAGTAAGAAAAAACCACAATTCTAGGAACACATATCCAACTATTCTACACAATAAAATTATAGAAATGATTCTAAAAAATTAAAATAAATCTAACCCATACCTTATAAGAAAATATATGGGAAAGAAGAAGAAGAAACATATGAGAAACAAGAGAAAGCTGACAACTGATCGATCACAAAATGCCATTGAATAACCATTAGAATTGATATATAAAGGGTAATAATATGGGAAAAAGGACTCCTCAAGGCGCACAATATTCATCTTTAATGAGTGGGAAAAAAATCAGGGATGAATAAATAATTTTTTGGTTTAAAGGAATTATTAAAACTACCGCTGATTGGGGAATTACATGACTTGTATTACCCTATCACGCCGTGTAATGCCTAGGGATTGGTTTCTTCTGAAAATACGATTTCTATAGATTTATTTTTCAAACCCTAAAATATTAAAAAACATGAAAAAATTCTTCTCACTATGTTAAATATCTTCACGTTGGGAGAAAACTGAGATAAGTTGTGAAAAAGAGTTGTACATTTTGTAACATGAATACACAATGTTCAATCACCCTACATCATGTCTTTATCCACTAAACCTATCCAAAATACTTCTTATCCTAAAATTAACTCGTCCAACCACCAAAACCCCCAATGTATTGGTCCAAGAGGACATGAATAGTTACATTAGACACTTATAAAAAGATTATCGCCCTTAAGAGTACAAAAAATACTAGAAGGAAATGAATTCCAAAATACCAAACCAAAAGATAACTCACAAGGATCATTATACACTTGAAATACCACTAACAACTAGTAAAATTAATGTTAAATGACAATACACCCTTTTTTGTTTGATATCTTTAGTGGGAACCCCCACATCCAAGAAGACCTCCTCTGAAATATGCATCCCATTAACAACAAGGAACCCCACCGAAGAACTGTGTCCACATAGTACAAACATATGATTCAAAGAATTATAACCTCCATAGCAATACAATATACAGCGCTAGAGGCACTGTCTTCCCCATATGGGTTTAATAATATCACATTTAATGCATTCGATTTGGATTCTAGTCATCCCTTTTTCACATGACATGATTTTATCACACATTTCACCACCCACATATCATCCCAAGTGAAAACTACTCATTTTGTAAAATAAGATTCAAAAATTACATCACAAAACAAAATAGGACTAGGAATAATAAAAAAAAATATATCTATGGGGAAGACATCTATGTTTCTGTCTCCCAAGTACTATCCTCCTAAAAACCATGCATCCACATCATTTAAAACAACAGAATGGTATGTCCATGAATCACCTTATCCTAATGATCCTGGATCATAACTAGCTGCTCCATGTATTTCATTTCATCTATGATGTCAAACCATCCCTAGTAAAAAACATATACGTTTTGATGAAACATATAATTATGAGATATGTGGCAGAAATCATGAATCCTCTCCAGCTGTAGTGGAATCTCTAACTTGTTTGCAACCTCACTAACTCTCCCCAATACCTCAAAGGGCCCAACGTACCATGGAAAAATTCACTCCCTATACCCATGCTCTGAACCCCATGTTGATGGTAATCTATATGTAAATGTTTTCCCCAACCTCAAAATCCATGGGCATCCTTCAATTACAAACATACAACTTTTGTTGATCCTATGTTGCTTTCATTCTCTCACGGACGAGTCAAACCTTCTTCATCATGGTCTTCAATACCAGAGGACAAAGAACAACCATCTCCCCGAACATTGAATATAATAATGCTGAATGACATGGTCTTCATTAAAACGAATCAAATGGATCCATGCCAATGGAAGTGTTATAACAATTATTATAATCAAAATATACAACGGGTAACGAGGGAAACCAAGATCTGGCATTGTCCATGATGCATTCTCTTAGTATATCATTTCATATATGGATAGTCAATTCTATCATCACATCTATCTACCAGAGGAAGGTGGTTCTAATGAGTAATTTGGTTCTAAAAAACGATGCAACCCCTAAAAACTTGGATGGTAAAACATGCATCTTCATCTGAGATAATGGATCTCGAAACTCCATGAAATCACACAACTTTGTCAACATATTTCTTAGGAAAATAGTCCACTACAACATACTCCGTGATCAGTAAGAAGTGTGGATATTTCATAAAATGTTCCACTTTCACCTATATAGTATTGTAGGCTCCATGATCTCTGGGTAACACTATGGAAAAATATATTGAGAAGCCTTCCCACTTCCACTTGCGTAAATCAGATGGCTGCAATAAACCTTCAAGAACATTGTGCCCAACCATCACCTACTGGAAAAATATGCAACATTCCACAAACATCACCTCTACCTGTTTCATACCAGGACACCAAAAATACATCCTCAATGAAAAATACATCATTAAAACTTTTTGGTGTACCACTAAAGGAGAACTATAAAACGCGTGAAGGACCCCATCACACACCGCTAGTAGAACAAAAGATTTATTTTGGAACAATATCCAGATCAGACCATCTGTTGTACATCCATCTAGATCAACACAATGGCCAACACAATCACACAACACCTCTACCCAGGAGTCTCCCAACTGAGACTCTTCCACCTGATGCATCAGATAAGTCTTCAGCGTCATCTAAAAAAACCTCCCATACCACAATATATTCATGCATATATGTTCAAGGCTACCAAATCCTCTATATCCTTCCAAGTATCATCATATTTTCTAATAACCTCCTTCTATGTCTTTCTATTCAAAACATAGGCCACAACATTTTCGTTTACTGAGGTGTTGGAGATCTAAAAATTATAGTCTTGAAGAAAATCCATCCACCATCACATCCAAATGTTCAATTCTCACTGAGGAAAGATATAAATCACACTATAGTGATCTGTGAAGACCAAAAAGTACTCCCCAATTAGTTAATGCTAACACAACATCAAGTCAAACACAACTACTGCTAGATCAAGATCGTGTGTGACATAGTAATTTTCATTGGGATGTAATTACCTATACCCAAAGGATATTACTTCTCATTACCACATCAAACACATCTGATGACTATATGGTAAACATCATAATCCACCTTATGAACTACCTCTTCCCCTAAAAACCATATCACTATAGCACTAACCAAAATCCCCTTCATATAGTCGAACTCTTTCTCAATATTCTCACAAAACACCAATGCTTGGTCCTTTCAAGTCAGAGTTAACAACGAGAATAAAAGATGAGAGAAGTTAGTTAAAAACATTCGATAATATCCTAAGGGACAATGAAAACTATGAAACTTTACCACTTTCTTGGGTTCTCCCATGAAAAAAATTCTTTGACTTTGGATATGGAGACTACGACAACGAACTGTGAAACTACATCATCAAATAAATGCACTTATTGTATCCAAAAAATATTGTTGGAAAACCTTACATAGAGTTGGTGGCACTGAAGAACCAGTAATACAGTCTAGAGATGCACAACATGTTCCTCATATGGCTTCGTGTTGATCAATATTTCATCTATGTAAATGATGATGAACCTATCCAAGAACTCGCAGTAAATAGAGTTCATAAAACCCATGAACATAGTAGGTGTGATTGTGAAACCAAATGACATTATTACAAATTAGAATTTCCCATACCTACACCTAAAAAGAATTATTCAGGATATCTCTCTCCTTCAACCACAATAGGTGGTATCCAGATCTCATATCAATCATTTAAAACCAATTTTCCTACATCAGTTAGTCGAAAAGATCATCTATCATTTGAATAGTACAATGGTTCTTGAATGTCACCTGATTCAAAATTCAATTATCTATGAACAAACTCATACCACCATATAACTTATTTGAAAACAACACTAACAAACCCCATGACAACAAACTAGGCCATATAAATCCCTTCATCATCATCAAAGGACCTATCTGAATCCTTAACTCCCACAACCCAAAAGGTGTCATACAATAAGAAGCCATCAAAATTGGAGATTCATCACGCTAGAAGTCTATCCCAAACTAAACATCATTCCATGTGTATAACATTACAATCTCGTAAGAATAAAAATATAGGAACTCCATAATTACCTTAGGAACTCCACCCATTACTAAATATTATGATTCCACTGATAGTTTAGGCAATAAGTAATTTAGAAGATCTAATCACTGATTTCCCACCTAATAGTCATGCTCGCCAACCAAAAATACACACAAGACATCCACATCTGAAAACACTGCACTCCTCTAGATTCATTAGATACCAGAATGAAAAGAATACAACTAGTGGATGCCGATAATGACATGTTATTGTTACATCTGTAGCATGAAAAGATCCCTCTAAGATAAATACAATCCCATCGTCAGTCTACATCCATAGCACGCATCAAAAAATATAGTCTAAACTCCATCTGGAATTCTTAATACCCAAGGTACGGGGATAATCTCAATGTCAATCCCTAGATCATATGATAGAGTGGGGGGGGAGACAATTGTGGGGCTCCTAAATCAAACAGGGTACTATATATGTCGATTGTATTACTAAGGTTCTTTAGTCCTACCAAAGATCATGCTTCTACTATATGCATCTAACCACACCCAACTCCTCTTCCCCATTGTTGTCACCCACCTTCATGACCATTCCATGTTCATGATCCCAATGGAAAATACTAAGGTTTCCCTCAAACTTCCCAATATCCCCTAAGATGAGCATGATCCTACTATCCATGCTACTGAACAGTATGCCTAGAAATGGATGATGAAGCGGGTAGAGAACCAATCCACCTCCACTATACTAATCTTGAACAACCACTGGAGACCACTTCTGAATATACCAATGGAGTCCACATATGAAACACCTTGGTCCCAACTTCATTGGAATGGAATGGGAACCGCTAGATCCGGAATGTCAGAATGGAAGCTACTAAGGATGACTTTTTTTGGTCAAAAACTTGAAGGACCTAATACCTGGTGCATACTACTAGTAACCCTACCACTCAAGGAACCCTGTTGGATCCCCTCTTATAGTAATCCGTCGAACCAATGAATTCACTCGGTCACCACTACATTTTTCATGACATCCAGATACTTTGGCAGCATAAAGGGAGTAACAACATACTAGAACAATGGATACGGTGCCTCCTCTGGATATCTTGCAAGAGAATCCTCATCCCCAAATAGATCTTTGAAAAAATGGAGGAGGACGTTAAATATGACCCCTAGATCTCATAATAAAATACTCCCATTTTGGAGGGAGATTAAATCCTACATCATCTCAGAATTCATGGTTGAGGATAGAAACTATGATTAAAACTCCTTCAAGAAATCGACCAATATAATGAAAGTCACATTCATCTCCCCAAAAAATAGAATCCACCATTGATGTGCATATTTATGCATACGACTCAACGCCAAAGGAACCCAATACTCTATAGGTTCCCAGATCAAGCTAAATTAGATATTAAGATCATCGATCCATATCATTGTCTCCATGCCTAAAATACTTCCCTCATACTTTCTCAAAGACTCCCACTGGAATGAATCTATCGTTTTCTTCCATTAGTCATCATCCTCAATAAGATAAACAAAATGGTGATTAATTGTATCAGTCTACTAATCCTAAATGGCCAGAGACACATGAGGATAATGATCTAGTTCCTAATATAAATGGTAAACAATGAATTAATAAGCCCAAATAGTATAGAATTTTATTTATGATTTATTTTTAATCATTTTTTGTCATTCATTCCAAATTCACCATATTACCCAACACATACAAGTGCACAATTAATCAGGAAACTGATAACATTACATTTGTCTATACCCTACAATTGGTGTATCCTCAATTGGATATTTGGTTGGATCATAATCCATGAATCAGATCATTGTATAGTGGAAAATCTATTGTACTTGAAGTTTTTCCCTAGCCTATGTGAGGCACAAAGATCTCCTAACACTATTTCCATACCAACCCTTGAAATCCTTACAATTCCTAACCGAAAACTCTATCTTATCCCTCAACCATCTCCTATGATAAAATTTTCTCATGAACCCCTCCCTCCAAACATACCACTCCTTGGATGGAAATGAATAAAGGGACATAATAACCCCCCTCCCCCAATCCCACCTCTAGTAGGCCCCAATATGGTTAATAGCACCTAGGGTGTAAAATCTCACAATAATGGGAGGCATTTTTCATTTTTAGGAAAAAAGGATCAGGAGATAAGATGGTTCATCCAAAATAAAACACAAGATATATATATATATATATTTATATATAAACCAAAATAAATCCCACTTTATTGTTTCTAAATTAAACGGTTACAATTGGAATAAAACTCTACAGTACGTACTGGTAGAAATATAATGAAACGAGTCAAAAAATATCCAAAATCATGATATAGTAACATCTAACAGGATCCATGTAATCCACCTAGAAACATGAAAATAGTTTTATATATATAGAGTGAGTAAACATATATACATTGTAGAAAAAAAGAAGTCTCTCGTGCACAAGTGAAAGGGATCATACTAATTCCCCTATGAGAAATTACAAGAAAAAAGAACCCAATAGGTATATGAACCATTGTGATACTCAAAAAGGCACACTCACTAAATATCAGATGTCTTGTACATTAATAGAGAAATCACATCGATTATATGGGTACCCCGCACCACATCCCACTTGTTTAGCCTCTATTTCCAAACTGAATAAATCCACACACACACACCTCTTCCCAAAGAACCATGTTCCAAACTACATTCACATGACTATATAGCACAACCACGCCTTATCCAGTCACATGGGACACTAGCCACATCCAATTCCCCCTGCATGCACTTGGGACACATACAATATAACCTCCAACCCATAGACACCAGTGCCACATACCACATCAAAGACATCCCAAAAAAACCTAGCCCAAATACCACATTATATCCTGCCCAAAGACACCTAGACCATGTACCACATCACATCCCATCTCGAAGACACATTGGAAATAAAAAATCATATCATCTGGAAGAATCATGGGAAAACACAACCCATATCACCCCATTGACACCTAGGAAAGCACATGTTTCTCATACATACCTAGTCCTCCCAAACAAGAAACTTCTCAAAGTATCTTGGTATATCAATGGATGGAATGGGGATAAGTGAAGATATAGTGGCCATCTATCCATTCTCCAACCATGATGTTTGGGAAAGACACCCTCCCACTAATGGTGGTGGTGTTCGTCACATAGTTCTCAACTAGGGTGGAATATAGAAATTAAAAATGAAATAAATGTATATATATATATATATATGATACCAAACACTCAATCCCAACCTATGGGTTATCAAATAATCATCCATCTCACAACACTGCCAACTTTGATGCCACCCCTTAATTCCACAACCACACATCATGACACAACCTCCATCCAATTTCCTTATAACATAAATAATCATTAACATTCACTATTAACAAATTTTTGTCATTATTTTAACCAATCTATCCCAAGATAGTTCCACAATTTATTCACATATTTTTTATTATTTTATACCATTATTATTGCATAAACTACCAAGCATATAACACAACAAGCAACACAATAACTAATCACAACATAGCTCAAACAACTCCCTATTGTTCAAGACCTATAATCCATTCCATAATCAATAAATCTCCAAACCTGATATTAATTTACTCAATCAAGATTAGGTAACTTCTACTTGTTCATCCACCAAACCACCAAAGACAACCAACAACACACTCCCATGATTCACAAAAAAACCAAAACACAAGCCATTGCATATCCCCACCTCACAACATAGACACGTCATAATAAATATATCCTTAAAACAAAACCAAAATAATCCCACACAAATCATCACCCATATACAAAATAAAAACAAAATTTTTTATTTAACGTGCAATCCATTATTTAATTCTACTTTTCAATTCACTGTATTCTCAAAAACTGGGTAATACTGGAGAGTCCATTAATTAGTCATGTGTACCTGCTTTCAAATTTCCACAGAGAGGGGTTCAATAGAAATCAACCAACATGTAAATTTTTTACTTCAAAACCATGGACCACCAAAAACCATGATTTTCAACTGGGAGTTTATCCATATAATTTACAACATTACAATAACAAAAAATCCCGAAAACATGTGCATAAGATCCCTCAACCCCTATCAATTAATTGACCCAATTCCTAGTAGTGATTATTTTGAAAAAACTATGATTTGTTAAAAAAACAATAGATCCATCCCAAATGATGAAAAATAAATGAAAAACTAAAGAAAACCATATTGTAAATAGTCATTTCAACATTTTTGTGTTCTATAGGGTGATGAAGAATTCCCACCAATGATGAAAACACCACTATAAACACAAATCACCCAATTCAGTGCAATAAGATTATTAAGACAAACCTGAACATCCAAATGAATCAAAATAATAAAAAATTAGGGAATACTTGTGAAATAACAAGAGGAAAATAATTTGAAATAGGATATAACTCACCACGGATTAGTCACAACTCGCCAGAGAACAACCACCAAAATAGATAGACCATGGAGGAAGTAGTAAGACGCGATAAACTCCTCAAAGAACAAAGGGTTCGTCTTGTATGAGTGGAAAAATATAGAAAGAAATATTTAATAACTGTTTAGATGAAAATAATTATTACCAATACACATGATCAGGGTATTACACGATGTGTTATACCTCTCACTTCATGTAATGCCAGAGATTGGTTTCTTCTGAATAACGTATCACCACTTGATTTTATTTTATTTTTAAAATCCCAAATTATTAAATTCTATGTAAATATTCATTATATTGGGTAATAAATATTCAGGTCAGGAAAACCCAAATATAAGATATGAGATAGAGTTTTACATTTTGTAACCACCATATATATTACGTTTAGAAACCAAAACTCGCCAATCTACTTCTATGCCTCCATTGAACTCCTCAAACAACCAAATAAAACAATGTAATAGACCTAGTTGATATTTAAAATTAAAATCATTTTCTTAAAAAGATCTATATTAATGTTCTATAGGTTATTTTCATTTAAAAACTGAATCATATTACACTTAACAAGAGATTCCAAGGAATTATTCTAAAGAAAATTTAATCAGAATTATTGAGTCATTCTTGTTTATTTTCTTATTATTAATATTAAATTCATTAACTACCCTATAATAATAAACAAATTATATGAATTGTAATTATAAGTTATTTTTATTATGGTTTAACTATTTTGAATATATTTTTCTTCCTATAAAAATTGAAAACATCGATCATACGGATGTATGCCAGACATCTCAACGTATAAGTGTAAATATTTTTTCATAATCACTATATATGCATGGTTATGAAGATATAAATCAATATTTTATATAAAATATATGAAATTAATATAAATTTTGAAATGTAATTTTAGATATACTTTCTTACCATAATATTTCTTTTGAAATGATAATGTCGATTGTGTGTATGTGTGGACTACCTCCACCACGAGGTGATGTGGTATATTTTTCATTTAAAATTTAAATGGATGTTAATGGGGACAAATTTATGGAATATAAATGATATATATATATATATATATATATATTAAAATATTTATTATTTAATGATTATTTATTATACACAATTTTTTTCATTAATCAAAAATTGAAAATAGTGTTCAGGCGTACAGACAACCTACCATCTCAGTAGATGAAAATTTTTATTTTGTATCCAAATATATTATAGATGAATAAATAAATAAATATGTATATATTTAATATATTTTATATTTATACCATTAATTTCATTATTTAGATTATGTAGCCGTATAAATGTACATGGGTGAGAACTACCAAATAAAAAAATGAAAAAAGATGTTAACACCCAAAACAATGATAATAACAAAAAAATATCAAAGAGGAGATAAAATGAAAAAAAAAGTAATATATATGTTACAAAATAAATTTTAATAGTTTTTTTATATATGTATAATAAATTTAAATTTGTTATATAGTATGATTGATAAACAATGTGACATGTAAAAATTTAGGTAAGGGAATTCATCTCAATTTCCACTCTATTAAGACATATTTGGAATTATTCACACATTTATTATTATGTGATGTGTGTAATTATTATACGAGGTAATTAAGATGATTATATGATTATTCATGATGAATAAATATTATATAATGTTTACTCTCTTGAATATTTTCAATAAATTCTTCTTATATATAATTTCTTTGTAACATAAAGCATGAAAATAAATGAGTACGATAATACCTTATATTATTTGTATTTGGATAAAATATATTTTAATCCATATTAATAAATTCTATAAAATGTTTCCTAAAAATTTTAGACTTATTAAATGATTTTTCAAATTATTTTTACAGTGTTTTACTTTTAAAAATGGGTTCAACAAATCTTTTTATCATTTTCCAAACAATGTAAATTATGAATTGTGCAATAAAATAATGGGTGAATTTTTCTTCATATACTTTATTATGTGATTTTCCTTGTGTCATGAGTTAAATATTATTTCTTTACGAATTTACATGTTTAAATTTTTAATCGAAATTTAACACTTTTACATTATAATTTTTCAGAAATTTTAAATAACTGATTTTAGGAAATATGACAGTTTTCTTCCTGATGAATATTTTATTGATGTTTTAATGGAATTTATTTTTATCCATTAAAAACCAATTAAATTATTTGACACTGGATATAGTTTTTAATTATACCATCCATTAAAACATTAAACTGCTTTTAATCATCCTATATTTAATTACCATAAATATTCATAATAATTTTATAATGGATGTGATTATTGTCTAAAACATATTGATTTTATACATACGGGGTTATACATTGAATTTATTTTATTTATTTGGGGGTTATTGATAATTAAATTTTATTTATTTAATATCTATATTTTTTTATAACTCAAAATTTTCATTAATGAAATTGATCATTTGATGTATTAATAATGCATTGGGCATAAAATAACTGATGGGGCCTCGTGTTATAGTGCCCATTGATGAATTGATATGCCACATCAGAAAAGTTAGTTGGGAAAATAGAAGGGTTAAATACCCATAGATTCGATTTATTTTGGTAGAATTACCTGATTTTATTGATACAATGATGATTGAAATCATGGGGACCAATATTAACCATTTACATCATTGAGAATTTAATTATTATTATCATTCATGAGATTGTTGGATTGAAATTTTATATAAAAACATATTTTTATCCATTTATTGACTACTAGGAATGTTCTCTCAATTATTTATCATATCATATAAATTATTACTTCATTACATAAGAATGATTCTATCGTACATATCCCTTTTTTTGAATGTTATATTACACTTATTTTGTTTTCTTTCTATGGGTTTGGAAGAAGAAATTATTTAAAGAGTTTCAAGGATAATATTTTATTCTTTTTTTATGTTTATATTTGATAAAATTATTGTTAATTGGGAATCATTAATTCATCTAGATTAATATTACATGTATGTTGATTAGACATATATGGTGGGATATCATATATTACTTCTAATTTAATAAAATTTACACCATCTTTGTGTTACTGGAATTGTGGTTTTTAGAGTTGGAATCATATTGAGTATAAAATAAAACATGACAATCCTATTTTAAATAAACATATATAATGTGATAACAATGATAATATCTTTTAGTATTTCAGAATTGATACTAATAGTTGGTTTTTAATGTATGGAACAATATTCATTAGGTTTTTGAGCTCACTCAGGGTGTCCCATTATTTTACGATGGATCAAAATAGAATAAAGAGAATAAATAACCATGTTCATTATAGAAATTTACCCAAAAATTAATAAAATAAAAATTACATTTGTGTTGATAATATCAGGACTATATTAGTGTTACTGACCCCAGTTATGTCGAATATTATTTCACATACTGAGCGATATAATGTTCAACAACATTATACCCAAATATTGGATAATTTTATGAGACATAATCCCCCATATTTCATTGTAAATTTTTATATATTGGTAGATAAGAAATGATATAACTCTATTAAAATGACATTTCATGCCTTAGGATGAAATGAAGGGAAATTATTATATTTATAGTGTAATTTTATAGATTGAATGGTGATCAATTGTGGTCATTGATCTAGAATAGAATGTAGGTAAAATAGATATGACATTTATAGAATATAATTTTATATTTATGAGTAAAATTATTCATTTCCATATAACTAAATGGAAGGATGTATCAATCAAAAATCATAGTGGGAATCTTTCTACAATATGAATGTGATTGTAAATTCCCATCAGAATCCATAAATGATCACATTTTATTGACTTTATAATCACCCACATGAGTTATTTATATATAATAATTTGTGTATATTGGATTTACTAATATTATTAGAACATTATTGTCAAGTGAATGATTTTATAATTCTTGATGAAGTTATATACATCATTATCTTTATAGTGGAGAATTCATCATCGGAATTAAATCAAGATCCACCACAACAGGTCTTCTGAATGATATTATTAGGGGTGAAGGGAAATAAAGCCTAAATATGTTAATGGATATATTAATTCAAAGGATGTACATATTTTATATGATAAAATGTATGTATTCTTTAAGGAATTTCATGGAAATCCACTAGAGTGTGCTGTCAATTTTTGAAAATACATCATCTCTGATGAAAGACGTATCTCAAAAAATTAATTATAGAATATCTATTATGGAATAAGAGGACTCAAAGAAATAACTATTATTTTTTATTGCAGTGGACTTATGTGAAATGATGTTTAAAAATGTGATTCCCATGGTTATTTAATTAAGTGGAAACAAAAATCTCTAAGGTTTTTAATTGATTATTGTAAAATAGACGACATTATAATAAAGAATAGATGCAAACTACTTCACATTGATGGATTAATCAATAAACTTAATAGAGATAAATTTTGATAAAGAATAGGTGTGGAGAATCTGTATCATGGTGTACACCAAAATCAATGAGGAGTGTGATCATAACATTCAGATTATTCTTAAGACTATTAAAAAATAGTTACATGGGAATATTTGAATGTTTGAATCCTAGTTAAAGAAATTTTATTATTTTTGATATATTGCCTCAAATTATAACATATTAGTTGATCCTAAAAAGGAAATGGTAGTCCATTAATTTCCTACACCAACATATATAACTATGCTTTTTAGAATCATATTTTTGGTATGTTTCAATGGTTGTTTTGATAAAAAAAAATCCAAATTTGGTAACCTATTATCTTACCTTACTCATAAGGATGTTATGTTTCTATTAACAACAAAATGTAATGAATTATGTGTATAATATAAGGGTTTATTAATGAATAGTCCAATTTTGACCCTAACATCAAGGATTTATGGGTTTTTAGATACATTATTACAATATTTAAAGGATTTGGTTTTTTCATTATGTAGAATGATTATGTCATTTCCTACACATCAAGGACATTATAAACTCATCATAAAAACTATAAAACCCATGATCTTGAATTAAAAGATGTAATATTCTTATGATGATATAGATACTCTACCTATACCATAAATAATGTGATATAAATGCAGACCATAATAGTTTGATCACCATTTTTTCACAGAATTTACAAAATTTGAGGTAACAATGATTGATCACGCTATATAAGGATTAGGATTGATCAATACACTGCCTTATGGGAGAGAAAAAAATTGTTGTAGAAGAAATTATCATTAATGGTCACGGAGTTCTTATGAAAATGATAATTAACAAGGATCCTATATTATTATAATTAGTAATTCTAGATATAGGAATTATTATGGTTTTGGAAAATCACCCACTTTTTAAATGATTTCTAAAAAATAGTTTTTGTAAAATATAAAAAATAAAAACATTATGATGAGAATATTTAATGGAATATTTTTATAATTATTATATGCACATAGAGTTTTGAAATTTATAATGATGATATCTGTTCTATATAAACCTGAAAATATGGTAATCATTTCCTGATAAAAATTGATTTATATTCTATATACTTCATGGAAACAACAAGAGATTATGATATTTGATGGAGCATTTTTGGTGGTGTAATATGAAACTATAAACTGATTATTATGTGTGAAGATGTTTTGTTGTTCAATACGTTATGGTAGAGAATTGAAATATTAGTGGACTATTATAACTTCTAACATTTCATTTTTATAATTGCGATGAAATTAAAAAATATTTTTTCATAGGATTACGAAATAAACCTACAAATAATAATGTGACATGGGTTATTATTTATCACCATAAATTTTTTTCACATTTACACTATATAAAAGAATTTGTCCCACTATAATGTCCTTCATGACTCTTTATTAATGATTTATTAAGACTACATGGAATACCACAATTAATTATGTGAGATCATGATCGATGATTTACATAGAAATTAGGGGATTTTCACGAGAAGTCTCTTAATGAAAAACATAAATTGTGAATATCTTATCATCCTCAAATTGATGGGGTGTCCAAAAGGAATATTCATATAATTGATGATATGTTGATGTCATGGTAACTTAATATTATTGTATATGATGTATTTATTTACCTTTGGTAGAGTTTTCTTATAATAATACCTTCCATTAATGTCTTCAAATAGAACCTTGTGAAGCACTAAACAGAAAGAGATATCATACATCAATATGTATGGTAGGAGGTGATGAGTGGAATATTTTATGTCCAAAACCTATGGAAGATGAAATGTAAAGATTAAATATTATTCAAAATCATACTAAAGTGTCCATACCAAGTAAAAAAGGCATATTGATAAAAGAAGAAAATATTTATAATTTCAAGTGGTGGGTCATGATTTTTTAAAAATAGATCCATAAAAGGGTTTTATATTGTTGAGTATGATTTTAAAACTGATCCATATGTTTATCAAACATTTTTTAATTATGGAAGGAATAAGATTGGTGGATTATCAATTAAAAATTTATCCATGAATCGATAATGAAGATGTTTTTTTTTGATATCTATATTTTATATAATAACATCAGGAACTAAATCATTCTCTCACAAACAAAAAAAAATATTTACCTTATTAATACTATATTAAATAGATTATTTAGATTCTAGACACCATTGAATAACGATTGAGGAATTATGAAACTCATAGAGAAGTTCTATATTCGTGAAATCATAAGATAGTAAAAAAATGTGGGAACCTGAGGAAATTAAATTGAATACAAACCCAAATTAATCAAACAAGATAAATTAAATATGTTATGAGGAAATAATTATTTATAGTGAATAATGTTGTAATGAATGATTTTATTGTATTTTTATTTGAAATAAATTTATTCTCTCTAAATATCTTGTGATGCATCCAAAAATGAGTTTAAGAAAAAAATGATATATTATTAAAATAATATTATGTGACAATTATAACCTATCAATTTAAAATTATAATTAATAATAGGATTAAATAAATAATTGAAATTAATTTGTTTACAAATTTAATAAATTAATTATAATTTCAAGAATAATAATAATTTTAATATAAAAGAAATGTTTTCCTGAATGAAAAATTATTTTCCCATAATGTGTTTTTATTTTAATAAATTAAATTGAGACTAATGGTTGATGATTTTAAATAATTACAATTATTTGATATTCAATAAAATTATTTACTATTTATCTAGTTTCATTACATGGAGTATGAAAATAATATATTTAGTTTAATGGTTAAAAACTAATTTTATACCAATCAATTATCATTTAATTTTGAAAAATTATTTTAAAATTATGTTCTTCAATTTATATAAATTGAAGTAGTAAAAATGGATTACTTATTTTTAATTGAAGGATTCTAGACTTTTATAGAGTCCTATAAAGTGCATTTTCAAGTACTCTTCGATGCTTTTACGTACTATTAACATGGGTTAGTTTCATTGGACGAGTATGGTTAAAATTTTAAGGATAATTAATGGAAAATGGGTTTTTAATGGTTTGCACATGGTTGGACAAACCATGTGACCGAGTTGTACCAAGCATACAAAACTGGATAGAGAGGTCTACACAGTTTGTGAAAGGTTTTACAAACCAAGCATCCAAACCATGACAAACAAGAAAACCTGGACAGAATGTTCTTCACGAGTTGCCTTACAATGCACCTCTACCCAAGAAACCTTTAACACATATTTTTAATTCCAAATATCATTTTTAAAACCACCTGAACCCCAATGAATCCAATATTTTCAACCTTCTCTTGGGGTTGAGGGATTATAGGTGTTACCAAAGCCTCTGAGAGAGATCACAAGGTGATCCAAACATTATTCATTGATATTGAAAGCTGATATTGAAGATCTTCTCTCCTCTCTGTATGTGGATATAATCCCGATTCTTCTTCCACCATTTATCTTATATATTTTTATGGCTTTTCATGGAGGATCTTCAATGTTTCCATGGATCAAAACCTATAGGATGAGATATTGATATAGGATTGTGAAACTAGATATCTATTTGTAAGATTTGATATCTTTGATCTTAATATTTCCTTTAGGTATTTGTATCTAGAGATTGATCGGTGCCATTGTGATGCTCTAAATTTTTAAGAATTATTTTGAGCTAAAATACATCTACAAGCTAAGGTAGGTGGACTAAATTGAACCCCCATAGTCCTATTTTATTATATATGAATGAGTTTATGATTTTCCTAAATTACCTTGTTAATTGAATTCCTAAATTGGAGTAATTAGAAATATGGAATTAAGTTCTAATTGTCCTTGATGGGTAATTGATAATTGATCATGGAACAAATGAAGGGGGGTCCCCGAATTGATATTTGTTTTTGAGAGTGATTTTGGGTTGAGATATATTATCGAGATATTGAATTATTTAAAAAGGGTAATTAATTGGAGGAATTAATTATGTGTAAATATGTTGAATAATGATATTTAATTGAGATAATTAATTATGTGTCATGATGTGATCAAAGATAATTAATTCTAATAATTAATTATTACTAGTTGGGTTTTGATATGAATAATATATTGTGAATAATTAATTATAGAAATATTATTGTGTTTATTGATTAATTAATTGATGAATTAATTATTGGGATTTATGCTTAGTTAATTGCAGAATTAATCAATGGACATTGAAATGTTTAACTAATAATTGGATTAGTAAATGAATAATGTGGAAAATTATTATAAATTAATGAATGATTAAATGGATGTGATTTTTTGGTTCTATGAATGGCATCCTAGACCGATTAGAAGTTGAGTCTTGGACATGGTGATCAACAGAAATAGCTATCCATGATTGAGATTATGGGGTTCTTTGAATGACGACCTATACTGAATGAGAATTTGAGTTCTAGGCATGACGACCTACACTTTACAATATTTTTGGTTCTAGGCCTGACAACCAACACCAAATGATTAATGATAATGAATGCTTATTCAATGGGAAACATGATTTGGACACTGCCAAATGTGTTGGATAAAGATTAAATGACAATGTGATAACTGTTGAAAATATTCATTGAGACTATTGCATCATAAATATGCATGCACTATATATTGATTCAAATACTTTTATACACCGTTGGTGGTGGCCTACTGAGTTCTACTCACACCATATTAGGGACACTTGATCGGCACCCGATAAATATTTGCTGTTTTTGGATAGGATAAGGGTAAGGCCCTATGATTGGTTTCAATTTTGTATTGGAGTATGAGATAGTGAACCAGACATTGTTTGGTTCCCATTCAAAAATCATTATGTTTTTAAATTGAGTTCCATTTGATCCACTTGAAATTTTCATTTTCATAGCATGTTTTACAGTTCAGTTGAATACTATATTTTCTTGTTTTGACTATCTTATGACATGGTATTGTTCTATTATTTATACGCTTCCGTACATGGTTATTTTTTATTTTCTGCCACTACTGACTTATTCTGATTACAAAGGTTATAGTCTCACCAATACAGACTTACCAAACCTTGGTTCCAAGTCGCAACCAGCTGGCGCACAATGAGGTGCGCTTGAGGGCATGTGGATAACCTTCTCGTGGAACCATTCAGTGGATCCTACGTCAGGACATCACAAAGATGTATTAGAGGAGGTTTTTTTCTTTCCCCTCCTTTTCTCTTACTATTATGGGAAAGGTAGACGAGGGACTAGGAAGAGTCGACGATTGGTAATGAGGTCGTGCATGGGAGTTTCAAAAACATGTATAGGGGAAAATATGAGTACTCTGGGTGGGATTATTGTGATTTGTTTGTGTTGTTACTATTGGATATTATTTTACAATATCTGACACACTTATGGTGTGATGGGATATTTGTTTTTAAATTTTTTGAATTTTTATTCGTGGACTAAAGTGGCAGGATAGTTGATTCTGCATTAATCATTCTAGGAACCTTGGGTTGTTGTTACATTCATCATTCTAGACACTCATAGAAAATGGGTTGTAGGTATGTTGTGGAACTTGAAATATTTTTACATGTTGTGGGAATGAAATAATGATGCCAAATGATAACAAATGAGTGTCTAATGAGAACCATGACTGATGAAATGGAAAAGATAATGTTAATTAAATGTTGAATTAATTAATGTGAGATAATGTGATTAATTAATTGATGAATTAATTAATGAAAATGAATATAACCTTGTTTACAAAGACCTAGGTGTAGGATGGTTATGTGCAGTGATAAGTCAAGTGTTATAGCATGGAAATAAAAAAGGTAAAAGACACTTTGATTCTTATTGTGTTAGTTTGTACTCTTAATTAAATGTTATAAGGCTTCACTATGAGAAAAGAGATGTGTGTTCAGCTTTGTAGGAGTATGCCTCCAAGATTCTTGTTGACGGAGACACCAAAGGGTATGGCCTGAAATGAACATGCATATTGGGATCATGAGGAACAATTAGTGCAAGATGGGGATGAAGGGGAGATGTTTACAGAGAACATCACTTGTTTCGTGTAATTCATGGAAAAAAATCATGTGTGGGATCAAAAAACCATTTTGGAGTTGACAAGGGAGTTTCAAATGCAGCATCGTCTTACTTTTACTAGAGAGGGTGGACCCGAGGGAGTTGAATTATAGATTTAATCCATAGAGACGAAACCTTAGAATTTGGACACACTAGATGAGAAGAGGGTCATATTGGCTGCTTAAAAGTTGTGGGGTGTTGCAATGCGATGATGGGACACTCAGGTGCGATCTGTAATGACTGCTCATATGTTATGGAAGGACTTATTGGGGATGTTCTTGGAACACTTCTATCTATACACACTATGAAAATAGAAGGATTCTGAATTTATGAATTTGATAGAAGGAAGCATGTCCATAATGGAATATGGTAAACGTTTCATAGATTTTGAGTGTTTTTCCCCATCTTTGGTGGTAGATGAAGCTTCTTTTGAAAAATTATTTTAGGACATACATAAGTGTAAAATTAAGTCATAGGTGAATATATTTAGGCTGATGAATTTTTTAGAAGTGGTTAATCAGGCACTTATTTCATAGGGGAAACTAAAGGAGGATTCTAGTACTGGACAGGTAGATAGACGATCAAGATGTGTGCCTTCCGAGAGTATGAAGGGTCATAATGAGAATCTTTGTCAAGATAGTTGAAGGAATGGTGGAAAGTAAGGAGGAACAGTCACACAAAATCTTTCTCATGTACTTTTCTACCAGTGCAGTTTGCAAGGACATTATCATACACATTGTCCATGACCATCAGTGGAGTGCCAGTTTTGGGGAAAGGTGGGATACCAATAGATGTTCTACAAGAAGTAGCGACAAGCTGGGGCTGAGAGAGAAGCTGCTCAATGTAAGAGTATTGGAAGAGGATCTTCTACACCATACATGTCTGGTAGCTATATTTATAATGGAAGAGGTGGTAGAGGAAGTGGGTGTCGTGCTTCAAGGTATAAGCACACCTACCATTAGAGTGGTGTTACTTAGGGGATTCGGAAGACACCACATGGAATAGGGGTAGGACAGGTACATGTAGTGGACGCTACACTTTCAGAGAGAGAGAGAGAGGATAGTCCATCAATAGTTAGAGGTACTATTCCAGTTGCTTCTACTTTACCAACATTCATTTTTTTGATAACGGTGCCTCTCATTCATTCATATCTTGAAATACTGTTAGTGGATTGATCTTGGAGGTAGATTCCATAAGTGGGATGATGAATATTGATTCACTATGGGGAACACTGACTAGTTATATCAGGTTATGAAAAGGATATTCTCTTGAGATGGGAGTGTATCGTTTCCATTCAGATATATATGTCCTTGATATAATGGGCTTCGACATGATTATGGGCACGGACAAGCTAGTCACATACCCAGCATACATAGATTGTTACTATAAGAGAGTGACATTTGTATCTCCTGAGGGAGACCAAATATGTTCATTGTTGATAATGGAAAATGCATGATGGAAATGGTTGGACAACTACTCTGAAATTGGGATTGATCAAATACAAAGTGGGTAGTCGTTGGAAAGATGATGGGAGTGGTTCGCAAGAAGTCCTTCCACAAGTAGTAGATCTTTTTTCAGGATGTGTTTCCTGAAGACTTTTCAGGGTTTCCACCTAAAGTATATATGGAATTCACTATTGTGAACCTGTCAAGTGATGAGCCATTATCTATTCCACCATATATAATGGAACCGACTATGGAAATGTTCTCAAAACATAGTTGGAAGAGTTGGAGGATAAGGGGTTTATCTGTCCATGTACGTCTCCTCGGTAATCAACTGCATTGTTTTCAATGAAGGGTGATGGGAGTTTACACTTGTGCGTCGACATCCAAAAGGTGAATAAAATGACTATGAAGAACTTTTTTCCTATTCCGCATATCGATGATCTATATGACCAGCTGATGGGGAAAGTGTGTTCTCAAAGATCGATCTCTGATTATGGTATCATTAGGTGAGATTTCAGACATTTTATATAATAAGAACAACTTTCATAAAAAGGCATGGCCTTTATGTGTTTTTTGTAATTCAATTTTTGTTGAAAAATGTTTCAGTAGTGATTATGGCCTGGATGAACATGATATTTCATTCGTACATAGATCAGTTTTTGTTGGTGTTTTTGGAAGTCATCTTAGTGTTTTCTAAGAATCATGTCGATCATGCTCAATATCATAACATCTTCCTCAGTACTCTGATAGAGAATCAATTATACTCCAAGCTATCTAAATGTCAGTTTTGGATTGAAATGGTACACATTTCAAGGCACATCATCTCAGAAGAAGTAGTGGATGTGGACCCAGAAAAAGGGAAAACATTGATTTTTTGGGAGCATCTGAGGAATGTTTTTAATATTTGAATTTTTTTTGAATTTTTTTGTTATTATATGTGGTTTATCTAGGAAATTTCATGAATGGTATAAAATCATACTTGTATGAGAAAGAAATGGATAAATTTTATTTGGATACAAGAATGTGAGAATTATTTCCATGAGATGAAGAAGTTCATGACATCGACACCAATTTTGATCTTACCAAAATCAGGTGATGAGTACATGGTGTATTGTGACACTTCTGGGGTCGGACTCAGAGATATGTTGATGCAAGGGGGTAGAGTCATTGCTTATGTATATAAGAAGCTACGGCCACTTGAATAGAATTTCCCTATGAATGAACTTGAGTTTTAAGTAGTGGTTTATGCTCTTAAGTGTTGGCAACAATATATTTTTGGTGAAAAGTTTATAGTTTTTACGAATGACAATTTCTTGAAGTATATATTTTCACAACGAGACTTGAATCTTATGCAGCAAATATTGGTAGAGTATATGAAGTCATTTGATTTTGAACTCGAATATACACTAGGGAAGGGGAATATTATGGCTGATTCCTTGAGTATAAATACTCAGACTCAGTTTGTACATGAATCAAGTGAATAGTGGAATATGAGGACATTTCTAGAAGATGTGCATGTTGTAGTTTAAGAGAGTCATGAGAGGATGACTCTAGTTTCTATATAAGTGGAGTATACACTCTTGAGATGGACCAGGGACCGGAAACATGAGTATCTATAGTTCTTATCCTTCAGGTATATCCTTGAATGTAGGAATATAACATCATACTAGAAAATAGATGAGGATTAGGTCATCTATGTGATAAATCAGTTAGTTGGGCCTACGAGTATGCGAGAGGAAATCATGCATTAATTTCATGCATCAAGGTGGGCGGAACATCATGGGGTGACAAAATGTACCATGACCATAGATGTTTGTTTTTGTGGCTAGGTATTGAAAAAGAGATTGTAGGGTTCATAACAAGATGTTTCACCTGTCAACTGGTGAAAGCATAGAATCAACGACCCGGTGGCCTATTGCAATCGTTACCTATTTTGGAATAGAAGTGGGATGATGTGACTAAGGATTTCGTGGTAAGAATTACAAGGAATATTAGAAATAATGATTCTATTTATGTTGTTTTGTATTAGATAACGACGGTAGTGCATATATTTCTTATCAAAGAAACCTTTACAGTGGAGCAGATGGGGGAAATGTTCATGAGGAACACAGTTCCTTTGAACTGGGTACCACATAATATAGTTTCGGGTCGTGATTCGTTCTTTACAACATACATTTAGTAGGGATTATAGAAGGCGCTTGGTACAATGTTTCTGTTTAGTACGAAATACCACCCACATATATATAGGAAATTAGAGCATACCATACTAGTATTAGAGGATATGTTGTGAGCATGTGATTTTGAGATAATTGGTTCTTGGGAAAAGCACTTGGATTTAGTGGAGTTCACCTATAACAACAACTATTAAAAAACTATACATATGGCACCATATGAGGCACTTTATGGAAGACCTTGAAGATCAAATATATGTTGTATAGTAAAAGTTGTTAGGACTGGGTCTCATTTATGATACATCAGAACCGGTGTAGTTGATTCAAAAGAGTATGGATTTGGCTCACAGTTAGAAGAATTCGTATGAAAATAGATTAAGAGGAACCCAAAATTTTAAATAGGGTGATCCTGTATTCATTTGGGAGCCTTCTAGATAGGGTCACAACAGGATACAGAGGCGTGGCATGTTAGCGCCCAGATTTGTTGGACCGTTTGAGGGGCTGGAGGGAATCAGTCCTGTGGGGTACCTATTAGAAATTCAATAGAAATTCATCACATAAAATGATGTCATCCATTTCTCAAAACTGCAGTGGTTTCACTGAACCCCTTATCATGTAATTGATGTGTAAGAAGTCGACCTCGAGATTGATTCTTCTTTGGATGAGAATCAGGTTCATGTGATGGGTTTCAGTGATAATGTGTTTTTTGGAAAGACCTTATTTTTATTTCATGTGTTATGGAAACATGGCAATGTTGAAGAGAAATCTTGGAAACATGGACCAGACATTTGGGCTCAATGGCCCAATATTTTGGGCTAATAACTATAGATATGTTTGGGAGTGCATCTTGGGGTCGAGTTTTTATAAGGTAGGGAGATTATAAGATTCTTACATTTTCTTGAGTCATCTCGAGCACTTGTTCAGGTACATTTAAAAGATTTTAAGTACCTTCAAGTATTATAAATGGATTGGGGTGTATTTGGGGGAATTTTTATGGAAAACTAATGGATAGTGGTTTGTGCACAATTTTAGAACGGTTTGATAAACCATATGACCAAACTATTCCGAGCATGAAAAACTGGACCGAGGGGCTGCACAGCTTTCACACTGTTCAAAACAAAATGGGGCCAAATCGTGCAAACCATGCAAACCTGGATAGATATTCCTGAACAGTTGGTGCACAATTTTCATAAACCTATTCCTCTTCCCATGAAACCATGCGTGTGGGATTTTAATAAAACAAATCCTTTTTAAACCAGCAGAACCCACTGGATTCCATATTTTCATCCTTGGATAAGGATTGACCAATTCAATTTGTTTCTAATGTTTCTCGAAGATATCCCAAGGCAATCCAAACACCGTTATTTGAGATTGGATTCCAGGATTGATGATCTTCTCTCCTATTGGTAAGTGGATTTTATCTTGATTCTTCATCCTTCATTTCTCTTATCTTTTCTAGGTTTTTTCATGGAGGATATTCACAATTTACATGGATCTATAACATTGGATTGTGATAGAGATATAGGATTATGAATATAGATCTATATTTTCATGATCTTGATGCCTTGGATCTTGGTTTTGTCTTTAGTGATTTAGATTCAGAGATTGATCGATGACATTCTTCTGCTCAGTTTTTTTGGGGATTTCCATTGGGCTTACTTCCATCAAGAAACATAGTTAGGTGGTCTAAATCAAACTCACATAGTCATTATTTATTATATTTGTATGAGTTAATGAATTTGATAACTTCCCTTGATAATTTAATTCATAAATTAAATTAATTAGGAATATGGAATTGACTTGGGATTTCTCTTGGTGGTTAATTGATAATTGATCACACATCTAACCAAGGGGGTTGCCCAAATTGATATTTGTTTTTGAGATTGATTTTGGGTTGAGATATTGTCTTGAGATATTGAATTTTTGTAATTGGGGAATTATATGTGTGGAATTAACTATGTGTAAACATATTGAAAAAAGATAATTAATTTAGAGAGTTAATTATGTGTCCAGATGTGATCAATGATAATTAATTGTGAGAATCAATTATGACTAGTATGAATTTTATTTGAATAATTAATTATGACGAATTATTTATGGAAAGAGAATTGAAATCATTAATTATAAAATTGATGAATTAATTAATGGGGTTTATTCTTACAAAATTGTTAAATTAACTAATCACCATCGAAATGTTTAACTAATCATTTGATTAGTAAAATAAAAATGTGGAAATTTCTTATTAATTAAATAATGATTAAACAGATGATATTTTGTGGTGATAGGTTTAGAGTCCTAGAAAAATTATAATTTGGGACTTGGACATGGCGTTCCTCCACAATAGTTATCCAAGCTTGAGATTAAGGGGTGATAGAAATGACGACCTACTCTGAATGATAATTGGAGTGCTAAGCATGATGGCCTACACTCAATGAGTTTTTTGGTTCTAGGAATGACGACCTACAATGAATGATTAATGATAATTAATGATGATTAAAATTAAAAATATGATTTAAAATTGGCATAATTTATAGGTTAAATATTATTTGGAAATGTGATAACTGTTTAAATTATGCATTGTATATATTTCTTCATAAATCATTATGCACTATCTTTTGAGTGGACTAGTTTTAGACATTTTTGGTGATGGCCTACTAAGTTGTACTCACACCCTATTCGGTTCACATTATTGGCACCCGAGAAGACATCATTGTTGTAGGACAGGATAAAGGAAATGCCCTGTGATAGGTTGCATTTTGGGATTGGAGCATGGGAGAGGGAACCAGATGTGGTTCTAGACCCATTTTGGATTCATGCTGTCTTTACATTGAGTTTCATTGTAGACACCTGTCACATTCATTGTGATAGAATATTTTACCTTTTAGATGAGTATTGAATTTTCATATATTGACTGCCTTATATCATGGTATTAATATAGTAATTTATAGGCTTTTGTACATGGTTATTTTTATTTCTTTCGATGATATTTTATTCTGATAATAGAGGATATAGTCTCCTCAAGACCAAGTTACCAAACCCTTTCAACTAGTCGGAACCGTCTAGCATATGTGGAGGCACGATTGAGGGAATGTGTCCAATTGGCTGGGGGCTCAATTTAGTGGCTACCTGGTTTGAACGTCATAGTAATTGATTGGTTCAAAAATCTTAAATTGTGATCATTTACGTTTGGATAATATGAATAATAATTAATCTAATATTTATCCCCTTGGTACAGATTAAATCGGGAAAATCAAGAATAAAATTAACTGATATTGTCATAATATTTAATCTTACATGACAATTGACGATTTTAATTCAAAACTTATCACCATAGAATTGATATTTATATGTTTAATGGTCACTTCTTCTAGAATATGTTTCTATAATATTTTAATTAGATAATTTACAAAATGTACCTCTCGTACTTGTAAAAATATAGTATGTGTCCTTACAGAATAAATTTTTTTTATCAATTTATATAAATATAATTTTTTTAATCATTAAATTAATTTTTTTATTGGAATATACATTCATTTTTTTATTGATTATATAATTAGAATAAATTCTTGTGAAATAGTAATACATTATTTGATCAATTAATGTCAACAAAATATATTATATTAAATATAATAAATGTCATACAATTCCGAAATAAATATATAGTACGATGAAATTTATAGATTAATGTTAAATATTTGTGAAGTTTACATTAATAATATTCAATAAACTAATTTTTTATTTATATAATGTCAACAAAAATTAAAAACGTAAAAATTTACATTATTGATAATTTATCAATGTAATATTTAATTACATTATTTAAAAATACTTAATATATATAAATAGGCCAATGGAAGAATCATATGATCTAAAATTGTATCCCATTTCCATTTATGATTCAATAAATACCTAATAAGGAAAATTATAACCCATCATGTGTGAGAGTATGTTACTACGGTTAAAGTTAATTTTTGTTAACTAAAAGTATAACTGAAAAAGTAACATTTTAGAAACCAAAAAATGATGTAAAAATATTTTTCTTTAAATTTAATCCCAACCATATCTTACCATAGGTTATAATTCATAACAATTCATATGAATTTTTTAAAAACTGGCCATATTTTTTTTTAATTTTTTAAATAAATTCATGATGTTCCCCCCAACTAAGATAAAATTCGAAACCTCATTCCACACTTCTTTACAAAACATTGAAATATAAAAATCTACCAGACCCAAAAAAATTTAATTTCAAAACATTAATAGAAAAAATTTAGAGGTTTTTATCGTTTAAAATTTCATACCATAATTCCATTAAGAACAGATTGAAATGAAGTATACCAATGATGTGGTAATCATATAACACAGTCATTGATGTCAATTTATTCTACTACATAAAATAAAACTGTGGTAAAAAACCTAATATAATAAACACGGTTTCATAAATATATTGAGTTATTTTTATATTTATTTTATAACCATATTATATCTCATATCAATCCCCTATAAAGTGAAAATTGTGCTCGTTCCTACATACAACATACAATCTCCATGTAGAAGTGAAAATAATTTTTATTCAACACTTTACATAGATGGTTATAAAGATGGTAGTAATGAGTATGACTTATATCGATGATATTTATTATATTGAGGAACTATAATATCATACAAAAACCTTAATAACATAAAATATTTTGAAAAATGATAACATCATTTCTGCTTACTTGTGTCTTACCACCTCCATGAGGGGATGTGATCCATTTTTCATTTAAATTTTACGTTGATTGTAGTATAGATAGTAATAATTAATATATATATATATATATAATATATATAATAATTAATCTATAATGAATAATTACTATTTATCATTATTTCATTCATCTTCCAAAATGCATGGACTATATTTACATTTATGTATGGTCTACCATCTCCATAAATCGTGTAATTTATTTTTATATCATGATCGTATATAGATGATTCTAAATATCTATACATTTAATATATAGTATCTTTATAAAATGGAAAGATAACTACATATGGTGGAACCATAATGAAATTATAGGGACCATATCTACCTTTTCCAAACATACATGAAAACTATGTTGTTAACAACCAAAACGATAATAATAATAAAATATAATTAAAATGGGTGATAAAATTTAATTAATGGATAATATATTATAACATAAATAAAAATATTGTTCTATAATGTAATTATAATAAAATTAATTTTTCCATAGAAGGTTAGAGAACCTACATTATTAGTCGAACATCGGGTAAGAGAATTCATCTAAATTTAGACTCCATTGTGTAATATTTGGTATTATGCACTTGTTTACTATTATGTGGGGGTATATACATCCAATTTTAGGAATCTAACATTAATATATATATTAATTATGATTAAATTTAATTTCTTGTTTACTTATCTTGAAGATTTTCATTATTTCCATCTAAATTATTCACTCATTGGAAATTTATTCATTAAAATAAATCAATATATAGAGGAAATGTTAACAATTTCTCATTTGACCAAATATATTTTTCACTAAAATCCATATGTTATCAAATTTTATTTAAAAATAATTTTCTATTATATTTAATTATCCAAGTAAATTATTTACCCATGATTTTCCATTTTAAATCAATATTAATTGAATATATTTCTCATTTTACAAATGTGGCACTTTATTAATTTTCCTACAAAACTGTATATGGAATGTTTTATTATCGTATATAGAATGAGTCTCTTTTCCTACTATCATGATTTATTTTTCATTGAATATTACAAGAAATATTAAAAAGGACATTTTATATGAAAATTCATTAAATTATAAAAATACAATTTTTTATATAAGTACTCTAAAAAAATGGAAATATTATTTAAAAAATAAATATGTTCATGTAATGGAATATCCATTAAATAATGAAAATAACCATTTTACTTATTCACCCCTTAGGATATCTTCAAATGACTCCATCCTTTAAAAAATTAACTGACTTTTGATCAGTGGTTATTACATTACTCTTAAATATCCACATTTTTTTTATCATCAATATTATTAGTTACTAAACTATATACCATTCTTATATACATTTTTATACTTTAATGTATTTAATTTATTGGGGAATAGTAGATAAATCTATAATTTTTATTAAACGTTGATATTTATTGATAACGAAATTTTTTCATAAATTAAATAAATTCATAGATAAATGTGGAATGAAATGGACATGGAGTGATCTGTGGTTTGTAGACATATATTGGAAAATGATGAGTTAATAGGAACCCTGAGAAAAAATAGTTAGAAAAATTAAATCGGTATTTAGACGTAGTTTTCGTAGAAACCCCAGCACTAAAAATATGAAGCTACTGTTTTACTTTATTAAATTAACATTAGATATAAGTAATCACATCCTATAAGAGATAATTGTTTGGTTGTCTTGGTAAAGTAGACATATACATGACTAAACTATTATATTTTATTACATCAATTTAAACTTATTTCTTTTAATAATGTCATTTTTACCATCAATAATATCTTTATATATCTTTCACAGTACCCTTGTTGGATTATTGGGAAATTAATAAATATAATGGAGCCCTGAAATTTTCAATAAGGTTTAAGTATATTGGAATCTATCATATCTCAACAAGAAAATCAAAATGGGAAAATAAATAACATAACACTAATACAATTTAAAAAAAAATAACATAATAAATATCTAAAGGTGAATTACTAAAAAATTCATTTAGAAATTATAATGACTATCATAACATGATAATGATTAACCAATATAGAAATGTAAATAAATGCAAACACAATGAATATAATCAATATACTGTGAATGAAATTCATCCATATATAATTTCATTTTGAAAATTAAATGGATGATAATAATAATTGAAATATAAATAAAGTATATAAGGAATCATTTTACATAATATTCTCATTAATTGTGTGACCCTCTAACGGAAAGGCCTTTGTCAAGATATTCTAGAACTGATGGATAGGTATGCAATAGAAATCCTTTTTACAGAGGGTATCCATTTAAATCAACTCATGAGACTGAAACACCTTCATGAAAACCCTATAAATAGTCCCGACCCATATGTGAATTTCTAATCATAATTGTTGGACACATGCCGGATTGATCATCCCTTTGAAATTGGATGAAAATTTCCCCTATTAGGGTAGCTACGAGCATTTATAATCATATGAAATAATACCCCACTATTGATTTTATTTCATTGAAGGTAGATATAGAAAATTGAAATTACACTATCATAGATGTTGATACTTTGGTGGGAAAACCTATACAAAATGGGTAGTTTGTGATTGAAGAAGAGTACATGAAAAGGATTGCAACCTCACCTATAATTCCCTCCCGACATGTAACTTTCATGTTTAGTATCATACAACCTGGAATGTTTATACTAATACGAAGAAAATGCAAGCAAAATATCTCAACAAAAAATTAGTTGTAGAGGTTTGGACAATGTTTTCCATCTTCCTATAAAATTTTTATTAGGGATGAAGACAAAAGGAATCATTTTTTCACTGTATACACATATGTGTGGTCACTATGGTGCTACACATGGCTTGTGTTTGGAGTAGAAATTGACACCAGTAGGGTGTCGACATACTACATTATAAAGGGAAGTTCTGAGTATGTATATAAGCATTTTTCTGTTGGTCAGTGTGGATATTTTCCTAGATTGTAACTAGAGAGGCTACAACACCATGTTGTTTGAGGAGAGTACTCCATGTATACATGCTAGAAATATCTCTACACATATGGTTGTGCATGCTGTTGATTCAATCTAGAATGGTTCAATGAATAATTATATGTTTGGTTTTAATATCCATGGTTTATTTGGGGTTACAGGTAGTCCAATACAACCTCTTTTACAAAAATCAGTGAGATGGATACCACCCATTAGCATGAGGATGATGGAAAAAGTGGATGACAAAACTTCGAGAGCACTAGGACCATCAGTCTACAAAGGTATTTTACCAAACTATCAGGGATTTTTTAAGGGTTTTATCATTATAATTATATAAGAAAATCATATTTGGCTGATCATTAGGAAATAATATATTCCATTATGAATTCTATTCATCACTATTGGAATGATCAATGGATTGATTTTGATTCTGAAAATGCAGCTATGGCTTTAAAAACAATGATAAAGAATGTCCCGTGGAAGATCCTCCCTAACGGGGATTCTTCAATGAATAGTCTTTGTCATATCAACCTTTTTGTTTCACATATTTGCAGAGAAGCTAATCAGGTGGCTACACTTATTCCAAGAGGGAGACTCTTGAAGGATTAACATTGTGGTCTTTCAGTGCTCCGAAGTACTGCAACTCATTGGTGAATCATGAAAAATGTGGAGATGTTAACTAAATAATATTCAAATCCCCTTGTAATTCATGATATTATAGTGTATCTTTACTTTTTATTATTAATTTTTTAGGACCATGTTTACTCGGATCATATATTTTTTAGTAAATAAATGATTAATATGCCTTATTATTAAATATTTATATTGTGTAATGGATTAAAATTTATCAATAAATCCCTGGTGAATTAAATTAACTAAAATTTAAAACAATATAATTAAAAATGATATATTTTTTATGTAATAATTACATCCATGATAAATAATATATATATTTATTTTAAATTTTATGAATAATTATCACATAAATGTGGTTGTTTCATTGAATTTTAATTACTAAAAAATAAATCATGGAATTAAATTTCTATAATTAACATTATCAAAATTATCATAAAAATTCCATATTAAAAATGATGGTATTAATTCAACATATCTTCATGGATGTATATGTACAATAATGGATATGCATATTTGATGAATTGAAATATTACAAATATTTCATTAAAAACATTATTCCACCATTTTCATGTTGATTTTGTTAAAAATTAATATTTAAGTAAATAATTTTCATTTAAAATAACCATTAAATTTACATTTGAATATTTAAAATACCAATTGTCCACGACTGGGGATAAATTTTGTACAAGTTGACATGTTTTTGAAAATTTTCTTCTCTAATTTTTAGTAAAATAAATATTAGCATTTTTTCAAATTTAAATGAATATTACAAAAAAAATATTTTAATTTTTTCAAGAAGGGTAATATTTTGTATAATATATAATTTTTATAATGTAGTGCTTCAAGTTTTTAAAAGACTTATTTGGATGAAAAGAGAATTTTAATCGAAGAGATAAATAATGTTTAATTTTACTAAAAACTTTTTCTAAATCATTTTGAAGTGAAATTTATGGGAAGAAGAGAATATTAAATTAAAAAATAACTATTCTCTATAAAATAATAAAAATAAATTGTAATATTTAATAATGATCAAATAATTTCTTTCAAGTGATTCTCAATTATAAAATTATCCTAATTAAAAAATTATCATGAAATAAACCCTTAAAATGATCATAAATATTAATTGTTAATTAATCATTGAATCAATTATTTATATCCAATTTAAATAAAAAACATAAAATATAATAAACAATATATTAAAATCGATTTTATTTACTTAAAACAATCATATAATAATTAAGACAATGAAGAAGTAATATAACCTAGTGAATAAAAATTGTGTTATGAAATTCATTACCACATTGTGATTTTCAAGCTAGAACCCTTGGATGATATATTTAAAATTATAACATATTACACCATGGATTATTAATTATTAGTTATATTGAATTTAAAATTTAATTTATACACAACATATAAAATAAAGGGTGTGTATAACATTACAGTATCCGTAAATGAAAGGAAATTGTGATAATGTCGCTTCCATCATGAATCATTTGGGGTGAACATGATTTATCCTCATTTATAATTATTTTTTCTTGTCAATAAATTATTATAAAACTATATACATATTTATTATATCATATATTTACCTTTTATAACATAATACCACCTATTTGAAAATAATAAATCATTAATTGAAATGTTTTTAGCATAAATTTCATTATTTTCCATTTTATTCATTGTGATGAATGATATTGGTCATGGGTATATGGTATATATCATTTAAATCTAGAATTATATCTGTTTAATACATATAATATTTACTCATTATATTAATTTTTTTTGTCATTCTTGAATTTTGGTCAAAGAAAATGAACAACATCATTTCGTGGAGATAATTGGTTGTACGCACGAATAAGGAACAAGATCATTCCATTAACAAGTAAATAGATATTAATTGGGTGATATATTATTCATAAAAATATAAATCATATCATATAGATCACATTTTTTCATTGTATTTATTCTTATAACTCTGTATTTAATGTGTAAGTGACAATCAAATCACACGCTTCGTGAGGCGATTGTTCCCCGCACACTTGAGAGAAGTTATTTTAATTTAAATACAATGTACTATAGAAAGGTATAATTGATTTTGTAATTTAAAATTTACCAAAATATCATAAAAATAATTTAAATGTGTTAAATCTGCCATTATATCCACCCATTAAATTTTGTGGTGGAAAATGAATTACATCGGTTGTTGTGGTGGTGGCCCACCTTACACAATATAGAAGATTTTTTATGGAAGAGGAGATGGATATTGGTTATTATATTTTAAAATAAAAATATATGTATTGTGTGATAGTTTTCGTGTTATATTATCATGATTAAAGATTTTTTTTGTGTCGTGGAAGGAAAAATGAAATGAAAATTATCCTTTTAGAACGTTGCATCTTCTTGAGGGAACTTCATTTGGTTTTCACCAAGATCATTACTATTATGGATTATTGATAACACCATGGTATCTAGAATGAATTTTGAGGTGTAATTAAGTTATTTGGTCAGGTATTATATAATATAAATGGATCCATAAGTGTGGGATAAGGAGGATAACGATGGCCTTTTCTAAGAGGAGGGAGAAACACAAATTGAATTATTGAAACAAATCAATTAATCCAACTCTTTAATCACACAAAAACATAAAATATGGTAATTATAAAACAATTAAGATGATAAGGTATTAATATTTCCTTAAATAATATATTGGATAGTATGGTAGGTCATTTTAGACAATTTGTTTTTAGTTTAACCCCTCTTAAATCAACTTTTACCCTAACTGCGGTAATATATTTTTCCTTATTTTACAAGCCATAATGATAAAACCATGATTTCTAATTATTAGTGATGATAAATTATTATTATTATTTACTATATTTATTCCATTTATTCAAATAAAATAGATAAATTTTGAAGAATATGATTTAAAATTATACCATTGAACATGATGAAAAAGTGGGTTTCAAAGTGAAAATTCAGATAATTATAAAACATTTAAATATCAGTATTCAATTTAAAAATTTATTATTAGGTAATAAGATACTAAATTTATCATATTATTGATCTATTTATAACATTAAATCCAATTTAAAATGGATTTTACCCTTTAAAAATATATAAATGAAAAGGTAGTTTTCAATAGAATATTGTCTTTTTTACTATTCATCAAAAATATGAAACAATTCAAAAAAAATTAAAACAAAATAACCCTAATATAATTTTTATCTAATAAATTAAAATTTTAAGATAGTTCTCTAAAATAATTTTTATGAAACTAGTATATAATAGTATATATTGTTTCCCAAAGCCAGACTAAATGATCTTGTAGTATAAAATATAGGTCTATGAAAAATTTTGTATTCATTAATATTCGTTTTATTTTTATTATAATTAATAGATATCCATATATTTAATAATTTATTTATAAATATTCAAACAAAAAAATTTAATTTCTATGTTAAAAAATTATACACTTTAATAGTTCATTTAAAATTGGGGTTGTGGGTTCCTTAAGTAATCGAAGATATTAAATTTAAAGAAATAAATTTTGTGGGTGATTTTCTCTCAGTTTGTCTTATTTCTTACTCAATAAAAAATTCTTATTTTATAATTTTTTTGTGATAAATTTTACCAAAATTAAATAATTTTTTTCCTGTCAATATTTTATTATGCTCCAAAGTAAATTTTTTGATATTTTTGAAATCAATTATTTAAGTCCTAAATTTTAAAAATGGTAAATAAAATAACCACATACTAAAATAGAAATTATAGTATATATTTCATATGGAATAATTAAAAACATTATTTTTTGTAGGATAAATGTTGTGTGATATTATGATATAGAAATATAATAACATATAAAATCAGTATAGAGAGTGACTGAGGTCATTAATTAGAATAATGTCAATGATTAGTTGAAAGTTAGGGAAATTTTTTTTGTCTATATTAATTTAAAATACAATTATATTCATTAAATATAATGTAATTCAGATAAGATATTTGATACAAGATCATTTTCATAATTTTTTGGAATATATTTCTTTCTATGTATATACAGAAATAAAATTACATGATCTATTTCTATTATAAAATAATATTATTATACATTGGTTGTTCATTGATCAATTTATAATTTGTATCATTCTCTAAAAAATAAATATTCCAAAATTTATTTTTTTATTCCCAAAACACTAAAATTTACTTTTACTAGATCATAATTTGTATTAAAGAGTGAAAAAAAATTCCATCTATATTAAACTCTTTTACAAACCCAGTCTATTTGAGAAATGTTATCCAATATTATAAAATAATATATAAACCAGAACAATAACACCTCTGAATCAACATTCCTATTTAGTCCTAAAATCATTTATGTAAAAACAATTTCATATTAAATATATCATCAAATATTCTATTGGTATGGGATACTACATTATCATCATTAATTTGTGGGTTCTTGATCCATGTCCATTTTAGATGAGACAAGTTGTCCCCTATAAACAAGTTGTATTTTTTAAAATATATATTAGTATAATTCCAATATCATTGAAAAAATTTGATGACCCACAATTACTGTAACATCAAAGATTTAAAAAACATAATTATTACCAATAACATTAATCGTTTGTTTAAAAATTAAATGCATTATCTTTTCGAATCATTTATATACATAAAAAATAGGTTTTATTATAATAAATTAATTTAAAATATATACTTAATCAAGTAACATTTCTATAACAAAATTTTTCAAATGGGGTGTATAATACTTTAATATTATGATTGACCATAGACTAATGATAACATTATAGTATATATAATCCTTATGATAATGAACATTTATTTTCTTCAATAAGTTTACCCAATCATAAATGTTTCTTGATTATTTAAAACACCCTATTATGTTTTGAATAGGTTTTTTTCAAGTTAATTTAATCATTTGATATTTCTCATTTCATGCAATAGTGAATATTGATTTTTTTAAAATGGAAGCACTATGTGTGGATTGCATTATATTTAAAACAAAAAAATTATTATGCTGTCTGGAACACTATTATTAGCTTTTATTAAATGAAACACAATGTTATTATTTTGTTACATTGAACAACAAGTCCCTGCAATTGCATTTGTTACACTCAAGGATGAGTTTTACCGAACTTCAATATACTATTAATAATATTGTTAAAATATTATTATAGATATAATATAGATTATGGAATATATTTTATAGATAATATTAACTAAATGGTGAAAAAATGATTTACACATGTAAATATAACTAATCCCTTCATTCACAATTAGTAGAAGTTAACGTAATAACTATTTGAAATAAATAGAATTACGTATATAGGAGAACTAATTTTCTATGTTCAAACTAAATTTTATCTCATTATATTAAAAAACTACTTTGGATAAATTTTTTTAGTAAATTTTTTATTTTATATTTTAAATCAATATTTTTTATATTCATCTAATTTATTTTATAGTTATAATGTAATAATAAATCCAATCTTTTGAATAAAAATATACATTTTTTACAATGTATGTTTAAAATTTATTAATGCCGAAAACATTATAAATATAATTTTTACACATTATTAATTTATATATGAATTAATATAATTCATATTTTAGTGACGATAATAAAAATTTACTTTGACTAAATTCTTTGTTTGTTTTTAAGAAGATTTATTTTAGGATAATAAGTGAAAAACAATAAATTTTAATTAAAAAAAAATTTCACCCTTTTAATTTTAATGTTTTATTTATTATTTGGTTTAAATATATAACTGGATAAATTATACATCATTTAATGCTTTCTAGTTCATTTTATTCAATTTAACCTTGATATTGGATATAAAAAATTACAGTCGTTTCGATCTTTTCGTTGAAAACCACTATCATCATATGTCTAAAGGATTACTTTTAAATTAAAATCTTTGACTTATGATATTTTAATTTGGATAATGGATTCATTATTTGGAATAAGAATAATTTATAATTCTAAAATGTTCAAATTATATTCGTACCAAAATTCATAGTGAGTGTGAATAAAATTAATTACATCGATAAAGAGAAAAATTAGCATGACAAAGGACTAAGAGTTAAACACAAGGCCCACAATTACATATAAAGACATAGAAAATAGAATATCTATAAATATTTAGACCCTATATTAGCATGGATATAGTATTATTAATTATTGGAGACTCATGTAAAAAGTAAAATGTTGGTGGAATTCCATTTTTAAAAATATAACAGAATGACCCTATACATCTAATAAAAAAGAAACTCATCCCTGCCAATTATTCACACTTCTCAATCCATTTGGATAACCCAAAATATTATAAAATAATCTCCAATATTACTTCCATAATTATATGTGACTCACTCTGTGAGTAAATCTATCCAATCAATAACATGGTGAAAACAAAGAGGGGTTACCGAATGAAGTGGAAACATCCTTCCCCAATATCTTTTGTTTTATATTGATTATACACCCCATAAAATCTTCTTTTTTAAAATGTTATATAAGAATATAAATATTATATGTATTATGATATGATTTTACTCTATGTTTTAGACCCATTATTAAAAACACTTCCATAGAATGGTTAAATAATATTGAATTCTTTTGTATCGTGAACTATAGCACCACGAAACGATGATGTTTTTTTCCTTCACCAACTCTTGTTTTTGGTAATTATGATGATAGATATATATTTTATGATATATATGGTATATATTGTTTATTAATTTTTCAATAATTGTTATATAAAAAATTACTTCAAGAATTATCTTTGTGTAAATATTATAACATCGTTTGTGGACATGTGGACTATCGCCCCCTCCAAGTGATGTGATTTGTTCAAAATTTACATGGAACATATTAAGGATGTGTTTAGTAAACATATAAATTTTTATAATAAATAATAATTCACCATTAATGATAATATATATAGGCCAATTAATTTCTTTATTTCAATACAAACATATAATGTAAACAATGTCTATATATATGTATGGCCTACCGTATACATAAATGTTGTATATAGTTTCATATTTATATGTATTATATATTATTATAAATAAATATATAATAAATATATATGATATTTATATAATTATTTACATACTATAATGAATTAAATAATTTTCTATATATAGGATCATGAATTAAAAATGAAAACATATTAGAGAAACTAAAGAGGTATTACCTGAAACATAACATTAAAATTGAGTTATTAATATATAGGTAAAATAGTGACATAAAAAAAATTATATAGTATTATATATAATAATATTTTTTATAATGTATATGTATATTAAAATTATATTTATTATATATTATTATTTAATATATTGACAAAATCAAGACATAATGAAAGGTTTTCTTGTCCCACTTTTATTTTCTATAAGACAGAAGCCATGTTCACATCATATTTTATTATATGTTGTATATAATTCCCATGAATAATTTATATGATTCATATATATATATTTATCAGTATTTACATATCAATATTATTATATTTTCTTCATGAGGTATAAGAATCAAAATTTACCAAATCAGTAGTGTAATTTCTTCTCAGTATGCGTTCATTGAAATGCATACCATGTTATGTCCCTATATTTTGTAGGGGGTGTATATACATCCCATTACCCTTTTATATCATGAATACAATTAATTTTGTGATATTTTAAATTTATTTTATTTTTATTCATTCATGGGGATTGTAATTCAACGTTACCAAAGTGGTAATAGATTATTCATATAGTCTCATTATTTATCTGGATTAATTTTTATTATTATTACATTGATGAAAATTTTTGAACATTATCTCATGAATACTCATGAATTTTCTCTTCCAATACTTATCCAAGATATATTAATGAATTATAATAATTTCTACTCATTGGTACTTATGAAAATTAATAAAACATTTTTTAAATCCAACATCAATTTTCTTTTTGGTCAAGAAAGCAGTGTTATTTCAAAACCATGTCTTCTAAAAATGATTCAAAATATGTATTTAAATTATACGATTATGTAGAAAGGAATATTTTACCAATGTTTTACATTTTTATAAAAAAAATTAGAAGGAATATTCTTGTGGTTATCTGATCAAGGAACTTTTCAAAACTTTTATGGTAGAAGAGGAATGTTTGGAATATATGAACATACCTGCTGGCAAGACCATAATTTCCTTGAATATTCTATTATATGTTTAATATTTATTTTTTTTAAAAAAATTCCAAATTTTATGGGGATTCTTCTAACATAAAGAATTTTTCATTAAAATAGTTATAAAATAAATATTTTCAAAAATTTGGTCAAATTATTTTCAAAACATCCTTTATAGGTTATAAAAATTATATTTCCAATAGAATGGATTTTAGTTATTTCAGTTATTTTTGATAAATTTCAATGAAAAAGGTTTTCAAATGTTTTTCGGGAATAAATTATAAGTATTAAATTAATTAGTTTTTAAAATGTTTTTAATCATATGCCATTAAGGGGAATTTTTTTCTAAATTATATCATGATTATTGAAATTTTTTATGGGAAATTGGTTTTATTGCTTCCTTTATTTCATTTCAGGATTTTATTCAATAAAAACAGTTTTTGAATGGTTTTTTGGTTTAAAATGAATTCTGAAAGAAGAAATGTTATTTTTTCTATAAGAATTTTTTTACTGATAGTTGAAATTTATTTTCAATCTATGCTGACAACTATCAATGTAACTCGTGACTTTATATAAAAATTATCTAATGGTTATAGTTATAATATATATCTGAATGGTTTATGATTTAATAGAATGATATTAAAGAACCCCATTTTTCTTTCATGGGTTATTATTTTCATGAAACATTCTTTTTATACAAATATATTATTTGATAAAATTATTGAAAATCACATATATTTAGTATAGATTATGATGATATTACATTAATATGATAAATATTTCATTTTTTGGTTTATGAATTTACTGTTTATGTATTTAGGGAACATGTTTGTATGATTTCATTAGTATAAGTGTGATATGTATATCTTCCCTAATGAATTGTGTAATGATTTATATCTCATGATATAATGATAGGAATCAAGTCGATGATCATAATCCACTATGGAATATGGGGATACCTAATTCCCTAAGGGAAGATAGGGATACCTGATCAAAAATTAGAAAATTGGGAAACCATATTTCTTATAAGGAAATGACTCCGACTTGGGAAGGTGGTGTTTCTCACCTAGTAAGCATAGTCCACATTAACTGATATGTCAATTTTTTAAAATACACTATCACTTATACGTAATGGTGTAACTTGTTTATGTGAATGCCATAAATTCTTTGTATTATTCCTTTGTTTAGCTCATATAGTTCATGTTCCTGATTATTATAAAATTTCATGAATTTTTAACTATAAATATTTATACCATGTGTCTTTATTATAACTATTTTACATATTTTATTATATTAAAACGTTATTCTAATTTTCTCATACCCTTATGGTCATATTTTGATTATGTATTTCATTATTTACCCGTATTGGACAATCGATATCACTTATTTATTATGTTTCCTTTATCAATTTTTTAATAATGGTTTCAATTTAGGGTATTAATGGGAATATATTTTGTGAATATATTGAATTTCTTTCACCAATGTATAGAAATATGCTGCATGTTTCTAATGATAATAAACTATTATGGTCATTAGTCATGTTTGTTTGGTAATGTGCTAAATATTAATCTAAAATAATGTAATATCCTTGTATGTGATGGCTAGATCACAGTAGTTATTATCAATATAAAGGTTTAGTTAATATTCAAAAATTATGATTAGAAAACATTACATAGAATTTTATGGGTATTTCTATGGATATGTCTACATATTTACCTAAATCTATGTATATGGATGAGTTAATATATAGGAGACTATAATGGTATTATCATAATGGATTAAGAGATTGAATTCCCTGAAATTAAACAAATTTCTGGATTCTAGATATAGATGTTGCTCATGAATAGATGTACATGGGGTTAACAACTCTTAAAAACTGTATTCATCTAGAATCGATCAGGAACTGGGGCAGAACAACAGTCCTTGCGACACACGAGGTTTGACACACCCAAGGGAAATGCTTTCGAAATCCACATATTCATTAGAATCGATTTAAACAGATTTAAATATATTTTTAATATAAATAAACTAGGATTATCTCTTGTTTTTTAAGATTAGATTTTCTTAAATAATTGATACATAATATAAGAATTTTATCATGATTTTGTGGTTTTTCATAGTGATAATTGTTCCCCACCATATGAATATGGATTTCAGACCATTCTAGGGACTAAAAGGAACTATGTAAACATCGAATACTTTATATGTTTAATATTTGTGAATTATAAAAATTCATATCCTATGTGGAAAAATAATTAATAGTATTATGATGGTTATATGAGTATTAGTTATACTATTGAAGATAAGGAGATTTTGAATGACACATAAATGGTATAGGATGTCATTATAGTATTTTTTACATTAAACAATAAAACCATAATATTATTAAGGATGAGTAACCTTAATAAATAAATAATATTTCATATTCTATGAACCATGTATAATGGAATATGTTGATGAAGCCTGAGTAATGGTTTGAGATTAAATTTTGGTGATTAAATTGTATATGTTTTTTGATTCATATATATTTTAAAAAGAATAATGAAGTATATAAGGATTGTTTTTATACTTTTTCCTTTATATATTATAAATAATTTTTCAAACTATAACAATGTCCTATAAAAATTATTTAATATCATGTTTAAATTATGGAAAGGTAACTATTAAGTTATTCATGAGGATAATAAAATAATATTTTATATGGTTAAAGAGATGAAGATTTGGATAATGTAAATTGGATAATATTTATGACCTATGAACTGATACATGATTGGTTGAAAAATAAGTCTATGTTATCATGGATGAAGTCTACAACATTATGGATTTATGGAATACATCATGTAATATATTTAATAAGGAAGCATCCATGAAATCCAAATTGATTTATTGTAATTAAGGTTATTACTATGTTTCAGAAGATTTTATTAATAGAGTATTCACATGTTTCTAATTTGAAAGCCAAGAGATACATTATGAGATAAGAGGTATCAATGATAAGATTGTTTATTTACATTATTTATAATGTTTGGGATCATCACCATTGGAATGGTTACAATGTTAACAATTTATGTAATGGTTTGTCTAAATTCTCAGATGATGTTTTAGAAGTTAATATATTATCTCTTTATATGAGAATGTCTTCATATTGGACAACTTCTGATAGCCATTTTTCGTTATTCTAACCAATTATAGATGGGGTTAATTATCATTCTATCACATGATATCATTGTACCATCAGAAATAATAAATCACCATTATTTAAATGAATAATAGATGAACTGTAATGTTATTGGGGAACAATAATGGATGATATTTTATTTTAATGAACAAAGAATATCTTCTAATGAAAAGTATTAATTCTTCGGAAAAAAGATCTTGGAAAAAAAAATATTATCCAAGTACCATCATTTCTGATGAATCACGTGGACCCATCGATCATCACATTTTTTTGACATTATTATCCTTAACTTTCTACTACCCAGGTTCTCTATAACTCTACCTCAATACTTCATAGCTATATTACTCTTCCTTGTCCGTGTATTCAATTTTAACCTATATTATTTTATGTGGATACCTGGTTATATATTCTTTGGGTAACTATTATGTTTTGACCTTTCAATTTTAAAAAATGTTTTTGTAGTCCCTTTTTAATGTGGGATTTTAATACAAGATAATATGTTTTTTATACCTTTGATAAACCATAATAATTTCATAGGTGAAATTCACATTAAGTGGGTGGGGGTCAAATGTAATACACTTTGATTTTGTGAATCATTTTCTAAAAATATTTTATAATTTTGATATTTTCATTCTACACAACACAAAATATATCTTTTTTTATACCAAATCACTATGTGTGCATTGAAATATAAACAACACCATGTAAACCATTCTCTACACACAACACATATTTTTGCTTGTGGTTTATGTAACAATATGTTTGGATTTATTAGATGCAATACTGAGTACCTTCAATAGCTTATGTTAAAAAAATGATGAGTTTTATAAGAACAACAATATACTATTAATATTCATATTAAAATATTACAACAGCTAAAACCAATATAAGGAAATGGATATTATACATAATCTAATATAAATTTTGAAAATATTACTTACACATGAATATAATAAGAATGATTTGGTTATTAATTATTACATGTTCATAATAGATCTAACCTCTCTAGTGCATTAACATGTTGGAATATAGAATCTGAGGGGTTATAGGTGGTAGAGGTGACTCATTTCATCACCCTTCCAAATTTATAATTTTTTTTCATGAATTAAAATGATAGATCACCCGTGAAGGGGCTCACCATGGATCTCATTCACTAGAGGTCACTCAATGGATGTGGATTGCTGGAGATGACTCGGTGGTAGTCACTTGTAGGTATTTTCTCACTAGAGGTGACCCATGAGTAGTGTCTCACCTCATTGTGACTCACTGAAGTTAGTAGGTGTTTCGTCTGATGGTGGCTCCCCGAGTGGTTTCCCAGTGAGCAGTGACTCTAATAGAGGTGTACATCCGAGTGGTGACTCACAGAAAAGTGTATCTTCGAGTGGTGACACACTAAATGGTGACTCATATAGCGGTGCCTCTTCTATTTGGGTGTCAGGAACATTGTTTCCAATATCTTTTTGTTTGACCCTTTTGACATAAAATACATTAAAGGCCTTAATTGGAGAGTTTTTAGACTAGTTCAAAGCCCATATATCATTTAATTAATGACTAAGTGTCATTGGGATTTTACTTGGTAAAAATAAATTACATTGACAAGATCATCTATTAATAGAAAATCAAAAACATATTTAAACTAAAACCCAATTTATATCTTTCTAATGATGAGATACCATTTCCCTTTTATCATCCTTATTTATTTATGTTTATGTGAGACTCCCCTAACCCTTCCACCCAGATGATTCAAACGACCGTGTTTTGGTTATGAGATTGAGATTCCCTAGAGAATTTCTTGTTTCATCTGTCCCTTATAATGTTTGGAGATAATAAATGAAACACATCATTCATGGAGATGGAACGATAAATGTAGGCATGAATGATGATTTAATTTTTATACCATATTAAGATAATTAAATTAAAATGGTATATTTATATTATAAATATAGTAACATATCTAAGATATATAGTTTGCATAGTTTTATTAAGATCTTCCTTTTTAAATTCTAGGTATGGAATAAATGTGTCACATCACTATGATGTGGTGATAGTCCATACAACCTCAATCAAAATTATCATATTTACACAATATAGAAATCATAAATGTATATCATAAAATAATTTTAGAAAATAAATAAGTTATAAATATCATTTATATAATTTCAAAATAGAGTTTTATTTTATAACTGACACAAATATTGATGGTAAAGAAAAATGAACAATTATATTTTGGTGATGTAGTAGTTCACCATACACTAAAACGGTATGTTCATCCACAATTAGTTGGATTTGTGTGTAATTTTATGTAGAAATAATAACATAACTACATCCTTGTATATTAATAATACTGGTGTTGTTATGTAATAATAGAATAAAATTTTATAGGTAGTGGTTAAACAAATGAATGGAAACAGAACATTGAAAATGTTACCTTTAAATTAGGTAACTCCATTTGGTATATACCAAAGGTATTCTTGGTAATGTATTCTTCCTAAAGAGAGGATTAAAGGTATATGGTAGGGTTTTTTGGAATCTATTTGGGTAGAGGTTGTTTGATCGTAAGTTGTTCATGAGGTGTGAGGAATTGGGAGAAGTGGTGGCATTTTATTGTGGAAGGGGAGTGGCAGTCTTGTAATATTTTGACAAAGGAATTGTTCCCACGTTTAAATGTTTCATGTGGATTCAAAAAAGGCTCAATTAATAAAAAGATAATATAAGGTTGAAATTTGTTCACAAAATATCTTTTTGAAATGTTTATACTTTTATTTAGGGATTATGTTTATTGTTTAGTTGTTTATTAAACATAATTTAACATTAATAATTAAAATTAGTTTTATTTATTATCATTAATATTTTTGGTAAAATAAAATAATGATCTATTAAAAAATTATAAATTATTATTATTCTAATTATTGAATCCAATTTTTTAAATTTCTAACTTATAATTGGTATAAATTAATATAATTTTAGTACCTAGGATGGGGCGGCAATGTAGGTTTTAAAGGTGAAAATGTCTAAATGTTTTCTATGAATTTATTTTTAATTAAAAATTTAAATTGATCCTAATGAACTAAATTAGATTATTTTACAATAATATGATAAAATTATACTTCAATACAAATTTTAAACATAATTTATCTTTATAAATAAATTATATGGAAACGTATTTTTGAACTAAAATTCTCTATTTTTCACTATTTAGTAAAAACAATATTCACTGAAATATACAAATAATTCAAAATTTGTTTGACTTAAAAATAAAAAGTTTGTATAATTAAAATAACCCAATAATTTCTATTAATATAATTTATTTGGATTCATAATATCCGTGACCATAAAAATAATGTCTTATAAAAATATTAAAATTTTAATCAATTGGTTCTTATATTCATTTATAATTAATTTACCAAAAATGAAATAATTTTATATTTCTTAAAACCATATTTTTTATTATGTTAATTAATACTATTAAAAACCTCTAATATAATTATAGTTCATGCATTATTATAATAATATTTTTAGAGTATATTATTGTTTGTTGAAATTCGAACTTGAGTGTAATAAAAGTCGTTGAATAATTTCATTGTTGAGTGTGACATACATTAACTCATTTTTTCATACATTAAAAGAAATAAAATATATTTAATATTTTAAAATATTAAATACAATATAAATTATTAGTATGTCATGTTCTTTTATATAATCATAGTTTCATGTCCTACATTCCATTGAAGACAATATTCATACTCTAGAATTTCTGGTTTTTTAAATATAAATAAATATTGTCTCAAAAAAATTATTTGAATTTTAGATAAAGATTTGTATTGGCCGTATTGAATGTTAAAAATTCCTAAAAGATGTAATGAATTCCTATATTTTGATATAAAAATTATTTATATTATAGTTATGTTTCATTATATACCTAACCAAATATGTGATGAAAATGAATTTCTATTGAAAGGGATTTATAGATAAATTGATTAATTTGATGGATATATGGGTATATATTGATCATTAAAAAATTGATAATTGAATGGAATTTCATATTTGACCCTTCTGAGGGGGTGAAAATGATATAGGTTGTGGACCTAGAAATTTTTTATAATATTTACCTCAATGTCGAGAAATGTACAAAAAAGTAAATATAAAACCTAAATATTAAAATTTATTTATATGAAAATAGAGTTTCGATTCTATAATACTATTGAAACATACCCTGATGTCACCCCCCTAAAAATCTATCATTGAGAGAATTTAATTAGAGTAGTAATTATTCATTTAAAATTTGATTTTTTATGATTATATAATAATGTTATTATTTTTTCACATTTATAGGGTAATTTTATTATATTTATAAATGTGTATATTTTTATTAATGTTATTTGATTTAATATATGAGTTTATGTGTGTCTATTTTATGAAGAAATTAGGGTACTGAATAATAATTAAATGTTATATACTTTGAGTTGGAGATGAATATTTCATAAATGGAATGATTCTGAATAAATTTATGTTAAATAGAGGTTATTCTATCCTAGTTATGTATTGTTATTATATTACAAGGATGATAATTAATGATTTTACATGGAAAGTGATTTTTTAATTCAATAATAATATCTAATAGGTGTAAGTAATTTTTCCACATTGAGGGTATCTCTATGATGTAAAAATATATAGGGTAAAAATTGAGTATTCCTTTGAATTTATAAGGAAAAATATTCATGTTATGACATAGGTGACTATACTAATGATCATATATATGGATAGAAATTTAATTATTGATATCTTATTAGAATTTATAATTTATTTATTTATTTTGGGTAGTAGGGAAGTATTAGTTATATATGAATTTATTATTGTATTGATTAGTTATGAATGACTGGTTTGTTTTTTCCCTTGTTATATTCCATGTCTATTTTTATGCAATGATAATTTATTTATAGGGAATGTTGTAAAAATTTATTCCATTATTGTAATAAATTTTGTTATTTATTATTTATAGAGTTATGCTCATTTTTTCTGATTAGAAAATCTTGAAACAAACTCTATATCTATTATATTGGAGGAAATTTTATGATAATGTTTAATATATAATTTTTTTTAATTATTATAATAATGGAATTATATTTTTCCTTATAATATATTTATATGATTATATTTGGTTACTTGGGGATATTGTTTAATAATAATACATGATTATTATTATTTATATATTTATTAATATAAATGATATTTTGAAAAAATATGGGAGACATTCATTTGTATTATATCATAGGGTAATTAATAATACAAGGTGAGAAAACCCATTATCTCCCACTTCAAAATTATCAACAAAATTTTAATTTCCATTACAAATCAAATTTTTAGAAAATGATTCAATTTTCATTTATATCAACTATTTCGTATTATTTTTCAATTTTCATTTATTTTGATAGAAGTATTGATTCCTTATACTCTTACAAATTAATATTAATATTTTTTTACAATAGGGGAATAAAAGGTTGAATATAATTGTTGATAAATGTTTGAAATTTCATCAATGGAGAGCAATTTATATGTTGTTAATATATGTTGATGTTTTTATGATAATATTTTATATTTTTATTTTTCTTATTATGTGTTTAGTTAATATTATTTGGGTTACTAATACTATGTGGTATTTGACAGAAAATTAAAGATATTTGATTTAATTTAGGAAGATTATTTATTTATACATTATATTGATTTTAAAATTAATGGGAAAATTTATTATTTAACGATAAAAATGTTTTTTTTGGGAAATTCAACGTGTGATTGGATTAATGGGTATTCTTTTAAAATTTATATTGTAATTTTTAATTTTTATAGTATAGAATAAATAATATGATCTTGGTAGTATATTGATGGTGGGATTTTTTTAATTAAAATTTTTAAAGATTCACATAATATGATTCTATAGAAATTTCTTAATAATTAGAATGTCTAACTCAAGCTTAGATGTACGTGAAAAAATATTTTTTCATCTTATGGGATGTCCCTATTTTATAATTTCGTATTACTATTTCCATGATTATTATTTTCCCATATATAAATTATTTTGGTGTCCTATAATATTTTTAATTTATCAATAAATATATAGGGTTTTTATAGTGGTTTAATTAGGTATGGGTTAAAAGATATGTATTTTTATCTTAGTGGATATTTTTTTTTCATGATTACTTGTTTTATTTAACAGTTTTTTTCAATGTTTTAATTTGATTTTATTTTATGAAACACAATTTATTTCATTGATTTAGGAATGAATCTAATTGAAATTTCTCTTGAATGGATCCTTAATTTCTAAATATGACTTCTTATAGTGATTGAGACACAACACCAAATACTCTTCCTTGATTTATAAATTTTATTTGCATTTATGTTGTATAAGTCCTTCTACACTATCATCCATTATGAAGTTTCCTATTTAACTGTGTGGAAATTATTTGGTTAATCCCTGACTAATATTTGGTTCTATGGTAGATAATATTTTCTAATTAGATATAACATCTTTAACCAAAAAATTTCCATGCCTTGTGGATGATAAAAATATTTATACTATTCCATTTCACTTGTATTTTTGGCTCTTTCAACCTTATTATTTATGGAAATTCAAGACGTTGAGTCATCCTGATGACCTTACACTTTCATCTTTATGATATATCTAATCCAATTAGAGTATTAATCTCCTAAATTGGTCAAAAGAAGTTGTTATTTTTAAGTGTCACCAAATGATATATTTCTAGACACAGAATTTGAATATTGGACTATGCTGGACATTTTTTGAGTATAATATTCTTCACATATTTATTTTTATATGATTTATTGATTGGTTGAAGATTTATTTTCCAATAGATGACTTGTTTTTCAATCACCCCAACTTTTGCGTTCACTTTTTTTCTATGATTACATTTTCTCCACATAAGCTAAATAAGGTAATGTTAATGAAGGTCATTGGTTCATAATTATATGATTTGAAATAAATATACATGATTTTTATAATCCATGGAGATTTTTAATGAATGTTTCCATACAACTGTTGCATCTTCTTCTAAATATTCTGGTTGTACCTAACTCTATTGATGATGCTTTTGGTTTGTTATATATGTGGATTATTTAAATTTTCCAACATAAAATATGATGGTTTCAAGGATAATTTGTAATGGGGATTTATCTAACACATTTACCCAAAAAATATTTCTATGTTTCTTCACCAACATGTCCATATAAAAAATTAATCATCATCTACTAATGTTGATTTTACTATCAATATTTTGTGATCCAATGACATATAATTTCCTTCTGAATAAGGATTAATGAAATTGAAAATCTTATGATCATAGAGGGATTCATAAACCCTCACAAGAAAATAAAATTTGGTTATGTTAAAATATTTTTTCCATCATTTCAATGTAATTGTCACTTCAGGCGGTACATAAACTCAGTTGTACTTCTTTAAAAGCCCAACTGACTAGTTTGCTGATGATTTGGATGTCGTAAGGATGTATTCTTGTAGTTATTAATCCTTGTATTCATTTATTATACTTTAGTTTTTATAATCATCAAATTAATTTTCTTAGAATATATTAATATGTAATAAAATGAATATAAGTAAGAAAAATAAGAAATTAAATATATCTATAGATGAAATAATAAAAAATGAATATGAAGAAAAAAATAAAAAATGGGGATAACATTCGATAATGAATTATCTGCTACCATATTGATCACTATATTATATATTTGATGATGATCCCATAATTAGGAAAAAGGGCCTCAACCATTTATCGATAGCCATGAGGCAAGATAAGTCTTTCATTTAATGAGAGGTATTTTAGTACACCCATAGTTTTTTATCACCTCACCATGATATATATAAATAAGATGAGAACATTGGTTGAAGATAATTTTCCATTGGTAATGAATAATCAAAATAAACCTATAACATCTCATGAATGAGATTTTTATTAACCCATGACACTCTTCAGTTATGTGAACAATAACCGAGTGTTACATTTCTTGATTTAAAAATTTTGTTACATGCATAAAATGTATGAAAGAGATTACTCCAAAATGTCTCATAAAATGATGTTAATAGAAAAAAGAAACCCATATATAATAATTTATATTATAAAGGAATTATATCCATTTTTTTGTATTTTATACACATTGTTTCTTTGGACAACTACATCATAAGAACCACCCATCCATTATAGAGATGGTTTCAACAATAATAATTATATGCACCATCATATCAGTGAGGTGACTATTTTAGTGCATACCCAATAATTTATCACATAATCAAATTCATTAAATATCTTTTTCTAGTTGACCATATATTATAATATATTAAAATTATTAAATCATATCTAAAACTATTTTTCAAATTTAGTAAGTTATCATTATCTTCACATGATATTAAATAATTTGCAATGATTTTTTGTACTATGAAAATATATTTAATATTTTATTTATGAAAACATTATAGATGATACTTAATTATAACAAAATATCCACTCAGTTATACAGAATGTGTGACCCCATTTTTCATTAATAGAACAAAAAATAAATGTAATTCTATGATTCAATAATATAATGATAAGTTTTGTCCCTAATAAGAATTCAAAAAAATCATGATATATGCGAATCTGAAATGATCTCCATCAATCACACTTATCATTATTCGTGTTTCCACCATTTTTCATCATATTGAGAAATTAATTCTCATTGATTCCCTTTTTCCATTACATCGATATACCATAATACATGATGTTTGAAAATCAAATATATCCTAGTAGTTTATTGTTGATTCTTAATATATAGAAAAAACTGAAGAAATGAATACCCAAGATTTATTTAATCTTTTTGGATGAGAACATTACGTTTCACTCATCCAAGAAGAAAACCATATAATATGAATAATAATTGTCCATCTACACACGTTCAAGTCTATCTTGATGAAGGCTCCGACTTTAATAAATTATATATGAGAGAAAAATCACGTACTGTTTAATCTTTGACTAATGAGAAGTTCAACAATAGACTTGTCCACCACTTAATTATCTATGTTAATATATATAATTTGGCCAATATCATATAATGGTATCAAGTTATCGATCCTAGGATTCTCACCAAGAAGAGATTATAAGGGAAAAAGTGAAATCTTTTCACCCATAGTATATTGGTGACACTTATATGACACTCCATAGTGTATACCTAGTGGGTAATATAGCTCACATAATGAATTTTACACTTTGTTGGATCTTCCTGATCACATTTTCTATCATTATATGAGAATCATACTCATGGAAACCTAAAAATTATTTTTTACCTATAAAACTCCATGTGGAACATCACTTAGGTATAACATAATGTCATTCATTGGATAATTATTTATCATTACCATTAACTAAATATATATATATATATATATATATATATTAAGTAAATCATGAATGTATGATAGGATAGATATTTCTATTTTAATATTATAATAAATTTTGAATTCATAAAAGTTATGGATAAATATTAAAATATATATATATACCCACCAATAAATAATATCCTATGTAAAAACAATATAAGTATCCTAATGTTTTCTAAATTTTCATGGTTTTGTTAATATAATTCATCATAAAAAATACATATCACGTCTCTATGTGGCCATATTATAAAACTCCTCCACTACCTCTTTTGTGAGTAACTTATATTTAATAATATAGTTGGAATAATGATGTGGTTTAGCAATAATTTTTCTAAATTATTAACAATTATAAGAAATAAAAAATTTATGAATTCATATAACATAATGTTTTTATATAGACATATTTTTTCAAGATTTAACTCTATCTACATTTTCCATCCTCCTCTTTGTAATGCATTCCGTGAGACCTTTCTAGTGAAAATTAAAATATTACAACTTTGATACTATTATATTATAATAAAATCCTAAATCCTTTGAGAGAAAAGTGAAATTTACATTATTAAAAAGCTAATAATTTTTTTTATATATTCCTTTACCAATATAATACATGTTCTTATATAATACATACAGTAAATCACTTTATAATGGGAGTTTTTAAAACATATATATTTGTTAAATTATTCATTAAAACTTTATGAAAGACTTTATATTTTTCATCATCATTAATTATATTGAACATGTTAGGATATTAACTCAAATATAATTTCAATATTAACCTAGTTTAATCCATTATTTTTTATCTTTTCAATTCTCTATGTCTAATATTTTACCCATTATCATCTCAGTTGTTATATTATATTTAGACTGTTATGCATAAATAGACAGTCATCTTTTTGTTTGAATATAAAATGTCTCCATATTTTCAAAAAAAATTGACCAAATATAATATTTTATTCATGTTATATTTGTTATTTAATGTGTTTGAAGGAATTTCAGGTTATTAATACTCTCTGATGAATCTTTAACTATATATAAAAACATCCTTATCAATTATTTTTTCCAAAATTTTCTTATTATTGATAAATATATCTTATCATATATATGAATTTAGATGAATGAAAATACTATTAATTCTAATTAATATTATATTTATTTAATACTATCTTTTCAAAAATGTCAGTAGAAACTCATTATTACATAACATATTTTTATTATACAGCACAAATTACTTATTCATTGAAATTAAAATTCTATATAATTGTGGATCCTATAAAATATATAAATAAAAATTAATTAATTTTTTCCAAAAAATCATATACATGATATGGACAATATATATAGTTTCTTATAACATTTAGGTATAATTTAAAAACCATTATATTGTTTTAATACTTATCCTCCCTGATAATTTATAAATTCAATTCCTATTATGTTTCTATTGAAGGTTAATGCATTAAATTTATGAAAAGAAATTCATCTTATAGTGTAATGTTTTAAACTATTTATCTATATAATACTTTAAACACAATAAATCATATACCTAGTTCATATTATGTATACTATGGGTATATATGGTAAAAAGTGTATTTATTTTACTCATATTTTCATAACTTTTCAATAAATGACAACATGATGAGTTACCTAGTTGGAATAAATTTTTACCAGTATTCCCAAAAATAAAATACAAAATCAAAATATTTGGTATCATGAAAATCCCAATCATTTTAAGATAAATATTTATTATAGAATATTTTCTATATATAATTTATTTAATACATTACTTTAAACAAAACCATCAATACAAATAGAATAATATTTCTGAGTGGGGAAAATAATTTTATTCATTATTTAAAAATTAAACATCATGATTCAGTAATGAATGCATTCCCACCCTCTATATACCATTCCATTACCTTCCTTATATTACTTCCTCCTCTATTCATTAAACCATATTTGGTTTGGGTGCATTTAGGTCTCCATGAGGTTGGAGAGATTTTTTTGGTTAAATGAGAAAATGTATCAGGATATATATTTTTTCATTGAATGGTTTTATTATATAAATGTGTCAATGATTTTATGGGGTTTTTATTTGGTATGAAAATATTCAAATATGGTTCATGCTTTTTCTTCTTAAATATACACTATAGAGAACATTTTAAACATATTCATGTTGTGAACCGGTCACACAATATTTATTCATTGTAGGTTATATAACATGAGTCCCATCAAAACTGTAAAAAATCACAATCCATGAAATATTTTCTCACGATTAATGGGTCAATCATGGTTAATTATTCTTGAGAATTTGCCTTTTATAAAAAATAATTAAAATCATGGATCGCAAGACATTAAAGTGTTTCACCATATTAATTATTTTGTTTGATAAAATATTAATCATCTTGCATATATAAATATTCTCCAATTTGAAATTCTAAAATTCCCCATGTATCCAAATGATATTTAGGGTGATTCTTGGCTTTCTCTCTCATTACATATCATTCCATTTGATGCATGATCCCTATAATGTATGAATGTATTTCCCCTAGTAATTTTGAATTTTATTTATTCTTTTACTTTAGTTGAGTTAGTAGATTTGTCTGCATTTATGGATATGTTTTTCCTTACTTTGGGACTTCTATTAATCCTTTATAGTATTCTACTATTGCTTTTCTTTCACATGAAAATTTTATTATTTCAAAAATAAATTTTTTAATTTGAATAGGTATTATCCATTAGTGAGTTCATTGAATCTATTCATGTGGATAAAATACCTTAATTACTATGTGTTTATTTCAATTAATTTTGGTTTTTATTGAATAATTTTGAATTTTCATTGGAATTTTCTCTTTTGGGAAGTTACAGTATTTTAACGGGGATTTGATTAAAAAACATTCAACACATAATGTATTTGATTCAATTCATTAAAGTATGGTTTGGATTTTTAAATGGATTTTAACATTGTTATCACATTGGGTGACCTTAGGCGTGTCAGAAATAAACCTATCAGTCTTTGTGTGTGTAATGTAAAATGATTATTTATTTCAGTTTAGTGAGTATAATTCAACTAGAGGATATATTTCATTGAATAGCCCAAGGTATGTATTTCAGATTTTTATTTATATCCAACGCATACACCCAAAAATGTTTTCAAAAATGGAATCCATTGTAATTAATTGATTATTTATCACATGATTTCATATTTCATTCATAGTTAATTTACACATTCTTATCTCATTGGGTATACATGGATTATTTCCTACATTCTTGAAATATTCCATGATTTGGTGAATATTTTATATTTTACAGAAATCCATGGAATCTTTTACAAATGTTTTATGTTATGAAAATCCATGGTAAAATGGGTTTTATTTAACTATAGAACAACTGAATACCTAATATAACTCAAAAATATTCTTTTTTTTATATCTTACAACTATTTGTGATCGAAACCATCATTTTTCATGTGGGATTTTGTAGATATTTTTTTACTAGACTTTGGTAATGGGAAGGGATTATGTAGCATCTGTGTTTCTCTTGTTGTCATCATCCTCATTATATAATTGGTTGGTTGGGACAGATAGTCACACAATGGCTGGTTTACAGTCATCATGTTTTATCAATATTGTATTTCTGTTTGGATTGAATTCTTATGTCACATGGATATGTACACTTTCAACCTCATTGTACTATACTAGTTTTTCATTTTCACCTTCATAACAGGACATGTTGTTCGAAATTTGTTTACATGAACCTGTATCGCAAAATCATAGTTGAGTTTTCTAGTTTCCATAGATTGGTTCATGGAAGATATGTACAAGATACATTAATTTTCATGATGTTTTGGGAAATTTCCTAGGATTGACTTAGTGTCTTGGTAAACAAGAGATAAGATCTTTATAATTTAGATAGTTTGTTTGAAAAAAGGGAATGAAAAGCTAACGTCTATGACCAAATCCGAGTTACCTTAGATGGTTATGGATTTTTCCATGATAAATAAATGATTTTTGGGGTTATTTTAAAAAATTTACATGGTTTTTATTTAAATGGACATGTTACATTCAAAATAAATCAATATTATTTGAGGAAATTGACTATTTAATTTTATTCCTGTAATATTAATGAATTTATATGGATAACTGAAGTGGGTCCTAAAATTCTGGGATATTATCATGATTGAATGGAATTTATGTAGTTTTTAGATATTTTTTCCTTGAATAGTTATTATAAATTTTATGAATTACGTTGTCAAATAGGTTCTGTAAGATAATATTTTACTTTACAATTATTTGGTATAAATTGAAATCCAAACTATTCAAACTCTAGGTGTGACATGTTTTGGTTACCTCGGATTTATAGTACATCGTGACTAATAATTTACTATGTAGAATCCTCCTATCTTATGTGTTGATAAAGGACCATACGATTCAGACTAATGTTTGGTCATATTACGATGATATTTAACTTTTTGAAAACTCAAGATGACAATAATGTTGGTTTTTTCACATGTGTTTTAGGGGGGTCAAGATAGATATGGTGGGTATTTATTATTAAAGCTATGTTTCATGAGAATATCCATTGCTTATTAATTGAGAAAATCATTAAACAAAAATTTTATCATATGATGTTTTCAGTGGAAATGAATGAGTAGTTTCTAACTTTTTATAGAAATGATAACATATCATTCTGGAGTATTCCACCCATTTTTTTAGTTAGAGAATTTCGTACTAGAGATAGTCATCTATGACTAACTAAAGATATAAGGGTTTTATTTGGGTTAAGGGGTAATATTTTTTCATTGATTATTCTGATGATCCATACAACCTTTGGGGTTATTTAGTAATAATGTGTTAGAAAATGGGAATATAGCTATATGAATTGGTTTGGATAGAAGTTTAGCTAGTACTTTCATTAGATAGTGTGTCTCAAGAAGAATGAAAATGTCATGCATAAGTACCCAGTTTTCATTCTTGACCATTTTGGTGGATAATTCATGAAAATAGAAGGTTTCATTCAATTAGTGTTGAATCCCTTGTTATACTATTATTAATATTTAGAGACTCCAATGAAATGACATCCCTGTGGGATATCTAACCAACTGAGCTTTTTAAAAAAAAATGATGTCCCAAATAAATATATATAGAACCACTCTCAATAAATATTCAATGGTACTTGACAATTTAAATAATATTGGTGGTTATTATCCTCAAGCTAAGGAGGATGTTCACATGGCTCTGAAATTTTACGGTTGAACTAATACTGAACATCTTTATTTTTTGTAGTATTCACCAGAGTAATATGAAGTAGGGTTGGTTTATATTAGACGTATGGTTTTCATCTTTCCAATGTGGTTCTATATTTTTTAATATATTTGATACTAACAAAATTATACTCTATGTTTATTTTATATAGTAGTATGAAGTTTGTATCATATGCCATTTCTGATGAAAACTACAAAACAATTGAAACATTGTTACTAAATTCAAGTATCCATTATGTTTGTGGACTATAGTTGAGAAAGAGGTAGAGTTGGACATATTGGTACTTTTTTTAGATATATTCAACTCTATTTTTTGGTAAGGATTAGGTGATCTTCATTAACACCAAAATTTAAATTTATATTTGTTTAGTTTAGTTTTTATATATGGATGAGATCACACATATATTTCTATTTATGTAGGATTCCAAATATGCGATAGAAAGTAATGATGTTTTTAATTATGGTTTGAAATCATGATAGATGTTATATAGGTACCTATAATTCAATTATCATCATTCAAGAATCTTACTTCATATAGTGGTGTGTCTTTACCCAGTGGTTTTGATGGATGATTTTTTAGTCTACCACCAAAAAGTGTTATTCAGTTTACCAAAGTCCATAAACATGTTATAATAACTATTTCTATATAATACTATTATATGGATCAAGACGAGTTGGTAGAACTATACATTGATGTTTGGGAGCTCATGGATAAGGGATCTATTCATCCTAGCATGTCTCCATGGAATTCACGTATCATACCTTCTATGAATTAATATAAGAGTCTCTTTCATTATATTGATTATTAAATGATAAACATGGATAACACCATGAAAACATATCTTTTATTTGGGTTTATTTTCACTTGTATCATCTTCAAGGTGGTCTTTTTTTTACAACACTAACATGTTTTCTAGGAAACACATCTTGTTAGTCTGAGAAAAATGAATTATCTAAGACAACATTCAAGAGATGGTATGTGCATTTTGTTTTTGTGGTTATGTCATTGAGTCAAACTAATTATCCAACGATATTTTGTAATTTTCTAGAAATATTATTCAATAATTAATATAATATTTAATTATGTTCATTTATGATATTTTGGTTTATACAATACCATAGGAGGGTCTCACCGATCATATTAATATTAGTCTATGAATTTTTTGGGAATATCACAGATATAGTAATATTTTGAAATGTGTTTTTTGGATTTAGGAAATAATGTTTTTGGGGAATGTCATATCGGTGAGGGAAATATTCCAAAATTTAAAAAATATATATACTATTTTATTTTATTTGTGTCCTATAAATGGTTTTTTTGTTATTTAATGATTCTTGGGGTTGGTAATATATTATAGAAAAGTTCATACTGTAGCTCTCCAAGAAAGTATTACTGGTTAAATATATAAACAGTAATGTTGGAATATTTTAGGGGAATGAAAATTTCTTAGATATTTTATGTAACTTAAGGTTATTAAAATTTGGATCAAGTTTTGATTATTCTAGAACCATGATTTAGTTGTGATATTTTCCATAATTCTTCATGAACATCTTCTTTGAGTGTCTTGATGTATTTGAAATAAGTGGGGGCCTATGAGGTTAAATAGTTATTCTCTTAACATAATAACAACCTTTCAAATGATATTATGTTGGCTGAAGGTATGACTGCCTCAAAAATTCACATCAATACCCTATTGAGGAGCAGTTTTTATAATATTTAAATAACAAAATAATGGTGTATATTTTAAATTATAGGGATTTAAATATTAACAATAGTTAATAGGTTTAATATATTCCTAATTTTGATTCGAATAATACATATACACTATGAAAGAGAACGTGGTCCTTGATGTGATATGTATGATATTACCAAAAAAAGAATTGATGAGATTTGATGACAAGTTGTCTCTGATGATTTTATTTATAGATATGAGAATCTAATTCGGATATGCTAGTCAGAAGGAGTGAATTTATTCAACAATAGAAGAATGGCCATTTATTTTGAGTGTATCGCTAAATCATATTATTGAAATTGAATGAAAACACTTTTTTGAAATTCTAATTGGTGGATATACCTCGAGTGAGTGGTCTCAATGTCCCATTTGTTCATCATATTTTAGTTGTATGTTGGTTTTTATTTTTTCTATGAGGGTGTAGTTTCTAGACATTGGACACCATATTTGTTAGTTTTTTATCAATTTTATTACTAATATTTTAAATTATGTCTTATATCAGTGTTTATGGTCTAGAATAACGAAGATGATGAAGTATTTTTCATTGCAGTATCTTATATTTCATAGAATCAAAATGGAGGACTAGAGAACTACTATATTGCTACAACCCTTACACAATATCTTATATACATGGATTGAGATTTAAACATACTTCATCAGTGAGTTAAAAAATAACCATAGTGTTGAGGATGTGCTCCGGTTTATTATCTATGAACTCCGGAAAATTTTGAATTTCATCCAAATAAAGAAGATGAGTAATGTTTAATACATTAAAGACCTTTTTTGTAGAGGTTATGACACATTGTGGGGTTAAATAAATGATTGTTTCTATTAGGGACCTTACATTCAAATAAATATTATAGAATGAATTTAAAGAGGATATGGTTCCCTAGTTTAAATTGAGCACAAATTATCTTCCAAAAATTGATCAAACAATGGATAGAGAAATCAATGTGTTGTAGTAAATGTTCTAGGCATGTTTGATAGAATTTAGTTATTCATGGAAACATAATTTTCCTCTATCTTGGTTTCACTATACCAACAGTTATTAGTACATGATTTAAATGAAGCCCATTCATTCCGTTGTATGGTGGAAGAGTATATCACTATAGTATGGGAAATACTTTTTGGATTGGTCCTTGGATGAGTCGAGTCTTCTCCATGATACGACATGAATGTTTTAAGTGATCTAGATGAGATAGGTAATGATACAGAGACATCCGAAATCATATGTAGACCACAATCATTAGCCTTTAGATTTTATGGTTTGTGATTTTTATTCTCTCATAGTTTCTAATATATTAGGACACTATTAGTTAGGTAGATAGGGATATGTGGTAATGTGGTTTATTAACCTCTTTAGAATGTAGAGAATATTATAATGGTGGGGTATCAGCTGGGCATGTCTTCTTGTATAACTTTGATCCACAACATGATTTATGATTCCTAGGTGAGTATGTATTATTAAATCTTTTACATGTCATTGAGTTGGATATTAATCTTGATCTCAATGAATATATGGTAGATAAAACATTTAATATTATGGATATGTACGAAATGTTACCACGTGGAAGAAAATTCCCTTGGTCTTTGAACTATATTACAGTGGATGGGATAGACATGAGTGTTAGGAGAAATAATTGTTGATGATGTAATTGTGAACATGAATTTTGACATGTTTGGGTTGATAAGGTAGTTATGGGGACAAAAAAACTATGGTGGTGAGATTGGGAGATTTAGTTACATTACTTGTTGTAATTATTGACTCACAAAATTATTCACATCCCATATTCAGTGCATTTCAAGGACAATGAGTCTGAATATATTTTTTTGGAAAAATTTCCTAATGTTTGGGGATGATTTTTTTCTAGAGTAATATAATATGAGTATAACATTTTCAATGGTTTATAGGGGCTACCCTAAGCTATGGAATGTTTTAGAGATAGTTTCCAATTTTTCTATTGAATGTGGACTGCAAACTACATGACGCACATATACTCATCATGACATGATTACTTAATGTGAAATATTTATTGGGAGGATATTTTGATTCCCATTAACATCATGAATGATGTGAATCCATGAAATTTATTGACATAAAAAACGATTCTATTGGGATTAATTAATCTTGAAGAGACACATTTTTATGTCCATCCTTAAAACCATGGTATTAACAATGTAAAATTTGTTAAATAAATGATTTATTAGGGTTCAATGGTATCTAATGAAAATGAACATATAAATCTCCTCCTATGTTACCTGAAATTTTCCCCTTGATCACAATGGATATTTTGGAAAATATTGGGTGATATTCCTCTTTTTGGATCAATTTATTTTGCATTCGATCGGTATTATTATTGTGCCACCAATACATAGTAAAATGTTTCATTTTTATTCGATTAATGTATTTGAAATAGGGGTGTTTTTTATAACTTTTTATTGAATTTTAATCATTTTGAGTTTTCTGTAAAGCCTTTGATGTATTCCATCATTAATTTTATTTTTGAGGATATTATTCATGTTTCCAATCTCCAGTAGGGACAGTGTATATGTTACCTCTTTTATTGTGGATGGATAATATTACATCTGGTTTCAGAGAATAAATTTATATGTGCTCTAGTAAATTCTATTCAGTTGATTATTGGATTTAAAGGATTGTATATTAGAAAAATATTTTTTTAAAAGATAATTCTTTTAAAGGGGACTTCATTAAATGTGATTGTACTGAAACTGAATAATTTATAGAATTCCATAAAATATATTTTGGAAGGCATTACAATTTGGGTAACATAATTTGTGTCTATATTAGATTTATCACTCATTGTGTTCTTAATTACATGGGTGATTTTTTTGTCACTTTATTGAGTTTTATTCTACTATTGTTTCTATTATGTAGCTCCAATGTAGTCATATATTACACTATTTAATTCATGTCTTGGACATATTCCATTACATTAGAGCCCAAATGGTGTTATTTTTCATTTATGTATTATTTATCAAATGATTTTATATATCATGGTTTATGTGAACATTATTATCATATGATGTATTCATGGTTTCTTACCTTCCATCTATGAATATTACTTGTGTTTTTAATTATGGTATGTTTATGAAAGTCAATGGAATGTATTGAAATTTTTTATTATATGAATTTGATTGAATAACTTATTTTTTTATTATATAACTAAGGAATTATTGATATTATAACATCTATATATTCATTAACGATTTCCATTATATTTGTATCTATTAGATAGATGTTGATGTCGGTTTCTAGGAATTAGATACTGAGAAGGATATTATGTAGCTTGAAGCTCCTCTAGTTAACGTCTTTGTATCAGGATGGTTTGCTGGTAATTTATAGCCAAATAGATATTTCATGAGACTCGTCATCTTTTATCGGTATGGTTTAGCCTATATGTCATGAATTTGTATACGTCATGGTTATCTCATCTTGCATTAGCATTGTAAAAAATTTATTTTCCTATTCCTAGATTACAATGAGACGTGTTTTACCCACAATGTTTTTATTTTACCATCTGTGATACCACCTTGGGTGGCCTGTTTAGTTTCTTATCATTGGATCATTTTATTACTTCCTCATATATTAAGATATATAGGAAACCATATAGTTGATATCATATATCAATGACAAAAAATTAATTGGATTCTGTTAAGTCTATATTGGATGTGGACTATCTAATATGATTCATACAACCTTTAATAGAATTAATAATACTTCTTCACTGATGTTAATTATTTCCATAATGATATTTTTTCATTTCATATTCTATTTTGGATTAATTTATTGTGTTTCCTATCTTCAATTTCTTTATTCAAAATATAGGTAAAATATTTTACTTTCATATTATAAACCATTCTCGAGATATATGACCTTGGACAACCCATATCATTCACCTCCATAGTCACAACATTGAGGATGTCTGATAAAGGTATACTAAAATGGTTGATATTTTATGTAAAAATTTCTTGATCCTCATCGCTTGTGATTAAAAAAAGAAATTTGTCCCAAAAAATACATATTAGCTGAAACCAATCTCTAAAAATTATATGTATAACCATCCATATTGACCAAAATCATGGATAAATTGGATCCAAAAACCATCATTCACCGAAAATGTTCATTGTACCCTTCATATTATTCAAGGATATCATATATCAATAATTACTTTTAGGGGTTTCATGACTTGTATTGGTATCCAGGGTATCATGTTTCTTGATATTTTATCATATGGTAATGAAAATTGGTTTTGAGAGATAATTTGTAACATTTACCTAATTAACAGAGTTATCTAAATCATTTTTGAATAATGTCACCCATTGGTTTCATTATACGAGGTAGTTATTACAAATAGAATATTAATCGTTTTTGATAACTGTTATAAAATAAATATTCCTGTGGAATATATTTCTTCCATTTATTTTTCCCTCATCGATGATTGATCTCAAGAACAATTTTTATGATGATTCCACAAATTTGAAGTAGAATACATTATCAGAAGAGTACCATTTTTATAAATTATTAATATAGATAATTAATATATTGTTATTAAATAAAATGGGAATCATTTTTATAAAATAACTTATAATAATGTATTATGTGATCCATATTTTTCATTTACATAGAATGGTTTCTATAATAAATATTATGATATTATTTACATAGAACTTCATTCCTATTAAAACATTTTTTACTCTTGCATAGCTAACTGGAATACGATATATATAAATGATCATATGGATAAAATCAACTGTATTCCACCTATATCCTAATGTTTAGTGTTTCTAGTGTATTGTAATATAATTAAATTACTGTTAATAATATGAAAAAGTAGAATCATGTAATGGGTTTTTGGAGCTCAATAATATCCAAAAATGTATCAAATGTAACTTATAAAATGATTTCATACTAATGATAATTTAGGGGTACTCCTATTGAGAATGAAAATTCCTAACTGACTGATAAAGTTCCTTAATGTTCCCCTTTTGAAAAATAAAACAGTAAATATTTGACTGAGATTTTAATCTCAAATTATTTTACATGGTTTTTCACTTTATATAACATGTTATTTGATTGATTTAGTTTTGAATTCTTTGGACTCTTCTAAACCAATATTGTCAAACAATATTGATGTATAACCCATGATATAACCTAAAAGTGTGTGATAATCACCCATAATATAATTGAAGTATAGTCTTACATATCCTAATACATAACACGTATATGGTATATAAACTATTCATATTAAGGCATAATTTTATAAGAGATGAACAATCTATATATTAGTATTCCAATACAAATAAATAGCCAACCTGAACAATATTTATTAACAAGGAATAATCTATAATTATAATAGATTGTAAAAATTGAGCTCCATCTACATATGGAGAATATATTAATGATAGAAATAAATCCATAAAAACAACAAAATCAAATATTCCTTATCAATGTTTTTATGATGAATTAATGTATATTATATTCATTAAATCTTATTTGATGGACGATAAAAAATTTTATTATGGAGTCAATTCTGTCATGATAATTTAATTATATATCAAGAATATATTTATCATAAAAATATTGATATATAACCATTTAGAATATAAATAATTTATTTGTAAAATCTAAATAGGGAATAATAATTAACACAATAAACAAGTTTGAAACAATAATGTGATATAAAAATTTATAAAAAATTCACAAATTAAATATTATTATAATATCATATATACTTTCAATATTATATTTTATTTAAACTTAACATCTATTAATATATATAATTAAAAATTTTTAAAATTAATATTACATATTCATTGTAAAATGGAAGTACTGAATACATATTCGTAACCCATTGCAGAGAGAAGGAATTACAATGCTCTTAGGATTTGAAATGTCCATGAAGGTTCAAGGGGATATAAAATGCAAATTTTTTACTATAATTTAGATGCGAAACTACTAAATTACAAAAAGAAAATATTCATTTATGGAGATCGTATGATAAAGTTTCATTTTTAAACAATGTTTAAATAAATGAATTGGATCATACATATAAAGTCTTCAATCATATCCTGGGCACAGCAGCGGTGTCGTTGATATCACTTGGTCGACAATATATGGAATTATTTTTGAAATATAATCATATTTTTTTACATTATGATGTAAAAAATATAAACAATTGGATTTTATCTACATCCATGATTAAAATATATTCAATTAATAATGAACTCACATATTTAATATTCTTTCATATTTTTAATGTTCCAAGAATGAAATGATACAATATTCTTAAGTGATATGTTGGTTTAATCCCACTAATCCTAAAATGGATCGAGTTGAATGTAAATGGTGTCTCTTTAGGTGCACCAAATAAATTAGGTTACGGAGGTTTCATTTTGAACATATTATGGTCTTACCATGGGATTAATTCACCATTATATTGGAAGTTTCTATGCATCTAAAGAAAAAAATCTAAGAGATTTCATAAGAATTCAAATATATTGATCACTATTGGATGTTATTATTTTGGGTTTAATCTTAATGAACCGATATTGTGGAGATCATGATTAACATATCAATATATATTACCTAATGAATCATAATCTCTTTGTTACACGTCAACTATAGTAATAATGAATTTTAGTGTCATGTCACCAATGTTTGTATATAAACTTTTCATGTTTTCGATCTACTTTCAATGAATAATACAATTAAATTCATTCATATTAATTTGTTTAATGATATGAAGAATCTTCTTACCATGGTTGACATGAATTCTATACGCAAAATACATAACCATCATTGTACCCCCCCCCCCACTATTATGCCATTTTCTATCTCATTATTTTTAATATAATATTTAGTTTAGATATAACCTAATACCTAAATTTTTTTAAATTAAAATATGATACAAAAATAATTTCAATTAAATATCTATAGTGTAATGATTTCATAAAATATAAATATCATATAAAAATAATTTCTATATATGGCCTTAGTATTTTTGGATAATAGAAAATAATTACGAAATATTCCTAAAAACTAAAAACAATTATATATTCGCTATATGTATATAATTTATAAACACTTGAAAACAGTCCATTAATGTTTATATAATAAATATTTATTTAATTAATTTGTAAAATATTCTATATAAATTTTAAAATGGTATTTTTTTATTCAATATTTCATATTAAATGAGTATTTAATATAAATTTTTCAAAGACGTTATAATTAGTTGTAATCATTTTATAATTAATAAATTACTTTTCCCATTATTATTCAATAAATATAAAAAAATATACAATTACATATGTGTTTAAATAATTTATATTTGATTAATTTGATTAAAAATCATATATTTTGAAAACAATATTTACTTGGAACCATAGATTTTTCAATGTTGTTCTTTTGAGTATGGTAGAATTCTCACCCACAGGTACATTAGAACAAGATGTTCATTCTGAAATTGTTGTGAAGTTACCATATTTATTGATGTTCCATTATGGCCTTTCTAAATATGCTTTTGAATAAAGTCATCACCTATGTAAAAAACATCTACAAATAACCCATGTTGGAAATTTAACCTATGTTTACACATAATGGAATAACCTAAATGTTTTCACACCATGACATGGTGACAAATGTATATCCATTTTTATGTGTTTACTCTTAACAATTTTACATAAATGGATATCCCTATGGTGTAGTAATTTTTTGGAGGAAACATGTCACCATATTATGTATTGGAATGATCCTTAGTAATATCCAAATCATAAATATAATGTTATAAAATAAGAATATGTATGCATTTTATGCCACTAATGGGCCAATATAGGGTTAAATAAGACCTAATAAATTATGATAAATTAAGATAAACATAAAATCCATGATCTCCATGGATGATATATGAAAATGGATAAAAACATGAAATAAAGAAAAGTTTTAAATGATTATATAAATCTAAGAGAAATCAAATACTATATTTTTCATATTTTCTATTTCTGTATGATGGTGATGAAAAATGTGTAATTCAATGGGCTACTAGATATGAAAATATGCACTCGCCAAGATGACTCTATCATCAAATGACATGGATTTTACTACACCAATTATATAATATGTATCACCCTGCTATTTTATGATAAATATTTTGTTTTTATTTATTATGTTACATGCAAAACCAAAGGAATCTTTCACTACACACAACACTATATTGGCTAGCGTTACACGCAAGAGGAACCTTCCTTGATAACTTGCGTTGTACGCAATACCGAGTTTCACTAAACAATGATATGTTATTAAAATATTATATAAACTAGCTGTTATGAATAGAAATACCCAATTTTTGAAATTTTATAAATTTTATCTTTCAAAATGGACTTCATTTTTGGATTAAGAATATCGAAATTAGCTTAGGGTAAAATTGTGGTATTTTTCTGAAACGTTCAATTTCTGATGAATAGTGAAAAACACTGGGTTGTAGTTTAAAACAGAATTTTTATTTAAATAATTATTTATTTTATTTTAATAAAAAATAGATACATAATACCTATATAAGTCTAATTTAATTCATTAGAGTCATTTTATAATAATTTTAGATATATAGAATTTTTATTGAACTTTTTACCATCTTTTACCCACCTCCTAGGTGAATTTGCAAATTTACTAAAAACAAAATTTTACCACTTATGTGAGTTGAATATCGAAAATAAAAGAGACACGGTTAATATAAAGGGGTAATATCTGGTTCAATAAGATAAATATAATTTTTCGTGAATTGTATCGTTTTAATTTTATTTACCACAGTTAAAAGTAAATAGGGTAATTAACGGTAAAAATGATATTATTATTACCCTAACTGAAGTAATAATTCTATTGGATAAGTGTACGTTGACCAAAAACAACCTTAGTAATAATATATGGACATTTATGTAAACTTGGATTAGATTATGACATTTATTATTATTTAACTCAAAGAAGAGTTAAAAGTAATAAAATCAATTTTTAATAAGTAAAAAAATTTTAATATAGGGTTATAAAAAAGGTAAATTAGACTATAAATATTAATTATATTGATAAAAAGATTTCCTACATAAAGTTATTTTAATTTTTATTTCTAGACAGTGAGCAATTTAATTAATTTATGACACAATGATGATGTAGTAATTACCTTATTAATGAAATATTAACATAATTGATATTATAAATACACAAATAATTGTAATATGTGACTTTTTATGAATTAAACTAATTTTCTATGTTAATATAACATATTAGGGTTGGTTATATAAATTGGTTTTGATGTAATAATTCTGTTATGAATTTAGAAAAAAAATACCAAACAGTGTCAAAATTGACAAAAAGTAGTTTTTTAAAAAAATATTAAATTATTAATTGATATTATATTCCAAAATATCTACGTATTGGACAAAAGACTTATATAATAATATATATGACATTAATGAACCAATTGGTCTTTTATTGGAAGTTTATAGTAAGTTTATTAACCATATAGTGTATGAATACAAGAATACATGGTAAAAGTTCAATTATTTAACTTTGAGTTAAATATGAATGATAAGGTTAAAATGGTAACATAAACATGTCTAAAACGTATTGGTTGAGATTATTTCTACCCATCCCCACTATAGACTAAAAATAAGTCACTTTTAATATATTATAAACTGAATATGAATTTATTATAAAATAATATTTTTAGTTTTTCCTAAGGTGCCCCTCACACATCTTATAAAAGGGTACGCCCCCTTCTCTCTAATTCACACCTCAAAAGCCATTTGGATCGGCTAAACCCTACCCAAAACCCTCTAAAATGTCCTCCCTTTATCCTAGAGGCCTTCCATTAGTCCAAAAGCCAACCTAAGGATCCCTTTTGATCAAATCCAAAGGAAGAACCCGTGGAAGAGGTAAATATCTCACCACCTATTTCATGTTCCTTTCTTCTTCCACTTCCTCATTCTTTGTTGATTCCATTATAAAATAATAACTCTAGCATATTCTATATACTGTTTTTTTATTATAAAAATGGTACAAACATATTAGTTATTTTATCCATCCTATAAATGAAAATGTCACAACATGTGTGTACATACGGCTTACCGTCTCCACGTCGTGGTGTAGTTTCTTATTCAAGAATGTTATCATTTGGATGGGTATGATAATGATATTAAATGATATAAATAATAAATATAAAATTATTATGAATCTTTATATATTATATACAATCTAATTATATACGATTGTAATAACAAAACAATGATATCATCGATCGTGCATACATACGACGTACCGTCTCCACGATGTGATGTGACTGTTTCTACATGATCTACATTGAATAATGATTATATAAATTAATTTAATGAATAAATATGATATATATTACACTAATAACATTATTTAAATGAGTTATCTCTAAACTAAAAAGAGGAATAAGAATTTACTCGACAAAACATGCATAAGAACATAATGCAATGAACACCCGAATAACAAGTAGCAATGAAATATTACTAATAAGAAGATAAGAATATGAACATATATGATATCATGATAGTGAATAAGATTCATTAATAAATCAATGACATTATTTAAATCATTATACAGGAGGTTAGGATATGTACAAAGAATATCGTACATAAGTAAAGGGAAAATCTCACAATCTCATTTTTTTATCCTAGATTTTTTATACTTCAGAAATTGATGGGGAATATTTTTCATCCACATCCATGTTTCCTCAATATTTAATATCATTTATATCCTCGTAGAATTTTTTAAAGCCAAATTTACCTATTTGGTAATTTTTAGTAAAATATATGAAAGCAATCATTTGTTGTTTTCAATATGAAATACTTTTCACTTTTCTGGCCAATGTACAAGAAGAATGTTTTTTAACTTATACAACATGAATGGATTTTTATGATTTCATAGAACATAATTTCCCCAAATCTTCCTTTACAAGTTTTCAAGATTATTTTTAATTAACTTCTTTTAGATTAAAATTTTATAACATTTTATTAAAGGAAAAATGTTTTTTATGTAAAAAGGATATTTTCCTCAAGAATGGAGTTTATGTGTTTTATCAAAATTATTTTCTATCTAAGATAATATAGGTTTATGTTACTACTCCTATTTTTACATTGATTTGACTATATTTTGATGGAATTATTTTTATGAAGTCCTTTTATCTTATATGGATTATGTTGTGATGACATGATGTTTAAGAATCCCATTTTTATTACATGGGATATGCTATGATATATGATATATGATTTTGTGGAACACATAAGAATGGTTTCATTATGAGATGGGTGGAACCTATATATCCCTCCAATTCATTGGGTAATGATTCATATCTCATGAGGTAGACATGGCTGGAATGGAAAGTTAATCCAGTTCAGTGATATGGGACTGGAACGAGGAGTGAACTCGATTTAGAAATGGACTTCGTCCACTATGATAGTCCTGGAAATGAGTCATGACTAATGATATATGATTTTATATGATTATGTGTTTATGCCACAATGTTTCATGTTTTATGTTATGATTATTGGGATTGCATTTCACTACTATGATTTATCCCATGTTATGATAGTATGATCACTTTTGCAGGTTAAGATTTTCAAAATGTTATGTTCCTATGAATATGATATGATTGATATTTTCTTTTTTTATCATTACCGAGCATTTGAGCCCACCCTTTTGTATGTTTTCTTTTCCACAGGTCATGAAGAAGTTCATTATGTTGGATATTCCAATAGGGACTCTAGATATGATGAAATAAACTGGAGAAAATGTATATTTTTTATGAACTAGTTGTTTATGTTTCCTAGTTTCTAAAGACACTATACCTATACGGTCCTATCATGGTTTTTTATATGTTGTAATAATTATTCTTCAATTATGAAGTAATAACAATGTATGTAAATTATGGGTCATTATAGTTGGTACCAGAGGGAATATATAGTCAACCTTTAGAAACTAGAATGTGAAACCCTTAGCGAAAACTGTAAGGATATGTATAAGCATAGAACACAATATTAGTGTTTTATAGATGACCATGAATAACCTATGTTAAGATCTTAAGTGTGAAATTTTATTCTTGATTATGTGGTTTTAATATTATGATTAGTGTTTCTCACATTATGGTTATTGGTTTTAGTCAATGGATGGAACCCGAAAGAACCGTGTTAATGCTGAATGCGATGGGAAATGCAATGATTGCCCCCTGAGAAACCAAAAATTATTGGAGTTGGAATGAAAAATATTTTTTCCATGCTCACTCAACTTTCTCAAGGAATGAATCATGCAGAACATACAAACGAGCAAAGGGAGGAGTAACATTCTGTTGAATCCTTCGTGAGGCAGCGTCCACCCACATTTAGCAGGTGTACTGATCCATTAGTGGTTGAATAATGGATCAGTACAACTGAAAAGATATTTTCAGTTCATCAATGTTCTGAACATGATAATGTCATCTTAGTAGTATATCGTTTGGAAGGTGAAACTGATCAACTATGGAATCTTATCAAGAATAAGAGGCAACAAGTAGAAATTAATTCCCTGGAATGGGACGAGTTCAATAGCATATTTTTCAATTAGTACATCCCTTGTATTCTTCGAACAAAAATGGAGAAGGATTTTCTTGAACTAAAGTAAAATGATGATGAATCTATTGGTACATATGATGCAAGTTTTACAAGACATGCAAGGTAAGATTCTTGAATTATTATCCAACCTGAGAGAAATATTGAGCGATTCTTTAGTGGCTTAAAACCATGTCTTCAAAGGTCATTAGCCTTAAGAGACATCAATAGCTATGAGGAAATGGTTTGATGTGCTCTCAAGGTTGATATATAGATTGGAGAAACCCATCAGTCATTTTGGTTTGATAAGAATAGGAAAATGGAATTCAAAGGGAAATATAAAGACCACACTGAAAAGAAGATGAGTTTTCCCTTATTCCCAATTTGTGGAAATAAACATGGAGGGAATTTTCATAAAGGGACAAGTAAATGTTTCAAATATGGAAAAGAAGGTCATCGGGCATTTGGATGCCGCAATGAAGGGGAAAATATTTCTAGTTATGCAAACAGAGAAAAGGTTACACAGAATGCACCTCCTACAGTTCAATGTTAAAAGTGTAAGGAAATGGGGAATTGTGCTAATCAATGCCCTAATCCAAGGGTTGTTGATGATGATCGATGTCAACAATCTCTTAAGGCCAAATACAAAGGAAAGTCACATGCAATTTTTATCGGCGATGTGGAGTATGCTAACAAAGTGGTGAAAGGTACACTTACCATCCACTCTATGATTGAAATTTTTTTCTTTGATTCTCGATCCACCCACACTTTTATTTCTGAATAATTTTATAAGTGTATCGCCGTACTGCCACAACAATTAGATGTTGAGTTAGCTGTGAAAAATCCTAATGGCACAACTGTTGCATCAATAGTTTATAATTCTTCTCCAATTTATGTTTATAGGAAAGTGCATCATGAAAATCTTGTGATCCTTTATATAGTGGAATTTGATGTGATTCTTGGCATGGATTGGATTTCCTTATATGGAGCTCATATCTATTTCCAAAGAAGGGAAGTCAAATTTCATATTCCTGATCAATCTATGATCATCTATCGTTGCAAGGATGAATATAACCTTCAAGTGGAAATTTCTTCCATATTATGGGTTTTGATTACAATAAATGAAGTTTATTTATCTCAAATGTTTGGAGAGAATCTCATGATTATGAATATTCCCATTGCATGAGAGTTTGATGATGTCATTCCAGAGGAATTTCCAGGTCTTCCACTAAATCGTTAAGTTGAGTTTTCAATAGAACTCATACCATGTGCTATGCCCATTTCAAAGATGCCTTATAGAATATCCCTAATTAGGTTGCATGAATTGAAGAATAAAATCCATGAAAATATTGATAAGGGATTCATACACCCTGGTGCTTCACCTTGGGGAGCACCTGTTCTGTTTTTTAAGAAGAAAGTTGGATCAATGAGACTCTGCATTGATTATCAAGAACATAACAGGATCACTATCAGGAAAAAATATCCTCTCCCATGCAATGATGACTTATTCGACCAACTACGCCGATATAAATACTTTTCCAAGATTGATCATTGTTCTGGGTATCATCAATTAAGGGTCAAAAGAGAGGATATACCAAATATGGCTTTCCGTTCAAGGTATTGACACTATGAATTTATAGTGATGCCATTTTGTCTTACTAATTCCCCTGCTATCTTCATGTATCTAATGAATAGGGTCTTTAGATACTATCTTGATCATTTTGTCGTAGTCTATATAAAAGATATTATATTCTATTCAAAGAGCAAGGAAGAACATGAATATCACTTGAGAATTGTATTAAAGACCCTAATAAAGGAGAACATTTATGCCAAATTTACCAAGTGTAAATTTTGGATTCAAAATGTTTCATTTTTGGGTAACATAATCTCAAAAGAGGGAATATATGTGGTTCCATAAAATATATAGGTTATCAAAAGATGGTTGAGACAAAAAAAAATAACTAAGATTTGAAGTTTTCTTAGTTTGGCTGGATATTATCGCTGTTTTGTGAAATATTTTTCATGAATATCTAATCCACTCACCAGGATGACTCGAAAAGGAGTAAAGTTCATTTGGACGGGGGAATGTGAAGAGAATTTCCTAGAGTTAAAAATAAGGTTATCTAGTTCCCCGATGCTCACATTGTTTTGTAGTGGAGAATGGTTCATGATCTATAGTGATGCATCCCAGAAGGGATTGGAGTGTATTCTCATGCAAAATAATGTGATGGTAGTTTATGCCTCATGACAGTTGAAAATCCATGAGAAAAATTACCCAACTCATGATTTTGATGTTGCTGCAGTAATCAATGCATAAAAGATTTGGAGGCATTATATTTATCATGAAAGATGTGATATTTATTCTGACCATAAAAGTTTAAAGTATATTTTCACACAAAAGGAGATGAATATGCACCAAATAAGATGGTTGGATCTGATTAAGGATTACTATTGTTCAATTCATTACGACCCTGGGAAAGCAAACATGGTGGCAGACACATAAAGTCGACAAGACCATGCTTGCTTGTCAATGATGAGGATCACAAAATATCCAATATTTATGGATTTATAAAGGATGGATCATGGAATTATACTGGAAGGGGAAAAATATTATCTTTCTCAAATAAATGATCAACCATATATTGATGTAATGATTATTGAAGAATAGAATGAAGATGTAGTGTTACAAAATAAATGTGAGAAATGTTCCTAAATTCCACAATGATTGTGATGAAATAATAAGGTTCAGAAATCTGGTTTGGGTTTCTCCCATCACAGAATTAAAGAAGGAAATATTGGATGAAACTCATAGTTCTTCATTCTCTATTCAACCTGGATGAACGACGATGTATAGGGACATGAAAGATTACTTTTGGTGGGATAACAGGAAAAGATATGTTTCTGAATATGTCTCTCGATGCTTGGTTTTTCAGAAAGGTAATGCTGAGAGATAGAAGCCTAAGGGGATGTTACAACCATTACCCATACCACATTAGAGATGGGAAAACATCCCTATGGACATTATCAATGGACTTCCTAAAACATCCCAAGGTAATAATTCTCTTTGGTTTATAGTTGATCGTCTTACAAAGTCCATACACTTCATTGATATAAGAGAAGATTTATATCTTTATTAGCTTTCCTGTATATATGTGAATGAAGTGGTAAGATTGCAGGGAGTACCACTTTCCATTATATCTGATCGGGATCCGAGGATTACCTCAATGTTTTGGTAATGTCTTTAGTATACTATAGATACAGAGTTGCGTTTCATCACTACTTATCATCCTTAGACCGACGGTCAGTCTGAGAGAAAAATTAAAAATCTAGAAGACCTGTTGAGAGATTTCTCTATGGATTTCCAAGGTGGTTGGGATCAATACCTATCTTTAGTGGAATTTTCTTTTAATAATAGCTTTCTCTCTAGTATTCAGATGGCTACTTTTGAAGCTCTCTATGGAATGAAATTTAGAACTCCATGTTGCTGGGATGATGTTGGGGAAAGAATTCTATTCGGACTAGGCCTTTTTGATGAGATAACAGAAAAGGAAAGATCTATTCAACAACACATAAGAGTATCTCAATTTCTAAAAAAAAGTTATGTTGACAACCGAAGAAAAGATCTAGAGTTTGAAATGGGTGATAAAGTGTTCTTATGAATATTTACTCGGAGGAGAGTAATGATATTTGGAAAGAAGGGAATGTTGAGCCCAATGTATATTAGTTTTTTTGAAATACAGGATCGTGCTGGGAAGGTAGCTTACCGATTGGCACTTCCACCAAATCTCTCTCAAGTTCATTATGAGTTCCATGTATCTCTCCTGACAAAGTACATTCCAGATCCTTCACATGTACTAAGCTCAGAAGTTGTACCGTTGGAGGAAGATATTCATGATGAAGATCAGCTGATAGAGATTCTCAATCATAGCGAAAAAGTTGTAAGAAACAAGACCACTATCTTGGTTAAGGTTTTATAGAGGAACCACCAATTACAGGATGTTACATGTGAACATGAGAATATGATGAGGGAGAGGTATCCTTATCTATTTGTTATGATGTGACAAATTTCAAGGGCGAAATTATCTTTAGTGGGGGTAGAATGTAACACCTTGAGATTTTATGAGAAATATTTGGTTTTTATGTATTATGTTACATGTAACACCAAATGAATCTTTCACTACACACAATAATGTCTTCGCTTGCATTACATGTTAGAGAACCCTTCCTTGATAACTTGTGTTGTATGCAATACCGAGTTTTACTAAACAAAGATATGTTATTAAAATGTTATATAAACTATTTGTTATGAATATTAATACCCACTTTTTGAAATTTTATAAATTTTATCTTTCAAAATGGACATTATTTTTAGATTTGGAATATTGAAATTAACATAGGGTGAATTTATGGTATTTTTCTGAAAACATTCAATTTTTGATGAATAGTTAAAAACTCTTAGTTATAGTTTAAAACTGAATTATTATTTAAATAATTATTTATTTTATTTAAATAAAAATAGATACATAATACCCATATATGTTCAATGTAATTCATTGGAGTCATTTTATAATAGTTTTAGAAATATAAAAAGTTTATTGAACTTTTTACCGTCTTTTACCCACAAAATAGGAAAATTTGCAAATTTACATAAAACATAATTTTACCACTTCTGTGAGTTGAATTTTGAAAATCCGAGAGACATGGTTAATTTCAAGGAGTAAAATTTGGTTCAATAAGATAAAAATAATTTTTGTTGAATAGTAACTTTTTAGTTTTATTTACCACAGGTAAAAGTAAATAGGGTAATTATGGGTAAACATGATATTATTACTACCCTAACACATGTATTTATTCTATTAGATAAGATTAATTCGACCAAAACCAACATTAAGAATAAAATATGACCATTTAGGTCCACTTGGATTAAATTAGGACATTTATTATTATTTAATTCAAAAAAGAGTTAATAGAATTAAAATCAAAGATTAATAAGTAAAAAGAATTTAATATAGGGTTACACATAAATAAATTCCACTATAAATATTCATTAAAAATCTAAAAATATTTCCTACATTTATTTTTTTAATAATAATTTTTATACATTATATAATTTAATTTATGTATCACACAATGATGATGCACTAATTGCGTTTTTAATGAAATATTAACATAATTGATATTATAAATACCAAAATAAATTTAATTTTAGACTTCGTATGAATTACGATATTTTTATAGGTTTATATAACATATTAGATTTGGGTAGATGAGTTTTTTACGAAGTAATAATTCTGTTATTAATTTATAAAAAACAAAATACCAAATATTGTCAAAATTGTCATAAAAGACTTTTAAAAACAAATTTTAATTTATTAATTGATATTATATTAATAAAAATATAAGCTTCGTCCAAGATACTAATATAATAATATATATGAAATTGAGAAACCAATTGGGGTTCGATTGGTAGTTTATAATATGTTTATTAACCATATAGTGTAAGAATACAATAAGACACAATAAAACATAAATTATTTTAACTTAGAGTTAAATCTAAATGATAAGGTTAAAATGGTGACCTAATCTTGCCTAAAACCTATTGGTTGAGAGTATTTAGACCCATACCCACTCTATCATCTAAATAAGTCACTTTAGAGCCATTATAAACTGAATTTGAATTTATTATAAAATAATTTTTTATGTTTTTTCTAAGGTGCCCCTCACCCGTCTTATAAAAGGGAACTTGCCCTTTTCTCTAATTAACACCTTCAAGTCCTTTTGGATCGACTAAATCATACCCAAATACCCTATAAACTTTCCTCCCTTCATCTTAGAGGAATTCCTTTAGTCAAAAAGACATCCTAAGGATCCCTTTTGATCAAATCAAAAGGAAGAACCCGAGGGAAAGGTAAATATCTCAACACCTATTTCAAATTCCTTTCTTCTTCCACTTCCTACTTCATTGTTGTTTCCATTATAAAATAAAAACACCATAATCTTATATATAATTTGATGTTTTTATTCAAATTATAAACCCATAATAATTATTTTACCCATCCTATGAATGAAAAAATCACCACACGTGCGTATGTACGACTTACCGTCTCCACGTCGTGGTGTAGTTTATTATTCAAAAATTTCATCATTTGGATGGGTATGCTAATTAGTATAAAAGATATAAATAATATATATAACATTATTATGATTCAATATATATGATATAACATCCAATTATATATGATTTTAATATCAAAAGAATGATATCATCGCTCGTGCGTAAGTACGGCCTACCATCTCCATGATGTGATGTGACTCGTTCAACATGATCTTCATTGAATAATGTTTATATAAATGAAATTAATGAATAAATTTGATATATATTATACTAATACCATTCTTTAAATTATGTATCTATAACCTAAAATTATTAATAAGAATTTATTCAACAAATATTTCTTAAGAACATAAAGCAATGAACACATGAATAACAAGTAGCAATGAAATATTACTAATAATAAGATAAGAATATGACCATATATGACATCAATAGAATGGATATGATTCTTTAATAAGTCAATGACATTATTTAAATCATTATACAGGAGGATCAGATACGTAAGAAGCACATCAGACCTAAGGTAAGAGAAAATCTCACAATCTCATTTTTATCCGAGATTATTAATACTTCAGAATTTACTGGGGTATATTTGTCATCCACATCCATGTTTCCTTAATATTTAATATTATTTATATCCTACTAAAAATGTTTAAATCCAATTTTACCTATTGGTGAATTTTTAGTAATAGAAATGAAATGAATATTCTGTAGTTTTTAGTATGAGATACTTTTTGACTTTTCCATCCAAAGTATGAGAAAAATGTTTTTTTAACTTATACAGCATGAATAGATTTTTATGATTTCATAGAACATTGTTTCAAGGAATATTCCTTTACATGTTTTCAAAATTATTTTTAGTTAATTTATTTTAGTTTAAAATTTAATAACATGTTAATAAATGAAAAAAAATTGATGAAGAAAGGATATTTTCCTCAAGAATGGAGTGCAAGTGTTTTATCAAAATTATTTTCCATATAAAGTAATATAGTGTTCTATTTATATACCTATTTTTACCTTGATTTGATTATATTATGATGGAATTATTTTTATAAAGTTATTTTATCTTATATGGATTATTTTATGATGGCATGATGTTTAAGAATCCCATTTTTATTACATGGGTTATGCTTTGATATATGATTTATGATTTTTTGGCACACATAAGAATGGTTTCATTATGAGATGGGTGGGACCTATATCTCCATACAATGCATTGGGTAAAGATTCATATCTCATGAGATAGACATGGCGGGAATGACAAGTTAATCTGGTTCAGTGATATAGGACTGGAACGAGGAGTGAACTCGGTTCAGAAATTGACTTTGTCCACTATGATAGTCTTGGGAATGAGTCTTGACGAATAAGAAATGATTTTTTTATTATTATGTTTGTATGACACAAACATTCATGTTTCATGTTATGATTATTAGGATTACAACTAACTACTATGACATATGCAATGTTATGATATTATGATCTCTTTTACAGGTTAGGATTTTCATAATGTTATGTTCTTATGAATATGATATGGTTGATATTTACTTTGTTTACACTTACAGAGAATTTGAGCTCACGATTTTTTACGTTTTCTTTTCCCCAGGTCAGGAAGTAGGGAATTATGTTGTATATTCCAAAAGGGACTCTAGATATGATGAATTAAACCGGAGACATTGTAGATGCTTTATGAACCAGTTGATTATGTTTCCTAGTTTCTAAACACTACATAATTATATGGTCCTATAGTGGTTTTTTTATGTTGTAATAAGTATGATTCAATTATGAAGTATTAACAATGTATTTAAAGTATGGGTCGTTATATAATAGAACAAAAATTTGATATGTATAGTGAATGTGAGTGGTTTTGTTTAAGATATATATCGGTTACACAAAAATAACTCACCCCTAGATGTTAGAATATCATTGTAGTAGAATATATAGATTGAGGTGGATAGTCATTGAAGTACACATTAACTAAATAATTTAAATCTTTAAGTTAATGATTAATCCATTTAATGAATCTAATACATGAATCAAATTCATCCCATATAATTCATATAGTGAAATGATTCATTAAATTCTATCCATACCAATGAAAATTTCCTCCTACATAACAAAATCTTATCCAACATATCATATGCATTAATATACCTCAGCACATGGAATCAAATTAACTACCACATATTTTGGGGTTCCCTATTTATTAATAAATGTTGTATAGACTAATATATAATAGTGGTATATATTTTAGTTCATATCCAATAATATCCCATTTTGAGTTGGATTCCCCCTAAGACACAAATTTTGTTATCTCGCCTTAGAATTTGTTTTTTGTTCATTATTCCTACCTAGTTACCCAAAATTATGGCTCTCACGTAAATCTAATTAAAAATCCAACCCTATTTATGTAATTAATTCCGTTTCATTCTCTTTTAATAGTTCATCCACATAAACCTGATTTGTGTTTTCTTTTATGGAATATGCAACACCTGCTAACAAATGCTCCATGATTCTTCTTCGAACCCTTTCAACATCCATTCTATAAATGATCATGATCCCCAAAATACTACTATTTAAATTTATAGAAAATTGGATTTATATAATTAGGATTCCCTTCAGGTTGGTGTATTATAACAAGGAATAATTTAGTTTAAATGTCTAAATTTTTTGCCTTCAGTATCAAAAATAATGTAGAACCATAATTATAGAGACCTTCTCATTACAAACAAGAAAATCACATCATGTTTTGTGGAATAATCAATACATTAATCAAATAAATGGACTAATACAATGTTATTATTGTAAACATGGAAACATTAAATCCTAAACACTGTTACATATGTGAGCTAAATTATCTCCCATGAGGTTATCCATGACTATAAAACCTCTTATAGATATCATACATAATACATATTATCATAACATGGTCAAATGAAACATAAAAAACAAGTTACATCAAATTACCAGTAAGCATAAAGAAATGAGATATGTAAGAATAAACAATAGAAAATATAAATGAGAACTTCATCATGATATTAAAACATCACAACCTATATAAAAATTATCACAAACATAAATCATGACAAAAATATTGGAATTTCATAAGACATGAATCATACAAGAATCAAGGGATGAATCTATGAAACCATAACATAGGGATAAGGAATTGAATTGTTTCATACACCTAAGAATATAAAATATTATCTATAGTTGAAATTAAATTTCATCCAAATCCATCGTAGTTGTATGTTTTCAGTCACCATACCACCTTGGTAGTCATGGTTCACTCCCATGAACATCTTAGTGTTCAAGGTTAATTCACAACACTAGATTAACGAGAAAATTCTTTTACTGAATTGAGTTTACTCGCCTTTCTAACCATGTCTATATGTTTAGATATAAATTTATAAGCAATGAATTAGAAAGAGACATTATTCCCAAACATCTGACATTTAAATCATAAATATGCATTCCACATTATAATAAATTATTATATCATAACAATTGAATTGAAATGGTTATCATCAACATGTTATCATTTCATATCATGTCAAAAATAGGTATGTTTCATAATAATTACAATAAATAATAAACCATGAAGGTAAGTGGGTTTCATAATAATATAAACCATGAAAGAGATATGGTTTTCATATAACTATAACCCATGAAATATAAATGGGTTTCATAAATATTAATCAATAAAAACATAAACAATTCAAATAATGAATATGAATGGAAAATTTTGATTATTTTCCCAAAAAGGAATGGGTAACACTTTGAGATGTAATTTTATAGGGAAAATATTTTTTAAAGATATTTTAAAAAACTAATGGCAGAAATATTATTTATTTAATGAAAAATTATTTTTAAAAAATGATGTATTTTTTTAAAAAATTTCATTGAACATGAGTTAAGGGAACCTGAAAACCTGTTGAAATTTTTTTCATTGAAATTAAAATCGATAAAAATATATATTTTTTTGAAATAAATTATACATGAAAATTAATAATAATATAGTTTCAATAAATTGTTTGAAAATGATTCTGGATAACATTGTTTTTGAAATATAATGATTTCTGACAGAAAAGAAAAATTATATCAGATTTTATAAAAAAACATTTTCATTACTATCTTAAGAACCAACGATTGTAAAAATTAAACAAATACATGGAGATATCATGAATTACCAGAGTGTAATAAAATTAATGAGGGTTGTTGAAATATGTATCATAATATGTAATCAATGTTAGAATAATCATGAATAATCCATAATAGTAATCATGTTATTTCAAAAAAAAATTACAACTTAGTAAAATTGAATCATACTCGTTATGTGAGAAAAAAATTAAATTAAGAATAAAATATCCGGAAAATATAGATATTCATGATAAAACATGTAAAATTGGATGATATACAACACGTAATAAAATGTATATTCATAACAAAATATGTGTCTCAATGAAGGAAAATTGAGACAAAATTACTTCAACTATTTGGTAGCATTTGAAAAATAAACCCCATGAAATAAAGATCATAAAATGGATATGTAAATAAAAATTATCATAAGTATATTAATCATAGAATACATCCATGTGTATTATAAATATCACATATAATAAATATATTGTGAACATGAACTACGTCTCATTGAAAATAAATGTGAGACGAGAATACCCTTACCCTATATCATGACTTTATTCGTACTAATTTAAATATCATGTATAATAAATATATTTTTATAATAAATATATATCAATGAACTGTATTTTTACATATAATAACAATTAAGGAATTTTTTAACCATCTTATTTAAAAAATTAATATTAATGTTACACATTGTGTAGTAACTTATTTGTTTTTCGTACAAGTTTTTACTTATTTTTCATTACCCTCTTAGATTGATCAGGAATAACTTATTTACCAAATAAAAAATGACATAAATATCTTATATATTCATTACATAATTATATAAAATAATATATAAATGACTGAATCATGAAATTGAATACACCATGCATGGATATGGTAGGATGTACTTATTCATGAATGTTGTTTCGGTTTAATTATCAATATTAATGAATGAATGTAAATAATAAATAAATATATATATATATATGATCATTATAGTGTTATTTTAATTTCATATATATCTTATAAATTTATTTTGAATCCTTGAACCTGCGCATCTAGATTTAGTACATAAAAAAGACGTATAATTGTTTTATAAAAGGAAAATGAAAAATACAATGATAATTTTACACACCACAGCCTTTTCCAGCTTCTATTATGGGTAATAAGATTGATACATTACATTTTATAAAATATGTATAAAAAGAAAAAAAGTAACCAAATTGGGTTGAGCAAATATTGTAAGAAAATAGAATGCTTAAGTGAAATGTCTAAAAACCAATGGAAGAGTAAATTTAAAAAAACGGAAAGCAGAATTTACCATAAATGATTTTTCTAAAAGGATAGTGTAAAATACCTTTATTTAATAAATTTATAAAATACTCTAATTCTTTTAAAATAATTACACCTTCAAAATGGTTTTAAAACAATCCATTTAATTTTTTGAAATCAATAAGTATGATTTTGAAAGAAAAACCATGGGGTCATAGGAATCATTGAAGGCAGTCTGGGCCTCTAAAAGTTTAATAAGAATGGGTTCACTCACCACTCCCGTTTCATGTATATAATTTAAAAATATAAATTTTTTATTCAAATTTTTTTGTACTTTCGTTACATATATATCTATATACAAATTTCCTTGGATTTATTTTTGTTTTAAAAACATATTCATGAATTAAATGTACATTCACACTCTTAATTTTATATAAATATGTATATATAAATATGAATCCCCATTGGGAATCACATGATATATTGGTTAAAAAAATATTATTATACATTGCACTGATTTTCAATAAAAAAAAGTTACATCCATGTTTTTGAATTACATTTATACAACTCATAGAATTCATTTTGGATGTGGATTTCTATAAAATAGTAATTTATTCTTTGTTCATGTATATGTATGAAATATTTAACTTATAAAGTATGGAGTTAGATGAATAACCAATACATATGGCCATAATTATAACCATTAATCACATGTATATATAATAATAACATGAAATTATTTATTCTATTACATGGGAATAATACATAAAGTAAATGATAATGAAACATTAAATTTTGAAAATAATACAATTGTATCATATATTAAAATTATATAAATAAATATATGTTTAAAAATATTATAATTCCCTTTCATATTTATAAACATGACAATTTTAGGACTTAAATTGAATAACGTGAAAATATTTGAAATAATACACACATGAATATTTTAATCACTTATTATTATTTGTAAAACATAATTTAAAAATATATTTTAAAAATACACTCATTAATAAGGAATTATTAGAAAAAACTTATACACATATTAATTATGAGAATAATATTTAATCTATTAAAAATAATTCAAACATAAATTCCAATAATGAATCACTTATACTGAAAAAAAGTAATATAAATTTTATAAAAATAAATGATTCCCTTAAGAAATAAAAAAAAACAATTTCATTAGAATTAACAAGAAATAAAAATAAAATATAAATTTGATAAATACTTTTATCTAACTAATTTTAAAAATCAAGAAGCATAAAATAAATAAATAAAATAGATCCCTTATACAAAAGTAAAGTAACAAACAGATCATAGATGAAATGAATGTAAATGATAAATATTCTACACCAATGACCATGGTAAAAAAATCATATAAATAGGTGAATATAGGAAGATGTGTGTGGATCAATGGAAAATATAGGATGGAAATTAAACAGTAATATCTAATAATATACAAATTAAAATACACACCTATATATGAATATAATGAATTTTTCTTCTCCCTCACAAAAATCGGAATCCCTAACCACCGTCGGTTGTACATCATAGGTTATATGTCCTCTTATAGTGGTCGATCCTATTTAACTAAGCCTCGAAACCCTCATCTGATTCATGATCTCCATGCTCCATCACATTCTCCAACATATGAATCATCCAAATGGTTTCTTGGCCACGAATCCTCCATGGTCTCGAATTCCAACCTCCTGGCTCATCTCATATATTAGGAACCATTTTCTAAAATGAACACAAATATCCTATCAACACGAGCTTTCTAGAGACCTTTACCCCAAATCAAACTTTCCCCATTTTTCATTTTATCATTTTTATCCATTTTTATTTTATTTTTTTATTAATATGATTCAGTTTTTTACACATAAGGATTTATATTTTAATAGTAATGTTATCTCAATCGAAATATATTTATAATTTCAAATTTTATTAAAGTAATTAATTATATTTATGACATAATATTTCCTTATATTCATAATTATAAGTTTTATAAAAAAATTAATAAGTATAATAAATATATAAATCTAATTACAAAATACATATATAAGAATTTATAGTTGAAATATTTATGCTTATAGTAATATATTAATTTAAATATACTATTAATTTATTTTTATTTATTATCAATAAAACTAAATTTATATTAAAAAATATTATTTCTTGAACAAAATATAATTATTTTAATATTTTATATCAAATTATAAAGAGTAAATAAAAATAATTTCAAAACGGATTATACTAATACACATTTTTTTATATTAATAAAATATATATTTCAACTATTATTAATAACATGACATTTAAAAATATGATATTTGAATATAATTTTGATTATCAACCCATATTTCATAATATATTATTTAAAAATATTTTATCATAATATTTGAATACTATATTTTTCAGAAATTCAAGAATAAAATGTTTAATATTCCATCATGTATAATATAAATGATATTTTTTAAAAACCCCTAAAAATAAAAATAAAACATTCTATTTTTATTAAATAATATAACATAGTTTTATAAATGGTATTTCACAATGTAATTTATATAAATTATTGTTTAATTAATAATATCATATAAATTATGTGATGTTACACCTACAAAACCCATCCTTAATACTTTCGTTGTAATTTTTGAAAAATTAACATCATATTGAGGAGGTGGTAGTCCACTTGTACACAAATAAAGTTATTAAATTAACATGAAATTGAAAGACTGAATGTATTATATATATATAAATTTTAAAAGAAATATATAAAAAATATGATATATATCATAAGATAATATATTTTCGATCATAATTACCTCCCATGATATGTGGTAAAGGATAAATGAACAAGATAATTTCTAGAGATGGTAGTTCACCGTACACAATAACAGTAAGGTTTCTACACATTAGAAGGATGTTAGTTTTAGTGTAGGTAAAAACCATAGAATAAAAAATTAGTATATTGAGGAATCTACATTTATTATATAATAATGGAATACGATTCTTTAATTGGATGTAGAATAAAAATAAGGTAATTGTCCATGAGGAAAGACGCTACAACGTTAGTGGGTAACTCCTTTTGGTTTTTACCAATGGGATTTATTTGATTGATTTATTCACAAAAGGATGATTCTTGGATAATGTTATAGATATTGGGAGGAGATTTAGGTACAGTTTATTTAAGTGAATTTTCTTAAGAGGTGTAAATATGTGGTTCGGGTGAGGGCCTTTTATATTAGAGGAGGAGTGGTATTCATATAATGTTTTTAAAATGGAATTCCATAAACCATTTTACCATGATAAATGTATATGATAATGGTAATAATATATAATATTTGAGGATATGATCTAAATATCTACATCCTCTAGATTTTAGAAATTCTTATATGACATTTCAGGCCTTATGTATAGGGATTAGTCGTTTGTTAGGACAATTTTCTTATTAATTGTTGTCATTATTTTTAATTATTTCACTATTCTATTTTGTGAAAATTAATTTACTATATTATAAATTAAAAATTATTCTTATTGTAATTATGGAATCCATTTTCCCAATTTCAAATTAATGAAGTGGTATAATTTAGTTAAAAATAAGTTGATAGACTTTAATCCAAAGAAGCTATTTAATGTAAAATGGTATCAAGGTTATAAATGTTATTATATCCTATCTCAATGTAGAATTGGTTCAAATGACCTATATTTGATTATTCAATGTAATATTGATCCATTTAAAATTTAATAACAATTAAATACAATTTTTCTGTATAAATATATTAGATTAAAATGTATTTTCGGATTAAAATTTGGTATTTGTCAATATTCAACAAAAACTCATGTTTTACAATAGAATCCCAAAAATTCAACATCAGATGATTTTGATATTATGTGTTAAAAACTAATGTTTATTTTAATGATATTACACATTTCAAAGTGTTTAAATTAATTTTATTATCATTTATAGAAGCACCTAATCACATGTTTTTCTAAAGAAAATACTATTATCAATTATATAAGAACTTAAATTATAATCTTATTTATTATTAAAAATATTTAATATATATATATATATATACATTATAAATAATAATTATAATTTAGTTATTAATATTCATATTACTATGTTTAACTACTAGTATATAAATATGTCACTTGAATAATTATAATAATAAAATATTTTTTTGTAAAAAACACAATGTATCATCTAATGAAAGAAATGTTTCTATTGAATTTAGTTTAAGATGAACACATTATAGTGTATAAATAATTATTAACATTGTGTAGTGTAATACAAAACACACCAAATAAAATTATTTTTTTCCAAAAGAAGGATCATTAAAAATCTGGTGTTACATTCAACATTCATAAAAAGAATCTCTCAATCAAATATTTTTATTTAGATACAATAAAATGATGATTATTATACCTCTTTAAATTATGAAATTCCCATATCACTTCCTATAACTGCTGATTTATCCAAAAAAACGTTGAATATGTGAGTCATTTTTTTTCGTTGAGCATTCATTGAATATTCAATAATTTCAACTAGTTGTTCCCGTAATATAGATCCAACTACAGTATTTTGACCTCGATGTTGAGTGTATGTGAAGGTTCTGGTATGTACCTACTTAGGAGTGAATAATAGGAAACATTTTGGCCTTGAGAGAGAATATTAGGAAGTTCCATGTCATAGTTTACCATCCCAATATGATAAAAAATTTCAATGGGAATGACATACCAAGGAATTAGTTTCCCATTATCCATGAATCTCGTAACCTTCTTCTAAGGAAATATTCAAAGGAAAAATTATTAGCAAAAACAAATTGTAGATAAAACTAAATATTATCATCATAACATTTCTTCCAACATTGAGCATCCATCAAATTATTCAGAATTCATCTAAATGTTTGTAGAATATCATTATCTATATATGATATAAATTGATTTCCTTGTCTTACTTCATCATATCTCATTTAAACTATAAATTTATTCCCATAGAGGGTTTCAAAAGGATCCATATGTATTATTGAGAGAATTATATTACTATAAGAATACTCAACCATTGGATTTTATTCATTCCAAACCCCTTTTAAAATTTAAAATAAAATGACCTCAACATATCCCAAAGGATTTTATTGCTTATTTTAGAGTAACCATCAGTATGTTGATGATAGTTAGTACTGAAAGTCAATTCCATACCATGTGCTTCCTAAAAACATCTCTAAAACATTTGGGTAAACCTCGATTCCCGATAAGACGCATTAACGAGTTGAACTCTATGAATTGATTCCACTTCATTAATTCATATCATGTAATATTTAAATATAGATATGTATTATCTGATAGCAATTAAATTGTGTTGACTTATTATGGTGATAAAATACAACCCATATATTAGTAATCCCATTAAATGTTTTGGGGATTCCAAAAAATTAGTTCCTTACATATTCTTTCATTTCCATTCGATTATGTGTAATGGATGAAATATACCCATATACTATTTCCTTTATTCCATATTATTATTGAATACCAAGCATTGATAAACTAAATATTATATTTCCCTCTTCATTCCATCCGAAAAAAATTATTCTTTCAGGTATATATACATCTTCTTACTTCCAGATTAAATATCCAAGGAAGAACTATGATATTCCTCTAAAATATACTTCATCAAATCTAGTACAAAAGGAAAACATTAATTTTTCTTCAACCTTATCATTCCAATTTGATCATGGATTATCATATAAACATTTCTAAACCTATTTTATCAGTTTGACACCCTCCATTTATGCCACGTTAATAATAAATTTGATAGAGGGGCGAACATTCAATTGATTCTGTTAATAATTTTTCCATTCCATCATGATTTCTCTATACTTCCATTTCAAATATAAATATTTTATATAGTTTGAAACTCTAAACATGAAAATATAACTTTATCACTTGAACTCAAATCATTTTCCACCTTCGCTTTCCCAGGGTGGTAATGTATCAATGAATCGTAGTTCCATAGATGCCCTAACCATGTTGTTTGGATCACGTAAAAACAATTATATATTAATTAATATTTATGTATTTTATGATCGGTATATATATCACATATTTCCCCCTAATTAACCTTCCTCCATTTCATTAATACATAATTTACCATAAGTAACCCCAAATCATGTTTTGGGTAATTTTTATATTGAATCTTCAACTAATATGAAGAATAGGATATAACCATGTTACTATGAGTAATAAAACGAAAAAAATACATTCTTGGATTCATCATTATAGATTAAAAACCCTTCACCACAATTGGGTAATGCCTATACAGGTGTGTTGAAAACCCTTATCTTATATTCCCTGATATCTTCCTCACATTTATATGACTGAGGGTAATGTACCCATATAAGTTAACCCTGGAATAGTTTTATATATTCATAAGAAATTATCCATAAAATGTCGATAATATCTATCAGGACCAAAAAAAACTATGGATCATAATTACTATGGTTGGTCTATGATATCATTACACAGACTCCATATTTGATAGATCTGTGGTCATACACATAGATAAGATTTTGAGACAAAAAATGAAACTCTTTTAAGCCAAAAATTAACTATTTGTAAACTTTTCATATAGTTTTTTATTCATATTGTTATTTATTATAATTCTAAATCGGTCATCACGCACTTCAATTAACTTTGAATAGAAAACATATCATAAATAAAAATAACCGTAGACTAATCAAGGTAATATCTAAAGACTATATATCCAATCCATGAAGCTAGTTGGGGAATTATAAGAATAAATATAGTCCCTTTACAATAAAAGTGTTCATTCCTTGTATAGAATTTCAATTTTAGTATATCCTATTTCTCATCCATCAATTGATGATATCCAGAACAAACATAAATATTTGAAAACTAATGATCTCATCATAGTTGATAAAACAAATCTTCATTGTGAGGAAGATGATACTTGTTCTTGATTAGGATATTGTTCAACTTCTGAAAATCACTATAGAGTTACATTGATCCATCTTAATTTTTCAGAAAATGAAATTCTCAACCCCATGGTGACATACATGGTTGAACAACTCCCATATCAAGGTTTTGTTCGAGTTACTTATTCAATTACAACAACTCAATTGGGTCCATTATATGTAGTGTATTCGATTTTTTTTTCTGAAACATGTATGATCTCTATGAAGAACACAACATCACCTTCTATTTGAAGGCTAAGAAACTATTATTTAAATACAACTACAAACTTTGTAAAATTAAGAATATAACTGATTTTGGTTTTCTCCTTAAATTTTTGAGATAAAAGCCCTTCTAACATGTAATTAAGACACATACACTAGTTCTAGTTTCCATAAGATACTAAAACATATAATAAAATTGAATTAAGATCACAGGTTGGTTATATATATAAAATGTAACTTCCCCTCCTTGAAAATTGATGTGGGTTTATGAAGATAAATACAATCCACTCTGAATATGTCATAAAATTGATCAAAATGAATAATGAGAGTATTTTTAGGATCCACATTCACACAAAAATTAACTAGGGAGGATTCATAAACCTAAGATGAAATCATCTTACCATTAGGGAGATTCACTATTGATTCAACATTTTATCTTTTTTGTGGAATATTAACACTTTTAGGAAACTATTTAAATATAATAGTATGGATATATACTAAATTAAATGAGACATTACAAGAGATTATATGCAAGGTAATTTTACCTTTCAATACATATTTATTTAATCAATCATAAAAGATAGTGATTTCATGTGATTTAACCTTTTATATCTATTTAATAGGTTTTTGACAAAAATCATCATCACAAAACCTCATCTTTGTCAACTGGATATCATAATTCCCATTATACATATAGTTATATCACAGAGGTGTAGGAGGTGAATTTTTTTAAGTACTCTCTCTATTAACATTGTCATCTGACTTGTTCCCATCAGTTTAAAAATATAATTCCTGATGACCTTCCATTAGCCACATAGAATAATTATTAAATCAATTAAGACAACATTATCCACGCTTCATTCGATATATAGAGAATAACCAAAATACAATCATCTTATCTTCATGGTTATTAAAATTTTATTTTGAACTTGATCTACTTTTTTGTAAAACCCATGAGATTGATAGGTAACTTAGCCATCTACCTCAACCATGACTACAATACTCATAATAATTTGATATATACTAGACAATATTATAGTCAACAACATTAAGAGACTTGGCTTGAAGCCACTAAAGAACCTAAAAACCATATTTTTTTTGTTTGGTGATAATTCAAGAAGTGTACCTCCTAAGATTTGTGAAATTGGCCTTTTAGGTTCTAACAGATTCATCATCCCCATTCCATAAATCAAATAACTCTTTCTCTAACATTGTACAATGAATGCAATGAAACTACATATTGAAATATACATTAATTATCACATCTTAATCCATGTATTAAATTTTTTCTTCCTTCCTCAAATTCTTGATTAGAAACCCCCTATTAATCTTCTTCAAATTTAAGTTTGTAAATTTCATGAATGTTAGTCTCATGTTATAAAAACTAGAGAATTGGGAATATAATTCTAGATGTACTATCAATTTTTGAAAAACATGTTTATTAGAAAATCCAAGGAATGAAGGTTTATTTTTCCTCATTAAGGATTCAATAAAATATTTTTCCCTTACACTCTCATTGTGATGTACATCGGGATTCATTTATTTGGAAACATGATTGGGGAATACATCAACATTTTAAATTCCAATACCAATTACAGTAAAATTATTTAGATAATATTAATTTAATTCTAATACATAATCATGATTGATATTGTTACATTGTGTTCCAGCATTTAACTAAAAAATCATAGATTAAGAAATGATAACAGTAGTAGGAAAATGAATAATATTGTTAAACTATATATACTATGTTCAAATTATGACACCTTATTTAATCTATGAAATATAGGGTTTATCCAAGAAAATTATTATTAATATTATATTTATATATTTCTTGATCATTTGTGAACTAGTTTTGAATTTCCAATGATAATCCCTTGATAGTGTCATGAAAAGTGTACGACAATTCCCATTTTCTTGTAAACGGTTATACTCATGTTAGGCCCGATTAACCTCTTCATATTTATTAACCATGTATATATATTCTAGAGACACATCCACTTATGCTATCAATACATAGATTTATTTCTATGAAACCACTCACTATATATTTTACCAAAATTTGGGAATATTTTCCCTTGCTATTATTTATCCTTATAATTCCCTATTTACACATCATTAGGGTTCTTAGTGCAGTATTATCATACCAGTTTCCAATCTTTAAATAATATTTTCCACTGATACAATGTATAAAAAACCTAAATTTTCAAATATTAATAGTAGATAATTCTTACATAATACGTAATATATTACACAAATAAATCCTGAAAGACCATATTATTGTAGTGCCTTTGGAAACATGGAATAATAAACAATTGTACATAAGTGATAAAAATTTTCTCTCACTATGTTCTCCATGACTAGAAATCCTATTAGAAATATCATACCTAATACATATCTTAATAACATAGGGAATGGAACTCTAAAATGGCTCAAATCATTTTCTCAAAAATGGTAAACAAATGAAATATATATGGGTAAACATTATCACATGGGTATGAGAATGTGATCATGACATAATGAGATCATCCCCACCTTAGAAAATATCAGAATAATTAACCCTGGAATATAGATAGAAATGTAATAAGACATGAATCATAAGGAAATCAAGGGAATAATCCCTGAAAGCATAACATAGGAATAAGATATATAACTGTGGATGACACATAAGCATATAAACTAATATCCATTGTATTCAACGCATCTCTTACAAGACCATATTAGTAGTATTTTTTCACTCCCATTACCATATATGTAGTCATCTTTCACTCTCATGACCATCTTATTAGTAATGTTTTACTCTCATTAACATCTTATTGGGAAAAGTACAATGTTGAACCGAGTTCACTCCCCGTTCCATCAATGTCTATCTCATGAGATATAAATCATTACCAATGAATTTTACAGAGACATAGGTCCCACACATCTCTTAATGTAGAAATATTTATTTTTTCTTGTTGGTCCACTAGGAAAGTTACCCTGAGAGGGGGGGTGAATCGGGGTATGAAATATTAAAAAAACTTCCCCATTTGATATTGTTTTGCTGTTAGAAAAAACTATTCTCTCTCCTTCCTGATGCAGAGTATGAATAAATCTTAAAGCATGCATAGGAACCATCGATTTTTACTTTGTTCACCCTCACTGGTCTACGACCAAGGAGAATACACCAGAATTGTGCCGATGTACCAATTCCACTATAAGCGCAGTGATGTTTACATGTTCGGAGTGAACTCATTGTCCATCCTTGTTTACAACCACTCACAAATGAATTCTCACTGCTCTCTCAACTGATGTGTGCTCACTGATTCTTCAAGAAGATACACTTAGTGTTTATAGACCTATTGTTGTCTTTATTATCACAAATTAATACATCCTCTGTTGTATGTAGATGCTCTGTTGATGTCCAACTTTCACCCATAGATGAATCTCACTTTGCACCGAAGGTATCAGGAAATTTTCCAGCTTTTTTATAGCCCTAAAATGACTGGCATGCTTCTACCATACCTGGCGCACTTCTCCAAATAGGCGCACAAGTTCACCTCAACCACTTGCTCGATGCTCACTTCTTCAACTCCAAACTTACGCAACTCACACCCTTTTACGCCCAAACCAATTTTAGTACACAAATATCAATTATTGTGATTTTTCAAATCCTAGCGTGAAAGTTTCATAAAACCACCTATGAAACACACCCCTTTTAAACTCTAAACATGGATGAATCACACCCTTTCTCTCCCAAGCCACATTGGGCGCACAACTATCAACTGGCACGCTACTTCTGAATATTTTTATACTTGCACGACCACACCACCTGTGTGATGGGAGCTCGGATTTTCTCTAATTGTTATACTCACAAATAATGAGGATGGGTAGACCACTATTTATAGGCATTTGAAAACCCTTAGCGACGATGTTCAAGTCTCCTCTTAGCACGCATGTCCAGACACCCTAGTCTTTGTCTCCCTAGTCATTTGCCCGACCAAACCTAATACTTGGGCACCCCTTTTTTCCATTATCATATTTTGATGTTATGATATTGAAAAACCACTGGTGAACAAGTTTCCAATCCTCTAAGACACCGACATCCATGTCCCATTTCCAAAAAACACTTTTATACCTTTGTCGATTTTGAGGTCCAAAAATTTGGCAAACAAAGGAAAATGGTGCCACCTTGTATCTGCTCTTTTTGAACCGCCTCCAGATCGACTATTCCTTTGTCGACGTTCTCAAATAAATCATGGATCGTTAACAACATCCCTTTAACTCGACATTCCACTATGAAATCCCCTTTTTAATAAAATTGGTAATTCATGGTTTGCTTTGTCAACAAACACAACAGAGAGGCCCACTTTGTCGGCAAACACAATCACCAAAAAAATGCTTCAATGAAACCTTAAGGGATTTTTCCCTAACATTTTCCACAAAATTATAAACAATCATATGATAACCCATGAAATTAAATGGGTATTATAGAAATGTAATCATATGATTGACATTTGAGAAAAGATACATGATTTAGAATCATTTCCAAAAAATGATCCATGAAAGGAAGTGCGTTTCGTATGCATAAAACCATTAAAAGAGAAATTAGATTCATATATATATATATATATATATGAATGAGAAACAGGTCTCATAATTATCATTCCTTAAAAACGAAAAAACATTTAGAGAATGAATATAAATGGAGCCTTTGGATCATTTTCATAGAAACGAATGAGTAACACAAACAAATATAATCTTATAATGAAAATAATTTTATAATATCATTTACAAACATATCATGTAGAAACAATCATTTCTTCATTAAAAAATTCATTTTAAACCATATAACTATTTTAGAAAATGAAAATTTGAAAACATATCATGTAAAATTGGAAACATTATTAAAACCTTTTCAACTGAAATTAAATTTTAAAATATAAAATATTTGGAATTTCGTTTTCCATGAAACTGATCTTGAAATATCATTTAAATACTTTTCTTAAAATAAATATATTTTTGACGGAAAAAGAATAGTTTTCCTTTATAACATTTTCTTAATGATATTATGAATGAAGGGTGGAAATTTGTTTCCAATATATGATGATATCATGAATAAATATATGATAATAAAAATTCATGAGAGTTACAGAGATTGGGATTATATGATTTCTTCAATGGATAAATAATATAAAAATCACAATAAACTATTAGATTGTTTCAATAGAATATTACTAGTTGGAAACATTGAAACATACTCACTATATAAGAAAATTAAATTAAATGATTTATAAAATAACATGGAAATAAAAAGATCATGATATAACATGTCAAATGGCCATATTTAAACCTCATAAAATAACATAAGTGAATAAAAAACATGTGTCTCATGAATGAAAATTAAGACAAAATTAATTTACTGATTTATAATTTTGAACCATAAATACCCTGAATGAAATATCATCAAATGGATATATAAATACCCAAAAATATAAATATAATTATCTTATGACACATTAATCGGTAGTATAAACCCCGACAAATAACAAATAAGTATTGAAGAAGGGTTCTCTCTAATGAGACATAAAAGTGTGCTAAGCAAATCCTTTACTTCTATCGTGGGCTTGTTTTTAATAATTAGAATATCCTGTATAAAAAAATATATGTTTATTGTAGAAGTACCATATAACCATATTCATATTTATAATACCATAAAAATATTTCTATTACCCTCCTATTATGACTTCTATGTTAATTTTTTGTTTTAGGAAATATTTTCTTTCTTTTTCATACACATTTTGATTTATTATTCTGGATCCACTTATATAGATCATGATTTTATTATTTATAGATTGTAAAAATAAATATAAATATCATATTTATTCAGTATATAAATATTTACAAAATACTATAAAGTATTTTAATATGAAATGGAATACATCGTTCATGGAGAAGCTAGGTTGTACAGATGCATGAATGATTTTTCTGTTTAATTATAGTTTTCAAAGAAATAATGTAAATGAAATATTTATATATATATGTCGATGTATATAGTATTATTCTTCTAGAATTATTAGTTAATATATATTATATTTGTTCAGAAAACACATATTTATTTTCTTCTATTTTTTGTTTGAATGAATCACATCACTTTGAGAATGTCGTACTCCACACATCCCTAAACAAAGTGATTGTATTTAAAAAAATTAATTGTGAAGGTATGGATTATATAATAATTATATAATATTTAATAACTAATAAATATAATAAATATAATATAAAATATCGTGTCTATCATAATTCCCATCCATGGGAGTTGGTTAAGGAAAAAAAAACAACATCATTTTTTGAGACATTAGATTATTGTATACAAGAATGGTAGTTTGTTACCAAATAGATTGAAGTGCGTGTAAGTGTAAGTCAAACCCTTATAATTATGACATATTAATATATCTAAAATACATGTGTTTAGTTAATATAATGTAATAAAAAGAGTCAGGGTGATGAAAATAAAGCAGAGGAGCTTTAAAAATGTGTTACCTCTTCATTGGATAAATCTTCTCTATTATTGCATAAAAGGGATTACATTGATATATTTAATTACAAATAGAGGATTATATTTTTATTCTATTTGTCTTTTGAGGATAATTATTATGATTTCATCTGATCCAATAGACTTGATTGGTGTGAATAAGTGAGACAGGTGAGTTACTTTAGTGGAGTTGGAGTGAAATTCTTGTAACTTTTCATAAATGGAATTTCACACATGATATTCTCATGAAATGTGTTTCCAATAATGTTCCAAATATGATATAAATATTATATGGTTTATATATTCAAATAAAATGACTTTTGGACATGTTTTTAGGTCATTTTGGGTGTTTTTTTGGCTTCTTTATTTGTTAAGAAAACTTTTCTCTTAATAGATGTTATTAATTTTAATAAATTTAACTAAAATTTTTGTTAAAAAACATTATTTCTATTATTAAAATATTTAATTAATTATTATTACAAATATTTGAAAAGATTTCTTGAATTAAAATTATTGATGTGGTATATATTAATTTAAATTTTATCCACCATATGGTATGAAAAAATGAGTATTTAAAGATAAAAAGATTGAAAAATTGAAATGTTTTTATATAAAATTTCAAATCTCAATTTGTTCCAATGAATTTATTTAGATTAATATCATTAAAATTAATTGAATTAAATATTAAATCCAAATTGAAATATAATTTATTTATAAAAATAATTTAGATGAAAAATATGTTTCGAATTAAAATTCAATATTTGTAACTATTCAACCAAAAAATAAAATCTTCATAATAATAATAAAAAACACTACAAAAAATTTAAACTATGATTCAAATATGGAATCATATTAAAAAAATTAAATTTCAAAAACATTCTAAAATTAATGTTATTATTGTTTATATCAAGACATAAACAATGTTTTTCATAGAAAATAGTATTTTAAAACTTATAAATAGGTTAATAAAAGTTTAATATCTTGTTATCAATATGATTTAATTTTTTAAATCCGTTATAAATAATATTTATAAATTAGTTATTATAATTCATATTACGTTATTTAACATCTAGTTTATAACTATTTCACTTAAAAAATTATTATAATAAAATTTTGTTTTATAGAAACATAGTTTTCCGTATAACACAAGACATGTGAGTGTTTATTGTAGAATAATATTAACCCATTTTTTGCATCTAAATATAGAATATCATAGAGTAGTGTAAAATATAACAATTCAATGAAAATAAATTTAATCGAAAACATGGTTCAAAACATCTCATGTTGTTATTGTTTTTTAAATAGTTGTCTTTAATTTATTTAATGTGTTTGATAATATTCATTCAATACAAAAAAATGAAATTTTGTGAATACTTTTTTTCATTATAATGAATTAAATTATATTTAATTTCAATAATAAAGAATTATTAAAATCAATTTATAATTTAGTTGGGAAATAATATTATTCCAAAACAACTATATTGATTTTATAAAGCATTGTTTTTTCATATTTATTCAATTTAAATGATAATATATTTTATATGGAAATTTATTTATAATATTAAAAATTTAATAATTATTTTTTTTCCATGAATTAAAATTTTCCATTTATTATGATGTGGTTTATAATGAAATAATGGTATTCAATTGTTTTAAAGTAGATTTTTTTTCTAAAAAATAGTTTTATGAGTTAAATGTGTTATTAAATAAATAATTAGACATTGCTAAAAAAATTATGAAATGTATGGAGAATATATTAAATAAAAAAAATTCATTCAAATGCTAGATTTTAGTATGATTGGAAAAATAAAAAAATATAAATTAATTATTTACATGTATATATCTAAAAACTATTTTCTTTGAGTTTTGTGCACATATTTTAAAATCATTTTCATACATGTATAGAAATATTATTTTATAAAAATGATTTCATATTATTGAATCAGAATTTATAAATTCCATTATTATTCGATTTTTCATTTTCTTCATAATATTCAATAATAGAAATAAAAATTTGTTAGGTAGATAGGGTTGAAATTAGTTTAATGTGGGTTAAACTAATAAATAAGGTTATAAAAAAATATTTTATAAATCATCATATTTGAGTATAATTAGACATTTTATTATTCAAACATCAATTTCATGTCTATTCTCTACAACATGCACATGAATTTGAACATATATTATATGAATCCCATAAGTAATTCCAAATCTGTTACACCACTTACATATCAAATGGGAGATCATCTCCCCCGAAACTAACAATAATTGAACTATTTAGTTTGGATGATAATATCCACAAATATGTACTATAATACTATAGTTCAATAATGATATTATTATCTTACACTAATGCTATTCCAATATGACTTATAGTGTAAGATGAAGGAGTTCCTTCAATGAATGTGTAATCATCTTTCCCAGGATTTTAAAAGTTCAATTATTATAATGAATTGTATAAACTATAGTGTACATAATAAAGTTATAAATCATGAAATTTAAATATAATATTATGTATACATGATTATGGAGAAACATATTTCTAAATTAATTCCATTTTATGTAATATGATCTTATTCCACTAGTGTATTAGTTGCATACCACATCCATATAACAATTAGATTCATTTTCAACTTTCTTCTTAAATGGATGAATATTTTTATTAATGAAACTTTTTCATATTATATTATTTAAATAATATTTCTTTTATAGTTATAATATTATATCTATGTATATAACTTCTCATCCATTGGAATATGATAATTTCACTCTTTCAGATGTGTTGTCTACAGAATCTACAAAGCGATGTGTGTTTTTTCATATCTACATTAAATGGATTGTTATGAGGATATATTTAATGATTTTAAATTATATTTATCAAATAATAATGATTCGAGTGATTTGACTTATTATTTACCTCTCTTTTGTTTCATCCAATGAAAAGAGGAAACATCACTCATGTGTTCATATGGACTACCTTCCCCATAAAATGATATAAATGATTTCTCATCAACTCATTAAATTAAAGGATATGTAAAAAATATAAAATGATTAATGAAAATACCAGTAATTTATATGTAATTTTAATTTCAAATATATGGGAATTTTATGAGTCCGTGGAAATTGACGGCGCGTGACTCCAAGTCCGAGAGTGCCCATCATGAATTTCTGAACTTTTGTTCGGTTACGTTAAGTAAACGTACAAACGAGTTTTTCTAACATTTGAACTGATTCTCAAAATAGAAATCCAGGGGCACTGTTGAACTCGAAGTTCCAGTATTCAATTAAGGATACTTTCACCTCAATGACAGTTGGTCGAGAGTGAAAGACAATTTTTGGGTTTTTCGAAAAAGAATAAAATAAAATAAAAGCTATGTTACATTTTATTTCATTCTTCTTTATGATCTCCCATGTGGATGTTGAGAGGTGGAGACCACCAAAACAAAAACCTCTCAACATAGGTTATGGTAGTGTGGACCTCCCGATCCTAACCTCTTATGTAGGTTATGATTGTGGGAACCACCCGAGACTGAAACCTCTTGAACTCCCATCACATATGTGAGAATCCTCTTCAGCTACCCCACTTAATTGTGCGAACCCTCACCTTAATTAATTACTCCAACGCATCAAATAATTAATTACTCTAATTTGAATTTATTCCAACAACATAATATAAAGAATAATCTATTATTTTGTCTATCTCTTCATTTTGATGGGATTGGGAGGAAGAAGCCTTGGTAGAAAATCTCTCCAACAACGAATGTCAATGAAGAACACCGACTTTGACTTTGACTTCTTCCATGGGATATTCGTTGATGAGGAACGTCTACAATGCCAACGAACCGATTATCGAAGAAACGTGGATGTTACAGATATCCGTCTATTCCCAACGACGTCATCTCTTTCCCCGTGAACAATCCTCAATGAATGAAACGAACGAGGTATGGTTTGTTATTGAATTCATAAAATTCATCATTCCTGAAAATCATGGAGAACATCGATCATCCAAAACAAGTTGATCCACATTTCGTATGAAATTGTAATGTTTGACAATTTTTGATTCATGTTCTTGATGAGCCGCTTGCTACCGCTCTAATGTGGAGGGTGCGTGCCAAACAAACATGGACCGACCGTTCTGTCATTCTTCTTGAATGGTATATCCTTCATGATGAAAGATGGCGACATTGTTGATAGCCACCAGTGCCTGTGGTTGTCACCAGTAGAACTCGAGAACAACCGACAAAGGCATGGAATCACGCCTCACCGTGGTCGTTGTGCACCATGGAACCCTCGGCGTCTGCCCTCCAGGACGAACCACCTCGAGGCACCCCTGTGGCCTCATCGCACCACCCCGGCCAAGCCGCCCTACTTCACCTGTGACCTCTGCCCTCCCGGCTGAGCCACCCCACGGCCTCGCGCCCTCGCGACATGCCTGCATCCTCACAGTCACCTACGGCCCTCCGTGGACCTTCACGGCCTCACGGCCACCTATAGCCCTCTGTAGCTAGCGGGTCGGGTCGGGTAAAACCAAACTGGGTCAGCCCATGCCAGGACGGACTGGACCCAGACCCACTACGACCCCTTTACGCTCTATTTTCCATAACATTGGCACCAGATGTCTGATTGACAAACCGTAAGTGGAAATAGAATCCTTGGAGCGAGATGGTCACTTTGAGTATAACCCAATAATGTTTTGGGTTATGAATGTGTAAGGTTGGGTTTGATCAAGCATGAATACAGCCAGGTCCCTCAGGACTAAAAGGATAATAACCCACAGTCATGCGTCTGATTGACACACCATCTGTTATGTTGATAACCATATGAAGTGGTGTTTCTTTGAGATACTTATTCATGGGACGTCGTGGTAGTTAGATTATCAACCAGGGGATAGTGGAGAGGATCCTCCTGGAGGCAAGTGAGCATAGTGCATGAACCCATTAGTTGGATGTGACATGAATAACGAAGACCGATCATGTGTTGGTCAGCACAAAGTGATCCTGTGTAGCTCAGCACCGAGCAATACTATGTGGGTCAACAACGAGTGATCTTTTGTTGGTCTGCACCGAGTGATATTGTGTGGTATAACTCCTAGGGAACATATGTGGGTCCGCTTCTTAACACAATAAGATTATTCATTAGTTAAATCTAATATTCTATACTACTGGACCTAAGTTATACATAGTGTTAGCTGATTTTGTACCTGAGTGGCACTTTCCTTTGTGGTAATACCTTGGTGGTATTCTTCTATGTGGAATACCTTTGTGGTCCCTGCCTTTGTGGTATTTCATCCATTGTAAAATAATTTAGCATGGGGCTTTGGAGTTGGGCTCTGTGTTTTCCTCATGATTGAGATGGGTTTACTTGATAACTTATGTATATATATGGGCATATACTTAAGTAGGGTTATGAATTATTTTATTCCTTGTGGTTTATCCTTTTTGGATTTAGTGAGACATTGAGGGTCTCGGGGTCCCTACTAACTATCGATATACTCACCCCTGCACGGGAAATGCCCGCATCACATTGTGTTTGGTGCAGATGACGGGCAGTGCTGATCGAGGTAGAGAGTACCAAAAATGGACGGTGCTCGGTGGTGGAACATACAACATGTCGACAGGTAGAGAATATGGGAGGACGTGGAGTGATGAGGAGGTGATTTGTACTTACCCTTCAGGTAGGAAACTCGGAGGATGACCTAGTAGCTGAGATTCTCTTTCTTCTGTTGTATTGTATTTCAGTTGAACATGTACTTTTCAGTTGGGTTTGTATTCTTTCCACATTTACTTATTGTACCCACTTAGTTTACTGTTTAGTTTACTTGAGTTCATATCATGATGTGTGGTTGGTTGAGTGTGCTTACAGGTTATAAAGGCAATGCCTTCCCCGTTTTAGAAAATACACATTTAGTGCTAGTCGCCAGCCCCTGGCCTATAGAAGGCGGGATTGGGGTAGTCATGACAATGGCCCTGAGGGACGGGATGTGACAAATTGGTATTAGTGTAGTCGGTTCTACCGTAGAACATAGGACTCTGAGCTTTCTTTTAATGGAAATAGTGTTAAGAGTATTGAGTTTGTTATCAGTTTAGGATTCCAGTGTTTGTTTGGCAGCCGACGTATCCACACACTAGGACCCTGACTTCTGATTTCGGACTCAGTGCATGAAAACACTGATTGTGTATGTGTTTCCAAGAGTTTTCTTTTGTGATCACTTGAGTTAGCTCACCATGTATAACTTATTGACCATGGTGCACCTGTTTCATTTTAGGATGCCTCCACGAAGACATCCAACTAGGGTTCTGAGAATAGTATGCACTGATATCCCACCGAGCGATGAGGCCTCGAAATAGGGCCCACATCCAGCAGAGGAACCATCAATGGCAACAACGATACCATTACCCATTTGGAGACCGATTCCACCAGCCCCTTCAGTAGAGGGTGCATGCCACTTGAGTGTGTTTCATGTGTTCCGACGCCTGAGGCCTCTCAGATTTAGGGTAGAGATGGACCCACAGAGAGCTGAGGATTGGATGGAGGATGTGGTGAGAGTTTATTGACAGGTAGGGACATGAGATGATCTCATGGTGATATTTCCCACCAGCCTTCTATAGGAAGCAGCATGCAGATGGTGAAGCATGATGCTCTATGTTCACAACAAGGTGATGCTTCACTGGAAAGACTTCGAGAGCATGTTTAGGGTGGAGTTTGTTCCAGAGACCCTTCGCATAGTGCACATACAATAACTCCTTCATCTGCAGTACGGAATCATGATTGTAGCTCAATAATCAGTGAGGTTCACTGACCCCTCACACTACTCCACTGATATGGTGCGATACCCATTCATAAGGGCCCAGACCATGGAGATGGGACTCAGGCGGGAGATCGGGGCTTCGATGATCTCACTCAGCATCCCGACATAGGCAGGGCTGTTAAAGAGAGACCTCTTAGTGGAGTGTTTCCTTGCTGAGCAGTCACCAGTTGTGAGATCCCCCACCTGAAGTCACTTAGCTGTGTCTTCTTTAGCTGGTAGGAGACTAATGTTGCAGAGATCCAAGAAGACCATACCTACAAGTGGATGACTGTAGGATTCAGGATCGGGTGTGCAGGGCACCCATGGCAGATCCAGTCATGCGAGGAGTAGGCAGTGTAACGCATGTGGCAAGAAGGGTCACATGGCTGATGACTATCCGACCCTCCATACGGATAATCAGAATATGGTAGAAGGACCTCCTAGGTAGAGATAGAGATTCAATCGAGGTGGTCCGCATGGAGTAGGAGGATGTGGCAGAGGAGCAAGTTGTGCAGCTAGTAGTGGGTGACGATTCGTGAAGTGACCTCCACCACCAACAGTAGGTCCACCCCGACCCCAGGGAGTAGGTGGACATGGGTGAGATCAGATCTAGGTAGCTGAGGCCTACGATCATGGTGCTACGGAGTTGATATGAGGTATGATATGTGACTATTACACCTTATCTACATTACATAAAGACACATGTGCCTGTCATTGTTTAATTTTCCACTACCCTCATTCGGAGCTATGAGATTCTGATAGAGCCATTGGATCTATCCATACAGCTAGAGATGCCTACGTGAGTGAATTTGATGATTCTGCATTGGTGCCGGCAGTGTGAGCTTACTCTAGGATGTGAGAGATTCAGCTGGGATCTCTTAGTAGTAGTGTCGAGGCCTTACGATATCATCTTGGGTATGGTCTGGTTATCTATAGTCGAAGCTCTTGTTGACTATATTAGGCGTGATGTGGGGTGTGTCCGAATAGATGGAACCAGGTTTACCTTCACTGGTGATAAGGGATCCTTTCAGTACATGATAGACTTACCCAGAGGAGAGTGCAGCCAATCAATCATCAGTTGGCTAGCATTACCCTCGGAGTGGTTGATGTGGAGAGTCCGAGTTATCTTATAATGGTGGACCAGTACACAAATGTCTTCCTTGATGATGTTTCGGGTCAACCACCTCGCAGAGTGGTGGACATTTACATTGAATTATACCCCAAAAGGCACCGATATATACTCCTGCAAATCAGATGTCTCCAGCGGAGTTTCATGAGATGCAGGTACATCTTGAGGAAATTCAGGGAAAGTGTTCATTTAGCCTAGTGTTTCTCCTTAGATAGCCCTGATTTTGTTCACCAAGAAGGAATATGGGAGCTTGAGACTTTTTGTCAACTATTGGCGCTAGAACCAAGTTACTATGAAGAGCATGTAACCACTTCCGAGGATTGACAACCCCTTTGATCAGCTGAAGGGAGAATGATGTTTCTAGAAGATAGACCTTAGACCAGGCTATCACTAGCTCAGAGTAATATATGAGGATGTGCAGAAGATGGCTTTTAGATGTTGGTATGGCCATGATAAGTTCTTGGTTATGCTATTCGGCATGACCAATGCTCCAGCAGTGTGCATGGGACTCATGGACCAGATATTTCAGTCATACTTTGATTGCAATGTAGTTTTCTTCATCGAAGACATTATGATCTACTAGACTACTAAGGAAGATCATTCATGCCATATGCGGGTAGTACTGGACATACTCAGAGAGCACCTATTTTATGGTAATCTCTCGAGGTGCCAGTTCTAGATCTGAGAGGTTCACTTTCTTGGACATGTCGTATCGGAAGCTAGAGTTGTAGTGGATTTGGTGAATATTTAGGCGGTACTTACTTGGGAGTCACCTTGGAGTGTGATGTAGGTAAGGAGTTTACTGGGATTGGCCGGTAACTACCGGAGATTTGTGCCAGATTTCTCAAGAGTTGTATCACCACTTTAAGAAATGATGAAGAAGGGGCAACTCTTCGTGTGGTCTGAGAGACTCTAACAATGTTTTTAGGAGCTGAGGTAGAGGCTGACTATTGCCCCCATAATGAGGCTTCAAGTGGAGGGAATATGGTACGTAGTCTACTGCGACGCATCATGGACCATACAGGGATGTTTCCTGATGCAGGAGAAAGTAGTGATCTCTTATTGTTCTCGATAACTGAGACTACATGAGAATAACTATGCTACCAATGACCCGGAGTTAGAAGAAATGGTCTTCACCTTGAAGGTGTGGTGACACTATCTAATAGGGAACTTTATACAGTCTTGTCTCACCACAAGAGTCTCATATATATTTTCTCTCAAAAGGACCAGAACATGAGACAACTATGTTGGCTTGAGTTCCTCCAAGAATATGACTACAAGATACTCAGTACTCCTCAAAAGGGGAACATTGTCAGAGAGACACTCAGTTGGAGATGTGGTATACATCTGCTAGACGAGGATATGGTGCAACTGACTTATTTCCAGATATCCTTTGTGAATCGAGATGGTGAAACTTTTCTACAGTCTCTTACAGTCACTCCCCCACTTAGCTCATCAACCTCTGTTGTACCGGGTTCACGATCTCTTCCATGTATCCCTACTGAGGAGATACATGCATGACCTTTCCCACGTCATCGACCACAGAGATTTCGACATTGCCGATGGGGTGACTTTAACAGAGGTTCCAATTGATATTGTTGATCGACAGGAGTGGGTCCTTCGTGGGTGGTCGATACCTCTGGTGTGCATTCGATGGCAGCATGGGAACCTTAAAAAGAGTACATGGGAGCAGGAGGTTCAGATGTGTCATTTGTACCCCCACTTATTTACCTAGTTTTGAGTTGTGGATTAGAGGGATGTAAATCCATGAGGTGGGGATAATGTAATGACCCGGAATTTCCAAGTAATTTTTTTTCAAATATATAGAAAATTTACGAGTTCGAGGATATTGACGGTGCATGATTCTGAGACTCGGAGTTCCCGAAATGAATTTATAAACTTTTTTTTGGGTACGTTCTGTAAACATAAGAGTGGGTTTTTCTTACTGTTGAAATAGTGCTCGTAATTGAAATCTAAGGGCACTATTGAACTCGTAGCACCCATATTTTCTTAAGGATACTTTCACTTCGACAACAGTTGGTTGAGAGTGAAAGATAATTTTTGGGGTTTTTGTGTAAGAATAAAATAAAATACAAGTTGTGTAACATTTTATTTTATTTTTCTTCAAGATCTCTCGTTTGTATGTTGAGATGTGGGGACCACTAGAACTAAAACATCTCAACATAGGATATGGTGGTGGGGACCACCTGAGCCTATCCTCCCACATGGGTTATGGTTGTGGTAACCACCTAAGACTTAAACCTCTTGAACTCCAAAAATAAGTGTGAGAAACCTCTTGAGCTCACCCACATAATTGTTCCTACCCTCCCCATAATTAATTAAGACAACCGATCTAATAATTAATTAATCTGATTAGAATTTATGATAACAACATAATATATATCATAATCTATTATTTTGGCTATCTCTTTATTTTGGGGGGATTGGGAGGAAGGAGCCTCGGGAGAAGAGCTCTCCAGTGAAGAATGCCAACAAAGAATTTCGACATTGACTCTGACTTCTTCCTCAAGACATTCGTTGATGAGGAACTTCATCAAAGTCAACGAACTGAAAATCGAGGAAACACCAATATCACCAAAATACATATATTCCCAACGACATTGCCTCTTTCCCCACACAAAATCATTAATGAATCAAACGAACGAGGTAGGGGTTGCTATTGAGTTCATCAAATTCCTCGTCCTTGAAAATCATGGATAACGAATATCAACCTAAATGAGTTGATACACGATTCATATGAATTTGTAAATTTTAAGGATTATTGATTCTTGTTCTTGTTGATCCGCTTGCTACCTCTCTAACGCGGACGGTGCGGGCCAAACAAACATGTCCTAACCCCTCCACTGTTCTTCTTGAATGTTGTATCATTTTTGATGATAGAATGCGACTTTGGTGATGGTGATCGGTGCCAGTGGTTGGCACCAGAAGAAATCAAGAAACATCGATGAAGGAACGATACCCCACCACCCCATAGTAACCATACCCCATGGTGATCCACCGTCTGCGACAGTCATTGCCATACGGTATCGTCGAACCGCCCAGACCGAGCTGCCCCATTGCACCCGTGGTCTCCTCCCTCCAGGACGAGCTGCCCAGCGGCACCCCCGCGGCCTCGCTGTGCTACCCAGCCAAGCCGCCCTACGGCCCCCATGACCTTCGCCCTCTCGATAGAGTAGCCCTGCAACAACCCTATGGCCTCACAACCTTTGCGGCACCCCCGTGGCCGAGCCTCCCCATGACCTCGTGCCCCCGTGGCACCCCTGCGGCCTCACGGCCACCCACGGCCCTCCGCAGCCACGCGGACAACCAAGGACCTCCAGACCCAATGGGTCGGGACAAACCCAATGGGTCGGGCTACCCAGCAGGCTGGGGCGGACCCAACGTGTTGGTCCAGGTCGGACCGGACCGGGACCCACTACATCCCATTTATGCTCTTTTGGCCATAACTTTGGCACTGGATGTCTATTTGACGATCCATCAGATGCGCTGGAAACCAAGGATCAAGAATATCCCTTTGAGTATACCCCAATGGAGCCTTAGGTTATTATTGGGTATGGTCGGGTTGGATGGAGCCCGAATCCAACCGCCCCCCATGACTAAAAGGCTAATAACTCACAGACTGTGCGTCTGATTGACGCACCGTCTATTGCGTTGAGAACCCAATGACATTGCAGTCCATTAAGATACTTCTTCATAGGACTTTGTGGATGTTGGAGTACCGAATAGTTAATTTTGGTGGGGATACTACCGAGACATGTGAGCATCGTACGGGGAACCAAGTAGATATGTGTGATGTGAAGAATGATGAGTGATACTATGTGGGACCACACCGAGTGATCCTATGTGGGTCAGAACCAAGAGATCATGTGTGGGTCCGCACTGAGAGATCCTATGTGTGTTAGCACCGAGTGATCCTCTTTGTGTCATCACTGAGTGATCCTCTGTGGGTCAGCACTGTGCGATCATATGTGGGTTAGCACCGAGAGATCCTGTCGGGGTCTGCCTCGAGCGATATTGTGTGGGTCAGAATCGAGCGATCCTCTGTGGGTCAGCACCTAGAGATCTTGTTTGAGTCTATTTATTAATATAGTAAGATGATTCAGTTGTTAAAGTTAATCATCTCTACTACAGTACCAAAGTTATACCTGGTGTGAGCAGAGTATGTACCTATGTGGTACTTTCCTTCGTGGTAATACCTTGGTGGTATTCTTCTATGTGGAATACCTATGTGGTGCCTGGCTTTATTGTATTTATTCTTTTGTGGAATAGTTTCTAATGGGGCTTGGGAGTTAGACTCTATGTTTTCCTCATGATTGAGATGATTTACTTGATAACTTAGGTATATGTATTGGCAGATACCTAAGTATGGTTATCTGTTGTTTTCTGCCTTATGGTTTAGCCTTTCTGGATTAATGATATCTTGAGGGTCTCGGGGTCCTTACTAAGTATCGTTTTACTCACCCTTGCACGGGCTATGCCCACACATCGTTGTGTTTGGTGCAGACGACAGATGGCGTTGATCGAGGCTGATCATACCAGGACTAAATAGTGCTCAGAGGTGGACCATATGGTGTGGCGGTACGCATAGGAGAAAGGTGGGAGTGGAGTGCTGAGAAGGAGATCTGTACCTACCCTTCAGGTAGGAACCTCAGAGGATTACCCAATATATGTCTTTCTCTTTCTTCAGTTTTATTGTTTTTCAGTTGTACTTGTACTTTCCAGTTGGGATTGTTTTCTGGTCCTGTTTACTTACTGTACTCACTTTGTTTACTGTTTAGTTTACTTGAGTTTCTAACTTTTTGTGTACTTGGTTTCATGTTCTTATAGTTTATAAAGGTAATGCATTCCTAGTTTTAGGGAATATACCTTCGGTGCTAGTCACCTGCCCCTGGCCTGTGGAAGGCGGGCTTGGGGTGGTCACATCCCGGGCCCTAGGGGACAGGTCGTGACAATTAAATATAATAAATATAATATTTTTATGATGTTCTAGTATATAAAACAATGATCATGGTTCATAGACCATAACTATTTGTACTGAAACCTACATGATAATGATATAGTTAAAAACATTAATTATTGATAATAATTAATGATTAATAATAAATAGGTGATAAGATGTTACAAGTAAACCATGTATGGTATTATATGTATAAAAAATATTCCATAATATATTTAAAATAAATTTAAACTTACTATAATATATCTTAGATAATTTATGAAGAAATTATGAATTCAATTGAGGATTCTTCATCTCACATCTATTTCTATGATACATATGCAATATTCACTACTTTTTTCTTCCATGAAAAACATATAAAATTCTATATAATTTTTTTATCATTAACACATAAATATATATTGATAGTAAATAATTTTTCATATTATGATATTTTCTATTGTTTTTTACCAATAAAAATTTACCAATGTGGTAAGGAATTTTGGAAACAATATCATTTCTTTTTATGATTATGTATACAAAAGTTCAATTCAAAAAAATATATACATTATTATCTCTTAAGACCAATATATTTTCTTCTCCAGTATATAGTTATTTTAGTTTTCATTTTTTATGTTTAATATTCATTATTTTTTAATTAAAATGTTTGAGAAAATAGTTCTTATAAAAATCATGCATTACTTTGAATTTATTCTGAAATGTTTTTCTACCCTTTCTATACATTCATTAATAAATATTTCTAAATATTATTATGATATTCAAATAATAAAATAAAATTATTATTATCCAAATGTGTAATTGTATAAATATGTTTAATAATAATATTCTTTCTGTTTATTTTAATGAGGATAATTTTATCTTTTTGTCAAAATAGTGGAAAAATAATTTCTTTTTAATGATTTCATAACAATTCAATAGTATGTATATATGGTTGAAAGGTTATATATTTAATGTCAATGTATTATTTTATCAATATTTTTGAAGGTTTTTTTTAATTTTACTGAAGGAAATGAATATTTCCCCACGTGTTGAATGAAATATTGATATAAAATTTTAATGGTATTTTTCATCAACGTAATTATCCTTTGATGTTTATTTTTATTAACTAGGTATTTTATATAATGATACCATACATGTTTTATATTTTTTTGGTGTATGATTTTATAATGATGAAATGGAAATCAAACCCAATTCATTTACATAGGTTATTATATGATGAAATGATAAACATTTCATAATATTTTGTCACACATATGTTTGGTTTTAATTTTTTGATAGGTGGTTCAATTTAATTCCCCCAATGAATTCGTTAATGTGATATATATATATATATATATATGTATCATGATATTATTATGAAAATCATGGAAATAATTATAATAGTTATGTTAATAATTTAATGTATTATTATGATATTCACGACTCCGGCTGATGGGGCGGGAACCACAACAAACCCAAGATCACCTCTAATTTGGCAAGTTCTAGTGACTAGTTCCATATCCGCATATCACAAACATGGGAGGGATTACCCTATTGTAATTTTACCCACACACACTGACAATTCCAATCGCACTTAACATTTTAATATAGTACCCAAAAAATTATGGAATACATACCTCTATAAACCCAAAAGATGAGAATGGAAATACAATATTGAAAGTGACAAAGGGGTCTAATACACGACTAACCAAAAACTGATGGGACTCCATACTGCTGAGAAGGTGGGGAATACTATCATATGAACCACCATGATTCCTGATTAACCAAATCCCTAGAAAAATACCCAGCTATATGGAGGATAAACAACTCCATTAATGGATTTCACACCAATGAAAAAAGAGCACCTATGGTATAAGAATGAATGATAGAGGATAACACTCTATTATCATGGATGGTTAACATAAAAACTATAAAAGACTCATCCTACAGAGGGGATCACAATTTATATTTATGGACATAGCTTTTCACTGTAACCATGATGGGGTCTACCAAGGAACCACACAAAATCATTAAAATCTCAATACTAAATAAAATATTCTCTATAATAACCCTATGAGTTTGTGCACATAGTATAGTGGGGGTAAATAGTGTAACAATCGAGCACCTTTTTCTAACCATGAGGTTCTACCACAAATGAAATGTAAATATCTAAATTCATGGAATTTTGAGGTCATACAGCACCATTCATGTTCATTTTGATCATCCTCATGCACTACTGGTTGTGCTCTTGTACCATTATCCATGGCCATGTGCAAACTCACGTATTCATCTATGTTCCCTTGTACACTAATCCATATATGTGTGTCATGTACTGACCATTCCCATATATTATATGATATATGTTTCAACAAGGAAGCATAGGTCACAAGGAATGTGATATTATCCTCCTTCATTAAAAACCCAATGCCACACAGAGGGTACCATACAACATGCATCTTATAATTCTGGGTCATGTATTATAGGATATTCTATATCCCATGATTTATTATCCCCTCATACTTCATTTACACCATGATTCCTGGATCTAATCTTGTATATGAGATCTTATATCCCCTTCTATATCAGATCTCCCCAATCCAGCCTCCAATCTTTATAGAAATCACCACCATCATTACATCTATAATTTACATATATCAATGCTAGGAAGAATGTGATTCATCAGTCTAATTCAGTCCACCTAGTTTAATCCTCCATCAATAAAACATGATTTCACTTTCAATCATGTAGCATAATAAATGTATAAATATAGTGACTGAAAAAATATTTTCCCAATGATTAAATACTTGCTATGTTGTAGAACAATATTCAAATTGAAATTTTTTTAATTACCATGTAATTAACTTGTGGATGATTCCATGAAACCTAATATTTAATTAATTAAGAACATTCATTTTTAATTTTCCTCCATGATTAGTTGTTGATCAAAAATATGTATGAAAAAGGAAATAATTAATGAATAATACGTAAAAAATATCAAATTAACCATCAATGTTCAAAATAATTATATAATTTTGAATTGATTTTTTTTCAACAGGGATAAATAATGGAATTAAAAAAACTAATAAAATATTCAAAATGGATTTTGGATCAATTTCCGACAATTAACAATCATGAAATTCCAATGTCGGTGAGATCCAAAGACTCTGATGGTGTAACGATAAACAATACCGAATCGATATTAAGTGGTTCTATAATAATTATATCTTCCAATGGTCCAATATATATATATATATACGGTTATGTTCTTAATAATGAAATCTCATAAAAATCATTTATTAATAACAAAAAATTCCCCCATTTCAATTTTAAAAAATTATTCAATTTCATTTAATTAGTTTATTTAAAATTCCCCCATTATTGATCATAGCCCGGGCATCTGACGCGCTCAAAGGTTATATTGTACCAAGCGTAAAAACTGCACTCATAACTCAATAATGGACTCATATGTTTAATCAGATCCTCCATGTAATAGTCATTCATATATTCTTGGAAACCTAAACACAAATGATACTAATATTTTTATTATTTTATGAATATAAATTTTTTGCTCGCAATGTATTCAAATCTCACATAATTTCAGTACATGGATCCTATAATAATCAAAATAGTATTCTGAAATAATACATGGAATAATTAGTGTTTTTATATTCTCCCCACCATAGGGATTTTAAACAGAAAAAGTGAAATGTATATTAAAAATATTTGGGTATTAAGCTCACATATCAGTCACCCTCCTAATGATTATCTTGTTACAACTGTCTACGCACTAGGGGAATCGATCATTCACAAAGGATCATCAAATGATAATAATTTATCTTAATAACCTACTCTATACTGGTATCCCAATCTGTGATGTCTAGCTCACCCCAGTCGATAACATGATATAGGTCTTTCACATATATTTTCTACTGTGGAATGTGGAATACATCATGTCACTGGGCTAACTAAGGTGGAAGGGTTAATGAATATTCTACAACACCAACTCTAAGAAGTATATGAATATTATGAATGAATCTTGGATATATATTACCACACTGATGAAATTTATATAATCCATGCTGTGGTGAGACATGATTCAACACATGGTCTCCCTTTATGAAAAAATAGAGGCATTTTTCATTTGTAGACGTCAAACATTGGATATCCCTAGTCGGTTTTCTTCAATTCGAAGATCATCGACATATTCTCAATTGTATCTGACACCAAATATTATCCAATGATCCCTGACTCAAATTGACTAGTCAAAAAAATTTGTTGACCAGTACTATTACACGTAAAATTGCCCAAATAGTTTTATTCTAATTGTGGAATGGTAGGAGTTGTTATAAAGAGACTTCATCAAGGGTAATTTATCCTCCCAACTTTGAAAACAATCCTGCATACAATCCCATAGTATGTTATATAACAAATAAATTTTCCATTCTGTCTATCCAACCATCATGGGGGGAAATTCTATAATTTTAAAAAATTGAGTCCCACTGGACTCTTAAAATCCAGTCCATAATAATGATCAGAAAAATAATCATGATCTGGAATTAACATTGCGGGAAGTCCTTTTATCCATAAAATATATTACACATACAATAAACCCTAGAAATCTATTGAAGACTACATGGTAATCTATTGGAAGTGTGCCAATGTGGTGGGATAAAATATGATCAGCAATATAGAATCTTGTCCCATATATGTATGTGGTATCACCATGATAAATTCTATTGATATCCCTTCCAACTTCTATAGTGGATCCTCAATGGGTTTTTCTAAGAAAGCAAGAACATAAGGTTATTCCTTCACCTATATACATTTAAGGCATAAATTTAATAATCATCAACATAAATATTCATACATTGCCATAATAACTAATGTCAAATGCCCCAGTAATTCTTTGAAACACCTTCATGAATCACCAAATATGATGTATTAAACTCTAACATTCACACCGCTAGTAACGTCACTTGAACCACTATACATCCTCTGATATGAATAACTTCCTCCATCCATTTATAAAGTACATTATGAGTAGGTCCACTCGATATATGATTACATAAGGTCTAATAATCAGTATCCTCATCATGATGTTCACTAAAACAATTTTAGATATGTGTGGTAATATAAATTAAAATGATATATGATACACTGTTAATTTCCACTAACGAATCCATGATAAGGAAGGCTTCTAAGATTCCTCATTTAGAAACTGAGAACATGTTATCCTAATGATAGTACATGTCACCCTGACCACATTCCAAAGAGTATAGACAATATCAACATCATAATTCATTTAATTTTTCATGAATTTGTAAACATTATAAGAGAATATGTACTTGAGAGTCTTGTGGTCGTAATATTAATTAATATTCCCACCCTTATGGTAGTATTGTAGCTTATTTAGGGTGAAAAAAATGATTGATAGTTCAATATCATGGGTCATGTAGTTCTCCTCATGTTGTTCAAACATCCATAACCCATTAGTAATCACTTCCTATATCTACATGAGAATAAAACCATGTATTTTCACTAAGTCCTCACATAACAATATGTAATCAACACCCACTTCTGGAAATCTAAACAATTGAAAACACTCTTGGTGATTTTCCATTAATATGAAAGGATCAAACTTTAATATCAATGATTTTAATGTTGAAAAAACACTTATCAAATAAAGTACCATCCTCTGATATTACCCTTCCAAACCATGGAATCTCAATACCCTAATAACACTCTTGGGTGTATACATATCAAAAAATACATCAGGCATTTTTACTTAAACTACTACTCATTCCTCTAAGGGGACGTGTATTATGACATGGAATTATCATATATAAAAATTACACGTAGATAGTTTCATCTAATGCTCATTATCTTGATTGTTTCTAGGATAATACTCAAATGTCTAACATTATCCTCATTGAATACAAATTAAAATAAGATATTTTTGATGAAGACCATAATAAACTAGTCTAAGAATGTCTGAATGATATATTTCATTAGTCCCATGAATAATGTAGTAGTGTTTTTCACAGTGAGAGGAATCACCACGTACTCCTATTGACTATAATGAAAAATGATGGTCACCTTCGGTATATCCTCATATCGTACTCATGGTTGGTGATATCATGATTCCATGATAATATTCAAGAACCATCATGCCCCTATCAAATGATTGATGACGTCATTGTTCCTCAATATTCGATAATTATTCTTCACGATCACATGGTTCATGAACAATTAGTCCACACATAACCTCAATCTATATTACTCTTTCATAGAGAAAATTACTATTATTTTTTTTGCGGAAACAATGGGTTTCATTTATTCTCCAACTATTCCTCCAATTTGAGAATCTCTATGCGATCTATCTGATATGTTTGTACATATATCTACGTATCATAGGGTGAAGTATAGCTCTCAGTGATAATGTATTTATTGAATTTCCTCATTAAATTGGTCCATATACACATCCAAAACATATGGATCTATTATAATATAGTAACCACCACTCCATGAGTCCATTAATAAAGTTGGTGAGTAATCAAAAAGAACACCTTTTCCTGAGATCTTCCTTTTCCACCACAGTTTCTTTTTAATCAACAAAGAATCACATCATCAATTCACTATATACAGACCACATAATATACATTAAAACATCCATATAGGTATGAATTGGGGATATCTAGTACATAGATATGATGAATACATAAGGCATCAATGCTTCTACAAATTGATACCATTACAAACTCACTCCTCCAAAAGGTAGATCATACATTCGATAGAGGTGTTAAATCATCAAATCACCACTGGTCAATGTCTCCAAAATTTTGGGTCATTCCAATGGATCATCTAGAATATATTTGTCTCGAAAAATAGAAGTCTCATTAATTGAATGGGTTTCAATAGTGTCTAAAATTATTTCACCTATGATAGAAATGATTGATATCACAGCTCAAATAATCCCTAGATAAACATGGTCATAGACCTCCATATGAATTCAAAATCCTTGTAACATACACCCAACTACTTGAGTAGGGTGTGGACCACCTTGGGGAGGTTGTGGGAAAAGATAAAACACCCAAATAGATCTTTCTAATAATTATGCCCATCTCCCATGCGTGCCACCATGAAAACCTCCATGATTCTACCATTATATCTACGTATGTGTCCCCTCTCCCATCTGCATATTAGTATTATTATGGTTGGGACAATCCCATTATATATGTCTATGACTATGTAATGAGATATGTCTCCTCACCCTTATCTGATTTGATCCATCCTGAGATCCATTCACCATAGATCCCATGTACTATGATTATCAATTGAACCCTCTTATACGTCCAGGAACCTGAGACTACTATTGGATACTAGTATTTGTGATCAAAACTCTAAGGAAACCACTTACAACACCTACTCCCTCTACCTTCTATACTATGTATCTCTCCACCACTAAGGCACACTCTATCACACAAGAGTATTTTGGAAATGAATGTAGATAACAATATATATCTAATATCTCATTGTATAACCTTTTCAATGGTTTTAACCACAATGATTTGATTTAAAAACATAAGTAATGAGTATAATTATAAATTTTCAAAACACTTCAAATACTACTCCACGGCCATGATTCCCCACAATATACATACATGCTCATGGATGCACACTGATCACAACGTGACTAAACTAAACACCTCCCAGAAGTTATGCACAATGAATCACCAGTATATATCTATCTCTGTATATGATTGTGTATCTAGACACCACCATCACCTTATGAAGGCTTATTGAAAACTCACGATGACATCCAATTGATCTTTATTAATCCTCAAAATGTGGAAAACTCAACTAATTTCTTATCTCCAGTCATCATCCACATGAGGGTTTCTTTGTCCATGAAAAGTGGGATTACAATGCCTATAGAACTCACATAGTACACTCATCCTCAATTAATTCTTAGTTAGACAAAATAGGGATAACTTTTACTCAAAGAGTTGTGGTATAACTAGTAATCCAATGAGAGGTACTATCATCCTTACATGACACTATACTAAAAACTAAAAAATGGATAAATACAAGGCCATCCAAAAAATTACAATAGTCTAAACTACTCATAATGTGGGGACCATAAAAAATGGAATCCCATAAAGAAATATCTTATCATGTCCAGCTCATGATATTCTCCACGATCTACCTATCAACTTAGAAAACAATCAAATTGGTTATCATATGCACACAAAACGACATGTACATGTAGATACCATGTAATGCTAAGTATTATAATACACAATAGGAAACCAATAAAAATAAAAATAATAACACAGTCTTATTAATTTATAACTACTAAAATAGACAAATGAATCAATGGAATCCTCAAATACAAACATGGAGGGCAATATGCCTCTAGGTGGTCCCATCCAAATTTCCAACCACATGAATCTTCTAGAAGATTCTAGAAAATTATCATTACATGGGAAGCCACTCAAATAGATGTTATTTCATCTTATACAATAATCTGATAAGTAATTATCATAGGTATCAACCAATAAAACTAACTGGACACTAATGAAATCTTTTCTCAGATAGGGGATCACACCTAGGACCATTTGGGGACCCCACAAACCCAATCTAGATCAACCGAATTCGTAGGGGTTCATATGGAAATAATACCCCAAATCCATGTAAATTGGTATACTATAAGGATTATATTCACCCCATGAATTGTGTTTATATAGTTAAAAGGGACCCCTTTTAGTTTATTTTAATATTTGATAGAGAATCATACTCATGTCTAATAGAGTGATACCACAAACTCTATATAAGACGCATCCTCCATATGAGATCAAAATCCCATTATGTGGATCTAATGATTCCATATACCATCATGGTAATCGAATAAGGGAAAACACTCAAATAATACTAGTTTATAACTGATGAAATGATGGGGAAAACCCTAACGTGGGGTGCATGATGTGTAATAGGGGTTCACAACTTATCTATTCGACCACAAGTCTTCCCGTCAAGTGAATCATCATAAGAATGTAAGTATTCAATTAAAATTATTTTATGTACTAATAAATGGTGTGTAGAGCACTATAGACAACATGAATATTCTATATATCCATTCACATGTACTTATGGGAGTAATCATGTACCAACATTTGTACAACTTTCCATGATCATGTACAGATGGTCATGTCCATATATCTTGGCCAACCCATTCTTGTGTATCCACCAAGGCACACATTGAGTCACTAGTATGGGTAACACATTGTATGAAACATTTCACATGGCCTATAATAATTTTCAACTTCGTAGAATCCCTAAATCCAAATAGAGGGCCCCATAGAGTCTGAATCTCCAAATTACATGTCATTTAACCAATTATTTCCTAGAACCTATGATTTATTCTCTACATAAATATCCATGTCTCATAAGACATGTTTTTAGTTCGGAACAATGGATTTGAGGTAGGGCATCCCATTTCATTACTGATCACTAAGATCCATGTATTGATATTCTAAGAAACCACCATGATCCATCCATCTAGCACCACCATGAATCCAAACCGTGAAGAATGAAAAAACATGGCCTGATTATTTATCCCTCGGATCATACATCATCATTGAACATATATCACATACATAAGTGTAAACTAAACTCACATTATATAGCTCTTTGACCAAATAAAGGTCTCACAATTATCTAATACTATTTATTTCATCAAACTACCGGCCAAAAAAATTCATGCAACGAACGTTCAATTAAATGGAGAATAAATCCAAGAACTAGTAAAATTGAAGAAGAAGACATAGTCTATTTTTATTCAATGACTCAATTCAATTTTTAAAAAATATATGAATATAGATATAAATAATCAATTAAAAATAAATCAACTGTAAATAAAATCAAATCTTGATGTGTAAATATATTCTTCTTAGTGGAGTTGATATTAATTCGACTAGTATAAATAATGTTATGGAAAACACCCAATAAAGCACCCCTACATTGAGTATCGATATATATATAATGAATAAAGACCCATATTATACATCATTGGTGAGATCCATTAACATGGATGGAGCAACAATCCAAGATCACGACTTGATCTGATCTCATTCTCCAAGAATACTCTCCAATAACGGTCTACTATATCTCCATGGTTTTGTGGAATACACTAAGAAAACATAAAAACAAAGTATTTTTTTAAAAAAATTATTTCATTAATATTTAATAAAATAAATAAATTTGATTTAATAAGTTTATTAAAAAATTCTCCCACAACCGAGTTAATCCTGGGTGTCCGACGTGCTTCACCATAATGTCATTCCAAGGATTAAACCCATGTGTAATGACAAAAAGTTTCATTAATGTAAATACATGTTGATCTTATTAAATGTCTCTTTATGTGATATGTTTATATAAAATGTCATCTTTGTTGGTTTTATGTTAATAATTTTGATCGTTGCTAATGTAGTCGTTGAACAGTGATCACATGATTAGTATAAATATATGGCTTTAACAAATCCAATTTACTCAGACAAAAGAAGCGATGGCCTCATCTAGTAGAATTGCTCCATAAGAATCCTATTTGTCGGAGCTCGGAAAAGTGTTTGTGTCCTTGATTTTCTCTCCTGACCAAGCCCAAGATGATCTTCATCATGTCAAGCTCGAACGGTGCCGTCTATGGGAAAAGTGTAAGTTGATAGATATTACCACTCGAGCGATGTTATCTGAGCCCCCCCCCCCAAGAGTCTGTCACCATCACACACCTTACCCTTAGGTCATATGCGACTGTTTTAAGGGGTTATGTAAAAAATTTCGAGTACTATATTAATGTACATTATTTTTGTATATAATAATGAATATACTTTCTTTTCATTGTTGATACATTGTAAATAGTTTATAAAGTATAAATACTGTTTTTAGTTATTATTTAATGAAGAGTTATATATTATCAAATTAATGGATTTTTCAATTAAATAATATTTTATTAAAATATAATTATTATTATTAAATTAATTATTATTAAATATAAATGATCTTATAATTTTATGAATGCAATTGTAATTTTTATTATGATTTGAAAGCTATTTTTGTCAAAACCCGAGAATTTTCAATAAATGTCCATTTTTATTTTAAAAGTGAATATTAACATATATAGAAAATTATTTCTATAAAATAAATGTTGTTTTTGGAATCATGACATTGATGTTATCTAATGGTGAATTTGTCATAATTTTCTGAGACAGTCAAATTTTTTGGAAAAAATTAAATACCGTTTAAATATATAATGTGTTTTATGACATCATAATGAACCAATAGTGATGTAATAAAATACTATAAGGTTTATATTCGGCCAATATATATTTTACCATCAAAATAATGTGATTTTGGGTTTGTTTGGATTATTTTACAAAGCATTAATGAACCCCTCAAGACTTATTAAACATCTTGTCTTTTTAAATTATTTTCTATGGGAGTGTGACTCACGTCCACATAATCCACCCCATTATTTTAAGAAGTTAGGAATTTGGACTTATAGAATATTCATTTCCTCTCCCCTTTTCTAAACACCACGTTAAAAAACCATGAGCTGATTTGTGGTTTGGATTAGTTTAACGTAAGAGGTCCCAAACCTAAATAATAAAGAATTCACTCAACTTTCTTTTATAAACCCACCCAATATCCCACTTCCTCCTCACTCAAAGCCTTTGGAGTTCATCCAACCTCTGCCATACTCTCTCTAGAATCCTCCCATGGTGCCATGTGCTTCCAAGAATCCTCTCTCAAGCCTCTCTCAAGCCCTTGGAAGCACACTTCCAAGTAAGGGTTTTTCTTCCTTTCACTTTTTTGTCCAATTTTCATAATATTGTTATGCACTTTTTATTTCAATTATAAATGTTGGGGTATAGTTTATCACCTCCCCCATACTTCCCACTTATTGTTTTAATTATGGTATACCCCTTTATCTCTCATTAAATGCCTCCCATTTACACCCTTTACTATGCCGAAATTCAGAAAGGAACTTCTCTCTCCTCATTTACATTCAAACAATACTTTTGTATCATGAATCTAAATTCCATTAAAAAAATTGTGACATGTATATATATGACCCCATTACTGTCCATTTCATGTAGATATGATGAGGCACCCCTTTCTCTCTTATCAACCATTTTTTATAAATTATTATATCACACCGTTAAGCTGCCAAAATTACACCGATTTTCTAAGCCAATGCCATTGTGTAGTGAATACCATGCCCATTTCTCCATCCAACGATTCAACTTCATGCACATTTACTAATTGATTATAATGTTTCATTCCACATTCCATTTTCATGGAATAAATGATTATGTTTTATGAATCCTTATTTTATGATCCATGTGGCACACATATAAATGATATGAAATGTTTACAAAGGGTGTGCCCTTATAGCTCCCTAATGCATTGGGTAAAGTATAGTATCATGATACGTCATGTCCAATGAGTGTTGAATCATGCTAATTCAAGTGAAACTAGGGTTTACTCTTGCTTCATGTGCAATGAGGATTTACTCATGCTCCTTGTGAAATGATCCTTGGCTCATGTTAATTCCATGTTAATTGTTGTTGCCACATTTCCATGTTACAATTATCATGATTTGTCATACCATTATGTTCATGTTTCTATTATTCTCTATTGATATGAATATTGTCTAACATGTATTTTACTCCCCATGTATTCCATGTTTATTCCCTTACTGGGCTTTATTTCTCACACCTTTTCTTATGAATGTCCTCAGGTTATCCCTTGGAATGCTTTGTACGAGGAATGTAGTGGTCATGTAAAAGAATTTTTCTATAAAGATGTTTCATTTCATGTTTTAAGTTGTTATGTAATTATCCAAAGCCCCAAAAACAAAAGACCTATCGATCTTCCATGTTGTATCAAGTGAATAGTTTATTTAATAAATCATGTTTATGTTTTTAATAAAAGTAGGGTTGTCATGGTTGGTATTAGAGGATATGTTTATTTATTTATTGGATTAGGATTAGAAAGCCCTAGTAAAGCCTTAGAGACAAGACTAGGTTTAATCAAAACATCCCTATGTTTTGGTAAGTAGTGAGTAAGTGGTTTATCAAACAAATACATCCCTGTCTGGATGGGAGTAGGTAGAGGTGGCTCTGGCACAAATGTATCCTAGGGGTAAAACCCAAAATCACCGCATTGATCTAGACTCGATGGTAACTGGTTCATGAAAACGGGGCTTGCTGCAATCTTGGTTACGACACTCCCAGAGGATATGTTTTGATAAATTCACAAGCTTAGTATGAACCCTTATTAATGGAATTAAAAAAAATGCCCGTAAGAATATATGTTAGAGACTAGATCATGAACATCCTAGATTGAAGCTTATAGACTCATGAGTTAAGGAAATAAATTTTATTTATAAGTCATCAACTTTTCTGTTTGGATTACCCTTTATGTGTTACCCCCTAACATTCCTTTTATTCCAGCCAATGGCTTGTAATAGGAGGACTCGGGCTGACAACCGATGTGATGATCAGTGTGAGGATTGTACTAATGAGATGCCCAATCCAATGGGAGTGGGAATCACGAACTTTTTCACGCTTCTCTATCAGGTAACTCAAGATTTGAATAGAAACACTGGTCAATAGGAACGTCCAAACCCCCTAAGAAGGAACAAGTCTCTATCGAGAGCTTCATGAAACAAAGGCCTCCTACTTTTAGTGGATTATCCGATCCCGTGATCACTGAACAATGGATCAACTCCATTGAAAAGATCTTCTCCATCATTCAATGTTATGAATAAGAGAAGGTTTTTCTAGAGGCTTATCGTATTGACGGTGAAGCTGATCAATGGTGGAAGTTGATCAAATATGCGAAGCCTGAGGAGGAGATCGAGTAATTGGAATTTAAGGATTTCCAGAAGATGTTTTTTGATATATATTTTCTGCGCACCCTCCAGCTTAAGATGTAAAACAACTTCCTTTCCCTCAATAAAAAATAAGAAGAATCTATTGGAGAGTACGAGGAAAACTTTACAAGGCTTACATCATACACTTCCAGCTTTGTCGTTACTCCTGAATTCAAGGCTGACCGCTTCTGCGGTGGGTTGGAGCCTAGCCTGCGAAAAGAAATAGTGATTTGTGACTTTGACATCTATCAAGAAATTGTCTGATGTTCCCTCAAGGTCGAAATGGAGATCGGGGAATCACATGGGTATCATGGGGACCAGAAGCGTAAGGTGGTCTTCAATGCTGGAAGTCCGATGGATAAATCCAATGGTGCTAAGAAGATCTATATCCCCACTTTCCAAATGTGCAGAATGAAGCACCCTAGACATTTCCTCAAGGGGATGATGAAATCTTTTTGGTGTGGAAGAGAAGGGAACATAGTTGTTAACTATCGGTAAGAAAGAATCGTGGTTTCGAAAGAGGAGTGGAACGCTCCGTTCGAACCTCAACGCGTTGTTCATTGCTACATCTTCAAAGAACTAGGGAATCATTCAAATCAGTGGAATAATCCAAAGCTTTTTCGAGGCAACCAACCACCTCCAGGGCAGCAAGTAATATATTTTCCCTTCACTTCTACCAAAGTGAACCCCGATAATGAATTGGTGAAAAGTATGCTAGTTATTCATTCAAGAATCGTGAAAAAACTTTTTGATTCAGGTTCTACACATTCTTTTATATCCCGAATGTTTAGTAGAACAATCCTAGAACCACCATAAATCATGGAAGTGAAGATGTCGATGAGTATTAAAAATTGTGCAATCATTGCATCCCATGAATATAACTCCTCCCATGTAATAATATGTGGATTTAATTTCCTAGAAAACCTCATCATACTCCCTCTAGTTGAATTCGATGAAATTATTAGCATGGATTGGATTTCCTTATATAGTACCAACATGAATTGTTGGGAGAGAGAAATCACACTTCATATGGAGAATCGACCCCTGATTCATTACAAGTGTAAGGAGGAAGATGAATCTCCTTTAGCTCCATCATCTCAATCATGTAAATTACTTGCCTATGAGCACACGTATCTGGCTCAGATGATTGAGTCCAAAGAAGAAACCATCCTTGATGAAATGCCTATTGTGAGGGAATTTGCTGAAGTGTTTCCCGAGGAACGTCCTAGTCTTACTCATAGAAGAGATGTTGAATTCTCAATTGAACATATACCAAGGGTGCTACCAATATCCAAGACTCCATATAGAATTGTTGTCATGGGTCTTGAAGATATGAATAAACAACTACTGGAGAATCTGGATATAGGGCTTATACGCCGAAGTGCTTCACTATGGGGTGCACCAATCCCCTTCATCAGGAAGAAGGATGGTTCAATGTGGCTTTGCATCGATTACCATGAACATAACAAAATCAAGATAAAGAACAGGTATCCTCTTCCATGGATATATGACTTGTTTGATCAGCTGCATGGATCACAATACATTTCCATGGTAGATTTGAAGTTGGGATATTATCAAGTAAGGGTGAAGAAAGAAGATGTCCCCAAGACTGCTTTTCATACAAGATACGGGCAATATGAATTCATATTAATTACTTTCAGACTCACTAATTCTCCATCAATAATCACGAAACTGATGAATAGAGTCTTCAGAGATTACCTCAAAAAAAAATTGGCAGTATTTATAGATGATATCTTAATATACTCCAAATCCCTGGAGGATCACGAGGAGCATTGAAGAACTGTACTAGAGACTTTGCTCAAGGAGAAGCTTTATGAAAAGTACCACAAGTGTGAGTTCTGGTTAAATGAGTTCTTATTCTTGGCCCATATCATTACAAAAAATGGGATATCTGTGGATCCCTCTAAAACAGATTCAATTGTGTGATGGCCGAGGCCAACATCTATAACGAATATTTGTAGCTTCTTGGGGTTATGTGGATAATTTCGACGATTTGTGAGAAATTTCTCACGATTTTCCAACCCTATTACCAAGATAACTTTAAAGGGAGTAACGTTTTCATGTAGTGATGAATGCGAAAAAAGATTCAAGGAGTTGAAAAGGAGGCTTATCATTGTGACTGTGCTCACTTTACCCACAAGTGGGGAAATTTTTGTGGTATTCGGTGATGCTTCGAAGAAGGGATTAAGCTGTGTGCTGATGCATAATTTCAATGTGATATCCTATGCCTCAAGGCAGTTGAAAATCCCTGAGCGAAACTATCCAATGCATGATATGGAGATGGTGGTGGTGATATTTTCCTTGAAAATCTGGCGGCATTATCTCTATGGGGATAAATGTGAGATATATACTGACTACAAGAGTATTAAATATATATTCACACAGAAAGAGCATAATATGAGCCATAGAATATTGATAGAGATCATCATGGATTATGATTTTTCAATACATTACCACCCTGGGAAAGAGAACAAGGTGGCGGATGCCCTAAGTATAAAGGACCCACCAATTCAATCAATGATGAGAATTAAGAAGGATCCAATATTTTTAGAATTGATGAATATGGACATGGGATTCATAAAGAAGGGATCTTCATCAATCCTTTCACAAATGATTTCCCAACCGGCTCTTTTAGTAAGGTTAATGGCTGCTCAAAAGGATGATGTGGGAATTCAAGAAAAAGTGGAAGCTATCAAAAAAGAGAATTCCTTAGAATTTAATGTTAATGAAAATGAATTGTGAGATTTGGGAAAAGACTATGTGTTCCATCATGTCCGGAGCTGAAGAAGGATCTTTTGGATGATGCACATAGTTCAAAATTCACTATTCACCCATGGAACAGAAAGATGTATCGAGATCACTGAGAAATATTTTGGTGGGATAATATGAAGAAGGAGATTGCTGAATATACATCAATGTACCTGGTGTGCCAGCAAGTGAAGACAGAGAGACAGAAATCTATGGGGATGTTGCAACCATTGCCCATACCAGAATGGAAATTAGAGAATATCACCATGGACTTTGTCACCGGAATTCTGAGGACATCCAAAGGCCATAATGCAATCTAGGTTGTTGTGGATCATCTTACAAAGACTGCACACTTCATTTCTATTCAGAAGGATTTCTCATTGGATCAACTGGCACATATATATATCAAGGAAGTGGTAAGGCTGCATGGAGTACGACTATCTATTGTGTCTTACTGAGATCCAGGATTCCCCTCTATGTTTTGGAAGAGTCTTCAACGTGATCTGAATACATAACTAAACCTCAGTACGACCTATCATCCTGAAACGGATGGACAATCCTAGCATACTATCCAATCACTTGAGGACATGTTGACAGCGCGCTCAATGGAATTTAAAGGATGATGGATCAACATCTTTTTATGGTTGAATTCTCTTATAAAATAGATTCTAATCGAGCATCCAAATTGCACTATATGAAGCCCAGTATGGGGAATGGTGCTGAACACCAGCATGTTGGTATGAGTTCATTGAACGTAATATTCTTGGACAAGAAATTGTAGAAGAAATGGTGGAGAAGGTGAAATCCGTTAAACATCATATCAAGGAATCCCAGAGTCGACAGAAGAGTTATGCACATAACCATTGACGAGACCTTGAGTTTAATGTTGGAGACATGGTTTTTCTATGAATATCTCTGTGGAAGAAGACCATGAGGTTTGGAAAGAAAGGGATGTAATGTGCAAGGTACATTGGCCCCTTATAGATTCTTGATCGTGTCAGGGCTGTGGCCTATAGACTAGCACTTCCACCTACCATGGCCAAAGTACATGATGTCTTTCATATATACCTCTTAAAGATGTACATACCAGACACTTCACATGTACTCTCTTCTGATGGTGTACAGTTGTAGGATGATCTTTCTTATGAGGAGAAACCAGTGACGATCTTAGATTGTAGAGAAACAGTTCTACAAAATAAGACAATGCCCCTCGTCAAGGTTTTGTGGAAATACCAAAATATTGAAGAAGCGACTTGGGAATCAGAGGAAATGATGAAGCTGAGTTACCCACATCTTTTTTAGTATGGTAAAAGGAAATTTCGAGGGAGAAATTTCTTAATGGGGGAATATTGTAACGACCCAAAGTTTCATTAATGGAAATCCCTCTTGATCTAATTAAATGTCTCTTAATGTAAATTCTTTATATAAAATGTCATCTTCGTTGGTTTTATGTTAATAAATTTTACCATTGCTAATATAGCCATGGAATAGTGATGAAATGATTAGTATAAATATAAGGCTTTAACAAATCCAATTTACTCAGACAGAAGAAACCATGGCCTCATCGAGTAAAATTGTTCCATATGACGCCCATTTGTTGGAGCTTGGAAAAGAGGTGGTGTCCTTGGGTTTCACTCATTATCAAGAGCATGATGAGATTCATCATGTCAAGCACGAATGGGACTATCTACGGGAAAAGTGGAAGTTAATAGAGATTACCACTCGAGCGATGTTGTTTAATCCACCCAAGAGTCTGTCACCATCCCAAACCATACCCTTAGGACTTATGCGGCTATATTAAGGGGTTATGTAACAAATCTTTTGTACTATGTTCATATACATTATTTTTTAATATAATAATGAATATACTTTCTTGTAATTATTGATACATTGTAAATAGTTTTTAAAGGACAAATAGTGTTTTTAGTTATTATTTAATTAAGAATTCTATTTTATTAAATTAAGGAAGTTTTGAATTAAATAAAATTTTAATATAATAGTATTAATAGTATTAAATTAATTTTTATTAAATATACATGATCATTTAATTTTATGAATGCAACTGTAATTTTTATTACGTTTGAAAGCCATTTTTTGAAAAACCCATGAATTTTCGATAAATGCCAGTTTTTATTTTAAAAGTGAAAATAAACATATTTAGAAAATTATTTAGATAACATAAATGTTATTTCTGGAATCAGGACGTCGAAATTATCTAACAATAAATTTTTCATAATTTTTGGAGGAAGTCAAATTTTTGGGTAAAAATTAAATACCGCTTAAATATATAATGTGTTTTATGACATCATAATGACCCAATAGTGATTTAATAAAATACTATAATCTTTATATTCGGCCAATATAAGTCTTAAAATTAAAATAATTACATTTTGGGTTTGTTTGACTTATTTTAAAAAGCATTAATGGACCCCTCAGGACTTATTAAACATCTTTTCTTTTTAAATTAATTTCCATTGGAGTGTGTCTCACCTCCACATAAGCAACCCCATTATTTTAAGAAGTTCTGATTTTTCCCTTATAAAATAATTTTTCCTCTCCCCTTTTCAAAAAACCATGGGAAAAACCCATGAGCTGATTTTTGGTTTGGATTAGTTTAATATAAGGGGCCCCAAACCTAAATAATAAATAATTCACTCACCTTTCCTATATAAACCCACCCAAGATCCCACTTCCTCCTCACTAAATGACTTTGGAGTTCTTCCAACCTCTGCCCTACTCTCTCTATAAACCTCCCAAGGTGGTCCAAGCTCCCAAGAAGCCTCTCTAAAGCCTCTCTCCAGCCTTTAGAAGCACACTTCCAAGTAAGGGTTTTTCTTACTTTAACTTTTTGTCCAATTTTCTTAATATTGTTATTCCCTTTTTATATCAATTATAAATTCTGGGGTATGGTTTCTCACCTCCCCCATTATGACCTCTTATTGTTTTAATGATGGGATACCATTTTTATCTCATTAAATTACTCCCATGTACACCCATTACTATGCCGAAATTCCAAAAGGAACATCTCTCTCCCCATTTACATTCAAGCAATACTTTTGTATCATGAATCTAAATTCCATTACAATTGTTGGGACATGTATCTATATGACCCCCTTACTGTCCATTTCATATATTTATTATGAGGAACCTCTTTCTCTCTCATCAACCATTTTTTATGAATTCTTATATCCCGCCGTTAATCTGCCCAAATTACACCAATTTTCTAAGCCAATGCCACTGTGTAGGGAATACCATGCCTATTTCTCCATCAAGGGTATTTACCTTCATTCACATTTACATATTAATGTTTCATTACACATTCCTTTGTCATGGAATAAACGATTATGTTTTATGAATCCTTGTTTTATGATCCATGTGGCACACTTATGCATGGAATGAAATGATTAAGAAGGGTGCACCCTTATAGCGCTCCAATGCATTGGGTAAAGAATAGTATCATGATAAGTAATGTGAAATGATTGTTGACTCGTGATAATTCACGTTCAATGAGGGTTAACTCATGCTTCATGTGCAATGGGGATTTACTCATTATCCATGTGCAATGAGCCTTTGCTCATGCTAATTCCAGGTTAAGTGTTATTGCCACAATTCCATGTTATGATTATCATTATTTATCATGCCTTTATGTTCATGTTTCTCTTATTGTCTACTAACATGACTATTTTCTAACATGTATTGTACTTCTCATGTATTCCATGCTTATTCCCTTACATGGATTTATAGCTCAACCCTTTTTTATGCATGTCCTCAGGTTAACCCATTCAATGCTAAGTATAGGGAATGTAATGGTCATGTAAAGAATTTTTCAATAAAGATATTGTATTTAATGTTTTAATTTGTTATTTAATGATCCAAATCCCCAAATACACTAGACCTCTCAATCTTACATGTTTTATCAAGTGAATAGTAATGTAATAAATCATGTTTGAGTTTGAAATAAAAGCAGGGTTTTCATACCATGCCCTGGACTTATCATCATAAATATATTTTTATCTAACTTATTTTCTAATCAAGGTTTGCACGTTTATTCTTAGATTCAACAAATATAAGGTTCTCTTATTGTTTTACATATTTCTAACATCCTTATCAAAAACAATTGTGATAGAATGAGTGTGTCTATAAAAGAAATCAAATAGATGGGAAGTTCCTCATATTGACCATTTAATTTGATTGAATATAAATTCGATATAATAGAATCCTTTCAAGAAAACATATTGATATTTATGATTTTTATTAAAAATAATCACATGTTTGATTTATGTTCACATGTATGCATTGAATTTATAGTGCAGACTGGGGTTTTCCAAGTTGTTAAGGAATCCTAATAAACATGAATCAAGAACAAGATAAAATAATAAGACCCCAATATTTTGGATTTATATGTCGGAGGATAGGGGAGGGAAATTATAGTGGTGTTTCTACAATGAAATTAGTGGTGGTGGGGTATCATCATTAGGAAGGAACAAAATGTGATTGTAGGAGTGGAATGAAGACAATAGTGTGGTAAACAGTGTTGGTGGTTGTAAACTATTCTATTACCCTATCATGTTTAGGCCAAAAAAAGGATAGGAGGAAACATCAATGATATAATATTAGTTTTTTTCAGGATTCCTACAGGTTTTGGGAAAGTATGCTGAGGAAAGAGGCCATTATGGTTGTTGTTATATGAAGACAAATTGACTATCAGAAGCTTCGATGATGGAGTTAAAGGTCATTCTCATGAAAGAATCTATTTTTAATGATACATAGGTGATGAACCAAGATGAAGGATAATATATAATGAATAAACCACCAACAGATCTAACTGGGTTGGGAATGAATTGTGGGTATGGAATTCTCCATCAGTACCAATCATTGTAGGGTTTTTCATAGGTTATGCTAGTCAATCAACATTAAAAGGTGGGAACATAGGATCATTATTTGAATGATTTTCATATGATGGGGTTTCACTACGTGTCTGGTATTTTTTCCCTATTGTCATATCATTGAATTGTGCCCCCAGTAAAGTAGGATTTATAGGTTTTTTCATCTACATATAAAAATTATGGTTGATCAAAATACGTCAAATATATAATGCCTTTAGGCTAGTAAAATTTGATGTAAATTGTTCCACATGAGTGATTGATTATTCATTGTTTATTTTCAATATTTGTGAAGGTATTATTTTTCATTATTTATTTTACATCCATGTAATACCATGATATGAAAAAGCTGCATACATTTTATATTGAAAACAACATTAGGGGTACAACATGGATTACTTGAATTGAGATGTTCTAGATGATTTGGATTTAAAAGTGTGATCATTGATGTGTTGATCTTCAAAATAATAAATTTTATCTGTTATTTAATGAAGCATAAAAATTTTTAATATTTTTTTTGTATTTTTGAATTGATTTAGAAGGACTATTAATATCAAAATTTATTTGATATTTAAAGGATTTTTTAAAATCATGTATCCGATTCAAAAAAAAATTTATATGTATCCTATTCATGTAACTAATTATGGGACATTGAAATTTCTCATATTCAATTCATCCATATAGCTGATTCAACTAGTTGATTCATCAACGTAGGAAAAATGTGAAACCCTTTTAGATATATAAGTTATTTGAGACATGATTTAGTAATTCTCAACGTAACTGATGAGAAAAATGTTACTTTTTCATGAAGACTATGAAACATATCCAATTTCATGAAGATGTGAAAAATCATGGATAAAATAATTTAGGATGATAATATTGATATCTAACATAAAATATTGTATCCTAAGTCATCATTCGATTTATCTAATTATTTTAATGTAACGTTAATTGACTTTAAATGAGAGTTAAATATGTAATTTTCTTGACTAATTTGAATAAAATAATACTACTACCAAAGATCATGTAATTTATATAATTATGATATGTAAACCTTTACTATGATTTTTTTTAATATTCTTCACAATGACTGTGTGCATGCCTAAAATTACAAACTGTGGTGATTTGGGAGAACTCCCCTAAATATAAGAGACAAAGACATCCAATTTTGACTGAATCCGAAGGTGTGATGAATCCAGTATTCTATTTTAGAAACATAATTGCGTATTCTAAGCTATTGAGGAGAATATTGATGAAAATATATTTTGAAGAATTATTGAGACTACCACTAATGTTGAAGATCTATAGGAAACATGTGATAAAACATTCCCTTGTAGTATTGTGGATGAAACATATCATCCATAATGTTTATGGTAATTCTACATGTGGGAAAACACTAATGCGGTTAATATTGTATTTAGATGATGTGGTAAGAAGTAAAAAAATATTCCTACCACTACTACAAGATGTTGAACACAATAAGACTATAATTTGATCGGACATGTATATTCATTGTTTATAATTACTTTTTTGATAGGGATGAATTTATGTAGAGAGGTCTAAACAATGAAGTAATAAGTACCATTTTATAATGTATTGTGTAAATAATCATTTTATTCATTCTATAACGTTAAAAATTCAAATTTGTTATAATTGGGAGAAAATATGGACTGTATTGAGAACCATATAATGTCAATGTGGTTGAATTTTAATTCTTAAAAATAAACAAATCATTCACACCTAGTAGTTTATATTCCTTAAGTCTATAAATTATTAAATCACATTATCATTATATAAATATATTTATATAAAATCAACCCAAACAATAATATACAACAAAAAACCCTCTATTGGGGAACCTATATAGTCATTATTATTCACCAATATTTTTTACAATTTTAAAGAATTATGTCACATAATTAATTATATTAAAAAAATTAGAATATTAGAAAAAAAATATGATGGAAATTAAGGATATTTTCTTAGGGTTTATGTATTATTATATTTATTGTATATTATTTTCATTTCTAAAATTTTGTTTCATCACTGTATATCTACTCTTGATATATTTCCATTATTAATGGAAGTAATTTCTATACAAGTAGCATAAGTTCAATTATATTCTTATAATTTCTATCTATAAGTTTCAACACTATTTAGGTTCAATGAATATTTGATCAATGTATTATATCTTCAGACTTATTATGATATCAAATTTTATACTATATATAATAAAAATATGTAGTGACATGAGGATATTTTTTTTATAATATTCTATTCATTGTGTGAAAAATAATATTTGAAAATAAATTAATATTTTTTAATTGATAAAATTAATAAAATAAATATTCCAATAAATTTTTGAAGAGATGTTCATCCTTGTCAAAGGTTTTTTATTGAAAATGACATTAAATTATTTTATCATCAATCTATTTTTTATGATAATCATATTTTATTTGTCATTATCAATATATTATATAATTCAAAAAATATGAGATTTGTTTATTAAAACCATTATAAAAAATTATGATATATTTCATTCAAATTAATAAATAAACTACGAACAAAATTGTTTTATTTTAATAGAAATTTGGGATGTGAATCCATCAATAATATCCCAACTTTTAGAATGGAATCAATATTATTATTATTTTTGATGGATTGTAATAAATATTTTGAGGGTAATTATTTTTTGTGATGCAAATAATTTATTTACAAATACTATTTTTGATGGACTTTGTATCCCATCAAAAATTGTTTCATATAATTTTATTTCTGAGGAAATTATAATTATAATCACAAGTAGTATTTTATGGATTTAATATTCTACTATAAATTGAATTTAATTTTAAATTTTTTATTCAGTAGAAAATTAAATTTATTCATCTTAATTGAGCTGGAAATTTTTATTCCCCAAAAATTATTTTTTTGGTGAAATTATAAATCCATCATAAAAAACACTAAATATTTATAATTAATAATTGAAATACTAAAAAATATAACCCAACCCAAACATTTATAATTATATTAATATATATATAAATACATAATATTGAATGTAATAATAAGTTTAATGAGGGGGCTGTTATTTAATTCCCTCGGTCAGAATGAAATATATCCTTAAAGCTCATGCAAGTAACCGCATATACTCTATAATCTTACTATACAACTTCTGAGGCTACTAATTATATATATATCAATACTATCATTATGAAACATTGTAAAATAACCTATATTCATTATCACTAGAAAGTATCACTATAGTCTCATCTTATGCTTATATCATTTCCTCACACTCGGCCAAAGTGATGGAAAATGATCCAACATTAGTTACCTTTGACTAAAATGATGACATACCATAAGTCCCATAATAAAGATCCATTATAAAATGAAAACCAATAATAATCAACCATACGTTGAAAACACATTTTATCTTATACAAAAAATTATCCAACACATCATAACATGACTCACATCAAGCCTCAACAACACCATACATCTTTATAGGGATTATAACTAATATGCAAGAGACTAACAGATCATAACAACATGAAAAATAAAAAAAATAATTTAGTTTTTCCAGTATTGTTATCTTCCAAATAAAATTCTATTAAATTAGTTTATAGTTGGTGAAAAAGTAATATATTTGAATGATATGACTATAGATGTATCATGAGTATGTGAGAGAATGTTTGGAGGCCCATATCCTTTAACTATACCTTTGGTAAAATTATTTTAATTCCTTTGGAAGGATTCCACATAGTATGAAATCTCTAATGATATAAGTTTTTTTCATCCATTAAAATTAATAAAGTATTTATGATCACCCTTGCAGCATTAATATGATTTTGGACCATGAGTTCTATATCAAGAAAATATTACATACACTAAAAATCACTTATTATCTACAAAAATGAAACATTAATTGTAAAAAAAATTAATTTAATCTACATCATATATATGTACACTACCACACCAAAAACAATTAGCATATAAATTAATGTATTTTTAATCACCCTAACACATGTAACCTAGATCCAGTCCTAATTATAGTATATTGGTATGTAATATAGCATGTCTAATAAAACGACATCAAAAAGTTTAATAGTATTGGGTGTTTATATACATGAAGTTGTTCAAAATTACATTGTAAACGTAAAACACAAATATTAATAATCATCAAAAGTATCAAATTTTTAGTAAATAATTGAATTCATTTTATGACCACTTAATAGGTCATGGGAGAATGAAAAGAATTAGTGTGCTCAAATTTACATTTTGGGTTTGTGTACAAAAAAATCTATAATGAATACAAAATAAATAATCAAAATATCTCAGTGAATAATAACTAAAAAACCATCTAATCAATAAAATTATGATTAAGTATATATAATGATAATGAAATAATATTAATACAACAAACATAAATAAAATATTTATAAATAAAAGAGTTTACAATTCTTGACATCTTAATCACATCATCCTGGACTCATGATATGGCATATTACATAATTTCAAGGCCTTGGGTCTAGACATATTATAATACTTATTACGACCCATAAATTTAATACATGGTTAATACTTCAAATTTGAATTACAATTAATACAATATATAACAAAACCATGAAAGGTCTGTATAGGTATAGTGTCTTTAGAAACTGGGAAACATAAACAACTGGTTCATAAAGCATCTACATTGTCTCCCATTTATTTCATCATATCTAGAGTCCCTTTTGGCATATCATACTTAATAACCATCTTCCAGACCTATGGAAAGAAAAAATACAAAATTGTAAGCTCAAATGCTCAGTACGGGTATACAAAAGAAATATCAATCACATCATATTCATAAGAACATTAAATTTTGGAAATCATAACATGCAAAAGAGATCATAATTTCAAAACATGGGATAAATCATAATAGTGAAATGTAATCCCAATAATCATAACATAAAACATGATGATTTGTGGAATACACACATAATCATAGAGAATCATTTCTTAGTAGTCAAGACTCACTACCAAGACTACCTTAGCGGACAAAGTCCATTTTTGAACCGAGTTCACTCCTAGTTTCAGTCCTGTTTCACTGAACCGGTTTAACCTGTCGTTCCATCCATGTCTATCTCATGATATATAAATCTTTACCCAATTCATTGGAGGGAGATATAGGTCCCACCCATCTCATAATGATACCATTCTTATGTGTTCCCCAATATCATTAATCATACATCAGAGCATATCCCATGTAATAAAAATGGGATTCTTAATCATCGTGACATCATAAAACAATTCATATAAGATAAAGGAATTAATAAAAATAATTCCATCAAAAAATAATCAAATAAATGTAATAATAGGGATATAAACATAACCCTATATTATATTAGATGGAAGATAATTTTGATAAAACACTTTAACTCCATTCTTGAGGAAAATATCCTTTCTACTTCAATTTTTTTTCCTTTCATAACATGTCAGACAATTTTAAACTAAAAAAAGTTGATTAAAAATGAACATGAAAACTTGTAATGGAAGCATCATGGAAATAATGTTCTAAAAAACCATTCATGCCATATATGTTAAAAAACATTCTTCTTGTACTTTTGTCGGAAAAGTCAAAAAGTAACTCATATGAAAAACAAAAAAAGATTCCTTTCATATCTTTTAATAAAAACTCACTGAAGGGTAAAATTGGATTTAAAAAATTGTAGGAGCATATATATTATATTACATATTGAGGAAACATTGATGTGGATGATAATTATTTCCCAGTAAATTCTGATGTATAAACAATCTTGGATAAAAATTGAGATTGTGAGGTTTTCCCTTACCTTAGGTCCGTTTTGCTTCATAAGTGTCCAAACCTCTTGTATAATGATTTAAATAATGTAATTGACTTATTCTAGAATCATACTCAATGTTATGATATTATATATGGTCATATTATTTGCTTCTTATTAGTAATATTTCATTGCAACTTGTTATTTGGGTGTTTATTACTTTTTGTTCTTATGCGTGTCTTGTCGAATAATATTCTAATTATTCTCATTAGGTTATAGATACCTCATTTACAAAATGTAATTAGTGTAATATATATCATATTTATTCATTAAATTCATTTATATAATCATTATACAATGAAGTCATGTAGAACGGGTTGCATCACATCGTGGAGACGGTATTCCGTACGTACGCACGAGCGATGATATCATTCCCATGATCGTGGAATTGTATTAGATTGTATGTATACTATTTCAGAATAAATTTCACATTACAATAATCATATATAGTTATTATTTACACCATTATACACATCCATGTAAGGTGGTGGTGGAAGATAGAATACACCACGGCGTGGAGACGGTATTCTGTATGTACATATGTGCGGTGATTTCATTTTCCATAGGAAGGATAGATGGTGAAATAGGGTTGTTTCATACTTATAATAACATATAATTGAATAATTGATACTGATTTTATTAATTCATAATTAAACAACTAATGAAAAATAAGTTGAAGAAAAAATAAAGTTGAAAGAATTGGTAACAGACATTACCTCTTCTTTGGAGCGCCTCTTTGAGACCTCCTTTTAAGGCACTAAAATTGGTATTTTAAGAAGACCAGGACCTCTAGGTTGTTTCTAGGGAAGTGGATAAGATAATTGGGCAGGTTTTGGCCGAACTTGAAGGCTAAAAGTGGTGTGAAGAAAAGAGGGAGGAGGTGCCCTTTTATAAGGGAGGAGAGGGGCACCTTTCAAAAAACTAAAAATATTATTTTATTATAAAGTCATATTCGGTTTTTAATAGATAAAAATTGATTTATTTTGAAACTAAGGTGGGTATGGGTTGAAATATTCTCATACAATATAATTTAGAGAAGTTTAGGATTCTATTTTAACCTTATCATTTAGATTTAACTTTAAGTTAAATAATTTATCTTTTACCATGTCTTCTTGTTTTCTTACACTATAAGGTTAATAAACATACTATAACAACCCAAAAGAACCCCAAGATGTTGATTTTTAATATATAAAACCATATCTAAGTCATTTTCTGAACATTATATTTTTATAAATAAATTAACAAGTAATAATATATTATTTTGTAAAAAAACTATTTTTTGTCAATGTTGACACTATTTGGTAATTTATTTTTGTGAAAATTATAACAGAATTATTAGTTCGCAAAAAGTTACTTATATCAATTATAACATGTTATATTAACAGTTAAAATTGTTGGAATTCATAAAATGTCTAAAATTATATTTATTGGGGTGTTTATAACATCAATTATGTCAATATTTCATTAATAAGATAATTATTGCATCATATTTGTGTCATAAATAAATTACATTATTTAAGGTCTAAAAATTATAAATAAAATACCATTATGTAGGAAATATTATTATCTTTCTAATTAATATTTATATTCTAATTTATCTTATGTATAACCCTATATTAAAAATGATTTACTTATTAAAAATTGATTTTATCTATATTTACCCTTTTTTAAATAAAGTAATATTAAATGTCCGAATCTAATTCAAGTGGGAATAAATGGTCATATTTTATTCATAAGGTTGTTTTTGGTCGAATTAAACTTATCCAATAGAATTAGTAAAAGTTTAAGGGTAATAATAATAAAATTTTTACCATTAATTGCCCTATTTAGTTTTAACCGTGGTAAAAAAAGTTAAAATTTACTATTAAAAAAAATAATTTTCATCTCATTGAACCACATTTTAGTTCTTCATATTAACTGTGTCTCTCTGAGATTTGAAATTACACTCACAGAAGCGGTAAAATTATGTTTTATGTGAATTTGGAAATTCTCCTAGCAGGTGGGTAAAAGACGGTGAAAAGTTCAGTAAAAATTTAATATATCTAAAATTATTATAAAAATACTCCAATGAATTGCATTGAAATTATATTGGTATTATGTATCAGCTTTGACCTATAATAAATTTAAATAATATAATTAATCATTTAAATAAAAAGTCGGTTTTTAAATAGTAACCTAGTGCTTTCACTTTTCATCAATAATTGAATGTTTTTAGAAAAATACCAAAATTTCACCCTAGGATAATTTCGATATTCAGAATCCAAAAATGAAGTCCGTTTTGAAAAATAGAAATTAAAAATTTTCAAAAAGTGGGTATTACTATTCATAACGACTAGTTTTAATATTATTTTAAAAGCATATCACTGTTTATTGAAACTCAGTATTGCATACGACGCAAGCTATCGAGGAAGGTCGTGATTGCGTGTAAAGAAAGCCAAGATAGTGTTGTGTGTAGTGAAAGATTTCTTTGATGATATATATAACATAAAAACAAAATAATTCTCATAAAACTCTCGGGTGTTACATTCTACCCCCCTGAATATGAATTCCGCCCACGAAATTCGTCACTTTGTAACAAAAAGATGAGGATAACTCTCCCTCAACATATCCTCAAGATCCCTTGTTGTTTTTTCTAATTGGTGGTTCCTCCATAAAACTTTCACCAAGTGAGTGGTATTGTTCAATAGGAATTTTTCACTACGATCGAGAATCTCTATCAGTTGTTCTTCATAAGAAAGCTCTTATTCCAGCAGCACAACTTCTAAGCTGAGTACATGTGAAAGATCTGGTAAGTACTTTCTCAGGAGAGATACATGGAACACATTGTGAACTTGAGATAGATTCGGTGGAAGCGCCAATCGGTAATCTACCTTCCCAACACGATCTAGAATTTCAAAAGGGCTGATATACCTAGGGCATAACTTTCCCTTCTTTCCAAATCTTATTACTCTCTTCCAAGTAGATATTCGTAAGAACACTTTATCACCCACTTCAAACTCTAGGTATTTTCTTCGGATGTTGGAATAACTTTTTTGTATACTCTCAGCTGCTCTAATGTGTTGTTGAATAGATCGGACCTTTTCTACCATCTCATCAACAAGATCAGGTCCTAATAGCTTTCTTTCCACAACTTCATCCCAGCAAGTTGGAATCCTTCATTTATTTCCATAGAGATCTTCATAATGAGCCATCTAAATACTGGAGTGAAAGCTATTATTATAAGAAAATTCTACCAAAGGCAGGTGTTAATCTCAACCACCTTTGAAATCCATAGAGCAAGCTCTTAACATGTCTTCAAGAGTTTGAATTGTCCTCTCAGACTGACTGTCTGTCTGAGGATAGTAAGCAGTGCTGAAAATCCACTATGTATCTAGAGCATGCTGAAGACTTCGCCAAAATTTTGAAGTAAACCTCAGATCCCGATCACATATATTGGAAAGTGGTACTCCATGAAATATTACCACTTCTTTTACATATATCATGGCAAGCTGGTCAAGAGAAAAATCTTCTCTAATAGCAATGAAGTGTGCAGATTTTGTAAGACGATCAACTATGACCCAGATAGCATTATTGGCTTTCGATGTTTTAGGAAGTGTAGTGAAAAAGTCCATAGTGATGTTTTCCCATTTCCATTCAGGTATGGGTAATGGTTGTAACATCCCATTAGAATTCTATCTCTCAGCCTTAACTTGCTGACAAACCAAGCATCGAGAGACATATTCCGCAACATCTTTTTTCATTCCATCCCACCAGAAGTACTCTTTCAGGTCCCTATACATCTTCGTGCATCCAGGATGAATAGAGAATGAAGAACTATGAGCCTCATACAGCATATCCTTATTTAATTAGGGGATGGGAGGAACACAAATCTGATTCTTGAACTTTATTATCCCATCACAATCAAGGTTTAATTCAGGAAAATTTCTCACCTTCTTTTGTAACTCTACATTTTCTTTCTATGCCTCTTTAAACTTCACATGTATAGAGGGTTGAAAATTCATTTGATAAAGATATGATTTTCCCCTTCCATTATAATTCCAATATCCATCCTTTGTAAATCCATATATATTGGTTCTTTTTTTATCCTCATCATGGATAAACTGGCATAGTCTTGTCGACTTAATGCATCTGCCACCTTGTTTGCATTCCCAGGGTGGTAATGAATTGAGCAGTCGTAATCCTTAATCAGCTCCAACCATCTTCTATGGTGCATATTCAACTACTTTTATGTGAAAATATACTTTAAACTTTTATGATCAGTATAAATATCACACCTTTCTCCATAAAGATAATGCCTCCAAATCATTAATGCAATGATTACCGCAACTAACTCCAAATCATGAGTTGTGTAATTTTTCTCATGGATTTTCATCTATCGTGAGGAATAAGCTATCACCATATCATTTTGCATAAGAACACACCCCAGCCAATTCTTGGATGCATCACTATAGATCACAAACCTTTCTCCACTACAAAGAAGTGTGAGTATAGGTGCACTGGATAACATTCTTTTCAACTCCTTGAAATCCTATTCACATTCCTCCGTCCAAACAAACTTAACTCCTTTCTGAGTCAACTTGATGAGTGGATTAGATAATCGTTAAAAATATTTCACAAAACGTCTATAATATCCATCCAAACCAAGAAAACTTCAGATCTCAGTTACAGTTGTTGGTCTCGACCATCTTTTGATAACCTCTGTTTTTGCTGGATCAACAGATATCCCCTCTTTTGAGATTATGTGACACAAAAATGCAACTTTTTGAAGCCAAAATTCACACTTGCTAAATTTGGAATAAAGCTTCTTCTTTCTTAGGGTCTTCAATATAATTCTCAAGTGATCTTCATGTTCTTCCTTGCTCTTTTAATATATAAGAATATCGTCTATAAATACTACCACAAACTGATCAAGGTAGTCTCTAAAGACTCTATTCATCAGATCCATGATGATAGCACGGACATTAGTAAGACCAAATGGAATCACTATAGATTCATAGTGTCCATAACTTGTAGGAAATCCGTGTTTGGTATATCCTCTCTTTTGACCCTTAATTGATGATACCCTGATCCAATATCAATCTTGGAAATGTATTGAGATCTACATAGTTGGTCAAATAAGTCATCAATAAGCGGGAGAGGATATTTTTTCTTGATAGTGATCTTGTTATGTTCTCTATAATCAATGTGTAGTCTCATCGATCAATCTTTCCTCTTAACAAACAAAAAAGGTTCTCCCTAAGGTGATGAAGTAGGGCGTATGAATCCCTTATCAAGATATTCTTGGAGTTTCTTCTTCAATTCCTGCCACTCAATTGGAGCCATTCTATAAAGTGTCTTTGAAATAGGCAAAGCACCCAGTACGAGTTCTATTGAAAACTCAACTTCACAATTTGGTGGAAGACCTGGAAATTCCTCCGGGAAGACATCATCAAACTCCCGTACAATGGGAATATTATTAATCATGAGTTTCTCACCAACCATTTGAGATAAATAACCTTCATTTAGTGGAATAAAGACCCATAATATGGAATAAATTTCCACTGGAAGTTCATGTTCATCCTTGCATCGATAGACGATCATAGAGTGATCTGGATTATGAAATGTGACTTCCCTTCATTGGAAATGGATATGAGCTCCATATAAAGAAAGCCAATCCATGAAAATAATTACATCAAATTCCACTATTGGAAGGATCACAAGATTTGCAGGAAGCACATTCCCAAATACTTCAATCGAAGGATAATTATAAACTTTTGATGCGACTGTTGTGCCATTATGAGTTGTCACAGCTAACTCAACATATAATTGTTGAGGTCATACGGTGATACCCTTAGAAAATTCTATAGAAATAAAAGACTAGGAGTATCCATAATCAAATAAAAAATTTTCTACTTTAGAGTGGATGGTAAGCGTACCTTTCACCTCTTCGTTATCATACTCCATATCGCTGATAGAAATTGCATGTGACATTACTTTGTCTTTATTCTTATGAGTTTGTTGACGTCGATCATCATCAACAACCCTTGGATTAGGGCATTTATTGGCATAATTCCCCATTTCCTTGCACTTGTAACATTGAAATGTATGAGGTGCACGCTGTGTAGCCATTTCTTTTTTCGCATCACTAGATATCTTCTTCCCATTATTGTGGAATTCAAATGCCCGATGACCTTCCTTTCCACATTTGAAACATTTACTTGTCCCTTTAAGACAACTCCCTCCATGTTTCTTTCCACACTTTGAGCATAGGGGAAAACTAATCTTCTTTTCAGTGTGCTCATTATAGTTTCCTTTGAATTCCATTTTCCTCTTCTTATCAAACCCATATGATTGATGAGTTACTCCAATATCTATCTCAACCTTCAGAGCACATATGAAGATTTCCTTGTAGCTATTGAAGTCCCTTATGGATAACGCCCTTCGAAGACTTGGTTTTAAGCCACTAAAGAATTGTTCAATCTTACTCTTGGTTTGGATAATAATCCCAGAAGAATACCTTGTAGGTCTTGTAAAATTTTCTTCATAGTTACCAACAGATTCATCACCCTTTTAGTTAAGTTTAGGAAACTATTTCTCGATCATCATTCGGAGAATATGAGGGAAGTACCTATTGAAAAATATGTTCTTGAACTCTTACCATTACATGGATTCATTTTCATCTCTTTGCCTCGTATTTTTTATAAGATTTCCCCATTGATCAGCATCACCTTCCAAATGATAAACTGATAAGATGACTTTATCATGTTCAGAACATTGAAGAACTGATAAAATCTTTTCAATAGTACTGATCCATTGTTCAGCCACTAATGGATCTGTAGACCCGCTGAATGAGGGTTGACACTACCTCATGAAGGAATCAACAGAATGTCGCTCTGTCTTTTGCTCATTTGGAAGTCCAGCATGATTCATATCTTGAGAAAGTTGTGTGATCATGGCTACACGATTTTGAATTCCATCTCCCATAACGTTTGGATGCTCAGGGGGACAATCATTACATTGCCCGTCGCATTCCGCATTAACACTGTTCCTTTGGGTTCCAGCCATTGAATAAAACCAAGAATAATTGTGTGAGAAACACTAATTATAATAGGAAAAAAACTCATTAATAAAATTTTACACTTAGGGTCTTATCATAGGTTATTCATGGCCATTTCTAAAACACTAATATTGTGTTCTATGCTTAGAATTATCCTTAGGGTTCTTACTAAGGATTTCACATCATAGTTTCCAAAGGTTGATTATACCTTTATTATAATATGAACTATAACGACTCATAATTTTCATACATGGTTAATAATTCAAAATTGAATTACACTTATTACAACATATAACAAAACAATGAGAGTACCGTATAGGTATTGTGTATTTAGAAACTGGGAAACATAAACAAATAGTTCATAATGCATATACATTGTCTCCCATTTATTTCATCATATCTAGAGTCCCTTTTGGAATATCCTACTTAATGACCTTCATCCTATCCTGGAGAAAGAAAACATACAAAAGGGTGAGCTCAAATGCTCAGTAAGGGTAAACAAAATAAATATCAATCACATCATATTCATAAGAACATAACATTTTGGAAATCTGAACCTGCAAAAGAGATCATAATTTCATAACATGGGATAAATAATATTAGTGAAATGTAATCCTAATAATCATAACATAAAACATGATGATTTGTGGCATACACAGATAATAATTGAAAATCATTTCTTAGTAGTCAAGACTCATTTCCAAGACTATCTTAGTGGAAAAAGTCCATTTCTGAACCGAGTTCACTCCTCATTTCAGTCATGTTTCACTGAACTAGTTTAACCTGTTGTTCCAGCCATGTCTATATCATGAGATATAAATCATTACCCAATGCATTGGATGGAGATATAGGCCCCACCCATCTCCTAATGATACCATTATTATGTGTTCCACAATATCATAAATCATACATCATAGCATAACCCATGTAATAAAAATGGGATTCTTAAACATCGTGACACCATAAAACAATTCATATAAGATAAAATAATTCATAAAAATATTTCCATCACAACATAATCAAATCAATGTAATAATAATGATATAAATATAACCATATATTATCTTATATGGAAAATAAGTTTGATAAAACACTTGAACTCCATTATTGAGGAAAATATCCTTTCTACTTCAAAAACATTTTTCCTTTCTTAACATGTCATAAAAAGTTAAACTAAAATAATTTGATTAAAAATAAAATTGAAAACATGTAAAGAAAACATCATGGAAATAATGTTCTAAAAATCCATTCATTCCATATAAGTTAAAAAACATTCTTCTCGTACTTTTTTCGGAAAAGTCAAAAAGTACTGCGTACCAAAAATGACAAAAGATTCATTTAATATCTTTTACTAAAAACTAACCAAAGGATAAAATTGGATTTAAACAATTTTAGGAGGATATAAATAATATTACATATTGAGGAAACATGGATGTTTATGATGATTATTCCCCATTAAATTCTTAAGTATAAACAATATCGTATAAAAAATGAGATTGGAAGATTTTCCCTTACCTTAGGTCCGATTTTCTTCGTAAGTGTCCGAACCACCTGTATAGTGATTTAAATAATATCATTGACTTATTCCAGAATCATACTCATTGTTATGATATTATATATGATCATATTCCTTGCTTCTTATTAGTAATATTTAATTTCTACTTGTTATTCGGGTGTTTATTACTTTTTGTTCTTATGTGTGTCTTGTCGAATAATATTCTTATTCTTCTCTTTAGGTTATAGATACCTCATTTACAGAATGGTATTAGTGTAATATATATCATATTCATTAATTTAATTCATTGATATAATTATTATGCAATGAAGATCATGTAGAATGAGTCACATCACATCGTGGAGATGGTATTCCGTACGTACGCACGAGCGATGATATCGTTACCATGAACGTGGAATTGTATTAGAGTGTATGTATACTATTTCAGAATAAATATCACTTTAAAATATTCATATATATTTATTATTTACCCCATTATACCCATCCAAGTATGTTGGTGGTGGAAAATAGATTACACCACGGCGTGGAGACGGTATTACGTACATACGCACGCGCGGTGATTTCATTTTCCGTAGGATGAATAGATGGTGAAATAGGGTTTTTTCATACATATAATAACATATCAGTATATTGGTGATAATGATTTTATTACTTCATCATGAAACAACTAAAGAAGAATAAGTGGAAACATAAATAAAGTTGAAAGAATTGGTAACGGACATTACCTCTTCTTTGAAGCGCCTTTTTGAGACCTCCTTTTAGGGAACTAAAAATGGTCTTTGAAGAATACCAGGACTTCTAGGATGTTTCTGGGGAAGTGCAGAAGTGAATTTGGCAGGGGTTGTCCGAGATTGAAGGCTCAAAGTGGTGTGAGGAAGAGAGGGAGGAGGTGCCCTTTTATAAGGGAGGAGAGGGGCACCTTTGGAAAAACAAAAAATATTATTTTATTATAAAGTCATATTCGGTTTTAAATAGATCCAAATTGATTTATTTTAAATATAAGGTGGGTTTGGGTTGAAATACTCTATTCCAATATAATTTAGACAAGTTTAGGTTTTATTTAAACCATATCATTTAGATTTAACTTTAAGTTAAATAATTTAACTTTTACCATGTCTTCTTGTTTTCTTACACTATAAGGTTGATAAACATACTATAACAAGCCAAAAGAACCCCAAGATATTTATTATTAATATATATAACCTTATCTAATTCATTTTGCTGAACCATAGATTTTTAAGAACAAACTAACAATTAATAATATAATATTTGTTTTAAAAACAATTTTATGTCAATTTTGACACAATTTGATAATTTATTTTTGTGAAAATTATAACAGAATGATTAGTTCGAAAAAAGTTTATTAAATAAATACTAACATGTCATATTAACCTATTAAATTAGTTTAATTCATAAAAAGTCTCAAATTACATTTATTTGGGTATTAATAATATCAATTATGTCAATATTTCATAATAAGATAATTACTGCATCATCTTTGTGTCATAAATAAATTATATTATTTAACGTCTAAAAATTTAAAATAAAATTAAATTATGTAGGAAATATTATTATCTTTTTAATTAATATTTATAGTCTAATTTATCTTATGTATAACCCTGTATTAAAAATTATTTACTTATAAAACATTGATTTTAACTATTTTAACCCTTCTTTAAATAAATTAATATTAAATGTCCTAATCTAATTAAAGTGGGCCTAAATGGTCATATATTATTCCTAAGGTTGGTTTTGGTCGAATTACACTTATCCAATAGAATTAGGAAATGTTTTACGGTAATAATAAAAACATTTTTACCCTTAATTACCCGATTTACTTTTAACCGTGGTCAAAAAAGTAAAAAGTTACTATTCATAAAATATTATTTTCATCTCATTCAACCACATTTTAGTCCCTAATATTAACTGTGTCTCTCATATTTTCGAAATTCCACTCACAGACGCGGTAAAATTATGTTTTATGTGAATTTGGAAATTTTCCTAGGAGGTGGGTAAAAGACGGTGAAAAGTTCAGTAAAATTTTTATATGTATAAAATTATTATAAAAAGACTTCAATGAATTGAATTGAACTTATATAGGTATTATGTATCAAGTTTTGACCTAAAATAAATTTAAATAAAATAAATAATTATTTAAATAAAAAGTCGGTTTTTAAATAGTAACCCAGTGTTTTCACTATTCATAAAAAATTGAAAGTATTCAGAAAAATACCAAAATTTCACCATAGTCTAATTTCGATATTCCAAATCCAAAACTGAAGTCCGTTTTGAAAAATAAAAATTTCAAAATTTCAAAAAATTGCGTATTACTATTCATAACAGCTAGTTTTATTAATATTTTAATAGCATATCGTTGTTTAGTGAAACTCGGTATTGCATACGACGCAAGCTATAGTGGAAGGTTGTGAATGAGTGTAAAGAAAGCCAAGATAGTGTTGTGTGTAGTGAAAGATTCTTTTGATGATGTATATAACATAAAAAAAAATACATCTCATAAGTGTCTCGGGTGTTACAATATTAATGGATTTTCATAAAAAATCATACATTTGTGGGACGAAATACACCGAATATAGAACATAGTTATTTTTATAATGAGACCTACCGACACATATATAGGATATAAAATAATGGGTCCCAGCCCTACCAAAATCAACATAAATATATTTTCAATGTCTTATCAACGATTTAATCAATGTATTAGAAAAATAGAAAATACAGTATTTTTAGTATTACTTATGTGTCCTACTGATATGTTTGATGATATATAATTTCATTATATGCACTTTAATAAATCATTATAATAATACAATAAATGATTAATCCATGAAAACATAATTACATGTCAAATTATTAAAGAAAACTACCCACACTTGTTTTTCTCAACTGATTAACCAACCCATTTGTGGTATATATTATATTGACACACAAATAACATCAAATCATGTCAAATTCATTACATATTTTATGAATGAAATGGATAAAAAAATTATCACTATTAAATAGTTTAAAAAATATACTTCTTGAATAATGAATATTGAATTTCAAAATTCCTTAGACATTAGAAAATAATTCTTAATAAGATCCATTTACTAATCCATTATGAAAATAATGTATTTATCCTCAAAAAAACTGAATAATGGGAATATTAAATACATTTTAAACCATAAAAACATATAATGTAAGGTAAATATTAACGAATACTTATTTCAATTGGAAAATCTATTCTTCTAGAAATAAATTAGAAGAAATATTAGTTTCTCTCATTTTCAATGGAAAATATGTGTATCATCTATGAATAGTGATTAGAATATTCTTTTTAAAATTTCCAAAAGATAGTATAATTTAATGTAAATTAACCATATTTAATCACTGAATTATTTATAACAACATTGTTTGTAAAAATACAGAATATGGTCTTAGAGGAAAAAGGTAACTAACGAAAATGTATAACATTTTTCGACCCTTTTAAAAAATTAGATATTCTGATCCCTTAATAGAATAAAAATGTATTGATTAATTTTCAACCCCATATTTAACTTGAGGATGTGAAATTATATGGATTTTATAATATTCAAAATATTTATTTCTCAGTCTAAATTGAAATAAAAATGCCCCAAAAAAGAGAAAATGAGAAATAATGCCTCAACTAATTATTTTAACATTGAAAACATTTTATATCATCTTTTATAATAAAATTATATTTATTATAAATTTATATTGGAATTGTAATTTTATTTATCATACAATATAACATTAATCAATTGTTTTTTATTACCCCTTTTGTAATAATTTTTTGGAAAAAACCAAATATTTATGGTTTAACTATCTTTTTCCTTTGTAATTTTTTATTTTAGTGATTTTACCTTTCCAAATTTGTAATAGTATCATAACATATATAGTTTTTATTCTACATATATATATATTTATATTATTTTATTCTACAGTTTCACATATATTTCATAGAAAATATTCCAACTATTCTAATGTAATGCTTAAAAATTCAATTTGTTTACTTATAATTTTAAAATAATGTATTAATTTTATTAAAAACTGTAAACATATTTCCATTATAGAATAGTTAAAAAATTTAGATTCAACATTATTACATAATATTACAAGTTCATAACATTCCTTAATATTTATTGGCAATTCAATTATATCTATACTATTTTAGGAGGTAACAATGAGAAAAATAATTAGATACAATAACTTTTGACTGATTATAAAAAATGTTTTATGTGGATATTATAATTTTTTAAATTCATAAAATTTATATAAAAATCATATTAATTCATTAAATACAATTTTAATTCCATCTATGTATGGATATTTGTAAAAATGAAATACATATTTCATAGTGGTGGTAGTCCTTACATACATTCAAGTGGTGTATTCAATTATGAATATATGAGAGGTAAAGAAATTTGACGAAGAAATAAGGAATGATAATTATTTTTGGAATGTGAAATTTATTTATGAAATATAACATTATTAGAATCCATTTAAGGTATATTAGAAATATGAAATATCACTTCGTTGAGGTAGTAGATCAAAAAAATGCATAGGCGATGTTTTCAATTTTTAATTGATGAAATGATTGATTATAGATGGGTATCATGGAATAAAAAAATTTATGTATAGTAATTTTACTAATGTCATTATATTCATATATTGTTAAAATTCAATCAAATTTCGTTGATGAAGACATATAGATGTATGTAATATATTTGAATAATTACCTATTCCATGGATATCCCCAATTTAAGAATACTTAAAACTTTCTTATATTTTACATATTTTGTGACAAGGAACTATTAGACATTGATATGATATTTTGTGTTTATCTTTTTAATGAAATTTTTGAGATAAAAATCAATATTTCAGTGTAATGGTGAGAGTGTGAAGGGATATTTTTATTATTTATAAGAGTGGCACCACTGTAGATACACATAAAATTAAAAATTTATAGTTTTTTTTGAAGGTTCAATGGAACCAAAGAAAAAAAATTCTTAACATTTTCTTTGATTGGTCAAGATAAACCAAGACAATAAACTTACTAATATTTTGTTAAAACATTTGTGACAATATCACTATTTTTGACACATTTTATCCCATTTATCCCATAACACAATGTCTAACATATACAATGGTAACATAATTTTATGAAAAAAATAACAAGACAGTAATATATTATTTTCACGATATAATAAATAATATTTAATTAATTTATAAATATAAATTCTTATTTGTGATAAAAAAAATTCAATACAAAAGCCGAAAACACAACAAAAATAGTTTCTGGAGAAAATTAATTATTAATAAATGAATTAATTTACACAAAAATCATTTATGATGTTGATTCCTGATATATTTATTGGTTTATAATTAAAAAATAAGAGTCATTTGGCATTAAAACGAATAATAATTTGAAATTATGCATTTAAATAAAAAATCAATAATTATGAATAATGAATAATTTTTTATAATTAAACATCACTTTGGTTATAAAATATGAATAATAGGTTTCTAAATTTAATTTCATACATATTAAGGATTTATTTTACAAATTTAATATATATTATTATTAATTCATGTTTTCATATGAATTTAAATAATTCTTATATCATGATGATGTCATAATATTTGTAGTATTTATGAAAAATCTATTATACACCATTCATAAAAAAAGAACAGATTTTATAAAAAGCATAAAAACATACAATAACATAACAATATAATTCTAAAATAAAAAAAATATATCCATTTACTAAAATGAAATAAATAAATTTAGTATTGGGTATATTCACACAAACATGACTGATGATATATTTATTTTATTTTATGGGTGAGGTAATACAATTGATATTATGTTATAGTTCTGGAATGTACTGTATAAATGTTATCAATGATTCACATGTATTACATTCAAATCCATAAGTAATTTCAACATCCTAATATCTTATTTTGCTTCTCGTGAAATAATGTTGTTAATTGTTCAATTTATTCTTTTGGGCCCAAATTCATTCCACCATATTATGATTCTTATATTTAACTTTTAGAAGCTAATTGGTTATGTTTAATAATATTTAATAACAAGTTTCAAGCCTCTTATAAGTGTATTTATTTTTTGGAAATTGATTTTCCATATTTATTTCCACAATGGTGAGTACATACATTTTTTTAATAATGCTCTTCCTCAATAATATAATGTGTATGGTTTTAATATATTCATTGCGTTTCGGTGGAATATCTAGTTGGTATCCCACCACTCTGATTCTCTCCAAAATTTAAATAGGTCTGGTGTACCTTAGACTTCATTTCACTTTTACAATGAACTATATAAATCCATTATATACTGATAATTTTAAGATGGTACGACCTACCTATACATTTTTTATGTCTACCCTTGATTTAAAAACAATGATCTTATATATACTTTAAGAAATATTGATATTATTATAAATTGTTATTACTTTATTACATATTCCTAATCAAGTCCTAGGTATTTATTCTTTTCGTCTCTAACTTTATCCATAAAAGATAGAATACATCAACTCTTCTACTAAAATGTTTTATGTGATTCTATTTTAATGAATTGATATTCCTTGTTATTATATTAAAAATAAACAAAAGGTATATTCTAGCAACACATACCATGAATGTCAGCATGGATGACAATATCATGTATTAAAACAATTGAATAGCCTTTCAGAATAGTCCAACAGTTTGGGGATGATAGATTGTTCTCAAATGTATCTATATTCTTATATAGTTTTTAATTTTGTTTTAATATTTAATGTAACCATGGCCCACATTCATATATTATTGAATGAAATTAATCATGAAGCCTCATAATATCATTACTAATATATTTTTACAAGAAAATATGGGTACATACACCATTATATATAGAGAATATTTTTATTTTGTAATGTGGTAAACAATGCCCCATATATTAGACATCCCACTATCTTAGTTGGTTATATTGTGGAAAAAGCAAAATTGAGATCAAACAAGTTAATTTTCAAGATATTAGGTATTTTATATATAATATATTATTCAAGAATGTTTCTAGACCATCTGGAGGGATAAATAGATATGACAGTCCCTCATTTTAAATCCATTTTGGTCAAGTTATATCAGCTATCATGTGGGACCTATATAGAATGTATTTTGTATATGTGTTTGATCGAATGGATAATGACACCCACAAGCTATTCTAAGGAATGATAAAAACTATTAATGTCATTTATAGTGGTACCTATCAATTTAATTCCCTATAATTACTATATTTTTCTTCCATGGGAACACACATTATTTATGTATATTTGACGCCTATAAATATAACAACGTTCGTTCTTGGATGTATGTGTATTACATGAAGATCATGATAGTGGTCCACTATTATACAAAATCTCAATCACTATATTTAAAATAAAATTATCTCACATCCTGAATCTCATAACATTTATTATTTTTGGTAGATAGATAGTGTTTAAAAAAGGGATAATCCTAATGAAGACATTTCGTCCTTAATTTCATGTATGTTAACTACTATTGACAGTTAAGTGATTAGTGATCAAAACCATTAGTGTGATATATTGGGTTGTCACAACCATTGAGTGTGAGGTGAGATAATATATCCATATCATAGAAAATATAGATAGTGTGTTTCATGAAATTGACACTAAATATATATTGGATTTTCATGATAGAACCACTAAAAATCATAGTTATTAGTTATTGAAATGGGTTGCATACTGAAATGAATATTATTTTTAGACTTGATTATTTAAATATCCACTAAATATTTGGATGGTTTTTTATACTAAAACTAAAAGTAATGTTTACTAATTATTATCCTGATCTTATTTATGCAAAAAATAATAATGAATTGGTATTAGTTTTCCTTAAATAAACATTAAAATAAATGGCATGACCCAAAAAATAAGGAAATTTAGTATAAGATACATAGGTATCCCATTCCATATTTTTTAGAACCTCTTTTTAAATATCTCATGGAATTTTAGTTCGATTTATCTTTCACTATGGATAACATGTTTAATTTTATATCACTTTAAGAGGTTTAATTTAACCCAGATTACATTTCATATTGGGAATTTTTTGTATAATGAAATTCACCACTATTATTCTGTCCTTAACATGAAGAACGTTTGCTATCAAAGGGGTAATTTATTTAAAAAACGTAATCAGTTTCTTCGAATTACCACATAATGATGGAATATACATCAAATATCCACGGTCTTTCGAATAAAACTCAATATGTAGTGTAAAATAATTTCATGAATAAGTCATTAGATATGGGAAAATAGTATGTACACACTACACATAAATATTGTATTCTATGTTTTGAAAATAGGTTTACAAGGTTTTAACCCACTGAAGATAATGAAGAAAAATAAACATCAATTATAATGTGAAATTTGAGATAGTTGGAAATACATTAATTCATTAAATTTTGGGTATGATTAGAAATTTTTTAATATATAAACCACGATTAAAACAAATAATAATATTTTGAAATTTTTTAAGTTACACATGACGGTAAAAATAATTGAAAAGGTACATTCCGTGATATCGATTACAAATATTTTAAAAACACTATTAGGATTAAAAACGATTCAACAATAGAAATTTTTACCCACATGACTACACATTTTAATTAAATAATGACATTATCTGATATTATATCAAAGGATATAATTTTGAAGAAGATACTATGTGTCTTACCTAGTTATTTGGAACCAAATGTGATGATTATTCATGAAGAAGAGTAAATATTGAATACCTAGCTTGAAGAGATAATTGGAAAACACATGACCAATTAGGATACCATGAAAATTAATGTAACAGAGGAGAATAAACTAGGTTAATGAGATGCATGGTTTTATGGTTGGAAAAAGGGGTCACATCATGTCATATTACATATTATAAATAAAATGATTTAGAAAATGGAAATTAAAACCACATTCACTGTAATAAAATGAAGTTATAAGGTTCACTCCCTCTCCCATTGGAATCGTCTAATTGAAGGACAATGGGTCTCTTTTCCCAAACAACGTTATTTGGCAAGGTAAGATATTCATATTCTTATTTTACCTCGTTTTATATATATTATGATAATGTAGGCTATTATACTGAGCAATTTATAATTGGATTTCATAAACTCATCAAAAAAATCAAGGATTATAAAATGACATATAATCTAGTTCAATGTGAAAGGAATCTACTATTCAATTAAAATTATTTGTTATATGTGAAATTAAAATTTTACAATGAGATAATAAATATTTATGCAAACATTATCAAATTAGAAAATATCTATATATGTTCACCAAAGGTGAGGTAAATGTAATTTTTATCACATAAATGAATAAAAAAATAGATACATCCATGGTTATCATAATGTCACCTAAAAACACTAATTTTTTTTATGATTTATATCTCAATAAAAATGTTTTAATTATTATAGAAAAATTTGGAATATTATTTATAAATTAAATTGATACAATTCCTGATATAGTTTAATTTTTTATTCATCTCTCTTACAATATCTCCTCTAGTAGATCTTATACCTCTTATAGTAATTTATTTTCTGAGAAAATGTGGGATCAAATTATTTATAATTTGAATATTTTAGAAAAAAATATAATTGTAACAAAATTACTAGTTTTTCAACTATAATTCATGAATCATGTCTCATTATTAATTCCCATTAAAGAACATATTACATGGATAATGGGTTCTTGACAGACATATATTGTTAAATAATAATTCTTTTTAAATTATTTAAAATTGTTTAAAAATAATTTTTTAAAATATTTCATCTCAATTTAGTTGAACATATTTCGTAGAAATATTTATTAAGGGGGTATATATATTTTATAGTGGAAACAAATTCCTAAATAACAATTTCACGAATAATAAAAACTATATGTCATGTTTTCTACATCACTATGGTTACCAAATATAATTGAACACTACCCTTTTGATAATTTTCTATTAAAAATATTTTTCACATTATTTGAATCATGACATTAAATATGCAGTCATAATTAAAATTCAATTATCCAGTTATCTTGTTCATGGGATTTCATTTCTAAAACACCTTTCATGAGAATTATTTCACATAGGATGAGTTAACATATGGATTTCATTGGTATCTTAATTTCTTTTCAAACATGACAATTTTTCCACTCTTTGAAAAAAAAATTCCCGGTGGTTTGAAAAAGCATGCCTCTTTTACACTATGATCAGTGATGAATTGTGTTTTTTATATTCAGTTGAGTCAAAATTTTGATATCATTTACGAATACATTTTATGTAAATATTGTTATAATTGATACATTTATCTACTTTATATAAATACTAAATTGGTTTATTTATTTGTTTCAATATCTTAATTGTGTTTTGTTTGAATTCACATTAATCAATATAAGTATAGATAATAATGTCACCAAGATCAACAATACATTCAAAATATGCATTATTTTAGAAGGAAATAAAAATTTTATATCCAATGTATTCCAAAAGTTAAAAATACAATTTTTGAATGAACTATGCCATTGTAAAATCTATTTTATAATATAGTAGTTTTAGAAATTAATTTCAAATAATTTACTTATATTTAAATGAAAATGGGTGTGTTGTTTTTCCCTAAAATTGGTTCATAAATTCAAATTTAGTATTTGATTTTTTATTCCTATTTTTTGGGAATCGTTAGTGAGTTTTTGGTTATATATTTCAAAAAAATATCCAGTTTTATATCCTATAATTGTATTAATGTAGTAATTTTAGTTGAGATAAATATCTTTTTATATATATATAATTACTTATATATTCTACCTTTTATAAAAAATTTGAATCATGTTAGGTTTTTATTGATACATTGTCCATAAAAATTCTCATTTTCAATATAATTTTAATGAAGTAATTGAATCTCTAAAGACAAGGAATGTAAAGGGTTTATATTCCGATTTATTCTTGAATATTTTACAAACTAAAACTCATTTTAAGTTCTAAAATCTATTGATGGTACATTATGGATTATGAGAATTTTTATTTCCATATTGGTCTCCCTTAAACATAGATGCCATATAATTATAAACTCATTAACATTATCTCTATAGGAAATTTTTATAATCATTATAATAATTTCAATTAGGGAGATGTTCATGAAATTAGACATATTATTTCTCTAATATCATTTTTTTATTATTTTGGTGCATATGTCTATGAAATAAATGTTTTGGTTATGTTCTATTCTTCTATCATAAAATTTCAATACATTATAATAGTCATGAAATTATTTAAAATATAACAATTTTCATTATTTTGCTATTATATCATCAACATGGGTGGTGGTGTTGAAGTCATAGAAACATTTATTTACATTTTGGGAGAATATGTAACAGTTTCTATGGAAACTGGATTTTTTCATTTATTTTTATATTTTAATGTTTTTGAAATATAATTATGCATGAATTATGATATATTTATGATTATCAAATTTTGATAATAACAATGGTAAATATGTTTTGAAATTTGGAATTTGATGAACATATTTTTAAAATCCTTCCCAAAATATCTCATTTAAGTATTATAATAACATCTTGAATATAATTAAGGAATATTGAAATTCATTATTTTTATATTCATGCAAACTGAATGATAAATATGATAAAATGTATTAGTATCTTTATTTTTTATGATTAAAACAATATTTTATAATGTTTTATATATCCATCTCATAGCTGAATCTAATTATCACAAAAATAATAATTAATTTCTTTGATTTTCATTTGATTAATTGAAGAGGTTTTATTTTTGACGAAATACCAAGATATTTAAGGACAAGATAGAGAGATCCAAAGGCATGGGGGGAAATAATTTCATTTCCCATGAAGGAATGTTCTAGAGACACCCAATGGGGTTAAGGGAAAATGATTTTTCAGTATAGGGACAAAAGCTGGTTGGTGATACCAACCGGTTATATAGAAGAATTTAGATAAGGAAAATTTTATTTTAGGAGTTGTCTCTATCATACTATATTCTATGCAGTGGATCTATTAGACCCCCAAGGAGAAAAGAATAATATGTAAACCACTAGAGGGTATAATTATAACCCTATATATGACTATATTCATATAGGTTACTTTATGATCATCTTATGGCACTCACATTCTTAATTTTGTCGACATAAAGATATCCCCCCAATTTTTTAATTATACTTGTTTTTATTTTTGAGGATAGAGATATTTATTTAAATGGATTTTCCTAAACATGAATATTATATTTTCGTATATTCTGTGTAATATTCATTAACTATGAGGGATATATTATCACTACCTCTAATTTGTGGGATTGGGTTCTCACTCCCATGTAATTTTAGTGGAATAGGTGACTAATACAATAAAAGTTAGGGGTATTGGGTTTCTAAACAAAATATCTAATTAGATATAATGTATTCATTATACCATCTCAAAAATAAATATTCAAATTTTTTACAATTTTATTCTTTCAACAAGCCTAAAAACGATAGGGAGATTGGGTTTCAAGACATGGCCACTTAAAGGATAATCAGTATTCTTCGTAAAAACTATAAAAATAAATCAAACAACTTATTGTAATGTGATTATTAATAAAACTACTAAAACTAATTGGATTTTCAGTTTCATTTCATAATCAATTAGATGTAATGTATAAACCAATGAAAATGTCAATTCTAAACGGGATGATATGTACAGGACCATATCTGGATTGTTAAAGAACTACATTTTTAATCCCCTCTAACTTGCGATTAATATTTATATTACCGACTGAATTATGTATATAAATATATGACTATCAAAAGAATATTTTTTAAAAATACCAATTTTATATTAATATTATTTAAAAAGGAAATGTACACCCCCCCCCCTTATCCATTTTTACTCCACCTATGATCTTATTGCATCATTCATCCTATAAGACATCAAAATTCCATTAAAAATGTTAATTATAATATATCTATATTAATTATTTTATATGGAGAGTATTATTGACTAAATTATGACATTTTTTATCAATACCAATTAGAACACAAATAATATTTATAGATAATAACTAATTATAATCTTCATGTTTCCCAAATGACCAATTCCCTACGACCCCAATAAATAATTGCATACATATGGGTTATTGATATTTTCAATGTATAATTTACATCTATTAATTAACTATTCATATGATGTTGAAATGAGAATTTGTTATTGAAAAAATTATGTGGTTAAAATTTAAATCCAAATAAGAAAACTAGTTTTAAAATAACAAAAATAAATTTATATAAACACATAATCATTTAGTATCAAATATTACAAATAAGTAATAAAACAAAAATGAAAATAAATAGAGTTATGATATTCTATACCATTTTGAAATACATAAGTCGAATAACCTGAAATAAAGTTAATAAAATTGTATATTAAAATAAAATTATTTTTTAATGAATTAAAATATTACATGATTAATTTTAATTACGCATACAACACCCTAGTATTTCATAATATGTTAACTCATTAAAGTAAATCATTAGCTTGTGCCACACGCAACAGCGAGCATGAGCACACCACGACTTGCCAATATATCCATTTCAAAAAGCGGTTAGGAATAGTATTAATGTAACGTCGCAGACCCGGGTTCCACTCAACGGGTGCGCTGAACCCGGTTCACCACATGACCACAAGCGTATTTTCCCAAACATCAGAGACTACTGACTAGCAGCGAGGGCCCAGGTCAGATAGTGGGGAAACTATGCCCTCAATTTTCAAAGTGTAGCGCATCCGAATTTAAATAAAACATACAACGGTAGAGGAAGCAGTAAACCATACACAACTGAAATAAACTACAAAATACAGAGTACATCAAAACAAGAAAAACAGCTGGTAGCTGCATCATGATCTTAAGCTCGGTCACATGCCCTCCTACTCCACAGTAATAGTCAAGTACCTCTATAGGGACTCTTTCCCCAACCAACAACTGCAACAACATAATCTATTTGGGCTAAAAAGCATGACCCAAACAGGGTGTGAGAAATATATCTCAGTAGGCACCCACCAAAGGCATGTGCCCAACTTCGTGCTAACATGAAACATTAGTGTGTCATGGTAAAATGAAATAAAACTATCAGTACTCAAAAGTAACAACTACCAGTTATATTCCCATTTTTAATATTCATTTAATCCATTTAATATAAGAAATCACCACAGTGCATTTCTAAGTAAACAACTAGCGTCCTCAGACACGTAAACTCCTACCCTTCGGTAACGAGTATCCAACACAGGAATCTGCCTTTAGGAATAACAGAGTTTTCCCTCAGGCATAGGTTGTATCACCCACAAGCACAGAATTAGCTGCCCACAGGGACGGAAGAAGTTGCCCTCAGGCAGAAATTACTAATGCCCACAGGCTAAATAGTGCAGTGACAATAGGCTAATCACAACAATGCACTCAGGATAAACAGGTAACTGGGCCATGCCCAACATATCAAAATGCTGAAAACCATCAATTCCAATCAAGGTAATTCTATAATTACTACATTAAAGGCATACCCTCGGGTACACTGGCCAAATGGCTAAACAGTGAAACACACCCATAAAGTGGTTCCGAATCAAAGCAACGATCCCAACCATTATTTTATTATCACAGTATAATCACCTATGTAATTATAGGCATTAAATATAGAAACGTCCTCAACCACACAGCACCCCAACATGGGTTCGTGTAACAAAAACACAAAAAAAATACATGATAGTTGGAAATTTACACCAAGACACCTACCTTATTCGCCAACGTACGTTATACCGAAACACCGACTCCATAAATGCCCATGAACATCCTAGATCTGACAAAGGACAAAACCCATTCACACTTAAATAACATCTGTTTGGGGAATAATTTGTATGAACCATACCGGGAGAGGAGAGGGCTTAGTCGTGCGGTTCCAACGAGATTTTCCAAAGCCGAATCGGATTCCAGACAAACACCCGGCAGATCATCAAAGGTTCTACCGTCCTCCTTAGCTCCAAAATGGCTCAAATGCCTCCTCATCCAAATGAAGCGTCTACAACCTATTTTAATCCGAAAAAACAAAGTACACGCTTTGTACTACTAAGTACACGGTGTGTACTTCTTTCTTTTAACTTTTCCTCTGGCGGCACCGCCACACTGTTCAGTCGTCGACATGAGTACACGGCATGTACTCTTGAGTACATGGCGTGTACTGTCGCCCAACTGGTGGCAACTCCACCACCTTACTATTTAGGCATGCCGACTGACTACACAGCATGTAAGGTACCACTACATGGCGTGTAGTCTGTTCCTACACCCCTCTATGCCGACATGGCTACATGCCCCGTGTACCCATCCCACACGGCCAAAAGAATATGGCGTGTGAAAAAAGAACACGGTGTGTAGTTTCAAAATTATGTATTTTCCCCATTTTCCATATTTTCTAAAATACACTTAAGGAAAAGAAAAAAGAAGAAGCCCATACCTCAAAACTATGAACCATGTTCTTACAAACATCCCCTCTTATAGCAATCTGTCCCCAAAAGGGTGGCGAAGATAATTCTCAGAACAACTTTAGGCACTGAGCATGTACGTCGGCCTCCAGCTCCCAGGTCTCGTCCTACACTCGGTTGTGCTGCGATAGCACCCCTACGAGAGGAACTGACCGGCCTCGGAGAACCTTCATGCTCCTGTCAATGATACGAATCGGATTCTCCTCAAAGGACGCATCAACTTCCATCTAAACCTCTACAGGCTAAAAGATGTTAGACAAGTTTGAATGATAGCGACGCAACTGAGACAAGTGGAAGACGCCGTGCATGGCTCGGTATCGCTGCGGTAACTGCAACCGATAGGCAACCATCCCGACTCTCTCCAGAATCTTGAATGGCCCCACATACCTTAGTGAAAGCTTACCCTATCTCTTGATCCGCTTGTGTCCCAGCCTCGGCGAAACATGTAGAAAAACTTAATCCCCGAACACGAACTCCAAAAGTCATCAGCGGCAATTAGTATAAGACTTCTGACGAGATTGTGCGGTAGCCATCCGCTTCTAAATCAACTAGACCTGCTCAGATTTCTCCTGCCTGAGATGTGGCCCCAGTAAAGCTGCAACACCTACCATTATCAAGCACAAAGGTTATCCGCATGGCCTACCATATAGACCGTCGTAAGGTTCCTTATCAATAGTAGACTGAAAAATATTGTAGTGGGAAAACTCGACTAAGGGTATATGCTTTTCCCAAGAGCCCCCAAAGTGTAGGATGCATGCTCGCAACATGCCCTCAAGCACCTGTATCGTACACTCTTACTGGTCATCAGTCTAAGGGTGGTATGATGTGCTCAGAATCACCTGTGTACCCAGCGCCCTCTGAAAACTCTGCCAGAAATGAGATGTAAAGCGGGCGTCCCAATTTAAAATGATATTACAAGATAGCCCATGAAGACGTACGATCTCTCAGATATAAAAACTTCTATGCTCATCCACACTTAAGGTCTCCCTGATCGGCAAGAAGTGATATACCTTCATGAGTATGTCTACAACAACCCACACAACGTCATTGCCTCTAGGTGACCTTGGCAGTCCTGTCACGAAATCCATCGTGACATCATCCAATTTCCCCTCTAGAATGGGTAACTGCTGTAACATCTCAACTATTCTCTAATGATCTGCCTTCACCCATTGACAGGTGGAACATCTCGTAACAAACCAAGCTACATCTTTCTTTATACCTAGCCACCAGTACTAATGTCTCAAGTCTCGGTACATCTTGGTAACCACGGGATGAACTGCCCATGATGATGCATGAAACTCCCGCATCATCTACTTGCGTATATCCCCTGGAACCCAGACTCACCAATGGAAACGCAAAATCTCATCATCTCCTATCATCCATCTAGAAGGAGGGTCCTCACTTGCCACCGACACTGGTAGAACTGGGCCTTCTGAATCAGATAGCTGCCTCATCCTCACTCTGTCCAGGAGGGTAGATGTCACAGGTAAAGAAGAAAGATATGTTTTTCCCTAACTATTGTGCACCTACAGATGCATCTTAGTGAAAAGAGCCATTAGCTCCCACTCACAGCTGGTCTCTTGCACTTCCTGTATCTGTGTCTTCCTGCTCAGTGCATCGGCTACTGCATTACCTTTACCAGGTGTATAGGGAAGCTCAAAATCTAAGGACTGTAGGTACTCAACCCACCTTCTCTGCCCCAGATTTAGGTCACGCTGAGTAATGATATACTTGAGGATTTTTTGGTCGATGAAAACCACAAAATTCTCCCCCAATAGATAATTTCTCTAACAGTGCAACGCGTGAAAAACAGAAGCTAACTCGAGATCATGCTTCGGGTAATTCCTCTCATGCAGCCTCAACTGCCGAGACCCGTACGCAACAACTCGGTCGCTCTGCATCAACACTGCTCCCTGCTCAATCCCTGATGCATCATAGTAAACTGTATTGCTCTTACCATGCTCTGGGAGTATCAAGATCCGTGTTGATATTAACCTTCCCATCAGGTCCTGAAAAGCTGCCCCAGAAGCTTCTGCCCAAAAGAACTTCACACCCTTCTTATTTTGTCTCATCAATGGTGATTCTAAGCATGAGAAGTTGTGTATGAAGCGTCTGTAATAACCAGCCAGCCCTAAGAAACTCAGTATCTCAAACACGTGTCTAGGCTGCTCCTAGGAAACTATTGCTCTCCCCATATCTGGGTCTACTTCAACTCCTTCCTCTGAGATAATGTGACATGGGAAGTGAATCTGGTCCATATAAAAGTGGCACTTTGAGAGCTTAGCATATATCTGATGCTCTATCAGTGTACTAAATATGATCTCAAGATGGGTGGAATGGTCATGTCATGTGTGAGAGTACACCAAGATTTCATCCACGAATACTACCACAAAAGAATCATGATACAGATGGAACACACAATTCATCAGAGATATGAAAACTGATTCTGTATTCATTAGTCTGAATGGCATAACCAAGTACTCATACAAACCATATCTGCTCCGAAAAGCTGTAAGTGGAATATCCGATGGTCCCACACGTAGCTGATGATATCCTGATCTCAAGTCAATCATTGAGAACACTCGTGCTCCATGAAGCTGATCAAAGAGATCTTCAATCCTCGGCAAGGGATATCAGTTCTTAACCGTCAATTGGTTCAGCTTCCAATAATCCATGGAAAGGAGATGTATTGGGTCAGATAAATCTCGTTGACTATAACTCCTCTAACTACCTCTTGTGCTCCTGGAACTCATGTGTTGCCATCCTATAAGGAGGAATGGACACCGGTGTTGCTTCTGGCACTAGTTCAATAGAGAAATCCACCTCTCACATCAGACGTAGACCTGAAAAGTCGCCCGGGAAGTCATCCCGGAAACGATCAACAACTGGAGGGAAATCCATCTAACAAGTCCCCTGATCATTCAGATACAAACTTGCAATCTGTGCTGTGATTCCACCTCGCCCATGATGCTCTGTTCCATATTGACTCACCTGAACATCCCACTCTCCCTTGTATAGAAACTCTCCGCCCTCTAGTGATGTGAAACACACCCTGCGATGATAGAAGTCTACAAAGGCTCGAAAGGGAACCAACCAGTCCATCCCAAGAATGATGTCATTGCTCGTCTTCTCTAAGACATAGAGGTACCAAAGTAAGTGAAAACCTCCAACCTAAAAGGGGCACTCCTTACACTGACACAAACCTACCATCCTAATCCCCAACATTGTGTCTATCGTCATGATATCCGAAGAAGTAGAAACACATAGCCCAAGGCTCTCCACAATGGGTATAGATATGAAACAATGTGTAGAACTCATATAAAAAAGCATTGAAGATAGGATATAATATACTAGAATATTACCTCTAGCTGTAGAAGGTCTGGGATCCAACTCCTGCTAGTTCTGTTGCACTACATATGCATGCCCAGTGCCGCGGCCCTGCGACATAGACTGGCTACCCTAAGCCGTACCTCCCTATTGCCTCTGAGATCATGGTGTTTGGCTACCAAGACCACGACCACCATCTCTACATGCACGCCCAAATGCATTCTAGTTTACTGACTGGTAAGAAGCCACTAGTCCTGCTCCCGCATGCAGAGTCTGCATAGAACCCCTCTCTCTAGCCTCGGGTGGAAACGCCCTACAAAAGCACTGCCGATGATCCATCTTGCTGCATGCTCGGCACTCCACAAGGTCTCGTGGGAACTGTGGCCTCTTGTGCCCCTCTCTACCGCACGGGTAGCACATAACCTAGCCACCTAATACATTCTTCTGAATGGTACTTCCACCCTGAGAGAAGTCCATCTATATCTTCCTCTTGCCAGTAGAAATAGTACCAGTAATTGGTGCCGAACTGCCCTGGCCCAAACCACTCGATTCCTATAGGTTCCTCTCTGTAATCAACGCCTGGTTCACAATCGCAGGTACAGTAGGAATCCTGAAAACATTCACCAGCACTCAGATGTCATACTGAAGACCGTCATCATAAATACTGGCTCTCAACGTTGCATTACCCACCAGTACAGGTGAAAAAAGTTGAAGCTCCATAAAACGAGAAGAATAGTCCATCACCGACATATTTCCCTGCTGCAGATTCATGAACTCTCGATCTCTATCTTCCCTCAGCATCTCGAGAAAGAAGATTTCATATAAGGCTGCCTGAAAAGCTTCCCACTCTATGTCCCTGTGATGCTCTGTCTGGGTGGTAACATCCCACCACCTCTTGGCCAAATCACGCAGCACGTAATTCGCGAGCTTGACCCTCTGCCCTGGAGGTGTCTTGAGATGCTTGAAAAAAGTCTACATCGATCCTAGCCAAGACTCCGCAGCCAGTGGTCTCCCATGCCATGAAAATGTAGGCGGATGCTGCTGCTGAAAGATACGTGTCAGCTCGGCCATAGATGTAGCAGCTTGCGATGCTCCCTGAATGGTCAACATGAACCTCATACATCCTTCATGGAACTACGCCTCCATGCATGTGTCTGGTATAGCAGCTGGCGCCACATCTGGCTCTGCTGGAGGATCAACTGGTAGCCCATGGCCCACCATCTCCGGAGTATAATTGTTGTTGCTCTCTTGGCGAACAACTCGCGGTATTCTAGGTGGCATGACACTACAGAGTCAAAAGCACGCCTCAGATTCAAGATTATTAAGGCTGAAAGGGAAGGAACCAAAAAGTAACAATAGGAAGATGGTATTTCAAAATATTTCAAAACATGACTACACTGCGTGTACGCTGACTACACGGCGTGTACTTGACTTCTCCTCCTCTGCCTGGGTCCTTACACATGGCTATGTCACATGGAATCCAGTCAACAGAAACTACACAGCGTCTATAGTATCTACACGGCATGTATGGTGTTGATTTACAACTGCTAGTGTCTTCTGTGACACAGCCAACCACTCGGCTTACAACTACACGGCGTGTTACACCAGCACACGGTGTGTACACCACCACCTTTCCCAGCCACATGGCTAACACCACACGGTCTTTCCTTGGATAAGACTACACAGCATGTCCGACAGGTACACAGAGTGTTTAGGGAGAGGTGACACCGGCCCGTGTTGTTCGTTACACGACCTCGTCCCCAGGCCTCACTACACGGCGTGTTCATCATTGACACGGCGTGTTCTGTACAGGTGTTCACCGACACGTGTTGTTAGTTACACGGCCGGACTCTAGGTCAGACTACACGGCGTGTACTAAAGCTACATGGTGTGTTCGCTCCAAGCTCTTCCCTTCCCCGTGTCACCGCCAACATGGTTTGTGACACGGGAAGAGAATACACGGCGTGTACTCCGAGTATACATCGTGTACTAAAAAAATTCATTTTTCTTCCCGAACAAAAGAACATGCTGGAATGTATAAATATACTACATGGCATGTAATGGGTTTTTGGATTGTATGCCTCAGAAACATCCCCAGAACCCAGAAAATACTAAAACCAACACCTTTGTGTCAAATTCTGACCCGTGAGGGATATACTCCGCACGAATCAAAGTTTGACATCACATATGTGTTATAACCAATAAAAAGTCAATGATCCACAAAATTCAAGTCGATGGGGGCCCATACTCTGAAAAAACAAAAGTTTGGAATCCATTCTATAAACATGCTCACACAAAGAATACCCTATCACAGAGCAGGTATTTATCAAGCAGCTATCACAACAACATGCTTTTCTAGCACAACAACAATCACAATAACATGTGAATTTATAATTCACCTACATGGAATGGAAACAATGCATGGCATGTGATATCTAGTATGTGCCTATATGATGCATGAGACGCCATACTCTCATCTAATCAGGTTGAAAATGAAGAGAACCCATAGATAATATATAAACTGCCCAATCTCAATTGTGTCACCCAACAGTGAAAACATATCAACTGTGAAATTATCAAAATCAAAAGAATAGCAAAATACGAGGTAGACTGGCTTTTCCCTCTACACGGGTTTGCTACACCCAGGCACAACTTATTACCAACCACCGTTCGTTTTATCCCTGACTATGGCTCCAAATAGCAAGTCAATGAAAAGAACCCCTATGATACAACATTATAAAGTCTCGGACCCGGGTGCCACTCAACGGGTGCCCCGAACCCGGTTCGCCACATGACCTCAAGCGCATTTCCCTAAACTCCAAAGGATGTCGACTACCAGCGAGGGCCCAGGTCTGATAGTGGGAAAACTATGCCCTCATTTTTTAATGTGTAGCTTAGCGGAATTTAAATAAAACATACAATTACAACAGAAGCAGTAAACCATACAAAACTAAAATAAACTACAGCAGTGGATATAACCAACAGTAGATAAATTATGATTCTACATGTTTCAAATTCTAAAAAACCATCCATAACATCTTATACATCAATATAGTACACCAAAATACAGAGTACAACAAAACAAGTAAAACAGCTGGCAGCGGGATCAAGAGCCTGGGATCGGTCCCATGCCCTCCTACTCCTCAGCAATAGTCAAGTACCTATATAGGGACTCTTACCCCTATCTACACCTGCAGAAATGTAATCAGTTTGGGACGAAAAGCATGACCCAAATAGGGTGTGAGAAATATATCTCAGTAGGCACCCATCAAAGGCTCGTTCCCAACTGCGTGCTAACATTCAACAATAGTGTGTCATGGTAAAATGCAATAAAGAAAGCCGTACTCTAAAGTAACAACTACCAGGTATATTTCCATTTTTTAGATTCATTTCATTCATTTAATATAAAAAATAACCACAATGCATTTTTAAGTAAACAAATAGCATCCTCAGACACGTAAACTCCTACCCTCAGGTAATGAGTATCGAACACAAGAATATTCCCTCATGCATAACAGATTTTGCCCTCAGGCGTAGGTAGTGTCGCCCACAGGCACATAATCAGCTTCCCATAGGCATGGAGGAAGCTTCCCTCAGGCTGAAATAACTACTACCCACATGCTAAATACTGCAGTGGCCACATACTAATCACCACAATGCCCTCAGGCTAAACAGGTAACCGGGCCATTCCCAACATATCAAAATTTAGTAAACAAGCAATTCTTCTCTATGAAATTTTACAATTACTACATTAAAGGCATACCCTCGGGTACCCTGGCCAATGGTCTAAACAGTGAAACACACCCACGAGGTGGTTCTGGATCCATTCAACGATCCCAACTAGCTTTTTATATTAACAATTTAATCACCTATGCAATTCAAGTCATTAAATATAGCAACGTCCTCATCCACACTACACCCCAACATGGGTTTGTGGAAAAAAAATGCACGATAGTAGGAAATTTACACCAAGACACCTACCTTATTCACCAACGTACATTATACCCGAATGCCGACTCCAGAAACGGCCATGAACGGTGTAGATCTGACGAAGGAAAAAACCCATTCAAATATAAATAACATCTATTAGGGGACGAATTGGTATGAACCATACCATGAGAGGAGAGGGCTTACCCGTGTGGTTCCAACATGATCGTCCGAAGCCGAATCAGATTCCAGACGAACACCTAGAGGATTTTCAAAGGTTCGGTCATCCTACATTTCAAGAAAACCACTCAAATGCCTCCTCTACCAAATGAGGAGTCTACTGCTTGTTTTAAGCCGAAAAAACAAAGTACACTGTGTGTACTTCTGAGTACATGGTGTGTACTTTTTCCATTTAACTATTCCTCTGGCGGCACCGCCACACTGTTCAGCTGTCGAAATGACTACACGGAATGTACTCTAGAGTAAACAGCGTGTATTGTCGCCCAGCTTGCGGCGACTCAATAGCCTTAGTGTTTAGGCATGATGGCTGACTATACGGCGTTTAAGGTACCACTACACGGCGTGTAGTCATTTACTACATCCCTAGACGTTGACATGGATACACGCGTCATGTACCCATCCCACACTGCCAAAAGTACACGGCGTGTGGAAAAAATACATGCAGTGTAGTTTCAATGTTTAGGATTCTTCCCCATTTTCCATATCTTCTCAAAAACACTAAATGAAAAGGAAAAACGAAGAAGCTCATACCTCAAAACTAAGAACCGTGTTCTTACAAATAACTAAATTTTGAATTTTATATACTCCATATAATTGTAAAATCTATATTATGTTTTTTTTATACATAATTTAAGGACAAATTAATATTTTCATATTAAAGAAGTAATTTCCCAAAAATGCAGTTTTCCACCTTTCAATGACGAACCCTTTTTTAAATCCAATATTTGAAAGATTTATATATTAAATTTAATTAAATTTATTTCTTCTTTAAAAGAGGGACATAAAAATTGAGTTTGGACAAATATTTATAACTTTTCTGATAACTTTTATAATTTTATGAATAATATAAAGTACATAATTTTTATTTAAAACAACTTTTTCAATAAAAATAATTTATTGTGTTAAATTATACAATTGAGAGGTTTTAAATTATAATTAGATTATATTCTTATCATTTAACATAATTTAGGTTATTGGATCTATTTTTTCAATTAAATTGTACAAAAACACATGTCAATCATTTGATATTTTTTACTTCTTAAAAACATGCTTTACGCTATTGACAATAGAAATTAATTTTAAATTAATTAATGAAACTTATATTTTTTGAATTTTTTAAAATTTACTTCATTATTGAATTAGTAATATTAAAATTATCCTTGGATGAATTTTTGGTATTTTTTTGAAAACATTCAATATTTGTTGAATAGTGAAAAGCACTTTGTTGTAGATAAAAATTGAATTTTTCTTTTTAAATAATATTTTAGTAATAAAATTTATCTATAATTTAAAATAATACATCATAAATATATTTTTCCAATTTAAGTCATTTGAGTAATTTTATAATAATATTAGATATATAAAAATTTACTGATCCATTTTAATGACTTTGACAAATCATCTAATCATATTTCCAAATTTTCATAAAAAGTAATTTAACCGCATCTGTTTATTGAATTTAAAAAATCAGATAGACATGGTTGAAATCAATAAGTAATATATGGTTCCATATAATGATAAAATTTTTGGTGAATAGTTACTTTTGAATTTTATTTTTCACGGTTAAATGTAAATAAGGTAAAGAAAGGTAAAATTTTTATTAAAATCACCTTAACACATGTCCTAATTCTATTGAATATGTGTAATTCGACCATAATAAATCTTAGTAAGAAAATATGATCCTTTTTGATCCACTTTGATTAAATTAGAACATTTATTACATTTTATTTAATGAAGAGTTATAAGTATTAAATTCAAATTTTAATAACTAATATATTTTTTATATAAGGATATAGAAAAGATAAAATGGACTATAAATATTAATTAGAAATATAAAAAATTTTATACATCATGGTATTTTATTTATAATTTTTAAAAATCAAATAATTAAATTTATTTGTTACACAACGATGATGTAGTAATTACCTTATTAGTGAATGATTTAAATAATTGATATTATAAATATCAAAATAATTATAAATTTTGAATTTGGATGCCATCCAAAAATATTATTGGTTTATATGACATCTGAGGGATGATTCTGTGTATTTTTTTGACATCATAATGTTCATATGACTGTATGAAAAATTAATTACTAAATAGTGCAAACATTGACATAAATGAGTTTTTAATACAAATAGTATTTTATTAAATAATATAAAAATACTAAAAAAATATAGCTTGGACAAATGACATAGAAAATGATAGATATGTCATATATGAACCACTTTAGGTTCTCCTGGAATTTTATTCTTTATTTATTAAAAATGTAGTATAAAATATTAGAAGACATGGTAAATGTGGAACTGTTTAACGAAGAGATAAATCTAAATGAAAAAATTATTAGGGTGACCTAAACAAGTCTTAAACATATTGTATGAGATGATTTATAACCATTCCCACCATAAAATTGAAAAAAATCCATTTGGAGCTATTAGAAACTGAAATTGATTTTTAATAAATTAATATTTCAATATTTTCCAAAAGTGCCACTCACCTTCCCTATAATCGGGTAAAACCCCTTCTCTTATCTTCAATCCTCCCAAGAGATTTGGCTCAGCCACCCCAGATAAAATTTCTTAAAACTACTCTGATTTCAACATAGTGGATGTTCTTTGATCCTAAAGGCAACCTAAGTATCCCTTTTATTCAAATCAAAATGAAGAACCTCGAGAAGAGGTAATTATTTCATCACCTAATTCAATGTTTTTTTCTTCCACTCTATATTTCTTTGTTTTTTCCATACAAAAATAATAACACCATTACCTTTATCATAATGAGATGTTATTATAAATATGGTACAACCATATTCATCATTTTATCCGTCCTATGAATGAAAAAGTCAACATACTTGCATATGTACAGCTTAATGTCTTCTTATCATGGTGTAGTTTATTATTCAACATTTCATTATTTAGATGGGTATAATAAGGAGTATAATTGATGTGAATAATAAATATAACATTTTACTGATTTTTTATATATAATATATGATTGCAATAATTAATATTTCACCATCAATAAAATTATATTGTCGCCCATGTGTATGTATGACATACCACCTCAATGACGCGATGAGATTAATTTCCACGATCACCATTCAAATATGATTATGAAAATATATATTATTAAAAAGTATTTCATATACGAAATTATAATTCTAATTGAAATATTTAGATATATATATATGTGCATATTAATATACATCTCATTCAATTCTATCCATTCAATATGATATGACGATAGAAACAACGTTTATGCGAATGTATGGCCTACCGTCTCCATAAACGGTGTTTTTCATTTCATAAATAAATAAATTATAAATCACTATATTATAAATATATATGATATATAAATCATGTTTTATATTCTGTATGTATGTAAATAATAATCTATGTGATACGATTAAGAATAAAATGTTAAAAAAAATGTACGATAAAGAAAGCAATTATTAACAGAAATGTTACTTTAACATGGAAATTATTATTAAATGGGTTGTATAACGTCATAAATGAATCATATATGATACCATAAATATTAATATTGTTGTTTTATAATTTAAAAACATACTGTAGTCATTATATAGGAGGATAAACATACCCTTGAATAATAGAAAGTACAAGGTAAGGGTTATTTCCTCAATCTCATTATTATACGAGATTGTTTATATGTAATTATATATTTGTAAAAATTTATTATTTATGTCCATTTTTCATTGAAATGTTGGAAAATGATTTTTTAAGGTTTTATGGAAGATAATATTTTGCTAGATCATCATTTCAAGTGTTTTTATTATTTATCTATTTAATTTGTGTCCATGTTTTCAAAATGATTTTCAGGATTTATTTATATGGACATGAATTTTTGAAAATGTTAATTATATTAAAAAATTTCAAATTTGTATGGGACGCATTGATTAAAAAATATCTTTTAAATAACATTATAAATTGAGAGAATTTTTAATGATTTCATGATAAAGGAATATTTCTCCCAAAGGGTTTTACGGATCATTTTCAACTATGTCAACATCCTTTACTGTATATTATTTTTGATTGAGGTTGATTTATTATAATACAATATTCCATATTGTGTTTAGAGAGTTGTGATATGTTTGATTGCGGATGTGCTATTTTAATACCATTCAATGTGTATGGATAAAATGTTTACATTTTCATCATAGTTTTATTAAGAATGACTATGTTATGTTTCACCCTTTTCATATGAGGAATTTATTGGACTTAGTAAGTGACTAGTGGGGCCCTCTATAGTGCCTTGATGCATCGTTAGGTCTCGGGAGATAAATTAGTGTCTTTGAATAATGCCTTGATATTTTTATTTGTATTCATGGAACGAGGCCTTGACTATGTGGTTATAATATCTATCATTATACAATCTCTCATTATGAAATTAGTTATGACATGTGATTATTCAACAAGTAGAATATCCATGTTCTTGTTTATATGGTAATGTTTATTTTATTTTTTCAATAATATGTTCATGTTTATGTTTAAATGTCCGTTTTTTTATTACACATATTTCCTTAAATGTTTATAGCTTCTTTGAAACTATTTACCGTTACTGAACATCTGAGCTCACCTCTATCTTATGTTTTTTTCCTTTGAATGTATTATGACTGATATGTAGGGTTATGATAGGGGAATAATGGAGTTACCAAAGGATTATTTTTTGTGTATTATTTAGGAATGTGTAATGTAAAATTCATGTATGTAATCTATTTTCCAATACAGCAAAACTGATCAGTCTTCGAGACATGATTCCCTATAATCATGCCAATGTATTAAAATAATGCACCGAATCTAGATTATGGGGTTATGGAATTTAAGTTGGTATTAGAGGGAGGTTTATAAAAAACCTTGTTAATAGATTTAGATAAACTATGATTATGAAAAATTACCCTAAGATAGGCTTTGAGGATTAGTAAAGAAGAACATCCAATAATTTTATTAATGTAAAGAGTTTTTGATTTTTTACAATAAACACATTCTTGTCTGGATATCAGAAGGTTGATGTGGCTCTGTAACATATATATCTAGATGTAAAACCCGAAAACACTAGTTCCAGCTAGATTTGAATGTGAAATGGTGTTTTAAAATGGGCCTTGCAACACTCTTCGTTACGACACTGCTGTTGGATATGCTTAGGATAATTACCATTTTATTTGTGAACCATTATGTGGTATTTTTGAGTAAATATGTCATCAATGAAACCATTTTTATGATTATGAGACTAGATGTCTAAAAATATTCAGTTAATGTTGATAATTTTTCTTGTTTTTGGATTATACATTATGATATGATCTAACCTGGTGTATTTTTTCTTTGAAAAATGGCGCCCAATAAAAGGAATGAGAACTCTAGAAATACGCATGATCCACAGAAAAAGAGGGATCATATCTTCAATGGTCTTAATCAAATATTTATAAGGGAAATAGTCTCCCACATATTCTCATCATATGAGAAAATAGTATCATGTGTTAATAAGATAATTAAATAACTCTCAGAGTCCCATGGATTTGAATGGAATACAGATAAGATGAGGGTGTCAGAGGAAAATATGGATAAAGGGAAGAAGGGAAAGAATGATTTCCCCACATGTGATAACTGTGCAAAGAATCACCTTGGTCAATTCATGAAAGGTGTGAGAGTTTATTATAAGTACAGAGAAAAAGGACCCCAATTTCATGATTTCAAGGATAAGAAAAATGTTTCAAATGTACAATTCTTCATCTTCAAGGAGTTTATACACTATGTGAATCAATCATCTCAGCATACCCCAAATGATTTTATTAGATAATAATCAGGTTATGATCCTACCGTAGATGAAGATGGTTGATTAGTGTTCTTATATTGTGATTAAATTATTGTTTCATTTAAGTATTGTATTAATGTTGTACAAGTTATAATAATTATAAGGTATATATGGATTTTACCGTTATACTGTTTCATTAAGGATTTGAGATTGTATGGTACTAAAAAAGTGACTCAATAACATGTTAATCATTTTGAAAAATACATGGATAAAGGAAAGATAAACCCTAATATTGTCCTAATACTGAGTTAGTTTTTTTGAATAAGAGATGAATGATTTGGATAAATTATATTGTATATTCTTGAATACCAGGAAACTAATTAATGGTGTGTTTTTTCCATGATTGTTTGAGTTTACAACATTTTGTTTATTTAAGGACTATATCCATTATTCTATAATGAATTAGAGAGTATGAATGTAATCAATAAATTCATATGATAATTAAGAGTGTTACCATGTTTTAATAGAATACATGATTAAGGTATTAACATGCTATTACCTGGAAAAAAGATATTCAATATATTTACCTTCCTTATAAATTTTTTATTGTGATTTTAGGCAGAAGTATTTTGGATAAGTATAAAGGTTTGAATGAGTTAATTTGAAAATTGGATACTATTGTTTAACATTAAAATACTTCTTATGAATATTTTTGGATAGTTATAAAAAAGAAAAACCTAGATTTCTGGCAACAACCATAACATCTGACAAGGTCGCGAGACATGAACCCATAACCGCAGGGCGACAATGGTGCATCACCAACCACTGGCCTACGTGATGTCCCATTTGTATAATGTTGTGTTTTTAAATGGTCTGATATATGAATTACAAATTAATTTCTTTTTAAACCATATACGATTATGATAAATATAATATTTTTTAGTTCTATTATCTTTTGGAGTGAAAAATGAGTTTGTTGTAGAAATTTGATAAAGGATAGAATACTATCTATCATGTATTTATTTTTATTATTATATGAAGTAATTAATTAATAAAAATTAATAACAGGATATTATAATAAAAAATGTGTTATCCTAATACCTTTTGTTTTTTTAACTAATTATATTTTAAATCATCATGTTTTTATGGTTTGTGGACCCCAATTTTCATTTTATTATTCACTTGTTTCTGATTGATGACTAAAATAACAACCTATAAATATTTACATTTCCTCCAATTATTTTCCTCCAATTTTCACCAATGTTATTCTATTCTAAATCCTAATATGGTGGTGGCTTTTTCTTTTCCCTTTCCCCTTGTAATGACTAAATTTTATTAACTCTATTTGTGATGTGGGTTTTCTATAAAGGTATTTTCAATTTTCAACCATTTATTTTTGAAGAACAATTTAAAATTGTGATGACGCAATTTATTTAATGAGGAGAGAATGTAACACCCCAGGATATCATAACATACAATCTCTTTAAATAAATTTAATACCTTGCGCTACACGCAACACCAAGTTTGGGCACACCACGACATACCAATCCAGTTGTTTAAAAATCTGTTATTAATATTACTAAATGATTTTTAATTTTATATAGTAAATATAATTTTAAAATCCATATTATTGTTTTGTAGACATAATATATTTATAAATTAATTTTTCAGATAAAAGTAATTTTTTCTAAAAAATTAGTTTTCCACCAATTATTGGAAACGCTATATAAATCCAATGTTTTAAACCTTTTTATATTAAATTTAATTAAATTAAATTATTATTTAAAAGCAGGAGATAAAAATTCATTTTGGACATAATTTTTGTAGTTTTTTGATATCTTTCATATTTTGATGAATAGTTAAAATTACTGAATTTTCATAAAAAATTATTTTCATAATAAAAATAATTTCTAGAATTAAATTATAAATTTTATTTATTTTAAAAAATCATTATATTATATTTTTATCATTTAATATAATGTAGTTTATTTGAAATAATTTCAATTTTAAATTATACACAATCACATGACAATGTTTTGATAGTTTTTACATTTTAAAAAGCCTCCTTTCTAGTTTTGATAACTGGAATTAATTTTATATTAATTAATGAAATGTATATGTTTTGAATTTGGTAAAATTGACTTCATAATTGAATTTGGAATCACAAAATATATCTTTGGTTGAATTTTTTGTATTTTTCAGGAATTATTCAATTTTAGTGAATAATGAAAAACAATGCATTGTAGTTAAAAAAATACCTTCTCATTTAAATAATTATTTTTAATTAAAATTTTATCATAAATTAAAAATAGATTCAAAATAAAAAATTAGTCAAATGTAGTTCATTGGATTCAGTTTATAATGAGATTAGATATATAATATTTTATTGAACCATTTTAACTTCTTTTAACCCACCTTCAAAACACATTTGTAATATTGCATAAAACACAATTTTACCACTTCTATGAATTGTATTTAAAAATTCAGAGAGATATGGTTGACATTAGTAAGTAAAAGTTGGTTCAATAAGATGAAAATAATTTTTGGTGAATAGAAACTTTTGAATTTTATTTACCACGGTTAAAAGTTAATAATATAATTAAAGGTAAACAAATTTTAAAATTACCCTAACACATGTCCTAATTCTATTGGACAAGTGTATTTCGACTATAATAAACCTTCGGAAGAAAATATTCTTTTTGACTCACTTTCAATAAATTAAAAAATCTATTGTATTTTATTTAAATAATAGATAAATGTGTATAATTCAAATTTTAATAACTAAATCGTATTTAATATTGGGTTATACAAAAGATAAATTCTGCAATAAATATTCATTAGAAATAAAAAAATATTTCCCACATCATGGTATTTTATTTATAAATTTTAGAAATTAAATAATTAAATTTTATTATGACAGAGTGATGATACTATAATTACATTATTAATGAAAGATTAAAATAACTGATATTATAAATATCAAAATAAATGAAAATTTAGAGTTTTGATGCAATCCAAGACTTTTAATGTTGAATATGAAATGTTAGGTATGATTATATGTGTTTTTAAGTCATAAAGTTGTTATGACTTTAGGGAAATTCAATTACTAAATAGTGTCAAAATTTACACAAATGAGTTTTTAAAACAAATACTATTTTATTAAATAATATAACAATCCATAAAATCAATAGATTTTCCAAATGACTTATATAAGGTTGTATATTTCATTTATGAAACACTTAAGGTTATATTTGAATTTTATAGTATGATTATTAACTAGTTAATATAAAAATACAAGAAAACATGGTCGATGTTAAACTATTTAATGAGGAGATAAATCTAAAAGATAAGGTTAATATGGTGACCTATAATTGTCTAAAACATATTGGTTGACTATATTTACACCCATCCCCACATAATCCTACAAATAAATCACTTTAGAGCTCTTAGAAACAGAAAATGATTTTATAAAAAAATAACATTTCAAAAATATTTCAAAACATCCCCTCACCTCCCTTATAAAATGGTACTTTCCCTTCTCCCATCTTCACCCCTCAAAATACATTTGGATCAGCCAAACTCTGCTAAAGATTCCTCTAAAATACCATCACTTCAACTTAGTGTCCATAATTTGATCTGAAATCCATCCTAAGGATCCGTTTTGTTCAAATCAAATGGAAGAACCCGAAGAAGAGGTAAGTATTTCATCACCTCATTCAAAGTTCTTTTCTTATTCCACTTCCTCATTCTTTATTGTTTCCGAACCAAAATAATAACTCTAGTAACTTATACATACTGAGAATTTATTATAAATATGGTACAGCTATTTTAATTATTCTATACATCCAGTCAATGTCAAATTCACCATGTGTGCTTACGTATGACTTATCATCTCCACGTCATGGTGTAGTTTGTTATTCAACACTTCATTATTTGAATGTGTATAATAATTATTATAATTGACATAACTAATAAATATAACATGTTAATTATTATTTATATATAATATACCATCCAATTACATACTATTTTACCATCAATAGAATTATATCATCACTCGTGTGTACGTACCGCTTACCGTCTCCACGACATGATGAGATTCATTTCCAAGTTAACAATTCAATGATGGTTATTAAAAATATATTAATAATATGTGTATAATATATGAAATAATTTTTCTATTGGAAATATATATATATATCATTCACTTACTTCCATTTAATACGACATGAAAACTGAAATAGTGTTTATGCGTATGTACGACCTACCGTCTCAATTAATATATGATATCATATATTTTAATATTTTCCTATTATAATTTAATAAAATACAATCTTCATTCTACAGGATGCTAAAAATACCCTCGACTATAGGAAAGTACAAGGTAATGTTCATTTCCTCAATCTCATTATTATCCGAAATTGTTTATCTCTAAGAATCCACTAGAAAATATTTATTATATATGAAAATGTTTCATTAAAGATGTTTTAAAAAGGAATATTTTAAGGTTTTATGAAAGGGACTCTTTAACTGTATCATCATTTTAAATTTTTTTAATGATATATCTATTTTATTAGTTTCCATGTTTCCAAAATGATTTTATAGATATATTTTTATTAACATGATTGTTTTAAAATTATAATTCCTTTCAAAAGTTTCATTGTGGTATGTGAAAATGTGATTCAAAAATATATTTTTAATGAAATTATAAATTGTGTGACTTTAAATGATTTCATGAAAAAGGGATATTTCTCTCAAAGGGTTCTAATGGTCATTTTCCACTATGTCAATAGCCATTACTGGATATTCTTCTTGATTGAGGATGATTTATTATAATACAATATTCTATATTTTATTTACTGAGTTATGATATGCATGATTGTGGATGTGCTATTATTATACCATTCATGGTTTATGGTTAATGTATTTACATTTCGTATGCTATTTTTAATACGAATGATTATGTTATGTCTCACCCTTTTTATAAGAGGAATGAATTAGACAATGTAAGTGATGTGTGGGGCCCGAAATAGCTTCCCACTACATCAATAGATCTCATGAGATAGACTAGTGTATTGGCACCAGTCCTTGAATAAATATTTATTTCTAGTCTTGGATGGAGGCCTTGACTATGTGGTTATGATGTCTGACATTATGAATTCCATCATAATGAAATTATTTATTATGTTTTATTATTTGACAAGTATAATATCCATGTGAATTATTATATGGTAATGTTTGATTTATTTTTTCTATATTATGTTCATGTTTTTGTTTAAATGGCTATTATATTTATTAAACATCTTGCCATAAAAGGATATAGCTTCCACTAAAGTATTTACCCTTATTGAGCATCACACCTCACCTGTTTCCTATTTTTTGTTTTTCCAGGATTCCAAGAAGTGTATTATGATTGATATGAACGATTAAACTAATGGAATAATGTAGTTACCAAAGGATTTTTATTTTTTTATTTTCTGTTAAAATGTGTAATGTAATGTTCTTTTATGTAATATATTTTCCAAGTCTTTTAAACTAATCAATCATTTGGGATTTGATTCCTTGTAATAATTCCAATGTATTAAAATAATGCACCAGAATTGGGCTTCTGGGGTTGGGGAATTACAATATAAAACACATAAAATAAATTAGATTCATAACAATAAAATTTCCCTCAATGAACATAAATTGAGTTGAAGTCCCTCAACAACCGCTCCATTTTGGTTAGAAATCCATTATACTCCTATATAGTTTTTTTCATATTATTAACCAATAAAAATCATATTAATATGTATAATAACAAATATTAATTTTTTTAAACCATCTTATCACCCATTCTTTCATGATTATTCATATTTTTCATAGTATTTTGGTGGTAATAGTCTTGTTTTCTATTGTGTATTGTTAAATGAATGATAATGTTTGTGAATATATTATGTAGTTACATGATATCTAAGTAATAATCATGAGATAATAATATTACTAATACATCAATTATAATAATAAGACTAATCATTAATGATTGTGTATCTAAATAAATAATGTTACAATCATGAAGAGGGTTTGTCGTATGGACACATGAGTATCATTTCCTTTTTTCAATGAATATTTTGGAAAGGAGGAATTTAATATTTTATCATTAAATAATAAAAATAATAGATTACTATTTCTTTAAATTACCTTATATATATAATCCATGTGGTGTGGCGATGAAAATATTGTTGCATCACTTCATGAGGGTCATAGTCAATATGTTCATGAATGAGGTTATCAAAATTTTGTGACTCTAAAGGTAAAAAAATTATAATTTATCAATTAATAATGATAGATATTTAATTTATATCATTATTATGTAACTAATATAAAAAATATTTTTGAAATTTTTCTTTTCACCTTCTTTTTAATGTGTTAGTGAAAGACAGATCACATTTATTTGTGTGGCGGTAGTCCTCCGTACACAAAATCTCTGATATATTGTCTCATATAGAATGAAAATTAAAAGGTATATATATGATATAATCAATATTAAGGTATAATTATGTCATAAATAACACATACAGACTTTAGATCCATCATTATACTGAACCATGAGATGTGGCAATGGAAAAAAAATGGCACTTATTCGTTTGGAGGTATTTCGCTTTAAACATGAATGATGATTTCATATCCCATTTGATGGATACGGAGATGGTGGTAGGTATCTCATATTAATATTTAAAAACAAAATTATATTAAGTATTCTAATTTATTTATATCATTATTATTTAACATTATTTGAAATATTTGGAGAATGTTATAAAATAAAGACTCCCTTTTAAGAATTTTACATCTTCTTCCGGTAAAATACTAATGATGAAAGCAAAGTACATCATTGGATGGATTTATTCCCATATAAATAATTATAAGATGATATTATAGTTGTTTTAAATTAAATTGTGTTGGTATTTGATGAATCAAAAGGGTTTTACTGTGTAAAAAATAGTGGATAGGGGGTGACTTTTATAAGTGAGGTGAGTGGAACATTTATAATATTTGGAAAAAAAACGGTGTACCTAAATTTATAACTGGTAAAAAGGTTCAAAAATAGATTTTTAGAGAACCTGACCAATGATAGGGTATAAATATGCCTATAAATTTTTATTTTATATTTTACTAGGTCAATATAATCCATATATTTTTAGTTTAACCCCATGTTAAATTGATTTTTACCTTAACCAATGTAATTAAATTGTTATGTTTTTACTTCTCATGTAATAAAAAATTTTTATGAATATATTAGATAATATAAATAAAATTAATTTAAAATATAGAATCAGTTTTTTAAAATTTGAGTCACTTAATTGGAAAATTTTAATTTAAAATTAATCCAAAAGAGGAAACGGGAAATCATGTTTTCTATGAGAATATATTCAAAACAAAAAAAATGTTTTTATAAAAAAAATAAAAATTATTTCCATTATAAGAATTGTAATAATAGATATATTGTATACCTAATATTTATATAAGACTAATTATAAACTATAAATTAACCTTATATATATTTTAAATTAAAAGACAATATTCTGTTGAAATTTAGTATTTTCACCATTTCTAAATAAATATAATAAATATTAAAATATGATAAATTTATCCTAAGAAAATTTTTATATTTTGATTTGAAAAATTATTTTAATTTAAAAAAATAAATTCATTAAGTTTTTTATACATAATTTTTTTATTATGTCCGAAAAGAGTGACGTATCCTTGATTAAAAAATACCCCTTTTCAAAATAAATTTGTTTTCTTTTAAAGGATTATTATTTTATTTCTAATCAATAGATATCCATAATTTTAAAATGTTTGTTATAACTATTCATACCTATTAATTTAGTGTCTAGTTTATTATATTCTGACATATTACAATTTATTTGGACTTGGGGTTCAATTTTTTACAAGTAATTTTGTGGATCAAATTTAAATAAATATATATTTTTTGGCTATTTATGCTCAGGATTTATTGTTGGATACAAAATAAAAAACAATTTTTATATTTTATAAATTTACAGTGATACCTTCTCCCCACCTTAAGTAAAATTTTCAATTTCAATTTAAACATTATCTTGGTAATCAAGGGTTTGTTAATTCATTTTTTTAAAACACACATCGAAAAAAGATTGAATAAAACATCATCTTAATGAGATTGAAGAGAAGTACAAATGGAATTTTGAATAAATAATAAATATGATCACATATAGGTGAAAATTGGTGAAATTTATATATATGGAAAAGGAAGATATGACTAATTAATTATAGAGAGTGTTAGAGGTCAGGAATAAGAAAAAAGATAATGATCTGTTGAATGTTACAGACCTCAAAATCATAAATCAGTAACAACTATAAGAATAATTTATTCATAGGTCATGAATGTAACATGATAAATTTCATGTTTTGTGTTCCCATTTGTAATGTTTATTAATTTTTTAGTACATAATAATATAAGTACAAATATTTATATTATATGTTTATATTTTATACCCACATTTCCATCATAATGTTGTGATTTAATAAATTTAAAATTCGTCGCTTACTCCATCAAATGAATTACCAAAAATTAATTTGTAATGAATGAAGCACTAAAATTATATTTTAATGAATTATAATATCAATAATATGATTATATGATATTACATAAAAATATAGTTATTAAGATGAATTTTTATTTTGCGTATGTTATTAAATATTTACAAATCACCATATAGAGAATTAATGTATTAATCTATACACCACTATCAAAAAATATATTTTGACAATTGAAATAATTGTTAAAGTTATGAATATTTAAAAATATTAGTATCAGAAACCATAGAATAAAGGTCATTGAAAATCCAGAATGAACATATTATGCATTAACTAATCAAAATGATATAGCTCTTAATAGTCGCACACCAAACCTGTGATTTCCTTTATAATTTGTTTTCCTAAAATATTTTAATAACACGAATTACCATTAAATATTATTATATGAATTCATACATACTTATTACTCAAATGAAAAAAATGAAATTGTATATATTACCAAAATAAAAATATTATATTGTCTCTATAAATGAGTGTATAAACTACTTATTCAAAACCCATCAATCAGTCCCAAGGTGGTTAGAGGTATAAAATTTAACTAATATATATTGATATTTTTGTTATCTCATTCTCACTGTCATATCATCAAGGACATATAAATAGATTTCCATTCCCTAGTCATGTATATTCCAAAAATTTCATCTATTACCTAAATCATTTTTATCATTCATCAGTACTGTTCAAAATATGCTTTCAAATACATAATGAAAAAGATCTTCAATACAATAATTAAAAATTTTATAATTATTATTTACTAGAAATAATTGATAAAAAATTTATCTTAAAAAATTAATTAAATCAATTAAAATATCATTAGTCATTCCACTTCATATATGGTAATAAAATATTCATTATCATGTTTCATTATATTATTTTGAGGTATGTTCCTTTGATATATAATATATTGGTGTGTGTAGTACCACATTTCCCCATAGATGAATAAAAATAAAATGAATGTTTCTTCCATACACTTTTAATCACTTGTGTGATTTCCTTTTCATTAACAATGGTTTAAAAAATCATTACATTTAATTAAGAATCAAGGTGTTTCATTCCACATTATTTACATTTTAGAAAATAATTCTTTATATTACTCCTTTTATTTGTCTTTTTTAAAAAATTTAATCTTATTTTCTTGCTTCCCATAGAAGTTATACTACATGGATAATTTTTTTCATTTTACGACAATATATTATTTCCTCATTTAATGTGAATGATTGGGTCTTTTTCAATTTAAAAAATTGGTTATATCACATAAAAGTAACCATCATTATAAATATTTGAATACCGTACATTGATGAAGTTACCAATCCTTCTTCTTAGAAACATTTATAAATGATTCCATACACAGGATTAGATCATATCATTATGAAATATAATTCATAATCCCTAGACTATTGAAATACATAACATAGAATGAATATTCTATCTGTATAAAATCTCACAATAAAAATTTGTTTTTATTTGGGGGTATATAAATTTTGGATACATTATAATAGTTTGTATTGAAAATGTGTATTATATTATGAATATACGATAGAATTTTCAAAGCGGGTCTATTGTAATTCTTATTTGTTGTGAACCATGTGATGATCATGTCTTTCATAACGAATCATTTTCTTAGTTATTAAAAAAAGTTATATCTATCATATATCCATATGAGAGTATATTAACATGGATTTTTTTATATAAGAAACAAATTATCATTACATTATGAAAATGTGGGTTTTCTCTATATGTCATCTCAAATTCGATCATTAAGATATGTTATATAATCATTATTTTCCTAATTTAAGATATATATATCTACACTAAACATCCTCTAAAACCAATAATAAAGACCATGATACCATTAGGAAAAATCTATTATCTACTTTATTACATTTCCTATGATACAAGGATTCACATCATGAAGGCCCAATTTGTTTACTAGAATTTTTAGACAAGATATATAGTGGAGTCCTACATTACATTGCAAATAATAATTACAACATTAATTTAGAATGACATAATTCCTTTTATAATATTGTTGAATTTAAATAATATTAAACTTCATGGATTCATGGGATGTGATAAAATATTTGTAATATCAATTTTTCATTAAGGGTTAAGTTGAGAAAAATATATCATGAATAAATAAATCATAGTCACTAAGAAATGAAAAATCTGGAAAGGTAAAAATATGGAGATGAATAAAATAGAAATAGTTCACTAGAATAATTTCTAGAAAGGTAAATAACTAAATGGAAAATATATTTACTCAATAAAATTCATATTTTACCTTTTCACGGGAATAATATGTATATAAAGCTAAATAATTAAACACACATGCCATGTAATATGTAAAATACGATTGAATATCATCTGGGGACAATATCAATGTGATTTTATCATGTATAATAATCAAAATTTAAATTTAAATTACTGAAAATACATTACATATAAACCACAATAGAAATATATTAATAAGATTTGAAATAGTAAATACAAAATGGTAAATAACTTAAAATACATGTCATTTAATAACTAACCTATAATGAAATACATCTATACATAATATCATAGAAAAAATATCATGGATAATATTAAGTGAATATTAAATGAATTAAATTTCTATTTTTTGGAAATAATTTATTAAAAACATGATACATCTTCCACCATGATCTATCTTCATGATATCTTAAAACTACTTATTGAAAAAATAATTATTTTGTCCAACTAATTCTATGCAACATTAGAGATTCTTATAATGATAATACTAATGTATCGATAGAGAATCTATACTTGGTCCCCAAAAATTTCTTCTTGTCCAAATAATTCTTCATATATCGAATAATTGATTTAATAAAGGATTCATATGCTTTACCATCAAATATCAGGATTAAGTAGTTTATATTGATTCCTCAATTTTTCCTAGATAAACAAATAAAATTCAATATAGAAATATTTATTTATGAAATTGAAATATGTTTCAGGAAATTAATATATACATGAAAAATAATCTTACTATCTAGTGTAAATTTAATATTGAATGGTCTTAGTAAGGTGTATATTTCATGTGAATGTCAATTACTAAGAAAAATCAATCATGAATGTATTTTAATGTTTTACATGTTCACAATTGTTTTAAATATACCATAGAACTAATAAAGACAGTATTAGGTTAATATATAACTATTGGAGTACAAATATAGGTTTTTTTTGTCGATGAATAGAATTACCAAAACAAATATTGTTAAAAAGTATTTTTTAAAATACCCCTCAGATTTTGTAAAGCATTTTTCAAATCATATGATCATAATAAATATTGATGACAATTTTATTTGAAAACAATATTTTAAAATTATAAATTTTATTTTGAAACATTTTATTGGTCATAATGGATAGAAGATTCATTCAGGTCATAATGTTAAAACAATGATTCTATTTACTTTTTCTGTAAAACTCAAACATTCATTATTTTGTAAAGTACATGAAGATTCCGTTAAAAATATTTTTTAGAATGTAAATATGGGTAAATATAAAAATAATTTTTAATTTTTAATTTTAAAAAAATTGACAACATTTATAGAAAATTTTAGTTTGGAAGAAATCTTATTTCAGACTGATGTTTGAAATGAATTAGTATTTACATAACATCATCTCCTCAAGTATATTTTATACCAATTAGTGGGGATATTGTATGAATAACTGAAATTTTAATGAATAAAAATAGTAGGATAAAATGATATGGGATTATTATATATTAATTAAATAATTTCCAACTATGTAATTACATGAATAAATAATCTTAATGAGAATTAGACTGTGAAATAAATGCTTGCAATGATTCTAATTTTGAAATTAAAATTATTGAATAAATAGATTATTTTTATCAAATAAAAATCTTATTACAAAGTGGATATAAATGATGCGACAATTTTATATCATTAAATCCAAAATATTATAGGATAGTGGACAATAAAAGATTTGAATAACCCAATAGAAAGGTATTTTTTGAGACATTATTTAGCACATGGTGAATCTTAATTAAAATACACTAGGATGAAATATTTAAATATTAAATTTAAAAAACAATTAATTAATATAAAATCATGATATTAAATGTAACTAGGGTATTATATACAACATTAAAGAAAACTTAGGTGTATAACTCTACAATATTCCTAAATTAATAAAAATGAAGACTAAGTCCCTTAAATATCACTTCATTATTGGTGAACATGATTAAACCTTCTATATAGTTAATTTAAACATGTTATTATCATATAATAGAACCATAATAGTACTTATAATTTCATATATTATCCTTTTCTAACATCCAATTATCCATTCTTTAATAATTTGATATTATTTTCACTATTTTACTTGTTACATTACTTTTTTTCTTGTGTCTTATTTCAGGAATGATTATATTCATGAAACTATTAAACAGTTTAATGAACTGTAGAATAATATTCATTACATAATTATCATATTAATACATTAAATAATATTTTTTAATAATCATAAATGATGGTTTTTAGAAATTAATTACATTATGATCATCGAGATTATAGGTAAAACATTGGCAAGAGTAATGTTTACATTTGACGATGAGTATTATAGAAATGAAAAATATAATATTTTATCATTTTAAAATGATCATAATATCATATTTTTTATTTAAATAAACTTATATATATTATCCATATGGTGTGGTATTGAAAATAAATCACTTCCCTTCATTATGGAGATTGTCGATATGTTCATGAATGTTTTTATCCTTTATTGAGTGAATGAGAAAAAAAATCTACGAAAATAACTTCTAAAAATTAAAAATATTTCATGAATATTATTCTCATGAAATTAATATTTGGTATTTTCATTAACATTTTTTTCACAATTCATGTAATTTGTTCATAAATGACATATATAATGACGTTGTGGGGTAGTAGTCAACCATACACATGATTGATGATAACATATCACCTAAGGAATGGAATTTAGGATGGTATATTTGATATAATAAACCATTATGTATAATTATTTTATAAATACTTTGTATATTTTTTATATAATTCATCATACCCAACCATGATAGGTTGTAATTGAAAAATAATGACATCAGTTTGCAAATATTATAGTCCACCGTACACATGAATGATGATTTCATTACACATTCGATGGAAGTGGAGATGGTTGATGGTCATTAAATTATTATAATAACATATCATAATATGAAATATACTTATTTTATTTTATCGTTTTGTTTTAATTAGAATTAATTTATTTTGTAGAATGAAAAAAATAAATGTGGTTGTTGAAGCATGTTAACTCTTCTTTGAGTAAACTCCTTATAATATTAGTAAAATACATTATAGGATAGATTTATTCCCAAAATAAGTATTCTATGATGTGAGTATGTAATTAGGAAATTAATTATTTTAGTTATTGACTGATCTAAAATGGTGTGAATATGTTAAGATTTTTATTGTGGGGGTATTCTTTTTTCACGTGAGGTGAGTAGCACAACTATGTTTTTAAAAAGAAAGTTGTTTATAATAGTTTTTCACACGTAAAAAGTGTCCAAAAAAGACACAAAACATACCAATGGGGATCATTCCATGATTCCCATTCCTCTAACCAAATATAATTGGGGCTAGTAACTATTACAGATTAATCATATCATTAATAAGGGATGAATAGATTATGTACCTATACTCCTAAACACATCTACAAGCCAATAAATTAATGAAATTTAAAACCAATAAGAAGAAAATACATGCATACCACTACATACCAACAAAATATTTATGATTTGAAAGTAATGTAATGTGAAACTAGGATAAATACAATCCCACCAAAACAATTATGTAACCACATGTTTAACCTGTAAGCAAGGATTCTGGGAATAATGCCTGTAGCTGTAGGAACACACCTCAGCTTTCCCGATCTCACAATGCTCCGTTCTATCCTGGTATGCCTATGAATCTATCAAAAGGTCACTCATCTAGACAACACACAATACATGTGAGCAAATATCATCCATGAGTGAGTATTAAAAAACTAATTTGGACACCATGAAACCACAAATCAATACATAAAGGAAAGTATAGTGACCTCTTCACAATGTATGTCTACAACACTTACAAGAACATTTGGATATATTAAAACCATGACATGTAGTCTAGGGGTACGTAAATACTACCACATACCAATAATAGCGAATTAGATTGAAGATGACATAAAGCATTCGTCCATGAGAACACACTCCCAATCCTGATAGCACTGATGACGTATGTCTATGATTTATCGTTCTTTGTAAATCATCATGATAAAATGATACATATATAGATTTCAAGAGATTATGATACCATATATGAGGATCAAAACCATTTTGTTGTGATAATACCAAAAAATCCATCACTTTTAACCAACTCAGTACGAGATTGATTCCCTATAATTTTGGTCACTTTGATTCTAAATACTCTAACTAGGAAATGAAGAATGAATACAGAATATTACTCTATGCCTCTTAGGGGATTCCAGAAACTCTATTCAGGTGGTCCTGTTGAAGGGATCATAATCCAATGAGAATGAAATTATTCATACCCACCTTTAATGTAGCCATATGTGAAAGAACCCTAACAAAACATGTTGTAGATATATTGGATAAGGGAATCAAGGAATTTTTAATGTTTCACACACTATGTAGTATGTTCACACGCCTTGTCACTTGTCCTGATGTAATGCCTATGTACAACAGACCATGTCAATCCAAACTGAACCATGTAGAATATGGGTACATTATGTGTGGAATAAGTCACATGTTGTTTATTACCATCTAGGGGCCACCTATGTACATCGTCCAAGGGACCGTACATGGCGTCAACCCATGTATCCCTTTCCCTGTACTGGTACATAGGGTAGTACATGTACATGGTCCAAGCCAAGTCATGTGATGGGGTCCATGCCATGTAAGAAACTCGTGTGATCCACCCCATGTTCATGTATCTCTCATGATACTGGCTATTATTTGGGAATATCCTTAATTTTTTTGTGATAGTTAACTATATAAAATACACTAATTTTTGCTCAGTGGTGGCTTTGCGTTGTGTAACATCAGGTTACTTATCGTTTTCATCGAAATTTTACAAAATGTTTTGTTCTTCCACTACATAGTTCAACTAATCTACAGAATTATGATTCTATGTCTCATTCTCCACAAAGCTCTAGATCCATAAACATTCAATCACCATAACCCCAAATCCATTTGATTCAGAGCTTCAATCGGCTTCGAAATCCATTTTTTATGCCTACGCAAACAGCTCGAAGAACAGTTTCTCCCAATTCACATTGATTTGTTTTTCATTGTCACTACCAAACATCTTTTATTTCATCCCATGGTCGTATCATCAATTTTGAATTAGTTTTATAAGAAACAAAGGTGAAATGATCGAGTGTTAAAAAACCCATTGAAGATTGAAGAATTCCTAGAAAAAGAGGGGGGGTAAATAGACAAGGAACAAATTTGTGGAACAAACCTCAATATTTATATATTCTGGCCATGATGCTCTCATGTATGACTGATAAAAACAAAATCATTTCTCAAATGATCAAACCCTAATAAATCATATAGAGTATAATCCACCCCACATGGGACGAACAAACCGTAGATCAACATGTTTTTTTGTTGGTCAGTGTTCATTGTTTAAGGAAGGAAAGGAGAAAAAAATAAAAAATAATCAATACTACATTGGAAATTGATTTCTCAGTATTGAAGATCAATATGCACTGGCCTAATAAATCATGAACAATTATTTTTTATATTCAATCTACAATTCTGTCATCGCCCACTGAGGGAGATATTTTAGGTTTCTCTCTAGTACCTCCTAGGAATTTCCTAGGTTATGAGGCTAACCCAAGATCCCCATATAAAGGCATAATTAAATAAATAAGCATACATAAATTGTTACATTGATTAAATAGTAAAATAAAACTAATATCAAATTTGTTTTATTCATTAAATATGGAAAAAATTACATTTCAAGGCTGGCCCATAATAGCTAATGTTAGGTCGTGCATTGGGTGAATTCAGTTCTATGAATACAACACAGACCTCTGATTTTTTATATGGGCACTACTTTAGATGTTATTCCACTTTTTCAGGAAAAATGGTTTCCTATTCAATTTAATACTACAACATTATTCAAATATTTATTCCAGGAACATTAGAACTCAATCATATACGACATATTAGGGCCTAGTCTCTATATTAATCAATATAATATTTTAAAAAAATAAATTGAAAAAATGGGACATTACATTCTCTCTACATTGGGGATTTACATCCCTAAAAATTCAAAACAAAAGTTACTAAAAAATGATAAGGGTAATGAGCATGAATCCATTCCTCCCGATCTATTTGGCCTTCTAGAGATTCCCATGCTACCACTGGACACGCCCCAAATAAATTTATTGTTTAGGAAAAATCAACTCCTACTGGTCCTTGAGCTCCACTAGGTACTCATCTGAAGTTGCACCATCATCTATTTCTAGCTTACCCCAGTCGATGTTATGAAATGGGTCATGCACATATATCCTCAGCTCTAACACATGGAATATTTCATGTACCTGTTCTAACTTTTGTGGATGAGATAAGAAGTACACTATCTAAAAAACTATACATAGTAACTAAAAAGATCCAATAAACCATATAGATAACTTATCTCCATGATCAAATCACTAAAATCCATGTTGAGGTAAATCCCATAAGAATACAAGGTTCCCTTTTTATAATGCCAATGTCATCCTCTACCTATCATAATAAGACTTCAAATGGCTCGATGGATTCTTCATTCACAATAGGATGATCTTCACTTTCTCTATACTATCTCACACAAATTCCCTAAACATTAGTGTTTATTCTCCAATTTCAATCTTGCACAGTGGTGACCTAAAGGGTCCCCCTACATATCCCTAAATAGTTCCATACCAATAATGGAATGGTATATTTTTTTGTATATGAACTTCAGTAGTGGAATGCAATCTTACCAACTACAGCTGATGTCTAATAGGAAATATAAGAACATGTCCTTTAGGACTAGTATTTTTTACTCTATATGGCCATCATTCTGTGGGTGAAACACTATGCTAACGTGTAACTAGGTTCCAAACACATCCTGAAATCCCTTCCAAAACTTTTATTTAAAACAAGTACCTAAATATGAAACAATAATCAATGGAACTCCATGGAGTTGAACTATATCATGGACATTGCGGTGTCCTCGTATTTCTAGTGAACTCTGCTATCTGATTTCTAGGAAGTGGGGAGACTTATGGTGTCGGTCTATAATCAACTGGATGGAATCATATCCCCTTCATATACATGGTAAAATATTCATGAAGTCAATATATATTCCATCCCACTTACATTCTGACACCTCATGGGTAAAATCTAAACCCGTTGCACCCTAGTGTTTTCGGACTAGAAAGGCATTGACAAATGAACTATTCCATTTCAGTCTTCATTCATGGACACAAAAACTGATTTCAAAAGTCCTCATACGCTTTCTACACAATAGGAGGTACTGCTATATGGTCTATATGAAACTCTTGTAGAACCTCCTCATGCAACACCACTAGTACTACTATGCATTCTCTAAAAAGAATGATGTTCTTTCCAAATTATAGATAACCATCATAGCAAACCATGTAGACACATGAGCATGATGGGTATCATAGTTGGTATCCCCATGTTTTTCCTCATATACTCTCTGTATGAGTGGTGGGGTAAAAACCATTGACTAGATATAGTAAGCTCCATCTCCATAAAAAAGGAAAATTGTAATGAGGGAAACTGCTTTAACGCATTCAAAAATTGTAAACTAGATATCCTATTGAGAGTATCTTCCACCACATTACCCTTTATAGGTGTATAGAAAATCTCAATGTCATATTACTAGAGAATCTCTAGACATCACCTATTTATCATGTTCATAACATTAAAATAGAATATATACATGAGACTCTTCTGATCGTAGTAGAAGATAAATCGCTCTTCCATCTAGTAGTGTCACCACATCTTCTATGAAAAAACCATCACTGGTTATTTAATATCACTGATTGCATAGTTTAACTCATGTATTATCAATTGGAGAAAACAATAGGAAATTACCATTTCCCTCTCTATCAGGAAACAACCAATCCCAATCTATAATACGTCGCAGAATACTACGTACTCGACACACTCCTCCAGAAATCTCATGATTGGAGAGGTCGTCAAACTCTAACTTAACTATAGAAAATTCATATGGAACTTGCCTTTCCACATGATAGGCTTCCTCTATCAATAAAAACATATCATTGTTCCTCACACACTGAAAAAATCAGGTATGAATCTTTGATAATAGCCTATTATCCCCTGAATGCTCCGCACATCCATCATGGTCTAATGTGGATCCCATGATAACCTTGCGTCAACCTTGGTCGGGTGCACAACCACTCAATCTGAAAAGATAACATGTCCTATAATGTGGACCAACTCAATCAAAAAATTCCACTTAATGTGTTTCTCATAAGTATTGTGCTCTTAAGGTACGTCCAGATTCATCCTTAAGTGTCTCGCATGCTATTACTGAAACACAGAGTAACCAAGGATATCACTGATGAAGAATACCATGAACAAGTCTAAATAATGGTGAAATATATCATTCATTGTCCCATGATTTTTTTGATAATTACTCACACCAAAGGAGAACTCTAACTAATCAATGGGACCTTAATGTCATCTGAAGGTCATGTTTTATATATCCGTATATCGTCCTCATAACTTGTGATAGCCTAATCGAAGGTGAACCATTGTGAACCATCGTGCCCCTTTCAACTGATCAATGTTTTCATTGATGGTATGTAGTTGAAACATGTTCTACATGGTCACATTTTTAAATCTTTGGTAGTCCAGAAATATCCTCAAGCTCCCATCGGCCATTTTGGTAAACAATACTTGGGCCACCTAGGGTGAAATATTGGGTCTCATAATGGCCTTCTTCTGCACATCCTCCCATTGCACCCTCTTATCACAAAGCTCTACGGGAGCCATCATATGTGCCCGGGCAGATATCAGTATTTCCCTAGGGTGTAAATCAATACCGAATACTATTTCATAAAGGGGATGTAATCCTAGAACATAATGAGGGAAGACATCCTCAAACTCCTCCACAACTTCTTGAAACTAGAAGCGCATAACATCTTCTACATAGAGGGTTGGGTTACATAATTTATGAGTAATCAGATTCACAATCTTATGTGTATGACCATCCTATGCTTCCTGGGTTTTCTTATCACCATCAAAGGGAAAACTCATACCACTAATACATACACACCACACCTTTCTCATAAAACGGTCCATATTTTCATGAAATATAGATAAACAATCCATATCATGAATACTTTCATAAGGCCTCAATGCTACCACCATGAGTATCAAACCAAAACTCTCATACCCATGGGTCAAGTAACACATTTTGAATAGGCGAGTGATCACTGTGTCTTTTTCAGTAGGGTTATCCAAGAATAATTGTTGAGTGAACGGTTCAACCAATGCCTCGGGTTTTTGAACAAGATATGTGATGATAATGGAACTACTTGAACTATTGTCTATCTGTGTTGCAACTAAAGAATGAAATATATATATTTTACCAAAAAACATTCATAGAGACCTTGGGATATATTCCTTGACCACATTCATCTATCCTCGACCATATCCTCCAGCTCCCTGAGCATGGCATGTACCACCTAGGGGTGGCCGTGGTAACATGTCGAAACATAGAGCACCTCATGATTCTCTCTCATCACCTCTACCATGAACTCTACCCTACATGTATTCCTTCTCTTTTCACTCTCTCTAACTCAGCCATTCATACACTCTATCCTAACAACAGTATGGTATGATAGAAAATATTGAGTGAGAAGTAGCCTACCATCCCATGAATATCACCACATATCTCTATGTTGACTGGACCAACCATGTTAGCCGTGAATTATAGATCCTCTATCATTGTATTTCATATAAATATCTTATTTAAAATTTATTCTTATTTTAATTTCCATTAATTCTTTGTTTTGGGGGTTTCCAAAATATTTAATGTAAAATAGGTGAGTTTTCATGAATTTGGCCAAACTGTGAGCACAATTCTAGATTTAAAAATAAAATTTGTTTCTTTTATAACATTTTCATTTTTAATATTTTTCACTCATTCCAACTTCTAAATGTCCTCACCTGATATATTAACACCACAATTAATCTTTGGAGCTTTTAGAAATCCATAACCAATGTTTAGTTTGGTTTTTATTTTAGGGATTGGGCCTTTCCAAAAGCCCATATCCAGTTTTAAAAATTAATTTTATTTATTTTATAACATATTCAATATTAGGTATTTTTCAGTGATTCAAAGTCTCCCAAGATCCCATTACACCCAGCCGCGCCCCCAGAATCTTTCCCACCACTTTGGAGCTCTTAGAAATCGGAATTTATGGATGAATTTCATAGGGTTCATCAAATCCACCAGATTTTAGATGGTAAGTTTATTCTTTCATAAGGCTTTTAATTTTCATCCTTTCCCCCATTTAAGTCCCCAAATGACCTAATTTAAATCCTTAAATCCTCCATACCTGTTTTGGGTACATCAAGATTCAAATATTGGTGGATTGGGGTCGATTGTTTCATGATATTTTAAGTAAGGTAATTCCTTTTTGGTTCCTTCCATCCTCATTTAGTTTTATTTCTACATTAATGAAGTTCCTAATAACTAGAAGCTAGGGTTTGATCCTAAGTTCTGATTTGTTGTCTTTTGGGTCAACATTTTTGGTTTAGGTTTGGATTTATATTTCTTGTGGTGCAGCCGTTGTGCGCTTAAGCTTTCGCACAAAGTTTTGAGGGTTTCGACTCAAAAGGGTAGGTGATTCCATGTTTAACCATTTTATGATGAGTTATCATTCTTGGTTTATTAATTTAGTATGTTTATAATCTATTTTATGTGGTGTTAAAACTATTTTTGATGGATTTTTTTAAACAATTATTTTTTAGTCGAATTTTAGCTTGAAATTGGGTACTTTTCATGTGTGACTCTAGGGGTAATGTTTGGGTTTAGTGTATAATATATGAAAGTGATTTATTAGTCCTAAACGGGGCTACTAATTCTGGTTTGTTAATTCATTATTGTCTTGTGGGCCTCGAGAAGAGGTTTTTGAATGAGTTTAATGTGTGAAATCGTGTCGTACTTCTTGAAGGTGACTTATGAAAACGTGTGTTTTTCATGTGTATCTTTGTTGTATTATTTGATGTATTTTTATAACAGATGGGGGTGGATTAATAATTGTTTTAGGGATGAAAATTTTGTTTTAGATTGGTATTGGTATGATTTTGGTCTTGAATGAGGGGTTTGAAATGGGTTTAATGTGCAAACAATGGTTATACCTCTTGGTTTTGTTTTATAAAAATTTCAAATGTTTTATTTTGTTAAACAAAGTTAGAAAAAGGTGTATATGTACTGTTTGGGTTAGTGTGTTCACCTAATGTAGGGTTTTTAATGGTAAAGTGGTGATTTTAGATGTCAAACATTTTTAGAATGTTTTATAAATTGTTGAAATGTTTTACTAAATTGTGTTTTGTGTGTGAAACACAAGTGTGGGATGTTTCGTGTGAGTTTATTGATAAAATGAATTGTGAATGTGAGAAGGGTATTATGTGACAAGTTTGTGGTCTTTTATGTGATTTTAATATCTTGTAATTGTTTTAAAATTTTGTTTAATGGATTTTTTGAAGTGTTAAAGGAATGTGAAAAGTGTTGTAGGCAATTTTGGTGTGAGTTTTATTTCAAAATGCATTTGATTGAAAAGTGGAATTTTTGACTTGTGTGATGTACATGGGGCTATTTGGTTAATGTGTGATGTGGAAGTGATATTTTCATGTGAAAAATATATTTCTTGGATTGCTGAACTTGTTTGAGGACAAAGGGAAAAACTGGGTTTCTAGGTGGGTGGACGTGTACAAGTATGCCAGTGGATCCGTGGGGTTTGGCCTCAGTTTCACATAGCAATATTGACGCATAAAAATCTAACTAAACTATGATGATGATGATTGGTAACCACTATGTTATAGTTAGGATCCCTACTAGTGGCTCATGCATGAGAACAAATATTTTTTTTGTGGTTACTGTCACCGATATATGAGGTACCTGGGACCCACAACTAGATAGTGCCTAGGGGTTATTTCCTATTACTTGTGCTCATTAGATCCTTTGTACTTACAATAGGTATATGGTATTATTGGATGGAAAATTCATAAGTTTTTTTTTATTTTAAAATTGATTGTCCTTTAGAATTAGCCCACATGAAAACAGTTTTCATTTATTATTGCATCCTTTAGAAAATTGTAACAAGCATTTCTTATTTACAAAACATGCAATGCTTTTTTTCCTGAAATGTTTATCACATGGAATTCCTTATCGCTGGTATCCTACTGGGCCTTCATTCACACCCTGCTTATACCTTTTGATGTAAGTAGACTTTCAAACTTTGTGTCACAGGTTTGGGTACAGGTTTTATACCATTAGTTCGTGGTTTTAGCAGTCCATCATGATGAAGTGTCGTGGAGATGGCTTGAGGGTCCTTCCTCTTTCCATGTGGAGTTTCTTAGGCTGTCATTTCATTAGTTTTTACCTATTTAATGGTCTTCATACATTTTTTTAAATTTTGTAATTCAGTTCTGAATTTTAGTAAATGATTTTTTGGTTTGAAAAATCTATAATTGATTTCATGGATTCATTTGTTGTTGTAAGTATAAAAACTCGGGTAAATCATTCACAATTTTCATTTTTTGATACCCAGGCACTTTTTCCAGCCCGTGGGGATTAGGAACGCCCTTCAGGACTTCCATGGGTTGGGTCGGGTGCCGGTTTTTGCGGCGACCTGATTTGGTTCGTGACAAAATGGTATCAGAGTAGGTTCACTATCTTTGGGTCATGTTAATTGCGGAACAGTCGAGATAGTCTGGAGTTAGGATTTTTGGGACTTGGAATTTCTTTTATGAGTAGTGTGGCTGATCACCACACCTCATGACAGGATTCAAGTCTCCAGGGGAAGTCGTGACCTTTCGGAGTCCTTTGGTTTTCTTGGTTTAATGATGATTAGAGGAAATTAAAAGAGAGTTGGGTTAACGGTCTCAGTAAGCTCGCAGGGCCTGGAAATCCATGTGGAGCTGGGGATATTACCAAGAACACTCTCTTTGATAGTGAAGTTATTGGAATATGGATTCCAACCATATGTTTAAGTCACCCACTGAAACTAGTTTCCTCTCGCATCGCCTTGTGTTGTTTAGTTTTGAAATCGTGGAGCTATGGTTTTAAAGTGACTTGGTTTTAAGAAATGTAATGTTTTTGTGAAATTATTTTAAAATAAATATGGAATGGTTTGATTTATTAAATAGTGGAAATCAATATTATGAATTATTTTGAAATGGAAAATTGTGTGCGTGCACCTCTTTTTAAAGGAGAAACTATAATCTAGTTGGTTTTGAAAAAGTGTTTCCAATAAGGTTTTCTAAATTATCATAGGGTGTTTTGTTGGGATGAGATGTTATGAAATTGATGTGACTAACATTAAATTGAGTTCTTGAATAAATGGTTGTGTCTTTATGAAAATTTTAGTAATATTTGAATAGGGATTTGGATATCCTGGTTAGCAGTTTTGAGAAAAAGGATGTGTTGGTTGACCGCTTTGGATTTGAAAAGTGGAAAGAATATTTGTTTTAACCTTTGGTATTTCCATGAGTGACCACATGCATGGGGTTATATGGGATAATGGATGGTTTATTGCATGACTAGATGAGTGCCAGGACGGATATGAGGAGGGTGCCCGGTGTGGCACAAAAACATGCATGTATGAGGCCCATGGGGTACCATTGGTGGATAAGATTACTGTTAAACCGTTTGTTTTCAAAGAATTGTTTTTAAAGAAAACAATTATGTCTTGATGAATAGTATAGAATGGTTTGTATTAGGGGTTTTTGAAAATATTGATGTTTTGGGATGTTTTGAGTCCTTCAACCCCTTATGTTTGAACTATGTTTTCGGTTTGTGTTTTGTCGGTAAGTTGTGTTGCAGGGAGGGTTAGTGGTCTCTATTGAAAAATGTTTTGGGATTCCTTTAAGGTGGATCCCTTCATGTGTTTTGATCTGTTTTGTGGTATGTTTTGACTAATGTACCAGCTTGGTTGGGTCCTTGGGTTCTCTCATTGGATAAGGTACACCCCCATTAATGGTTAATTCACAACTGAAGTGCAACCCGTATTGTTTCACCCTTGGAAAGTCCTCCAGTTGATCAATGTAAGGAATATTTTATCGACCATTGTTGATTGATTCTACACCATTTCATTTCGTTGATTTTTGGATCCTCTTGTAGTGGTAAAGTGCTTGTGGAAGGTTTAAAGAAACCATAATTTCTTAAGTTTTATGATTCATCAAAGGTGGAGGTGTTATTTGGTTGTTAGTGTGGATGAGTGTCATAATGGTGTCTAAGAGGGCCTCTGGGTTCTTCATTGTTTCTTTGAAGCAAGAGTTACTATTAAACCACCAATTTTGATATTTTGGTCATGATAGGATATTGTGTCCACTTTTTTGACTTGTCTGTTGTTTAGGGACTTGGAATATGGTCATGTTCCATGTATTGTTTCTATCAATTGTCAGGGTCATGTTCAGTGACGCATTATGATGTTGTGTTCTCTTTTGACTGTAAAGGTGAAGGTCACACAATCCTCAGAGGTTCTATGTTATGTTGGGAGTATGTCTCCCTTTGGAAAAACCTAAAATCCACTATCTTAGAGGAAGATTTTTATACTTGTGCTTCCCTTATATTGTTTCTCACCCAAAGAAACATGGTGCGATGTGTGTGCATCTTCTGATCCCTTGTTTCAGTGAACTGTCTAGTTTTGGTAAAGTGAGTTATGGAGTGTGTTATGTCTTGATGAACCCATCAAGGTATGTGGTGTTTTTGTTCGTGGTATCGAAAGAAGAAGTTCCTTATAGGGGTTTCCACAGCCTAACTGTGAGGCCAAAGATGCTTCAATATTTTGAGCTCCAGTCATAGGTCCCGGAGAGAAGCTGGCACATAGTCAGGGGAAACCCCAGTATCGTTTAAACACTTGTAAAAAGTCTTATACTCAGTATGAAAGATAGGAAGAGTTTAAACCTATTCTGTCATAATATTTCTTCTATTTTTCTCATTTGTTGGAAATATATGGAGGGTCTTGTACCAATGTCATCACACAATGTTATTCCATCCCCCTTTGGATTCCTTTGAGTCTTTGGAGAATGGTTGGAAATTTGGAAAGACAAGTTGAGCACATGGTTTCCACAAGGTTAGTTCTAACCGTGAAAAAAAATAATCATGCAGATATAAGGATACACATAGCTATCGCAGAGTTTCCCGAACTATGTAGACTAACTGTGCGACCGTCCCAACTCCTTAATATTGGGGCCTCTTCTTGTCAGCCCACGCCGGTCGGTTAAGATGGATGGTTCTTATGGTGGGAAGACTCACTATGGGTATCATGCATATTATTTTGTAAATTTCTAATGGATGTATACCCCTTGTACTAGAGAGTCTGTTTGGGCCTCCCACTATTAGTGTCTTGATTCTATCTTGGAAAAAAAAATTAAGTTGTCTATTATGGTGGGGTGCCCATTTATGTCTCTTCGTACGAGTAACTAATATTTTTCCTTGGTCATGTCTAGGAAGTAGGTATTATAATTCTGATATATCTAACTACCTACATCTTCATTGGGTAAACACTGCTATTGGAGAGTGACCAATGGTTTAGGTATAGTTCGGTACGTGAAACCTTGTTCAATGTTGTTGTTTTTTGGGTAAATTAATTGAGTATTGTTCATATTGTGTTTGTGGAGTTTTAATCTGTGAAAAAACCATAATGTTCTTGATTGCTTCAGGAAATTGGTGCAAGTTTGTTTAGTCAGAGTGTTCCTTTCTTCATTGATCACTGGAGGTGTTTTGGCCTTTGGGAGAGAAACCTGGCAAGGGAGTAACTCTTGGTTTCTCAGTTGGGTTTGGTTGTTGCTTTGGCATTGTTGTCAATTTCCGGGGCAGAAATTTTTCATGGTGGGGAGAATTTATATATACATAGCTTATTATAAATGTTTTTTTTATTTTCCATTAATTCTTTATTTTGGGGGTTTCCAAAAGGGTTTTTGTAGAATAGGTGAGTTTTCATGAATTGGGTCATACTGTGAGCCCAATTCTAGATTTAAAAATAAATTTGGTTTCTTTTATAAATTTATCACTTTTTAATATTTTCACTCATTCCAACTCCTAAATGTCCTCCCCTGACATATTAAGACCACAATTTAAATTTGGAGCTTTTATAAATCCATAACCAATGTTTAGTTTGGTTTTTATTTAAGGGATTGGGCCTGCCCGGAATCCCATATCCAGTTTTAAAAATTAATTTTATTTATTTAATAACATATTCAATATTAGGTATCATTCGGTGATTCAAATTCTCCCACGATCCCATTACACCCAGCCACACCCCCAGCATCTTTCCCACCACTTTGGAGCTCTTAGGAATCGCGATTTAGGTATGAATTTCTCAGGTTTCATCAAATCGTCCATATTTGAGAAGATAAGTTGATTCTTTAGTCTTTTAATTTTCAGGCTTTCCCCCCATTTTGGTCCCCAAATGACCTAGTTGAAATCCTTTATTCCTCCATATCATAGTTGGGTACTTCAAGATTTAAATATTGGGGGCTTGGTGACGATTTCATCATGATTTTTCAAGTAAGCTAATTCCTTGTTAGTTCATTCCATCCTCTTTTAGTTTTATTTCTACTTTATTAAAGTAAATAATATCTATAAATTGGGGTTCGATCGTATGGTCTGATTAGGTGTATTTTGGGTCAATATTTGTGGTTTAGGTCTGGATTTATATTTTTTTTGGTGCAGCGGTGGTGCGCTTAAGCTTTCACACCCCGTTTTGAGTGTTTCGACTCAAAAGGGTAGGTGATTCCATGTGTAAGCATTTTATGATGAATTATCTTGCATGGTTTATTAATTTATCATGTTTATAATATATTTTGTGTGGTGTTAAAACTTTTTTTGATGGATTTGGTTAAAAATTTAATTTTTAGTATAATTTTATCTTGAAATTGTGTACTTTTCATGCGTGACTCTAGGGGTAATGTTTGGGTTTAGCTTATAGCATATGAAAGTGATTTATCAGTCTTTAAAGAGGATACCAATTCTGGTTTGTTAATTCCTTATTGTCATGTGGGCATTGAAAAGAGGTTTTTGAATGAGTTTAATGTGTAAAACCATGTCGTACTTCTTAAAGGTGATTTATGAACATGGTGTTTTTCATGTGTATCATTTTGGTATTATTTGATGTATTTTTATAACACTTGGGGGTGGTTTAATAAATGTTTTAGGGATTAAAATTCTGTTTTGGATTGGTATTGGTATGATTTTGGTCTTGAATGAGGGTTTTGAAATGGGTTTAGTTAGCAAACAATGGCTATACCTCTTGGGTTTGTTTTAAAAAAATTTCAAATGTTTTATTTGGTTAAACAAAGTTGGAAAAAGGTGTATATGTACTATTTGGGTGACTGTGTTCACCTAATGTGGGTTTTTTAATTTTAAAATAGTGATTTGAGATGTCAAATATTTTTAGAATGTTTTATAAACTACCGAAATTTTTTACTAAATTGTGTTTTGTGTGCGAAACACGACTGTGGGATGTTTCATGTGAGTTTATTGATAAAATGAATTGTGAAGGTGAGAAGGGTGTTATATTACATGTGTGTGGGTTGTTATGTCAGTTGAATATATTTTAATGGTTTTATAAAATTGATTAATGGCTTTTTGGAAGTGTTAAAGAAATGTGAAAATTGTTGTAGGAAATTTTGGTGTGAGTTTGATTTTAAAATGCATTTTAATGAATAGTTGAATTAGTGACTTGTGTGATGTGCATGGGGCTGTTTGGTTAATGTGTGATGTGGAAGTGATATTTTCATGTGAAAAATATATTTCTTGGATTTTTGAACTTGTTTGAGCACAATGGGAAAACACAAGTATCTAGGTGGGTGGACATGTACTAGTATTCTAGTGGATCTGTGGGGTTTGGCCTCAGTTTCACATAGATTGATTGACACTTACAACTCTAACTAAACTATGATGATAATTATTGGGGACCAACAGGTTATGTGTATGATCCCTACTAGTGGCTCGTGCATGAGAATGGATATTTTTTTGTGGTTACTCTCACCGAGATACGAGGTACCTGGGACCCACAACAAGCTAGTTCCTAGGGGTTATTTCCTATTACCCATGCACATTAGATCGTTTGTACTTACCGTCGGTATACGGTATTGTTGGATGGAAAATTCAGTAGCTTTTTTATTTATTTTACAATTATTTGTCCTTTAAAATTAGCCCACATGAAAACTATTTTCATTTATTATTGCATCCTTTAGAAAATTGAAACCAGCATTTCTTATTTATAAATCATGCAATGCTTTTTGTCATGAAATGTTTATCACATGGAATCTCTTATCGGTGCTATCCTTCTTTGCTTTCTCTCACATGCTACATACACCTTTGGGTGTATGTAGACTTTATTATTTTGGGTCTTAGTTTTTATACCATTAGTTCTGGGTTTTAGCGGTCCATCGTGATGCAGTGTCGTAGAGGTGGCTTGAGGGTGGTTCCACTTTCCATGTGGAGGTTCTTCAGCTATCATTTCATGAGTTTGTACCTTTTTAATAGTCTTCATACACTGTTTAAAATGTTGTAATTCAGTTTTGACTTTTAGTAAATGATGTTTTGGTTTGAAAAATCGAGATTTGATTTCTTGGATTCATTTGTTGTTGTATGTATACAAACTCAGATAAATTGTTCCCAATTTTTAGTTTTTGATACCCAGGCACTTGTGCCAGCCTGTGGGGATTAGGAACGCCCTTCGGGAATTGCCACGGGTCGGGTCGGGTGCCGGTTTCGGTGGAGACCGGATTTGGTTCGTGACATTTTAACTCCTCAACAAATTTCTCCCAAATCTATGTCCATGGGATTTACATAGGCTCCATGCTTCCATGGTCTCTGCTCCTAATTGTCCACTTCTTTCTATCATGAATGGTATCTACTCATCCATGAATATTTCATTAACCAATTCTTGATAAAGAATACAACATAAATCAAAATTCATAGAGTGATGGTGTTGTCTTGGATATCTCTTCATAGACCACATTCAATGGTCGAAGCCATGATTTACTAATCTATAACCATATTAATCGTGTGTCTGGAATGGTTGTTGAAACTCGATGAATAATCAACCACTATCATTCTACCCTACTAAAGTTGAAAAAGATCTTGTATACAAACATCTCTATGTATAACTGGTGATAGATCATCTCTAAAAAGACACTTGAACTCTTTCCATGAAGTAGTTGTCTCATCGTGGGTCTTGATAGCTAATCTCTACCATTGACCATCTGATCCCTATAGAAGTCTCATTTCCTGGACCATAATCTAATTCGCTGGTTTCTTGACTAGAAGAAAAAATTTGGTCACCACCTAAAAAATTTCCCCAGCCACTTGAGGGTCAGCCTCACCTATAAACATGATGGGTCTCTATCTCTAAAACTCAAGAAGAGTGCTCATCTAGTGTTCCCTCTCTGTTGGTACTTCGGGTACCACATGCTGCTCCACATGTGGTGGTATGTGTGGTGCACCATCTGGAGGTAACAACTAGGTAAATAGTCTGTGTATTGATGCCTATTCACTGAGGGGACCATCCTTGTGATCAAGCTTCTAAATTAAATCTGGTATGCATGTCAGGGGCATCGTGTATTAATAAAAGTTGTACCACTATCATTGAGTAAATATGAAAATTTGAATCAATAAGGACATAGAAACAAAAAATCTTTTCTATATGATTAACACTCAATTATTTTACTTACAAAAGGTCTTCTTATATAACTAGTCAAAATTAATGTTTTTAATGTCCTAGTGTATGGATTTGTTAGCTTCTTGTAGCAACACTGGAGTCTCTATCCTGAATGCTGAACTCAAAACAATTCACACTATTACCCTAAACCAATATCATAGACTCAGGCCATATTGTAGAACCATCTGTATATGATACCACTCGGCCGTGAACCATCCTAGTGGGGTCTATTCCATGAATCACCAAGCCCGTCTCCAATAGTCTTGGGGATGGTGAATAGCACTGAGTGATAATATCACTATCCTGAGAGGAATTATCTATATATATGTAAGCACATACACATCACCAATCCCACAAAATGATAATATGTAAACACCACTATGAAAAAAATACATGAATAACACTATATCCCAACCAACAGAGTACGACCGAAATGTAACATAATGTGAAAATGGGTCAAATACAAGCCCACCAAAAGAACATTATAAACACATGTCCAAATTATAAGAAAAGTTATTTTGACCTTTTTATAAATATTTATGAACATAGCTCAGCCTACCAAATATCAATAACCTCCATCCGGTCATGGTCCAACAAGGAGTCTGTGAAAAGGTCACTGATCTATACAAGACACAACACATGTGGGACAAACCTCCTAAAGTGTGACAACAAAAATACCTAGCGGGACACCCCAAAACCACATAGAAATAAAAATTGACAATTATAGTCATCTATACACATGCATTTCCACATAACATATAATAATATATGGTTATAGTCAATCCGAGAAACATAGTATTGAGGTACATCACAACTACAGCGTACTAACCTTAGAGATTCTGCTTGATGACCCTACAAAGCACTCATATGAGAGAATGAACTATTGAGTTTAATATCCGTAATGATTTCTTCATGATAAGAACTAATCATTGGGAACCATATTGAGAATGAGATAGAAATATATATATGAATATAACATGATATAAAAAATGTGGATTATAGTCAATTCCTTGTGGTGATAATGAATCTCATATTATATTAACATAATAAGCAGGGGACCTATATGGGCCTCTTGGGGGATTCAAAAACACTATCAAATATTTCCTGCTGAATGGATAATAGTTCTATGAGTAAAAAATGATTTGTAACTAACATCATGGAAGCGATAGGGGAACGAAACCTAATGAAACTTGTCAAACATATGTTGCAAAAAAGAATAATGGTATGTAGAAAGTTAAACATGGTCTGTATTAGGGTCCCACGCCATGTCCCTTGACCCCAAGTACAGCCTGAGTACAATAACTCATGTTATTCAAAAATTTGTCATGTTGAAGATGGGTATAAGGACTATAGATGAAGTCGCACACCATGTCCTTCCAACAAGGGTCCACCAGTGTACTTCGACCAAGTGCCAATACAAGATGTCAACCCATGTTTCTCTGCCTGTGTACCAGTACAGGGGTAGTCTATGTACTTCATCAATGCGAAGTCGTGTCATGGAGTACACACCATATAGGAAACCTATGTACTCCACCCAAGATTTGTGGATCTCCAGAATACACACTGATTCTATGCGATGGGAATACATGTCGTGTGATAGGGTTATATTCCATGTGACATTTTTTTATCTCGTGAACCTCAGGCTGTCATTATGTCTGGTCCACATACAACATAACTCTAGGTTACAAGTCATGTTCATCCAATTTTTTAGAAAGTATAGTTCTTCCTCCACATGCTTCATCCGATTGTTTGAGTTCGGAGGAAATTGTATTTTCTCTTAGAGTCCTTATATTCTATGTCATTTCATCACTCGAACAATGAATCAATGTTTTTGGTCCCTCAGTCGGCTCAAAAATCAATTTATTTTCATCTCGACGCTAGCCACTTGAACACTTGTTTCTGCTGATTTGGCCCTATTTGTTTTTCGATGTCATCACCTCACCTCTATTAGGTCATCCATTGTCTATAACATCAATTTATATTTATTGTTACATGAAATTAGGGCACAATGATCGATCATTCTAAACCTTATCGAAGAATGAATAAAGCGTAGACAACGGGGGAGAGAAAATACCCAAGGAAAAAATCTATGGAATGAACCTCGACCATGGTTCATTCCATCCTCAATCCATTCCCATAATAATGATAATCAAAACAAATAAATTATAAAATGATAAAACCCCAATAAATAATACAGAGTATAACCCATCCCGCAACGATCAATCCAACTACAGGTCAACTTGTTCATTGGTTGGTCTCCATTAATTGTTGAATCTATAAATTGGGAAATATATCATAAATAGCGCATCTTACATGTGAATTTAATTATTCATTATTGAATATCAATTTATTCTGGATAGATTAATAAAAAACATCACTCATAGATCTTTGATCTGCAATTAAGTCGCCATGCTCTAGGAGAAATCTCAATGGTTTCTCTCTAGAGCCTCTAGAGAAGTTCCATGATATGAGGCTAACCCTTGATTCCTTTCTAAAGGTTTAAATAAAATAAGAAGAATAGTTTCATCCCTAAATCAATGAAATGGTAATATAAATAATTATGAATTTTATTTTTTTCATTTACAATGCTCGAAATTATGTTTTATAATCATCCTGCTCTATCCAATGTAAGGTCTTGCCTAGGGTAAAGTCAAAGATCATAATGAAATAGTGCCCACATATTTCTGATACACAAACCTGTTTAGATGTTATTCAATTTTTTTCCCGAAAACATTTCATGCATTCTATTTAATATTTTATTATTATTCAAACATGTATCCTCGGCACACAGTGCTTCAGAATTGAATGTTGTCGTAGCACTTGGTCTCAAAATTAATAGACATAATATTTCAAAATAATACATGGAAACTACTGGATAATAAAAAATGGATTATTATATTGGAATAGATAGGATATGAATAGAATATGCATATATAATATAGTTTAGACATGTTTTTTGGTCATATTGGCCAATATTGATTTACTAGATCCCCCAATAAATCCTTTTTTACTGTAAATTATGTAATTAATAATTTACTCTTTTAAATATTATTTTTGGAAAAAAATTGTTTCATTTTTTAGATATTGTAATTAATTATTATTCCAAATATTTAATTTATTTTTTTAAATTCCATTCATATTTATATAAAATTATAATTTAAAATTAATCATAGAAATGTCATGAGAAAGCATGTTTTCAATGAGAAAATAATTAAAATTTTATAATTTTTTTATACCAAATTTCATTTTAAATGATTCTTTAACCAAGCACATTATTATTAGAAATAAAACTGAACAAATTTCACATTTGGAAAAGTTTAATAATATAGTTTTAATTGAAAAAAATTAATATAAAATATAGTTTTCAAATAAAATTTAGTATTTTACATTATTTATAAAAAAATAAATTTTTCCAGAAAAATACCAAAAAGAAACCCAATAATAATTTTTCTATTATGATTTTTAAAATGAATTTAATTATAAAATATAATAGTTTATGTTTTTATAGATTCTTTTAATTTATCCAAGTAAATAGAGATTAATAATTATTATATAAAAAATAATTTGCATAAGTGTTTCTGTTTATTAATAATTGAAAATTATTTTATTTCTAATCTATAGATAACAATAATTTATATTATATAAGATATTAATATTCAAAACAAAAAAAAATTAAACCTATTTTATGATAGTATACTATATCACATGTAATTTATTCATAGTGGTTCTATGTTCTACAAGCTATTAAAGAGATAAAATTTAATGAAATTTATTTTATAAGTTATATATGCTCATTGTTTCATGAAGCATACACTTTCCAATAAAATTTTATTATTTTAGAATTTACAGGTTTTAAATTCTCCCCATCTTTTATAAATTTCTTCATCACAATTTTATCATTATCTTGGTAATCAAGGGATTGAAATTTGAAAATTTATTTATTGAAATACAAAATCACAAAAAGAGTTAAAAATATTTCTTAACAACATAAAAAGGGATTAACCAATGTCATATGGAATAAAAAATAACTACTATTGTTGGTAGGGAATTTTTTTTTTGAAATTTGAATATATGATCATGGAAGAAAAGTGGAAATAATTTTATTGTGTGATTGAGGTCATTGATCATAGGAAATTGTGATATATGTTGGATTTTATGTACCTCAGAGTCATAAATCAATAATGATTATATGATACTTTTCTTTTTCAGATATAAATATAATAGAATAATTTTTTTTATTCGTTATGTATTTAATAATATTGATGAATTGTTTTGCTGCCTGAAAATATATGGAAATATACTAACTTTATATGTTTTTATTTCAAAAGACCAATTTCATCCATTTATTGTGCTTAAATAAATTACTAATTCATCACTTACCCCATGAAATGAGTATTGAAAAAAAGTTTTTATTGCATAGATTAATAGAATTTACTTTTACTGAATCTTAATACCTCCTATAGAATCATAATTCCTTCCCTAGATCTGTTGTTATTATTTTGAACAAATGGTTAGAATATTTTATCCAATGTTTACAAATATTTATATAGTTATGTAATATATTAATCGTTTGAAACTCATCCAATGTTCATCAAAAAACATTTCAAATATATATAACCTTATTACCATTATAAAATAATAAAATCCAAAAATTTAGAATTATTTTCAATAAATTTCCAAAATTAATATAACATTAATTTACAAAACTATATAAATTAAATCTTTATCATTACATACCAATCATTTGAATACCATCACCGTGTATTTTCATGAAACATGTTGAAAACGTGAATCAACATAAAATGTTTTTAAACATGAATTCATCATTATTCATTAAATAAAACATAAATTATTTGATATATTAAATAAATAAAAATATATTATAAAATCCATCAAGGATAGTATTAATCACAATGTTAAAAAATAATTAAGTATCCCCTATAAAGATATTTCCATCCAATTTATATTATCAATATTGTTATTCACATTATCCCAAAATCATTATCCCAACATTAGGTTCATAATAAATTTTACCCTTCACTCAATTCTATTTTTTCTATGAGGTCGAGGATTCCCCTAAAACATGATTATTGGTCATCGATACCCTTCATCATAAACATTTAACTCATTTTTTAAAAAATTATTTTAGTAAAATCCTCAAAATTTTAAAATAATTATAAAGATGATATTATTAATAAAATACTCAAATGTCATAATTATTGAATCCACGAACCAATACCTTAATAATTCAACTTTATCTATTGTAATATCACACTGTTGAAAATGATCCATTATATTCTTTTGAGTTATATTAATTTGATGATTAATACTTTTATTTGTGTGGTGAACCATCTTATTACAGATGAATAATTGTATAGAAGAAAATATTTTATTACAATTTCAATCCAAAGAACATTGTTATTTGAATCCACATGTATAGAAAACTACCATTCCTAATAAGAAAGTACCATACTATTTCTTTCGAAAAATAAAATATGTTGAAATATTTTTCATTCCCTTTTTCCCATTATCCATATTATTTATAACTATTTTAATCATTTATTTTTTCCAATGGAAGATATAGTAAATTGTGAAATATTTTTACAAATTTTTATCACATTATAAAATGTCATAATATGATGGTACTATTTGGGAAGCTAGTCCTTTCTGATAATCTGGTTTAATTATAAAAAAGTAAACATTCATTTATACACTTTGAATTACGTACATTGATTTGATTCCAATTCTATAATCATAAAACAATTTATTAATTATGGAATACACTAGAATATATTACATCATTATGATTCGTCTTGTATAAATCCAAAATTATTTAAATACATAACATAAAATAAAAAATTTATTCATAGAGAAACTCAATATAATAATCCGGAAGTATTTATTGATTTAACTATTTTAAATTCCTTGATAATGCATTTTAGTGAATACTTGAGTTATCCAAAGCATATTACATGGGATTCTCAAACATATTTTTTAGTGGGGATCATTTTATTGCCCCATATGAGGATCACGTCAATCTTAATGTTCCATTTTGTAGGTATTACCCCTAGATATGCCTTTTCAAGAAACACATCCACTTTTAGAATCCAAATAGAGATGTGATTTTAGGAAAACCACATAATCATTATGTTACCAAAATAATAGGGTTTTAATATATACGAATACTCAAATTAAATCATTAGGTTATGATCTATAAACTATGTTATCATAAATCTAGTTACTTGTGATTCTCATAAACATCAAATGTCGCCAACTATGGAGTCCTTGATTATATAATCCCATAGATGATTTATTATTTTTTTATATTGTATTTATATACAAGGAATCATATCCCAATGGAATGAATATTTTATTAATCTTTTTAAACAAGATACATAAATGTGTCATGTAATAAATTTTTATAAAAATAATACTGATATATATATATATTAGAATAAAATATTAACATCTATAATATACATGCATTTTTATCAGAGTAACATTGTTCGATTATTATGATTTAAATAAGACAATGTTAAATTGGTAGTAATGGTAATGTGTAGTGGATAATATCCTAAATAAATGAAAAAAATTAATCAGAAAATAAAAATATTGATATGTAAATTTATAGACACACAGTTCATTAAAATTATTGACAACCACAAATAATGGAATGGTAAAGAACTAAAAAAACAATCCATTTAACTAATAAAATGAATATCATAACTAAACAGGGCATTACAACTATGTTAATAGAAATATTTGATCACACGTGAAAATTAATCAATAATTTTAGAAGGAAGTGAATCTATAGATAATATCATTGGGAATGGCTTGTGGATAATACAAAATATGAAAAGATAAATGATTGAAAACACATTCCATTTATTTATTAACATGACTACCCTAATATGGTTTTCATAATCTATATTTCAATATAAATAACTAAATTTTGATTACACTTCATCAATAACTCTGATTGAAATTCATCTTCAAATTATATCATTGAAAAAATAATAGGTATAATACTATCTGAATTATGAATGAAGTAAATTATTTTTTTCACATAATGTTTCATGCACCGGATACCTCTACCATCACGATCTATCATAAAGATATCGTTAACATACTTCTATCAAACCATTTTATTTTCCCCAAATAATATTTTCTAGATAATGTTTTCCCTCATGTGACTATTGATTCATTGAGGGCATATCTATAATTGGATACACCATTTTTATTTTATCAAACACATTCCTCATATTTCAAAAAATTGATATAATTTTCTAATAATGTTATGTACCACATGATATTTATATTGAAAAGAGAATAATGATTTGTCAATATATCTAATGACAATTAGAAAAAATTCAATGTAGAAAACTATATGTACAAAATGAAATATTTTTTTCATAACTAATATACACATGAAAAATATTCTTGATATTTAGGTGAATGATAATGTCCATTGTCGATATGAAATAGAATATTACATGTTAATGATAAGTATATAATAATGATTCAATTAAGTAAATTTTAATACTTACTTTGGAAAAAATGAACATACAAAACCACATAAAACACAAGTATGTTATCAATGAAAAATATACCCATAGGAGTATGAATAATGTGATGGTATTATTATTGAGTAGGCATACCATAAAAAGATATTTAAAGAAATGGATGAATATTTTTAATTCATGTTCAAAATCACTTCTAAAGATAAATTTTTTGAAAACATTTTGAAAACAAATTTCATTGAAAATAAATTAATAAACATGTTAATGAAGCATTAAAAAAATTCATGAAAACTAGAAATTATGTCATGTTCTACATGTTAAATCATATATTTATTTCATTTTTATTTTCTAAAATCAAAAATAAATTATTTTGAATGTGACATGAAGTTTCAATTAAAAATAAATAAATATTTAATTTGGTTAAAAATTGATTCACTATAATATTTTGAAGTAAATAATTTGTTCAAATTTTTAGTAAATATGGAATTATAATAAAACTTAATTCCAGTCGAAGACAAATATGATAACTTACTTTCTTAAAGAAAAGTAAATATTATTTTACACAGTAAAGAGTGAAGATATTATAAAATTAAGTTAAATTATCATGTATAACAAGAGGAGGACAAAATGATACACGTTTGTTGGAAAATTATCAAATAATATCCATAAACTATAAAGGAATAATAACTAATTTGTGTGTGAATGATATTGTGAAATTAACCCTAATAATGATCATGATGATGATGTGAGATTTATTGACTGAAGAGTGTATGTTTCTAAAATTTAAATCCACATAAAAATGGTGAATATAAAATATATGATAAATAAAATTCACCAAACACATAACTGTATAATATCAATGACATTGAAGAAGTAATATAACGAAATAAAAAAAATTAATGTTTAAAATTCATTAACACATGGTAAATCTTATGTCAGATACCATTGGATGAAATAATTTAAATTTAAATTTATAACACCATGTATTGTTAAATAATCATGAAATTTCATGTGAATTGGTTTGTATGTACACCATATAATTGAAAATTGGTGTATACCATTAAAATATGACTCAATGAAAAGAAATTATCCTAATGTCCCTTAACTAAAACTTCAATTTGGATGAGAATTTTTAAAACTAATGTATATTAATTTGAGACATAATATTTACATTTAAAATATTTATATAAAAATATATAAAATTACATGTGGTCCTTTTATAACATATTATCACCCTTTCCACAATAATTTATTATTATTTTCCTTTTTAGGTTTTAATTCACATGTTTTTTCATGTGTATTTTGTTATGAAATATCCTATTAATGATAATATTATATATTCCAATGATATCCAAAATAATAATTATTAAATAATATAATATTAATACAAAAAATATAATTTTAATATAAATAATGTAAATAGATTTTTTAAAAGATAATAGTTATGAACCTGGAGAAGGTGTGTGATACGTACACATCAGTAACATTTCCATTATTCAATTACCCTTATGGGAAGAAGGTTGGTAATATTTTATCATTGCATAAAGGTTATAATATCAGATTATTTTTTAAAATATAATTATATATTTAATATATGTTTTTTGATGATGAAAATAGAGTCTCATCACATTGAGATGACTATATTCCACATGTCAAGGAATGATGTTACATCATTCAATGAGTGAATGGTAAAATTAATATGATATATTTTAATTTATGAGAGATGAAAATTTCATAATTTTAATTATTATATCATTTTTATTACATATAATTTTTAACATTATCCTTATCACCTTCAATGTGATTCGTTAATGACAGAAAAATCACATCGCTTCGTAGGATGGTACTCTATCGTACACATGAGTGATGTTATCATATCTCTTATGGAACATAATGCCAGAAAGGTATAAATTATATAATTAGTCAATAAGTTTTATTAATTTTAAATATTATATATATATGTGATATATCAATCATCATACCCATCATTTATTTATGTTAATGAAAAAATGAATGATAATGGTTCATGAGGAGGTATTCTGTCGTACACACAAATTTTGACTTCACAACCCATTTGTGAGATTTAATTATTGTTTTATATCATATTCTAAAAAGAAAAAATCTATTTATATTCAATATTAAAATTTCATTATATCATAAAAATTAAAATGAATTTTTAAATAGTGTATAATGAAATAAAATCAAGCCTCTTGTTGAAATATTTAACCTCTCCTTTGGGTAAGTTCCTTAGAACTGTGCAAAAATCCATCCTATGATGGATTTATTACCCCAATAATTATTATAGTTTGTAGATATGGATTTTGGTATTTTATTTGGGTAGGTATTGGAAATACAAAAGGGATTCATTGTGGGAAGAAGAGTGGAGAGTGGGTTCCCTTAATATGTGAGGTGAGTGGTAAACTAGTAATTTATGAAAATAAAGGTTTATACCCATGTTTTTCATATTTAAAAAAGGTCCATAATGGATTATCATAGGTAATTAGATATTATATGGTCGAAATATGTCCATACTATATAATTTAGATATTTATATAGGTCAATGTTACCCATGTATATTTATTTTAACCTCGACTAAATAAATTTTTACTTTAATTGTGATAATGAACTTTATAGTGTTTTCACTAATATTTTTTCCCACTAATTATGTTTCCATAACCAGATAATATAAATTTAACTTAACTATAATATTTAATCAATTTTTATAAATTCCATTTTTATATGTGGTGTAATTTAATTTTAAATTAATCTCACATATGCGATGCGAAAGAGAGTTTTCAATGAGAAAACCATAAGAAATTTAATATAATTTTACATCAAAAATCATTATGAAAATGATTCCATTATCTTAAATTTTATTAATATATTGATATATATATATATATTGAACTAAATTATCATTTAATCTAAATTAAATTTATATTAAATGTTTAATTGTTTTAAATAAAATATCATTTTTTCAAAAACAAAATTGAGTATTTATCACCATTCATTAAAAATTTCAACACTTCAAAAACAAATTATTCCTATGATAATTTTTATATTTTAATTTATAATAATATTTTCAATTAGTTAAAAAAATAATCATTTGATAATTTAATTTTAAATTATGTGTATTTTGAAAAACTAATCCATCTTGTAGGGAAACGATGTTTTTCAATAGAAAATTTCATTACTTTTAAATTATTCCAATTATATTTCTAATTACTAGATAAAAATGACTTCCAGATTTTAATTAGTTATTTTCATAACTAACAATTTAACATATAGGTTAAATGGGAAGTAATATTTCTATTCATTTAGACTCAGGATTCCGTGTTCTTCATGCTATCAAAGATATTAAAATTTATAAAAAATATTTTCTCAATAATTTATGTTTAGTGTTTCATATCACATATGATATAATATATAATGTTACTATTTTATAATTTTTTTACATAGAATATTCTTTAACCACATCATTGTATGAAATACATGGTTCTTCATACATAATACATCGTCTACATTATTTTCCTTTATATGGTTGTAGTGTTATGAGTTTTCATAATATTTGATAAGTTCATTCAATCTAAATTATATAATTTTTTACTATTTTTGATAGAATATTTTTGATAGAATTAAATATTATATATATAAGTCACTTCATTCTTGTAGAGATATTTCCTACATTCCTTTTAGAAAAATTGTATTCATTCTATATAATGATAATGAATTTGATAGTTATGTTCATAAATTATTAAGTTCATTAATAAATAATCAAACACTCTTTAATTTTGAACAACGACACAACATAATTCTTTAATATGTGTGTCACAATATGTTAAAGATACTCATTGTTATGTCTACTAGGAAAAATATCTTAAGATTCGTTGTGGTGAATCAGGGTTTGACAGATTAAGACTACTAACCCTTTTGATCTTGTATTGTTGTTAAAAATAACACTCTTATCTATATATATCCATTAACAATGTATAAACCTAATTTAATCCATTCACAGGACATTGAAATTTTTATGTGGTTCACCCTCACTAGACTACGTCAATGCAGAAAACACTAGAAATGTGCCAATGTACCAAGTCCACTAAAAGTGAACTATTATTTGACATTTTTGTTGTGGGCTCACTATCCCTCCTAGTTTATAACCATTCACAATTTGAAATATCACTATTCTCTCAACAGAAGTGTGCTCACTTATTCTTAAAAATATCCACTATGAGATTATATACTTGTTGGTACCCTCAGTAACTCTAATTAATGAATCATCCACTGCATGTAGATTCACTATTTCTATGCTAATTTTATCGACTAATGAATGTCAATTTTCCACAGTACAGTAGGAAATATCTTTTGAAATAATTTCTCAAAGTACACTGACTTCACAAAGGTTCCTATTTTTCAAATCTCATATATGATTTCACAATGTTCCTTCATTTTCAAGATGCTCATAAATTTTCAATGCCCAAACTAGAAATCACTAAGTACACTACTTTTGTGAAGCTCTGCTTTTCCTTTTTGAAGTACACTTCTTTTACAAAGATCAACTGGCCTTCACAATGTCCCATGTTTTCGAAAATATCAATTAGCCTTTCGGAATTCCCATACCGTCATGATGATCACTAAAGCTTCAAATATCCTTCATGATTCGAGAGACATTCGATTTTTGATGAGTATATATACTATTATGAATGGGTATATGCCTATTTATAGGTGTTTTAAATGGACTATAGATCCTTCAAGTCACGTTAACACCACAAAAACAAAATTTCAAAATGATCTCATTGTTTCCTCTATAATACTCTGTATTTAATGAAGCTCCACGAAAATTTCAGGCATTCAGTGTTCTTCATAATCATAGAACCTTCCATCAAAACATTAACTCCACAATTAAAATCTAGTCACAAGGGTCTTCACTGCTGAAAATTAACCATAATATACAACTTGTAATAAAACAAAAAAAACCAAAAATGACACAATGTTACCTTGAGGGATTTTTTTCCCACACTTTTCATTGAAAAAGTGATACTAATACTATTAATTTTACAAATAACATTATTATGACCTCGAATAATTTATATCATTCCTCTAACAATGAGATGACGACCCCATTGATCTTGAAATCAATCAATGTGTTAGCTAATTAATGAAAAAATTAACTCAAAACTAATATTATCCAACCAATCAAATGAGATGACATATATTGATTATACTAGTTTGTATGATCCGTTACATAACAACATTTTCATTTAAGGTTCAAATTATATTCAACCATTTGAAAAAATATATGCATATGAAAATAATATTCCAATAGAAAAAATTAAATGAAATTAAATCTCCCATGGAATTTCTTCCAAATGAAATTATTCAGGATGATTCAAAAATAATTCTCATTATCATTTTATATTTTATTATATATCATGATATAATCATTGAATAATACTAAGATGTCATTAATAATATCCTTGAATGTATTATAAATCAAATACTTAATCAAAGATGTTGAATCATTCAATATAATGGATATTTTCATAATTTCCTAATTTCTATGCGATATATAAGATGACTAATCCATTATATTTTCATTATTCACCCTTAGTTAATGAGAGAAATTGTAAATATTAATAATAAAAAAATGAATATAATCCTGAAAAATATCTAACAATTAACTAATCTGTGAAAAAGACGACATATTTTATGTATTAATGGTATTGATTTTCCATATAAGTGATTCATGAGAATAGTGACTCATCGTTAAATTTCCCAAACTGGATAACAAATCCAATAATAAAAGACTAGGTCATGTGAATCTGTTATTAATCAAATCTTGTAATATTTTCATCACCTTCACAAATTCATCTAGTTCAATTCTATATAAATTTATTCATATTATGTTTTAATTTTGGATGAGTTCAATTGAAAATAAACATCACAATCAGGTGAATGTCCACATAATTAATCCATGAACACATCAATATATTCCTACAAAATATGTACATAATCAATTCAATTTTCTCCATTCACCTATAATTATTTTTCTTTATATTCCTGTTCAAGAAAAATATAATTATGATGATCTGCATGTGGTAGATCAATATTATAATCAGATAATTATGTCTCCCACATAAGAAATATATAATATATACATCCATTACAAAATATAATATCATTCCCATGGTAAAAATATTGAATTTTAGCTTATGATCATATCATATAGAGGGGTAATGTAAAAGTAAATCATAGGTGTAATCATCAAATTTTAAACCATGGATTAATTTTACATCTTGATAGATATTTTCTGATATATCCTTATGAAAATAATATTTCCACTATGCATCGTAAATGAAAAATCATTCCTCAGTGTGTCATGGGATGAATAATTGATTTTACAGATATTAATGATTTAAAATAGTATATATGACATAAATCAAATAAATCATAAATTTACAATGAAATTATAATGAAATTAAATTTGATCACATCAATATAAAAATAATTATTATTATTATCTTGAGTAATATAACAATATGGGATTTTCTCCCTTATCCTATTCTAATAAAAATTCCCTTGATGATAAGAGTATAGATTAGAATGGTTCTCTATCAAAATATTGTTATATTACTATATATTAACAACTTTTTCTCTCTGATTCATTCATTAGTGTTATAGATTTTATATTCACATATAATTTCTCCCCCATTAACCGTATGCATGTACATTAGTGTTTTATTATAGAATAATTACTTGTTTATTTTTCCATATTTAACTTCTTCTTCTTCCCTACATTTCCTTTTTCTTTCATTCTAATAGTCCCCCTCCATCTACTTATTTCATTTAAATAATAAAATTCATGTAAAAATACTTTTCTATATTTATGACACTTAAAACCAATTCATCACATTATATAATCATTTTTGGGTCTTTTCCCCTTAAGTCACTCGACATAATACCTTCAATGTGATTAAAATTTACAAAACCCTGGTTACATATGTGGATGGTAGAATAATTTTCCAATTTAGAAATATTGTAATTATACATATCAATAATTTCCTCTTCCTTTTTAATAAAATAAAAAATTAAATTATATATCATCTCATTACAATGGATTACTCATACATTTTATTACTAAATATTGTTTATTATTAGCAAAAATATCTATTACCAATCAATATAATCCATCTTAGAAATGAATAATTTTAGAGTATTTAGAATCCTGGTTAAATAAACTACTAAATTCTAAATGATCTAAATCATTTTACATTATGTACTTATCAACTTCTACATAATACATACACAACATACATAAAATAATTCTCTAAATCTAGGGGAAGGGAAATATAAGAAACTGTGGGATCATATACTCACTATGTGTAAATAATAGGGATATCAATCAATGATCATAAGTGAAAATAAGATAATCATAATTTCATTATAATTTTGGATTAATATTACAAAATAAAAAAATTCAATTCATATAAGATATTCATGAATGATGGAATAATGTTTTATCATTAAAAAGACATAATGTCTAATACATACTGCTCTGGAATAATTAAAAAACAACAATGGCCAATGAAAACCTGAAATAAAACATATAAATATGTTTTTAGAATGAAAATCACCATATAAAAATGTTTCCATATTCAAAAATCACTAAAAATTCTATTATTGAATTATGCGTTCACCATATATTCAATCGTTTCTATAATCATAGTTAACTAAAAATACTATCATATTTTGAACTTTCACATACAAAAATGGGTTCACAACATATTCTAGTACACATTATAACATGATATGTACTTCTTTACCCAATTAATTAAGGAGATATATAATTTATGAGAGACCAAAATTATTTGGAAAAATATACATCTATGTTTCACATTATCAAAAATCAGTCATTTGGAAAAATCATAACCCATTCAAAGGATATGTGTTTCATAAAAATTTCTACATTATAATCATAAACCATCCAATGTATAAATTTGTATTATAACATTGTATCATATCCCAATTATATGATATGAAACATAAATATATATAATTAATGTACCACCCCAGGTAAATAAAGAATATGACATTTTCATATTTATCCATATTTGTGAATAAAATATTAATATGACTTTAAAGGGGATGCAATGCTCGATGACGTACCCAACACGCAACAACGAGTTTCTTGGGAATCTTACGTTGCACTCTAATAATAAAATAATATTATTTTAAATGTTAGTTAACATGTAGCCATTGTAATGGCGGTAATGGATAAAAATAACTAAAATATGATTATATATGTTTTTAAATGTTTTTACATTTATCCAATAGAGGATAGAGGCTTAAAATACGAAAAGAATTAAATTTTAGCTGTATATGCCATAGTTTTCACTAAAGGTTCACTTATCACCTTTTGATGTTGAACCATCATTAAATATAGTTTTGTTCACTCGTAAACATTCTTTTGATCCAAATAAAACTCTTATTAAGAATCAGGACATCAAAATTTAATTTGTGTAAATTTTTGGTATCTTTCCGATAAAGTTCATTTTTTAATGAATAGTCTAAAATGTTGTATTTTAATTCAAAACCTCTTTTTAATCTAATTTATTTATATGATTAGATTATATTTTGAATTGGTTTTAATGTGAAATTAGAATATATTTTTACCATTAAATCCAATAGTGGTCGTTGAAATTAATTTCACTTCGAAATCAGACTTAAACCAGTGTCAATCTTTTGATACTTATTATTTCATAAAAACATGCTATTTGCTCTGACATGGGGAATTAATTATTAAATTAATTAATGTGACTTATAAGTTTTGAATTTTGTAAAAAAGACTTCATTTTTGAATTCGGAATATAAAATATAGCTTAGGGTGAATTTTTTAGATTTTTCTGAAAAACATCAATTTTTGATGAATAGTGACACCACTAAGTGGTACTTATAAAAACTAATTTTTCCGTTTAAATGAAATTTTGCTATCTTTGGGTTTTTAATTTCAAAAATATGACATAAATTGTTTTCATTAAGAAGTAAAATGTGGTTCAATGGGATAAAAATAATTTTTGGTGAATAGTAACTTATTAAGTTTTTAATCGCGATTAGAGGTAATTAGTGTAGTTTAAGGTAAAAATAATGTTTTAATAATATAAAATGAACTTGACACATGTCCTAAACTCATTTTATGTGTAATGGACGACCAATACAAGCCATGGGTCAACTTGTGGACCCCATGGATCCACTTTGGTTGGGAAATGATATAAATAACTTCTAATTTAATGTAAAAGTAAAAAATGACACAAACATGATATGTTTTACTAAAACAATATTTAAGTGGAGTTATAGAAGTCATAATTTTTATTATAAATAGTAATTGGAAAGATAAAAAGATATCCTAAATCATAGTAAATTTTTTATAATTTTTAGACATTAAATAAATAAAATTATATATGACATTATAATGATGCAGTGATGACATCATTATCTAACGATTTAAATAAAATGAGAAGATAATGTAAACTCTAGGACCTACACATGGCCAAAACCAATTGGATGGGTGGATTTCGAACCCTTATCACCTTATACACTAATTATATCAATTTAGGACCTTTTAAAACCGAAAAACATTTTCAAATAAAGTAATATTTCTTACTTTCCAAAAGTTCCCCTCCTCTCCTCTTATAAAAGGCCCCCACCTCTACCTCATTTCACACACTCATCATGCCTTTGGCTCGGCCAACCCCTGCTCATTTACTCTCTCCACATACCTCTCCTCATCTTAGAGGATTCCCTTTGGGAAGAATCCTTTCAAAGGAAGCCTTTAGGCTCAAATCAAAAGGAGTTACACTTTTAAAGGTAATTCATTCTCTCATGTTCATTTGATTTATTTTGCTTCTCCAACCCCCTAAACTCTTTTTATTTTCTTCTTTTGTAACAACAACAGTATCTTCAATATATTAGGATGTTGTTATAAGATTTATTAGAGATACACTCTCACACAACTACATCAAATGGTTAAAGAACATACGGTTTCCGTGGATGGTGAAATTCTGCCTCCCGAAACGATGATTGTTCAATACTCATTTAACACCTTCAAAGGTGGCCATTATGATGTCACTATTTTTATATATGATATATAATATGTTTATGTTTTACTTATGCTTCTGTATTTTTCATTTGTGTCTTACCTTTATGGCTTCCATTATGGGTATACGCGATATCTTCATTTTAGGAAATGCGGACTACCACCCCCTCAAAGTGATGTGATTCGTTAATGCCATATGTGGGACGTATAAAGGATGGATTTAATGTTATTATATATGATGTTATACTGGAATTATTATATACCTCTATATCATTATTACTTCTTTCCATTAAAGTATGAGATAGAAATGAAAGTAGCGTTAATGCGTACGTACGGCTTACCGTCTCCATGAACGGTGCATTTCATTTCTTATCCCCAAATGTAATGTACTATTATAAGTACATATCTATAATGGATATATATGATGAATGATAAATCTAAATGATGAATATAATTATGTAATTAAAATATACATACCTCTCATTTAGTTTTAATTCCATTAATATGACAATGAAATGAAAGTAGCGTGCATGCGTACGTACGGCTTACCGTCTCCATGAACGGTGCATTTCATTTCTTACCTCTAAATGATTATGTAATATTATAAATACGTGTATATTATGGATATATATGATATATATGATATCCAAATCAGGAATTTCATTCTGGATATAATGAACCTTTGACCACACGAACAACATGTAATTGTAAGAAGTCCACTTTCGACTTAAGAACCAAATATCGACAAAACAAATATTATTAACTTAAATGATTACATAATGTTTATGACATGGTAATAAGTGATATAAAAGGAATAATGAACTTGAAATAGGTTCTTAAGGAAGTAAAAATTAACTCATGTTTATTATTCAGGACGTTAAAGAATGATCGAGTCAAGTCGGACCCGAGGTAAGGGATCCTACACCTCTCTTTCTTTTTAATTACACTCTTTTATGTCATTCCTTTTAAAGCTCATCTTTATTGTTATTGGGATGATATTTTATATTAAATTTACTTTAAATTTTATGTTCTTGTGATTAGAGACCCTATTCTCTCTCATCAATCCATTTTGGAAGTTTTGAGTGGCGCCGTTAGGCAGCCGAACTTTCGTAAGAGATCTAACCTCTATCTTTCTTTTTATGTACTCTCCTTTATGTCTCTTCTTTTAAGCTCATATTTGTAATGTTGGGGGATGTTATTTTATATTCCTATTTCTGTAAATTTTATTCTAATGTGATGAGATACCCTATTTGATCTCATCAAACCATATTCGGAAGTTTTATGTGGTGCCGTTAGGTTGCCGAGTTTTCGTAAGGGATTTTTCATCTCACTTTTATTCCCTTTAGATTTTTGCTACATTTTCCACAAATTCCATTGAGTTGTGTATGTACTTCCCATTATTCTACTCTTTGTGTAATATACTTTCGTTTATGAGTATTTATATCAATGATCTATTGTCCTTCTTTCATGGGGTGTATGTTTTGAAAGATACCCAAGTCGGTAAGGGAACCTTTCACGCTCCTCTTTTTAAAAGACTTATTTTGTTGGGTCTTTTAATTTACATATTTTTATATTGGGATATGTTCTCATATATCCTTATTGATGTAAATTTTATGTCCAAGTAATGAGATACACTTTTTATCTCTCATCAACACATTTTGATGTGATGTCGTTAGGCTGTCAAGGGAACTTTTTAACCCAATTTCGATTTCTTTGGGTTCAACATGTAGTCATTGAATATGCCATCCATTGAATATGTGTGAATGACCTATTATTGTTTTACACTTAATATCCATTTATATTTGGTGTAATTATATTTGTCACACATATTTTTGAGATTGATTTGTCTTTAATTTAAGGATACCTTCTTTATAAGGGATTTCATCACATTTGACATTTCTATTGAGGGTTCATTGTTGTTATGCACCAATTCACTCTTATATGGTGTATATACTGTCCTTTGGAGTATTATATCATGAATCCTTTATTCTCATGATATTATAATGTTCTTACTAAATGTTATTCCTCAATTATGGTACTCTAGTGTCTCTAATTTTGGTAAAACCCCTTCAACCAAAATATCGCTTTAAATGTTATAATTATTTGTTCTTGTTAATATCCATGTTTTCAAAATGGTTTTAAGGATTTATTTATATGGATATTAATGGTTTAAAATTTTAAGCTTCAAGGTGGTATGAGACACTTTGAATAAGAAAACTCTTTATTAAATGTTTTAAATGGTTTTGGAAATGGTTTCTTTTTGTATGGATTCATTATTTCAAAATACAAAAATGTTATATTGTGATTGATATGTGGAAATGTTTTGTTTCCTTTAGGCATGTTTTATGTGATACGTTTATGTTATGGTTCTAGGGCATTGTTATGAAAACGGATGGTTCCGTGATAAACTATGGGCGGGTGAGCCCGATATAGCTATCCAATGCATTGGGTAACGCGAAGGAGTGAAACGTTAAGGTTTCTCCGAAGAGATTTAGGGAATATACTGTGATGGGTATTCCAAACGTAACCAAGAGGGTTACTCCCTACGTAAGAATGTTATGAATGCCTCAAGTTACCTTTATGTATTATGATTTCTATGATTTATTCACGATTTGATGACGTATGTTAAAGTGCCTATGTTTTTTGGGTAAAGTATTATTTCATTCTTATGTATATATGAACTCATGTTTCCTTTCCATATTTTTATAACCCTTACTGAGCTTTTTATGCTCATCCCATGTTTTTGAAATGTTTTTCACAGGTCAAGGGAAAGGTACATGATGTGATGATAGTGTCAAGGATGTGTCAATAAAGAATCCATGTTTTATTTTCAATACGTTTCCATTGATGGGAAGAATGAATATTTTCTTTTATGTAACCACTTTGTTTAAATGTGGAATGTAATGCAAGTTTCATGATCCAATTCTCTAAAATTCTAAACCTAAAAAGATCCTCAATGTGTAATCTTGTAATAATTCAAGATTATGTAAGGTTTAAGGCTGGGGCCTTATATTTAAAATTAAAATACATTTATTGATAACTAGCACATTAGTTGAGGAGGATAAATTTTTTATCTGAATTCACTTTCGTAGAATATTAAAATCTAAAAAATATCATATAAAACATGATATTTTAAAATATTAAAGGATAATTATAATATATGAAATTATGAAATTATTATTTATTGTGATGGTATTATTTATTTAAGTGGTTTTAGTTAAAAAAATCGTTCACATTTTATGTGGAATTTCAAAATTACACTTCTTGGAAAATGGTAAGAATTTAACTTTTACACTATCGCAATTAATATAATGTATAGTAAAAAATTTCAATAAGGAACAATTTTATTATAGTAAAAACATTCTAGAAATTAATTTAATGAAAATATGGACATAGTAGAAAATATTTCTAACTAAACGTGAAAATAATTCTAGATTTCAATGAAAACATTTATTCAATTACTTGAGTACTAAATTAGAGGTAAATGAAAGGAAAACCATAAATGAATAATAATAAATATTATTGAGTAAAAAAATGTTCTATATATATCATATAATTTCATCATCAATTTTTTTTATCATAACTAATTTCATTAAAAATGAGATTGTAATATAAAAAACATACATCAAGTGCTTCATTCATCTTAATAATCTAATATCATATAAATTAAATTTAACATTATTATAGATATATATAAAAAAACTATTTCCAGACATGATTTCATTAGAAATATTTATTTATATTTCATTAAAGTGCATTATTTTTAATAATCCTTTTGGATGTTATTTACTTTTTTTCATCTATCCATTAGTTCATAGGTCATTGTCCTTTAATTCTTATCTTAGTTCCCTCATCTCATACATTTTAGTAAATATATAAATATAATATAATATAATATATTTATATTTATATTTATATCAATTCATATAATGTGGTGATGAAAATTTAATTACATTACTACAAAAAGAAGTTAGTACCTGTGTAAACACAAGTGATGTTTCCATTTTTCGGATGATTGAGTATATAAATTTAATATATTAATTCACTATTATTGGATTATTATTATGTCACGAACCTAATCTGGTCTCCACCAAAATTGGAACCAATCCAAATCTATGAAAAGGCCCGAAGGTCATTCCTTATCCCCATGGGATGGAACAAGTGCCCAGGTGTCATATATTTTGGATTGGTAATGATTTACCCAAATATGGGAACATGAAACAAAAAAATGATAAAGAAAATCTGAAAAATTCATACCAAACAAGATTAAGAAAAATTATAGAAATGAATACATATTTCTAATCATAATATAATATATCTGAATAAACAAATAATTAATATCAATATATCCCCAAGGAGTCTACACGACAACGGGTCATCCACCACAAGTTGTATCCACAACGCCACACCATGGATAAGAACTAACACCTTGAACCTCCATCACCCAAATCCTTTCCAATACCTATTTCAAAAATAAAAATATATACTTACACCCCAGGGGTGTACTTAGTGTGTGATACTATGTACAATAAGATACAACCAAGTGATTCCATATAAAAAACAATACAAGATAAAAAGCATGGAATGTTTTGATAAATAAGTGGTAGTAGAAATAATTTCTAAAGAATGAATCATTTAAAAGTAAAATGTTTTCAAATGTAATTGTTCAAGAATGAAAACATTAAAATAAAACATGTAGGATACAATATTTTCCATAAAAACCCACCATATTCCAATGATTAATAGACAGGATTCAATGAGCATCAATCTCAAGAACACACTTTGGCACTATGTAGTCACATTCCCCATGTACCTTGTACATCAGTGTATTATAACAATAGAAAAATATTTTCTCATTCACGCACCAGTAGTAGGGAACATACCCATAACCTATTAGTAACCAATAATCATCAACATAGTTTTTTATTGTTTTCTTTATCCATTTTCTCTATGAAACAGTGATAAATCCCATCCGGATCACTAGCGTACTAGTACATATCTGCCCTCCTAGGTAGCCAGGTTTCCTCCATTATGCTAAAACCATTTTATCCTGATAACAAAATCCAATATCACATAAAAAACTGTTCTGGTCATAATAGTCTCAAGACAGTATATAAATATGTTTTCCACCACTTTCAACACTCAATAAAACCTTTTAGCTTTCAATAAAATAACATCACAAAACATAACAATGTTGTACACACAAAATTCATTAAAAACCACAAATTAAACACCATATGCATCCCCATATTCAATAAAACAAAATGTTCAAAAACCAAATCATTTCTATAAACGAATTACTTGATTTATAAAACAACCCCATTTGTCATAACATTAAATTGACATGTGAAAACCCAATTTAACACAAAATTAGTACCGAAAAATCATTTAGTAACAAAAATCACTAAAACCAAATTTTAAAGCAAGGATAATTGTTTATAAGTGTGATTAAAATAAAAATTCAGCAAATATAACACATTTAGCATTGATTACTCATGGAATCATCTACCGAAAATGTCAAAACCCATGAATCATTGTGCAAAAATTAAACTGCACCACCGCCGCACAATAGGAGACATAGGTCAAGCCAAAAACCAAAATAATAGACCATGAAGACTAGGATAAAACCCTAGGATCAAAACACTACCTATAGTATATATGTAACTTCAAGAATAAAGGATGAATCCCCATGAAAAAGGAATAATCTCAATGAAATTTGAATTAATAAGGAAAGAGACCCAATTTCGTTATGTATCAAGAATAAATCACCGCAAATACTCTAGTATATTAATTAAATAACATAAAAAAATTAAAGTGAGGTTTTAATATTTATTATAATGTCATATGAGAACTGAAATGGGGGAAATAGAGTAAAAATTGAAGAAATTATGAAGGAAACTAGTTAACATTTCATATCTGGACGATTTGAGATTGCCTAAGAATTTTTTCTTTAATTTGTGAGGAAAATGAGATCCAATGAGGGGGAATAGAGAATGAGTGAAATGGGATGAAAAATTAAAGACATATAAAAGAAAAAAATTGGGATTTAAATATGGAAAATAGAAAATGGTTTGGCCCAAATAATGAAAACTCACCATTTCCTCCAAAAATGCATTGGTATCGTCAAAAAAAAAAGAATATAAATTAAAGGAAATTTACCCTTAAATAAGTGATGGATTTTATAATTATCCCCAAAATGAAGGAATTTACGCACAAGAATGTCAACAGGAAGCTTGATCAGAAAATAAGAATGGGTGGTCTTTTTCAAAACACAACTTCTTATACCAATTCGCATGTGTATCATTCCAATGTTGCCAAAGAACTCTGACCAGTGGAATAGAAATTCACTGAATAAAATTTTCTTGAAAGTCATGTATTCACACTAGCCACTCAAAATATAGATAAATCAGGCACTATATTCTACTCTTCCCAATTTAGTGTATGTGATGGATCCGGGATGTATTACTTCAACTAGGAGACATGGAAGAAGTCATAGATGGAAGTCAACTAAGATGGTAAGGTTAACCTATATGGCACCTTTCCAATATGCTCAATGATCTCAAAAGGTCTAAAATACCTTGGTGTCAGCTGCCCTTGCTTTCCCAATTAATGATGGGCCAGAATATGGGCCACATTCAAGAATACCTTGTCACCCACAGAAAACTCTAGGTCTCAATACCTCTGGTCAACATATGATTCATGGAGACTATAATCTGTCAATAAGTCCTTCCTAATAAACTTGACATTCTCAGAAATCTCCTACACCAGACTTGGCCCCAGCTATGACGTCTCACATACCTCATCCCAACACAAGGGAGACCGACAAGGCCGACCATGGAGAGCCTCCAATTGAGCAATTCAAATCAAGGATTGGTTACTAATATTATAATCATAACCAAATATTCCCAAATTGCTATCCGAGGAACCTCCAAATTACAGAACACATGCACGGAGCATGTCCTCCAAAATCTGATTCTCCTGCTCTATCTGACCATCCATTTGAGGATGGAATGATGTTCTCTTCTTAATATGAGACCCCAAGGCTATATGAATTCCTACCTAAAAGTATGAAGTTAAATGGGGGTTCTTGATATGAGAGAACATGTGATGGTACACCATGAAATCTTACCAACTCCTGATGATACTAACGGCCCAATTCATCCACTTTAGCTATATATCTGATCAGAATGAAGTGGGATTATCTGTTTAGATGATCAACCACCACCCAAATGGAATTCATACCACAAGGTGTACGAGGCGAGCCAAAAATGAAGTCCATGGATCCCACATCCCACTTCCACGTAGGAATGGGTAATATATGGAGAAAACCTGAGGGCCTTTTATGCTTTTTTTCACATGCGGGCATATGTAGCATCTAAACACGAAGTCTACGATGTCTCGTCTTATACCAGGCCTCCAAAACTGCTGAATAACATCATAACACATCTTCTTAGAACCTAAATGGACAACCCACTCAGACTGGGTCTGTCATGTATCAATAACTTTCGCAGAGATAATGACACTATTGAATGGCCCTTGAACAATAAGATACCATCGTGAGAAAAATCCCAATAAGAAGATGTCTCCCCACCAAAAAGAAACTGATTTAGCCACTGAAAAATCTCAACACTAGGTTGTTCTTGATGAATTAACTCCACCATATAAGGAGTCAACTTAGTTCTTGTTAAGAACCCCCACCCATTTTACTCGTTGGTCTTCAAATGCATATGAGCAAAGCGCCCCATAAAAGTACCCCCATCACTGGAATTCTTCAAAACCTATATTGAATCTCTAGTACTTGAGGCTTCAGACACAACGTTACACATTCTTAGGGTATAAGAAATTTCAAAGTCAAACCCTTGCATATACACGATCCAACACCACTGTATCATGTTGAGGTCATTCTACAGTAACATATAGGCCAAGATTTTGTGATCATACTAGACCAAATACTTCTCCCCAAATAGTTAGTGACACTAACTCTTCAAACCATGCATCACAGGTGCTAACTCCATGACGTGGGTCAGGTAATTATTTTTGTGTGGTCATAGTTCGCGAGATCGTTATGCCACCACATGATAATTTTTCATAAGCGGGAACACAAGACACATACCTGAAGCATCACAATACACCACATACCCCTTTTTAGACTAAGAAAAAATATGAATGGGGGTGGTATTCATACACCACATCAACTCCTTGAGTGATTCCTGACATTCTGGGTCCCATACAAACATCACCCCTTTCCGGGTGAGCATGGTAATTAATGAAACAAGCCGGATTAGTCTTGAACAAACTGCCTGTAATAATCATCCAGGCCAAGAAGACTCCTGATATTTAACATGTTCTTCAGCTGGTCCCATGAAATAATCACACTAATCTTCTTAGTGTCCATCTAAAACACTTTCTCTAAGATCATGTGCCCTAGAAATTTAACTTCCCAAATCTAGAAAGAGAATTTGGAAAACATTCCATAAAGATGATACTAACGTAAATTGCCCAGAATGATCAGCAAGTGATTCTCATGTTCCTCCTCATATTCCGAATAAAGTAGTATGTCATCCAAAATACCATGAAAATTTAATATGGATATTTATGGAACACCCTATTCATGATTTCCATGATGACTGTTGGAGCATTAGTCAATCTGAAGGGCATGACCAAACACTCAAAGTGGTCCTAACTACATTGGAACACTGTCTTTGGGATATATGCCTCTTTCACCCTAAGTTTATGATGGACCTTACACATGTAGATTATAGAAAACCACCATTCCCCCTTTAACTGATCAAATATGTAATATATTTGGGGGAACTAATATTTTTTCTTAATAGATATCTTATTCAACAAACGTTAGTCAATACAAAAATGGAGGGATCTGCCAGCCTTTTTTAAAAACAACAAAGGAGAGTCCCTAGGAGAGATTCTCAAAAACATTAATCCTTTGGATTTTAAGTCATCTAGCTATATATTTAATTCCCTTAGCTCATTGGGGCATAAGCGATATGAGGTAAGAGATATTAGCTTTGTTCTGGGCACATGATAAATCATGAACATTGTATCCTTATCCGAGGGAAAACATGAAAATCATCTGAAATTATATCTATAACTCTTCAACTACATGAGGTAGTCCACCAATATATGCATGACCATATTCCTCTACTGCAATCTATTATAAATGAAAATCATGATCTCCCAACTCTGGGAGTGGATGACTCGCACCACTCAACTAAGGATCCCATTCCCTGTGAAAAACATGACAACCCCCATCAGGTGTTGTGAAACTCACTCACTTCCTTTAGGAATTTATGTGTGCATGGAAGTGTACAATATAGTCCATACAAAGTATTATGTCAAAAAATTCAATATCTAAGACCAAGAGGTCCCACTCTATCTCAACCCCTGAGACAGAAAGTGCACACGACATGCACCCGAGACCCTGGTCCATATTCTTTACTAGCGGTGTCACTAACTAAATCGTAAAATAAAAAAACTCTATTGGAAAATTAATGGTGTCCACAAAACAGGGTGAAATTAATAAAACAGAGGCACTCGTATCAATAAGAGAATAATATATAGAATATTAAATCAAAATGGTAACTCGAACGATCGGTGGTCCTACCACTGATCCTGCCAGTGCCTAATCTACTACATGGAGATGTCCAGGCTCTACACGAGGATGACCGATAATATTTTTTTGTTTCATAAAATCGATATACCAAGAAGTTGAACCATCCCTATGACCATGAAAACTAAATTAAGCTTCCCCCGTCCTCGACTGTTCCAACTGAGCTGGCACTCCTCTTGAAACCACTAACATTTCCTACCTCTGAAGTAGGCGTGGCACCCCTCAAAATCGTAGAAAGTTACCCATATCAAGTCATTGATAATAGGGATTCAGAGGAAGTTGGAATGTTTGTCAGATGTGCCATGATCTCCCAAACTAGTTGCACATAACTGATCTCACATCAGAAGAAACATATGAAAAATTCTCGGAAGAGAGGCCTGAACTACCACCTACCTTATTCACATAATCCTTCCTCATCCATTTCTTCTTGGATGTGCTTCCACTTCCCACTACTGATACTATCCCAGAAAAGTTATCCCTCAATTTTTTCTCAATATCCACCATGCATGCCCAATCAACAACCTCACTATAGATCCTCATCTTAAACAATAAAACATGGGAGTATATCTCTAGTCATAATCCATTCTCAAACCTATGGTCCTTCGCATGCTCATTAGAATATTTTTAAAGAGCATACTGATCTTGATCAGTGAAATATTTGGCATACATCATCACATTATGATCCCCCTGAATTGGATCCATGAACTCTCGGGACCTAGCATGTGACTAGACCTCAGGGCAGTAGTTTCCATTGAAGACGACTTTGATGTCTCTCCAACACATCTGCTCATTCATCCCAGTTCGAAGTATCGATTCCCACCACCTGCAGTTGGGACCCTATAACAAAAAAGTGGCACACTTCACCATGTCCTCCATGGATTTGTATTGGAAATCGTTCATGTGCTCAATAGTTTTGAGCCATTCCTCTTCTTCATGGGGTTCTATGCTACCTCAGAAAGTAGGAGGACTATTTTTTAGCAACACTTCGGCCTTGTCCTTCATAGGGCCACTCTTGTCTTCTCTAATATGAGAAAAAAAGAACTGGTCCATTTATTAGAGTCTAGATAGCACGAACCAAATCCTTTACTAACCTCTGATCATGTGTTGTGGGAGAAATCTCTTCAGCATCCACTCGTGGGTGTATGGGAACATTCTGGGGAGGCATGTTGCAATAAAAATGAAGCACTCGCAAGATCGAAAGTAAGTACAACAATTCAGAAAATTTCATCAATGTCATAAAATATAAATAATCCCAACATATTACAACGATAAAAGAAACAACTACCCCTCCACCACCTGATGTCCATGTGTAGTCTATAACCCACACGTCTCTCTTAGAAGTGAGGTCAAACAAACAATTCCAATTCCCTTGGTTACTCGAGGTCTTCCAAGAGAGGTGCATGCCACGAACCCTACACATGACCAAAACTCTACGTCCCTACTTTCCTAGCTCCTACCTATCTTAACTCATCTTAAATTAATAATATTACCCAAAAACATTAACATCCTCTGATACCATTTTGTCACAAACCGAATCTAGTGGCCGCCAAAACCGACAACAAACCTGGCCTTCAATAAGGCCCCAAGGGTGTACCATATCACCAGTGGCTGGAAAAAGTGCCTTTGTATCATATATTTTGGTTTGGGAATGATTTATGTGAATATGTATACATAAAAATCAAATGATATAGATAAACCAAGTGTGAAAAGTTCATGCCAAACATGACTTAAACAAAATCCAGAACTGAATACATAGGTCTAAAAAATACAATAGGTCCAAATAAAAAATGAAATAGTAGAACAACAACCCCCAAGGACTCTACATGACAAGTGGTATTCATCCACAATCCTTATGTACAATGCCACAACATGGATAGGAACTAACACCCCGAACCACAATCCCCCAAAGCCATTCCCTTACCCATTTCAAACATGAACAAGTCGGTATACACCCAAAGGGTGAATGTAGGGTGTGATACTAATCCCATTAGTATACCACAATTATATTCCTTAAAGAAAATAATATAATAGAAAGAGCATTTCATTTTTGATAAACAAGAGGTTGTGGAAATAATTTCATAGCATGAAACTTTTAAATGTAAAAAACTTTTGAAGGTAATTTTCAATGAAGGATAACATTCCAAAAAAACAAGTAGGATGATGTATTTTCAAGAAAAAACAACCATATTACAAAGATAAATAAACCAGATTCAATGATCACCAATCTCGGGAACACCCCTATGCACTATGTAGTCTCGGGCCCTACATACCTCATTCATCGGTGTGTAGTAACCATATGAAAATATTTTCTCAATCATGAACCACTAGTAGGGAACATACCCATAAAATATTGGTCCCAAATAATCATAAAAACGTTTTCTAGTGTTTTGATTATCCATTTTCTTAGGGAAACATAGATAAGACCCATCCAGATCACCAGTGTACTAGTACATATTCACCCTCCTAGGTACCCAGGGTTCCCTTATTGTTCTCAGACCATTATTTCATGATACCAAATGCCATTATCTAATTAAAACATCACTTATGGTCATAAGAAACTAAAAATAGTACATACAAATGTTTTTAACCTCTTACACCACTCAAACAAAACCTTTTGGATTTCAGTAAAATATCTTCTCAAAACATAAAAATGTTTTTATCACCAAATCTCTTGAAAACCCCCCATTGAATACCATGTGAAAATCCATATTCATCAACAAACAATATTTTTAACTAAAATAATTTATATAATCCCATTACTTTATTTATTAAACATTCCCATTAGGAATAACATAAAATAATCTTGTCAAACACCCTATTTAAAACAAAGTTGGTACCTAGAAATAATTTACTTAATAAACATCACCAAAACGAGAATTCACAGCCACAAGATTGATTTAAAAGTGCGCTAAAAATAGAAATTCAGAATATATAACTCATCTATCACTAATTTCCCATAGAATCACCTACCGTAAATCTCAAAACCCTTGAATATTTTTTTGAAAATTAAACTGCAGCACCGCCGCACCATAAGGGACATAGGTCAAGCCTAAAACCAAAATAATAGACAAACAAAACTAGGATCAATCCCTAGTATATAAACCCAACCTATTATATATAATAAAAATCCTGAAAATTGTATGAAACTCCATGAAAAAGGAGGTATCTCTAGGATAATTGAATGATGAAGGAAGGAGACCCAATAAATTGAGGGATCTTGAATAAATCTCCCGAAATACACCAATAGATGAATTTACAAATAGAAAACAATGAATGTTAGAGTTGAATAAGGCTGATAAGATCAAGTGAGATCTTAAATGGGGGGGAAAGAGAAATACATGAATGGGTTATAAAGGAAAAACATACCTCTTCAAATCTGGAAAATTTGAGAAATCCTCAGAAGATCTGCCCTAATTCACAATGAAAATGAGCTTGAAAGAGGGGGAAAATAGAATGTGAGGAAAGTGTTGAAAAAATAATAAGTTAAAAAGGAAAAAATTTGTTTTTAAATCTCTAAATGGGATTCACGGTTTGGCCCAAATTATGGGAACTTACCCTTTGCAACAAAAATTCATGGGAAACCCATACAACAATGAAAGAATGGATATTAATTGAAATGTACCTTTAATATAAGTCATGGATATGACATATTGTATAATTATATATATATATATATATATATTAAATCTAACATTGTAGATGACCATGAAATATGTGGAAGGATAATTAATCAAATAACTATGAGGTTGTTGAAGTCTAAGCATATTCATAACCAATATGTTCATATATTATTTGATGTATATGAACTTATAAAAGGTTTTTCTTCCATCATATGAAAATATATTATTATTTGTTAATCATAAGTATTCATTTGTTTTTTATTATGATATATTATAATATATAAAATTTATAGAACATGGATTATAATTTTTCATCCTTTTTGAGGAATCTCTATGAAATAATCCTTAATACATGATTTATTTATCTTAATAAATGACATGATGATATATTATGAAAGGAAAAAATATAAGAATGGTATTTAGTATGTATTTTCAATGATAGAAGGTTTAATTATTTTTGAAAGGGATGAGAAGAGGTCTCACTTTATATGGGGGGGATGGACACACATGGAATTTCTAGAAGTTTTTCAATGATATAAGATCACATTCATTAGGTAGTGGAACAAAATAGTATGTATCATCAACGAACTAGGAGCCACTAAACTAGTTCTCTAAGCCATGTCCCCATATGTCCTGACACGCGCCTCCCTGTACGCCATAAGTTTCCGACCAACGATGTGGGTCTAATGTGTGAAATGGGGAGACTATACCCTATTTACCGGAGTAATACACTAGAGAAAAATATATAAATATTGGAAACAATGTGAAACAACAAAAAAACATACAATCCAGAGATCTCCCAACATAGTAAAAACCATAATTCAACATTAACAATTTCATGATATACTAGTAGTGAATGTGAATAAAACCAAAAAAAATTACAAATGGACAAATCCACTAATAGGTCCTAACTCTCAGTTCTGTTCTTTTCCATTTATATTCCATTTCTAACTCAATATCCTAGAGTAGGGCATTTCGCTTATCTAGACCTTCTACCCATAAATCTACTCTGGTGCCCAATAGTGAATTGAGTAGTGTGTGAGTACAAAACTCAGTAGGCCACCACTAATGATATCTAAAAAATATACATTCTGATAGATTGTGCATGTATGTACAAAATAAATAGTAACTAAGCATTTGACAGTTTAGGTGCTAATAGATAACAAGGTACATTAAATTCATGAGTAGATTTTATCGAGATTCTATTTCTTATACCATTTTTAATACATAATCAATTTTAACACATGTTTATTTGGTTAGCCATATACACCATTTGTACATGGGTCAACAGAAATTAATTTCTATACATAGGGGAGATAATTCGAGTCCTTATCTCACTAGGGTTACCCATATCACATCAACTCGTTATCCTCACCTTGAAGCCTCAGTCTGTGTGGAATGAAACTATTAGGGGAATAGATCCTTTGTCCCCTTCCCTAACCCATGAATTTATGGGTGGATTTTGGAGCATTAGTTGAACTAGACCATTGGTCAAAGAACATCATATCAATACCCCACTCTACCCACGCATGTGCAAAATCTAATTTATCAATGCACCACAACAATACAATAACACAATCCAACATTACCAATTCCATTGGTAAATCACAATACAAAATAACATGGCAATTGATACCATTCCCTAACCCATTAACACATTTAATAATGACAATTAATATCCATTTATCTAAATTCTAAATCTCATGTGTTAACCCCTTAAGTGAATTCAACAACCCCATACATTAGAAAATATTCATCAATTTCCATATATTAACCCACTTATCCCATTCATCACTTAATAAAAAATACCCCTTACACACTCAAGTACAATTATAAAATCACATAACAGAACCACTTTATTACATCCAATCATTTAGTTGTACCACATAATTACCATGTATTAATATATTCCACATATTCACCCATTCCCATGTTTCTTCTCATTAACATGTTTACCATTTCTTATTACATTACCGATTACATGTAAACTTTTTAATATGCACTAATCACCATATTAATTTTTAACCAAAATTTATTAAACCATCGACATAATCTATTTGGACCCAATAACCATATCTCATGTAATAACAGCAACACCTAATACCCTTATCTCATTAGGAATATCTATAGTCATTCCATTTACAATATAATCAACCATTAAAAAATTTTCTACATAGGATTCACGCATTACTCGACAATCCTTCACTTAACCCTACCACTCTCTAGGTTCGAGATTTCCAACACACCCCAGGGATGGCCCTAAAATGGTCATGTCATCTACTTCGAATCCCATGGGGTTCATGAGGTTTCATTTGGTCACATAAACAACCATTTTTATTAAACAATCCAATAAAACCGTGGACCCAATTAGGGAAAAAAACAAATTCAAGCTTCTATGCACAAATATAAATAAAAATATTGGATAATACTTATAGGCCACATATCTCGAATCTAATGATGAATATGATCTTAATCATGGACATGGATCAAGATTCAAACACCCATTGAATCTGTGACATATGTTTCCTCAATTAAAGAGGGTTTTTGGACTTCAAATGGATATGGAAGAAACAACAAACCATTATCCAAAAAAGTTAATAAATAGGACTTTTAGACATACCATGGGCCTCAATGCGCAACCAACGGTTCTCCAAAAGGCCAAGAATAGAAGGAGAAAGACCCATGGGAAGCATGGTTCATCCAAGCTAGAAACTTTCTTTGAAAATGGTGAAATGTGGGGAAATTACACATTCTGGTTTAAAATCCCCTGATGGCATATTTATAATTTTCACAAAAACACCGGGTGGTTAATTTTACCCCATTTTTTCAAACAGTGTGCAAACCGTGCATGATAGACTATCCAAAAAATCTCCTTCTCATGGTTTCTTGGGAATTCCACAGGGTTTTTAGAACCAAGGACCAATCACACATAAACCTATGTCCCTGGATACTGGGTTACCTAGGACTCCTGTATGGTTTGTGTTAACTATGCACAAACCATGAATCTTTCCCGGGGATTCCATTTTATTCCTCGTTTCATGTCTTGAACCCCCATAACACCCTCGATCCTTCAGATTTACATTGTAAAACACATATTTAGTCAAATGAAAGAGTCCAAAAAATACTTAAACAAAAACATAGCACAACAATATCTGCTATATTAAAACCTTCCCACCTTATAACAGCTTGTCCTCAAGCTTCTCTTCCAGGAATCACTATGCTTTCATAACTAGAGGTTATTACAATATGTCATCACATCCATTCCCATCTTCCCAATTTCAGGTTTCAAATCACAAATCCCACTGAACAGGGATGTAGGGAATAGAATATCCCCTCATGTCTTACTTTCCACAACCACAACTTGAACTGAAAACTCATCCAAGATGAATCTACATAAACCATACCCAACCACTAATAAGTCACAAAGAAAATGTAGACAAAAGTTACTAACTCACTAGACACAGAAACATTGCACACATCATCATATCATCATGGGGGAACCAATCGACACCCCTTCGGTCTGGTCCTCTTCGCAACGGAAGACCCATATCACTTGGCGGAATTTTCCTTAGTTTTCCCCCAACTATATTAGTGACCAAACTCAATATATACCATATTATAATGCATGGTCCTTTCAACCACATCTCCAAACATACATTGATTCACTAATTTTGTGGAATTATCACCCAAATTGCTGGACAATATTCACATCACCTAACGTGTTCCGACTCATCATTCCCAGACATTAATTGAGGAATTGCCCTGCATCTACATCCATTCATACCATCTAACCCATTGGGTGGACATTCCTATATTATCCATTCATGTAAAATGTTAAACAAGACCTCAAATGGGTATACCATCATTTTAAAAAGACACTTTCTGGTATAACATGAACCAGAAGGTGGCTAACTCTCACCACACCCACTCATGTTTACCATCTTTGTTCAGACCACACCCGACTGGCTTGTCCCAAAACACCCACCATCCAATGATGCAATGTTATCCCTTTATAACCCTCCCAAGGTGCTTATTGACATGAATCATGTCATTTTAATCCTACAAACTGACTACGGTAATTTAATGAATTAATTTATAATTCCATCACCAATGCATTATCATCCTCTAGACTGTCATTGGGAATCACTTTAAGCATGAATCCACATCACATGGAAAAGGTGATCTCAACATAAATATGTTATAAAAAAACACAAGGATAAATTTCATGAGTCTAGCTCCAATCTTCAATAGGATTGTAGAACACAGACACTCTTGCTACGTCCTATTGTCATATCCAACCACACCTTTCTTCGACTTCAGTAGAGACATCACAATATTGACATAGTATCACCCTAGGATCGAGGCCAACATATGGTGCATTAGTCACCACATCCAAGTCTCACATTCCCTCTTTGAGGAACCCATCATGCACCTCACATGTTCCTCATTGGAATCCTCATGCAATTACATCAACTCAATGTTCTCCTCTCCACATCCTGGACAAAATTATCGCTCCCCAACTTAAGAGTGTCATTATAATTTCTCTCTATGAGGACTTCCAGCTACCACATCTTATACTCGATCACAAGTAAAACCCCAATAAATAGACATGGCCATCTGGATTTTCACAAAACAAGAATACTAATATCACCTAGAGCCCATTCATGGAATCCGTGAATGGTACCCATGGAATTTGTCGACACTTAGTCCATCCCGAGGATCTCACCCAAAGCCATATATGGTCTACATCCCATCATAAAGCTGCACATACACAATTCAATGTGCCTAAAATCCTTGATATCCCTTACCTAACCAAACACCTTCATGTCACTTTGCATAAATCTAGAGGTTCTCAGTGTACCTGGGATGACATCAAGATATTTGGCAAGATCTTCACTAGATGATGCGTTCTAATAACTTTTTGAAGAACACCACCACCAAATTATCCATTTATAATGTCAAAATATGGGACACCTAGATCTTCCAAGGACATCAGTCTCCCCTTCCGAACACATCTCATCAAAACTCAACCACCATTGTATATGTATGATTTCCAACCATGTCTCACCACTATTCTTGAACCAAATCCCAAAGAAGATGTGAACCAAAATTTCATGTGGCACTACTCCCACCACACCACTCATGTTCTTCTCATGCATCCCAGATAGCTAACAACCTAATAACTATGGTATAACACACCAATCAATCCAACAGTCCCTCAAAAAATTACCTTTTATCTATGTGTATCCCATCTCCCACTAACATACCTAATAATAAATCTTGGTTAGTCAGCCTCATCAGCCCTAATGAGGCCACTATGTCTGGCCTGACAATCTAACCATTCATGAAAAAATTTCAACCATGTGACCACCCACACATCGACTGTCACCATCGAGTGGAAGCTTATAACAACAATTCTACCACCAATGTCTCTTCCACAAGAAAATGAATTTGAGTCCTCCATTAATCATAATCCAAATAGATGATTCATTAATAAATATGATAAAACTTTTAGAATAAAATATTATCAACTATAAAAAACACAATGGTGCCCTTATGAAATGACCAACCAAAAATGTACAATTTAATAAATCATGGTGGAACTTATTTTTCATTCACACCTCCTCTGAAGAATATTCAATGCTTCATATTTTATGGTACATTCTCCACTGGGCTATCTTCCCTTGAGTTCACCATTGACTTTTGTAAATTATCATTTTATAATCACAACATGAGTTGAACCGCCAACCAACAACCTTCTCACATAACTGTCTAGTCCATACCTGCACCATACAACACGATGAGTTCCACTATCAATGTCCAAAACATCTACCAGTTAACCACACACCCAAAAGCACTAGTAACGCTATCTAACCTCTCTCATAGGCCACCTTGATGGTTGAATAATAATAATTTATTGAACTAGAGTAACAACCATGAAAATCCATTGAACTCTCTCCAAACCAATCATATCATGGAACGAACAACGAAATGCTGGTACAAGGAACTCTCTTCCTTGGTTTTGATGAAACCTCAACCTAGATCAACAAAAAACCATTTACAATAGGTTTTGTGAAAATGGTGTACACACTCATTGACACTATGTGAAAATCCTCCTATCTGATATTCAAAATACCACTCGCAAGGTCTCTAATCACAAGGTCACTAAGACCCAATAACCATATTTAGGGTACAACATATATTCTGTAATTTTAAAAACCATGAGTGTTTTCCACACTCGCATTACCGAAAAATGACTCACATCACAATAGCCACAACCCTACCAAGGGTTCTCTAAACAAACCACCTATGACATAACTTAACTGGAAAGGCCTCACAATCCAAATAAAAAGTCTAAAACATGGTCAATATCACTAACCCAACCCACACATACTAGGGTCAGAACAAAAACACAAAGTATACCCACCTTTGAACATAATCATTCTTATTTTAATTGTTTTGTTCACTTGACGCTTTGATGAATGACTGACACGATTTAACCCTATATGGAAATGATCTTATGCTATCAACCATAAACATTAAATTCTTTATACTCCCACCCAATTTTCATTATCACACATAGGAAACAACCCCCTACAAAACCTACTATAGTTCATGGTCTACATGGGTAACCAATTTATTTAATAACATGTTTTTCATCACCAAATCATCTATCCAATTTTTTTATAACAAGATCACATCCTCTTAGGAACATTTCCCATTTCACAACTTTTTAAATTAAATATTTTAACTCACTTACACATTTAAATAGGAAATATTAATTATCAATTTTTCCTTCATTAAGAAATATTATTCATTTAGGTGGAAAATCAACCATTAAAATTTATCATGACCCAAAATTTTAACCTTTTCATAACATTTATTTATACATGATATGACTTAACTATTCATTTTCATGTTTTATATTCACCCATATTCATTACCATTATTAGGAATAATTTTATTGAACTTGTTCAAGAATGTAAAATTCATTCTACTCTTTATGACCCGCACACACATCCAATGTATGCCTATAATGCCACATGACAATTATATCCTTAAATACATAAAATGATTCATGAATGCACAACTTCAAGACATTCCAACAATGATAAAAATATCATAAATAAATAAAACCACACAATATGTGCATCACCCCATGATGAAATTTGACTCAACTGTAACAACACACATCAGTAACAAAAATTCCCACTCATGTTGACCTAGGGTTTCCCTCATACATGGGTTATATAATCCAAAGAACAAGATCAATACCGAGGACTGACACATCCTAATCTTTTGTAAACCATCCCTAAATAGTAATAAATAGAATATAACTCCTTTGATTCTACATTGTAATGTCCCTGACTCGTGAGCATCTAAACAGGTGCCCCAAGCAATGTTGCCATATGACATCAAGCATGCATCCATGTAAGCCAGAGGATGCTAACTAGCGGCGAGTGTGTAATGAGTAAATTAGGGAGACTATACCATACTTTACCAAAGTAATACACAGAATAGAAAAATATATATAGCATAAAAAATAAAAAAATAGTAAACATACAAGGAATACTTCTCCCAACTGGGTAAAAACCATTATCCAATATTATAAATTTTAGGATATACTAGTAGTGGAAGTGAATAAAACCCAAAAATAAGACAACTGGCCAAATACCCATATGGGTCTTGACATAATGTTTGAATCCTATTCCATGTACATCCCGAGCCAAACTCAAATTTCTAGAGTAGAGCCTATGACCTTGTCCTTACCTACAACCAAGAAATCTGCTCCTATACCGAACATCGACTCGAGAAGGTTGTGGGTAAAAAACTCAATAGGCCACCACCAATAGTTTCTACAAAGTATCATCTCTATTGGATAGTTCATGAAAGTAAAAACTAAAGGGTAATTAAAAAAGGTGTTGTTTGCGTGACATTATTTAAGATAGTTCATATAATTCATGACAAGAATTTAACCTAATTTAATTTCACAAACCATTTTTACAACATAATACATCTCAAAACATGTTACTTGGGTTAGGCATATACATCATATCTATATGTGTCTATGGAGATCAATAACTATGCATAGGGGAAACAATTCAAGTCCCTACCTCAATAGGGATACCCATATCACATCAACCTGTTATCCTCACCTCAAATCCTTAGTCTGTGTGTAATGAAATAGTCTGGGGAATAGATCATTCATCCCTCTCTATATCCCATGAATTTATGGATGGAGTTTCGCACCTTAGTATGACTCGATCCAAGGTCGTTGATTCTCATGAAAATATCTCACTCTACCAAGACACGTTCACACGTTTTTATCAAATAATGACAACAATACCATAACACAAACCAATTTAACCAATCCAATTATGAAAAAACAATACATAACAACCTGGGAATTAATAAGATGCCATAACCCATTAACACATTTACCAATTACAATTCATTACAATTTAGCCGAATCTAATTCTCATTACATTTCCCCTTAAGTGAATTCAATAACCCTATAACTTAGCCAATATTCATCAATTACTGTATATTAACCCTCTTAGCCCATTAATAATTTCACAAGAATTTACCCTTGTACACTCAATTACAATTATCATATCACATAACGAACCTAGTTTATTTTATATAATCATTTAGTTGTACAACATAATTACCAGGTATAAACCCATTGCACCCATTCACCCATTACCTTGTTACATATCATTAATATGTTCCCATTTTCCATTCCAATAACAAATTACATGTTCAACATCTAATACTCACTAATCCTCCTAGGCATTTCTAACCAAAATTCATTAAAACATCGACCTAATCTCTTTTAATCCAATGACCATTTCTCATGTCATTCCAACAAATTCTATTTCCATTATCACCCAAGGATTATCAATCATCATTCCATTTATAACATAATCATCCATTAAAATAGGTTCTACATGGGATTCAAACGATACTAAGAAATCCTTCATTTAACCCTGCCACTATATAGGTCTGGTATTTCGGGTGCACCATATGGGTGACACTAAATTGGTCATGCCATCTTCTACGCATCCCATAGGGATTTTGAGGATTCAATTGGTCACATAGGCATCCCTTTTTAGCAATCACACCAATTGAACCATGAACACAAATAGGGTAATTTTTGAAAACAATCTTCCATGTAAAAATCTAAATAAAACCATAGAATAATACTTTTAGACCACCTTCATTTAATCTGATTATGAACACTCACTTAATCATGGCCTTGGATCTAGATTCAATACCCCTTTAATCCCCAGCATAGTTTTCACCAGAAAATAATGGTTTTAGGTCTTCAGAAGGATATGGATGAAACTACAAACCATAATCCACAATAGTGAATCAAGAGGAGTATTAGACTTACCCAAGGCTTTGATATGCGACCAACGATGCTTTTAAAATCCAAGAATCTATTGAGAACCACCGATGGGGATAATGGTTCATCCAAGCTTGTCACTAGGGTTGTAGGGGGTCGAATGGATTAGAATCATGGTTGGGGGTTTAAAATCCTTGGATGATTTGTTTTTATTTTCTAAAAAAATGGGATGTACTATTTACCCGCACGATTTTCCTAACCACGAACAATCCGTGTGTCAGACACTGTCCAAAAAACAGCCCACCACATGGTTTCTAGGGGGATTCAACATGGTTTTTTAATCGTTCTCCCATCATGTATAATCCTTTATCTATGTATTAACAATTATCTAGGATTTCGGCAGGTTTGCACTAACCATATGAAAAATTTTCAAATTGTCCGAGAACACCATTTTCATCCTCTTTTAATGTCTAGAACCCATGGAACACCCCTGATCCCTCACATATAGACTAATAAACAATAATTTAGCAAAAAATAATTGGCTAAACCAATACTTAATAAAAAATAACTTATTAAAATCTATGATATTACATAGTATCATAATTAAAGGATTCTTAATATAAGGATTATATATTTTCATAAATTTAAAATTATATTATAATAGGTATCATTCCAACCCATATCCTTTTTTAACCCCTCCTGGTAATGGAATTTGTACCTTTACCATGGTAATAGATATTTTATGTATTTATTATTCACTCTAAAAACCAATTATATTGAACATATTATATTACATTAGTTATTTATTTTTATATTTTGGAATACATTTTTTTTTAATTTTCAATAAGTGAAAGTTAATAATATAAATTAATAATACAACCTTCAATGAAAAAACAATTAATGAAAAATGAATGTTAAAGAAAAAAACATTATTTATATACATTACATTATCATTAAAATCTTTAAAATGAATCTAAAATTATATTATTTAGTATATAATCATTATATTTAATTAATAAAATATAAAATGTAAGTTAATAAATTTATGAAGATTAATACAAAGTGCTCATATAGATAAAATTTTCAAAACAATTTAAAGCCCTAAAATGAAATTTTGTAAACATAATTTATTATAATTATAATAATGTAAATAATTAGGAAATGTATAATTAAAGGATAATTACTTATCTCTAAAATCAATTTCAAAACATATGATTACTTTTACATGTAAATAAATCACAAATTTTATAAAAATTGTTATTTTTTATTATTCACTAAAAATTAAATCTTATTAGAAAAATCATAAAATTAACCCAATGATTATACTAAAATGATTGATTATAAAATTTTATTAAATTCCTCAATTAAAATTTCAAAAAATTGTTGAAATTAATTATAAATTAACATGAAAAATGATATTAAATTTTTTAAAGAAAGTATATTTTTGAAATATTAAACACAATTAAAATTATGTACATATTTGTTATGAATTAATAAATATTTTTCATTATTTAAAAAAATATATAATATTGTTACTAATTCATATATATTTTTCTTTTTAAATAATTAAGAACCCATATAGGTTCTTCAAAATTTCAATTCCTATAATGATCATTAACATATTGAGTATCCTTGTTCTATTGAACATGATCTCTATAAAACACGATTTAGAATATTTTTTCTTCAATGGAAAGGTCATTCTCCATTAGTATAACCTAAATGATCAGTACTTTTTAAAGTCCATTTATGTATTTTCATAAGAGAGATACATGGAACACATCATGAACAAGAAATATTTTTGTTGGGAGTGCCCATTGATAAGAAATCATCACAATCTAGTCAAAAATCTCGAAATGTTTAATATATATGTGGTTTAGATTTAATTGAATTTTTAATATTATAAAATTAATCCATTTTGTAATTCAATTGAAATAATTACCAGTAAATTAAAATATCAAATATGACCAATGATTATCCTAATAACTATTCTATCTACAATAATTATCTTTGCTGTAATGATAAATTGTTCTAACTATTTGTACTACTTTATAATATAACGTGTGTACTGAAAGATTTAATTCTCTATAATAAACTCAGCATATTAGGGTTTTAATCTTATTTTCCTAGATTTATTAAAAACTATCTAGTTGTATACTCGAATAAAATATATTCTTGATGGAATACTAGAATATAGGATGATGTTGATCTCAACTACCTTTTAAATAAAAATAATATTATCTAAACATGTACTTCATTGGTTTAATGGTTTTTTAAAAAATGAATTTTTATAGGATAATAAAAAGGAATGAAAAATAGCTATATATCCTGATATTAATAATGACAACTCAAAAACATTAAGGTAAATACTATAATACCAATTAGATTTAACATGATATAGTATTCCATTAACATTTTCCAATTACATAATCTATATACTAGAAATTTGATCAACTCATAAATAAAATCTGATAAAATGAATTATGCATCATACATTAGTTGATCAAAAAAATACAAAATATGATTATAACCTTTAGATGTTTAGTATCATCCAATGAAAAAATGTTTGCTGATTATTTACCATTCCTATCCATGTATGGTTAATGGTTTTTAAAACCAATTTTACTTTTGTATCTTAGAGTTAACTTTCTCATATACCATGTGCTGCGATGTATAATTTGAAAAATACATATTCATGTTGTCCCACTATAAACACACCTTCAAATATCTATACATATTCTTAATTCCATGATGAATATAGAATTATGTTCTTTGACTATATTCCAATATTTCCTACTATATGACTTATATTGACAGAACATATATAATATTCCTAAACCATATCATTCCATCACAATCAAGGTTGAACTTGTGAACATTGGTACCTTTATTTAATGATCAAAATTATATGCTTAAACCAATTTAATAATCACATGGATAGATATTTCAATAGTCATTTGAAAAATATAATATTAATATATTCCTTAATGATATCACGGTCCATCTATTGAAAATACATAATTATTAAATATATTATATCAATATCTTATATAAGTGAACATAATACATTAGACTAAATGCATCTTTTACATTTACCTCTTTCACTGGTAGCTAATATATTTCTTATTTATAATATTTATACAACTACAAAAAATAATCTATGAATAATATAAAACATTTTTTATTTGAATATATATATTCTAATTATATGATATTATAGAATTCACATAGTTATCCTAAAATATAATAACCTATGAAATATAATTCAATGATTATCGATGGTAACTCCAAATCAAGAGTCCCTTAAATTTTCCTATGAAACATCAATTAGATTGAGGCTTAAGTTGTCACTATATAATCCAATTTAATACTAAATCCTAGAAATTTTTTTTATTCTTAATTGTTCAAAATAAATAATTTTCTACTATTATAAAGAAAATTGGGAAACTAGGGGGTACAGGAGTCATGTTACAATGAAAATGATGAACCAAGTCAAATCATGATTCAAAAATTAATCTGTTATGACTCTCAAGATAGATTAGACTTCATCATTAATAAGTATATTCTTCAATAATGTGCACTGAAAATAAAAAAATTAGATAGTGATGATTCTAATATAGTGGATATGATGTTGAATTTTATAGATGTCTTCATGTCCATGTGATTGTATTCCTTATCCTCATTGATCACCCAATCCCTATGATTTGTTGTCTATATGTGATGTTTCTCCCATGTCATGAAGAATCATGTTGTAGTTAATGAAATGATAATTTTTTATACTCTATTCATTAAGAGGGTAGTCGTTCAGAAAGGGGAATTTATTCGTTGTTGACTAATATAGGCAAATGCCCAAGATCTATGGATTCTATGGGTGGAGGATGATAAAAATGTGTGGTGGTTTCAACCATAGTATCTTCCACTTGGAAGAATAAATGATTAATTCTTGGTGTTTTAGATCATTATCCCAAACTCCATGTATTCTCATAATTACTGAATGGGATCATTATTTTGATCCCCTTAGAATTAGGAACACACAATCATATGTATATATTAATATAGAGTAGCATAATCAGATGTACTAGCATAACAAAATTCAATAGGATATTTCATATATAGTTATAATTCCTATTAGAATCGATAAAAAACTATAAATTCTAGATTCAGGTATTTATATAAGGTTCTTGATGATGTTTAAATAAAAAATTACACTATCAAGGTGATGGTTCTAACCACTATGGTTGAATCAATTACTCCAGGTATACATTATGAATAAGACCCAATTTATTGGGAGAAATTTGATTGATTATACTCTATCCCTCTCTGAATATAGAAGAATAATGACATATATGGTATGTAAGATAATGGTTCACTTTGAAATGAATTGATTAAGTAGTTAAAAATGGAATAGTTAAGATCCAAGACCCTTCCTATTATGAGATTGATCATCCACTAGTACATGAGCCACAATGTAATGTATTTGGTGATGTTTTCATTGTTGATAACCTGGTTCCATTATCTGTGATTGAAGATAACTATGGGGAAAATTGATAGAATATAAAAACCAATGTGATGGTTGATCAACTTTAAAATTGTTGTGATTCTAATCTATTTCCGGATTAAACTCATGGTGGAATTTATAAGACAGATATTCAGAATGATGAACTCGTAAATGTTGTGGTTCTTGGTTTCCAAAAATTTCATGAGGGTCATGTTGTGAATTTTAAACCTATTTGGTTAAAGATACCAGTAAAATTGAAATTAATGTAGGGTTACAACCATTGTAAGAAATGTTGTTTGAACCCCTTTATGATTTTCACAAAACACCTGAATGTGAAAATGTGACACTGAATAATCCATTTTGTAGTCATTGCAATATTAATATGACTAAAAATATAGGGGGAATAAAATTCATATGAAATTTTAAAGGAACCCATATCATGGATGCAATAATGAACATTTAACGCATTCTTCATAAGAGAAGGCTGTAAAAATATTACTCAAAAGGGACCAAAAACTATATATGGGGAATGTCAAAAAATTCATACCTCTAGATGGGAAATGTTTCACAAATTAGGTTACAAATATTGATGAATGTAAAAAAATTTACCCCTATGATAGATTGGTAATGTGGGAAGAGGCCAAAACATTTGATTAGTTGGAAAAAAGGGGGATGGACCACCTCAAACATGAAATGAATCAAGTGAGAGTGAGAAATAAAATCTCTTCATGAGATTTGGGGAAGAAGGAAATATCCCACTTAATGTAATAGAGGATATAGTCTAAAAACTAAGTATTTTTTCTTAAATTCACTATGAATTTGTAATGAAAGAACTACCACGTACCTTATACAATAACGAAGGTCTGAGAACCGCTTATTATTCGACATGATGATCATAAGTCAAATTTTTTTAAATATGAGTCCATTAACTATGGGTACATTGGATACTCAATTTTCACTCATAACCCACATGATGGTTACTTAGAAATCCTCTCCATAATTCAACATTCCTCTATGAATTATTTGTTATATGTATTTTGATTATAGTACATCTCACAATTAAATTTTATAAATAGCTATATCATCACCACATATATATATATATACTAATTAAAATCAATTTTTTTCCATAATAATATTACTCTTGAGTGATCTAGATAAGTTTTCCGACTAATACCAGAATTTAATATCTGGTTGATATTACAACATTTTCATATTAGGAGATAGTTAGCTCCATTTTCAAAAGTATTTACTTGCATATATTTTTCCATTATATTGAATCACTTAATATTATTTATGTATCCATTTATTGGGATTATTTTCTTTTACCATTACACTATTAATGTGAGGAACCCATGTAGGATTGATAGGTTGTTCCACATGTTTTTCACAACACCCTAATGCATAATTGTCGCTACACTCATCCAATATTTAACTAATATTACACTCCACATCTTATTGATATCAACCTAAATTCTAGGGGTTCATAACCAATTCATTTAAAATTTAAAAATTATTTCCTCTTCATTAATTATAATAAAAATTGTGAATGTTGTTTTGTAATTTTATTTATTTTTAATCCCATTATAGACATCATCCACAAATATCAAGAGTATGAAATATCTTCTAGTTGAGTGGTATATAACTTCATTCTATAAAATATATAAATAATTAATTAATTCAAAGGAGGGTATTATAAAATTTCAACTAATAAATAATATTAATACTTTTCACTCTTATGAGTGTGTTGAAATACACTAAAATATCATTGTTTTCTATAAGAAAAGGATTCAGAGAAATAAATATATTATTATGTTTAAAAAATAAGGTAATATTAAATAAAAATTCATTCAAAACATTCAAATGGATAATTGTGTGTGTAAGGATAATAATGTAATAAATGATATGGAATAATCATTAACACTAATGATGAGATTTTTAGGTAGTTTTTTGGTCATTTAAATGTCCCTACAGTGTATCTAAAAATGAAAAACTCGAAAAATTGATGTATAATATTCCATGTTTCATATAAGGTCACCACAATCAATAATTGTTTTTATGACAACACACAATGGAGTATTCAACACAACTATCTTATATATAAATACTGATATCATGGTTTGGAGTTATGGATTGAATAATAATTTTGTCATCATAAATTAGCACATTCTTCATACTGAAATAATTAATGTTGTTATAAATTTCTACATCTATGTCTCATTACCAAAAGGTATTAATTATGAATTATTTTTTTAATACTATGAAACTAAATGATATTGACATAAATGGTATCATTCTAGTTTCCAATCAGAATAATATTCTATATATTATCAGAAAAAAAAATTCTTTGCGACTAGGGAAATCCATTTTAAATCTAATATTCACAAACCAATTTCATTTTTCCCAAGAATAATCATCCATAATAGATTAATATAGTCATTAGAATCAATTAATCCCATCACTAAAATAACATAGGATAGAAATATTTATCTAATTCTTGAAATTTAAATTTCTATTTTTGTAAAATCCTATGATTATTTAATGATTACTTTTCAAATTAATTTAATATTTTTTATACTTCTCATTTCAGGATACACTGAATGTAGTTATTTTATAGAAATATGATATGTTTATGGGTCTTGATATGAAACATGTTTTATTATTATGTGAAAAAATTATGTGTGATTTTAGTATATTATGGGTGGGACTAATATCTACATCCAATATATTAGGTAAATATTTATATTGCATGTGATTATTATAAAAAATAAGTCAAAATGATTGATACAAAATAGGAATCATGTTCATCCTGATCCAAAATGAAAGAACATATTCCTTATTCTATAAGAACAATGTAGGGAAACTGGTCCACTATGGGAGTATGGGGAAACCATTTAATCTATGTTAATAGGGGAAATCAAAATCCTTTGTAAATAAGGGACTATGATGGGGAATGTTTGTGTTTTCTTCCTAATAGGTGTAGTCCATGTGATGTTCCCTGGTAAGTTTTGGAAATGATCTTTGACTCATATAGAATGATTTAATATATTTATGTGTCTTCCCTGAATTCTATATCATAAACCTTTAATATGATCACATTGTTCATTTTATTGATTTTATTTTTATTCATGTCTTATTTTCTTAAAATACTTATCACATATCTCATGATTATGATCTATTGATTTAGGATATTTTATTGATATGTTTTTGTCATGTTATCATACCCTTACAATAATTTCATGACTGTGTACATACATTATTTATCTTCACTAATAATTCAACCTCACCCATTTATTATGTTCCCATTCCCCCAAGATATGATGAATGTTTATAAAAAGTATTACTAAAGGGAGTGATATTAACGAGTCATGTTGATGGTTATTCTACAAACTAGGATAATGTGTTCCATGTCTCCAAATACACTAAACTATGACTACCCTTGCTAATATACTATTGTAATGTGTTCTATATTAATATAAAGTGATATAATATCATTTATGTTAAATATAGGTACCTATATTGGATATCAATGTAAATTGTTGGTTAAAATTTGGAAATTAGGATGATAAAACATTGGTGAGATACTATGACATATTTCTAAGGATATGTGTAGGGATATCACTTATGTTATGTTAAAAGACTAGTTGAAGGATATTAATGTTTCCTAGAATTTTTTGTAAAGGTTATAATTAGTGGATTTCTAGAAATATAACAATTTCCTGACAATGAGTGTGTATTTTGGACTAGCATAGATGAACATAGGGGTAGAACCCGTTGAAAATCATACTGAGATAGACTCTATTGAGAAATGGTGCATGAAAATGGCTCTTGTTTCACACATATTTTGATAAACATGGGGGATATTATTTAGTTATTCCCAAAATATATATGAATTTTCATGAATGATTAATATAGATGATGGTTTTGAATAACCTAGGATAAAACTATAGTTTTATAGATTAATGATGTAGGTTTCCGGATTTAGACTTCCAATGAGTATTATTTTAGGAATATATTGTTTTTAATGACATGTGTAACTCAGATTTGTATTTGTGGTGTTATTCAATAGAATTAATAAGAATTAAATGGGTTAAAACTGAATTTTATTGATGTGGTAATTATAGTTATTTTACAAATGGATTCCCTTTTTGGATATCACATAAAAATAATCAAGATGTTTATTTGTGTATTGGTTTTACTATTGTAGATAAAGAGACTAGAAACGATATGTGAAATGTATAGAATGTTATAATTATATTTATTATATTATACATTACAATAATGGTTTTACTGAGGTTGAGGAAACTTATGACATGATTCATATTTCATATTATTGGAATCAATATATTATGGAATAAGATAATGAATCAAGATTAATGGTCTGAGAATAAATTTGGATTACTGTAGTGCGTATGTTTTGGAATTTAAATATTATGTTCTATGAATCACTAAATATATAATTATTTTTTGAATAATTTTTGACATTATGGATTAAATATGATATTCGTAATTGTGATGAATATTTAGAAATTTTATTTGATAGCAATGTGTCATTTTTATTTTAGGGAAGGTTCCCATTAAGGTATTTAATATTTTTAGACATTTTTGTTTACATTGGATAAAAAGATGGTTGATTTGGATAATGCATATTGGATATTATTTATAAACTTCTAAATGATAGTGTATTTTTGAAATAAGTTTTCTCTGTTGTCATGGATGATGTTTACATCTTCAGGAATTTATAGAATATGTCGAAAAATATTCAGAATAGGAAGAATGTATGTTTTCTAAAATTGGTTTTTGTAATTATGGTTATGACCATGTTTCAAAAGAATATATGATGAGGGTGGTCAGTTGTTAGGAATATGATAAAATTATAGATTTTTGTTATATGGGGGAATAATTTTAATATAAATTAGAAAAATTATTTATAATATTTTGGATTTCTAGATTGTAGAAGTGTTATATGTCTATCCCTTTATGCAATTTTTATGTTAAACATCAGATGATTTTTTTGAGATTATAGTATTATATCACCATATATGGATTTATGCATGTCGAATGACACGTTTCTTCCATTTTTTCTATGATTATAACTAATTAAATACGGAATTACAAAACACTCTACTTCGTTATAGTAGTTTAGGAATGAAAAATTCACCTTTGGATTTTAATGTACGAGATTATGTGGAAATCAAGAAAGGCACAACCAAATGGTGAGATTGTCCATATGAAAACGTTTAAAAAAATGACAATATTTTTATTTATTTTTTTTATATTAAAATTTTTATGGAACACAAGGAAAAGAATATTGGAAAATATTTATCCTAAAACTAGCGATTCTGGTGAACCGAATGTCATATAAATTATCATAGATTTACGGTTCTGAAGCCCTTAACATTACATTGACTATTCACATATTGGTGATCAGTGGTATATATCAATATCTATTATTATTTATTTTTTTCTACCATATATAATTTTCCCTTCCCACCTATGTTAATATATATGGAAACAAAGTTATCAGTTACATAGGGTAACTATAATCTTTCCATTATTTCCTTTTTAAAGTATATATTAGTATTATTTTTTACAATGTGAGTTTATATGTCACGACCCGCCCTCGGGGTCCGTGCCGTGACTACCCCAAGCCCGCCTTCCATAGGCCAGGGGCTGGCGACTAGCACCAAGGTGTAAATCCCGGTAAAAAGGGAAGGCATTGCCTTTGTAAAGTAAACAAACACCACAGAGTAAGCAAGAGGAAAGTAAACACTAAGCAAAAGCAGAGTACAACTAAAAGTGCGGAAAAGTAAATGGGCCAGTATACAAACCCAAACTGAAAGTAAAGTACAACTCGAAAGGGAAAACAACAACTGTAAAGTAAAAGCTGCAACACCGAGTTGTCCACTGGAAATCCCACCTGAAGGGTGGGTACAGATAGCTCCACTCCTCCTTGGGTCCCGCCGTCCGCTCCGAGCACGTCCCGCCCAGTGGTCCACCTCCAGGTACCATCCTGCTCTGCAAGCCTCAGCTAAGATCAACGCTGTCCTTCGTCTGCAACCAACACAACGTAGTGCGGGCAAAGCCCGTGCAGGGGTGAGTATAAGCTACTCAGTAGGGACCCCGAGACCCCTGAAGGTCTCTCAAATCCACAAAGGATAAACCACGAAGAAAGGTACAATCACGAAGTGACAACAGACACTGCTTAGGTATATGCCCATACATATACCTAAGTCATCAATTTCAAATACGCTCCAACCTCCGAGCCCAAGTACAACTCAGTCCACACAGGAAAGTAAACGTATTCCACACAGGAAAGCAAAACGTAATCCACACAGGATAGCTCAACACAATCCACACAGGAAAACAACAGGATTCAGCTCACACAGGTATACTTCTTCGAAAGATGATAAAGATGATCTCTGATCCATCTAAGTCGTCGGACCCACAAAGGATCGATAGGTAACTAACCCCCGCAAAAGACCCACACATGATCGGGCCCACATAGGACATGTAGGCGCTGGTTCACACAGGACCGCTGAGCGCAAGGACCCACACAGGATCGGACCCACACAGGATCGGGCTCACACAGGACCTATCGCACTGATCCACGTAGGATCGCTGAGTGTTGTAGTCGTCGTCGTCGAATCCACACAGGATCTCTGTACTTTCGTCGTCGCAGTCACAGTAGCAGTAGTAGCAGTAGCAGTCACAGTAACAGTCGCAGCCAGCACTAGGGTTTCCGCACACAGCAAGCTCGTTCGGAGGGTCTGCTCCACGAGCCGAGAGGCTGATACATCAACTTTCACAAAGTCCAGAGTTGATGTATCCAAAAGTTCCGTATCGTCAACAGGAACTCAACGCAACAGACGGCGCGTCGATCGGACGTCCGGTCTGAGAGTTATTGGCATTTCCGTCCCCGGGGCCCGGTTTGTTTTTTAAGGCAAAACCAACCCGACCATACTCCACCTGCGTCCAAACCTCGGACGGAGTATGCCAAAAGATCCATCTCACTAAGAGTAACACAACAAAGATAACGGCACGTCAATCAGACGTCCGTAGCTCAAGATATGAGTGTTTCCGCTCCGAAGGCCCGGTTGGTTTCGGGTACGAACCAACCCGGCCAAACTAAAAGTATTCCGAAACATTGAGTGCGATATACCAAAACGACCGTCTCGATCCAAGGATCGTGTTACCGCAGACGGTTCTTCAATCGGAGGTCTGTGGCTCATGTTATGGCCAAAAGACCGAATTCGTCACGAAAACGGGGGGTCCGGGTCCGGGCCGACCCGGCGCGGCGGCCTGGCGCCGCTCGGGTGCAACACGCGGGGGGCAGGGCCCCCGCTTGATTGGAATGGCGGCGCGGCTTTTAGTCGCGCCATTTGGAAACCCCCCCCCCCCCCCCTCGTGGGGGGCCTTCTTTGAAGAAAACCGGGGGGCCGGCTGCCCCCCTCAAAGAAACTGCCCCCCTCATAAATGGGGGGGGGGGTTTAGAGCTGGCCGGGGGAATTAAATTCCCCCGGCCTTTGACCTTCCGGCCGGCCATCTGCCGGCCGGTTTTTCTTCAACGGGACCGGAAAACCGGTCCCCTTTCCGGCTTCCGACGCGGGCGGCCCGGCCGCCGGTCTTCTCGTCCCGCCGCGGCCCGGAACCGGCCGCGGTGTTCGTCGTCCGGCGCGGTGCGATGGCACCGCGCCCCTCTACCGCACCTTCGATTCCCTTCGATGCGGCGCGACGACGTCGCGTTCTTGATGATCCTTCCACGGCGCGGTGCGACGGTGCCGCGCAATTTAATCGTGCGAAATCTGCGTGGTGCGACAGCACCACACCATCTTGTATCAACCGCAGGATAAATTATCAAGAGCAAAGGAGGGGGTTCGGCCGTGTACATGCGGTCCAGCCCCTCACGTTAAAAGATAACACGTAATGAAAATCCTCACTTTAGTCATACTAGAACCACGAACAAGGATAAATAAAAAAACAAATAATAACAACCCCTACCTTGCGTATAGGTACGATGATTTGTCAACGTCCTGCGGAAGACAACGTCGCGGAGGTCGGCCGTCACGGTAATCGTTCGTCAAATCTGATGACGAAGAGGTACGTGCGAAGAGGTACATCGTTGGAGAATATTCTTATGCCGACGAAGGGAGTCCGAGGAGGAAGCGGCGTTCCCTCTCGTTGACATGGAAGACGAAGAAGAGAGGAGCGGCGTTCTTCGTCGGAGCTTGAGCGTTCTTCGTCAAAGCTTGAGCGTTCTTCGTCAAAGTTGAAGAAGAAGGAGAAGAACCCAAAAGCTCCCAAGATGGCTAAACAACTCTAACCAAATAAAATAAGATAGAGACTTATTTTATTCACAAACTTAACAAATTGAATTTCAAAGGTTTGAAATTCAAATAAGATAACTCCTAAATTAAATAACAATTTGTCATGTCATTTAAAGAGGGGTTAAGGGAGTTTGAGAGAATATGAAAAGTTTAGGGTTCGTGTGGGCCCCACCACACTTAATCCTCTCATGGGAGGTTAAGGGGGTGTGGGTCCCACCCCAAACTTCCTTTGAGAGAAGTTAACCTACAAGTTTAAATAAAAATTTGTAATCCAAAATTTTTATTTAACTTATTCTAATCTCCCAAAAACTAACTCTCAACCCGAAATAAACGCAACCTCCGAAAAGGTATCCTTAAGCGAATATCGGCGCTGCGAGTTCATCGGTGCCCTCAGATTTCAATTCCGAGCACCTGATCAAAAGTTAGGAATTCCCGCTCGTTCGTTCACTGAACGTACCCGATCCAAACTTCGGAAATTGATTCCGGGCACACCGGGCCTCAGAATCAGGTGCCGTCAGAAACCGCGCTATTGTAAAATTCCAAAGAAAATTAAGAAAAAATTTCCCTTGAATTTTACGGGTCTTTACATTACTCCCACCTCAGGGCTTTACGTCCCCGTAAAGATACATGAAAAACTAGGGAAACAAATGAGGGTACTGAGCACACATCTGAGCCTCCCGCTCCCATGTGCTCTCCTGGAGGTTCCCATGCTTCCATCTGATGCACACAAGAGGAATCGATCGCCCACGCAGGACCCGCTCCTGTCGATCCTCTATCTCCACCGGGACCTCCGTAAAAGTTGCCCCATCGTCAACGTCAAGCTCCCCATGGTGAATGATGTGTGTCGGGTCGTGCACGTATCTCCTCAGCTGAGATACGTGGAAGACGTCGTGCACCCGGTGCAACTGAGGTGGCAGAGCCAGGTGATAAGCCACCTCACCAACCCTGCTGAGGACCTGGAAGGGTCCAATGAAGCGCAGAGATAACTTGCCGCCTCGGCCAAATCTCCGAATACCACATCGAGGTGAGACCCGCAAGAAGACGTGGTCGCCATCCTCGAACTCCAGTGGCCTCCGCCTCCTGTCAGCATATGACTTCTGCCGGCTCTGAGCTGTCCTCATCCGCTCCTGGATGACCTGGACCTTCTCTGTCGTGGCTTGGACCATCTCTGGTCCCACTAGTGCTGACTCCCCAGGGTCTGTCCAGCACAAAGGAGATCTACAAGGTCGGCCGTACAACGCCTTGTACGGTGCCATCCCGATGGTGGAGTGGTAGCTGTTGTTGTACGCAAACTCTACCAAGGGTAGGTGGTCCTCCCAGCTATGACCAAAGTCTAGGACACATGCACAGAGCATGTCCTCGAGAGTCTGAATGGTCCTCTCCGTCTGACCATCCGTCTGAGGGTGAAAGGCTGTGCTCAGACGTAGCTGCGTCCAGAACGCCTCCTACAACCCTTTCCAAATACGGGAAGTAAAGCGGGCATCTCGATCGGAGACGATAGATGATGGCACACCGTGGAGTCGCACAATCTCCTGAACGTAGAGGCATCCCAATCTCTCCACTGAGCCCTGCTCTCTGATGGGTAAGAAGTGTGCCAACTTGGTGAGTTGGTCAAAAATCACCCATATGGAGTCGTGACCTCTGGAAGTGCGTGGAAGTCCAGTCACGAAGTCCATAGATATGTCGTCCCACTTCCACTCCGGGACCTCCAAGGGCTGTACCAAGCCTGCTGGTACCTGATGCTCTGCCTTCACCTGCTGGTAGGTGAGGTATCGAGAAACGAACTCTGCTACTGCCTTCTTCATGCCCGGCCACCAGTGTTGTCGTATGAGGTCCTGGTACATCTTCGCCACTCTAGGATGCACCGCCAATGGAGAAGTGTGAAACTCTCTCAGCACTTCCTCTTGTAAAGCGACTGGTACCATGGTACGTCCTCTGAAAAGGATGTCGTGCTCTGCTCTAAGGGAGAAACCATCAGGTGTCTGTCCCGAGGATATCTGTGCATGCCGTGTCTCATAGTCAGTGTCGTCACGCTATGCCTCTCTGACCCGCTGTAGTAGTGGAGGGGTGACTGTGAGAGACTGGAGGAAGGCTGCTCCATCTCTATCCACGAAGGATATCTATAAAGAGTCTAGCTGCTTCGTCGCCTCCTCAACTAGCTGAATGCTCGTTCTCCTGCTGAGGGCATCATCTACTACGTTCCCCTTCCCAGGAGTATAGACTATCTCAAAGTCATAGTCCTGGAGGAACTCGAGCCATCGTCGCTGTCTCAGGTTCAGGTCCTTCTGTGAGAAGATATACCTGAGACTCTGATGATCGGAAAAGACTGTAAAGCACTCGCCCATCAGATAGTGTCGCCATGTCTTCAGAGCGAAGACCACTACTGCTAACTCCAGGTCATGGGTAGCGTAGTTTTGCTCATGCGGCCTCAACTGACGTGATCCATAGGCGATCACTGCCCGCTCCAGCATCAGAACACATCCGAGTCCGGTCCGCGATGCATCGCAGTAGACTACGTACCCTACTCCCTCCTCAGGCAACCTCAAGATAGGTGCGCTAGTCAATCTCTGTCTCAGCTCCTGGAAGCTCTGCTGACACCTGTCTGACCACATGAAGGGTTTCCCCTTGTTCTTCAAAGCTGTGAGTGGTGCCGCAACTCTAGAGAAGTCTGGCACGAATCTCCGATAGTACCCAGCTAGACCAAAGAAACTCCGAACCTCAGTCACGCTCCTGGGTGGCTCCCATGCTAACACAGCCTCGATCTTCGCGGGATCCATTGCAACTCCCACCTCAGAGATAACGTGTCCTAAGAAGTGGACCTCACGTATCCAGAACTGGCACTTCGAGAGCTTACCATAAATCTGGTGATCTCGGAGTGTGTCTAGTATAACTCGCAAGTGATAGGCGTGCTCCTTCTCAGTCGTAGAGTAAATCAGAATGTCGTCGATGAAGACCACGACAAACCGATCGAGGTATTGCTGAAAGATCATGTTCATGAGAGCCATGAACACTGCTGGAGAATTGGTTACACCGAAAGGAATAACCAAGAATTAATAGTGGCCATACCGACATCTAAAGGTCGTCTTCTGCACATCCTCGTCTCTGACTCTGAGCTGATTATAGCCTGACCTGAGATCTATCTTCGAGAACCATCGTGATCCCTTGAGCTGATCAAAGAGGTCATCAATCCTCGGTAGTAGATACTTGTTCCTCACTGTCACCTGGTTCAGGCGACGATAGTCACCACAAAGCCGCAGGCTCCCGTCCGCCTTCTTGGCGAACAAAATCGGGGAAGCCCAGGGTGAAACACTGGGTCGGATGAACCCCTTGCCCTGCAAGTCCTCCAACTGTAACCGTAGTTCTCGAAGCTCGGCGGGGGCCATCCGATATGCTGGAGTGGATATCGGGGCTGTCCCGGGGTACAAGTCAATATAAAAGTCTACCTATCTGCGAGGAGGTAGCCCTGGAACGTCGTCGGGAAAAACGTCCGCAAACACATCTACCACTGCAGGAAAACCAGGACTCCGCATGTCAACTGCTTCAAGGATGAGGCTAGCTGACTGATGAGTGATGGGTTGTCCTCTCCTCCGAGGAAGTCCATACTGTGTTGCAAAGGCTCCCTTCTCGCCGGTGAAGGTGAACCTACTCCCATCGGTGCGTACACATCGCACCTTGCGCCTAAAACGGTCAATCTGCGCATGGATTGTAGATAGCCAATCCATGCCCAAGATGACATCGTAAGGCCTCGACGCTGCTACAAGAAGATCCCAACCGAAGATCTCGCCTCCTAGAGTGAGCTCACACTGCCGGCACCAGTGCGTAATCGTCGAGTCTGCTCTCGTAGGAGTCTCTAGCCATAAGGATCGAGCTAACGGCTCTGTCGGAATCTCCGAGCTCCGAACAAGGGCAGCGACTATGAAAGAGTGACTCGCTCCTGTGTCTATAAGAACTGCAGCAAGGGTGGAGTAGACATAGATAGTACCTCGAATCATCTCGGGTGCGCCGTGGTCGTAGGCCTTTGCTGCCTAGAGATGTGCCTGTCTCTGCCCGCCAGCTCCCTATGGTCGGGGTGGACCTCCTGGTGGTGGTGGTGGCAGAGCCTCAAAGCGTCGCCCACCACCTGCTGCTCGGCCAGCTCCTCTGCCTCGTCCGCCTCCTCCCTGCGGACCTCCACGGTCGACCATCTGCCTCTACCTCGGTCGTCCCTCAACCAACTGCTGCTCCTCGGCACGGCGGGTCGGGCAGTCACGAGCCATGTGGCCCTGACCGTCGCACGAGTAGCACTGTCTGCCTCTCGAAAGACTGGCTCCGCGCTGTGTGCTCCGCACTACTGAGCCAGTGTCTTGAGGTCGTCTTCCCAAAGGTCTGGTCTGCCTGGACCCCTGAGTCATCCGTCGACTGCCTACTGCAGATGACTCTGCCACGTGCCGCCCTGCGGTGGGTCGCTGCGCTGGTGTAGACTCATCAAGGAAGCTCTCGATCAGAAGTGCCCGATCCAGTACTCCTGTCTGAGTCGGTATGCTGAGGGAGATCAGCGATTCCCTGATCTTGTGTCTCAAACCCTGCTCGAAGGTCCGGGCCCGGAAGAATGGGGCCCGTACCATGTCGGTCGAGTAGCGCGAGAGATAGGTAAATCTCGCCGAGTACTGAGCGACCGTCATGCTGCCCTTCCGCAGCTGAAGAAGCTCCTGGATATGCACCGCATGAATGGTGGCTGGGAAGAACTTCGAGCGGAAGAGGCTCTCAAAGTCCGTCCAAAGTAGAGATTCCTCATCGTGCACCTGGAGCATCAAGCTCCACCATCGTCCTGCTGCTGCGTGTAGTAGGCTCGCAGCGAGGATCACCATGAGGTCTGCTGGTGTCCTCACTAGCCTAAACACACGTACTACTGCCTCCAGCCAGTCCTCGGCTGCCTGGGGATCCGTCTCCCCGTGAAACCTGGGTGGTCGCTGGTGCTGAAACTCATGCAGTGCGCTGAGGCGACGTGTATCGTCAGCGGCTGGCGCTGGAAGAATCAGGGGCTCTGTGGGTAGTGCTACCGCCGGTTCCACCGCTGACAAAGGGCCCTGCACCGAGGCCTCGTCGCTCGGTGGGCTGTCGTCACGCTTGACTCTCGGAACCCTAGCTGGCTGCCATCGTGGGGCCATCCTGAAAAGGAAACAGGTGCCCCATGGTCAGAACAGTATACCTGGTGAGCTGATATAAGTAATCACAAAGAAAACTTTGAAACACACATGCAATCAATGTTTTCGTGCATTAAGTCAAAAATCCGAAGTCAGGGTCCTGGTGTACGGATACGTCGGCCGCCGCACCAACACTGGACTCACTGGACTGATAACCACACTCAATACGCTAAACATTATTGCTTCACATAGAAAAGATGAGTGTTCGCGGTAGAACCGAAGTCCTTTGATACCAATTTGTCACGACCCACCCTCGGGGTCCGTGCCGTGACTACCCCAAGCCCGCCTTCCATAGGCCAGGGGCTGGCGACTAGCACCAAGGCGTAAATCCTGGTAAAAAGGGAATGCATTGCCTTTGTAAAGTAAACAAACACCACAGATTAAGAAAGAGGAAAGTAAACACTAAGAAAAAGCAGAGAACAACTGAAAGTGCGGAAAAGTAAATGGGCCAGTATACAAACCGAAACTGAAAGTAAAGTTCAACTCGAAAGGGAAAACAACAACTGTAAAGTAAAAGCTGCAACACCGAGTTGTCCACTGGAAATCCCACCTGAAGGGTGGGTACAGATAGCTCCACTGCTCCTTGGGTCCCGCCGTCCGCTCCGAGCACGTCCCGCCCAGTGGTCCACCTCCAGGTACCGTCCTGCTCTGCAAGCCTCAGCTAAGATCAACGCTGTCCGTCGTCTGCAACCAACACAACGTAGTGCGGGCAAAGCCCGTGCAGGGGTTAGTAAAAGCTACTCAGTAGGGACCCCGAGACCCCTGAAGGTCTCTCAAATCCACAAAGGATAAACCACGAAGAAAGGTACAATCACGAAGTAACAACCGACACTTCTTAGGTATATGCCCATACATATACCTAAGTCATCAATTTCAAATACGTTCCAACCTCCGAGCCCAAGTACAACTCAGTCCACACAGGAAAGTAAACGTATTCCACACAAGAAAGCAAAACGTAATCCACACAGGATAGCTCAACACAATCCATACAGGAAAACAACAGCATTCAGCTCACACAGGTATACTTCTTCGAAAGATGATAAAGATGATCTCTGATCCATCTAAGTCGTTGGACCCACGAAGGATCGATAGGTAACTAACCCCGGCAAAAGACCCACACAGGATCGGGCCCACATAGGACCTGTAGGCGCTGGTTCACATAGGACCGCTGAGCGCAATGACCCACACAGGATCGGACCCACATAGGATCGGGCCCACACAGGACCTATAGCATTGATCCACATAGGATCGTTGAGTGTTGTAGTCGTCGTCGTCGAATCCACACAGGATCTCTGTACTGTCGTCATCGCAGTCACAGTAGCAGTAGTAGCAGTAGCAGTCACAGTAACAGTCGCAGCCAGCACTAGGGTTTCCGCACACAGCAAGCTCGTTCGGAGGGTCCGCTCCACGAGCCGAGAGGCTGATACATCAACTGTCACAAAGTCCAGAGTTGATGTATCCAAAAGTTCTGTATCGTCAACAGGAACTCAACGCAACAGACGGTGCGTCGATCAGACGCCCGGTCTGAGAGTTATTGGCATTTTCGTCCCTGGGGCCCGGTTGGTTTTTTAAGGCAAAACCAACCCGACCGTACTCCACCTGCCTCCAAACCTCGGGAGGAGTATGCCAAAAGATCCGTCTCACTAAGAGGAACACAACAAAGCTGAAGGCACGTCAATCAGACGTCCGTAGCTCAAGATATGAGTGTTTCCGCTCCGAATGCCTGGTTGGTTTCGTGTACGAACCAACCCGGCCGAACTCAAAGTATTCCGAAACTTTGAGTGCGATATAACGAAACGACCGTCTCGATCCAACGATCGCGTTTCCGCAGACGGTTCGTCAATCGGAGGTCCGTGGCTCAAGTTATCGCCAAAAGACCGAATTCGTCACGAAAACGGGGGGTCCGGGTCCGGGCCGACCCGGCCCGACCACCCCCCCCCCCCGGTGCGGCCCGATCCGGGTCGACCCGAACCGGGTCGACCCGGCCCGGCCGGCCGGCGGCGAGACGGCCTGGCGCCGCACGGGTGCAGCGTGTGGTGGGCAGGGCCCCCGCTTGATTGGAATGGCGGCTCTGCTTTTAGCCGCGCCATTTGGAAACCCCCCCTCCCCCCTCGTGGGGGGGCCTGCTTTGAAGAAAACCGGGGGGCCGGCTGCCCCCCTCATAAATGGAGGGGGGGGGTTTAGAGCTGGTCGGGGGAATTAAATTCCCCCGGCCTTTGACCTTCCGGCCGGCCATCTGCCGGCCGGTTTTTCTCCAACGGGACCCGAAAATCGGTCCCCTTTCTGGCTTCCGACGCCGGCGGCCCGGCCGCCGGTATTCTCGTCCCGCCGCGGCCCGGAACTGGCCGCGGTGTCCGTCGTCCGGCGCGGTGCGACGGCACCGCGCCCGTCTGCCGCGCCTTCGATTCCCTTCGACGCGGCGCGACGGCGTCGCGTTCTTGATGATCCTTCCACGGCGCCGTGCGACGGCGCCGCGCAATTTAATCGTGCGAAATCCGCGTGGTGCGACAGCACCACGCCATCTTGTATCAACCGCAGGATAAATTATCAAGAACAAAGGAGGGGTTTCGGCCGTGTTCATGCGGTCCGGCCCCCTCACTTTAAAAGATAAAAAATAATTAAAATCCTCACGTTAGTCATACTATAACCACGAACAAGGATAATTAAAAAAACAAATAATAACAACCCTTACCTTGGGTATAGGTTCGAAGATTTGTCAACGTCCCGTGGAAGACAACGTCGCGGAGGTCGGGTGTCACGGTAATCGTTCGTCAAATCCGATGATGAAGAGGTACATCCGAAGAGGTACGTCGTTGGCGAATCTTCGTATGCCGACGAAGGGAGTCCGAGGAGGAAGCGGCGTTCCCTCTCGTTGACACGGAAGACGAAGAAGAGAGGAGCGGCGTTCTTCGTCGGAGCATGAGCGTTTTTCGTCAAAGCTTGAGCGTTCTTTGTCAAAGTTGAAGAAGAAGGAGAAGAACCCAAAAGCTCTCAAGATGGCTAAACAACTCTAACCAAATAAAATAAGATAGAGACTTATTTTATTCACAAACTTAAAAAATTGAATTTTAATGGTTTGAAATTCAAATAAGATAACTCCAAAATTAAATAACAATTTGTCATGTCATTTAAAGAGGGGTTAAGGAAGTTTGAGAGAAGATGAAAAGTTTAGGGTTCGTGTGGGCCCCACCACACTTAATCCTCTCAAGGGAGGTTAAGTGGGTGTGGGACCCACCCCGACAAGTTTAAATAAAAATTTGTAATCCACAATTTTTATTTAACTTTTTCTAAACTCCCAAAAACTAACTCTCAACCCGAAATAAACGCAACCTCGAAAAAGGTCTCCTTAAGAGAATATCGGTGCTGCGAGTTCATTGGTGCACTCGGATTTCAATTCCGAGAACCGGATCAAAAGTTAGGAATTCCCGCTCTTTCGTTCACTAAACGTACCCGAGCCAAACTTCGGAAATTGATTCCGGGCACTCCGGGCCTCGGAATCAGGTGCCGTTAGAAACCGCGCTCTTGTAAAATTCCAAAGAAAATTAAGAAAAAATTTCCCTTGAATTTTACGGGTCTTTACATTATATGAATTTAATTTTAATGTATCAAAACTTTAGTAAGATAAATGAAATTTTATGGGCAAACTCATTTTATAGGGGGTAGAATGTAACACCCCGAGATGCTTCGAAATATTTCTTTCGAGTTAATTTTATCATGTTAATATTTTTCATTTCATGCAACACTCAAAAGATTTTTTATATAAATTAACTAAAATTGGATTGTCTTAAACACCACATTATGTTAATATTTCTATAAACACAACACATGGAATGTATAGACCCTGAAATTTCAAGGAATACTTTTTCTTAATTTCATAGTATTTTTACGAGTTTGTGGATTTTGACGGAACTTGATTCCATGGCCTGGTGTGCCCAGAATCAATTTCTGAAGTTTAACTTGGGTACGTTCAGTAAACGAACGATCAGGTTTTTCTATCTTTATAACCGGTGCTCGAAATTGAAATCTGAGGGCACCAATGAACTCGCAATGTCACTAATTTCTTAAGGGAACCTTTACTGTAGTCGCGTTTGTGCAGGGGGGGATGTTATTTATTGGGGTTAAATTAAAGAATTAAATAAAATTGTTGTAAAATTTTATTTATATTTACGGTCGTTAAATCCTACAAATGGAGTTAAGGGTGGGACCCTGAACATCCTAATTACCCTTGTGTGGATATTTTGGAGGTGGGGTCCACACGATCCCCAACCTTTCACCTTCGATAACACTTTTCAAACCCCTCTTTAAACTCCCAAAATATCTCCCTTAAACCCTGTTTTAATTAACTTGTTATTGTTGACAACTCAACCATTTATGAGACCTCTTCACTTTCTCCTCTCCCATTAATTCATGAAAACACCTTAATTAATAAATCGAATATTCCAATTTAATTAATGTGGTGTTTGAATTTTCAAATGGATGTGTTAATAAAAAATTTATCCAGGCCTAATATTTTAATATGGGAGGAGCCTTTTTGATGGGAGGGGGATCCACTAGAGAACTTCCACTCCTTCATCTATTGTTGCACCACCACCGATGTTCCATCTTCTCCAACAAAGACATCTATGAAGGAGTAGGGATCAGTAGTGTGGTGCGAGCGCATCGAACTACATTGACATTGACGTCATCCCAATGTCGGATCCATCAAACGACGCTCGAGTCGAAATTGAAGACACATTATGGAAGCGACAAATTCCAACGACCATCGTCACCTTTATCTATTAGCTTGCGATGATGTCAACGAGCTGACGTCCGCCCTTTCGTGACACTGTCATCCACGATGCTCAGCTACTACGGGTCTTTTTTGAGGTAGGGGGTTTTCATTTAAAGTGTATATGTGATTTATACTCTCATGCATGGTTATTTAATTGCAGGATGTTTGAATAATTTATTTTGAATAAATTATACCCTTGTCGTTGATAAATTAAGGATTCAACCTCAAATGTGGAGGGCACGGGCTAACGAACACGCCGGACCCTCCGCCAGTTTTTCTTTTGTGCACAGATTGATGGTCGATGATGAAACGAGACTGCGACGGTGTTTGAAAGCCTACATTGTAATGTTCAGGACCCGAGAAGACCACTGGCACTAACGGTAGCTAAAACGGACCCCCGAATCAATTCTGGTGTCCCGCAGAAGCTCCTAGTGGCGCGAGTCGCCGACACAACGGCGCCGGTGACTGGAGGTGGCGGTCAGAGCCGTCCGGCCTCCTGGAGGTGGCGGAGCCCCGTGCACCGCCGGTAGAGACCCACTGCTGCAACAGTCGCAGCAGTGTGACGCAGTGGATCCCATGGCCGCACGGGATCCTGGGACAATTGCGGGGAGGCGCATTGCGCCGCTGGAGTCAGTTATCAGGGGGCCTCACCCCCCCCCCCACCCCCACTCCTCGAATTTCGCTCGGCCAAGCTGGCCGATCCAGCATCCCCGACCGGGCTAGGGCGGGCCACACGGGCCGGGCCGCGCCGGTTGGGCCGGACTGTTCTGGCCAGGCCAGGCTCCGCCTGCGGGGCCGGGCCGTGCCCCTCTAGGCCGGACCCGAGGCCGGGTCGGACCGGGCCCAGACCCCCAATTTTCAGTCCATCTTCAGTTAAACTCCTATAACATCAGTTGTGGACCTCCAATCAGCGCACTGTCAGTGGCATAGGATTCCTTAGATCTAGTAGGTCGTTTTGGTATATTACACTCAAGGTTTCAGAGATGTTTGTGTATGGTCGGGTTAGTTCGAACCTGAAACAAATCGGGACCTCAGAGCGGAAACGCTTATAACATGATCTATGGACGTCCGATTGACATGTCGTTGAATTTTTTGTATTCCTCTTGATGAGACGGTTCTTTGACATACTCCACATGATGTTTTAATGCTGTTGGGTATGGTCGGGTTGGTTTAGCTTACAAACCAACCGGTCCCCTGGAACAGAAAAGCCAATAACTCTCAGACCGGACGTCTGATTGACAAATCGTCTGCAACGTTGGTAATCTTGTTGAGAAAAAGTTCCTTTAAATATACCCCATGATATTTTGGGGTAAATTTGAGATACAAATGGGTTGGCTTGTACACGAAACCAACCGAGCCCCTAGGACTAAAATGCTAATAACTGACAGACCGGGCGTCCGATAGACGCGCCGTCTATTGCATTCAGACCCCTTTGACGAGGCAGTTCATTGAGATACTTCTTCATGGGACTTTGTGATACTTGGAGTTTCGACCACTAAATCATGGAGGAGATCCTCCTGGAGATGAGCGTATGGAGTACAGAGACCTTATAGCTGGAAGAGACCTGATGACTTCTAGTCCGATTCGAGAAGGAGTGACTTGTATAGCCTAGTGGGCAGCACTACTGTGTTTTGGTAGAAGACCCACAGCGGGGAGCACTGCTGTGTTCAGGCGGAAGACCCACGATACTCAAAAAAATGAGTACCTCTCTAGGATATTAGGGGGAGCACTACTGTGTGGGGTGGCAGAACCATGGCGAGGAGCACTACTGTGTTTGGGTGCTAGACCCGCGGTACTCTATAGGAGGAGTACCTCAGCAGTCTATGGTTAGTGATCAGCGCCTCAGAGTTGTGACAGGATCATTGTACTCGTCAGAGGAGTAGCTCTTTAGCAGTTTCTGTTTTGATATCATTAATGAAAATAATGGTTTGAGAATATTCAATGACCTTTTTGTTTTCCTCATGATTGAGATGGGTAACTTGATAACATAGTATATATATGGGAATATATACATAAGTAAAGGTTATATATTGAGATCTTTCTTTGTGGTTTTTCCTTGTTGGATTTATTGAGACCTAGAGGGTATCGAGGTACCTACTGAGTATCGTTATACTCACCCCTGCATGGTATATTCCTGCTCTTTGTTGTGTTGGATGCAGACGACGAACAACTCTGAATGAGGCAAAGTGTATGAGGATTGGATGGTGCCCGTAGGTGGACCTCACAACGGTTCGGTACCTGATGGAGAAGGAAAGATGGACAGACAGACATGGAGTGCTGAGGAGGACACATGTACCTACCCTTCAGGGAGGAACCCAGAGGATGATTCAGTAGCTGCTTCCATCTTCCAGCTGTTTGCCTTTTCACATGTACATTATTTCAGTTGTAGTTGTACCATTCTATTCGGATTGTATTCCATCCCCTTATACGTTCAACACGTTTGTTACACTGCTTTACTTAGTTTTTTCTTTTTATTGTTCTCTGTTAGTGTGAGTTTATGTTTTATAAAGGAAATGACTTCCCAGTTATAGGGATTTATGCCTTTGGTTCTAGTCACTAGCCCTTGGCCTATGGAATGCAGTCTTGGGGTAGTCACGACACGGGCTTGAGGGCGAGTCATGACAAATTGGTATCAGAGGAGTCGGTTCTACCGCAAGACTTATTACTATGATATTTTCTTTCTGTGAAGCAATGGTGTTAAGAGTAACGAGTGTGTTTTTCAGTTCCAGGAGTCCAGTGTTGGTGTGGCGGGTGACATATCCATACACCAGGACCCTGACTTTTGATATCTGACTCAGTGCATTAAAACACTGATTGTGTGTGTGTTTTCAAAAGATTTCTTAATATCAGCTCAACTAGGTCAACTCACCAGGTTTATAACGGTTTACCATGTCACATCTATTGATGATGTCTCCACGCAGATAGTCAGTTGGAGTTTCGAGATAGTACACGATGACGGTACACCGAGCAACGAGGCTCAGGTGTAGGACCCTTTTTCTATGTTGGCACCTTCAGGTGGTGTACCAGCAGCACCACCACCTGCTGGGAAGCAGATTCCACCATCCAAACTAGCCAACAGAGCATGCGGATAGAGACCGTTGCACGAGTTCTAGCAGCATAGGCCTCCGAGCTTACGAGGTGAGATAGATTCCCAGATAGTAGAGGACTGGATGGAGGTGATTGGTAGAGTTTTCTACCTATTTTAGACACTAGTAGAGTATATGGTGATCTTAGATACAGGTGTTATCCCAGTGAGTGACCATGGGGTTGGTCCGCATAGTTATGAGGCTTTGGTACGTGAACTGATGCCTAATATAGTACCTTCAGGTAATGTGTCAGTGATATCACTACCTATTAGTCAGCAGTTACAACCGGTGGTACCAGTAGATGACACATGTAGGATTATTTCCATACACGTGTTTTAGCATCAGATACCCTTCAGGTTCCAAGGCAATCCCGACTCACAGGTGGATGAGGACTGGCTTGAGGAGGTGGCATAGAGTTTTCTAGAGCTATACAGCATCGTCAGGACGACATGTCGGTAGCTGAGTAGTTATCAAGGCATACCGATCGTTCCTGGTACTCGATGACTACGATTTGATCAGTGCATTAGAGAACGGACATCTGAGCGAGGTTATTTTAAAAGATATCTGAGCTAGCACTTTTTCTTCTATTCATTCTTACTTATTTTAGGGTGCTACAGAGTACTTTTGTGGAAGATAATTATTTGGATGAGTGGATACATCCATTAAAGGATAGCTGTGGGAAAGCAGGAAAATGGGCCCAGTCATGGATTCTTGGGCATGTAAAATGTTTTAAGAAGAAAAAGTGTTAAGTATAGATGAATCTATAAAGATGCAGACATAGAAATGGAGTTAGGAGAGCAGTTTGAGGTGGTGTACTTTTCAACATGTTACAACCACCCACCTTTGTAGTCCTCGCCAGGCCCTAGGAGCTGGAGTGAAGGGGAAGAGGGTAGATGCACGTGGTCAAGGAGTGTGACACAAGGGCTCTAGGATTGATTCAAGGTACGATTAGTGTCTACTACTAGCTGCCATGACAACAGACATTCGTACGAATCATCCCTTCCTTCCACGAAACTTGTCCCTTACCTAGAGTTTCCGGTTAAGCCGTTGACTAGACCCTCATGTCTTGAGATACCTTGATAAGAGACTTGATAATCACACATACACCGATGATGTGATCTGACCATAGAGGTGAGAGTTTCGGTTGGAACCACTTGGTGGAAGCGTGGAGGCCTTACGATGTTAGTTTGGGTATTGACTGGGAAACGTCAGTTCATACCGAAAATAACGGTATTAGGGAAAAAGGTTACAGTTTACCTACAACGTTGGGATGGGGATTTACTTGGTCAACAAAAAGGAATCCCAAGGCAGAATAGTATGGAATCATGCATAAGTGGGTGCAGTCGATCACTCATGAGCTGGCCACACCTAGATTTGTGCCAGACTTTTCCAGAGTTGATGCACCGCTTTTTGACGAAGAAGGTGAAAATATTCGAGTGGTCAGAGAGATGCGAATAGTGCTTTACAGAAGCGGAGGCATAGGTTGACTAGTGCACCCAACTTGAGGCTACATGAGAAGGTGCAGATCATCCAGGAGAAGAAGAAGACTGCACAGAATAGACAAGAGTCATATGCTGATATGAGATAGAGATCACTGGAGTTCGAGGATGGAAACCACGTCTTCATACATGTCTCACCTCGACGAGGTCTATGGTGTTTTGGCTTAGGCAGAAAGTAATATCAAAGTTTCATCGAACCATTCCAGGTCCTCATCAGTATAAGCGAGGTGGCTTACAGCTTGGCTTCTCCACCTCAGTTGCACTAGTTACACCACGTCATCCACATATCTCAGCTGAGGAGATACGGGCAGGATCTAACTGTAATAATCGACCACTAGGATCTAGATATCAATGACGGGGTGACTTTCAAGGACATCCCAGTAGAGATTGAGGATCGATGGGAGTGGGTCCTATGAGGACGGTCAATTCCTCTTGTGCTCTTTCGCTGGCGGCATGTGAACCTCTAGGAGAGCACATGGGAGCGGGAGGCTCAGTTGTGTGCTCAGTATCTCCTTTAGTTTCACTAGATTGTGTTGTAGCTTTATGGGGATGTAAATCCCTGAGGTGGGAGTAATGTAAAGACCTGAAAATTTCAAGGAAATTTTTTTCTAAATTTCTTTGAAATTTTACGATTCTTTGGCTTCTGACGACACGTGATTCTGAGGCCCGGGGTGACCGGAATCAATTTAAAAAGTTTAGCTCAGGTACATTTAGTAAACGAATGAGCGTGTTTTTCATTCATTTGAACCTGTGCACAGAATTGAAATCTGAGGGCACTGATGAACTTGCAACACCGGTAATTGCATAAGGGAACTGTTACCGTAGTCAGGTTTGTGTGGGGGGAGATGTTATTTATTGGGTTTCAATTAAAGAATTAAATAAAATTGTTGTAATTTTTTTTATATCTATGGTTGTTAAATCCAAAAAAATGGAGTTAAGGGTGGGACCCACAACCACCTAACTAACCTTGTGTGGATATTTGGGAGGTGGGGCCAACACGAGCCCCCACCATCCACCTTCCATAACACTTTTTAAACCCCTCTTTAAACTCCATAAATATCTCCCTTAAACCCCTTTTAATTAACTTGTTATTGTTGACAACTCACCCATTTATGAGACCTCTTCACTTTCTCCTCTCCCATTAATTCATGACATCATAGTAATTAATAAATTGAATCCTCCAATTTAATTAATGAGGTGTTTAAATTTCGAAATGGATGTGTTAATTAAAATATTAGCCAAGCCTAATATTTTATTAATGTAGAAGCCTATTTGATGGGAGGGGGATCCGCTGGATAACTTCCTCTCCTTCCTCCATTGTTTCACCACCATCATGTTTCCATCTTCTCCAACGAGACACTGACAAACTAGAAGGGATTAGTAGCGTGGTGCGAGTTCAACGAACTACTTTGACCTCGACGTCTTCCCTGCGACTGATCCATCGAACGAAGCTCGAGCCGGGATCGAAGGCACTTTACGGAAGCGACGAATGCCAACGAACATCATCACCTTCATCTCTTACCTTGCAACAACATCAACGAGCTGATGTTCTCCCTTTCGTGACACCGTCATGGATGATGCTCGGCTACCACAGATCATTCTCGAGTTAGGGGGTTATTGTTTAAAGTGTATATGTGATTTATACCCTCATGCATGGGTATTTAATGGCAGGGTGTTTGTATAATTTATTTTTATTAAATTATACCCTTGTCTTTGATGAATTAAGGATTGAGCCTCTAATGCAGAGGGAAAGGGCTAACGAACATGTTGAACCCTTCGTTGGTTGTTCTTTTGTGTGCAGATTGAAACATGACGATGAAATGGGACTGCGATGGTGTTTGAAAGCGTTTGTTGTAATGTTGAGGACACGAGAAGACCACCAGCATAGACATAAGCTATAACGGACCACCAGAGTAATTTTTGTGGCCCGCAGAAGCTCCTGGCGGTGCAGGTCACCGGCGAGGCGGTGCCAGCGACCGGAGGCGGGGGCGCCCTGCTCGCCGCTAGTGGAGACCCGTTGCGGAAACAGCCGCGAGGTTGTGACTCGGTGGATCACACGGCCGTGCGGGATCCTGGGACGACGGCGGGGTTGCGTTTTGCACCGCCGGTGTCAATTAGCACCCCCCCAACTCTACGTGTTTCTCATGGCCAAGTTGGGTGTTCCAGCATCCACGGCTGGGCCGGGGCCGCCCACACGGACCGGGCCACACCGGTCAGGCCGGGCCGGGCTGCGCCCAACCGGGCCCGACCTGGGTCGGGCCGACCCAGGGGGTATGGGGCTGGGTCGGACCGGGCCTAGACCCCCAATTTTCAGACCACCTTCAGTTATATTCCCATAATGTAAGTTGTGGACCTACAATCGATGCACCATCAATATTTTAGGATTCCTTGGATTGAAATGGTCGTTTCGGTATATTACACTCATGGTTTCGGTGAAGTCTGGGTATGGCCGGTTTGGTTCGACCCGAAACCAACCGGGCCCTCGTAGTGGAAATGCTTATAACATGAGCTACATATGTCAGATTGACATGCCGATGACTTTTTTGGATTCGTCTTGATGAGACGGTTCTTTGGAATACTCCACCTGAAGTTTGGATGTTGTTGGGTATGGTCGGGTTGGTTTAGCATACAAACCAACCGGGCCCCTGGAACGGAAAATCCAATAACTCTCAAACTGGATGTCTGATTGGCGAATCATCAGCAGCATTGGTAATCTCGTTGAGAAACAATTCCTTTGAATATACCGCATGAGAGTTTGGGGTACAGTTGAGATACGACCAGGTTGGTTCGGACACAAAACCACCGGGCCCCCGGGACTAAAAGGCTAATAACTAACAGATCGGGCATCCGATAGATGCGCCGTCTATTGCATTGAGTCCCTTTTGATGAGGCAGTTATTTGAGATACTTCTTCTTGGGACTTTGTGATAATTGGATTATCGAACGGTAGCTCAGGGAGAGGATCCTCCTGAAGAAGAGTGTACAGAGTACGGATACCTTGTAGCTGGCTTAGACCTGATGACTGCTTGTCCGATTTGAGTCGGAGTGACTTGTATAGCCCAGTGGGGAGCACTATTGTGTTGGTGAGGCAGAAACATAGCAGGGAGCACTTATGTGTTGTTGTGGCAGACCCGCAGTACTCGACAGAAGGAGTACCTCTATAGGCTATTAGTGGGATCACTACTATGTTGGGGTGGCAGACCCATGTCATAGAGCACTAATGTGTTTGGGTGGCAGACCTGCGATACTCAATAAGAGGAGTATCTCATCAGTCTAAGGTTAGTGAGCAGCACCTCGGAGTTGTGATATGATCATTGTAATTGTCAGTGTAGGAGCTCTTTAGTAGTTGTGGTTTCTATATCATTAATGAAAATCATGGTTTGAGCTGAGTCAATGACCTTTGTGTTTTCTTCATGATTGAGATGGGTTACTTGATAAAATAGGTATATGTATGGGCATATACGTATGTTATAGTTATATTTTGAGATCCTTCTTTGGGGTTTATCCTTTTGGAATTTAGTGAGACCTATAGGGTCTCAAGGTCCCTGCTGAGTATCGTTATACTCACCCCTGCACGGGCTATTCCCGCACCTCGTTGTGTTGGATGCAGACGACATACAACTCTGAATGAGGAAGAGTGTATGAGGACTGGTCGGTGCCCAGAGGTGGACCTCATAACGAGTCGGTACCCGGAGGAGACGGACAGAAGGTCAGACGGACGTGGAGTGTTGAGGAGGACCCCTATACCTACCCTTCAGGTAGGAACCCAGAGGATGATTCAAGAGCTGCTTCAATCTTCCAGTTGTTTGTCTTTTATCTTTTACATTCTTTCAGTTGTAGTTGTACCTTTATGTTGGGATTGTATTACAGCCCCTTGTATTTTCAGCACGTTTGTTACACTTCTTTACTTGGTGTTTTCTTCCACTTATTCTCTGGATGTGTAAGTTTAAGTTTTATAAAGACAATTTTTTCCCAGATATAGCGATCTATGCCTTTGGTGCTAGTTGCCAGCCCCTGGCCTATGGAAGGCAGGCTTGGGGTTGTCACGGCACGGGCCCGAGGATAGTTCGTGACATAGAATATCTTTAGATACTCAAAAAATGTTGTTTGAATTGTATTGCACATAATACAGAGTCCCTTTAATAGTTATTATTACACTCATGGTTGAGTTTTACCAAACTAGAAGATACTATTAATAATAACATTAAAATATTATTATTTCATCCATTTGGAAAATGGAATTTATATTAAAAATAATATGAAATAAATTTTGAAAATATCAAAAAAAAATGTATTTTAAATAAATTGTTCTGTTATCAAATATTAAAAAGTGAAAGCAATATCTATTATAAAATCAAGAAATTACTTTTCAAAGAATTTTTTTTTTCTATGTATAATTTTTTTATAATAAAAAATCTAGCCCTTTTTTATTAAAATTTCAATAAAATTTAAATATTATATATTACGTAAATATTTATTTATACTCATCTAGGGTATTATATATATATATGATTAGAATAATTTTTTTAAAAAATATGTATGTTTTCTAAAAGGCAATTTTAACAACTTTTAATGTCGATCCCATAATGAATAAGAAATTTTGAAACATTAAAAACATTTTAATTATATTATAAACTTAATTTTTGGAATTGTAACAAAATAATATAATTTTGAGGGAATTTTTTATTTTTTAGAAGTTTAATTTTGTGATTAAATAGTGAAAATAATAAATTTTTATTCGAAACATTTTTCTCATATGTAATATTTATACAGAAAATATATATATTAGTTTTTTAAAAAATATTGTTAAATATTTTTTAATAAAAGTAATAAAATAAAGTTAATTGGTATAAATTTCAAACTATAATTGGATAAAAGATCACTTTAAATGATTGAATATTTTTACATTAAAAACCCACATTTTCATCCTATCTGTAGGAAAAAATGTAAATTTATTTATGCTACATTTTTTATTATAATTTAGAAATATGGATTCCATATTTGGAATAATAATAATATATAACTTATAATATTTCAGAGATTTATTTTCCAAAAATATAATTTAAATTAATTAAAAATAATTTTAGTGATTTAGAGACAAACTTGTTTATCAAAAGATGAAAACTTTATCTTAATAGCGAAAAAGACCATAAAAATTTCCAAAAATTCAATTAACAGTCATATATATACCCTATACTCCCTTATAATTAATTTTCACCATTATTGGATCGACTTGAAATGGTAAAATCATGGGTGGAATTGTCATTTATAAAATTTAGAAGAATTCCAATTCTCATACAATATAAAAAGACACCCACCACTCCAATGTATTCACACACATAAATACATTTTTATATCACAAAATATACTAATATAATCTCTAAAAATCCCTCCCTTAGTCCTATAATCATAACATTTGGAATAAATTCTACCAATGAGACCCTTTGGTTTAACCCAAGAAGAGTTACACAAAGAAGAGGTATCATACTTTCTCACGTTCCGTCATTTTATTTTCATTATCCACAAAATAATATATTATTATTGTAGGATTATATAATAACCATATTATCATAAATATATTTATATGTTTGGATTATATTTTATAGTCTTAGAATTAAACAAAAATCTATGTAATGGGTAATGAAATTAGGATTTTTCTGTGTGGACAACTACCACCCCACAAAATGATGTTGATAGTTTTTTCATTACCACCCCTCATGGTGGAGAACTACTATGGAAAATATTTTTTTATCTGATATATATAATATTAATTATTTAATTATTATTCTCTAATTTTATTATAAAACCACCTTCATTCTTTCATGTTTTTCGATACATGATAACATAATTTTTGGATATGTGGATTGGAGCCTCCTCAAAATAATGTTATTCATTCAAAATCTACATTGAACGTATTAATGATGGGTATGGTAATGATATATGACATATATGGTAATAATATAGTATTACCCAAACAATGGACCTAATTAAATTGGATAAGTTTTATTCATTTAAATAAAACATAGTACGAATATATGATCCTTTTTACCAACCTCTGTTATATTAGGACATTTATTATATTTTATTAAAATAAGTGTTAAAAATTCATATTCAAATTTTAGAAACAATATCATTTTTAATATGATGTCATATAAGTCATGTATTTGACTATAAATATTATTTATCAAGATAAAATTTTTATATACAGAATAATAATTCATATATTGTTTTAGGGGAAAAGTTATTTAATTAAATGGATATTCAATAACGATGTGGAAATTAAATTATTAAAGGATGAGTCAATTAAATGATATTAACAATATTAAAATAAAAAACATTCCCTAATTAATGAAAAAGAAGAATTTTATATATTATGTATCATTTTTATTGAAAAAATTAAAGTATTTTTTTAATGTTATCATGATGGTTTTATATTTTTAAAAATAAAAATTTCAAATATTATCAAAATTGACATAAATTAAACATTAAAATAAATAATATTTTATTACTTGTCATAAAATTCGTAAAAATATGAAGAACTGAAAAATAACTCGGATAATGTTAAATGTGTCATTAATTATAATATTTGTATTTTTATGTATTTTCTTATAACAATATAAACCATATATTATAAAGAGTAATGTAATCATTTTATGATTTAAACTGTTTAACTAGGGGTTTAATCCAAAAGATGAGGTTAATTTTGTTACCTAAACATATATACAAATCATTAGATCCATGTATTGAGACCCATACACATCTTATACTAGAAATAACTCATAATTTAGAAATTTTAAATATAAAAAAATTATTATAATTTTATAGTTTTTGAGTTTCCAAAAGGTCTCATCCACTCTCTTATAAAAGTGATAAGGTCCTTATCTCTTATTCACACATCTAATTCTATTTAGTTTGGCCAAAACCTATCCATTTCTCTTAGGAACATTCATTAGTTCATCATATAGTCCTAACATTGGCAATAAAGACAACCTAAGGTTTCTATTTGTGAAAATCCAAAGAGACACTCGACAAATATGTAATTGTTTAACCAACTCTTTCAATGTCTGTTTCTTCTTCTACTTCCTTTTCCTATGTTTATATCATTATAAATTACAACCATGACATATAATATATTCATATATGTTTTCATGATTATGGTACAACCATAATTCTCTTTTTCCCCATCCATTGAAAAACAATATCCCCTTACGCATGTAGGTACCACTTAGCTTCTCCCCAATGTGGTGTAACTTTTTTTCATCTAAAATTTATTTCAATGGGTATAATGATATATATAGTGGCTATAAATAATTCATATTAAAATATAATGATTTTTTATTATTTATATCCCATCCAATTACATACCATTTATCCATTAAAAGAACGATATCGTTGCTCGTGTGTCCGTACGACATACCATCTCCACAACTTGATAGGATTCACCCTCCATTAAAAACATTTTAGAATGATTATAAAAATGTATATAATGAATAAATATGAAAAAACAATTCTACTATCATATATATATATATATTATTTATATTCTTTCATTTAATATGATAAGATGACAGAAATAGAGTCCATGTGTACGTTCGACCTATCATGTCTATGAACAATGTGTTTGATATAATTTATATATCTATTATATTTATTTATAGATAGGATATATAAATAATTTTTTACATTATATATATAATTAAATCAGGAATTATTTAATGATATCATGAATAACATGTCAAAACATGTAAGGAAAACTAAGCAGTTATTACCGAAATATTGCCTTATCTTAAAAATTATTAATAAAAAAGAAATATAAATTCCTGAATGAATCGTATCAAATAAATTAATATTATTATGATTTTTTTGAATTTAATAATATTTTATAAACAATTATATAGGAGGTTCATACACGTATGAAGAGTATCAGACCTAAGATAATACAAATCATAACTCAATATCAATTCATTGAGTTTAATATCTTTGAAATTAGATATATTCTTCCAAGAATATGTGTGAATGTATTACGATTGTTTTACACTAAATATCCACTTATATTGGGTTGATTTATATTTTTCACACATAATTATTTCATTAATTAATCCTCAAACTAATTATACGTTCATTGTGAGATAACTTCATATCACATTTAATTTCCATAAGATATATTCCATGTTCACCACTTATTTCTTTTCTATGGTGGATGAAATTCCACTATTATATTTAAATAATAATAAAATTTACCTTCATTGTATTTAAATATTACATTAAGGATATTGGGATTATTATTTAAATGTTCAAGGTGGTATGAGATGCTTTTAATGTTTAAAGAAATAATAATTTCATCATTCAAGTATTCTTGATATTATCATACATATTTATTTATATTCATATAAAATATTATAAATAAAAATTTATGTCTAATTTTAATTTAATTCAAATTTTTCCAAAAGAAATATTTTTATGTTTTTATGTAATGATTAATTTTTCATAATCTCATTACTTTATGACATTGTTTTTACATAAGTATCTACAAGGACATCATTATCATCCAATTCAATTTAAATTAATATAAAAATATTATTAATAATTTTTTAATGTATTATTTATCCATATTGAACTTTTGTAAGATTATCTAAAAGTAGTAATTTGGTAATTATCCAAATTAGGTACATCAAGACCATTTTGAAAAATTATGGATGGAATGTTTTTGAACTTATACGGTGCGAGAGGCTGTTTTTTTATATTATGATGCCTGAATATTTTGACTAACTCCATAAAATATTACAAGCTTATTTTTTAATGAAATGTATTCATTTAAAATTTTATGAAATTTATATGATCTCAAATTAAAAACGGGATATTCTCTCAAAGAGTTATAATGTTTTTTATTTTTATTCATATATATACACATCCTTTGTTGTATTTTTTACTTAACTGATGAATATTAATTATTACACAATCGTCCATATTTTAATGAAGTATTTATGTCATGTATGACTGCATATTGTTAATTTTGATAGCATTTATGCTTTATGATTATTGTATAAACATTTCGTATGCTAGTTTTAATATGAATGAATATGTAGATTACCTATCACCGTTTTCATATGAGGAATGAATTGGAATTAGTATGTTATGGGTTGAGGAATGCTAAATGGAAGCCTGACGGGTTGGGGATCGATTAATGAAATCCATATGATACATCGGCAGTTCTCATGAGACAAATTTGTTTGGTATTTGATAAACGTCTTACCCAGATGTATGGTCTTGGAACAAGGCCTTGATAGTGTGGTTATGTTTTCTAAAATTATGAATTCCATCATTATGAGATTAGTTATTGATATTACATGTTATTATTCAACTAGTAGAATGTGCTTGTAAACATTAATATGGATGTATTTAATTTATTCATGCCATATTATACTCAGGATTTTTTCTAAAGGATTTTTTTTAGTTTTATAACTTTCCATAATAGTTTACACTTATTTATAAAATCATTACCTATATTATTTTTCCTTACCAAGATTCAAAGAACCCCTATGTCTTAGGTTTTATATTCCAAGGATAGAAAGAAGTGTTTTATGATTGATATGCAGTGTTAAGGTAGGATAATTATGGAGCTATCAATAAAATAACTACATTCTATATTATGTTTTGGATTTTAATGTAAATATCATGTATGCAAAAAAAAATTTTAAAAAAATATAAAATGATCAGTCATTCGGGATCTGATTTGTTGTAATCATGAAGATGTAGTAAATTAATTCCCAAGCCCCAAAAATTTTGGGTTTGTATATTATATTTGGTATCAAAGGACGATTAGAAAGAGCCTTGGAAACAATATTTAGGAAAAAAAGATAAAATAAAATTACCACAAGATATACTTTTAGTTTATGTATAGAGGAACATCCTAAATTTTTTGGTATATCTCATATTACATGGGTATAACATTAAAAGACATCAATGTGTAGATACTACAAGTTTGTTGGTTCTAGAATAGATGTACATAGGAGTAACAACCAAGACAATGAGTTACAAGTCAGAGTCAGGGTAACATGGTACATGACAACATGGATTACAATATACCTTTTTTGACACACCCTTGGGTTATTCATATGATAATTAACATTTTATTTAAAAACTATTTGAATAATTTTAATATTTTATGAGATTTAATAACCTCGGTTAAACCTATTTGTTTTAGATTGAAAACAATGTTTCATGACAGTCACCAAATTTATTTCTGAATATTGTTACATACAATATGCTTTTTGGTTTTAGTCAATGGATGGATCCAAAAAAAGGCATATTAACATTGTACATGATGGAAAAGTTGGAAAAGGTGAAGTAAATGGGAATATAAATGGAATGTTGATATGAGTTAACGATATTGAGTTCATACAGACTCAGTTTTCTAAAAATTGGATTAAAAACATAAATATTAACTAACACTTGAACTCACTAAGAAATTGGAAGGAAGAGCATTCTTGGAGCTCCATTAATGGATGCCATATAGATAAAAAAATACAATTTCTATCATGAAATAATTGTGGAATGAGACACTCAATAATATTTCTCAAATTAAAAAAGAAAAGATTTATGTGTTGGAAAATGTATATAATGAAAATAATTTCCAATAAAAAACAAAGAGTAGTACAGAAGAAAATAAAATTGATCTTAAGAATTGATTTTTAGTTGTTCTCCATAAATATAGAGGACCTTGACATTAATCGAGTCAATTCCTTATTTTATAGGATAACAACTTGGCCAATGACGGACATATGTAAAAATAAATAGATAATGGAAAATTTATAATCATAAATGTTCTTTTGATGATGAGATAATTCTAGAAAATAAATTTCGTGTATGTAACCATGTTGTTTATTATGTGAAGTTTTTATTAAAGTATTTACTATATTTTCTTGTTTAGCCATAAATATATAGGAATAAATATCATTTATTATTTATATGATCATTGATTATGTGGCACATGGTAAACATTACATTTTGGGATAAAAAATATTTTGCATTATATGAACATTGTGATATAAATATGTGATGGTTGTTTTTGGATATTATTATTTATTTTTGGAAATGTTTTAAAAATTATATAGTTGTAGATTAAGGAAAACCCACAAGATGTGTAACAATCCAATCATATTGTACAATGATATGGAAATAAATCCCACAACCAAATGGGGACAAAGCTTTTTCACTTACCACTGGCCTAGATAGAGTCTGATGTTTTTTCTAAAATTTTCATTTTTGTTAAATGATTTGATGAAATAAGAGTATATTGATTTTGGGAAATAATGTTTTATAAAATGGATATATATTGAATTGGAAAATTTTTTTGGTGTTAATTGATAGATTTTATTTTGGATACCTTTCTGAATTTTATGGAACCTTATATGGTTAACATAAATAGAATACTATGTGATTTTAATAGATTAATAGTTGAATTATACTATGGAAGAATCTATTATTTTATTATAGACTTATATGGATTCCGGATGATATGGAAATGATTAACATAACATAGATAATATGTTATTAGGTTAATTAATGTTCGGTATTTCTCTTATTAATACATTTAATTTCATTAATAGTTTGTGTTTTACGCAACACTGACTTTGAGAGTACCACGATATACTAAACTAGACAATTAAAAATCATTGAAGATTAGTAATAACCATACTTGGAAATCTAGAAAATATATTTTTCTAAATAGACATTTTTTTTGTAATATTGAAATTTTCATTGGGTAATATTTCGGTAATTTTCTAAAAACATTCATATTTTGATTAATAGCGAAGAATGATTCATTTTTTTAATAAATTATTTTTTCCTTTAAATAATAAATTAATATAAATTTATTTTAATGCAATTATAGATATATAATACATAAAATTTTCCAATTTAGGTCATTTAATCATTTTTTATTAGAAGTAGATATTAAAATTTTATTGAAGTCATGAACTTCTCTTCCACATGCCTTCTAACCACATTTGGAGATTAGAATTAAAAGTAATAATAATTCTTAGATGAATTGAATGTCAAAAAATAGACATAATTTTTTTTAATTAGTAAGAAAAAATTTGCCTAATAGTATCAAAATCATTTTTTTGGTGAATACACGATTACTATTAAATAGTATCATTAAATGTAAAAATAATATTATAATTTTATAGTATTAAACATACACTAGAACACAATTTTTCTGATAAGTGTTTTTGAACCAAATAATCCTTATGTCAAATGTAATATCATTTTTAATCCACCAGTTTTAGATTAGGGCATTTATTATATTTTATTTAATGAACAATTAAAGATGTCATATTCCAATTTTAACAACTTTTTCAATTTTAATATAAGGATATATAAGTGATATGGCCGACTATATAGAGTTTTTAGAAATATAAAATGATTAAATTCATAATGGTAATTTATTTATGATTTTTGGAAAAAAGTAAAATTTAATGGTGACACAATAATGATGACTTTATTGAATTATCAATGGAATAATCAATTAAATGAGATTAAAATTATTAAAATGAATATAATATTAAATAATTAATTACGTCAATGAATTTTTAGATACTATATACTTGTTAGTGACAGATTTGAATTATTTCAGAGAAGTTATATTGATGAAATGATATTTTAAAAATTGTTAATATTGAATTGTATAATAATTGAAAAAATGATACTTTAAAATAAATAATTTTTTTAAAATGATATAAAATTCATAAAAATTAAAATTTATCCAAAATACTAGTATAATATTATATACATCATAAAATATCTAATTTGTGTTTCTTTAGATTTATAGTAACTATATTCACTTTATATTATAAAAAATTATTTAAACATGGTAAGAGTTATACTATTTATCTAACAGTTATATCCAAAAGATAAGGTTATTTTTTGGGACATAAACTTGTCTAAAAATCAATAGTTGAGATTCCTTCATCCCATAAGCATATTATCCTCAAAATAAATAAATTTGGATCTATTGGAAACTGAAAATAAATTTAATATAAATTAATTATTTTGGAGATTCCAAAAATTCCCTCCAATATCAAGTAAATGGGAACATACCCTTCTCTTTTATTCACAGATATAAAGAAATCTAGTTCAGAAAAAACATGATCATTTCACCTCCTCATTTTTATAATTTCATCTTAATGCCCATAAATTGGGTAGAAAGCCAACCTATGGAGTGAATTTCTGAAAATCAAAAGGATACACTCAAAGAAGATATAATTGTTTTACCACTTCTTTCCATGTTATATTCCTAATCTATTTCTTTTTCCTTTTTTCCATAAAAAATAATTACTCCATAATATATGATATGTTGAGGTGTATTTATGATTATGGGACATCCATATTCATCATTTTACCCATCCTACAAAAACAATATCGCCATGTGTGTGTACATATGACTTTCCATCTCCAGGACATATTGTAAACATTTTTCTTCTATATTTTATTTCAATGTGAATAATGATGAATATAAGGCGTATTAATATTCCACACGACATGATAATGATTATATATTATTAATTTACCATTCAATTTCATACCACTTAACCATTATAGAAATGATAGCGTCGCTCAAGCGTATGTACGACTTTCCATCTCCACGATGACATCAGACTCTACCTCCAATACAACCATTTCAGAAAGATTAAAAACTGTATATACCAAATAAATAATAATTATATTATATAATAATGATTCTAAGATAATATATATATATATATATATCATTTATATTCTTCCATTAAATATGATAATAAAATAGAAAAAAACGTTCTTGTATACATATGACATATCCTCTCCATAAACTGTGTGTTCCATTTCATTTATCTATCAATTATATATATTCAAATAATTAAGAAATATGATATATAAATCATTTTTAAAATTATATAAATAATTTAAATCATGATTTCTATTATAAGATCATGAATAAAAAGTCAAAACATGTATGATAAATACAGAAGTTCATACGAGAAATATTTCATGAACATAAATGTTATTAATAAATGCGTAATATAAAGTCATAAATGAATCATATATGATATCAAAAATACTATTTTTAATTATTTAGACGTTAATAATTTTTCCCAAATCATTTACCAAGAGTTTTAGACATGTACTACGAGTATATAACCTAAGGTAAGAAAAATATTTATTTAATTACCGGTTATTGAGTTAAATATAATTGTCACTTGTTATATTCATTCATGAATATGTGTGACTGAACTATTATTGTTTTATTCTCAATATACACATATATTTTGGGGATTTATATTTTTCCCACATAACTATGTCATTTATTTATCCACACTCAAATGTTATGATCTTTGTATTGGAATTTTCTCTTATTTTTAATTTCCCTGAGATATAATCTATGTTCACCACTTATTTATTTTTGGTGGTATATATACAAACACTATTATATTTTATATAATAATAACATTTATCTTCAAAGTATTTAAATTTAATTTGAATAAATTGATATTATTATTTAAATTTTCAAATTGTTATGGGATGCTTTGAATGTTTAAAGAATTAATATGTTCTACATTCCAAATTTTTTGATATTATCCTAAATATTTATTTATTTTTATATATGGGATTATAATGAACATTTCATGTCAAATTATAATTTCATTCAAATTTTTCCAAGAGTAATATTTTTAGGGTTTTATGTAAGTGTTAATTTTTATACAATATCATTATTATATGAGATTTTTTATAAGTATGAATCTAATGGGATATATTTTTCATCCATGTACATTATAATTTATTTCAAAATGTTTTATAAATTTTTTTAATGTAAGTTCTACAAATGTTTGAAATTTTATAATGTGTTCATAAAAAAATATTTCTATCTTTTTCCAAATGACGTACATTAATACATTTTTTACAACTTATGGAATGAATTTTTTATATTATATAGTGTGAGTGGAAATTTTCTATTGATATGACAGAATTATATTTTTATGCATCCCTTACAATATTACTAGGTTATTTTTTAAAATGAAATGTTTTATTTTATAATTTATCAACATTTAAATGATTTAAATGTAAAAAAGAATATTATTTCAACGAGTTTTAATGATTTTTTTTGACTATTTTAATCTACGTCAAAATACATTATTGGATTTTATGGTTTATTTATTATAATTTATTATGATAAAATCTTCTCTATTGTATTGACGGTTTTATGATATGTTGGACTATGGATGTGATTTTTTTATACCATTCTTGGTTTATGTTTAAATTGTTATCATTTCAAATTCTAGTTATAATATTATTGTTTATGTTGATTATGTTTCACACTTTTCTTATGAGAGAAGAATTGGACATAGTATGTGATGGGTTGGGGACTATTTCATGAAATCCCTACAGGTTGGGTACCAGTTAATTAAATCCCCATGATGCATCAGGAATTATAATGAGAAAAATTAGTTTGTGTTTTGACTAAATTCATAACCAACGATATAGTCATTTCACGAGGTCTTTTCAGTGTGTTTTTGATGTTTGACATTATGCATTACCTCATTGTAATATTATTTATTGATATTAAATGTGATTATTAAACAATAAGAATATCAATGTTTATGTTTATATGAAATTAGTTGATATATTTTTGTCATATTATGCTCAATTTGTTAAAAGTCTTCTATTTTAGTTTTATACCTCACTGTAAAAGATCACACTTATTATTGAATGCTGATACTGTATTCCTTATCCTTTCTGAGCATCTAATATCAACCCTTTATTATGATTTATTTTCCAAGGATTCCAAATGTGATTAATGATTTATATGTATAGTTAATAAAGAATAATAATTGTGTTCCCAAATAATTATCTATTTTTCATATTATGCATTGAATTATAAAGTAATGTGAATGTATATAATCTATTATACAAGAATACTAAACAGATCCCCCCATTGTGATTTTATTCATTATAATCATTCCAACATATTAAATTAGATAATCTTCTCTATGAATATATGGGTCAGGAATTACAATAAATAAATATTTATTCATTAAATTCATTTTTATAATAACCTATATATCGATGGGAACAAAAAAATAATGAAATTTTTCATTCATGGATATGATTGACTATATGTAACAATGATGGATGATTCAAATTTACAATTATTGTGTGGAGGAATATGAAGGTTTTTCAATAATAATAATAAAATATTATTATAATAATTATCATTTTTCAATATATTTTAATGTTAATAATAGATTTAGAGGATGATTAATAGAAAATATAAATTAAGAATTTTTTTAAGAAAATTTGATATTGTTTGCATATTCACCATTAATAATCATCTAATTCCATTAATTATTTGACCTTTGGGGAGACTAGAGACACTAATACAAGGTAAATATGGTTAGGGATGGAATATTTTTTGTTTTAGTTTAGATAAAGTTTTTTATGGTGTGTCAATATGTGTGGTGGTGATGTGTTCCTTCAATATATGTGTCAGGTGGAATTTTTGACATTATTTTCATAATATAAACATGTTAAGACATTTTCATGTAATAAAGATTCAATTTGGAAGAATATTGAAAATATATATTGTGTAGGGTGATAAAGACTCAATACATTTATTTGATGATAAATTCTTATGATATTTTGTTATCTTATCTCTTATTTTATCAATTTACCACATTTAAACATTTCTAGGGAAAATATATTTTACTAAAATAACATATTTTTATGAATTAAGATAAAATAGATCATATTACATTAATTTTACATGAATATTGAAATATTAAAAACAAGTTTAACTGATTTAATTTTTATATGTGTTGTTAATTTATTTAAAAACAGTTACTATTAATACAACAAAAATACTTTTTAGTAAAATGAATTTATTTAGCATAAAATTAATATAACTAAAAATATGGAATAAGAATGATTACCGTAACATTTTATGATATTTTACTATCAAAATAATGAATTTTTTGGTTTCAAGTCATTAAAATATCAAATGAAACATTTTGATTCCTTCATTAATGGGAAAAGACCAAAATTGTATTTATTAGAATAAAATATAACATGCGGTCTAAAAAACAGGAACATATTTTTCAATTAAAAAGATTTTTTAAAATTAATTATTTTGATATTTTAATTCATTTTCCCCAAAAAAATGTTTCATATTATTTTAATTCATGATTATATCATTATTCGTTCGTAATAGAGAAAGTATTCGTAATGTCTATATTGTGCACGGTTCACCCATCAATCAATTTTTAAAAAAAAATACCAAAATAATAAAATATTAAAATATTGATATGATGAATCAAAAAATGAATAATTTTATATCATGTTAAAATAAGAAAATATATAATTTTGTTTTTCATCAAATCCGAATTACACATGGAAAAAAATTTAATTTTAATTATAAGTACTTTTTCTCCTAAATGAAAAATCTTATTTTTCATCCTTAACAAAAGAATATTATTTTTAATAATTTAAAAATAAAAAAAATGATTATATATAATAAAAATTAATAACATATAATATACATTCATTAGAAAAAAACATGGGTCTTAATATTCATCACCTTAATTAAATTGTTCCACTATTATTTTTTTAATTGGTAATGTGTGGGGATATTTTTATCTCATCATCCTTAGAGGTTCCAAGAATTCATAATAAATCCTATGATTCAAACACTAAACATTAATATATTTACTTATTTTCAAACACCTGTAATGTATGATCAAGTATTTGAACCGATTTTTCCTCATTTGAATGATCTTCTATCAACTATATAGCTTGAAGGCTCACCAAAAGATATTCATGAAATAAAGATATCTTAAAAAATTTATCATGAAACAAATAATATACGTATGAAAAACATGGATGTAAGGATTCTTGGTAAAAAAAACTCCAACATTCTCTATAATTTCATGATGACTAATAAATAAATGGATTAATTTCTCAATCTTACTGAAACATGTTACAAATTTTTCTAGAGAAATTTAAAATAAACATTTCTTCATACCCAAATGAATGATTATTAAAATGAAAATATACATATAATTTTTTTCCAAATCATATAATCCCTCGTATGTAGATAAATTATTTTTATCTTTTCATGAACCTCTTTTACTAAACACTTGTCAAAAAAATTTTATACGCCATATGTAGTGCCACATGCTAATTTACGACATCACATTAAATATAATTCTACAAATTATGAAATAAGATTATGCAAATGAAAAATGTTTTAATAAAAAATTAAAAAAAATTAATTATGTTATTTCCAAATTCAATGATAATTTAATTAGAAATTTTAGTGGTTATCCCAATTATTTTAAATTTTCTTGATCTATTATCTATTAGATTAAGGCTAAAATTATGTATTGAAGATTGAAACATTTTCTAATAAAAATTTTTGTCCATTCCCAAAATTTTATGTAATTCATGGATCAACATCATACACAATACATATTGGAATTAGATGTTATGTGACTATTTATTTATAATAAATTCAAGAACATTGATCCATTAACATATAATCTAAAAAATATAATAAATAAAAAATTCAGTTAAAAAACATCATAATAATAATTTTTTGTTAAATACATATTTAGAAATACCACCTTTTAATCCTTTTATATATTCTCCCATTTCAATTATTGAATTTAAAACCTCAAATTCAAGCCCTTCTATAGATTTCATTAAATATTATCCGATAAAAAATCAATAATTTAATGGTATAATTATCAATATAATTATTCATTACATTAAAAAAAAATTTCCATGTATCATAATATATATTCACGATTCCATGATGGAAAAATAATGGAGTTATTTGAAACTCAATCAATGATTAATTTTTCAATAATGAGTGACATGGTAAACAAAACCTCTCCCAAAACTATCATGACTTAAATTACCAAGGATTAATTGGATGGTGATAGTTGAATTTTCAAAACCCCTACCATGTTACACCACAATATTTAATGACAAAAAATGGAATAAAATTATTTGCATTCATAGAATGTGTTACAAACAACACTGATATTAAATAAACCACAATATAATAAAACAATAAATATTATTTCAGGTCACAATTATAACTAAGACATTTGATATGAAATTAGGAATTTAAATATCTAAAATATGAATTCATATTATGATTATATATATAATTAATTCATAATTTATATATTTATGACAAATGAAATTAAAAATCATTTAAAATATGAAATCATATTATTTTTGAAATTGATTTTTTTTCTTGTATTATATTTTCTAAATAATGGGAAAAATTTATCACTATTTATGAATGAATTTTATTAAATTTATATATTATGTATTCAATTAGATATTTTAATATCCATTTAATAATTTTTCTCTTGAATGAAAAAGTTTTTTTCTTGAAAAATATGTTTTAAAATTCTCATTTTTAACTTGTTTTGGGTACATATTTGAAAATTAATTTCATCCTAATTTTGAAATTTATATTGAAAGAATGGATATCATATTTTGAGTCATTGGTGAAAATGGTTTTAAAAATCCCCTTTTATATTGGTCAATATTAATATTAACTTATATATTTTTACCACGGTTGTAGGTAAAATAGGAAATTAATGACCAAAATTAATATGGCAAGGACTATAAAATGACACTAGAAACACAATATGTTTAATGATTGAGTAACATTCATAAATAATAATAATAAATTTAGTTAGTTGCCTTTAGTTTCTAATTTTATGTGTTTATCATATTATTAATTTTTTATTAAAAAAATTAAACATACTAATTTTTGGTAACAATAAAACTTTTGACCTGGGAAAATGTTTTATATTTACTATTATAATTTTCAAATTTCATTTATAAATGATTTCTCTCTTGTATGGTAATAAAATATTACCTTTTATTGAATAAATAATTACCCTTTATGCATACAAAATGCTAACGTTGTAATTATTCAATTAATGAAATAATCAAATATATGATAATAAATATACTAAAAGTATAATATTTTGACTCGATTAATGTGATAAAAATTTTATATATGAATATAACATGATATTTAGTTGTTGAATTATTTTTTTAAACTTTCATTTTTCTTGATTTTTGTAAAGTCAATATAATGAAAAGTTATAAAATTGTTATTGGAAATATATTATAATAAATAACAATTTAATGTGTCCTATAATCTTTTAAGATATATATTTATTATTCCCAAAAAATGGTATATTTACTTAAGCATCAACAATTTTACATTTATTTTAAGTCATTTATTTTATTGTAATAACATTATTCTTTAATGTGTTGAAAATTTTAATATTTTTTGTATTTTTTCAGAAGGATTAATAGAGTTATAAAACAAAATGATATGTTTGAAAACACACCCAAATAATATAACTTTTTTTATGATATATTTTTACATGTAATAATATTGTATTATAATAATATAAATATTATTGAATAATTGCATATAAATTAATTTATATTAAACTAGAATGTTATGAAATTCGAATAGTTCCCCTCCACTCATTTATAAATTGTAACCTATCTTTTCTTTTCATCACAACAAAGTGAGCCTTGTATCTCATCCAACCTCTAAATTGTTCATATTTATTTCCCATTGCACATTCTGTAGGATTTTTTCTTCCCCAAATACTATCTTACAACCCTTAAGGGGATATCAAAACAAGTCATTTCAAAGATGTGCTAATAAGCTTAACGAATCACATTTTGATTAATCATTATTTTAACTCCATTAAATTGGTTGAATTTTTTAAAAAATTTATTATAATAAATAATATAAAATTTTATTTTCCTTATCATACCATCATTATCCACCCTCTTTCAAATCAAATGGTATGTGAATATATCGATCATGCATAATTATGTCTTACCGTCTACACGTAGCGACAATATTCATTTCTCATTACATTATTTTACCGATGTGTATATTTTGGATTTATTGTTCATATATGATAATTGTTACATAATTATTATTTTAAAATTAAAATAATATATCTAATTTATTACCTTTAAAACTATTGGAAAATTATAATATTATTTGTGTGTATATGTGGATTACCACATCCATGAAACATTGCAATTAATATTTTCATTTAATTTTAACATGTACTATTATAAGGATGAAATTAATATATATTTATATATATAAGATATGTATGAAATATAAATTATTATATAAAACAGAGTAACTAATTTCATTTAATTTGTAAAATCGGTAAAAAAAATGAAGACATCATTCATTCGGACGTACGACTTACCGTCTCTATGAATGTTTTAATTTATTTTTTCTATGTCTAATTAAATTAATGACACTATACATTTATATAATGAATAAAAATTATATTCAAATAATTACTAACATTATTTATATCATGGAACCATGATCAATGTACAAGGGATAAAACTACCAAACCAATACATGCATCAAAAACGAAGATGATATCACCATGAATAGTGAAATTAATAATTAGTTATTAAAACTGGGTGAAAAATATTAAAAACAACATTTATGTTATGAAAAAATGAGTGTATTTAAGAAAATTATGTATCAAAAATATGTATTTATACACTAGATGTTATGACATGTATGAAGGTATTCAAACATAGGGTAAGTTATTTATTATCTCTCTTTTATTTCATAAACACTTAAGACATATTAACAACTATTTTCATTTTTGGGGTATATACTTCACATTTTTTATTTTATATCCTTAATCAATAATTTTTTAATTATATATAATGTTAATATTTGAATTATTATTTTAGGAGTCTTATAATTCAAATGATTACCAATAATTTATGATATTTTTATATCATTATTATTTTTATATGCAACTTTCCATACTGACCATTTTTTAATTTTATGTGGTGTAATTACTACCCATGAAATAATTTTATGATTATTTTCAGTAATATTATTTGTATTTTAATGTCACAGCTCTCCTTCTTCATGATGATGGAACGTATAACAAGATGTCGAGATTGTCCTTCCACATGATGAAGGAGAGATGAGGAATCTCGAGTCCTGCCTTCAACAGGCCCCAAGGTGGCGACCAACATCAAGGGTACTAAAATATCACATACAATGGGAGGAAATACCCTTTTTATAGTATTCAATATAAGGAGATAATATCTATCAACCTAAAACAACTCTATGATATTACTATAAAATGAAACCAAAATCCATCCCATATGAATGTTTAATGTAAAACTGCTAGAAATATAATGAAAACTATCAAGTAATTAGTAAATTAAAACTATGTAGTGATGATGAAATGGTCCCCAATATATGATCTAGTAACATCCAGCACTATCTATGTAATTTCCTTGAAAACATGAAAACGTTATTATATATGAAGGGTGGGAATACATGTACACTCAATAGGAAAACCCAATGTCACACGTTCACATGTTTGAGAACTATTCCAATTCCCCTATAAGAAAAAAAAATCAAAATCTCCTAATAATGTATTTTATCCATACAATCATCACCATGGAACACTCACTAAATAATATAAGTCATTTAATGTAATATAATGAGCATATCGATATTTACGCACCTGACACCACATCCCACTGGTTAACTAGAAATTCCTAATGCATCTACCTCTTCTCTATACCCCAATGTCTCTTCCATCCCCCACACACCTAGGCCTCAAACCACACCGATATCATAGTCATAGAGAACTGGTCCACTAACACACCACAATCCTTCCTCCAAGCACTTGTACATCACACATACGACACCCACCATGAAAACAGATGGGCCTCATCCCAAATACACATGGAAAACAAACCACCTCTCACACAACCGATACCGTAGGCCAGGTATGAAACCTCATGGAAATACAGCCTCTATGATGAGTCTTGGGATGTAAATTCCTAGAATATGGAGTAAATAATATCCCATAACCATCCATCTATCCTCCCACTGGGATGTTGGGAAAGGCAACCTCCCCCACATCAATGGGGGTGGTCAGCACATAGTAATCAAAATGGGTGGGGTGCGTGTAGAATACACAATGAACTAAAGGTATATATATTAGTACAAAACACTTGTCCCAACCTATGGGTTCTCAAAACAAACTTACATCCCCCACAAATCATCCCTTGATGCAAACTCAAAATGAATGTATCACTACGAACAACCGTCACTTTTGTAATTTGAAGTATACTCCTGCCAATTCATTTATCAAATTTGTATTCTACATTTATCAATTTATTAAATTATTTATTCCATCCATAATTGGGAATATAAAGAGAAAAATATATACAACTATTTTTAGATGGCCAAAATCGACAAAAAACACCTTGTGTCCAAACACACAGTAAACATACCACTTTCTTCCTCCTCCCCACATAACACCCATTTTTATTTCAACACTACTCAAATCCTTCATAAATATTATTCCACCTAATTCATCCCCTCACAACCAATCCTGGCATCCCCGCTGCACAATAACACCACATATGACACACCCATAATCATGAAATCATGACACAAACCAGTCTTTCATCCCCACTACCAAACCCCTTCCTAAATGGAGTCCTATTGAATAACAAGATCATGTATTCCATAATCAATCAATATCCCATCCTAAGACACCATCACAACACATGTACCACCCCATACAAATAGTCACACCCTCATATATAACACAACACTACCATAACCCACAAAAGGCACAAAATCCAATAGAACACAACAATCAACCACACCTATCAAATAAGGTGTTTTCAGATTTAGTGAACATAGTCCATTAGATCCACTTGATAAATAGGGGTGATCAGACAAGAGTATTCCACCAAGGGAATACATTTAATTTATCCTAGTATATATTATTAATTAGATTAATACTAATGAAAATTATCCACTTGGAATCAATAATAGTTTTAAAGTGTTACCCATGCCCAGAAAATACCACAGATGGACATGATTTTTAGAATCCACACAGCCACAACCAATCACATCATCACAAAAGATAATGAATAAAATAGTGATATCAATATCAACAAACACCCATCCCATTATCATGTTCGTATTATCCTTAATATTTGGTAAAATATGGATTTAGAAGTTCTCACAAAAGTACATTACTATGCCCTCCATACATGATACACATTTAGAAGTGAGAAAAAGGAAATCCCTACATGGCTGAATAGGTGACCAAATATCCTCTTTGTGCCCAACCCGAGGGGATGCACGATCATTAAATTCATTGTAAAACCGAAGAGGGGAGGCTACACCACATTTATATGACATTTATGGGGTAGTAATAGAGTCAGTGCACCAAGGGAAAATAGAATCACACTCAAAATAGAAGGTATCTTCTTAGAAAAGATAGATCATATATCAATGGAATTTGGAAAATTTTTAAACAAATTAAAATGGGAGTGTTGTCAGGATTATTCAGTTTGAATATATCAATGTCATAAGAGAATTAAGATATTAAATATATAATTAAAATCCATTAAAAAACCTTTATAAACTCGTAAACATCTATTTATACTCTATTTAAGTCAAATAAAAATTAAAAGAGGTGAATCTGGGAAAGATAGAAAAAATTGAAAATGATTCACAGATGGGTGAGTTACTGGTAGCTTCCATTGACACTAACAACAAGTCACGAATGGGTGATTCAATAACCCTGAGCTACCGATATTGAGCCACTGATGAGACTTGCTGACATCTGACTCACCGATGCCCGGACTCATCAACACCCTTACACACTGACTCCCTGAATCACAAATTCCATGACTCGCCATGGCCATGAATCGTCAATGCTCTAACTCACCGATTCCCAGAGTCACTAACACCCTAACTAAATGATGCCAGACTAACCAACACATTGACTCACCAAAACCTTGGCTCATGTATTACCTGACTCGCTAACACTGAATCCTCCACTCACCAACACTGACACCCTAACTCACTGATGCATTGAATCACCAACACTAATTCCATGACTTATCAACACTGACGGGAAAAATATAAATTTAGAAAACTCTTAGAATGAGACAGTGATTCATTCCAAAAAAACTATAAGTAATTGACATTGACAATATAAATGATCATGGATGTTAATTACATTACATTAGATACCTCTCAAACTAGTCTTTCCCTTGATAATTCAAAATGAATCCCACAATAATGGTGGGTCTAGAAAACCACCCATAAGATACCTCTAAAGGATAAAACACCTTTTCTTGCTAGAGTGAGACATCAATATCCATGATCAAATCCTCCCATATCGGCAAAACAATCCAACCACAAGAAATTTAACAAAGTCACAAAAAGTCACACCTCCCAATATATGAATCAGGGAACTCCTTCCCACATTTCATTATACAATCCTCTTTGGGATACAATGACTTTACAACACATGTTTAAACACATCATCATTAATGAATATTGATTAGGGATTAGGTTTCCCATTTTAATTTTTTATAATTATTTGACAGATTAGAGAATAAGGAAACAACCCATTTCATAACTAACACTGATTAAAAACTACATTATAATGAAAAACACACAAGAAACCCCCAAAAAAACAAGTACTGGGCACACATCTATGACTGTTTCTCCCATATACTCTCATCGTGGTCATCATGCCGCCACAACACACAAACCAAAGGAATGGTTTAATCATGAATCACCATCTCCCAATAATCATGGATCACTAATAGTTATTCCACAAATATTTTTTCATCCATAATGTCCTAATATCCCAGTCAATGACAAGGGTGTCATCATTAAAATACTGAAAAATCCGGGAGACCGAAAAGACATCGTGGATGCTCCACAACTATGGTGGAAATGCTACTAATATGCCACCATTACTACTCAACCCGTCTCCTCGAAGGATATAATGATATTGGGATTAAATATTACTTCCTCTGTTAAACCATCAATTCCCATGTCGAGGGGAAAATATTGTGGTAAATAATATAGATCTTATATGAACCATTACTGTCCATGTTTCTAAGAGGTATTATAACTATATGATTATAGAATAGATCATTGTGTTATGTAATTAATGTAGATATATTAATATTGGATATCTATGTATGAAAAGTATGTGTTAATAAATTGCCTACCTCTAACAGTACTGGGTCTAGTGACCATCACCGAGTATGCTTGTCACTCATGAAAGATTAATTAGACTAATGTACCTATATGCACACAGTCATCTCCATGCGCATAAAATGATGAAAGATAAAAAATACTATAATTAATACATAATTAATATATATCATAATAGTATTACAAAATTTAATATAATTCATATTGTGGCCTATAAATCCCACCAAAACATGGTAAAGATCCCATTTACTCAAAATAATGTAATTGTTTTCAAATGGAGCATTTGTATGAAATATAGTATATCTTGCACAAACTATGCTCTTCCAACTCCCACTCTTCCAAGGAAAACATCAAAAGTCAAATAATCTATATAATTAATGACATGTTTGGGGAGAGACTATGATTTTTATAGTATAAAAATACCCCATAAACTCCTAGAAATTTACAAAAATAAACCATCAAGAGTAGTCAATTCGTCAATATATATGTATTTAAATAAATATTTGATACCTAATGATAGTTAAGATATAGATATAAAACTAATAAAAATCACTGGGTAAAATATCTATGATCCACTTCTAGCCATGTGATTATACTATATTCTTCATCCTTTATCTCATCCATGATTACTCACATGATAATCCACGAATTTCACAGATGGTGCTCATCTAAAAGTGATTCTCAACGGCTCTGACCTAAAAATATATTGACTAGTCCACCAATTTTATAAAAAATAATTTTAGGGATCACACATATGTACAGCGGGGACAGCATAATCCCAATTTAATATGCCTTCCATATAAGGGATTTATTCTCTATGTATTATGGTTAGGACAATAACATAAAACATCCGTTGTTAGTTAAGGTTTAATAGAGGATCCCATCATAGTTAAATAGAGGTATTCACCAAAATATATTTGAGGAAAAACAATATATTTATCACAATTATATTTGTTGGATTAAATTCTCAACTATACCCACATGGGAATGGAATAATGAATCAAAAAAAATTTATCCCAGTCTACACTAAAAATTATAAGGTCCTAAAAATGATTTAATGAATGTAGATGGCTTGAATTATTGGTATAAAATGTGTCTCACCTTCCATAGGTGTGTTGATATATCATTATCTCATAAGGCATGCAATCATCCATTTTCTAAGTGCTCCCAATGAGGGTACACCTCATTTAGAGGATTAAAGAGAATATATTGTGTCGCATGTCTTTTAAAATGTATTTCTAACCATTATAATGTACATACCATTATTCCCATGTACTTGTTCATGTCATAATATATGGTCATGAATGTATAATCTTCTTATAATCGTTTGAATTTCCATGTTTGTGTTGGGAATATTTTGGATAATATTTCTGGACACAAGAATTGATTAAATAATTGTTATTCATGTGTGACACAACATGTGATCTGTTATATCACACGTAAACCCAAGCGGTACAGCTAGGGACCCCCCTGGAAAAATGTTCTTTTGACTATAAGTCTTGTAACATGGGATTTTCCAAAATAACCCATGAGTTTTTCTTATTTCTTCTAATTTCATTACCATTACCATTTATCCAAAATATGATCTAACGAATATACATAGACGATGGGTTGATTGATCCTTAATATTTCTAGTTTATATATCCCACAAATTCATTCTACTTTGAGTTCATATATCATTTGATAGTGTGATCTCCATGCACTAAATAGTGAATTGAAGAATTCCAACCTGGTTTCATTCCACCTTTTGACAATATTTATTAATATTATCACCATATAAATACCCACAATTGTAAACCCACATCCAAGGTATTGATATATTTTCCTGAAGAATTGGTGTGTACCGATGAAATATTTGATAATACGGATGAACTTCCATTCAAGGAACCACTAGTGATGAATCTTCTAATTAACAAGGGAAGATATCCTAGAAATACAAGAGGGTTCAAACCAAAATAATTGTTAGGTTTGTACAAGATTCATTTCCATTATACTGAATAATAATGATCTAACAAATAAAAAAAATAAAAATTCTATAAAAAAGTGGAAGACAAAATAGATTCCACAAGAACGAAAAACCCATGAATCAATATATATTAGATGTGACTTGTATTTTCTATTCGATAATATATTTTAAAATAATTAAATGTAATGAAATATGACCATAACAGAGTATCAATTGTTAATGAAGAAAAAATCTCTATTATCTTCAAAGGTGAGATATTCATACTCTATTACAGAAAATGAGCATAGATCAATTGTCATTCAACAAGATCTCCTATGATAAATCTTCACATAATCACATATTTACACAGCTAAATCATCAGATTAGATATAATCATCTATATATGGAGTTCAATTTTCTTAATATGTTAATTAAATAATGAAATAAATTTATTTTATTAATTTATTTATTTATCACACTACAGATCTCAATCCAATCACTCGATATTTATGATGATTATGTCATTAGTTAGTAAAATATCATATTCAGGATAAAATTTTGGTACCATATTTCTTATAGAATTCTGTAATAATAAGATAATAAACTATTCTAGTAAAATTATTAATGGTTTATCTTATATTTATAATATTTTTCCAACTGTGATACAGAGGCCCTTTAGCCATATAATATCCCAATATAATTATATGTCTCTGAGAATATTACTATATATATTCCAAAGAGTTATGTACTTAAAAATTATTTTATAAAAACATTATAACCCCTTATTTTTTAATACTAAACTCCAAAAATATTCATTCCGTATTATATAATATTTCCATTTATATATCGTGATCTTCTATATATTATTTTTTAATATATTTCGACATGGATGAATTTATTTATAAATGAGTAAAAACTGAATATTTTTTCTGATGAAAAACAATTATTTCAATAATAATTAAATCTATAACTATTTGATCATTCTCTAATCACAATTTTTTATATGTTGTATAATTAATTGACTCAAGTAATCTCCTTGTATTTTCTTAATATAAGATAGTTAATCAATCAATAATAATCATTAATAAAATTATAACTACCAAATTGTTATGATAATGGGTTTTTAGTATTTTTCATGTGAATTCAATTGTCATTCAGTATATGCAATTACCTTATCACTTTGATTAAAAACAATACATGGTAGTTTTAGGGATGCATCCTTATAAATTTTTTAATTAATGATGGAAATTAAAATAAGATAGACCTATCCAATATTTATTTCAATTTCTAGAAACATACTTCAAATTTATTAATCTCTGTCAATATAAATCTCTTTTGTGTTGACATTTTTTTTGGGTAATCTATGAAATTAATGTTTACAAAAAACTATTAACAACTGCACACTTATCCTGGAATGAATTTAATATTTGGGACATTATTTATTATTTCCCATCGGAATTACTGTTTAGTTTTTTATTGTGAACTACTATACCACATCTAGTGAAAATGTACCCATTAAATGAAAAAAAAGATTAACCAAAAAAACATTTTCTAAATTCCCCATACAACATCACTTATTTAAGGACATTAAAATAATCATTAGATGTTTCTCATGATACCTATCACTTCTATATTTTATTAATATATCATTAATTAATAAAACTATTATTTTTTCAATAATTAATAAATTCCCTATTTATTAGATCCATAAATATAATAGCTAAATTTGTTTTCCCAAATGGAATAACCACAATATCATAATGGTAATACATAGTTTAAAATTTCATCCATGGAATATATACTCCAATTAACATCAATTCCTCATTTGATAACATTACATTGGTCTTGGAAAAAGTCATGGTACAAGGGATATAATAAAATAAATTATAAATTTGAGTAAAATGACAAATTTCATTGCCTTTAATGTTATTGAGTGATCTGTAACCAACAAGATTCCATATAATAATATTATTCATCATTACAAAAAATAGGTTCACACTATAGTTGATTGTAATTGAGGATTATAACCTAATCATTTTATTTGTGTAACTTTTTTATCCATTCATATTGCATAATTGTATCTATTTAATAATGTGGTTTGGAAATGGGTATTTCATATAGAACATTGTTAGTGATTATTTCTACCTAACAATCAAGATTAAAACTAATAAAATCAGCACAAAATATATACAATTTCCCATTTGGTATATATTAATCACTAAAATGAATCGTTCCAATCTATTTAATTTTATATGAAAAGTAAATTTATCCCCATATTTAATAAATTCTAAATATTTTTTTTACTTTATTATTGTTATGCCCTCATTTTAGAAAAACTGAACCCCATTATATAATTTTTATATAATTTTTTTCCCAATATTACATAATGTTTTTATATCACAAAATCCAATATATATCAAATGTAACATAAAAATATATAATTAGTATTACAACATGATTTTTGGTTAATATATATATGTATATATATATATATATATATATATATATATATATATATATATATAATTATCGAATGATTTTATTAAATCATTGTGGAATTAATACCTCCACCATTCGATTTTAAAAAAAATTCTATCTTAATTTCATAAAGACGAGAATCTAATTTTACATAAAATAATGATTAAAAATTTATATTGATATATGTTCCAAGAAATAATTTGTCATTATCTTATTAAATAGGTAATGTACTAATCATCGATTCAATTAATGGAATAACATATGATATAGAAGTTAAAAATTCTATTTCCACACCTATGTGCGCACGATCATGATGATATCAACACAGTATTCTAATTATTGGACACATGTGTGAGTCATTTACCATCTCGATATAATTAAAATATTTTACTTAATTATGGAAATCGATGGCCTAGAAATTTATTATTAAAAATATTTTTCTTCGAAATGAAAAATTTTACCACACAAAATAAACTATCCCTACAAAATGATTTATTTTAAAGAATTATTATTAACCCATATTAAAAATTAATGAAATAAAATTCTATTACATTCATATATTCCAACATATTTCTTCCCGACTACATTAAATCATGACAACATTTTAATACAATTTGTGATGTGGTGTATAAAATTCAAAATTCTCTATTTAATACTATATTGTATATATAAAAATTTTATCGTTAATTTTGATATCATTATTAACCAATTATCATCATTAAAATAATTACAATACAATGTAAAATCTATGAATTTTATAATATAAGTTCTGAAAAAAAAAATTCGGAATTCCATTCTAATGTATAAAAAATTTATTTATAAATAGAATCTATGAAATCCCCTTTCTTTAACTCCAATAATTTACTTTCGATCATAAGATTGATAATATAAGAAAAATAATTTTCATGAAAATATCCTTCAATAAAAATTATTCAATGGTATCAATATCATTCTTTTTATTAGTATTATTTATCAAATACCACCACTTATTAGCTTCACCATAAGCATGATAAATATTTGAGTGGCCTTCTAAGGAACTAAATGATCCAAAAAGGATAATTATCTTCAATAAATAATAGTTATATCCTTTACCTAACACTAAGACTTAGGATGAACCAAATGATGTATGATGTTGTCACATGATATGATCTAGTATTCATATATTCCACTATAGATAATTCGGTTATTCTATTTACTGGAAACCAATAGTTATAGTATTTATTAATTGAAAATAACTTCACAAAAAACTCAATTTACCAACCATTAAATTTTTATAAACCTTAATTTAACACCAATTATGTTAAATTAAAAATTATAAACCCCTAGTTACAAGATATATATATATATAAATTAATTCAATCTATTAAATTCTTATAAAATTTTAGGAAAATATTTTTATATAATTAAAGAATAAAATTACATGTAAAAAAACGAATCAGTATAATGTAAACCATTGAAAAAAAATCAAAATTGACATACCTATTTCATTGAAAAAATAGTTGATTCATTCTATATGTGGCTTCATAACAAAAATTATTGATCATTACATAGTTCTAAATTATCAAAAAAACATATAAAATAATATTAAAACTTGATTTGAGGAAATTAATATATGTAATATAAATAAAAAATAAATAAAAACTAGGAGTCCACTGATGAATATGGAAACCCATGATAATGATTAACATTGTCACATGAAATTATTAGAGAACAGGTAAAAACATATATACTCATAAAGTTGAAATAATTACCTAAAATATTACATTAATCTAATAAAATGACAAAATAATATGAAAAAATAATCATAAAGGTCCTAAGGAATATTATATTTTAAAAATATCACTACCAAAATTTAAATAACCTTTATAATGGAATGGCATCAACAGTTAATTCGAAGAAGTTTTCCCTATTGAATAAATCATTACCCAGGGAATTATTGGGATACAACAGATCCATCTAGAATCATATATTTGTTCTATGAACAATAACATCAATAAAACACATATGATATTTCACTTTCATCAAAAAAGAATAAAAAATATTCATTAGAAAACACAATCACCTCAAACATATAGTGATTACAATAAAGAAAGAGAATAAATATCATTTTGAATTATGGATCAACAAAAAAATTAACAAAATATTTTCAATTGAATATGATTTGGAAAATTTTGTAAGATTTAAAAATGATATTTAAACAGAAAATGATAATGATAGAGGAAAAATTTAGTCATATGAAAATTATAAATTATATTTGTATTTTTGTAAATAATTTTACTATACTGTATTATAATATAAAATTAATTGAGATTTTTTTAATAACAAAAATGAAATTCAGGGATAATAATAATTAAAATTAAGAAATATAGAAGTTACAATAATATAATTACTGAAACTATATAAAATATCAACATTAATGATAGTGCGTTTACGAAGACTACTAAATAATATAATTATTATTTATGAAGATGATTCAATTAGCATGAGTTCTGACTTGTTTTTTACGTCATCTACCATCCTCTAAAAAATTTTATTTTTATTATGTAATTGATTAAAAACTGTTATCATCTTCATTCTTGTATAATAATCCCTTTTATAACATAAATTATCATATTTTATCTTTGAATGATATTTTAATTGGTTGTTATGTGGTTATTAAGTAAATTTCTCCAAAACATTCTCATTACATTCACTATTATCAATGGTGTTATGAAATAGTTCCATAATCAACGCAAGTGAATATATATATATATGTATATATATATATTATTATATTAAAAAGAAATTTTTATTATTCATTATATTTTATAATTATATTAAAATTCATTTTATTATCTTAGATTTAAAATATCTGGAAGTTAAATATTATTATTAAAATTTATTAATAACACATACAAAATAATTTTCAAATTATATTTATAGATAGTTTTTTATTCATTAAAAAACCAATTTATTCATGAAGTAGATTTATAGATCAGTCCTTATATGGATGTGATGAAAAAAGAATTGTTTTTAATTAATGTGGTGGTACTCACCTAAAAAATGCGATAATTTCAATTATTTTCATTAGATAAGTGGGAGGGAGATAAGGGTTATTCTCTCAATATTACATCTCATATCATTTTTTTACTTTTGTTCATGATCTAATATATTAATATTAACATAAAACAATACAAAAATTATTAAGAATCCTAATTTATCTAGGTAAGTAGATAATTATAATGAACATAGATACAAGGACACCAGTTTTTAAAAAAATACCTTACATTCATCTAACTCCCATTAACTTTCTAGAATTATAGTATAAATCCTATGAAATTTTATAATAATTTTTTGATCTATCTTTCATTGAATGTTTATAATTATTTAATAATTTAAATTAATGAAGTATATGTGTGTTCGGATGAATAATATAAGGGTACTAAATGAAGACAAAAACATTAAGTCATGGTATAAGATCGTAACATCAATGTATCATCAAAATGTGGTACTGCATAAAAACATGATGTCATAAAAAGTTACCTTAGGATAACATCTTCTTATGTACACATGTTATATAATTATATATAAACATTTTAGAGTGTATTTGAGGGAAATAATTTTTTGACCCAACCATAATATTTTTACCTTTTACATGATTTGGTGTGCAACTTATAAAAAACGTAAAAATTCCAATTATAATGTATAATCTAACTATTAAGGAGTATGGTTTTAATTAATAAATATACAGAATAAATGAAGGATAGTAACAAATATTTTAATTCCATTGATAGGAAATGGGACTACACAGTCACTACACAAATGATTATCATGAAAAAATGTGTGATAATTTCTACAGCAGAACATGTGTACATAAAGGTTCATGGAAGTGATTATTGAGAGATAATTGTGATATATAATTACATATACATAATAAAGATTTGAAATTATATAAAAATATTTTTTTAAAAGAAAAATATATATCAAAATAATTAAATAAATTGAAAAAATTTATTAAAACGTAGGACTTATAAAATCCAATAATAATGTTATTTAATCCAAAATATTGGAAAATTTTTATTATGATATTTTTAACATCATGTTAGGGATATAGATATGTAAAGGGAGGGTAAATTTATTCTCAATGGATTTTGAGTGATTTTTAATGTCATTTTGTGTTGTTTTTTATAGTAACAGATATAGTGATTCATTATTAAAATTTAAACCTAGTTATTGGATTCTATGTAAAAAAATCAAAAACACTATCCATCCCTTGATTTATCCCTTGGTTTTTTAAAATGAGATGGATATTTTAATATTTTATTCTTCTAAGAACCATACATCATAATATAATACAATTTATTAATAGTAATTGATTCATGTACTTAAAGAATTTTTATCAAAACCATAATATAATATATATATTTTGTTTGATTGATTAACTGTTTTTTACATTAATCCTATAACAAAACATATTAATTAATAGGAAAATTTCTATTATTTACTTCATCCCTTTTATTATAATTGTTAAATCACTTTTGGGCTATAATTATTCCATAGTATATTACATATGTTTATAATAAATTAAATTTTTTACTTAAAATTTTTATGATCTCATATAATTATGAAAAATAAATAATTTCATAATTTAAAATGATAATTTAAAAATATTTATTTTATTTATGAAAATATTTTTTTTAAATATAATAATTTAATCTTCAAAATATTTTTTTTAGAGAATAGTAATTTATACGATATTAAAGAAACTATAATCCTTGTTAAATGTAAATTTAAATTCATTAAATTCTTAGGTCTGTAATATTTATGTAAATTCTATTTATAAATAATAGTTTATTAAGATATCATTTATTTAAAAATTCTTGAATTTATCAAAAATCATTTATTTAATTGAATTAATATATTTACCATTAAATAATTATGGTGTGTTCATTGAAAAATAATGTTCTTATTTAAATAATTATATAATAATATCTATAAAATAATAATGAAAATATAAAAATTTAATCATTATTTAATTTAGATGGAAATATAAAAATTAATACTATTAATGTCTAGATGAAAGACCAATTATTTTGGTAGTGTATACCATATTTGAATTATTTATGATGGTGGGACTATCTTGGGGTTATTTAGATTTCATTTTTTGGAATGTGATCTCTATGAGAATGAAATTATACCCTAAATGGTTTCTTATGAATTTATGTTGTAGAATATTAGCTTGGTATTTGACAAGCGTAAATCTAAATGATACAATATCCCATTGAAGAACTGATAAATGGTAATTATAGAGTACAATCATACTAGATAATAATATTAAAACATCTTATTATACCCATCGTTGAGTCTCTAGTGAATTGGAATTATAGATGGTTGAATTTGGGGATGTTTTGTCTGATTTCATGTCTGACTTTTGGGTTTTTCCTTCATACTTCCATTACATTTTTTTTGTGTTTTATCTAAATCCCATTACTCTTGATTCCTAGATTCATGGTTTTCAGCCTCTTTCTCGATGAATCTCTTGTCTCTAGGCACTGGTTTCCTATCATTTATTCTTTTCTCTTTTATATAATTTTTTCCTTCTAGTTTTTTTCATCATGTCTTCATTCATTCTTGTATTTTAATTTCATCATATGGAATCGATTTTGACCCATTCTATATTAATTAATATTTATGGATCAAATTTTTTTTTCAGTGTTTAATCCTCATCCACTTAGGGTTTCATTGTTTTTAGATTTCATCAATGTCGGTTCTGGAGGTGTTATGGTATTGGCTTCTATGACGATGGTTTGAAGTTGGGGTGTATTGGAAGGGATTTATGGTCCTAGAAAGGTTGTGTCTTGATGCTGAGGATCATTCTAACCAACCTTTTTCTGGTTTCCCACTCCTACTCTACTCTCTATTATGATAACCTTGTGAGCTGTATGTTGGATCCAGTTCACACGATGGAGGTGTATCTTTTGTTTTTCTCTCTTCATGGTTGATGTTTTTTTGAGTTGCTCGCCTCATCATTTTTTGTGACATTTATATCTATGGAGTGTTAATTTCTTGGTGAAGGTGTGATATAGTCTGTAAGTGGATCTGTGTTGGTGGAACATTATTTCATTTATTTTAATTTCTAATTTTGATCTATGTATTTCTAGTATCTCAGGGGTGATGGTTGCATTTTGGAATTTTGTACTATGATTTCATGTCATTTTAATATTTTGTAGTTTCGGAATTGTTATTTGATTCTGTCTATATTTTTTCTTAATTTTTCCCATAAATCCACAAAGTGTGTTATATAAATAACTCAAAAAAAATGATTTGGAAGAAAAATGGAAAACATAATTTACATGATATAGGAGAGGTTGGAATGATATTTGATAAGACAAAACTCTGATTAGGTCAAGAATATTTAAGGGAATAATGTATCTCTGGATAATAATTCCATTTACCCAAAAAAACTCATGAATCCATTCCATAATTATATATATAGAAACACCTTATCTATGATCTCAAACATTATGTATCATCAATGATTTTCTACATAGATTTTATATCTATGTTTGTTTTATTTCATTTAATGGTGAGTGATACAAAACTTCTACTTTATCTCTCATGGTAGCTCATATTATATATATATAATGATTATCTCAAACTAAACATCCTTCTACGATAAATTCATATTAAATGATATTCTATTACATAAAAGTATATTTTGAATCTCAATAATACACAATTAAGAGTTTTACAATATACATTTTTATAACTTTTATTTTTTTTGTCTTAGTATGTATGTGGTTAGAGAAATATTACATGTTAGTAAAAAAATTAACGAAAATTTTATGTCATTTCACTACAAACAAAATATCATTATTTCCATTAGATATCATAACAATTCCTGTGATGAAATCAAGGGTTAATTTTTTTAATTTCCATACTAGTTTTCAAAATGGTTACAATGTACCCATATATATATATAGTTCATTTATAAATTATTTTCATATAATAATTTTAATAACAATTGTTTAATCTTCCTCTCCATTTTATCACATCAAATGTTTTTCTTTAGGAATTTGTACATTTTTTCTCTCATGATGAATACATGTGTATGGGATATATACAATATCATGAAGTTGAAACTATAGTTATAGTTTTAACGAGATGAATATATGGTTTCGAATACATATTACTAAATTATGATAATGTTAAACTCTAGAAAATTATCATCCATTATTTGTAGCTCCTTATCATCTTTTTGGGCCACATAATTCCCTCAATAATGGATGTTTTATCATTTATATTATAAATATAGGATGCATTTATCTTCAAAATTCTCATGGGAATACTTTTCATGTCCTTGAATACTAGATCCCTTCAAATACTCAACTTGTTTAGGGTTGTTAGATCCTTTATTCTCAAATCATCTCCTACATTTTTACCATTCTAGGATATTAATATACAGAATATTAATAATACATGATAATCTGTAACAAACTATTTGAAACATAATTATCACCTTTTCTATTAATTCTTCCTTGTAATTTGAAATATCTATATATATGATACACATCTCCCTATAGAGGTAATATCACAAAATGTTTTATGAAAAGACAATCGAAAACATTTCTAAATCATATGTTGGGTAGTTATATTTGAGGATTGATTATTGGTGGGAGAAATAGGCTATCAAATTTTCAATTTTCAAGATTAATCAACCTAGTAGTTTTTTTTGTTATATCACTATATATGAAAAAAAATCCCCATAATTGGGTAATTCGATCACAACTATAGTTATTATCCTCTTATTGATTAGTAATTATATCCTTATATTAATCAGTCTAGAAAATAGTCACACTATTCTGGGTTATCATGGTTAGTGGGTTAGACAACTGTAATAATTTTCCAAAAAATGTTTATATAACCATGATATTCCAATGATACAATTAATCTCTATCATTTATTTTGGTTTAGTGCATCCTTCAATTTCCCATATAATATAAGGATCCAAAAATATCCCTTTTGTTTGAAATAACATTCCACATTAATTTTATTTACTACATCCAAAACATTCATTGATTTTTAATTTTTTTATATATTTTCCTTTCACAGGGTCTTTAATATATCATTCATATTCTCCTCATGATCCTCCTCACATTTTAAGCACATAAGAATATTTCCTACCTATATTACCACAAATTAATTGTGGTAATTTCTAATGCCATAATCATTATGTCTTGGATGGTAGTTAGAGTATTATTGAATCCTAATGGAATCTCAATCAACTCATATATCCTTTACCATATATGAAAATCAGTCCTCTAGATATCTTCAATCGTCACCATTACATGATAATATCATGAAAAAAGACACAAATTAGAGAAGTATATGTATAGACATAGATTTTCAAAGAAGTTATCATTATATTTTTGGGTAAACTTTTTCATTATCATTATCGTGTTGATATCCAAATAATAATTGAATTTTTTAATTTCTTTATAATGAAATGTTCTTGTGGGTCCCTTTGAGAATAGTTTTTGTGGAGGATCCACTATGAGACATGGGAGTGAGAAACTGACAATCAATATCATTGGATAAGTGTGTTTGATTAGGAACATAAGTGATGATATTATAGAATGAGAATTATTTTATATTGGTATATATTTAAGGTCATAAAATTATTAAACCAAAATAAATATATTTTTTTCCACACTGTTGTTTGGTTGGACCTTGTTTTCATTCAGAAAAAGGGGGGGTCAAATTTTTTTATTTGGATTGACGATGTTTTGGAATTATAGTTATAAAAATAAATGACTTCTTTTAGTAGACCTTATGTACCCACCACTACTAGTGTACTACGCTATAGAAGAAAATGATAGACTACATATTGGCCATCCAAGGGAGGTTTTTGTGTATCCATGTTCATGAAAGTTTTCAATGGTATTGATTCATTGTGTACCAACAACATGCTGTTATATTCAATGTGTGTCCCTTATAGTAGAGGGTTATTGATCAGTTGAAGTGGTCATAAAAGGGGTGGTTACTAAATTGATGTGTTGGGTAATAATAAGAGAATTAAAGGAGGTGTTTCAAAGTGATGTGACCGTGAATGATTCCCTATAAATACTAGATCAATTTTCAATAGTTCTCCATACCTAATCCAAATGACATCCAATTTCACTATGGTGAACTACACCCTACACCATAGTCCGCATCCTTGTGAAATAGTGGTCATATTATCATAAACCATGTATAGTGAAGTATTATCGAGCACCAAGATAGTTCGTTCAATTTTGTTTCTAATCCACATCTAATAACCATTCATTGTGGTTCCCCTCCGCATGAAAAACACTATTTCATAGTGTTGATAGTTCCACTATGGTATTTTTTCAATCACACATCCACACAATAGCCTTCATGCTATCATTGGGAAACCTCTTGATAGCCAATGCTAATGTATGGTTTTAGACCTCATTTATTTCATTTCTCATGTTCTTTCTCTATAATCCTAAATATGTTAATTTAAATGTTATATTATTCATTTGCGTGTGATCATATTCTCAATGGTGCTAATAGAGGCTGGGTGAAAACAAACCTAGAAAACCATAATGTTGACTCTGAAAACCATGAGTTATAAAGTTACATTTAAATTTGGGTTTTGTGTATGGTTTTTACGTAATTTGATGTTTATTCATGTTATTTAATGCATTATACTTGTAGCATGGGGGTGCTGGAATAGTTATGGGATTTTTTTATCATTTTATTATGTATTGATCATGACATTGATCATTGTGTTTCATATCATTCCCTGACAATTCATGTACAATATCTGTTTTTCACAAATTGTGTAATTGTTCAAAGGGGACCAATATATTCATTTAGATCCATGAGAATTGTAGTTATGATATTATAACTTCCATAATGTTTTCATCGGTACCCGAGTATAGGGTAATTCATTAGTAGTTGGTATCGAAACAGAAACATTACTAACATCCTTATTATTTTGAATGTATGACCATTTAGAGGGGTAATACTTGTAGATATTTTTTAGATACATGTCATTGATCCCTAAAATCATTAACAATAGGGGATTAAAATCATAGGTTGTTCAGGTTTAAACATGATATAATGTTCATTATTTTGATAAGAACCAATGACTTGGTGTGGTGATCAGATTGAATTGGAAGAATGTTTGGTATTACAATGCAAACCACTAAATGGTTGGATGAGATTTATTCCACAGATAGAGGTATGTGACTTCTTGGTATCCTCTATATAAATGATTCCAAATAGTTGTGTATGGGTTTTTTAGTGTGTTAGTCATCGTATGATGATTCAACACATGAGTGTTTTTATAGTCATTAGGATTTTATGTACATAATGATATACAATGATAGATATTCTGAAAATATTATATGGAAACATTGGCGGATCAATAATATGTCTTATACAAACATCATTCTTAAGAATTTCTATTCCCTTGTTGATTTCATGTATGGTTATCTGTAAAAAGGATATGGCCCAGCACTGGACGATTGAGAAATATAGCATGGTTCTAGAATGGATCAAAGAAGACATGGGCAGAGCCTCATTGTTTGTTAATTTAGTAATTATCTTTCAATTTTATAAGCTTATACTCTTGATAGTATTAACACATTAGTAGCTACTCTAATATATGTTCAATATGTATTTTATTTCCATATATACAATGATTAATCAATAATTATTGTTATTATTTATTTTTGTTATTATATATATATCATTATCGATGAAATGATACATAGTGTATTGTAAACCCATTTTTAGACATACACCCTAGGGGCACATGAGGTCCCATGGAATTACAACTCATCCCCAATGATTCATATCATGATGTTATAATTTCTACTTTCTCGATCATGTAATAAAAACTATTATTTTTTTTACGTGATTATGGTTGAAAAATTAATTTTATGACATTAAATGTTAATTAAATATTATCAATAATTTAATAATAAAATATAGGTTTTTAATATTTTATTATTTATTATTTTCTATAAATATCTATTTTTATTTTAATTAATGTCATTATTATTTCTACTTAATAATTACAAAATCTTCCTTCAAAAAAATGACTGTTATCATCATAGTATTATTTATAATGTCTTACATCGCTTAAAGTTATCATGAAAAATTAATAAAAGGGTATTTAATATAGTATATTATGATGAATATTAATTGTTTTATTTTATATGACCCCCTGAAGTGAATTTATTTTTGAAGGAATATACATGAGTCCCAAAAAGTAATTTCAATAGATTCAATTATATAATACAGTTAAATAATTAATAATAAACATTTATACTCATTTATTATAACATTAATTAGATTTTTGGTACTACAAATTTATTTTTTCGTAACATTTATTTTATTTCATACATTATTGTAATATTTCAAATATAAATCTATCATTAATAAATTTTAATATTTTATTCTATTTCTTTTGGAAAATTAATTTTTATTTATAATTAAATTTTTACCTTAATTGTATTTTCATTAATTTCCCAGGCTTTAAAATAATTTTTTTATTTGTAATATTTTTTACAAAATTCATTTTTGAATATTTTTTTTTAAATTCTTATTTAGTATCATTTCAAAAAAATCCTATAAAAATAAATTTTATTATTTTGAAAAATATATTATTTATTATATAATTGTATTTATATATAGTCAATTTAAAAAATAAATTTTTTTCAATGGATATAATAATATTTTTATAAATTTATAATAACCATACTATTTATTCGGTATGAATAGTAAATAATAATTACTCAATATATAATTTATTTTTATACACTACTAATTTGTATTACGCATTTATTTTTTAAATAAATTTTATATACTTTATGAAACATAAATAATTTATATGTTTTGTGATTTCTTGTTACTATTAATAAATATATAAATTTATTAAAAAAAGTAATAATTATTATTTTATAACATTATTTTTATATAAAAAAATATTAATTTTTTTATATTTAAAATAATTTTTTTGAATAAATATAATTGATCATTGATATTTTTTATCTATATATAATATAAATTCCATTATAAAAAATATTCCAATATAGTATTAATTAATAATTTTATTTTTCTGCACATCATTTAGGAGTATTATAATATTATTATTTTAATTTTCCATTAATTTTAATTTATTTTAATAAATTATATTATTTTATACTAATTTATAAAAAATAATTATTTTTTTATTTTCAATTTTTTTGTTATAAATTTTCTATATATTATTTTCCGATAATTATAACTATCATTTATTTCAACTTATAAAAATAAACAAATAATAATTTTATTTAAATAACATGACATGTAGTAGTATATAATCCGATAAAAATATAATTATTCCAAAAAAATATATTTATTAATAATGAACTGAAAAAAATATAAGTTATATATAAAAGGAAATAAAAATACATGAAATTAAATAATATTTAAAAAATGTGAACAAAATATATTCATCATGATGTTGTGATTGTTGAAAATTCATGTGCACAATCGATAACATTTTCCACAAAAAATAATAGAAAATTTTCAACAAGAGTTAATATGTAATATGGGGGGAAGATATGAGCACGTTCATGTGATGTAGGAAGAAAAAGGGGGTGTAACAAATAATTTTTAGTGATAGATGTAGAATATTTTATTTATAGTAAATTTTTTGTAAAAAAATATTGAACACAAATTATTTCATTGAAAAAATAATATCAATGATATTATTTCGGAAGGAAACATGTAAAATAAATGTTATTTTTTATGTGTATTTATGATAGAGAGAATATCCATCTATAAATTGTAGTTGTGATAAATAATGGGGACTTTTAGCTATGTAGTACATATTATAGATATTTTATGAGAAAAGTAATTCTCTAAAAAACTACTTTTTATAGATTGGTCATTCCATCAAAAATAATTTATTACCACAAATATAATTAATATAGAATAATTATTTTATAAAACATAATTATTTTATGTAATTTTTCTTGGGATATAATTCATATTCCATCAACACTAACTCTTTCACGGAAAATATTTTTGGAGGAAATGATTATTCCAACAAAAATATTTTCTTCTTATTAGTGATATTTTTTAGAAAAACACACACTCCAAAACAAAAAATATGTTCCTACCCCCAATTTAAATAACAAAAAAAAATTTTTGCATCGTACTTTGGGTCTATTGAAAATTTTTATTGATAAAAATAATAATTTTAATAGAATCATTTTTTTTAAAAAAAATATTCACTTTTATAACCCATTTAAGATGGAATGATAGACTATCAAAATCTCCCTATCACAAAAATTCATTTTTTAGTGTACATCATTGTGAAAATCATTAAAATTTTGATAAAATAATTATCCTAGTTAGAAAAAATAGAGAGTGTCTTCTCTAACATTCAAATTTATTTCACATTAATTATAATAATGAACTATTTATTAATCATTTTCTACTCCAAGAAGGGATTAGTTACTTAAGTAGAACATTTTCATATCATTCCATATTAAAGATAAAAAAATATAAAATGTATTTGATTATGTTTCGGAACATTGGCTTGGACAAAGTCATTACAAGTGGAAATATTCTATTTGAAACATGGAAATGTAAAATAATGTAATAAACTAAAAAATTATATTAAATAATTCATTAATATAATCATAGTATAATAAATATTATAATTAACTATTACATTTCATTGCAAAAGAAATACGGTTTCCATAAAATTACTTGTTGGGTATAAATCTTGTAAAAATATATATTTATTTATATATAAGTTCACTATTTGTTCTCAACTATTCATTAATTTAGTAATTTTCTATTGATATTTTGTACATATTTTTTAATTTCACTGGTTATTAAATTTTGAAATAGATTAATTATAACTATAAATATTAGATATTTTCCCCTTATAAAAAATTTCACAGAATGATAACAATAAATCCCTTATGCAAAATTAATTAATTGAATTATAATATTACTCTAATAATGAGCTTTTTAATCCTACGATATAGAATATGTAATTGTAATTTAGGGGAATCCCCAAAGGGAAAACTCTGAGTATTATATTATTTCTGTCGATTAAATTATAATGTTTTTATATTTGGAGTCTTAAATAATTTAATAAAAACAAATAGATGATTAAATTGTTTTTTTAAAAAATATGTGACGATATTTATAAAACTATTTTATAAGGTCTGTGTGTAATTTCAAGATTTGATCAATATATTTTCCCTTGGTTCATTATATAATTATGTCAAACAAGTGTATTATATCACTAAAAAGATGATATTATTTTATGTTTAATACTACACATGATTATGTATTGACAACTAATCATTGATTGTATTTGATAATGTTTGTCGATTAAGGGTTCTTATTATATTAATCAATGAATTCCTGAATAATTTAGTTACCCTTATATTTATTAGACTTATCATTCCCACATTATAATGATTGAACGATATAAAATACATTATAATGTTTTCAATCCATTAGTGGATCGCTTTTTCTTCATTTAGTTTGAAAATAATGATGAATAATGGTTGTATTTAATGGTCCTAAAAATATGAATACATTAAATACAATCATTGGAAAAAAAACACTAATGTTAGTATGTTTGGTTTTTTTCAATTTTTATTCAGTTTTACATTAAAATATTTATTTTATAAATTGATTATTTTTAAAAATTATTCTTTAGAGTCTCACATCCCAAAATTAAAACATTTAGAAAATAATTTTAGATATAATTCCAAGGAAAAATGTTTGTACCATTGAATTGAATGAATATATAATAAAAATTATTAATACTTTTATCCATATCACAACAAATCAATGTAACATTTTCTATCATCGATGAATTCAAGGAACAACTAAATTTCTATACAGTAATTAAATATAGGCAAAAGAATATTATTTTCCATTGATATAACAATGAAATAATTCAATTATGAATTTTTGGAAAAATTTAATAATAACATCCATATGATTACATAAACTAAAGGATCAATAATCAATAATTAAAATATACATGAAATTGATCTAAAAACTAATAAAAAGAATAATATTTCAATAAAACTCAAACTAAAAAATTCGTTGTTTTTAAAATATTATCATTTCTTATAGAAGTTACATTATTTCATTAATATCCGTCAATAAGAAATATTTTAAAATATATTTTTGTTAATTATGATTTGTTTTCATGTAGAAAATGATGTAACAAAACCTCTTCTAGATACATGAAACCATTTTACAATACATAATTTTTGAGCCATTGAATATTCACAGAAGTTTTGGTTGTGAAAAAATATTTTTAATAATGTCTAATATAAAAATATCATTTATTATACTATACATTAATAAATTATAGTTATGTTATATCAAATATAAAAAATATATTATATTTTACTCCATTTCATTTTTTATTATGTTTAATAAAATATAAGTAGATTTAAATTGAATACAATAGTTTATATGTTCTTCAAGCATCATTAAAGTATTTTATTTCTAGGAAATTTAATGTCCAATAAACAATGTTTCAATTAGTTTATCATTCATAATGATGTTTAATGATCACACATAGTAAGTAGTCCTTGGATTCACTCACAGTAACTATCAATATTTCTTATGGGTTGATTCGTATGGGTTGATTCTTCAATGAATTATCCATTGACTAATTGATTATAATTTATAATAATATCATATTATTATTTAAAGTTATACATGTTGCGTTTTTTATATCCTCTAAAACCAATCAATTATTCAAATATATCAAATCATTTAGTAAATGAAAAATACTAATTCAAAATATTCAATCAATATTTTTTTTGTAAAAAATATGACAATAGAAGATATTTTTGATACATTTAGAACGAAATATACTAATAATCAACTAATATGTTCATGAAATAAAGTAATAAATTTTTTCATTTAAATCCCCCAAACAATAATTTTTAAATCCATAGAAAAATTGAATCCTGTAAAATTTTCAAAAGTATTTATTGTTTAAATTTTAATGGTGATTGAATTGTTTTTATTAATTTACCAAAATAACACACTTACATCATTTAGGTGCCTCCAACTAGGTAAAATTATTTTTTAAATTAAATATAAATTTTAATTGAATAAAAAAATAAATAAATTATAATGTTACTAAGAAACCATTCAATTTATAAATTTAATTTTCTTATTCATAAAATAGTAAATCTATATGTAATCTGAAGGGTGAGTTAAATTCCCCATCAAATTCTTCCAAGTAAATTAAATTAAAGAAGAAATATTTTAAATAATGTGTGTGGTTGTGGAATGATGGAAAACAAAAAATAATTAATAATATGGTTGAAGATTTAAAATTTAAAAATTTCATATATGAAATCATAATCACAAAGAAAAATCAATTTTGAATGATACAAAACAAAATCAAACTAAATATTGTGTCATCAAAGGGTAAATAATATGATTAAAAATGACTTAACCTAATCATTGCAAAAAACATTACAAATTAATTTAAAATTATTATATTTAATGATATTCTTAATGGTGAATAAAATAGAGTAAATATGGTTTGATTAACCATTTTTTAATATTGGAACATTTAAATGAAATATAAACCCCTTAAAAAGAACAAATATAGAAATATGCATGTACAATCACATAAAAAGGTTTTTCCTTGAAAAAATATTTCATATGTAAACCCTATAACAATTAATAATATATCAGACATTGTAAATTCATCTAGTCGGGGTGAGTGGGTGATAAATATAAGCTATTATATTGGTAATTCATGATACATATTTATTTATTGATTGAACATGTTCTTATGGTTTCCTAATACAAGGTCGGTAGATGGATATGAACATTATATAATAAATTATTAACAAAATACTGATTATTTTAAATAATACTATAATAAATATTTTCTTATAATGGAAATTAGGGTTTATATGAATCAAATCAATGGAATGAAAATCTCCCATTAAAATAGTTAGTGAAATTTTGCACAAAATAGTAACTGACTCTCAAATTGGGGACACATATTTTTTTTCATCATAATTATTGGTATTTGTTAAAAACATTATGTTATAGTATTAAATATGTAGATAACTATGAGTTTTTACAAAATAGAGAATAATTAAAATATTTGAAAATATTAATTTCCTTGAATTACGTAGATACCTATATAGACATACAACTATAATTGAATTATGGTCAATCTCAATGTATGATATAGATTATATTGAGACATGTTAATTGAAATATACATGATCCAAAATAATGTGGAAGTAACTAAATGTTTAATATTATCCAACTTAAAATAAATATGAGGTTTCCAATGTAACATGAAGATATTCATGGTCTAGAAAAAACTATATAGAGATAGAATTAAAAACTTATTACATAGAATAGACACATGAAAAATATGATATCTGTGATATATATATATATATATATATATCATTCATTATAATAAGTGAATGATCCAAAATTTAATTCATCTATAGACATAAAAATTTATACATGACATTTAATTTATATATTTACAAAAAAAACTGATATAATATTATTTAACAATTATAAATAATGTTATCAATTAAAATGTATAAATTGAATCTCATAGTATACAATATCATCATCTTTTCCATCTCTATTATTTATATATCAATAAATTTATAATGGTTTTAAACTAGATATAAGAGTGGGTAGATAATGGGAGCATGTTGGTGTGGTTGCTACCCAAATAGAGGATGGTTGAGTAAAATACACTCTAGTAGGAAATGAGTATATAGATCTAATTGGGAAATGTAAGATGGAAAAAAATAATGATATAATTGGAATATTGTTGTGTAATTGGTTATTGGGTGGGTTGATTTCCCCTATAGGATCACCTCTAGTCCTTAAGGTGTTATCAGGTAATGGTATCTAAAATGGTTTTACATCTTCAAAATGGGGTTTTTCAATCATAAATGTCTATAAAAATGATTAAGGTTTATAGGTAAGGCATCCTAAGATACCACAAAATGATATTATTCCATGAAAATATTTTTTCCTCTAGACATTAGAAATAAAATTCAAATAAAAAGAACCCTATGATCTATTATTAACTGGGTCATATCAAGATTGTCTATATATATATATGAAAAATAGGGTGTAATCACACAATCAACCCACTAAAACATCTCTACATCCATTAGAAAAATGCTTATTCAAATCAAGATTCATGTCACCATCACATGCATCAAATTATATAACATAATCTAGGACATTATATACATAATCACATTATCATTTATGGTATGTGTCATTATAGTCTAAAATCACAATGTATGATCGCATCAAGAAAATGTCATAAGGAAAAATGAAAAAAAATCATAATAAATAATTTTGTATGTCCAAAAAATCTATGATTTTATCCTTTATATAAATGTGTTCTAATACCCCCCCCCCCATATAAGGATTTCAGCCTTTATAATCAACATGGACTCCTAGCCTAATGGCATTATCATTAAAAGTCAACCAGCTCCAATTCCTTCTCCAATTAACAAATTTATAATTCACATGCTCAAATTAATGTAATCATATGGAATCAATATATAACAAGATATAATAACCCTTAATCATGATTTAAATAATTTTCCAGTTTCAACAAACATACACCAAAAAAATTCTCAATTTACAGGACTTTTAATATTATCATAAAAAGGTACTGACTAGAATCGTGTTTGTTACCAAATTTAATTATTTGTCAAAAAAAATATCAAAAAAACATGAAATATGCATCAATTTTATTTTCATAAAACAATATGAAGCACTATATTACAAAAAGTCAAATTATTTTATTATAATTCCAATTAACGAAATGAATTTTGGAAATATGTTAATTACTATTTAAATCAATTCCTACATGATACCCCATACAGAAAAAAGATAATGAACTATCTTATAAAATCATAGAAAACCTATTATCAATATATAAATAATTGATACGCGATCACAATAAAAAAATATTTACGTATATTTTTCAATATTTTTTAGGTTATCCCGATTATAATATATTGGGATAATCCATGGAGAATTTATAAATACACATAATTAAATATAGATGCAACCAAACTATACCCGTGAATATTCAATGTTATTCATATAATAATGGCCCAATAATTTAGAACTTTTATCACCTATATAAGGAATAACCATGATCTACATATGATTTAATACTATTAAAAATAGGAAAATGATTAAAAACCCAATAGATCATTTAATATATATAAAAGAATGGAAATGATAAATGATAGTAAAAAAATCATTTGTAGATAAAATAATATAAAATAAAGTTATCAAATTCCTTAGATAACCATTGATATGTCCTGGACAGCTATAGGGTAATCCAAGATAAAAGGGATTTTATGAATTTCAAGAACCACACATAGTCACATAGGAAGTGAATATATGAAATGATATGAAAATAGCATCCAGGCGTGTCAATATATTTATAGACATACTGAAAAATTGAACACCATTCAACAACCCAATTGTTTACACCCCATCCATATCTGAATGGTTTTATTCAACAGCACATCCTGAGGAATAATTCTTATACTTCCATCATTTAATGGTTGTTTGGGTTCTATGGTTAGATAAAATTAAATAGTATATTTGAAAAAAACATAGTCATAGTAACCATTCTATAGAATACTCTCTATCATGAAATGGACTATGATGTATGTTAAATCCAATGGAGTAGCTTCCCACAATTTTTTTTGTATCCTAATAAATAATACACATTAGTTTGGATACTATGTGTCAAAGTGATCAACCACAAAATAAAGACATATTATATGGCCTACATCCATTTCATAACCATTCCTGAAAATGTTTTATCAATGTTTATCAAATTGAGATCCACAATTCTATAGTAGAGGTCATCTACGCCTCAACCACCAGCACCATGGTGAATCAAATACTTCAATGAATAAACCATTAACTTTTTGTTATTTTATCTTCTTAATTGCCTTATTTTACATAATTAATTTTTTAAATTCCAATTTGATCCTATAATAATAAAAAATATATAAATAGATGGTTTTTAGAATCAATTGTGTTACATCAAATACCCATCAAACTATTCTAATAAATGGTAGTAAAAAAAATTTAGTGAAAAAATGAATGGGTTCTTATTAATATCCACCCTTTGAGATACCTCAAAACACTCTCCAAAAGAGGATTCCAATAACCATAATCAATAGAAATATTTTTAATACCATGGATCACACTAATTAGATCCAAAAAAAATATTGGCAGTGATAACAACAATTGAGATAAATTCCATTGCATGAATTATGTGAAAACTCAATCACAAGTTGACAATATTAAAAATGAAAACTAGAGGTATCACAAGATATGATACATTAACTAAATAAATGGTTACAGTGAAATTATTTGTGACTTATGTTCCTAGGTAATCTCTTCCATGCTACAATTTTTCTACTATACCTAAAACAATGGAATAACATTCAACTGAAATTCCTTCAACTAGCATTCACATATCTCCACATGACACTCATCAGTGATCACATCATAATAAATGTAAATTTCCTTCCATTTATGATGTGTTAATTTTGTGGTAGGTAATGATGGATCTATGACATATTATTATCATGATGTATTTCTCTCATCTATGGAGGAAGTGTAATTCGATAAAACCAAGAACAAACATGATCAACCACCTTCAAACTCTCAAAAACATTGGTATAAGTGTTACACTAATGACCAAACCATTTAACCCAATAAAAATAGTATCTTTCAAAAAATGATGATTATGGTGGTTAAAATCCATAGGTATCCTCCTATGATAAGAATAATATTACCAAAAATCCATAATTAGTTTCATCTTTTGTGAATTTTATAAACCAACCATGTCATATTTTGAACGATTTCTTGTTTGATATTTTCTATCCCTTGAACACCATTATAAAAAAATGGATAATTTAAATTTTATAACCAAACCATCTAATGGTGAACTATAAATTGTAGGATAGAAACTATAATTGTATAAAAAATCAACCTATGAAAGGTTCCTCATCCATGAACTAAAATAATATAGAAATAAAAAAGGAAACATGTATTCAAGAGTTTTTATAGAATAAAATATTTTTCCATCCTTCTAGGGATCAAAAATAAGCGACAAAGATTAACTGAGATTCAAAATAATGATGGATACATCTCTACACCATCTTGGAAAATCCAGGATAAAAATTCATGATGATCATCCGTAGTAATTTTTTGAGTCTCCCCACATCATCCACACTCTACCTTTAAAAATCTTCAAATGATTTATACTCCCTAAATTCTCTAATGTATGATGACTTTTTTCAGATGATCCGCTATTACATAAAACATATTATATCCTCCTTGATATTGAGGAAAACCAGATATGAAGTACAAAATTATTTTCACACACATTCATTAATGAACATATATAGTCTAAGGAGAAATTTTTGGAAATAAGATGTCTGGGAATCACTTTACAATAGACCAAACAACAAATAACAGACTCAGACACCTAATTCATTAGACCAGAATAATATAAAATAAATATAAAGTCACAAAACATATTTTTAATTCCATGACATAAAACCAAAGTTTAGATATTAAAATATTGATGGGCCATCTCAAACTTCAACAGAAAGATGAAAATCCATTCCTTGAACAAAAACCATTGTTACCCATCCTTAGACCAGCTATCAAGGGAATTATGAATAACAACATCATGTCTATGAACCTAAACGTAAAAGTAGAATATTTAGAACTCCTCCACCCATTTCACCAATGATTATTTAATTTACATGCGGAAAAGATAACAACACTCACTAGTCTCTCCCATATCCAAGGGAATTGTTCATATTATTCTCATCACTCTTTGGGAACTAGTAGATTATCATATGGTCATCACTATGTCAATTTTCTTTTCATATCATCATCCAAAATATTTCTTTTCTAGCAGTATATGTATTATTTATTTCATAATCCTATAATAAGTACATCCAAATTCATTATGGTATGCTGAATTCACACTAGGACAGGACATACCTTTGGCTATTACAAATGATGGAAACTAAAAATCAATCACGGATGAGGAAATTTAATCATAATTTCATGGAAAGAAAAACTACTACATACTCATGATCAACGGTGACATACTTATGTTCATGGGGATGTAGCAGAGAATACCCATTGGAGAAAAATGATAATTTTTTCATCAGAAGACATCATAAATTATAATGTGAAGTACCATAGAAAATCAAGTGTTGAACTCCATCGACTAGAAAAAATGGAGGGTATAATGGATAAACATCTCTAGTTAGTAATAAAATTATACCTAACACTAGTAAATACATAAGAACTATTTATCATGTCTTTTCAAGGATGTCATTGGAGCTAAAATTTGTGAAAAATTAAACAAAAAACATCTATAATACCATATCCGATCATGGAAACTATATAACCTTACAATAGGCTTAGGGGGTTCCTAAAAAACAAAATCCTCTATCATTGAATGATACACAACTATTATATAATGGGTGATTAAATTACATATGAATCCTACCTCACAAGTGCATAACTTAAACTTTGACAACATTATAAACATCTAAATATTGTGAAAAACCAGAAACCCCAAACACATATTCTATACATTATCCTCCTCAGATGCGAAGTATACATAGATGTCATGAATAAACACAATAATAATGTCAAAGAATACTCAAAACACTTCATTAATCAAACACATGAGCATTTATGGAGAGAGTTTGACACACATATTGAATACCAAATGAATATTTTATTCACATTTCAACAATGAAAAGTAGTTTTCAAAATACCCCCATCCTCTACAAAAATCTAATAATATCATGACCGAAAATAAATTTTTGAGAACCAAATATATCTTTTCGACTTATTTAATTAATCATCAATTTGTGGAATATGGTATAAATTTTAATATATCTCCTAAATAAAGTGAATATAATCAATACAGAGACTCTAACTACAACCAGCCATCATTATAAACAACTAGTACTTGCTCATGCATTGGCTCGACAATAGTGGTTAAATATTATTTTCTATAAGAGATTGGAATTTTTAAATTTTAATAATGAATGTTAATATTTAGTATATTTAAATCAAAATTTAAGAGGTCATAATATGGGAATACATGTGGAAAAATATGGATACATCATCAATATAAAAGAAAAATTTAAGGAAAATTAATTCTTTTCGGGAGGATGTAGATTTAAATTACATGTGTGAACTACATTGGAATTAACACTCACACAAGAATTGGATTGTTGAGTGAAATAAAAATTAATAGAAAACTATAAAATATCATATTTTGAGGCACATTTTACATAATTGGTTGGACACCATAAATATAGTACAAAATTTAGGATAATTTATAAGGAATAAAAATGTAGTATCCGTATGAAGAATTCATATACATGAATGAAATCATCATTAAAATAGATAATTTAAATTATTATCATAATGATAATAAATGATGTATTTCAGGACATAAATCCCTCAAATAAAATAGTAAACAAAATAGATATAGAATAAATGATTCAATTGAAAAATGTTATATATTAGTGTAAGCAATTAACACATATCACTCAAAGAACATTTTTAGAACAAAATAAATGATATAATGACAAATAAATTAAATACTAGTCAGGTCACATATAATAAATGTAATATAAACTAATAATTAAAATGAAATAAAAGGATCCACATCTTCAAAATACACTATTACTCCCCTCTTCCATGATAGTGTTCCTACAAAAAGTAGTGTGACCTCACCATATCACCATTTAAGAAGGATCAAGACCATTCATCCCAAAACTAGAGGTGTTTACTAATTTCTGAAATTTTACTTTACATATTTCATAATTATTAGTGGTAGTTGGATATAAAATTCATGATCATAGAAAAAATATTCAATAAAATACCTCTCTTATTGTACCTGGATTTTTATTTCTGACTATAATTTTAGGTGAATTATGTATGAAAATATTTTCAGAATTTCATTGTAGAGAATGAAAGTTCCCATGTAACATGGTTGATGTGTGTGAAAATTTTAAAAAATAATGTGTCCTACAAGAAATATGATGGTTGTAAATAATTTAGAGTTGTAATTAATCAATGGAATGAATTAATAATTATGTGGATATATGATCTTTTTATTTAATCATATCACTTTTCATTATCATATTTACTATTACATGGTGATATTTAATTTAATTATATAATATGTTATATTTATATATATATCTATTCTATTAAAAAAACAATAAATATATTGTTATCCTTGCCATAGATTAATTAAATTATAAAAATTCGTTTCATGTGATATTTCCAAAGACTATAAATTATGTCTATCTTCTATCCATGAAAATCAAATAAATTCATTCCATAATCCTGGGAAAATTGGTCAATATTTAAGATCGTATCTATGACAGGATGAGAGAAACTAAAATATCGTTGAAATATATTTAGATATCACCCATTTATCTTAACCTTTCAATCTTTTCTACAGCTCCATTTAAATTTCCACTGAGATTAATATCCAATAATAGTGAAAAATCCAGTTGAATCCCAAATTAATCTTCGAAAAATTATACCTGGACACATCTTGGAAAATCTGTCCAATACATAGTGGTCAATAAAATTTACCTCAAAAAAACTAAAATTAATGTCACATAACTGTTCAAATGACATTAAAATCACATCCTCACATGAAAATCCTAATAATTATAGAAACAAATGTATATATCACAATTCAGAACATAATTTATGATAATCTTATCAATGATGAAATGAACGAAATATAAATGTTCCTAAAACTATAGTAGGGGGTGGAAAATGTATCAAAAGTGCATGAAAATGTTCCCACCCACTCAAAAAACCCACTAAACCAACATAATCCAAAATAAAAATAGAAGTACTAATAATTTTTTTGAAATTTAAAATGATATCATTTTTTTGTCCCTTTTCATGCTACTCAAATTCTTTCAACCTAAATATTTTTCACGGTTGTTGGGAACATTGAATTTAATGTGGTTAAAGTATAATAACCATTAAATGTTTGGTATGGAAATAAAAATTTAGATTTCATTGAATGTAACAATAATGAAATGAATATATTCACTTTTTTTTAAGGTAATTTCCTATTTCAAAAATATCATTAAATATGAAAGGTAAATTAAAATTACTGCTACATATATTATCAGAAATAACCAAATGAAAATTAGGGATATTATTGTAGTAAATGAAGATAAAGTGAGACATATAGTTGAAAATGTTGCAAACCATATATAATAACTCATTTTATACTTTTCATTCCATTTACTCGTAATGATTTTTATTTAAAAAACATATAATCATGGGAATAAAATATATACCATTTTATCAAATTAACACTATATAATATATATGGAGATGGTTGAGAAGGAAAATATACTTGGGACTCCTAGATTGTAATCTCAATGCAACGACTCGTGGAGTAGTATCACATAGGATGGCCCTAGGAATGTGGTTCCTATATTAGTAATTCATGTTTCTATTATGACTCTATATAGCTTCAAGCACCAGAACATTATCTATTGTAAACAAGTTAAACTAGTGAATTCCTTTAACATTAATAGTTTTAGGGGTAACATTGTTTAGAATAAACAATAAATGCATACCATCATATGCTTTATTGTCAGGGATTACATAGAATACATTTTTTTCACGTGTTAGTGATGAGTCTACATCCGAAGAACCAAAAATCAATGAATAATGAATGTTATCAATAGACGTGAAAAAGTTATAATGATGGTTTTCTTAGATAAATGGCAAAACTCTAGAAAAACCAAATATTTCTGTTCATTTTATTTGGATGAATATTCATCAGTAAGGAAAGATAAAGATAGTGGGTACCACAAGGAATGTGTCATTCTTCAATTTTTTTGTTTACCATGTCATCCAATATTCATTCAATAAATTCCTTTTCATTCCACTCCATCTGCAGTAAAAATTAAAATATATTGTCACAGAAGGTTGGAATATATACTTTCATTCATGAAAACATACATATGTATATATGTAAGTAGATAGGGTATACAAAGAGATAGTGGGGGAGGGAAAAATATTTATTTAAAAACCATGTAATTTCCCTTAATAAATCAAAGAAGGAGTACTACAGTTCTAATGAATCACAATTTATTAATAAAAAAGTTAATAAATCTATTGAAATCCATGCATACATGAGGGTTATTCTAGTAGACCAGAAGTATCTAATGGATCTAGTTGGATAAATGAAGCGAAACACGATGTTATCATCAACCAATAATGAAAATAATATAATAAAAGGATGATATTTTTGGGCATGAATTCAAAAATCTAAGAAATGATCCATTCCATTTTTTCTTTAAAAAACACCATTATTAAATCCATCAAATTGAGAGATAACAATCTAAAATAGATAATTAGTTTAGAAAATATAATCAGGTTACATATTATATATTATAGGATTTCATAAATCCATCATCAACTGAACCATCACTTTTTTCAAGAAAGAACATGTTTTTCAATGCGAACCCATATCCGGAAATAAATATAATCCACACATAAAAAAAATGAAAAAAACAGCAATAAACTATCATCAGTAAAAAAATAAATAAAAAAAATTAAATATTCATTTACACATAAAAGTAGTATTAAAAAGAATAAAGTTATGATATTACCATCACAATCATGTTCCAAAATTACCATATCTAACAAATTCCTAAGAAAACACATTTTCTTTGATGCGAAACCATCTCCTGTAATTAAAAATATAATCACAACATAAACTATGCAAGAGAAAAAACCCCAATAATTTATATCATAGGAAAATTGAGTCACAAAATCATGTACAATTGAACCTGTTCATAATAATGTGATTAAATTATATATATTGTATACTCTAGAGACAAATAATCCATATAATGTACATGCATTCACGACTGGGTTTATATATTACCGGTTATAGTTGTTTATTATAATAAATCAAATATAAATTGTACCAATAATGAATAGTCAATAAATAAAGGCCAAGAAGATTAAACATGTGTACATGGAATATTTGAATAGGAAAAGGTATCGTGAATGTGTCATTAGTTTTTGATAAACTTCAATGAATCATATATACAAACAACAAATAGTTATTGAAGGAAAAAAAGATAATATATTTATTGCGGAGAGGTTGGTCTGTAAGATGTCCGAAGAATGTATGGGTGATGGTAAGGTGGTTGTCAGACATTGTAAATAATGTTTTCACTATAACTTGTAATGTAAAGGATTTGGGAGGTGAACTAAGGAGAAGCTGAGTGAATGTATCATGCATGTTCCTATAGTCATGTGTAACATGGCGATGCATGAAGTTATCCTAAAATATTGGTTTGTATATATTTTCACATATGAATCATACTAATATGTTTCTTGTGTTTAAAAAATATATATACAGTGGATTCAATAGTTAAAACAAATTACCTTTAATCATATGATGGATGGAAGGGAGGTTTAATTCACCATTTTAGGACAAATTACCTGCACTCGTATAGTGTGTATCTATAACTAAAAAATCATTTATTTAAGGGTGGTTAATTAAACAATTTTAGGAAAACATACATGTTCTAGATATCTAGATATTTAGGATATTATAAGAAGGATTTTTGTGCAAAAAAACAATATATAGTGGATGTTAATAGACTTGAAGGTGATGCTAATATACTAGAAAACATTAATGAACCAAGTAGTCTAAATAATATGGAAGATGATGTTATCTTCAACCAATAATTAATAGAATACATTAAAAGAATAATATTCCCAGTAATGATTTCAAAAAGATTAGAAGAGTTCAATCCTAGTTTCCAAACAAGATCAACATAATAAAATCCATCATATTGAGAGATGAAAAAGCTGAAATAGATAATTAGTTTGGAAAATTTAATAATATTAAATAATGTGTTGTAGAATTTTATGGTACAAAAATAAATATAACCATCACTTTTTCAATGTGAAAACATGTTATTCAACCTGAACCCATATATTAAAATAAATAGAGGTCACAAATAAAAACCATAGAAAGGAATGGAAACTCGTAACATATCATGAATCAATATATGAATAAAAAAATATATTATTTATTTACACATAAATTTACTAGTGGAGCGAAGAAATTTGTGACCATAACATCACAATCGGGTACTAAATTCATTAGAACTGACACTTTACTAAGAAAGAACATTTATTCACTACAAAAACATCTCCTAAAATTAATAGAAGTGACACAATGCATTCTAGAAAAAGAAAAAAGTAATGGTATGTTTACATTAGAGAAAAAATTAATCACAAAGTCCTTTATAATTGAACTCATTCCCAAAACTATGATCATATTTTTAAAAAGTATATTATAAATAAACTTAATCCTTATTAAGTTCATGTAGTCACTGATAATGTTTTATGCCACTAGTTATAGTTATTTACTAAAATGAATCGAAGTTAAACCCTTCTCACAATGAATGGTTAATAAATAAAGTCCGGCTAGATTTATCATTTTTACATGGATTATTTGAAAATGATAAAGTTGTATGAATGCATCATTACTATCTGAAAACCTATAGTGAATCAAAGTTGAACAAAAGGGATAGGTATTGAGGGATAGAAGGATAACATAACTATTACGAAGAGGTTGTAATAACAGATATTTTTGAATTATCAAATTCATGTGGCGCAATGATTTAAAAAGTAGATTTATTTAATCAATAAGATATATTTTGATTTAAATTCTAAAATATAATTGAATGTTCTGGAAAATTTAAATTTTATAAACTTTACATAGATAATGGATACAATGGTATTCATGCTCCTATTTCGGTAATGCAATTAGTATGTTTTTCTTTAAATGTTGTAATAGAACACTGGTGAGTATAGTACATTAAATAATTTCATGTACATGTAGAAACTCTTTTTTGTAGAAAAATATTTATCAAATTTATTAGATGTTTCAAAAATTATAGAATAATTTAATGTAATCATAATTTAGTATTCATGAAATATATTTCATTCTGTTATATGAAGTCTTCTCCGAGACATTACATCTCTAGATGGTGACGGCGATTTCATCTTCACATTGGTTTTATTTTTGTTTTATTATCATGGGTTTAAAGTAAACCATAATATGTATTTGTGTGGGTATATTGAATAAAATATATATTGGGAAGACAAATGATAACTCACTAACCAGGTAAGGTAACAATTTTTTTATAATTATATTGAGCAGTAGATAAATCATGAATGATAATAAAAGAGAATGTTAGTTCTTTTTAAAAAGAAATTATATTTACCTTCAATTTACAATATGATGAGTTGCAAGATACATATGCCAATGTTGGTATATATGCAATATAAATGACCAATAGTAGTTTATGTGTTTCAATATAATCCGAACATGGGATATATAGAACACAATTTAGTAAAATTGTTACAAATTTCCAAAAATTGGAAAAATGCATATTTATTGAAAAAAGAATAAATGCATATTGATATTCCTATTAAATATTTGTGAATAAATAGGTAGATGTAATGGTGATGAAAACTGAATCTGTCACAAGTGTAGAATACCCCATCAAATATATATCTTTTAGTCATCTATGTTTGTGTAAAGATGTTATAACTGATATTGACAACCAATGTGGATGCCCTTGGGAGATGCAAGTCATGTAGGCAGGACATGGGTTTAGTAGGATATAAGTTAAAATTTGTCTTCAGTTATATTAAAAATTAATCAGGTTTCGAATGTGGGTTTTCAATACATCTAGGTTACTAAACATAATGTATGATTACCTCAAATACAGGTAAACAATTCATGAGCTGAAGTTGTCTCTATGGTAGGTGTGGATGTTATGTGAAATCATCACTTTTTGAGGTGAATTGTTCTGAGTAGACAAGAATATCTCAACTCAATCCTTAAAATTCAATATCCTTATGATAATATCACTAAAATGGAGAGGATATACTGCTATCAGATAGTGTGAACCGTATGGAAGTATAAATGTGAGGTCTTTTGTGGGATGAGTAGCAGATATCTGGATATATAACCGAGTAAGATCGTCTAGAGGTTTTCTATTGGAGGAAGAATTAGTGGGATCCAAATATGGGGAAGGTCATGATGAATCATGTGAGACGAGAAGCTAAATGTGAATCCCTAGTCGGAAAGGAATAGTGGATGTCACATGACTTCATGATTCGGTTTGTGAATATAGAGGGAGGATAAATGTTTTTTATGGAGGAGAAGTAGAAAATGGGAACGATATGTTAGGAAAAACAGGTGTTCATTTATTGGAGGAGTAGTAGAAAGTTGGATCCCAAGATGAGTAATTTCATCCAGTGTTCTACTAAAGGAGAAACTCTTAGCATAATCTAGTTGAGAGGATAGTCATGATGAATGTTGCGAGAGAAGATACTGAAAGAGAAAATCTATTTTTGTGGGAATATGTGATGCAGTGCGGTACCACAATTTGATTTTAAAATATTCAAGGAGTAGAAATGGTTTTTTGTGATGTGGTCATGTAATTTGGTGACACATAATCTAAAAAATTCCAGCATTAGTATATATAATTAATACTTTTATACCAACGTGTGAAACAATAATCCAATGAAGACATCTCTATAATATATAATCAAACACAAATCATTTCTCTTATATTTAATAAGGTGTCAAAATATATACATACCAAAGTATAGTACACATTCCTAGCTACAAATCTATCATAAAATTGATCTCACATTGAGGGGGTAATTCTACAATCATCTCTATAAAGAAATCTGAGTATTGTTCCACAACCCTAGGAAACAACATTGAATGAACCTTCTATATACACAACAACATATCTACCATGAAGGATGACATGGATTTAAGAATACCCTGACCAAACTTCCTCTATAATCAATTAACAATATACTACAAGGAATACATGAAATCCATTCTACATCTGATAGACTGTGAATATAAATATTAACATTGGATATCTCCCAAAGCATGAAAGTACACAATCACTATCTCACAGTCTCTTAATAATTCATACACATAGGCTTGGCCTCCTACTATTGCAGTCAACACAAATGGACCTGAAACCGTATGCACCAGATGTCACAAAGCATGGAGAATGTATGATGATATACTACAGCGTGTATATCCTAAATTTAATAAAACATGCTCCCATATTGAAAACAAGTAAAGGGCACCTCGACCATCATATGGATCTCACAATATTTGGAACACATACACATTAAACGACCATGTTTCAATCGATTGACAGTATAACCCTAATGATGACCTCCTCCACAATTCTTCTATGTTCTCTACAAATGTGTAGAATATTTGAATATTCTTCCACATTATTCATATTCTCTCAATCAATCCAAAGTAGGCACAACATACTACAATTTATTCAGATGAACCTACCTTAATAGATGAATCTAAATCAGATGAACATTCCCATGATGAATGCTAAAAAAAGAATTATCTTCACCACTAAGGAACTCATCCTAAAAAATAAATATATGATGTTGATCTCTTGGAAAATTTCATAGTGGATCATCCCATATAGATATAGGGTTCTGATGGATGAGACCTACACCCAGATTACTGAAATCACTTTGTTTTAGTTAATTGGGAATCTTGAAACTCATCAATTCATCATGATAAATATTTATAAATACCCACTAATGATAACTAGGTTTGGTCCATCATCCTCTCAAGAACATCAACACATTAGAAGAGCCTGAGATACATCATAAAAAAAGGTGATTAATTTCAGAATCTATAGATGAAAAGACCTCGTAAAATGATTCAACATGTCCTCATAATCCTAAAATATATATGAAATATATCAAATAAAGGTTCTGATGTGGATCCCAGATTCCCAAAAACTGGAACTCCAATGTAGATTGTTAATATTATCATTTTGACTAGTCTCCATTGCATTCAAAGAAGAAAATATAATTGAAACTGATCTCCAAAAATTTACCATGAGTCCATTAACACCTTGTGATCTACAAGAAACAAGATCATTCACTGCCTCAATAACCCATTCATCATCGTCAGAGCCAATGAAACACTACGATCATTATAAGTTAAGATAAAAATATCATATATCATCCTCTTAAAAAAAGGAATATATGATAGAGAAAGAAATAGAAACCTTATGAATATAAATATTTTGGGGTTGAAACTTTCAAACATCCCTCCTCTATATGCCATTATTTTCAACCTGCACTCTATGGGGATCTACGTTCACGTCCAGATAAACATTTTAATCAATGTATATATAAAGACACTGATTTAGATCCATAACTATATGATGAAAAATAATTTCGGTCAGCAGACAAAAAATATAAAATATAAAATCTAAATTATATATTGATTTATATTTTTTCATTAATGATTTTCCCTATCCCAAAGTACACCCATCTGTAAATTTGTAATGAGGAAGTATAATTCTTAATACTTTTTCATCCCCGACACCACACATAGTATCACATAATTTAGTTGGATTTTCAAACACAATGGTATGTGAAACGTATCATGGGGGGTCCTAAATACATATGTCTCATTTGGTCTCACATGTTTATGTTACTTATGAAAATTATTTCACACCATTTCTTCAGTAACCCATGAAATATAACATCTTCTTAACACCCAATGTTCATTATATCCATCAAGACTAATCATTGATAGTACTATTTCACAAACCCCTTCACCAAAAGTGTACCTCAAATGGGAGAGGAATGAGTGAAGGGATGTGGTGACTATTTGAGTCCCACCTCCAGTATATTTCCTGTTGGTGACTAGCACAAATGTATAATAAGAATACAATAGCATGTATTAACCTCTATGTGAATCTATAGAAGAGATTTATAATATAGACACACAAATAAAATCATGGTTAAATATAAAAAAAATAATCCCACAATCGTAAATGCATTTTCATACAATTATAAAAAAATATAAAGGGAAATACATGTACCAACAAGTGAAACTCAACAGTAACCATAAATACAAAAAAATAATGCAAAAACCATGATATTGTAATTTTGATATTGATCTCCATCCTTATCCTTATGACCATAACAGAATATATATATATACACTAGTTTCTCATAATCGTTTAATTAATAGGATCCACCATGGAGACACTCAAGAAAATGATAATGAAAGCATAATAAATAAATGTTAACAAAAGTGAAACTAACTCATCTACAAAAAATGTATTCTAAGTTTCAAGACTCACCATATCAATCTTTCACAAATTATTTATTTAATGGTAAAATATAATATATTAATGTTACATCAAGGGTACCCCCTATCACTTCCACAGTAGTATTTGTATTTTCCCAAATATATCATTTTTAATTCATCTATATTCCTAAGTATTTTGGCTTAAAGACACAAGGGTTATGTAACACAACATAAAACTCATGCAGAAAATCATCAAAGTATCCCATATAATATATGAATATAGTAAAAATTTAGTTATCAGGATCCAACACATACTGCATAAAATGTATCATTCATCAGGTAGTAAACATCAATCCATCCCAACTGATACATCAAGTATGGTTCCTCAAGAAACTATTGCCTATAAAAATCATACATATAAAACAAGTACACTATAACAAAATATTATAGTGTGTAAAATAAATAAATGACTTTACATCCCACTATATACATATATGGGATAAATAACCACCATGCGTTATATAACATAAAAATACCACGAGAAGAGGGGATGATCAGTGGGGGAAATCAACCAAATGACCTCCCATATGAATAATGGATAAATGTACTCCTATAGTCCACTAGGATTCATTTGAACAATCCAGATCAGTTTTGGTATCATATTAAATCATTTAATATACATGATATAATATAGATCACTACAACATTATTGTATACCAATGTTTTAGACTCACATGAATAAAATGTCTCTCAGACTCCTTGTATCCAGTGCCAACAAATACATATCCTAAAATCACAAAATAATTTAATGGAGTCACATTAATTATCTTCTTTAATTTTTTCATTTAAATTCATTAATAAATTCTTCTACTAAAAAATATCCACAGAAATCATTTAATTATACATTTCAGAAACAAAAAATGTCTAATCCATTTCCCCGAATCATAATCCAAATAGATTCCATAGTTTCACCATAGAAACATGTCATCATCATTCCAAAAACACCATCAATAAGGGATAATCATATATTAATAATTATTAATAATTACATCGTTCTTGGTACTATATGAAACCCTCCAATGAACCACCAAATGAAATAAGACCCTGAAAAAAATAATTCTTGATGTAGTGTGAAAATGATATGAAATTAACAAGAAAATTGTCCATAGACAATTAAAAATTCATATCAAGAATTAATCCATCAATAGTCACATAAACAATGAATCCCATCTTCATACCAAATGATTATTTTTCATGTTTTCCCTTATAACCTAATGAATATCATGATTCAATTCACTATCACATGTATCAAATGTGTCCACAAAATCTATAACAGTATATCCCATATCACATCAGACATCCTTGCAGTAGCAATACATAGATGCCGTCATATAATAATCTAATATTCCAATCACATCACAATGTAGTAAGAAAACATACATTATCCATAGGGAAACATGGACTTAAAAATAAGGTAATCGTATTTCACACAAATTGTATCTAATAACCCCCTACATAAGGATTCATGAATTTATAAGCAATGTTCACTCATGGCCCCAATAATCTCCCATTAAATAAATAGATTGTTATTCCTTATTGAATTAACTGATTTATTATTCAACGTTATCTACGTTGGGATGTATACATAATCATGCTATCATAATATATTATACAACTTAAACATTATCTATATCAATTTCTATTTTTATTAAACATAGAAATAACCATTTCCATTTGACAATGATTCTATTATTAATCATCAATAATTATTAACAAAAATTACATAATTTATCAAATTATATTTAAACAAGGAAGAAAAAATTCAATTAAACATTTCATTAACATAAATTGGATTACAATAAAATTAATGGAATCATTGGATTACCAACATGAATATTTAGAAACTGATCATAAAATTAATCAATTGATTTCTTATTTACATTTTTACCACAAAGATAAATTCCATTATACTACACCAATAACAAATATTGTACACAATATAGTAAACCAAGAGGAAAACCATTAACAGGGTATCAAACATCAACTTGGGTACACTACAATCCATTTTTTATAAATATGATTCATAATTTAAATGGATAATTCAATTTTTATCCAGGGGAAAAGCCATGATATCCATATCATTTCATATAAATAAACATAGATTCAAAAAATCCCCTAACAAAAAGTTTCAGTTCTCTTGACATAAGAAAAAAATATCATGGTCAGTGTTTTATCACATATACCTTGAAGTACTATGCTCTCACAGTGATATTCTCCACTAAAACCAACAGAAAGTGAGAAAATGAACAACAAAATATAGTGGATATAAAATACCAAATAATATAAAGGAGAGATGTCTAGAAAAAAACTAATTTATGAAAAACCACAAGAAAAGACAGGTATAAAATATATAGATCACCCCTAGTAAACCCCAGAATGTCAAGGATTGATACTTGTAACAATGAAATTTAAGAAATTCATAATCCACTCGGATATTCCTAGGATTGACATGGATGATGTGAGAAAATAATAGGGTTTTAGGGACTTAATATATTTATATACCATCTAAAAAAATTAAGTCCATATTATAACCAATTAAACCTTGTTCCAGTCACCCCTTGCATGAGATATTCTACGATGCCGCCGTATGGACTGTGCTATATCCACCCTTAGTCAAAGTCCATTGTGGATTCCATAGCATGATCCTATTAATGGGATATAGTAAATAAAATAAACCCTTTAGAGGATATCTATAATGATATCTCAACTTTGAATGTAAATACATTACATCATAGTCCCCATGGCGTAATACACCCAATCTTATAGTAGCCACAAAGAAACCTTATAACATAGAATGGTTCCTCCATGTTCTAGTTCTCAACCACAAAATAATGCTCCGGAATACATCATACCTCTATGTTATAATAATTAATCAAAATGTTTTATCCATGTTTATCATCTAGAGATACACTAAATTTAATTTTTATGTCCACTGTACTGTATCCTCTATCACGATATCAAAGAGCATACCTATACACTAAAACCATGATATTTTTTGTATAGGCTATTCCAAAACTCCTCATTTACCCTCTAAACAATAAATAACATCCCCTTGAAACCGCATACACCCAAATATCACATTGGAATGAGATATTAGAAATCCGACCATTACATCTCTAATCATATTAAGATATATCAATCCCATAAATTTCTATTATGGATTCTAGTATAAATTTAATTTTGAATGTTCAAGAATGATAATGAGGATTAATGTTACACTATCATTTGTGGGTTTTTTTTGTGTTAAGGTCATACATGGGTAGGTAATATATGTTGTTTTTGTGAATAAATTGTATTTTCAATGTTTATATAACAATTTATGGTTTTAACATGTTTTTTCAATTTAAAAGGATTTATTTCATCTCTCCATCTCTAAAGATGTTACAAAGTGTTAAAATTGATATATTGGAGATAAATATATTTTAAAAACATGATTATAGGGATACATAGTCAATGTAGGTAATGTATAAAAAATTATATTAATTCATCATGGAAATTAATAGTGATTATAATTTCATATGATATTATCATGCGAATATATTAGTAAGATAAAATTAATTCAATTATATCATAAGTGGGGTGTTATAAGGTTTTAATATTTCATTCCTGACTAAGGGTTCTAGAAAGTTACATAATCGTTAATAATTTATAATGTGTTTTGTGGTAAATAATGTCGGTATTTCATAATGAATTATGTGATTTAATAAAAATAAAACACTATATATCTCAAAAATAATTTGTATTTCATATAAGATTTCACGGTGATTCCATTTAAAAATTACCAGAAATGTGAATAAATCATTAAAATTACATGATAATGACTATATATTATATAGAGACCTTTCATAGTCTTATATATAATTCATGAGTGGGATAATATGAATAAAATGACATAAAAAATTGGTTTTGGAAATAGTAAATCAAAATATATTTATTTTTTTCATGGTATCATGAGCCTAACAGTTATCATTCATGATTAATGTTCTAGATATTTTTTTTTTTCATCTTGCAGAATAAAAAATCTATAAATTTTTCATATAGTTATTTATGTATAGACCATACCAATTTTTGGAAGAATACGTAAATATTCAAGTAATGAGTGGGAGAAGGTGAAAATTAACTCCATGTTTCAAGTAGATTAATGAAACAACAAAAATAATAGCATACAAAAGGTATTTTGTACCATAATATAATATTCACATGCCACTATAAAAAGATTCATATTGATTTTGAGTGTGTCTATATCATTATATAATCCTTATAAATATGAAATTTTTATTTTAAATAGCAAACTCCTAACATGGACATACCTCATTATGACTCCAAACTTGTTATTTATAATATATATTGTGTCACACTAAGTATATATCTAAGATGGTAGGGGAATTTGAGGGGTACATAGGTGTAATAGAAATAAATATAAGAGTTATTTTTACAATATAACATATAATTATTTTATATATATCGACAAAGAATAAAAAATGAATGATAAAAGTAAAATATAAATAGGGATATGTAATAATTATTTTCATTAAATTTCAAACAAATAATAGTATTATAGAAAATGAATAATACAATTTAATATTTAAGAGATATTAATTTTCTAAAAAATGAAAAATAAACTAATGAAAATATTCACCACTATCTCTAACAAACTAGAAATTATATTTAAAACTTATAAGAAAGTACCATCAACTTTAAAACCATCATTATCTCCTCTAAATTAAATTAAATCTTAAAAAATTGAGATATCAATGAAACATTAACATTATAAGAGTAATTATAATAATAAATCATAAAAAAATCCATTATTTTAACAACATCCAACATCATATTGTTTTTCATATAATAATACTAGACTGAGATGAATAAATACATTAGTCATATTATCTAACAATAATCTAAACTCTACTTGATATTAGATATATATTTTTCTAATCTAAGGTAAACATAATTTTTATGCACATGTATCAGTTTCATCAGAACTCGCTATATATGAATTTTACATAACATATAATTCAATCAATATGAGGGATAAAGGCCAAATCAACCCCTTCTACATTGGAAAAGTCAACTACAATGAAATCAAAGGATATTTCCTTGGACAATTGTGTATACATGATTTATAATCCATATAGTATAAAATAATAACTTCCAATGAAATGATATTATATTAGAGACTTTATACTAATAAGTGATATTTTTTCAATGGTATTGCCAAATAAATCATTAATCCATCATTATCCATCCCAACCAAGACACTATATGTAAGTTTTATAGTAATTATGATATAAATATTATAGTGGAAGTCACTTGTCAATCCCTCAGTAAAATAATATTAAAATATTGGGAATCATGATCAAAATAAATATAAAAATTTTTATATGTTAATATACAATATATTCAAAATAAATTATGCTAAATTTATTAATTATTCTTAATTTATTAAATTAATAAATATTAGAATGGTGTCTAAAGGAAAACAATTCATGCATTCAATCAATCTATGAACTTTACCGTCTCAAACATAACATATCCTGGATTCAATTTCCACATAGTAATACAATCAAAATTAATATTGATTAATATATTTCAATAAATAATACACATCTTATCAGAACATATAATATCTCCCCAGAAGAATTATTAATAAATTTAAATTTTTTTCTCCTGGTGGATACCTAAATGATCATGTTAGAAATATCATTTTAGAACAATAAAAAAATTATTATTCAAAAAATATTAATTGAATTTTGTTGATAAATTTAAATTTATAATTTAAAAGTATGAGATTTTAGTGTAAATGTTAATATAGATCCCATTTGTATAATGTATGTACATTTGGATTGTGGGAAGGTGAGTCTCAATACCCAAATATTTATATTTTCCATTCTTCTGATTAAAAAATAAAAAATATAGTCGATCTTAAATGGTAATTAAGATGAATGTATCAAGAAATACACTAATAATTACCATCATTCATTATTATAATGAAATACATATGAAAAAAATTACGTAAAATTTATAAGGTTTTCCAGTGATGTGAGAGAATACCCCTTTATTCATATCATATCATGTACAAATATTTTACTATCAGAAATCATTTTTGGCATTACAAGTGTCTTTTCACGTAGAACAAAATGTCATCAATGTTTATTACACAATATGACCTTATAATATTTTAGTTTTACAATAAGCTAAATTTTCCTTCCAACATTGATTTATATTAAATTACATGTTTTGATTATATTACAAAAAATAAAAAGAATTTATTTTTATAGATGAATCACCGAGGATAGCTTTTGTTAAATGCAAGACTATCCTTCCTTTATGGAATTCGTAAAACCCAAAACCAAGTGTTACGGACACATAATATATTATTAAAAATATTATTATTTAATATAAGAAGAAACTAACTATACATTAATATTATGTTTATGATTATTAATAACTGTCTTATGAAAATATATTTTGAATTAATCAGTTTTAAATTTATTAGACATGAATATAAGAACAGTTTTAATATAAAGGGAATGTTTTCAGAATAAACTATATTTATACTCATGATGTAATTTTAAACTAATAAAATAAATATATTAAAATTATTGTATGATATTAATGAAATATATATTTGAGATATTAAAAGAAATATTTTTTATATTCATTTAATATAGTTTATAAGCATAAGATAACAATAAATCAAGTTTCAGGTAAAAATATTTTAATTATTTAAAGAACTTTTTTCAAAATTTTAATAGAAAATAGATTTAAAATAAACATTATGTAATTATTATAACCTTTATAGGTCATGATAAAAATAATATTTGAACAAGAAATAGAAAAATTATGTCAGGGATATTTTTCTGAATTATTATGTGATGTTTCATTTTTTAATGAATATTGAAAAATGCATTATTTTAATTTTAAACTGCATTTTCATATACATTTCTAATTACATAATGTATAATTTTGATTGTATTTAATGATTAATTAGATAAATATTCATAACAATTAATCCTATTTATTTCATTTTTATCAATTAGACCTTGAAATTGAACATAATAAAAGAAATCTTTTAAAAATTGACATTCAAAACCATCTTTTTTGTCTTGTCTGTGGGATTAAATTTAAAATAATTTCATCACATTCTGTGATTTGATTTTTTAAATATTATCAAATATTTTGATGTATGATAATTTATAATTTTAAATATATTTAACTAACATTTTGGCACAAAAAAAATCTACAAGGTTATTTAAATTAAATAAAATTATTTAGAGAAAAATTAGCTTAATAATGGGATAAACCATAAACTGAATGTAGAAAATGACCTAGAAACATATAAAAATACATTTTCTAGAAATATTTCGACACTAATCTTAATTTTCTATAATTTTTATTATTATTATATACATTTCTCAAATGAAAATCTTGGGGGTATTCCTTTTTAAAAAAATTACAGGAATGTCACTCCTTCTCTATTATAGAAAGACTCTTACCCCTCCCACTTGTTCACACCTATAATAAAAAATCTGATCAAACAAAATCATCCAAAAAAACATCCTATAAATACCAACAGTAATCATAGATTCCTCGTTTTTAGGATAAATCCTTCCAAGTAAACACTTTGGTGTAAATTAACATATGTTGCGTGAATAAGTGGTAACATCTTGCCTCCATATTAGTAGTTTTATTTCATTACCAAATATCCTTATACAATGATAGTATATAAATAAAAATATCCCAAATATTTGGATATTTTGTTATGTTAAGTGTTAAACCTAAAATTATGAAAACATCAATCTAATGGGTAATTAGATTACTGATATTGTATACGGCTAACTACCACCTCACGAAATGAAGATGTTCATTTTTCCATTACAACTTATCATGGGTGGGAAATATGATAAACATACTATTTATATATGAACCATATTATATTTATTATTTCATTTGTATTATATAATTTTTATATAGAACAATACTTTATACTTTCAATTTTGTGACAATATAATAACATCGTTTGTGGAAGTGGGAACTATCACCTCCTCAAAGAGATGTGATTCATTCATGTGACATGTGAATTGAATAATGGATGGATTAAATTATAAATATATGAAATAAATGAAATATATATTATATTAATGAAATAATTATGTTTATTTAAATTTAATATAACATTTTCTTCATCACACTTATCAAACACTAAAATTTGATAAAGTTAGTCATGGATGTGTTGACTATAACCTCCTCAACAAAATGTGATTCATTTTACATAATATTAATTTAAATGATAGTATATATTACCAAATAATATTATTTTTCTTTTATAATGATGATTGTTTATTGATATAATGTTACTTAACTTCTTTCCATAACGCTCATTGACAAATGAGAATGTTACTCAATGTTTTGTATGACCTACAGTCTCTATGATTGTAACATATGATCATTTTTCATAACTATATTTATTTATTAGTTTTAAATGAATAATTTAAGTATAAATTTTATAATAATGTCATTTTTATTATTATGGATATTTCTAATTATGACCCCTTTTACCATATTCAACCTAACAATGTCATTTTAAAACATGTACCAAATTTGGTCAAAACAACTGATGTAATCATAATTGTTTAAGAAGTAGTTTACAACATTATAATAAGTAAATTAAATATATTTATAAAAAATAAAATGGTTATAATTCATGTATATAATTAAAATATGTTTATTATACATGAAAATAATGACACATGTGATAAGTTTAACTAATGGTAAAGTATTTTATCCCAATTTACATTCTATTGATATTATTTTTGTTATACACTAATTCAATTTTATAAAGTGTAGATATATCCCATTAACATGTTATATAATGACTCTAGTTATTCATGTGATATTATATGTTTCTTTTAATTCATGTAAAATTATGATTCAATTGTTTTGAAAGTGGTATGGGACACATTGGAATGTTTAATGATTATATTCCTCTATATTGTTTTAACGATATTTCAATACTAATTTCATTCACCAATGTCAAAAATTATTGATGTTATATATCCTCCTATGAGAAAATATTTATAGATCTAAATTATTTATTCATAATTAATATTTGATAAGGAATAATTTTTAAATCATTCATTCAATATGAGGTATTCTTTGTACATGAAATGATGTGTGGGCCCAAACATTATATATCGCCATGATGCATCAACAGGTTTCATGAGACAAATAATTTGATCAAATCAAAACATTTTATACTATTACGTACATAGATTAGGATAGTAGTGGTTTTAATTTTTCATATTCATATTATCTTGTAACAAATCATTACCATCATTTTAAGTTATCATTTAATAAAAGAGATTTTCATATTAAATGATCTATAGATTCATTTTAATAATATTATATTGATTAAGGGGCTTTTTTAATTTATTTTCAATAAAATATTAATTATTCCATATCCAGTTATTTTAAAGGAACGTATTTTAAATTACATAAATTTCCAAGTCAATTTATTCATATTGATTCCTTATTTATTCCTCTCTACAAACCTTTCCTGAGCATTTGTGCTCTCCCTTGTTTGTGTTTCTATTCCATTGGTTATGAAGAGGATTCCAATAAATGACTTTCAAGGATATATTTTATTAAAAAAAATTATGTGGTAAATTTTATTTCGTATTTCCAAATGTATTATGTGTATCATCAATGAAATATGGATTTCCAGAACTATAAAATTAATCTGTCCATTGATATTTAAATCCGGTATCTTATACAATGTTATAATGTATGTAACTATCTCCAGGATTATGGGGTCAATGAATTATATTTTCTATTAGATAAGTTTTAGCAAGAACTAGGTAAATATATATTGAGAAAACATTGAATAGGGAACATGCTGTTAGGATATATTTCGAGGATAAATATTGACGAAAATCATGGAATTTTATAAAGGTATAGATTATATGGGTCATCCAACAAATATATATATGAATGAATATTATATGTAGAAAGGAAATTGACATATATTTACTTATGGGTAAAAACTCTAACATGGTTTTTCAGTCCCAACAAGACATAACCTAGTATATGAGAACATGCATTACTATGGACCTTCTTTAAGACTCACATATGATATACTAAGGATAATTCACATTTTCCATTTCAAACCATTGTGAATTATGTTAGAGTAATGATGACCCAAATGAAACCAATTTTTTTATTTTTAGATTATCTATTCATGAACATTTAATTTAATGTTAGTTTTTATTCCATATTTAAGATTATAAAATGTTCATAATTTAATGAACTAATCTAGTATGTTCCATTGTTTAAAATGGAAGATGTATGGAACAGTATTATCACTACTTGTGGAAAATGTGGATATTTTCTTTATGACGAAACCAATATTGATTGTATTGGAACATATGAAATAATTTCTATATTATGGGAGCATAATCAGGTTATGACATATAACCTTTTATGAAAGGATTGAAATTTTCCACAATAATAATATCATATATTGGATCTCTTTATTTGATAGGGATACCTATAATATAGTGGGCTACTTATCAAATGGCATATGGTCAACGTATTATGTTTTTGGATAATATATTTATGGAGTTGGTATGTGGTGTAAAGGAAACGTCAAAACTTATATTGTATTGTCTCAATGTTGATGATCATAAGTGGTGTTTATTGTCTAAAACATTACTGAGGATGAAATAATAGAACTCATGTGATGAAGAATATTTAAGTAGACAATATTTGAAAAATACTTTCTTCATGATCAACAAAGTAGGATGAATAAATATTTCCATAGTGTAATGAAAATGATGGAATAATGTTTTATAGAGTATGAATATACCATTACAAGGTGAACTAGATATGATATATATTTCATATACAACATGTAGTGTATGATTAGTCACATCTTTAAAGGTCATATTCTATATATCTGATGGGAACTAGTGTCTCAAACCATTTCATTATGCAAATAAATAGTTTCATGTGATATCAAGAGAGATAAATAATTCTCCAATACATGTGTCTTCAAATGGAATAGACATAAGAAAATAATTTAAGTGAAAATAAAAGATATATGGAATAAGAGAATGTAGTAATTTATCATATGGGATAATGAAGGAGCAAATAAGCTAGATAAGGGCATGCATGGATATGGATTTTGTTCTTTGTGTGGATAAAAGGGTCACTAGGAAAAATAATGTAATTTGAATATGGAAAATGATGTTATTCAAAGATAGAGTTGCATGGAGGTGGGGAACTAGGAAAATGAATTCACCAAGAATCAATGGAACGTTCTTAAGAAAAGACAAGTGATCTGGTTAAGAATATGTTATTGAGACAACCGAAGTGGAATAACTTATGTGATTACGAATTTTATATATTAAATATATTGTAAAAGTATTTTATTAAAATTTTATCATCATTAAAATAACGAAATATATAAAAAATGTACTACGTTACTTTTTCACCAATGATTTGAGATCACGTATTGAATGGTACCAAGAAAATCCAATCAGCGGCGAGTTAATCATTTTAAAAAGTAGGATGGGGAATATATAACCATTAATATTATCCTAATTTTATGAAAATAATGATTTTACAATGAAATTATTGGTTTGGATGATATAAATTAGATAAAGTATTCACTACCTTCAAACATAGAAATTGTTTATTTACAATATAATTTATGTTAACATTGATGGAGTTTACATCATTTTTGGTTTTTTTTAATATATCCAATAATAAATTTTCAATTTATCAATTAATAATCATGCATGTTTTCAATATTGTTTTAGGATAATTAATGTTATATTTAGAGAACTGAATCCTGACGTACATTGACATTACATTACTTTTTCATAATACTTAGTACATAACAAAAACACACACATAAGGACCGTAATAATTTAGTGTCTTTGGAAACTCGGAATATAATCTTCTAATCATGGTGAAAGATCTTCAACATCTCCCATAAAGATCTTCCTTTTTTTATACATAAAACCTTTCTTTATATCCTGGGGAAAAGAAAACATAAAAGGGTGAGCTCAAATACTCAGTAAGGGTAAACAAAAAAAATATCAATCACATCATATTCATAAGAACATAACATTTTGGAAATCATAACCTGCAAATAAGATCATAATATCATAACATGGGATAAATCATAGTAGTGAAATATAATCCCAATAATCATAACATAAAACATGAAACTTTGTGGCATACACACATAATCATAGAGAATCATTTCTTAATAGTCAAGACTCATTGCCAAGACTATCTTAGTGGACAAAGTCTATTTCTGAACCGAGTTAACTCCTTGTTTCAGTCCTGTTTCACTGAACCGGTTTAACCTGCCGTTACAGCCATGTCTATCTCATGAGATATAAAATCTTTACCCAATGAATTGGTGGGAGATATAGGTACCACCCATCTTATAATGATACCATTCTTATGTGTGTCACAAAATCATAAATCATACATCATTGCATAACCCATGTAATGAAAATGGAATTCTTAAACAATATGAAATTATAAAATAATTCATATAAGATAAAGGAATTCATAAAAATAATTCCATCACAACATAATCAAATCAATTTAATAATAGGGATAGAAACAGAACCCTATATTATCTTAGATGGAAAATAATTTTGATAAAACAATTTAACTCCATTCTTGAGGAAAATATCATTTCTACTTCAAAAACATTTTCCTTTCTTAACATGTCATACAATTTTAAACTAAAAGAAGTTGATTAAAAATAAACATGAAAACTTGTAAAGGAAACTTCTTGGAAGTAATGTTTTAAAAATCCATTCATGCCGTATAAGTTAAAAAAACATTTATCGTACTTTTGTCGGAAAAGTCAAAAAGTACCTCGTATGAAAAACGACAAAAGATTCCATTGATATCTTTTACTAAAAACTCATCGAAGGGTAAAATTGGATTTATAAAATTGTAGGTGGATGGAAGTAATATTACATATTGTGGAAACATGGATGTGGATGATAAAATGCACCCCATTAAATACAAAAGTATAACCAATCTCGGAGAAAAATGAGATCGTGATATTTCCCTTACCTTAGGTCTGATTTTCTTCGTAAGTATCCAAAACTCCTGTATATAGATTTAAATAATGTCCTTGACTTATTCCAGAATCATACTCATTGTTATGATATCATATATGGTTCACTTATGAATTTATATTACCCGTTCTTTTGTAAATTCTATGTTAAAGAGTGTTTTGGGTAAAATCGTTTCATTTTTCGTCTGTGTTTTGACTTGTAATTATTCATATAATTACTTAGATCATGATTAAATAATTTAATAATATGAAACATGATCTATATATAATATATTTTCAGAATATACATATATATAATAGATCAGTAAATGGAATGAAATACACCGTTCATGGAGACGGTAGGCCGTACGTACGCATGAACGCTGTTTTCGTTTCCTTATTGAGTTGAATGGAATTAAGTAGATGACATACATATATATACACATAAATCCAGTATCATTATTATTTCATATATTTCATGATTACTTATTATATATACTTTATAATCATTCATGAATGGTTAACGTGGAGAATGAATCTCATCGCGTCGTGGAGACGGTAGTCCGTACGTACGAACGAGCGATGATATCGTTCTCATGATAATGAAATTTTATTGCAGTGTATGTATACTATTTTAGAATCAATATCACTTTAAAATAATCATATATAGTTATTATTTACACCATTATACCCATCCAAGTAAGGTGGTGGTGGAAAATAGATTACACCACGGCGTGGAGACGGTATTCCGTACGTACGTACATGCGGTGATTTAATTTTCCGTAGGATGGATAGATGGTGAAATAGGGTTGTTTAATAATTATAATAAAATATCAGTATATGAGTGATACTGATGTTATTACTTCATAATGAAACAACCTAAGAAGAATAAGTGGAAGAAGAAATAATGTTGAAAGAATCGGTAACGGACATTACCTCTTCTTTGAATCGCCTCTTTGAGATCTCCTTTTAGGGCACTAAAATTGGTCTTTGAGGAATACCAGAACCTCTAGGTTGTTGTTACGGAAGTGGAGAAGATAATTTGGCAGGGTTTGTCCAAGCTTGAAGGCTCAAAGTGGTTTGAGTAAGAGAGGGAGTAGGTGCCCTTTTATAAGGGAGGAGAGGGGTACCTTTTGAAAAACTAAAAATATTATTTTATTATAAAGTCATGTTTGGTTTTAAATAGATCCAAATTTATTTATTTAGAAGGTAAGGTGGTGATGGTTCTAAATCCTCTCATCCAATAGAATTTAGACAAGTTTTGGTTACCATTTTAACCTTATCATTTAGATTTTACATTAAGTTAAATAATTTTACTTTTACCGTGTCTTCTTGTGTTCTTATACTATAAGGTTAAGAAACATACTACAACAAGCCAAACGAACCCCAAGTTGTATATTATTAATATATATAATCTTATCTAAGTCATTTTGCCAAAACATATATTTTTAGGAATAAAATAACAATTAATAATATAATATTTGTTTTAAAAACAATTTTATATCAATTTTGACACTATTTACTAATTGATTTTTGTGAAAATCATAATAGAGTGATTAGTTAGAAAAAAGATAATTAAGTAAATAATAACATCTCATATTCAATTATAAAATTATTTTAATTCCTAAAAAGTCACAAATTACATTTATTTGGGTATTTATAACATCAATTATGTCAATATTTCATTAATAAGATAATTACTGAATCATCTTTGTGTCATAAATAAATTAAATTATCTAATGTCTAAAAATAACAAATAAAATACCATTATGTAGGAAATATTTTTATCCTTCTAATTAATTTTTATAATAAAATTAATCTTATGTATAAACCTATATTAAAAATTATTTAGTTATTAAACATTGATTTTAACTATTTTAACACTTCTTTAAATAAATTAATAATAAATGTCCTAATCTAATCTAAGTGGGCCTAAATGGTCATATTTTATTCCTAAGGTTGTTTGTGGTCGAATTAAACTTATCCAATAGAATTAGGACATGTGTTAGGGTAATAATAATAACATTATAACCCTTAATTACCCTATTTACTTTTAACCGTGGTAAAAAAAAGTAAAAAGTTACTATTCACCAAAAATTATTTTCATCTCATTGAACCACATTTTACTTACTGACATCAACAGTGTCTCTTGGATTTTTGAAATTCAATTCAGATAAGCGGTAAAATTACGTTTTATGAAAAATTCATTTTTTTAAGTACCACTTATTGGTTTCACTATTCATCAAAAAATGAAAGTTTCCAGAAAAATACCAAAAATTAGGTCTAAGCTATATTTGATATTATGAACTCATAAATGTTGTCTATTTTACCAAATTCAAAACATATTAGTTGAAATAATTAATTTAAATATTAATTCTCATCGTCAAAACAAATAGAGTGTTCTTAAGAGATAATCACTATCAGAAGATTGACATTTGTTTATGTCGGGTTTAAATGTGAAATTACATCCAATAACCAATATTGTATTAAATTGTAAAAATATATTCTAAATATACTTTAAAACCACTCAAATTAATAATTTGTCACAATAAATTATTACGATTAAAAAGGTTGTTTTTAATTAAAATTTAGTAATTTTCACTATTCATCAGAAAATGAAAGTTATCCGAAAAGTACCAAAATTTCACCCTAAGCTCATTTCGATATTTCAAATCCAAAAATGAAGTCAATTTTCAAAAATAAAATTTTCAAAATTTCAAAAAGTGGTTATTACTATTCATAATGGCTAGTTTTAATAATATTTTAATAGCATATTGTTGTTTAGTGAGACTCGTTATTGCGTACTACACACGCTATCAAGGAAGCTAACAATTGCTTGTAATGCAAGGCAAGTCAAGGATGTGTGTTGTGCAAGCTCCTTTTGGTGTAGCATACAACACAAGACATTAATGAAATTAAAAAGAATATTTTTCATAAAATCTCGTGGTGTTACATTCTACCCCCCTTAAAATGAATTTCGCCCTCGAAATTCGTCGGTGTTATAAATGGTTTACTACTCAATAGTTTCTTTAATAGAAACCCACATCGTAAAAAGGAATACCAAAACCAATCTTTAAAAACAAAAGTATGAAACGTAACAGTTACCCAAATAAACTAATCACTGGGTTTCCACATAGGTGAAAATATGGATATGGAAGAGAAATCTAACCATCATGTTCTGACGGAGAGTGGTAGAGAACATGGATATAGAAAAGCCAGAACTCACAAAGCCATATATTTGTGATGATATAAGGTACTATCTGATTATCAGATATAAGAGCACTATGACAACATTTTTGGTTTTCAAGATCATTTCCCTAAAGTTGATGAAATTGGAATTAGAATAAATACTTTCGCGATTTTGGTATTGTCTCACCTTTGGTCGTTATTTGGACAATTTCCACTTCATATATTAAATAATTGAAGTTGAATTTGTCATTCATGATGTGTTAGCAGATCATGTGATAGAATGAGGGGTCATTCCATCTGTCTCAAACAAAAGGTTTCAAAAGTTATCAAAAAATACATAAGTCCATCTATAGTGATATTAATCATATATAGTTCCTAAAATGGACTTATACTTCTTATATTATACTTCCTAATATAATAAAACTAGTTTCTACTAAACAGGGACTTCCTGTAGGCCAGTGGTGGGTGATAAAGACCAGTCCCACTTAGGTTGTGGGTTCGATTCCCACAGCCTTGTCCAACGTGATGGGATATCACCCGTCCTGCAGGTGTCCTTCTTCTAAAGTTATATTAGTATAACATCCCATCAACAATATCGAAAAATGTTCTATCCTTAAAAAATACTAAATTACGTCCAACATAATCCATTCCAACCTTTTGGATTATCTAAAATACGTCGGTCCAAGATCATAGTATAAAGAAAACAATTACTTGAAATTTCATCAACCAATCATGTGAATACCATCATTTATCATCCATACATCTTGTTGGTCACATTCCAATCATGTGAATAACTTAAGCATGTATTCTCTTGAAAAAATGAATACCCATTAAACCTTAGTAAAAACATGAATTCTATCAAATGTTAACTCTTTCCACATACCAAAATCCAAAATTCCTATATAGTCAAACCATGATATAACCTTCTCCTAATATCAGTCATGAACTCATGAATACTATCAAAAATTTAATTTTCTCCTTATCCATTCATTATGCTCATATCATCTACATTCCAAAAATGTCTCAATCACTTTCTATGGTTACCGGTACCATGAAATTATTGAAAACCACAATATACCAATACATAAATATTTCAATATTCAACGATACTATATACATCATTATTTTGGAATCCCATTACATAAACACTTAATCATTCCACCACATCGTTGTCATATTCAACATCACCAATAGTGATCGCATGTGACTTTCCTGTGTCCTTTTCCTTAAGTGGTTACTCATGTCGATCATCACTAACCCTTGGATTAGAGAATTTATTATCATAATTCCCCATTTCCTTGCACATGAAGCATTGAAGTGTTGGTGGTGCGTTCTCTGCATTTTTTTCTTTATTCACATCATTAGAAACCCTTTGTCCATTACATCGATACTCAACTGCTCGATGACCTTCTTTTCCACACTTAAATCATTTTATAGTCCCTTTAAGAAAATCTCCACCATTCTTCTTTCCACACTTTGAGCATAAGGAAACATTCATCTTCTTTTCACCATTATTCTGAGATTTCTCCTTGAACTCCATCTTTTGTTTCTTGTCAAAACTATGAGATGGATAAGTAACACCAACATCCATTTCTACCTTGATAGCAAAATGCACAATTTCCTCATAGCTGCTGAAGTCTCTTATAGCTAATTCCCTTCGAAGATTTGGTTTTAAGCCACTGAAGAATCGATCAACCTTACTTTCAGGTTTGGATGATAAATCCAGATACATACCTTGCAAGTGTTGTAAAATTCTCTTTGTATATACCAATAGATTCATCATCCTTTTTCATTAGTTCAAGAAACTCATTCTCCATCTTTGTTCGAAGAATATGATGGAAGTACTTATTGAAAAATAAGTTCTTGAACACATCCCATTCCATGGACTCAATTTCATCTCTTGGCCTCGTATTCTTGATAAGATTACACCATTGATCAGCTTCACCTTCCAAACGATATACTGCTAAGATGAATTTATCATGTTCAGAACATTGAAGAACTGAAAATATCTTTTCAGTGGTAATGATCCATTGTTCAGCAAAGTGTGGATCAGAAGACCCACTGAAAGAAGGTGGACGTTGCCTCATGAAGGACTCAATAGAATATTGTTCCCTTCTCTGCTCATTTGGAAGTCCAGAATGATTCATAGCTTGTGTAATTATATTAATAAGATTTTTCACTTCAGCTCCTATAACAGTTGTTTGTCCTGGAGGACAATCATTGCATTGTCAATTACATTGATCAACACGGTTCCTTCGGGTTCTATCCATCGTCTAAAACCCAAAAAGAATAGTGTGAGAGACAAAAATCATCCTAGGGAAAACAACATAATAAACGGGGAGTACTATCAATATCTAACATCTTGGGTTACCGTAATTATAGTACTATAACCTATAATTACCCTTAGGGACATCACTAGATATACCTTAGAAATATCTCAATGGATCTTACTAAATTTCTCGCATCTTAGTTTCCTATGGTTGACTAAACATTTCCTCTGATAAAAACTTTAGAGACCCAAATCCTTATGTACATTGACATTAGATTACTTTTGAAGAATACTTAGTACATAACAAAAACACACACAGTAGGACCGTAATAGTTTAGTGTCTTTGGAAACTCGGAATATAATCTTCTAATCGTGGTGAAAGATCATCAACATCTCCCATATAGATCTTCCTTTTTTATACCTAAAACCATTCTTTATATCCTAGGGAAAAGAAAACATAAAACGGTGAGCTCAAATTCTCAGTAAGGGTAAACAAAAGAAATATCAATCACATCATTTTCATAAGAACATAACATTTTGGAAATCTTAACCTACAAATGAGATCATAATATCATAACATGGGATAAATCATAGTAGTGAAATGTAATCCCAATAATCATTACTTAAAACGTGAAACATTGTGGCATACACACATAATCATAGATAATCATTTCATAATAGTCAAGACTCATTGCCAAGACTATCTTAGAGGACAAATTCCATTTCTGAACCGAGTTCACCCCTCGTTTCAGTCCTGTTTCACTGAACCAGTTTAACCTTCCGTTCCATCCATGTCTATCTCATGAGAAATAAAATCTGTACCCAATGCATTGGAGGGAGATATAGGTATCACCCATCTCATAATGATACCATTCTTATGTGTGCCACAAAATCATAAATCATACATCATTGCATAACCCATGTAATAAAAATGGGATTCTTAAGCAATATGAAATCATCAAATAATTCATATAAGATAAAGGAATTCATAAAAATAATTCAATCACAACATAATCAAATCAATATAATAACAGGGATAGAAACAGAACCCTATATTATCTTATATGGAAAATAATTTTGATAAAACACTTGAACAACATTCTTGAGGAAAATATCATTTGTACTTCGAAAACATTTTCCTTTCATAACATGTCAAAAAAATTTAAACTAAAAGAAGTTGAATAAAAATAAACTTGAAAACTTGTAAAGGAATATTCTTGGAAATAATGTTTTAAAAATCCATTCATGCCGTATAAGTTAAAAAAACATTCTTCGTACTTTTGTCGGAAAAGTCAAAAAGTACCTCGTATGAAAGATGACAAACGATTCTTTTCATATCTTTTACTAAATACTCATCGAAGGGTAAAATTGGATTTAAAAAATTGTAGGTGGATGGAAATAATATTACATATTTAGGAAACATGGATGTGGATGATAAAATACACCCCATTAAAAACCAAATTATAAACAATCTCGGATAAAAATGAGATTGTGATATTTCCATTACCATAGGTCTGATTTGCTTTGTAAGTGTCTGAACCTCCTATATAATGATTTAAATAATGTCATTGAATTATTCGAGAATTATACTCATTGTTATGATATCATATATGGCTCAAATATGACTTTATATTACCCGTTCTTTTGTAAATTCCATGTTAAAGAGTGTTTTGGGTAAAATCGTTTCATTTTTCTTCTGTGTTTTGACTTGTAATTATTCATATGATTACTTAGATCATGATTACTTAATTCTAGAATATAAAACATGATTTATATATAATATATTTTCAGAATATACATATATATAATAGATCAGTAAATGGAAATAAATACACCGTTCATGGAGACTGTAGGCCGTACGTACGCATGAACGCTCTTTTCGTTTCCTTATTGAGTTGAATGGAATTAAGTAGATGACATAAATATATATACACATAAATGATGTATCATTATTATGTAATATATTTCATGATTAGTTATTATATATAATTTATAATCATTCATGAATGGTTAACGTGGAGAATAAATCTCATCGCGTCGTGGAGACGGTAGTCCGTACGTACGCACGAGCGATGATATCGTTCTCATGATCGTGGAATTGTATTGGAGTGTATGTATACTATTTAATAATAAATATCAGTTTACAATAATCATATATAGTTATTATGTACACCATTATACCCATCCAAGTAAGGTGGTGGTGGAAAATAAATTACACCACGGCGTGGAGACGGTATTCCGTACGTACGCACGCGCGGTGATTTCGTTTTCCACAGGATGGATAGATGGTGAAATAGGGTTGTTTCATACTTATAATAACATATCAGTATATTAGTGATACTGATATTATTATTTCATAACGAAAAAACCTAAGAATAATAAGTGGAAGAATAAATACAGTTGAATGAATCGGTAACAGACATTACCTCTACATTGAAGTCCCTCTTTGAGATCTCCTTTTAGGGCACTAAAATTGGTCATTGAGGAAGGACAGAACCTCTAGGATGTTTCTAGGGAAGTGTAGAAGAGAATTTGGAAGGGTTTGGCTGAGAGTGAAGTCTCAAAGTGGTGTTGTGAAGAGAGGGAGGAGGTGCCCTTTTATAAGGGAGGAGAGGGGTACCTTTGGAAAAACAAAAAATATTATTTTATTATAAAGTCATGTTCGGTTTCGAATAGATCCAAATTGATTTATTTTGAAGCTGAGGAAAGGATGGGTCGAAATCCTCTCATCCAATATAATTTAGACAAGTTTTGGTTCCTATGATAACCTTATCATTTATATTTGACATTAAGTTAAATAATTTTACGTTTACCGTGTCTTCTTGTGTTCTTATACTATAAGGTTAATAAACTTACTATAACAAGCCCAACAAACACAAGTTATATATTATTAATCTATATAATCTTATCTAAGTCATTTGGCCATCCTTATATTTTTAGGAATAATATAACAATTAATAATATAATATTTGTTTTAAAAACTATTTTATGTCAATTTTGACACTATTTAGTAATTGATTTTTTTGAAAATCATAATAGAGTATTAGTTCGAGAAAAGTTACTTAAATAAATACTAACATGTCATATTAACCAATAAAATTATTTTAATTCATAAAAAGTATAAAATTACATTTATTTGGGTATTTATAAAATCAATTATGTCAATATTTCATTAATAAGATAATTACTGCATCATCTTTGTGTCATAAATAAATTAACTTATTTAATGTATAAAAATTACAAATAAAATACCATTATGTAGGAAATATTTTTAGCTTTCTAATTAATATTTATAGTCAAATTTATATTATGTATAAACCTATATGAAAAATTATTTAGTTATTAAACATTGATTTTAACTATCTTAACCCTTCCTTAAATAAATTAATAATAAATGTCCAAATATAATCCAAGTGGGCCTAAATGGTCATATTTTATTCCTAAGGTTGTTTTTGGTCGAATTACACTCATACAATAGAATTAGGAAATGTGTTAGGGTAATAATAATAACATTTTTACACTTAATTACCCAATTTACTTTTAACCGTGGTAAAAAAGGTAAAAAGTTACTATTCATCAAAAATTATTTTCATCTCATTGAACAACATTTTAATTACTGACATCATCTATGTCTCTCAGATTTTTGAAATTCCATTCACAGAAGTGGTAAAATTATGTTTTATGAAAAATTCATTTTTTTAACTACTACTTAGTGGTTTCACTATTCATCAAAAAATGAAAGTTTCCAGAAAAATACCAAAAATTAGGCCTAAGCTATATTTGATATTATGAGCACAAAAATGATTCCTATTTTTCCAAATTCGAAACATATCAGTTGCATTAATTTATTTAAAAATTAATTCATGTTGTCAAAACAAATAGCATTTTCTTAAGAGATAATAACTATCAAAAGATTGCCACTTGTTTATGTCTGGTTTAAATGTGAAATTACATCCAATGACCAACATTGTATTAAATTGTAAAAATATATTCTAAATATACTTTAAAACCACTCAAATAAATAATTTATCACTATTAATTATTTCGATTAAAAATGTTGTTTTTAATTAAAATTTAGTAATTTCCACTATTCATCATAAAATGAAAGTTATCCGAAAAGTACCAAAATTTCACCCTATGCTAATTTTGATATTTTGAATCCAAAAATGATTTAAATTTTGAAAAATAAAAATACAAAATTTCAAAAATTGGTTAGTACTATTCATAACGGCTAGTTTTAATAATATTTTAATAGTATATTGTTGTTTACTAAAACTCGTTATTACGTACTACAAACGCTATCGAGGAAGGTCGCGATTGTGTGTAATGAAAAGAAAGTCAAGGATGCGTGTTGTGAGAGATCCTTTTGGTGTAGCGTAAAACATAATACATTAATGAAATAAATAAGAATATTTTTCATAAAATCTCAGGGTGTTACATTATACCTTATTACATGATTGTTATGTGGCAATTTAATGCCACATTATGTTATTTGATAGGTTAATTTAGTAAATTTACTGATTTTATTATGAAGTGTTGGATAAAAATAATTTGAAAATGATTTGTATTTATGAAATTATCTTGTTTTATCTCTAGACTAGGATTTAAATATTAATGTATTGCATCACTATGTGAAGATTCCAGTTCTTAGAGACGAATTATAAATTGTTTGAGGTGTAATCAAATGAAAATATTATGTTTATCCATACATATATTTTATTATATTAATAGAATGTGAAATAAATAATCAAATATACGAAATATGGTCTTGAATCAAATATGGAATCCTATTATCATAATTTATCTGATATTAGTGAAATTTATCATAATAGAGGATTCTTTTATGGTGATTTTCATGTTTTAGAAGAATATGTTCTCCAAAACACTTTATTATAACATTAATTTTGTATTATTCTTTCATATCAATGTTTCCATTTTCATAGTAATGATCACCTACTAGGGAACCTTATTACGTGACCAATGTAAAAAATATTATATGTTATTATTAATATGTTTTATTAAACCTATTTATGATTTTTTTTCCTTTCATAAATAGTTCCTTTTCAAAAAGAAGTCCATTGATTACCAATATCAATTTTTAAATACAACGAAACAATTTATTTATAGAGGGGAGAATATAACAACCCAAGACAATAGAATATTTTCCTTTCAGAAAAAAAATTATTTTTTTCCATGATTGATTAATAAGAGACATCATGTTATGATAATGATTAAAAAAGTAATAATTTTTTTATTTATCTAAAATCAAAATCCATGGATGGAATTTTTTATAGGAAATACTAACGTTCCTTGATGGCATGCATAACACACATTCTGGGTTTTAAAGAACAACAATATATTAAGAAAAATATTATTATTTAATAAAATATGATAAATAATACTTATTTAATTAATATATATTTATTGTATTAACTACCTTATTAATATATATAGATCAATTAATTAGTTAAAAATTATTTTTAAATGAGTATAAGAATGAATTACTGATTACAATGAGAATTGTTTTATACAAAACTATATTTATGCTCATGAAGTTGTTTTATCCGAATAAATTAAATTAATTAGTACTATTGAATGATATTAATGAAATATATATTTTATATATTAAATAAAGTATTTTTTATATTCATCCAATTGATTTTATTAACTTAATGGTAGAGTAAAATCCATTCACTGCTGAAAAAATTTATTTTTCTAAAAACAAAATTTTACAATGATTTGTTTGAGAAACTATTTTAAATATAGTTCTTAACATTTTTTTTATTTTTTATGTAAAAATGATAATTGAAATGTAAACATCAATTTCATTTATATTGAAATATATGTAATTTTCTATGATGTTCCATTTTTTATGAATAATGAAAAATATTAAATTTTAATTCAAAATTACATATTTTTTAATTTATATATAATGATAAATTATATTATTTAATTGGTTTGAAATATTTATTTGATAAATTGTATATAAATATTTCCAATGTGGGTCATTTTAATTAATATCACCATCAAATTTTTTATAAATCATAGTGAACATTATGACATTTTATGTTAAAAATGGGTTTCGTCATCCCGTCTGTGAAGTTAAATTAAATTACATTCATCTAAACCAATGATTTTAATTTCGAAAAAATAAATCCATATTTTTGAATCGAATTAATTTATAATATCTATTATGTTAGTCATTTGTTTTTATAAAAAAATTAGTAAAATTGATTAAAATTTAATCCAGAAATTAATTAAAAAGGTGATATATAAGGGACTAAACCTTAAACATAAGAGCCAAAATGGACTAAAATCTTATAAAAAGGAATTTTATAGACATATTTAGATTCTATTATCCATTTTTATTAATTTTTTTCATCATTTGATTTATTTTCCTTGAAAAAACATTGGTGGGTTTCAATGTTCAAATTTTATGAAGAATGAAACTAATCATCCATTATAAAATGAAACTAACCATACCACATATTCACACCACTAAAAACAAATTTGATAGACCAGTATCTATAACATATTTCATAAAAATCCATACCCACTTCTTAGAGTCCTCATTCAATGCATAAAGCTATTCAAGGTAGCCCTTTGGTGCAATCCCAAAGTAGTTTTCCAAATAAGTTGTTATTTCTGTCCACCAACTCTTTAGTTTATTTCATTATCATTTATCCTCATTTTAGCATTATATAAAAAATAGAGTATCCTGAATATAATGATATGTTGTTATTTTAGGGTTTAAATAAAAAATTACACATAATTATACCTAATGGGTAACAAACTTACCATTCTTTTGTATAACGAACTACCACCACATGAAATGATATAGTTTGTTCATCATTTATCCACTATCATTGGTGGAATTATGATAGAAAAGATGATTATATATTATATATATTATATTTATAACTTTTTTTCGATTCATTAATTTTTATATATAACATGTCATTAGGCATTCCATTTTTAGGGAGTATGACAACATCATTTATGGAATTATAGACTACCACCAACCTAAATCAATGTGATTCATTATACCAATACATAGAATGTGTAATGGATTGTTTTAATTAATCATATTAATTATAAATTAAATATATATTATATCCATGAAATTGTTTCCTTTCAAGAAATATAATATTTAATGTTCATTATTAGCCTTTTCGGATAATAAAAAGTTATAACCTATGTCGTGGAGGTGTGGTATACCGCCTCCTCGGCACAATGTTATTCCTTTAAAATCACACGAATTAACCAAAAAAGGAAAAAATTACATTTTATTTTTAATATTAATATCATTATTAACTATTATAATTTTAAATATCTTCTTCCTATAATGCTCCTTGAAAATGGGAATGTTAATCATGTGTACGTACAACCTATCATCTCTATGATTGTAAAATTGTTGAATTTCTAATAACCATCATTCATGATAGGATTTAAGATTAAAATAGATTTATAAATATGGTAATTAAGTGGTTATTCTCATTCAAAATAAGTATATATAATGACACCTTAGAATATAGTCAACACACTAAATTTGTTTTAATACATGAACCTAATTTGGTAAAATGACCGTACATAACCATATTGTTTAAGTAGTTGTTTAAATAAATGTAATTAGTGAAAAAAAATTAATTATAAACATATAAAAAACATTATGAATAATGGAATTAATTAATATGATTTTAATATTACATAATATAAAGGCACTTGTGGAAATTCATACACAAGGTAAGGTATTTTATCTCAATTTATATTTTATTGAGACTTATTTTTAAATGATGTAATACACTTTTTTATGGTGTATATACTAAAAAAGAAAATTTTATATCATTGATCTTATTATTATCATGATATTATAGTTTTTAATTTAAATTAAAAGGAATAATTATTCAAATGTTTCAATGTGGTAGGAGAAAATTTGGAATGTTTAAAAATTATTTTCCCTCACCAATGTTTTAATGTTCTTTCAAAAGTAATTCAATTCAACAATGTCAAAGTCCATTTTTTATACTTATCCACCTATAAAAAGTAAAAACACATAAAAATTATTTATCCAATTTGGATAACTCATATCTTATATTCTGTAATTTGACCACTAGATAAGTGGAATGATTTGGGCATGCAATGACAGGTGGGGTCATATTTTATATTTACCCTAGAGGTATTGATATGTTCTAATGAGAAAAATTAAATGGTGAAATATGATGAATTTAAAACATATGAAGAATAAAAATGTACAATAGATTCATTCATTTTCCTTAGAGATGATATGAATAAGTAATAATTTTTTTCATTGTTATTTATAATGCTTTCCATTATATATTAGTATAATAAGATATATCGATGCATTCCACTCACAACATATTTAATAAATGGAATGTTTATTAGTTTATTTACCTTTCCATATTGATTATTCCTTATCTAGTTATTTTAATGGGATCTGTTTCACGATTTCATACAATTCCAAGTTAATGTATTCTTTTTTCCTTCATTAATTTTGACGCTTTTCATACCATACAGATCATTTATTTTCAACCTTATTCTGCATTCCTTTACTTATTTTTGTAGAGGAATCATTTGAATGGGTTTTAGGGATGTAGTTTATTATTTTTTGTAATATATTGTGTTTTATTTTAAATTTCACAATATATTGTAGGTATCATGTATGTTATATAATTTTCCAAGATAGCTACAATGTTAGGTCCCTTCAAATATGATGATTTTATATATGAAAATGTATTAAAGTATGTCACCTGATCCAAACTTCTAGGGGTGTGGATTTAAAATGTGTCACCCTCACCCCTTATAGAAATTTTTTTTATAAAAGAACCATTATTTCTTATATGGTGTCATTTATATTTCCACAACATCTCAATGAGGTACATTCTATAAACTCATGAGGAAGATCTACCCTTTATTATTTGTATTCCATGACATAAAATATAATTAAATGTTAAATAGGGAAAAAATATTATCCTTGTATAATATTATAATAAAATATGAAAGAACTCTAGTTCCATTATGTCATTCCTAAATCATATGGTATAATGATCATAATCATTCTTATCTCAGCATGGGTTGGGATTGAGGGATCTTAAATATAATCAATAGGTCTATTCCTTTATCCTCTTCAAAAAGATTCTACAATAGAAAATATAATAGGCCTTTTTTATTTTTATTCTTCTTATTTTTTAACACACAAAAATTATTAAATGTATGTTTTTTAGAAAACATATTCACGTTCATTCATATATGATAGAAAGTTCATTTTTTCACCAGTTGAAGGGTTCTCTTCTTATAACTATAACATTTAGATTCATGGAATATTCAACATAAATTCCAGTAAAAATATTCTATCAGAATATTTATCTTATTAGTTGAACATATTTCATATGTATTATAGTTGACCTTTCTAACACATAAATTTTGTTCTCTTAAGTATTAGTTAATACAAAAAATAATGGTTCATCCATAATTTGTTGAATCCTTAGGATTCATTCATATTTAAAACCCATTTTAAAAAATAATCCTTAGATTTTTCTATGAATTCTTAATGATATAGATTTCAATCAAATAGTGGTAATAAAAATATAAAAACCACATAATTAAAAATAATTTCTTACAAAAAAGTAATTCCCCATTGGAATTTATAAATATTAATTTTCATATATATCAAAATATTAATTTTTTATTTTGGAAAAGTCTTATAGTATAACTTCAATATGAATCCTTTCTTATTATTTAATTTATATAAATTTTTTAAAAAACTACACAAATTTATATAAGTATCATAATAATTTGGATGTGTTATGAATATTCCCATATCCAATTCATACAAATCAATTCATAAAACATCTAAATCATATAAACAATTAATATGGACAATTAATACAATAAATGTTAAAGGATTAATTTCATATGATCAAAAACATAATACCTAATTCACATAGTCCACTGATGTCATAAGATCAACCAAATTTATATTCCAATGAAGTCTTGCAAATATTAATTATCATTCACTATCAGAAATATTTGATTATCCCACTTTATTATAGTGAAAATTATAATAAATAATTTTCATTATCTCACATGAAAAATATATTTTCTCTATTATATCACATTAATTTTCATTCATGACTACATATTTGTCCTTAAATAATAGTTTCATAATTTTTTCACAATTTTACATGACTATGACACAATTTCTCATATTTCGGTGTATTATATTTATTCATGAACAATGTAAAATATGGAATGAAAAATATGTTCATCCATTTTGTTATATTTAGAACCATTTAAATCTTGAAAACTCTATGTATTAATAAGTAATATGAAAAAGTATTTTATTACCCCATGTCTAATATAATATTGGGATAATTATCCTTTATTAGTTATTTTAGTCCATCAAGTCACCGATGAAATCTATATAGAGGATTTCTCCACAATTGTCTTCACATCTGACATTTATGGAGGAAGACAAAAATTTGTTCCAAACATACAAAAAAATAGAACAATGACAGTGTTAGGATCTCTCTATCCCTCTCATTGTAGACAAGTAGATTTAATCTTTGCTAACTATCATTAATGGTCATGTTATTTTCCCCGTTTTGAAGTCCTTTTTGTGTCCATTTTTTGCTGCAATCTAATCAAAATTATGAATCCACATAATACTCCAAATATTATTACTATAATATAACAATAATTATATGGAAACATTATATAGGTTTGTGTTGTTTTTTTCAAAAATGTGTCTTTCCCAATTTATCCTTCTTCATACACAATGACACCTTTTATTAGAAACATTAGTACTTCATAAGCATTATTAGGTTAATCAATGTATTTTTACTCTATTATCCACATCCACACATATTGAAATCATCATTAATACATAGGAAACCATCATTACTCCAAATATATATAAACATTTATCATGGGGTTTTCCTCCGTTGTTCTATTTGTTATAAATACCATCTAATACCATTAATTAACTTTTTTGTTAGTGAAATTTCTTTTATATACCACTTATTGATAAAACATACATATGTATTGTTAGGTTTGTTAAACTATTTCACATTAAAATGATTCTAATTCCACATATAATTTTCTATTGTTCTTTAATAATAGTATTGTAATTTTTGTAACACATTTTTAAATAGATGTTATCCTCTACAAAATCAATTTATGTATATATCTCCAAAACCAATGTAAACAATAAATAATGAGTAAACACAGTGTTCAAAACATTCCATAGTAATTTCGGGTATATAATATCATATTTATGAAGTATATTTACACATGTACTCTTTTTAGTTGACTAATAAAATCTGTAAAAGTTCCTACAAGATACTCTCTATTTTAAATATTATTCCCCTTTTTAAAACACTGACCCAATATAAACATATCTATTTTAAAATAAAAAAATTAATGTTTTACTGAAATAATTCATACTCCAATACAATATGGCTTGACTAGAGTTATGAAATAGTACATGGTAATGACTTGGAAGCTCCTTATATTAACTTCTTCCCTCTCATGGGATACAATATTTCACTGATCACAATTGTTCATTACAGTCACATACATTTATATTCCTTGAAAAAATAAAACACCATGATGTATTATCATACTATAAAAATACTAGTAGTCTATCATTAATCATAATATAGATAATTCAAATTGATGAATCAATTTATCAAATAATTAAAAATTATGTTCCAGTACATTACCATAACAAAAATTAAAATCATCCAAGAACATGTAATAAGACTCTAAAATTAGAAATAAAAATTCATTTTCTTCATATAATAAATTTTATTTCATTAATAATAATTTATTTTATCTCTCATATTGGAGGTATTTTATTTTTGTAACCATCCGATATAATGTAGAAACCCTTACCTTTTCAGTAACATTAACTCGATGTCCTTCCATAAATAATTTGTTTCTATAATGAAATGTTTTGGTAGATTGTTCATATAATCATAAATTACCCCTTTAATGGTAGACTCTTTCATTTATTCTAAAATTGGATATCCCAATTAGAGAGACTTCAAGGCCATCCATATAATGAGTAAACTATAATTCAACATTTCTTCTATTCACTATGTCATGAATAGTTATTGCAACATACACTTCACCATAATACTATAAATTGATGCCTATTTACCCACCCTATTATGTTACCAACAATTTTGTACATTGAATGAACAAAAATACCCCAAAAAGGATTATGGGAATAAGGTGGATCTTTTTATAAATAAATGATAATATAAGTGTTTAGAATATTTTATAAACCATTTTCGTTATTCTCTATACATCTAATTCATGCAACTGTGCTTATAAATTATTAATTTTATTATGGAAGAATAAAACTCTTCAGTTATGTTAACTATTTTTGTGGGATTCACTTATATTAATTATCCATATATGAATATTAATTTCTATGTTATTTCTTATTATTATTTAATTTTTTATATTATTCTATAAACATACTTTATAAATTTATTTATATATTTCTAATCTTATTAATCCTCATAGGAAAACAATTTTAAAATCATGGGATTTTATTATATAACAACCTACCATTTAATATTACTTTTCAATATAAAAATTTAATCATTTCATTATTAGGTTCATTTGTTTTTTCTTTCAATAATCACATTGTACGTTTTGAATTGTATGTGTCCAAATTATAAAAAACTACAGTGTGATGTATATATATTTTTTAATTCCACGTGTATTTTTTATCAATAGAGTTTCATATCCAGGGATTCAATAAATCATATTCACCCTATATATCTTTAATCGATAAAATATTTTTTATTTCATTATCTGATTGACTCATCTATTGATTTTGTAATTCCAACATCAACTTTGATTTTCTGGGATTAATAATAGTGATCCATGGAAGAACCCGAAGAAGAGGTAATGTTTTCACAACCCTCATTCAGGGTCCTTTCTTCTTCAACTTCTTATTTCTTTGTTATTTCCACTCTAAACTAATAAGTCTGTTATGTTTTATATACTATGATGTTATTATAAATACATTACCACCATATTCAGTATTCTATCCATCCTTTGATTGACATGTCACCAGGCGTGCGTACGTACGACCAACCGTCACCACGTCGTGGGGTAATTGTCATTCAATACATTATTGTTTGGATGGGTCTGATAATGATGTGTAATTCATGTAAATAATAATTATAACATGATAATGATTCTTGTATATATGATATACCATCCAATTATATATGATTTTAATATCAAAAGAATGATATTATTGCGCGTGCATACGTACGGACTACCATCTCCATGAATGTGATGAGATTCATTCCCCATCGTATCCATACATGTCTAATTCTCATATTATGATTATAAATAATGTTTAATGACTTGATATCATTATTTATATGAATAAGATACAACTTATCCAAAAAAAACACAACTTATGTAACAAAACTTATAAAAGAAAATGAGTAATTTAACACCCGAAACGATGATAATACTAAGATATTATTAACAAAGCAATGTTAAAAGGTCATATATGATATAATATTGATGTATATTATTATTTTATTATTCAATAACAATTATTTCAACATTATACATGAGGCTAATGTAAGGACCTGAAAAATTCAACGAAATTTGTTTCTTAATTTTCTTGGGATTTTTACAAGAATGCAGTTTCTGACAGAACCTGATTCCGAGGCCCGGTGCTCTCGAAATCATTTTCCGAAATTTAGCTCGGGTACGTTCAGTGAACGAACAAGCGGGTTTTTCTAACTTTTGAACCGGTGCACAGAATCAAATTATGAGTGCACTGATGGAATCTCAGTGCCGATATTTTCATAGAAACATCTTTTCCGGATTTGTGTTTGCTCGAGTGTGGTTTTTAATTTTTGGGGTTAAGTGAAGGAATAAAAAAAAAAGGGGTCCGACATATTATTTTATTTTACTTAAAGAATATTAACCTAAGTTAAGAGGATAATGTGGTACCCACAATATCCTACCCACTTGGTAGGATATTTGTGAGTTGGGGCCCGCACGAGCCCCACCATTTCTTTCTTTCTAATCAACGCTCCCGCAACCCCCACCCCCAATTTAATGAAGTCAAACTGTGCATTTATTTTGGTTAAGAAATGCCTCATAAATTTGTGTGGTTAAATCGTTACAATTAATTCATTTAATTAACTTTTCATTTCTTATCTTTTGAATTTCATTTCTTATGTTATGATAATAAAATGAGGGAAGGACTTATTTTATTATGGTTGGGTTTTTTTGTGTTAAGACTATGGGAGAAAAAGAGTGGTCTTGAGGATCCTTCGTTCTTCGACGAAGAACGCGAAGAACGCACTGCCACTGCCGATGAACGCAGACCTCCGACGACAGACTATGGTGAGATACACCTTCCTCGGAGATCACCTAACACCAATGATGTTCCTTCTGTGATGCTTTCTTCTACGAAGATCCTCTTATTCGGTGACGGTTAATTCTGTGACGAACTCTCGTTCGACGACAACGTTGAGGTACTGATTTTTTTTATTTCATGAATACTTCCGTCATTTTCTCCTCCTCTTTTGATCCACCTTTTATCGCAATAAATGGATGAGGTCGTACCGCATGAACATGACCAACCCTCTTCCCCCTTGCTGGATTGATTGTGGCGGCACGAGCAAGGCAACGCGGTGCCGAAGCCCCATGCAGGAATTGGTAAGGAAAGGAGAAGCACAGCGTCGTCGCATCGCAGTGTTGAAGACGAACAAAAAGCGTGGTACCGTCGCACCGTGCCATTGAAGACAAACATAAGTTGCAGCGCCGTTGCGCCGCACTAGAGAACTACGAAATCACCTTGGCTGAAGTTGGGCCACAGCGGAGGGGCGCGTCGGAGCAGGGAGACCGGCTGCCGGTTCCGGGCCGCCGGCGTCAGAGCAGGGGGGACCGGCCGTCTCTGGTCTTGTGGAGGCAAAATCCGGATGACAGGAGCGGGCCGGATGGTCAGGAAAAAATCCGTGGGTTACTAACCCCCGACTGGCCAGCTGAGTGGACCCATAAAGGGGTCGCGATTTCAAAACGGGGGGCAGCCCCCCCCATCCGCTCGGCCAAACGGCCGAGCCTCTTGTTGGCACCAGCAGGCCAGTGCGTCGGGCCAGGCCGTGCTCTCCTGGCCAGGCCGTGCCCAGGAGGGCCGGACCCGAACCCGAGTAGGTTTGACCCAGTTCGGGCCGACCCAGTGGGTACCAGGCCTGGTCGGACCGGGCCTGAACCCCCCTTAATACCGGACTTTTTGGTCTTTTGACCATAACCTGGGTTACGGATCCTTGATCGACGCACCGTCAGTTTCATAGCTATCCTTGGATCGAGATGGTTGTTTCGTTATATTGCACTCAAGGATTCGTAGTACTTTGAGTTCAGCCGGGTTGGTTCGTAAACGAAACCAAGCGGGCCCTTGGAACGGAAATTCTTATAACTTGAGCTCCAGACGTTTGATTGATTTGTCGTCAACATTGTTGGTTTCCTCTTAGTGAGATGGACCTTTTGTCTTACTCTGCTCGAGTTTTGTATATTGGAGGAGTATGGTCGGGTAGGTTTTGACTTAAAACCCAACCGGGCCCCAGGGACGAAAAATCCAATAACTCTCAGACGGCGCGTCCGATCGACGCACCGTCTGTCGCGTTGAGTTCCTGTTGACGATACGATAGTTTTGGATACATAAAATCCATAATACATGTCAGTTGTTGTATCAGCCTCTCGGCTCATTGAGCGGACCCTCCCGAACGAGCTTGCTGTGTGCAGGAACCCTAGAGCTGGCCGCGACTACGACGACGATGAAGATTGTGCAGGAATCTTCTGTGGATTCAACGACGACGACTACAGCACTTAGCGATCCTACATGGATCAGTGCTACCGATCATGTTTGGGTCCGTTCCTATGTGGTTCAGTGATCAACGGTCCTGTGTGGGCCAGCTCCTACAGATCCTGTGTGGGTCATTATGGGGGTTAGTTCTCTATCGATCCTATGGGTCAGATCCTTTGTGGGTAATTGCGGTGGTTAGTACCTATCGATCCATTGTGGTTCCGACGACATAGATAAATCAGTGGATATATCTGACCATCTCTATCGTCATATGAAGAAGTATACCTGTGTGAGATTAATCTTGTATTGCATTCCTATGTGGATTGTGTTGTGCTTTCCTATGTGGATTTACGTTATGCTTTCTTGTGTGGATTGGGTTGTGGTTTCCTGTGAGGACTGGGTTGTTCTTGGGATCATATGTTGGTGCCGAATGAGAATTGATGACTTAGGTATATGTATGGGGATATAACTAAGTAGTGTCGGATGTTACTTCGTGATTTTATCTTTACTTTGTGGATTATCCTTTGTGGATTCTTGGATACCATCGGGGGTATCGGGGTCCCTACTGAGTAGCATATACTCACCCATACACAAGATATGCCCTCAATACGTTGTGTTGGTTGCAGACGACGGACAATGCTGATCGTGGTTCAGGCTTGCGGGGCAGGACGGTACCTGGAGTTGGACCACTAGGTGGGACGTTCTCGGAGAAGACGGCTATACCTGAATAGGTGTGGAGGCTATCTGTACTCACCATTCATGTGGGACTTCTAGTTGACGGCTCGACATTGCTGCTTTAATTTTAGTTGTTGTTTTCCCTTCCAGTTGTACTTTACTTTCAGTTTGGGTTTGTATTCTGGCCCACTTAATTTTTTCGCACTTACTATTGTACCCAGTTTTTACATAGTGTTTACCTCTTCTTGCTTGCTCTCTGGTGTTTGTTTACTTTACAAAGGAAATGCCTTCCCTTTTTATCAGGAATTATGCCCTGGTGCTAGTCGCCAGCTCCTGGCCTATAGAAGGAGGGCTTGGGGTAGTCACGACACGGGCCCCGAGGACGGGTCATGACAAATTGGTATTAGAGGAGTTTGGTTCTACCGCAGAACTGAAGACTCTGATCTTTTTCAATGTGAAGTAATAGTGTTAATAGTATTGACTGTGGTTATCAGTCCTTGGAGGCCAGTGTTGGTGCGGAGGTCGACGTATACATATACCAAGACCCTGACTTCTGATTTCCGACTTAATACATGAATACATTGATTGCATGTGTGTTCCATGTTTTCTTTGTGATTAATTTATGTCAGCTCACCAGGTATACTGTTTGACCGTGGCATACCTGTTTCTTTTCAGGATTGCCCCGCGATGGCATCCAGCTAGTGTTTCGAGAGTTGTGTGTGACGACAGCTCACCGAGCGACGAGGCCTCAGTATAGGGCCCTTTGACAATAGAGGCATGGGCGGTACCTCTCCCGTCGAGCCACTGATGATACAAGCCCCATCCGCTGACGATGCATGTCGCCTTAGTACACTGCACGAGTTTCAGTTCCAGCAACCGCCCAGGTTCCGTAGGGAGACGGACCCCCAGGCAGCCGAGGATTGGTTGGAGGCAGTTGTATAGGTTTTCAGGTTAGTGAGGACACCATCAGACCTCATGGTGATCCTCGTAGTGAGCCTAATGCACACGGTAGCAGGAAGATGGTGGAGCTTGATGCTCCAAGTTCATGATGAGGCATCTCTTCACTGGACAGACTTTGAGAGCCTTTTCCGCTCGGAGTTCGTCCCGACCACCCTCCATGTGGTGCGCATCCAGGAGCTTCTATATCTGCGGCAGGGAACCTTGTCGGTCGCCCAGTACTCTGCGACATTTACCGATCTCTCGCCCTACTCGACAGACATGGTACGATACCCATTCTTCGGGGCCCGGACCTTTGAGCAGGGATTGAGGCATGAGATTAGGGCATCACTGATCTCCCTCAGCATTCCAACTTGAGAAGGAGTAATGGAGCAAGCCCTTTTGATCGAGATATTCCTTGTCGATCCTTCATCAGCAGCGAGACCTACCGCATGGCGGTACGTAGTAGAGTGTTCTGCAACATGCTTTAAATGGATGACTTATGGGTCTAGGCAGACCAGACTCTCAGGCAGATGACCTTAGGACACTGGGTCAGCAGTGCGGGGCACACAGCGTGAAGTCAGTCATTCGAGAGGCAGACAGTGCTACACATGCGTCGGGTAGGGCCACATGGCTCGTGACTACCTGACCCGCCATGCCGAGGAGCAGCAGACGGATGAGGGACCACCCAGTAAGAGGCAGAGGGTCAACCGTGGCGGTCTGCAGGGAGCAGGCAGACGAGGAAGAGGTGATGGACGAGTAGCAGGTAGTGGGCGATGCTTTGAGGCTATACCACCACCACCACCAGGAGGTCCACCCCGACCACAGGGAGCTGGCAGGAAGAGACAGGCACAACTCCAGGCAGCAGAGGCCTAAGACCACGGTGCGCCCGAGATGATTCGAGGAACTATATGTGTCTATTTCACCCTTGATGCAGTTCTTATAGACACAGGAGCGAGTGATTCTTTCATATCCGCTTCCCTTGTTCGGAGCTCTGATATTCGAACAGAGCCGTTGGCTCGATCCTTACATCTAGAGACACATACGGGAGAAGACTCGACGATTACGCACTGGTTCCAGTAGTGGAGCTTACTCTAGGAGGCGAGAGATTCAGCTGGGATCTTCTTGTAGTGGCATCGAGGCCTTACGACGTCATCTTTGGCATGGATAGGTTATCTATAGTCCGTGCTCAGATCGACTGTATTAGGCGCATGGTGTAATGTGTATGCACCGATGGGAGTAGGTTCACCTTCACTGGCGAGAAGGGAGCCTTCGTAGCACAGGATGGACTCTCGTAGAGGAGAGGACATCCCATCACTCATCAGTTGTCCAGCCTCATCCTAGGAGCAGTTGATGTGTGGAGTCCTATTTTTTCTGTAGTGGTGGATCAGTATGTAGATGTTTTCCCAACGACGTTCCAGGACTACCTCCTCGCAGAGAGGTAGAATTTTATATTGATCTATACCCCGAGACAACCCCTATATCCACTCCCACATATCGAATGTCCCCCACTGAGCTTCGACAGCTATGGGTGCAGTTGGAGGACATGCAGGGAAAGGGATTAATCCGACCCAATGTTTCACCTTGGGCTTCCCTGATATTGTTCGACAAGAAGGCGGACGGGAGCTTGTGACATTGTGTCGACTATCATTTCTTGAACCAGGTGTCAGTGAGGAACAAGTATCCGCTAGCAAGGATTGATGACCGCTTCGATCAACTCAAGGGAGCATGGTGGTTCTCAAAGATAGACCTCAGGCCAGGCTATCATCAGCTCAGAGTTCGGGATGAGGACGTGCAGAAAACGACCTTCAGATGTCAGTATGGCCACAATGAGTTCTTGGTTATGCCCTTTGGCGTAACCAATGCTCCCGCAGTGTTCATGGGCCTCATGAACAGGATCTTTTTTCCATACCTCAATTGATTTGTCATGGTCTTCATCGACGATATTTTGATTTACTTGACGACTGAGGAGGAGCATGCCTACCACTTGCAGGATGTACTAGACACACTCTGAGAGCACAAGCTTTATGGAAAGCTCTCGAAGTATCAGTTCGGGATACGTGAGGTCCACTTCTTGGGACATGTCATCTCTGAGGTGGGAGTTGTGGTGGATCCTGCGAAGAACGATGAAGTGCTAGCTTGGGAGCCACCCAGGAGCGTGACGGAGGTGCGGAGATTCTTGCGACTAGCTGGATACAACCAAATATTTGTGCCAGACTTCTCCAGAGTTGCAGCACCATTTTCAGCTTTAACAAAGAAGGGGAAAACCGTTGTGTGGTCAGATACATGTCATCAGAGCTTCTAGGAGCTGAGACGGAGATTTACTAGCGCACCTATCATGAGGTTTCCAGAGGAGAGAGTAGGGTACGTAGTATACTTTGATGCATTAGGGAAAAGAATCGGATGTGTCCTGATGCAGGAGCAGGCAGTGATCGCCTATGGATCACGTCAATTGAGGCCGCATGATCAGAACTATGCTACCCCTGACCTGGAGTTAGCATCAGTGGTCTTCTCTCTGATGATATGGTGACACTATCTAATTGGCGAGCGCTTTACTGTCTTTTCTGACAATCAGAGTCTCAGGTACATCTTCTCTCCGAAGGACCTGAACGTGAGACAACGGCGATGGCTCAAGCGCCTCCAGGACTATGACTTTGAGATAGTCTATACTCTTTGAGAGGAGAACATAGTAGTCGATGCTCTCCGCAGGAGGACGGACATTCAGATACTTGGGAAGCTGACATATTAGCTATCTGCTTTGCAGATATCCTTCGTGGATATAGATGGAGCATCTTTCCTTCAATAACTCACAGTCACTCCTCCACTACTACATCGTGTCAGAGAGGCACATCATGGGGACACCGATTGTGAGACGCGGAGTGCACAGATATCATCTGGACAGGCACCTGATGGTTTCTCCTTAGGAGGATAGCACGATGAACTTTTCAGAGGACGCACCTTGGTACCTGTTTCTTTGCGTGAGGAGGTTCTGAGAGATTTTCACGCATCCCCTTTGGCGGTACATCCTGGAGTGGAAAAGTTGTACCAGGATCTCAGATGACATCACTGGTGGTCGGGCATGAAGAAGGTTGTAGCAGAGTTCGTTTCTCGATGTCTCACCTGCTAGCAGGTGAAGGCAATGCACCAGGTACCAGCAGGCTTCGTACAACCCTTGGAGGTCTCAGAGTGGAAGTGGGATGACATATCTATGGACTTCGTGACTGGACTTCCACGCACTTCCGGAGGTCACGACTCCATCTAGGTGATTGTAGACCGACTTACCAAGCCGGATCACTTCTTACACATCAGAGAACATGGCTCAGTGTAGAGCTTGGGACTTCTCTATGTTCAGGAGATTGTACGGCTTCACGGTGTGCCATCATCTATCGTCTCTGATTGAGATGCTCGCTTTACATCCCGTCTTTGGAAGGGGTTGCAGGAGGAGTTCAGGACGTAGCTACATCTGAGAACCGCCTTTCACCCTCAGACGGATGGTCAGATGGAGAGGACCATTCAGACTCTCGAGGACATGCTCCGCGCATGTGTCCTCAACTTTGGCCGCAGCTGGGAGGACCAATTACCCTTGGTGGAGTTTGCGTACAACAACGGTTACCACTCCACCATCAGGATGTCACCATTTGAGGCGTTGTATGACCGACCTTGAATATCTCCTTTGTGCTTGACAGATCCTGGGGAGTCGGCACTTGTGGGACCGGTGATGGTCCAGGCCAGGATGGAGAAGGTCCAGGTCATCCAGGACCGGATGAGGACATCTCAGAGCCGGCAGAAGTCTTATGTCGACAGGAGGCAGAGGCCACTATTGTTCGAGGATGGCGACCACGTCTTCTTTCGGGTCTCACCTCGACATGGATTACGAAGATTTGGACGAGGCAGAAAGTTTTCTCCACGCTTCATCGAACCATTCCAGGTCCTCAGCAGGATTGGAGAGGGGGATTATCACTTGGCTCTACCACCTCAATTGCATCGGGTGAACGATGTCTTCCACGTATCTTAGCTGAGGAGATACGTGCACGACCCGATGCATATCATTGAAAATGGGGAGCAGGACGTTGATGATGGGGAGAATTTTGCAGAGGTCCTGGTAGAGATTGAGGATCGATAGGAGCGGGTTCTAAATGGATGGTCGATCTTCTAGTGTGTATCAGATGGCTGCACGAGAAAATCTAGGAGATCACCTGGGAGAGGGATGCTCATATGCATGCTCAATACCCACATTTGTTTCCCTAGTTTATGATATATCTTTACAGTGACGTAAATCTCTAAGGTGGGAGTTATGTAAAGACCTGAAAAAATCAAGGAAATTTTTTTCTTAATTTTCTTTGGATTTTTACAAGAATGCAGTTTCTGACGGCACCTGATTCCGAGGCCCATTGTGCCCGGAATCATTTTCCGAATTTTAGCTCGTGTACGTTCAGTGAACAAATGAGCGGGTTTTTCTAACTTTTGAAACGGTGCTCAGAATCAAATTTCGAGGGCACCGATGGAATCTTAGCGCCGATATTTGCTTAGAAACATCATTTTCAGAGTTTTGTTTTCTCGGGTGTGGTTTGTAATTTTTGGGGTTAAGTTAACAAATAAAATAAAAGTGGTGCGACATTTTATTTTATTTTACTTAAAGCGTCTTAACCTAAGTTAAGCGGATAAGGTGGGACCCACAATATTCTACCCACTTGGTAGGATATTTGTGAGGTGGGGCCCGAACGAGCCCCACCGTTTTTTTCCTTGTAAGTAATGCACCCGCAACCCTCCCCCCCCTTAATGAAGTCAAACTGTGCGTTTATTTTGGTTAATAAACTCCTCATTAATTTGGGCGGTTAAATCGTTACAATTAATTCATTAAATTAATTGTTCGTTTCTTATCTTTTGAATTTCATTTCTTATGTTATGATAATAAAATAAGGGAAGGACTTATTTTATTATGGTTGGGTTTTTGTGGAATTAAGACTTTGGGAGAAAAAGAGAGGTCTTGAGGATCTTTCGTTCTTCGACGAAGAACGCGAAGAATGCACCGCCGCCGACGATGAACTCCATCCTTGGAGATAACCTAACACCAAAGACCTTCCTTCTGTGATGATTTCTTCCGCGACGATCCACTTCTTCCGCGACGGTTAATTCTACGACGAACCCTCATTCGACAACAACGTAGAGGTAGGGATTTATGTTATTTGTTAGTTCGTGAATACTTCCTTCATGTTATCCTCTTCTTTTGAGACGCCTACTATTGCAATAACGGGAGGAGGTCAGACAGCATGAACACGACCGACCCTCCTCCCCCTTCTTGGTTTCATTGTTGCGGCACGAGAAAGGCAATGCGGTTCCAAAGAACCACGCGGGAATTGGTAAGGAAAGGAGAAGCGTGGCGCCGTTGCGCCACACAGTTGAAGACGAACCAAAAGAGCGGCGCCGTCGCGCTGCGCCATTGATGACAAACCTAAGATGCGGCGCAGTCGTGAAGCACCGGAGAAATACGAAAGCACCGCGGCCGGAGTTGGGCCACGGTAGAGGGGCGCGACGCCGTCGTGCCGTGCCGGACGGACCAAGGCCGCGGCCGATTCTGGGCCCCGGCAGAGCAGGAAGACCGGTGGCCAGTTTCGGGGCGCCGGTGTCGGATCAGGGGGGACCGGCCGTCACCCGTCCCGTGGCGGTAGAAGCCGGCCGGCCGGAGCGGGCCGGTCGGTCAGGGGAAAAGTCAGGGATTACAAACCCCTTGATGGCCAGCTGAGCAGCCCCATAAAGGGGCCGAAGTTTCAAAACGAAGGGCAGCCCCCCCCCCCCCCCCTCCGCATCCGCTCGGCCAAACGGCTGAGCCTCCTGCTGGCGCCAGCGCGCCGAACTGGCTGCCCTAGCCGGTTTGCCAGACTGGGTCATGCCCAAGCCGGCCCGGGCCACGCCCAAGCAAGCCAGACCTGGACCTGGGTCAGGTCGACCCGGTTCAGGCCGACCAGGGGGTACCAGGTCGGGTCGGACCGGGCCCGAACCCCCACAATACCATACTTTTCTGTCTGTTGCCCATAACATGGGCTACGGAACCCCGATCGACGCATCGTCAGTTACGTAACGATCCTTGGATAGAGACGGTCATTTCGGTATATTTAACTCAAGGATTCGAAGTTCTTTTCGTTCGGACGGGTTGGTTCGTACACGAAACCAACCGGGCCCTCGGAGCGGAAACACTTATAACTTGAGATCCGGACGTCCGATTGACGTGCCATCGACATTGTTGGTTCTCTTAGTAGGAAGTACCATTTGGATTACTTAGATCGAGGATTGGACGCCGGTGGAGTACGGTCGGGTTGGTTTTGACTTAAAACCCAACCGGGCCCCTGGGATGAAAAAGCCATTAACTCTCAGACCGGGCGTCTGATCGACACGCCGTCTGTCGCATTGAGTTCCAGTTGATGATATAGAAATTTTGGATACATCACCTCCGGACTATGTGGCAGTTGATGTATCAGCCTCTCGGCTTGTGGAGCGGACCCTCCTGAACGAGATTGCTGTGTGCGTGAACCCTAGAGCTGGCTGCGACAGCGACGATGATGTCGACTGTGCAAGAATCATACGTGGATTCGACAACGACGACTACAGCACTCAGTGATCCTACATGGATCAGTGCTATCGATCCTGTGTGGGTCCGATCCTGTGTGGGTTAGCACTCAGCAGTCCTGTGTGGGCGAGCGCCTACATATCCTATGTGGGCCCGATCCAGTGTGGGTCATTGCGGGGGTTAGTTACCTATCAAACCTGTGTGGGTCAGATACTTTGTGGTTCATTGTGGGGGGTTAGTTAGCTATCGATCATGTGTGGGTCAGATCCTTTGTGGGTCATTGCGGGGGTTAGTACCTATCGATTCATTGTGGGTCTGACGACATAGATGAATCAATGGTTATATCTGATCATCTCTATCGTTATATGAAGAAGTATACCTATGTGAGATGAATCTTGTACTGCTTTCCTATGTGGATTATGCTATGCTATCCTGTGTGAATTTACCTTATGCTTTCCTCTATGGATTGGGTTATGGTTTCCTATGTGGACTGGTTTGTACTTGGGCTCAGATGTTGTAGCCGAATGAGAATTGCTGACTTAGGTATATGTATGGGAATATACCTATGTAGTTTCGGATGTTACTTTGTGATTGTATCTTTCCTTTGTGGATTATCCGTTGTGGATTCAGGAAGACCTTCGGGGGTCTCAGGGTCCCTACTGAGTAGCTTATACTCACCCCTGCACGGGATATGCCTCCACTATATTGGCTTGGTTGCAGACGATGGACAACACTGATCCTGGTTGAGGTTTGCGGAGCAGGACGGTACCTGGAGGTGGACCACTGGGTGGGACGTTCTCAGAGCGGACAGCTGGACCCGAGGAGCTGTGGAGGCTATCTGTACTCAACCTTCAGGTGGGACATTCTAGTGGACAACTCATAATTGTGGCTTTACTTTCAGTTGATGTTTTCCCTTCCAGTTGTACTTTACTTTCAGTTTGGGTTTGTATTCTGGCCCACTTACTTTTTCCGCACTTAGTGTTGTACCTAGTTTTTACGTAGTTTTTACTTATTCTTGCTTGATCTGTGGTGTTTGTTTTCTATACAAAGGCAATGCCTTCCCTTTTTATCTGGAATTATGCCTTAGTGCTAGTCGCCAGCCCCTGGCCTATGGAAGGTGGGCTTGGGGTAGTCACGGCACGGGCCCCGAGGATTGGTCGTGATAGGTAACCTAACCTCGAACAAGAAAAAAGTATAAAGTAAGGGGTTTCTTATCTCACATTTAATTCCATGATATTTCCATTGTTCGCCACTTATTTATTGCATGTGGTGCATGTAATGCACATGATTATATTCATTGTGTAATATAATTTAATTCATGGATATTTAAATCATCATTGTAAGATCCTTATTTCATGATTTTATGTTCCATAAGTTACCAAATCAATAAGGTAATTTGAAATTTCAATTTCCAGTCATTCGAATTTACGCATACTTCATTTATTATTTTACTCCAAGATTATGTGTGGAATAACTATTAATTTGATTATGTCATAATTTACACTCCCCATTCTGTGGATATACATTTGATACATATAATCACTCCATTGATAAATTTATAATGTCATCGGTATGAACTTAATAAGGGTAATTTTTACTCAATCTCCATTTGTTGAGTCAAACATCCAATTCATTGGTGTTGGTTTTATAAGAATATATGTGAATATCCTTTGGCTATTTTACACTGAATATCCAATCATATTGAGTGTAATTATATTTTTCACATATAATAATGTCATTGATTTATCCTTAGCCTAAGGATACAGCCTTTTTGAGAGATTTCATCTCAATTTACATTCCATTGAGACTGCTTTGTTGTTATACAACAAATCACTTTTATATAGTGTATATAATTTACTTTGACATATTATATCATGAATCCATTTATTCTCATTATATTACAATGTTTTTATTACCTCAATTATTTGTATTCAAGTGTCTTTGTTTTGGTTAGGAACTCTAAATAAAATATCATTTTAAAATGTTTTAAAGATTTATTATTCTAAATCATTCTCATTAATTTCCATGTTTTAAAAATAATTTTAAGGATTTATTTATAGAGACATTAATGTTTTTTAAATAAAAATTCATTTTAAAAGTTTCAAAGTGGTATGGGACACTTCAATTCAAAAATTTATTTTAAATGGATTCTTGAAAAATAGTTTGACTTTTAAATGTTTTCAAGAAAAGTGTGTATATTTCTCTCAATAGTTTGATGATTATTTTAATCTATGTCAATATCCATCATTATTCTCGATTGAGGTTAATCTGATATAATAAAATCATCCATATTTTATTTAATGAGTTATGTTTGACTGTGGATGTGCTATTTTTATACCATTCATGTTTTATGGTTAATGTTTTGACATTTTGTATGCTAGTTTTAATACGAATATTTATGTTATGTTTCAAAATTTTCATATGAGGAATGAATTGGACTTAGTAAGTGATGGGTGGATCCCGTTGTAGCTCCTCGATGCATCATTAGGTATCATGATAAAAACTAGTGTCTTGGCATAAGGGCGTGAGAAAATATTATTTATAGTCTTGGCACGAGGCCTTGACTATGTGGTTATGATAGTCTATATTTATGCATTCCATCATTATAAAAGTGGTTATTGATATTTCATGTGGTTATTTGACTAGTAGAGTATCCGTGTGAATATGTAAAAGGAATTCTTTCATTTTTTCATTTCCATATTATCCAGATGTTAACGTTTAAAAGCCTTTTGTTTTAGTTATACATTACCTTAAATTTTAGTGCTTATTTATGAAAGTTTCCTCTATATTGTTATCCTTACTGAGCATCTAAGATCACCCCTTTCAATGTTTTATTTTTCCCAAGATGTGAAGAAGTAATTTATGAATGACCTGCAGCAATATTATGAGGGGATATGAATACAAGATTTTGTTGTAGTTTTTTTAAATTACGATGTAATGTAAGACTTATGAATATTTCTAGTGTTTCCAAGACTACTAAATTAATTAGTCTTTCGATACTTGGTCTTTTGGGATCATGCCAATGTTATCTAATAATGCACCGACTCAGGGTAACTGGGTTCGGGGAGTTACAGTTGGAATCAGAGGATGTTTAGTACAAACTTTGGAAACTATATTTAGATAAACTCTGATTAGAGCACATAGCCCTAAGATATACTTTGAGGATTAGTATTGAAGAACTTCCTAGAATGTTGGTATTGTATATATTTTGTGAGTTTTCCAAGGAATACATCCCTGTCTGGATATGAGGAGGTAGAGGTGGCTCTAGGACATATATACCTAAGGGTAAAACATGAAAACACTCCATTGAACTAGACTCGAATAAGAACTGGTTCATGAAAATGGGCCTTGCTTCAATCTTGGTTACGACACTCTCAGGGGATATTCATAGGATAATTTAAATTTTCTTTACAAAACAATTTGATCTACTTTAATATAAGATGATAATAAATGACCTTGGTTAATCCTAAGGTTTTTCAAATTGATAATATGGTGTCATGATATTCTATAAATGATTTTATGACTACTGGTACTCACACGATGCTTTCTGGTTTTAATCAATGGCTGGAGTCCAAGGAATTCATATTAACATTGAGAATGATGAACATGGTGGGAACGGTGGTGGAAATGAGCAACAAAATGGAATTTTGATAGGAGTAAATGATACCGTGTTCCTTCCAAATCATTTTTACACAAATATGATGAACAACATATATAATAACAAACTCCCAGACTCAAAAAAGAAGATAAGGGTGACGAATGATAAGAGATCCACTAGTGGAGACCATTGAGAAAAGAATCCAACATTTCCATCTTGAAGGAAATGTGGATGGAGAAACCTAGGAAAGTTTCTCAATGGAACAAAGAAATGGTATACAAGAGGTAAATAAGGACATAAAGTGAATAATTTTTCGAAAAAAAAATGAAGAGTACTATAGAAGAAAATAAAAATGGTCCCAAAAATCTATTTACAATAATTTGCCGTAAATGTAGGGGACCTGGCCATTACTCAAGTGCATGCCCTATTCTATAGGATATTTTCTTGGTCAATGAACAAGCTATGTGGAAATAAATGGTTAGAGAAATGTTTAAAAGTATTACTGCTCCTTGTTTATGGGATTACTTTGGAATAATATTCTCTTGTATTTGTAACCCCACAGTTTTCCATGTGAGAATGATATTTGAAAAAGACTTATCTTTTCCCTTGTGGATATCGTTATAAATAACCAATTGGTTTTATATGATCATTGGGTTTGAGGAAATTATATATTTTGGGATGAAAATGCAAGGCACAAGAAAACATTTCTGATTAAAATTATGTTATGGTTATTTTGAGGAATTTATCTCATTTTGGTAATGTTATAAAATATAGTTTTTGAAAAAGGACAACACACAGACCGTGTGACCACCCATCATGTCGGACAAAGATTTAGGAATCGAACCCACAACCAATTTATGATTATGATTTATCGCCTACCACTAGACTACTTGAAGTCCCTGTTTAGTGTGATCAATTATATTTAGTTAAATGATTTTCTTGATCAATAATAAGTTGGTTTGGGTTATTATGTCTTATCAAATGATTACCCTTGTTGGGAACACTTTATGCCTAAGGATACTAGAATACTATGAAATTTCATTTGAGGAGTAATGGTGGATTTTTATCTACGTTTTTATTGTGGATTTATAGTGATTTGGGTTATTTATGTAAATGATTAACCTATAAAAGAGAATATGTGATTAGGTTAATTACTTTTAAGTTTGTGACTTTATGAGTAGTTGATTCCATTTGGAGATACAATTTAATGTGGAAGACAACATAACCAAATTCTTCTATATTTTGGGTTTCAATGTTAGTTTGGATTATATTAAAGGATTTTAAGGACAATTTTTTATTTAATGGTATTTATTTAACTTTGGGGTATTGTTGGTTTAATTTTAGAAATTAAGATTAGTGTTTCTTTCACTAATGTATTATCCTTTTGGGGGATCATCAGATCTTGTACTAACTGTATTGGTTTTGATTAATCTCTACAGACATGGTAAATATATAGTTTATCCTTTGTGAACCATGTGATTCTATATAACTTTATTCTTGCTCAACCAGTGTGACCAAGTCTTCTCGAATAATAATTATTCAAAATTTTTTTGTTAGTGGTGGAAATATATTAATGAAAGAACCTCTACTTAAAAAGTACGTATAACTCTTTATTTTCGTAGTCAATCTGATAAATTAACTCCTTATCTTTATGTAATGTAACTTAAAAAAATGTTGTTCGTATACTTTTCCTACTGGGAAACTAATGATCATTTGTCCTATAACAAGTTAGTGGCTTTCTTGTTGTTATCATTCTCCTGATCATGTTTTCTGTCCATTTCCATCAAAACCTGAGACTTAGTTTATAATCTATATCCATGTTTTCCTACATGGAATCCTAATATGAGTTATCTTGAGTGAACTTTGTACTTATCTTTCTTTCTTTTAAGGTGATAAATTTATTGACTCTTTTTCTGATGTGGGAATTTCCATTATATTACCTAGCCTAATTTTAAAAATTTTGAGGATGAAATTATTTTAAGGAGGGGAGATTGTAACACCCCAAGCTTCCATGGCACGCTTCTCTTTGAATAATACAGTAGCGTGTGTTGTACAGAACATCGAGTGCTAACACACACCATAACTAATCAAACTAGCCGTTATGATTAGTAATACCCACTTTTTGAAATTTTATAAATTTTATCATTCAAAATGGACATCATTTTTGGATTCGGAATATCGAAATTAGCTTAGGAATAATTTTTTGTATTTTTTTCAAAACATTCAATTTTTCATGAATATTGATAAAACACTGAGTTATAGTTTAAAACCAAATTTTTATTTAAATAACTATTCATTTTATTTTAATTTATATATGGTCAAAATAGATACGTAATGCTTATATATTTTCAATTTAATTCATTGGAGATAGTTAAGAAAAATTTTAGATATATAAATTTTTTATTGAACTTTTCACCGTCTTTTACTCACCTCCTAAGAGAATTTAGAAATTCACATAAAACGTAATTTTACATCTTCTGTGAATGGAATTTCAGAAATCCCAGAGACACAGTAAATATGGAGTAAAATGTGGTTCAATGAGATGAATTTGTTTGTGTGAATAGTAACATTTTACTTTTATTTACCATGGTTAAATGTAAATATTGTAATTAAGGATAAAAATGATATTTATATTACCCTAAAACATGTATGAATTCTATTGGACTAGTGTATCTCGTACAAAAACAACCTTAGGAATAAAATATTATCATTTAGGTCCACTTGGATTAGACTAGGACATTTATTGTTATTTAATTCAAAGAAGAGTTAAAAGAGATATTATCAAAGTTTAGTAACTAATTTTTTTTAATATATTGTTATGCATATGATAAACTAGATTATAAATATTAATTAGAAAGATAAATATATTTTATACGTAATGGTATTTTATTAATAATTTTTAGACATTAAATAATTTAATTTATTTATGACACAATGGTGAAGCAGTAATTACTTAATTAATGAAATATTAAAATAATTGATATAATAAATAACAACATAAATTTAATTTGAGACTTTTTTTGAATTACAATAATTTTCTAGGTTAATATGACATATTATTATTGGTTATATAAATTTTTTTCGAAGTAATAATGTTAATATAAAATTTTCAAAAACAAAATACCCAATTGTGTCAAAATTGACATAAAAGAGTTTTAAAACCAAATATTATATTATTAATTGATATTCTATTCTTAAAATCTAATTATTTGCCAAAATAATTATATAATGATATTTGTATCATTAATGGACCAATTAGGGGTCTCTGGGGGTTATATAGTAAGTTTATTAACTATATAATATAAAAATACAAAGAGACTTGGTAAATGTCAAACTATTTAACTAAGAGTAAAATATAAATGATAATGTTAATATAGTGACCCAAACCTGTCTAAAATAAATTTTAAGAAAGTATTTCCACCCATACCAACCTTACCTTTTATATAATCTACTTTGGATCCATTAGAAACTGAATATGAGTTTATTATAAAATAATATTTCTAGCTTTTCCAAAGGTGCCCCTCACCCCTCTTATAAAAAGGTACTCCCCCTTATCTCTAATTTACACCTTCAAAGCCTTTTGGATTGGACAAAACCTGACCAAATATTCTCTCAAATTCCCTCACTTCAACCAGGAGGCCTTATTTTTATCGTAAGGCCAACCTAAGGATCCTTTTTGATCAAATCAAATGTAAGAACCCGAAGAAGAGGAAATGTTTTCACAACCCTCATTCATGTTCCTTTCTTCTTCAACTTATTCTTTCTTTGTTATTTCTATTATAAAATAATAACTCATGTATCATTTATATATTGTGATGTTATTATAAATATGGTGCAACCATATTCAGTATTCTATACATCCTTGGAATTACATGTCACCATATGTGCGTACATACGAGCTATCGTCTCCACATCGTGGTGTAATTGTTATTCAATACATTATTCTTTGGATGGGTATAATAATGATGTGTAATTCATCTAAATAATAATTATATTTTGATAATGAATCTTTATATATGATATACCATCCAATTATATATGATTTTAATATCAAAAGCATGATATTATCGCTCGTGCGTACGTACGGACTACCATTTCCACAAACGTGATGAGATTCATTCCCCATTGTATCCATACTAGTATTATTACCATTTTATGATTAAAAATAATGTTTAAGAACTTGATATGATTCTCGATATGAATAATATACAACCTATCCATAACAAAAAAGACTTATTTAACAAAATGTATAAAAGAAAATGGGTAAGTTAACACCCGAAACGACGATAATACTAAGATATTATTAACAATGCAATGTTAAAAGATCATATATGATATCATATTAATGTTTATTATTATTTTATAATACAATAAAAATTATTTCACCATTATACAAGAGTCTAAACTACCCTTGAACAAGGAAAAATTACAATGTAAGGGGTTTTTATCTAACTTTTAATCCCGTGAGATTTCCATTGTTCACCACTTATTTATTACATGTGGTGTGTATACAACCCATGTTTGTATTCATTGTGTAATATATTTTAACACATGGATATTTACATCATAATTTTATAATCCTTATTTCATGATTGTAGGTCTTGTAAGTTACCAAATCAATAAGTGAATTTGAAATTTCAATTTCAAGACATTCGACTTTACGCATACTTCATTGATTATTTTACTCCAAGATTATGTGTGGAATCAATATTCATTTGATTATGTCATAATTTCCACTCCTCTTTCTGTGGATATACATTTGATACACAAAATCACTCCATTGATAATTCTCAAGTCATCGGTATGAACTTGTTAAGATTAATTTTTACTATATCTACATTTGTTGAGTTAAAAATCCAATTCATTGGTGTTGTTTTTACAAGAATACGTGTGAATGTCCTTTGGTTGTTTTACACTGAATATCCAATCATATTGAGTGTATTTATATTTTTCACACATAATAAGGTTGCTGAATTATCCTTATCCTAAGGATATGGCCTTTATGAGAAATTTCATCTCAATTTACATTCCATTGAGACTCTGTTGTTATAAACCAAATCACTTTTATATTGTGTATATAATGTACATTGACATTGTATATCATGAATACTTTTATTCTCATGATATTACAATGTTTGTATTACCTCAATTATTTTCATTCAAGTGCCTCTCTTTTGGTTTGGAAGTCTAACTATAAAATTATTTTAAAATGTTTTAAATATTTATTATTCTAAATATTTCTCATTAATGTACCTATTTTAAAAATGGTTTTAAGGATTTATTTATATGGACATTAAAGTTTTCAAATCAAAATTTCTTTTAAAATTTTCAAAGTGGTATGGGACACTTCGATTTAAAAATCTATTTTAACTGGCTTCTTGACAAATAGTGTGACTTTTAAATTTATTCATGAAAAATGGGGATATTTATCTCAATAGTTTGATGATTATTTTAATCAATGTCAATATCCTTCATTATTCTCGATTGAGGTTAATTTGATGTAATACAATCTTCCATATTCTATCGAATGAGTTATGTTTTTCTGCAAATGTGCTATGTTTATACCATGTATGGTTTGTGGTTAATGTATTGACATTTCGTATGCTAGTTTTAATACGAATGTTTATGTTAGGCTTCAAAGTATTAATACGAGGAATGCATTGGACTAAGTAGGTGATGGGTGGAGCCTGCTATATCTCCTCGATGCATTGGTTGGTATCATGTGACAAACTAGTATCTTGGAACAAGGCCTTGAAAAAATTTATTTGTAGTCTTGCATGAGGCTTTGACTATGTGGTTATGATAGTCTAGAATTATGCATTCAATCATAATGAAAGTGGTTATTGATATTGCATGTGGTTATTTGACTAGTAGAATATCCATGTGAATAAGTAAATGAAATTATTTCATTTTATATTTTCCATATTATGCTGAAGTTCAAGTTTAAAAGGCTTTTATTTTAGATATAGATTACATTAAATTTTATTCTTATTTATAAAAGTTTCCCCTATATTGTTATCCTTACTAAGCATCTGATCTCACCCCTTTCAATGTTTTATTTTCCCCAGGATGTGAAGAACTAATTTATGAATGACCTGCAGAGATAGTATGAGGGGATATGAAGATAAGTTGTTGTTGTATTTTTTTTACTTTACGATGTAATGTAAGACTTAGGAATATATCTAGTGTTTCCATGACTACGAAACTAATCGGTATTTCGAGACTTGATCTTTTGTGATCATGACAATGTTATGTAATAATGCACCGACACTGGGTAACTGGGGTCAGGGCGTTAGAAAAGACCTCCTCTGAGGCCACTTTGTAACGTTCCTGAACTCGAAGCCACTAAACCGGTGCTCCGAGCCTGGTAGTTACATAACCTTAAGCGCGCCTCCTCGTACGCCAAAGGCTACCGACTAGCAGCATAGGTTTTTTTGTGGTCATGTGGGGAGACTATACCCCCTATTTATGAGAGTAAGCCACAACATAAATAAACCAATAGCATATTCAATAATCAATAAACAATGAACATGTATAACAACTATTTCCAACAATTAATATGACATGTCCTACTACAAGTGAAAAAGTGAACAAAATCCCAAAATAAAGGTAGCGGAAAAAATCCCCAAAATGGTCCTGACTCCATGTCAGGATCCTCCACAAGGTGCTACCCAAGTCCACTCAACTATCTAGGAAGGGCCATTTCCCTACTCCTTACCTACAAACCAGAAGTCTTCTTGGGTACCCCACGGCGGCCCCAACATGGTGGGAGTACAACTCAGTCGGCCACCACTAGCGGTGTCTACAAAATATCCAAAATTAACACGTAGTGCATGTAAAAGGAATATGAATGATAATTACCATGTAATTATTTAAGGTTCCATTAACCAGTTCAGAGCCAAATCCATTTCCACTTCCATTACCATTAATTTCACACCAATTATCAGCACTTACCTTTTCACCACATTTCCATGGGTTAATCACGTATATTATGTTACATTTGTCTACGGTAAACAATAACATGCAAGAGGGTGAACACATCATTAAATTATATCACTAGGACTAACCCCCTCATAGAAACCATATCCTCACCTCGAAGCCTCAGTCCAGCTGGATGCAACAGTTAGGAGAAAAGATCCTTTGTCCCCATTCCTAACCCGTGCATTTAGGGTGGAGTTCAGAGCATCAGTCTTCACTCAAATCGTGGGCGTAGAACCTCAAGTCATAACCCACTCTACCAAGCCATGTTCACATGATTATATATATATATATATCTGTGTGTGTGTGTGTGTGTGTGTGTGTGTAACCATCAACCCACCATACCATTTCCCTTTGACAAACACCATTCACAACAAACCTCACGGGAATTCACATTATTCCTTAACACATTAACACATTACCATTTCACATCATTTAATCATTCACCAAATTCCCATTTGTTATACCTATCTCACTAATAATTCAACACTAAACCCATAACCTATCCCATTATGGCCTATAATAAGTTTACACATTAACCCATTTAACCCGTTCGTCGTTTGTATGAATCAACCATTCAACCCATTCCAAATAACCTTTAGGATATTCCCAAGTTTACGTGCGTCACATAACATCTATTCCAAGTTCAAGCAATCATGCCAACATATTTGTCAAGGGCTATACCATTTCTTACAACAAGGTAAATTCTTTAATAACAATTCCTTAGCCCAGGAAAAGCTGACACACCACATGGATAGCCGCAATTAGGTCATGTCATTATCAATGCATCCCACGGGGATCGTGAGGATTCCCATTTACCATTTTTAAGCATACATTATACCAAACACATCCAGGTTGATCAAAGCTCATCAAAAGGAATCCATGAGTAAGACGGACATGCATAAATACACCATAAAACTATGGAATGACGTTTGTAGACCACCTACCTCGAAAATGCGGTTCAACACACACTCAATTGAGTTATTAGACCTCAATCTGACCAGCCTTTAGAGCCTCAACCTAGAACTCGCCCATAACATAGGGTTTTAGAGCTTCAGAACAAGAGGGAGAGAGGATACAAACCCTAAACCAAAAAGAGAATAAAGGATGGGATTAGCCTTACTCGGATATTCAATCCGCATCCAACGGTACCAAAAAAACCGTTGAAAGGAGGGGGATCGACCTCTTGGAGCACTTTGGTGATTTGGTTCGTTCCTATGGAGAAGATGGAGGAATGGAGAGGAAATATTGAGTGGGTTCTTAAAATCCCGGGGTGGAAATTTTGTAATTTTCCCCAACATTAAGAGGTCACACGGTTTGGCCGCACGAGTTGACAAACCATGCACAATCCGTGCACATGCTACTATCTGGAGGAGGTGGGGTTGCACAGTTTACCTGGGCAGGCCACATGGTTTGCCCTGGCCGTGCATAGGCCGTGCACCCAGGCTTGTCTTGCATATCATTCCTTCCTTTCGTGCCCTGAGCCCCCGAAACACCCCCAAGACCTCTCATACCTTCAGAAGACATCCCTTGATGACTGAAACATGGGATTCAACCAAAACATAATGAAAAAATACCCTTCCAAAACCAGGATATTACAACCTCCCCACCTTATAATGGCTCGTCCTCGAGCCAAGTTTCCAAACATCATTGATCCACTAAAGAGATGTTTTCGGGACACTGATCCCGAATGTCCAATTCCCACTCCCATGTTTCTTCCTGAACATTCCAATGATTCCATTGTACTCGCACTAATGGAACAACTTTACCTAGCAAGACCATTTCACTACGATCCACCACATGAACCAGATGATCATCAAAGGACACATCTGCCTCAAACTCCACATCCTCTACATCAAAAACGGTAGATTGGTCAGGGTGATAAAGTAGATGCTACGACACATGAAACACATCATGCATCCCACCATACCATTGTGGGAGATCCAATCGATATGCCACTGGTCTGATCCCCTCCACAATCGCAAAAGGTCCCACATACCTGGGCACCATCATACCCTTCTTTCGAATCCGATGGTGACCGAACCATGGAGACACCCGAAGGAACACTTTATCACCCATCGCAAACTCCAGAGGTCTACGACTCCGATCTACATAAGGCTTCTTCCTACTATGAGTTATACCCATCCGCTTCTTGATCAACTTAACTCTATCTAAAGTCTCTTGCATGAGACATGGTCCCAACAACTCAGATTGACCGGCCGCTAGAAAACACAATGGCGATCTACTTGGACTCCCATAGAGTGCCTCAAACGTTGCCATCTGAATTTTATCCTGAAAGCTGTTGTTGTAAGAAAACGTAACTAACGATAGGTGCCTCTCCTAAGAACCACCAAAGACCTAGACATAAGCTCTTAAAATTTCTTCCAACACTTGGATCATTCGAGGCCACCAAAACTACCTTCGACGATCACAATACTTCTTGGTAAAACCAGGATGCACTGACCACTTTGGTGCATGAAACTCACCCATCAACACTTCCCGCACACACTTTGTCACAACCACATGATCATGAACACGATCACCACATTCCACACCGACGGCCCTTCCAGAAGGTAGCTCCCCACCTTTAAGCTTTTCATTCATGATAAAACACTCAGGATCATAAAGTTTCCCTTCCTTAACTCAACTAAAAAGCATTGATCCATCATTAAGGAAGCAAGAGTAACCAATCCACTCTCCTCCTCCACCTGCAGGTGCATCTTTGCAAACAAAGTCTTCATCTTCCACTCGATGCTGGATTCCTGAACCACCTGATTCTGAACCTTCCTGCTCAGAGCATCAGCAACACTGTTTCCCTTTCACGGTATGTACACCAACTCAAAGTCAAATGACTGGGGATATTCAACCCATCTTTGCTGATGAAGGTTCAGATCCCATTGTGAGAAGATGTACTTGAAACTCTTATGGTCGGTAAACACAGAAAATCATTCTCCCAACAGACAGTGCCTCCAGCACTTCAAGGCGTACACCATTTTTTCCAACTCAAGGTCATAAGTGGGATAGTTCCGCTCATGGGATCTCAACTTCCTTGACCCATAATCAACAAATCGATCATTCTGCATCAACACAGCCCCATGTCCGACTATGGACGCATCAAAAAACATGATGTACTTCTTACACGAATCAGGTAAAATCAAGATAGGTGTGGTCGTCAACCGCTTCTTCAACTCTTGGAAGGGTTTCTCACAAGCCTCAGACCACTCAAAACTGATTCCTTTCTAGGTCAAGGCCGAGAATAGTGCTTCTATGTGAGATAAATCCGGAATGAACCTTCGGTAATACACAGCCAAACCCAGAAAACACCGAACATTAGAAACATTATTGGGCTTCTCCCAAGAAACAACTGCATGCACTTTCTTTGGATCCACTAACACACCAGCCTCCAAGATTATGTGACTTAGAAAATGCACCTCACCTATCCAGAATTGACACATTGATAGCTTGTCATATTGTCGATGTTGTCTTAGTTTACCCAATACGATGTCAAGATGTTGGGTGTGATCATCAAGAGTTTTTGAGTACACAAAGATATCTTCAAAAAAGTCAATCACAAACTGATCTATATAGGGATCAAATATTTGATTCATCAAAGCCATAGACACTGCCGGTGCATTGGTTAAGATGAAAGGCATTACCACAAACTCAAACAACCTGTACCGACTTCAGAAAGTTTTCCGCGGTACATCAGACGTGATCACCCTCATCTAGAAATAACCTGACCTCAGATAAATCATAGAAAACACTGATTCACCCCTCAAATGATCAAAAAGGACATCAATTCTAGGAATATGGTAATGATTTTTCACCGTCGTCTGATTCAGTATTCGATAGTCCACACACAGCCTCAACGACCCATCAGCCTTCTTTGAAAAAAGCATGGGAGATCCCCAAGGAGACGTACTTGGACGAATAAACCCCATAATATCCAAATCCTCAAGCAGGTCCTTTAGTTCATGTATTTATGTCGGTGCTATTTGGTATGGTGGGATAGAAACTGGCTCCTCTCCCACCACCAACTCAATCGTGAGCTCGACATCCCTCTCAGGTGGTATCCCCGAGAAATCCTCGGGAAACACATCCTGAAACCGATCCACCACAGGAGGAAAATTAGACTATTCCCCTCCCTCATCATCATAAATCATGATACATGCCACTTGAGCCGTGAGTTTTCTCTTCTGTTGACAAAACGGCCTCGCACGCCCTTCTCGAACATCCCATTCACCACGGAGGACAAAAGAGTCACCCTCAAGAGACCTGAATGATAATCTGTGACGATAACAGTCTATGTCTGCCTGATAAAACACCAACCTATCCATTCCCAAGATTAGGTGAAACCCCGACATCTCGAGAATGAACAAGTCCCATAGAAAATGATACCCATAAACATCAAAGGCTCATCCCTTGAACTATTTGATATCCTCAACCCGCACCCCCAATGGGGTGTCAATTAACATAACTCCACACACCCCCTCCATAGGTAAACCCATCACTACCACAAGTTGATAAGAAATAGAAGAGTGTGTGGCACCTTTGTCAAATAACACACTAGAAAATGTAGAAGCTGCAAAGATCGTAACTCAAACATTTTACGGTCCGGCCTCGCCATCACCAGGCGCAAACTGAACTACCTAATGCTGACCTGCCCCTCTACCCTGGGCTCCTACATGAGAATCCTGCACTGCCCTGTCCTGCTGGCATGAGAAATCCTTCCCTGGTGTTCCACGTCCACCACCCCTACCAGTATGGCCCATGGAGCTCCAACTTCATGCCTGATATGGGGAAACTGATCCCCTTCCCGTACCTGGTAACTTCTTTTCATCATCAATCTCACCCGCACGCCGAGGGTTATTGCAGAACCGCTGCACATGCCCCATCCTACCGCACGAAGGACACTCAACTGGAGGTCAGGGACACTGACCACACATATTCCCTGGCCTAAAACACTGATAACAGAACACCTGGTTCCCACTATGAGAGGATGACCCTTTGTTCTGACGACCTTGATAGAAACTTTCCAAATGGCGCTTCCGACCATCGGATGATGCACCAGTTGTCCTCCCAGCAGGAACGACAAGCCCACCACCCAAATCATCCTTCAGGTTCCCTTTATAGATGAGTATATGATCCATCACTTCTGCAAACCTCTTCAAGGAGAATATATTTACTTGAGACTTGATTTCATGTATCAACTTATCCTAGAAACATTTTTCTACCGATTCCTCATCCTCTGCTAACACTAGGACAAGCATTGCAAATCAGTGAAGCGACTAGCATAGCCCACCACCGATAGATATCCTTGACTCATGCTCATTAACTCTGCAAACCAATCCTACCTCAAAGTGTCTGGGTAGAAATTCTCCAGAAATAGCTCCTGGAAAAACATAAACGACATCCCCTCAGCCTGCTCGGTCCGAGCCTCAATGTCCCACCAATGCCTTGCCTGGCCCATCAACAGATAAATGGCCAGCATTACTCACATTTCAGTAGGGGTCTCCAGATGATCTAGTATCGTCTGGACAGACTCTAACCAGAACTCTACTGCCTCTGTCCCACCCTCTCTGGTGAAGGTCTTAGGGTTCTACAGTTATATTTCTCTGGTCTGCTCAAACATACATTATGCAACCCGCCTTGGGTCCCGATCCATCTTCTGTATAAGGAGAGAAATGTTCTCCAGGAACTATTCTTCTCTACCTTCATTTATCACCAAAATTTCATGCTCTTCTACAAGAGTGTTTCAGCAACATCCTCTCATTTCCCACTTGGTAACTGACGTCGTGGTGGCATCTCTCAACATTTCCAAGCTTGATATTTAGCATGCATACCATAAAACATCCACGACTTCATAAAAAACTCTTTAATAGCTACCATAACCCATTTTCATATACTAATTCAATGTCATTAAAACCTCAAAATTCACCTCCCCGACCATCCCTACTATGGTCCATGGTACACATGGGGTAAACAACCATGCACTATCACCAAACTAACACAACATTTTATAATAACATTTTCCACTTCATTTCAAACCCTTATATTTCATTAAACATCATTTACCCACTTTTTTATTTCATTCTTCTCATTATTCCTTGGTTTCATGAAATGCATGAGGCACCCTACTTTCCAACCTCACACACCCACCTTGTGCGTGTGCATAACACAATGCATGTCCCCTATCTCCCTATGTTCCTACAATGATGCATGAATGAAAATCCTAGTTCTGTTAAGGCCACGAACCAATTATCATAAAAAATTCACATAAAACAACATTTGAATCACCCAACGGTGAAATATCATTAACAGTAACAACACACAACCATGAAAATCATTTCCCACCCAGGGGGACCTGGTTTTTCCCTCGTACATGGGTTAGCTACTCCCCAGAACGAGGTCATTTACCAAGGCTCGACACATCTTAACCATCGACACCCTATCCCAAATAACTGGTCCTCAAAGAATGAGATGAAAGATGTAACACCCCAAGCTTCCACGGTACAATTCTATTTGAATAATACAATAGCGTGTGTTGTACGCAACTTCGTGTTCTAACACAAACTATAGCTAATCAAACTAGTCGTTATGAATAGTAATACTCACTTTTTGAAATTTTATAAATTTTATCATTCAAAATGGACTTCATTTTTGGATTTTTAATATCGAAATTAGCATAGGGTGAATTTGTTTTTATTTTTCTGAAAACATTAATTTTTTGATGAATAGTGAAAAAAACTAAGTTATAGTTTAAAATCGAATTTTTATTAAAATAATTATTTATTATATTTAAATTTAATTAAGGTAAAAATAGATACATAATACCTATATATGATCAATGTAATTCATTGGAGTTAGTTAAGAATAATTTTAGATATATAAAAATTTTATTGAACTTTTCACCGTCTTTTACACACCTCATAAGAGAATATGAAATTCACATAATATGTACTTTTACCACTTCTGTGAGTGGAATTTTGAAAATCAGAGAGACATAGTCAATATCAAGGAGTAAAATGTGGATCAATGATATGAAAATAATTTTTTGTAAATAGTAACTTTTTACTTTTATTTACCACGGTTAAAAGTAAATATGGTAATTAAAGGTAATGAAGATATTAATATTACCCTAACACATGTCATAATTCCATTGAAAAAATGTATCTCGACAAAAAACAACCTTAGGAATAATATATTATCATTTAGGTCCACTTGGATTATATTAGGACATTTATTATTATTTAATTCAAAGAAGAGTTAAAAGAGATAAAATCAATGTTTAGTAAATGAAACATTTTTAATATAGGGTTATACAAAAGATAAATTAGATTATAAATATTTATTATAAAGGTAAAAATCCTTACTAAATAATTTTATTTTATTTTTAATTTTTAGACAATAAATAATTTAATTTATTTATGACACAATGGTGATGTAGTAATTACCTAATTATTGAAATATTAAAATAATTGATATTATATATATCAAAATAAATGTAATTTGAAACTTTTTATGCATTACACTAATTTTATAGTTTAATATGATATATTATTATTGGTTATATAAATTTTTTTCGAAGTGATAATGTTGTTATGATATTATCGAAAACAAAATACCCAATAGTGTCAAAATATACATAAAAGAGTTTTTAAAACATATATTATATTATTAATTGATATTCTATTCCTAAAAATATTTGGTTCGGCCAAATGAAATATATAATGATATGTGTATCATTAATGGACCACTTATGGTCTCTTGGTGGTATATAGTATGTTTATTAACTATATTATATAAAAATACAAAGAGACATGGTAAATGTCAAACTATTTAACTATGAGTTAAATATAAATGATAAGGTTAATATAGTGACCCAATCCTGTCTAAAATCTATTTGTTGAAAGGATTTAGACCCATGACCACCTTAACTTTTAAATAATCCTCTTTGGAGACACTAGAAACCGAATATTAATTTATTATAAAATAATATTTCTAGCTTTTACAAAGATGCCCCTCACCCCTCTTGTAAAAGGGTACTCCCCCTTCTCTCTAATTTACACCTTAAATGCTTTTTTGGCTCGTCCAAAACCACCCAAATATTCTCTCAACTTCCCTAAATTCAACCTAGAGGCATTATTTTGATCATAAATACAACCTAAAGAGCCCTTTTGATCAAATCAAAAGGAAAAACTCGAAGAAGAGGTAATGCTTTCACAACTCTCTTTCAAGTTCCTTTCTTCTTAAACTTATTCTTTCATTGTTATTTCCATTATAAAATAATAACTCCAGTATATTTTATATACTTTTATGTTATTATAATTATGTTACCACCATATTATGTATTCTATCCATCATTTTAATGACATGTCACCAAGCGTGCGTACGTACGACCAACCGTCTCAACGTCATGGTGTAATTGTTATTCAATACATCATTATTTGGATGGGTATAATAATGATGTGTAATTCATGTAAATAATAATTATATCATAATAATGAATCTCTATATATGATATATCATCCAATTATATATGATTTTAATATCAAAAGAATGATATTATCGCTCGTGCGTACGTACTGACTACCGTCTCCACGAACCCGATGAGATTCATTCCCCATCACATCCATACATGTCTAATTCTCATTTTATGAATACAAATGATGTTTAGAAACTTTATATCATTCTTTATATGAATAATATACAACCTATCCTTAACAAACACGACTTATGTAACAAAACATATAAAATAAAATGAGTAAATTACACCCGAAACGACGATATAACTACGATATTATTAACAAAGCAATGTTAAAAGATCATATATGATATCATATTGATGTATATGATTATTTTATAATTCAACAAAAATTACATCACCATTATATAGGAGGCTAACCTAAACTCTACCATGGAAAAAGATCAATGTAAGGGGTTTCTTATCTCACTTATAATTCCGTGAGATTTCCATTGTTCACCACTTATTTATAGCATGTGGTGTGTGTGCTTACCATGTATGTATTAATTGTGTAATATACCATAATTCATGGATATTTACATCATAGTTTTATGATACTTCTTTCACGAGTGTATGTTTCACAAGTTTCAAAATCAATAATGGAATTTGAAATTTCAATTTCCAGTCATTCAGCTTTACGCATACTTCATTGATTTTTTTACTCCAAGATTATGTGTTGAATCACTATTAATTTGATTATGTCATAATTTCCACTCCTCTTTATGTGGATGTACTTTTTCTACACATAATCACTCCATTGAGAAATTCTCAATTCATGGTTATGAACTTGATAGGAGTAATTTTTACTCAATATCCATTAGTTGAGTTAAACATCCAATTCATTGGGGTTGTTTTTACAATAATATGTCTGAATTTCTTTTGGTTGTTTTACACTAAATATCAAATAATATTGGGTGTATTTATATTTTTCACACATAATTATGTCGTACATTTATCCTTAACCTAAGGATACTTCCTTTATGAGATATTTCATTTCAATTTACATTCCATTGAGACTTATTTGTTGTTATATACGAAATCACATTAATATGGTGTATTTAATGTAATTTTACATAGTATATCATGAATCCCTTTATTCGCATGATATTAAAAAGTTATTATTTTCCTCAATTATTTGTATTCAAGTGTCTCTCTTTTGGTTAGGAACTCTATCGAAAATATCATTCGAAAATGTTTTAAAGATTTATTATTCTAAATATTTCTCATTAATGTCCCTATTTTTAAAATGGTTTTATGGATTTATTTATATGGGAATTATTTTTTTCTAATAAAAAATTCTTTTTAAATGTTTCAAAGTGGTATGGGACACTTTGATTAAAAAATCAATTTTAAATGGCTTCTTGACAAATAGTTTGACTTTTAAATGGTTTCAAGAAAAAGGGGGATATTTATCTCAATAGATTGATGATTATTTTAATCTATGTCAATATCCTTCATTATTCTCGATTGTGGATAATATGATACAATAAAATCTTCCATATTCTATCGAATGAGTTATGTTTGACTGTGGATGTGCTATTTTTATACCATTCATGGTTTATGGTTAATTTATTGACATTTCATATGCTAGTTTTAATAGGAATTTTTATGATATGTTTCAAACTTTTCATATGAGGAATGCATTGGACATAATAAGTGACGGGTGGATCCCACTATAGCTCTTTGATGGATTGGTATGTCTCATGAGACAAACTAGTGTCTTGGAACAAGGCCTTGACAAAATCATATTTGTAGTCGTGGCACGAGGCCTTCACTATGAGGTTATGATAGTCTAGAATTATGTATTCCATCATTATAAAAGTGGTTTTTGATATTACATGTAGTTATTCAACTAGTAGAATATCCATTCGAATAAGTAGTGTTATTATTTTATTTTATCTTTTTAATATTATGATCATGTTAAAGTTTAAAAGGATTTTGTTTTAGTTATACATTGCCTTAAATGTTTATGCTTATTTATGAATGTTTCTGCTATATTGTTATCCTTACTGAGCAACTGAGCTCACCCCTTTCAATTTTTTATTTTTCCCAAGATGTGAAAAATTAATTTATGAATGACCTGCATGGATACTAAGAGGGGATATGAAGACAAGATGTTTTTTTAGTTTTTTTTCTTAAAGATGTACTGTAAGAATTATGAATATATCTAGTGTTTCCTAGACTACTAAAATAATTGTTCTTTCGAGACTTGATTTTTTATGATCATGCCAGTGTTACGTAATAATTCACCAACTATGGCTAATTGTGGTCGGGGCGTTACAGTTGGTCTCATAGGAAGTTTATTACAAACCTTGGAATCTATATTTAGATAAAATCTGATTAGAGCACATAGCCCTAAGATAGACTTTGAGGATTAGTAAAGAATAACATCCTAGAATTTTTCTATTGTATATATTTTGTGAGTATTCCAAGAAATACATCCCTGTTTGGATATGAGAAGGTAGAGGTGTCTATGGAACAGATGTAACTAAGGGTAAAACTCAAAAACACAACTTTAAGCTATACCCGAACGGGAACTAGTGCACGACAACGGGCCTGGCGACACTCTTGGTTATGACACTCCTGGGGGATATGCTTAGGATAATTTTCATTTTATTTACAATCCAATTTGAAGTATTTTAATATAAAATGATAATAAATGACCTTGGTTAATCCTAAGGTGTTTCAAATTGAGAATATGGTGCCATAATATTCTCTAAATGATTTTATGACTACTGTTACTCACATGATTCTTTCTAGTTTTAGCTAATAGCTGGAGTCGAAGGAAGTCATATTAACATTGAGAATGATGAACAAGGTGGGAAAAGTGGTGGAAATTAGCAACAAAATGGAATGTTGATAGGTGTACAAGATACCATATTCAATATAAATCAGTTTTCCAAAAATATGATCAACAACATATATAATAACCAACTCCTGGACTCAATAAAGAAGAGAAAGGTGATGAATGATAAGAGATCCAACATTGGAGACCATGGAGAAAAGAATCCTAAATTTCCATCACGCAGGAAATGGGAAAGGAGACACCCAGGAAAGTGTCTCAATGGAACAACGAAATGATTTACATGTGGTAAATAAGGACATAAAGTGATGAATTACTGAGGAAAAATGAAGAGTACTGTAGAAGAAAATAAATATGGTCCCAAAAATCCATTTATAGTCATTTTCTGTAAATATTGGGGACCTGGGCATTACCCGAGTGCATGCCCTAATCTATAGGATATTTTCATGGTCAAAGAATATTCTATGTGCAAATAAATGGTTGGAGAAATTTTTAAAAGTATCAGTGCTCCTTGTTTATGGGATTACTTTGGTATAATATTCTCTTGTATTTGTAACCCCGCAGTTTTCCATGTGAGAATGATATTTGAGGAAGACTTATCTTTTCCCTTGTGGATATAGTTATAAATAACCATTGTTTTTATATGATCATTGGGTTTGAGGAAATTACATGTTATTATATTTTGGGATGAAAATGAAAGGTATGAGATAACATTTCTGATTATAATTATTTTATGGTTATTTTGAGGAATTTATATCATTTTGGTAATGTTATAAATATTGTTTTTGAAAATGGACAACATGCAGACCATGTGACAACCCTTCACGTCGGACAAATCTTTGGGAATTGAACCCACAACCAAAGTGTCATTAGTATTTATCTCCTACCACTATACTACATTGAGTCCCTAGTTAGTGTTACTAATTATTTTTAGTTAAATTATTTTATTGATCAATAATAATTTTATTTGGGTTCTTATGTATTATCAGATGAATACCATAGTATATGAAAATGATTTGGTGATTAAGTGATAAATGTTAGTTTGGAAGATGTTCTCTTTGTTGGGAACACTATATTCCCAACGAATCTAGAATACAATGGGATTTCACTTGATGAGTAATGGTGGATTTTTATCTATGTTTTTATTGTGGATTTATAGTGATTTGGGTTATTTATGGAAATGATTAACCTAAAATAGAAAATATGTGATTTGGGTAATTAATTTTAAGTATGTGACTTTAAGAGTAGTTGATATCATTTGTAGATACAATTTAATGTGGAGGAATACATAACCAAATTCTTCTATGTTTTGGGTTTCAATATTAGTTTGGATTATATTGAAGTATTTTAAAGACAATTGTTTATTGAATGGTATTTATTTAACATTGGGGTATTGTTGGTTTAATTTTAGAAATTAATATTATTGTTTCTTTCCCTAATGGAATATCCTATTGGGGGATCATCAGATCTTGTATTAACCATTTTGGTTTTGATTAATCTCTAAAGACAAGGTAAATATATAGTTTATCCTTCATGAATCATGTGATTCTATATAAGTTTATTTTAGCACATCTACTATAACCCAGTCTTCATGAATACTCATCATTTTAAAAAAATGAGTTAGTGGAGGAAATTTATTAAAGAATGAAACTCTACATAAAAATTAAGTGTATCTCTTTATTTTTTAGTCAATCTTGTAAATTAATTCTTCATCTTTATGTAATGTAACATTAAAAAAATATTTTCTGTATACTTTTCCTTCTGGGAAACTAATGACTATTTGTTCCATCACAAGTTTGTGGCTTTCTTGTTGTTAACTTTCTCTTGATCATGTTTTCTATCCCTCTCCATCCTAACTTGAGACCTAGTTTATCTTCCATATCGATGTTTTCTTACATAGAAACCTAGTATGGGTTATCTTGGGTGACCTTTGTACTTATCTTTCTTTATTTTAAGGTTATAGTTTTATTGACTCTTTTTCTGATGTGGGACTTTCAATTATATTACCATGCCCAATTTTAAAAATTTCGAGTACGAAATTATTTGAAGGAGGGGAGAATGTAACACCCCAAGCTTCCACGATACGCTTCTCTTTGAATAATACAGTAGTGAGTATTGTACGCAACTTCGAGTTCTAACACACACCATAGCCAATCAAACTAGCCATTATGAATAGTAATTCCCACTTTTTTGAAATATTATATGTTTTATCATTAAAAATGGAATTCATTTTTTGATTTGGAATATCAAAATTAGATTAGAGATAATTTATGGTATATTTCTGAAAACATTCAATTTTTGATGAATAGTGAAAAAACACTTAGTATAGTTAAAAAACGAATTTTTATTTAAATAATTATTTATTTTATTTAAATTTAATTAAGGTCAACAAAGATACATAATACCTACATAAGTTCAATTTAATTCATTGGAGTTAGTTAATAATAATTTTAGATATAAAAAAATTTTATTAAACTTTTCACTGTCTTTTACCAACCTCCTAAGATAATTTGAAAATTCACATAAAACATAATTTTACCGCTTCTGTGAGTGGAATTTCAAAAAACCCAGAGACACTATTAATAGCATAGAGTAAAACGTGGTTCAATGAGATGAAAATAATTTTTGGTGAATAGTAACTTTTTACTTTTATTTACCGCGGTTTAAAGTAAATAGGGTAATTAAGGGTAAAAATGATATTAATATTACCCTAACACATGTCCTAATTATATTGGACAAGTGTATCTAGACTAAAAACAACCTTAATAATAAAATATTATCATTTAGTTCCACATGGATTAGATTAGGACATTTATTATTATTTAATTCCAAGAAGAGTTAAAAGAGATAAAATCAATGTTTAGTAACTAAAACATTTTTAAAATAGGGTTATAAATATGATAAATTAGATAATAAATATTCATTATAAAGATAAAAATATTTTCCACTTAATCTTATTTTATTTATAATTTTTAGACATTAAATAATTTAATTTATTTATTACACAATGGTGATGCAGTAATTACCTAGTTAATAAAATATTAAAATAATTGATATTATAAATATCAAAATAAATGTAATTTGAAACTTTTTATGAATTAAAATAATATTATAGGTCAATATGATATATTAAGATTGGTTATATAAATTTTGTTCGAAGTGATAATGTTGTTATTAAATTATCAAAAACAAAATACCCAATAGTGTCAAAATTGACATAAAATAGTTTTTAAAAAAAATATTATAATATTAATTAATATTTTATTCCTAAAAATATAAGGTTTAGCCAAAAGAATTATATATTTATAGAGTTATCATTAATGGACCACTTGGGGGTCTCTTGGTGGTATATAGTAATTTTATTAACTATAAAATATAAAAATACAAAGAGACATGGTAAATGTCAAACTATTTAACTACGAGTTAAATATAAATGATAAGGTTAATATAGTGACCCAAACCTATCTAAAATCTTTTGGTTGAAAGGATTCACACCCACATTAAAATTTAAATAATAGAATTTGGTGCCATTATAAACCGAATAGGAATTTATTTTAAAATAATATTTCTAGCTTTTCCAAAGGTGCCCCTCACCCCTCTTATAGAATGGTACTCCCCCTTCTCTCTAATTTACACCTTCAACGAATTTTGGATAGGCCAAAACCAGCACAAATGTATTTCCAACTTCCATCTATTCAACCTAGAGGCCTTAGTTTGATCAGAAATCCATCCTAAGGAGCCCTTTTGATCAAATCAAACGGAAGAACCCGACGAAGAGGTAACGTTTTCACAACCCTCTTTCAAGTTCCTTCCATCTTCAACATCTTATTTGTTTGCTATTTCCTTTCTAAAATATTAAATTCAGTATCATTCATATACTTTTATGTTATTATAAATATGGTACAACCATATTCATTATTCTATCCATCCTTTGAATGACATGTCACCATACGTGCGTACGTACGGCCTACCGTCTCCACGTCGTCGTGTAATTGTTATTCAATACAGTATTGTTTGGATGGGTATAATAATGATGTTAAATTCATGTAAATAATAATTATAACATTATAATGATTCGGTATATATGATATACCACACAATTATATATGATTTTAATATCAAAATAATGATATTTTCGCTCCTGTGTACGTACGGACTACGGTCTCCATGAACACGATAAGAATCATTCCCCATTGTATCCGTACAAGTATAATTCTCATTTTTTGATTAAAAATAATGTTTAGGGACTTTATATCATTCTTCGTATGAATAAGATACATCCTATCCATAACAAACATGACTAATGTAACAAAATGTGTTAAAGAAAACGAGTAAGTTAAAACCCAAAACCATGATAATATTAAGATATTATTAACAAAGAAATGTTAAAAGATCATATATGATATTATATTAATGTATATTATTAATTTATAATTCAATAAAAATTATTCCACCATTATACACGAGGCTAACCTACCCCCGACCAAGGAAAAAGTACAAATTCAGGGGTTTCTTATCTCAGTTTTAACCCCATGAGATTTCCATTTTCACCACTTATTTATTGCACATGGCGTGTGTACTGCCCATGTATGTATTAATTATGTTATATAATTGAATTAATGGATATTAAAATCATCATTCTATGATTCTTCTTTCATGAGTGTATGTCTTGTAATTACAGAATCAATAAGGGAATTTAAATTTTCAATTCCCAGCCATTCTGCTTTACGCATACTTCAGTGATTATTTTACTCCAAGATTATGTGTGGAATCACTATTAATTTGATTATGTCGTAATTTGAACTCCCCTTTCAGTGGATATACTTTTTATACACATAATCACTCCATTGATAAATTCTCAAGTCATCGTTATGAACTTGAGAAGAGTAATTTTTACTCAATCTCCATTTGTTGAGTTAAACATCCAATTCATTGGAGTTGTTTTTACAAAAATATGTGTGAATGTCATTTGGTTGTTTTAATCTGAATATCCATTTATATTGATTGTATTTATATTTTTCGAAAATAATTATGTCGTTGATTTATCCTTAAACTAAGGATATGACCTTTATGAAAGATTTCATCTCAATTTACATTCCATTGAGACTCCTTTGTTGTTATATAGAAAATCACTTTTATATGGTTTATAAAATGTACTTTGACATAGTATATCATGAATCCCATTATTCCAATGAATTTTAAAATGTTTTTATTACCTCAATTATTTGTATTGAAGTGTCTCTATTTTGTTTAGGTACTCTATCTAAAATATAATTTTAAAATGTTTTAAATATTTATTGTTCTAAATCTTTCTCAATAATGTCCCTATATTAAAATTGGTTTTAAGGATTTACTTATATGGACAATAATGTTTTCAAATCAAAATTCCTTTTAAATGTTTCAATGTTGAATGAGACACTTTGATTCAAAAATCTATTTTAAATGGATTCTTGAAAAATTATGTTACTTTTAAATGTTTTGAAGAAAAAGGGAGATATTTCTCTTAATAGTTTGATGATTAATTTAATATATGTCAATATCCATCATTATTCTTGATTGAGGTTAATCTGATACAGTACAATCTTCTATATTGTATCGAATGAGTTATTTTTGACGGTGGATGTGCTATTTTTATACCATTCATGGTTTGTGGTTAAAGTATTGACAATTCGTATGCTAGTTTTAATACAAATGTTTATGTTATGTTTCAAACTGTTAATATGAGGAATTAGTTGGACAAAGTATGTGATGGGTGGATCCCGCTATAGCTCCTAGATGCATCGTTGGGTCTCATGAGACAAATTAGTGTCTTGGCACAAGGAGTTGACAAAATCTTATTTGTAGTCTTCGGAAAAGGCCTTGACTATGTGGTTATAGTAGTCTATCATTATGCATTCCATCATTATGAAAGTGGTTATTGATATTTCATGTGGTTATTCGACTAGTAGAATATCCACATGAATAAGTAAATGATATTATTTCATTTTATCTTTTCCATATTATGATGAAGTTCAAGTTTAAAAGGATTTTGTTTTATTTATACATTGACTTAAATATTTATGCTTATTTATTAATGTTTTTGCTATATTGTTATCCTTACTGAGCATCTGAGCTCACCCCTTTCAATGTTTTATTTTTCCCAGGATGTGAAAAGGTAATTTATGAATGACTTGCAGAGATAGTATGAGGTGATATGAAGAAAAGATGTTGTTGTAGTTTTTTTTACATTACGATGTAATGGAATACCTATGAATACATCTATTGTTTCCAAGACTAATAAAAAAATCGGCCTTTCGAGACATGATATTTTTGTGATCATGCCAATGTTATGTAATAATGCACCGACTCTGGGTAACTGGGGTCAGTGCATTACAAAAGACCTCCTCTGATACCACTTTGTAACGTTCCTGACCCGGAATCCACTAAACTGGTACTCTGAGCCTGGTAGTTACATAACCTTATGCATGCCTCCCCATATGCAAAAAGCTGCCGACTGGCAGCATGGGTCTTTGTGGTCAAGTGAGGAGACTATACACCCAATCTATCAGAGTAAGCCACAACAGAAATAAACCAATAGTGGAAACAATAATCAATAAACAAGGAACACATATAACAACTATTTCCAATAATAAATATGCAATGTCCTACTACAAGTACAGAAGTTAAAAAATACCGAAATAAAGACAACATCCAAAATCCCCAAAATGGTATCGACTCCAAGGTAGGATCCTCCACAAGGTGCTACCCATGTTTACTCAACTATCTAGGATGGACCCTTTACCTTCTCCTTACCTACAAACATGAAGTCTTCTCGGGTACCCCATAGCGGCCCTAGCAGGGTGTGAGTACAACTCAGTAGGCCACCACCAACAGTGTCTACAAAATATCCAGTATGAACAGGTAGTGCATGCAAAAGAAATGTGAATGATAATCGCCAAGTAATTATTTAAGGATCCATAAACTATTTCAGAGCCAAATCCGTTTCCACTTCCATTACCATTAATTTCACTCCAATTAACATCTATTACCTTTTCATCAAATTTCAATGGGTTAATCACATATATTATGTTACATGGGTCTATAGTCAACCATAAAATGCAAGAGGGTAAACACCTCGTTATCCGATATCACTAGGACTAACCCCCTCATAGAAACAATATCCTCACCTCGAAGCCTCATTCTGGGTGGGTGCAACAGTTAGGAGAATAGATCCTCAGTCCCCATTCCAAACTCTTGCATTTAGGTTGGAGTTTAGAGCATTAGTCTTCACTCGACCTGTGGGCGTAGATCCTCAAGTCATAACCCACGCTACCAATCCATGTGCACATGATTAAATATATATAAGTAACCATCAACCAACCATACCATTTCCATTTGACAAACACCATTCACAACAAACCACACATGAATTCACATTAAGCCTTAACCCATTAACACATTATCATTTCACATCATTTAACCATTCACTCAATTCCCATTTGTTATTCCTATCTCACTAAGCATTAAACACTAAACCCATAACCTATCCCATTATGGTCTTTAATCAGTTTACACATTAACCCATTGAACCCATTCATCATTTCCATGAATCAACCATTCAACCCATTCCAAATAAATTTTAGGTTATTGCCAAGTCTAGGTGAATCACCTAACATCTATTCCAAGTTAAACCAATCATACCAACATATTTGTCAAGGGATCTACCATTTATTACAACAAGGTCACTTGTTTAATAACAATCTCTAAGCCCGGGAAAAGCCGTCACACCCCATGGATGGACCCAATTAGGTCAAGTCATTCTCAACACATCCCACGGGGATCGCGAGGGATCCCGTTTACCATTTTTAAGCATCCTTTATACCAAAGTCATCCAGGTTGATCAAAGCTCATAAAAAGGAAACCATGAGCAATCCACACATGCATAAATCCACTATAAAACTATAGAATAACGTTATTAGACCACCTACCTAGAAAACGTTGTTGAACGCACACTCAATAGAGTCCTTAGACCACAATCCAACCAGCCATTGGAGCATCAACCTAGAACTCACCCAAATGATAGAGTTTTAAAGCTTTATAACAAGAGGGATAGAAGATACAAATCCTAAACCAAAAATAGAAGCATGGATGGGATTATCCATACCTAGAGCTTTGATCTGCATCCAACGGCACCAAAAACCCCTTAGAAACGAGGGATATTGACCTCTTGGAGCTCTTGGGAGATTTGGTTCTTTCCTAGGGTAAAGAGGGAGGAATGGAGAGGAAATCCTGTGTGGGTTCTTAAAATCCCAGTGTGGGAATTTAAAAAATTTCCCCAAATTTTAGAGGCCTCACGGTTTGAATGCATGGTTTGACAAACCATGCGCAAACCTTGCACATGGTACTGTCTAGAGGAGGAGGGGTTCCACAGTTTACCTGGGAAGGCCGCATGGTTTTCCCTGGGCATGCGCAGGCTATGCGCCCAGGCTTGTCTTGCCCAACTTTCATTTCATTCATGCCCCGAGCCCCCGAAACACCCCCAAGACCTCTCATAATTTCATAAGACATCACATGATGCTCGAAAAAAGGGATTAAACCAAAACATAACGAAAACATATCCTTCCAAAAACCGGGATCTTACACCAATTTTAGGTATACTTATCCTTCATTACTATTTTTAGAAAAAATATTGGTTTTATATGGAAACTGAGTGAGGGTGAAGTCCTATTCAGTGTACCCACCATTTATAGATTTTATCCATTCATTTATTTATACACTCTTATAAATTTTATATTTCCCCTATTAACTGGTTCTTCTATGATTTTAGAGAACACTATATTCTATGATTGAATAGTATCTAGGAAAAACAATTTATTATCACTATATATTTGTGTTATTACAATTATAGTTCCATCCAATCACAAATGTAACCTAGGTAATATCTACTCACCTCAAAAAAATTTATTTATAATAGAACCACAAATTATTTAATTGTGTTATTCATTTTGGTATCTCCAATTCATCAGTAATATTCTATGAACATTTGAAAACTATAAAGACCCATACATGACATACATGCACATTACATAAATTTTTCGAACTAATTATACATTATACAAATAGATTACAAAAGGACATATTACTTTAGGTTATTTTTAATCTTTGAACATAATATTTTAATTTGGTTAATGATCATCATCAGCACCCATAAATATCTTTTAATTTAGTAACAAAAATTAAAAAACACTCTTTACAACATGTAGAAAAGAAAATATAATAAAAATGGTGATCTAAGATGCTATATAAGGGTAAAAATAGATATATGTGAACATAATCATAAGATCATGTGAATGAAAAACATGATAATTAAAATAGAAGATCATTCCATGCATATCAGTGATCATAAACATCAATCATGTCCCATAGATCATAAGTATATGAAACAAAAATCATTAAAAAATAACGAACTTCAGTCATGGAAGCATATCATATAAAGAAAATATAGAAGTGTGGAAAACACATAATCATATACTAATTTCCATTGTCTCGAAGTCATCACATTCAAGATAATCATAGCTACTGAACATGATTTACATGTCATTCTACTCATGTATTACTGAACCAGATTTACTTATTGTTCTAGCCCAGTGTTATTGAACAAAATTATCTTTCCATTCTATTTATTAATATATAATGTCATATGAATATTTACCCATTGTATGGTAGGTAGATATATGTCCCACCCATATCATTATGAAATAATTATTACACATTCCACAAAAACATAAATCATTCATCATAGCATAACCCAAGGAATAAAGTAGGTTTTATAAAAATCCTTCCTTCATAACATAATCCATGAAAAAGAGGATTTTACAAATATAATAAATATAAAGAAACTTTTTATATAACAGGTATATTCAACCTTAACCATAACCAAATTTAAAAAATCCATCTTATATGGAAAATATTTTTGATAAAAGACTTGAAATTAATTCTTCCAGAAAGTATCCTTTCTTTTTCAGAAATGTTTTCATTTATTAAAACATCATGAAATTTTAAATGTGAAGAATTTCATTGAAAATGAGATTGAAAAAATTTAAGATAAGATTCATGGAAATACTGAATTATGAGACTGTAAAGAAATAAATTCTTGATTTATATGTAAAAAACAATGTTATCATACTTTTCCCTAAAAAGTCAAAAAGTACCACATATGGAAAATGATATATAGATTCCATCCAAACTAACTAGTAAAAATCCAAAAAATGAGTAACAATGTATTTAAAAGTCCATAATAGAACATTAAAACATTTTATGAAATAATTTTTAGGGAACATGTACATGTATGATAACTAAATCCTAATAAATATTTATGAATAAAAAATCTCGAATAATAATGAAATTGTAAAATTATCCCTTAACTTGTGTCTTGAAACTCTTCGAACTCATACATGATTCCTGTATAATAAATATAAGCTCAATATATATATATATATATATATTTAAAAAATATTATTTACACATAAGTCCATATATGGTTTGATTATGACCTTTTATTACCCACTTATTAACAATTCTATTTTATGGTTTTACTTTGGGTAAAAAAATTTAGTTTTTCACATGTGTCTTAATTTTCTATGTCATTAATCCTTGTACTTCTTTCATGATTCTTGAATTTAGTTCCTGATATAAAAATCATGTATATCAGTTGTTTTTCTATTTTAATAATCTATATCATAAAGTATTATGAAATAAAATATAATGTTCATGGAGGTGGTAAGCCGTAAGTATGCATGAATGTTGTTTAGATTTTAATTAACATGTTAAGGAATGTTTTTAATTGAAATATATATATGTATATATAATATTATTAAAGTATCAATTTTATAATATATAAGTTCAAAAATTCTATTGTTAAAGCATTATATGTATTTTGTGAACGAATCACATCACTTTGAGGGGAAATTGTCCACACTTCCTCAAACAAGAATATCTTATTAACACCAAGTTGAAAGTAAAATAGTTTGAGTTGTAAAAATGAATATGGAAGATATAATAAATAATAAATATAATATATGAAATTTATTAAAATATTTTACCCAAAAATTTCCCCCAATGTTGATGGTAAAGGAAAAAAATTAACATTCATCCTTTCAGGAGGCAGTAGTTCGTCGTACACAAAAAAAATATGTTCAATATCCATTAGATGGAGGATTGTATATGTGTAGGCCATACACATATCATGAAACATAATAATATATTTATTATATTGTTTTTCTATTTCTATAATTGAATAAATATAGTGGATGGTGTGGAGAAGCAATATACTGGAAAGGATATTGAGGGAAGATGTTACCTATTAATCGAGTAACTTGTTTTGGTTTGTGCCAAAATGAATCCTTGAGTTTTACTACTCCCAAGAAAAAGAATAAATAAATATGGTTTGAAAGATTTTATCTAATTTAACTTGATTTTGGGTGATCCAATAGAGTTGAGAGGTGTAGGGATGTTGGTAGAGATGGTGGCCTTTTATAGGAGGGAGGAAGGGCCTGTTACGAAACCCCAAAAATTATAATTTGTTGTTGAAAAGAAATACATCCAAATACATTAATAATATAACAGTTCCAATGTTGAGATGATATATGGTTGTAATATCATCAACAAATTTTTTCATGATGAATTATTATTTCAAATTAGACATTATCATTTTCATTTAAGACTTAGTTATTCTATTTCATTTTAACAAGGGTAACAACAATTTCAATATTAATAGTGTCAAATATATAATTTTATATGTAAATTAATTATTAGGTAAATAATTTAGATCATTATAGACCATATAAAAAGATATATATATTTTTTAAATGTGTTTTTATTCTTATATAATTTAATAAACCATTGTTTTAAAAAAATCATCAATAGTGTCAATGTTGATACTATTCATTTCATTCACATTTAAAAATATAAATAGTTGAAGTTATACTATAAGAAATTATTTTATTAATTATATACGGGATCTAGGAAATCTAATAAAATTAATGGGCATATTAATTAGCATGATATATATTTATATTAATATTTTAATAACATTAATTTGATATTTCTATTAATAAAATAATTACTACCTCAATATTGTGTAATTATTTAATATAAATAATTTTTATTCTAAAAATTAAAAATAAATTATTGTGATGAAACAAAATCTAAATTATTTAATAGTATTATATTTTTCCTAACTTATCTTCTATAAAATCTACCATTTAAAATGTTATAGTTATTAAATTATGAATGTGACAACCTTATCGTAAATTTAAATAAAATAATATAGCAGAAAAAATCTCTTATACAATGCTCTTAATGGAAAAAAAGAATAACCTAGATAATTATAGTCTTTAGATAATCGAGCAATAATATATGGGTAGGTGGTTTGGTATTACAATGGTTATAATTATTTTAATATACATATTTTTATTTACATTCCATCAATTAAACAATTTTTTCATCATCATCGTATAAGAATTTAATATAATTATTATAAATAAAAAATTTAAAATAAATGACCAAGATATTTATAATATCATTTTATTTCTGGAGACAATTTATTAATGATTTTTTCTACGATTTATCACTACATGAAATTTATTCTATTTTTAATATATAATATTGTGTCATATTGTCATTTTATATTATTTTATTAATACATATATCATTTTTAGGAAAGAATCCATTAAATGATTCAATTACAATACATAAGTGTTATGGGTAGACTATTATTTATCAAATAGGACGTTGTAAGGTATTATGGTAATTTCATTGTCCTTATCATGTCATTATCACCCTAAATTACCTAATTTAAAAATAACCATGGTAAATAAAAATTACCAAACATTCAATTCATAAAATCAAAAAAAATAAAAGGGGCCAATTTACATAATATAGACCCACAAATTCTTAATATGGAATATATTTTTCAAAAAAAATTAAACATAGAATTTGTAGTAATTAAATAAATGTTATTCACATTTTTGTAATGAAAAACATGTTTTTTAAAATTTATAACATTGCAATAGATTTAAATGTTTCAACATAAAAATTCAATGTAATATTAATGAAAATAAAATAAATTATATTAAATGAAAAAAACAATACAATTTATACTTTATATAAAATAAAAAATTTAATTTAACCATTTAAATTATATTGATAAAAAATTTGTGTTAAAGTCCTGGATCTCCATGATTTTTTTTTATATATGGGAATTTTACAAGTCCTCGAAAATTGACGTCACCTGATTTCATGTCCGAAGTGCCTGGAATAAATTTCTAAACTTTTGTTCATGTACATTCAGTAAACCTGTGAGCGTGTTTTTCTAACATTTTAACCGATGCCCGAAATTGATATTTGATGGCACCGTTGAACTCGCAATGCTGATATTCGCTTACGAATACTATCACATTGACGACAGTTCGTCATGGGTGAATGATGATTTTTGGGTTTTTCATGGAAATAATAAAATAAAATAAACACATTTTTTATTTTAATTTGTTGTAATCGCACTCCATGTGGATGTTCAGAGGTGGGGTAAAACAAAACTAAACCTCCTCTTCATGTTTTATTGTGGTGGGGACCCTACGAGATCTCAAAACCTCCCTAATTGAATTTAGGGATAGGGACCACCAAACCCCTACTGATAGAGGGAGAGGAAACCACTCAACCCCCCTCTTTAATGTGGAAGAGCCTCTCGAGCTTCCTCTACATTAAATATTCCACCCCACCTTAATTAATTTTTACAACCAATGTGATTCATTATCTCATTTTGAATTTGTGCCAATGATTAAAGTTAGTGGAAAATTCATCAGTTCACCATTTTCAATTTGGAGAAGCCATTGGAGAAAATCTATCCCACGAAGAACGCATTCTTCCATGATGAACGCTCCGCCAACGAAGAACGCCGACCTCGACATCGAGCTTCTTCATCAGGACTTCTTCCTACGTAGGATGTTATCACCTATGACGAATCGACGTCCATATTTTCCCAATGATGTTGTCTTCTCCCTAGTAATCTTCGTCGACGTATCAACCTGAGGTTGGGGTTTAATGTTGTATGATTATCACTTCACAAGTACAACTCATCTATTTCTTTTGTAGGTTGGGAAGAATCTTTATGGGATGGTTTGATGAGCTTTATTCTTGAGAACCACTTGTTACTCTTCTAATTGGGAGAGAGCATACAAAACTAACATGGCATGTCCTCTCCGTAACCCTTGTATTGATTTGCGGTGTTATTCGAAACAAAGGAAGGTAATGAAGGCAATGGTGCTGCAACCCACAACCTCGGCAACCTGCGCCACCCCCACGGCGCTACGACCATCTAGCTGAACTAGTCTCAAGTCGTGCCATGCCCCGGCCACATTATTCCCCGACCATGATAGCCCTGGATGCACCGCACCCCGGTCACCCTCGCCTCCTGGAAGTTTTTTCCCTGGCCATGCCATCCGCCAGTCGTGCCTCCCCGACCGCTTTGGCCCCCCAACCGACCCGTCCCCGGCCCCCCGGGCCATGGAACCCTGGTCGTGCCCCCACAACCCTCTGAACTGAACCGGCCCAGTGCCCTAGGGCGAGTAGCTCTCGTAGAGCCCTCCGGGATGAGCCGCCCACTTGGCGCCCTCTAGGCTGAAGCACCCTCGTGCTGACCTGTGGCCGGTCCGCGTCGACCCACGGTTGGTCCGCACCCTCGGGCCCGGATTGCGCCCTCACCTCTCTATGCGGCCTCTCATGATCTGCTGGTCCAGCCCCAGTGGGCCGGAGAGAACCCAATGGCTAGCCTGCCAAATGGGACGGGTCGACCCGAACTGGGTCGGTCTGGCTTGGTCGGACCGGACTCAAGACCACTATGACCTATTTAGGCTTCATCGGCCATATCTTTGGCACCACATGACCATCTGATTAACTATCACAAGCACTAGAAATCATGGATCATAGTCATCCCTTTGATTATACCCCCACTATGATTTTGTTTGAATGGTGAGGTAGGATTGAGCACGAATCCAACCGGGTCCCCAGGAATAAAAGGCTTATAACTCACAGACCATGAGCCCGATTGATGCATTTTCTATTACGTTGAGACCCCTATGAGATGGCAGACCTTCAAGATAATTCTTTTTCATAATTAGTGATAGTTTTTGTATTCACCTATCACTTGTGAAGTGATTTCCCCAAGCGTGATACGTACAGAATCATGTGACTTGTTGGGACATCATGACTGCTTACCATTTCGACTTGAAGTTACTCGACTAGACCAGTGGTGAGTGCCTTGGTGACACGGCGGACCCACGATGGGGAGCACCATTGTGAGGTGGAAGACCCATGGTGGGGAGTGTCGTGGTGACGTAGTAGACCCACGGTACTCGACAGGTGGAGTACCTTAGCAATAAAAAGTTAGTGGGAAGTACCTATGTGTGACACAGCAGGCCCGCTATACTCGATAAAGGAGGAGTTCTCCAGTAGCCGAGGTGTTCGACAATATGAATGGGGATGATACTTGAAACTATGCTAAGAATAAATCCTGGTTTGAGAAGAGTTAGTATCTCTATGTTTTCATCACAATTGAGATGGATTACATGATGACTTAGGTATATGTATGGGAATATACCAAAGTGGGGTTATCTGTTGATTTCATACTTTGTGGTTTATCCATGGTGTATTTGGTGAGACGTTGAGGGACTCGGGGTCGCTACTGAGTATTTTTATTCTCACCCTTACATGGGAATTGCCTGCACCTTGTTGTGTTGGATGTAGATGACGAACATCACTGACTAAGGCTCACAGTACCGGGACTGGATGGTTCCTAGAGGAGGTCTTTACAACGAGTCGGTACATAGTGGATACGGATGAACGTGGTGTTATGAAGAGTCAATCTGTACCTGCGCTTCCGGTAGGAACCTTATAGGAGGATCCAATTGTTGTCTTTCTCTTTCTTCAGTTTTATTGCATCACAGTTTTACTTTTACATTCCATTTGGGCTTGTATACTAGCCCTATTTTACTTTTTGTGCTCACCTGTTTACTATACAGTTGACTTGCGTTCGTATCATGATGAGTGTTTGGTTGCTTGTGTTTAAATGATATGAAGTCAATGACATCCATGTCTTATGGAATATTCCTTTGGTTCTATTCACCAGCCCCAATCCTATACAAGGCGGGAATGCAGTTGTCATGACACGGGCCCTGGGGGGTGGGTCATGAAAAATTGGTATCAGAGGAGTCGGTTCTACCGCAAATCTATGATTCTGATATTTTCTACGACGCAATGTTTTTAAAGGGTAATGAGTGTGGTTCTCTGTTCAGGGAGTCCATTGTCGGTGTGGCGGCCGGCATATCCATACACTAGGACCCTGACTTCTGATTTCAGACTCAGTTCATGAAAAAACTAATTGCGTGTGTGGTTTCATGTGTTTTCATTGTGATTTGTTAACTTAGCTCACCAGGTCAGCTCACAAGGTTAACTTTTTGACCTTGTTGCATATAATTGTTTTCAGGATGCCTCCATGTAGACAATTAGTTAGAGTCTTGAGAGTTGTACATACTGATATCCCACCGAGCGAGAAGGCCTCGGTGCAGGTCCCTTTTCCAGTAGTGGCACTAGTAGAGGAACCAACAGTAATATTACCCATTGGGCCACTGATTCCACCATCCCCAGTAGAAGACAATGCATGTTTCTTGAGTGTGTTTCACAAGTTCCTGCACCAGTGGAAACTGAGTTTTAGTGGAGAGACGGACTCATAGATGGTGGAGGATTGGCTGGAGGCTGTAGTAAGAATTTTCAACTGGTACGGACACCAGCAAACCTCAGGGTGATTCTTACCTACAGCTGTCTACATGCAGTAGTAGGAAGATGGTGGAGTTTCGTGCTCTAGGTTCACGATGAGGTGACTCTTTGCTGGGATGACATTGATATCCTATTTCAGGCAGATTTTGTTCTAGAAACTCTTCACGCAGTGCGCATTCAGGAGCTACTTCATCTGTAGTAGGTCAGCATGACAGTGGATCAGTACTCAGTGAGGTTCATAGACCTCTCATACTACTGCATAGATATGGTTCGAGATCCTTTATTCAGGGCCCAGAACTTCAAGAAAGGGCTCAGGATGGAGATCAGGGATTCTATGATCTCACGTAGCATCCCGAAGATGGAAGGAGTGTTAGAGTGAGACCTCTTAGTGGAGAGTTTCCTTACTGAGTAGTCTCCAGCTGCAAGACCCAACACTAGTCATCACGTGGAGGAGTCTTAAATATCAGGCAGAAAATAGACATCATAGAGGTACAAGAGGACCAGACCTATGGTTGGACAACCTCATGACTCAGGGTCAGTTGTGTAGGGCACTGGATAAAGGGCCAGACATTCAAGGAGCAGGAAGTGTTACCAATGCGGCGAGCAGGGTCACATGGCTCGTGACTGTCCGACCTGCCATACAAATGATCATTAGATGGTCGAAATACCACCTAGGCAGAGACAAAGGTTTGACTGAGGAGGTCGGCAGGGAGAAGGAGGACGTGGCAGAAGAGCTGGCCATGCAGCAGGTAGTGGGTGATGATTCGATATATTACCACCACCACCACTAGGAGGTCCACCCCTACCATAGGAAGCAGGAAGACATTAGAGATCGCAACTCCAGGAAGCTAAGTCTTATGATCATGGCTCTCCAGAGATGATTCGATGTACAATCTGTGTCTACTCCACCATAGATTCAGTACTTATTGAAACATGTTCCAGTCATTCTTTTTTTTCACTACCCTCGTTCAGAGCTCAGATATTCCGACGAATCCATTGGTTCGATCTTTATGGCTAGAGACTTCTATGGTAGCAGATTCGACGATGGGTCACTGGTGCCGAACGTGTGAGCATACTCTAGGAGGCAAGAGATTCAGTTGGGATCTCCTAGTAGCAGCGTTGAGGTCATACGATGTCATCCTGGGTATGGAATGGATATCTATATTCCATGATCTTAATGACTGTATTAGGTGAAAATTGTGGTGTGTCTGCATGATTGGGACCATGTTTACCTTCACCGGTGAGAAGGGAGGCTTTGTAGCAAAGGATGGACTTACCCAGAGGAGAGTGCAGTATATCACTAATCAGTTGGCTAGCCTTACCCTCAGAGTGGTTGATGTAGAGAGTATGATTTATCCTATAGTTGTGGACAAGTACACAAATTTCTTCTCTAATGATGTTCAGGGTCTACCTCCACGCAGAGAGGAGGAATTTTACATTGACTTGTACCCCGATACGACACTGATATCTACGGAAATGTATCAGCTGGCTCCCACGGAGCTTTGTTAGTTTCGAGTATAACTAGAGGACTTTCAGGGGAAGGGATTAATCTGACACAGTGATTCACCTTGGGCAGCCCAGATTCTATTTTCCAAGAATGAGGATCGGATCTTGAGACTTTGTGTCGACTATCAGCACCTGAACCAGGTGACCATTAAGAACAAGTACCCACTCTTGAGGATTGAAGACCTCTTTGACCAGCTGAAGGGAGCACAATGGTTCTCGAAGATAGACCTCAGATCAGGCTATCACCAGCTCAGAGCGAGAGATGAGGAAGTGCAGAAGACAACATTCTAGTGTCAGTACGACCATAATGAGATCTTTATATTCCATTAAGAAAGACTAATGCTCCAGTAGTGTTCATGGGATGCATGAACAAGATATTTTAGTCATACCTTGATTTATTTGTCATAGACTTCATCAATGACATTTTTATCTACTCGACTGCTGAGGAGGATCATGCCTACCATTTGCAAGTAGTACTGGACACACTCCGAGAGCACCAACTTTATGGTAAGCTCTAGAAGTTCCAGTTTTGGATCCGAGAGGTTTCATTTTTGTGACATGTCATATCGGTAGCTGGATTTACAGTGGATCCAGCAATGATTGACTTGGTAATTGTTTGGGATCCACCTAGGATTGTGACAAAGGTGCAGAGTTTCCTGGGTTTGGCTAGATATTATCGGAGATTTGTGCCAGGTTTCTCCAGAGTTGCAGCACCACTATCATCCTTGACAGAGTAGGGGAAACCCTTTGTGTGGTCGGAGAGATTCTAGTAGAGATTTTAGGGGTTGAGGCAAAGGCTAACTATTTCCCCTATATTGAGGTTTCCAGTGGAGGGCATAGGGTACGCATTCTACTGCGACGCATCAGTGACCAGAATCAGATATGTCCGGATGCATGAGAGAGAAGTGATCACATATGGTCGTCGATAGCTAAGGAAACATTAGAAAAACTACGCAACCCATGACCATGAGATATAAGAAGTGGAATCCTATTTGAAGATGTGGCGACACTATCTATGTAGAGACCCGTGGCTTATCGTACATTGACATTACATTACTTTTGCGGAATACTTAGTACATAACAAAAACACACACACAAGGATCGTAATAGTTTAGTGTCTTTGGAAACTCAGAACGTAATCTTCTAATCGTGGTGAAAGATCTTCAATATCTCCCATAAAGATCTTCCCTTTTTTTACCTATAAACCTTTCTTTATATCCTGGGGAAAAGAAAACATAAAAGGGTGAGCTCAAATGCTCAGTAAGGGTAAACAAAATAAATATCAATCACATCATATACATAAGAACATAGCTTTTTGGAAATCTTAACCTGCAAAAGAGCTCATAATATCATAACATGGGATAAATCATAGAAGTGAAAATGAGATCCCCATAATCATAACATGAAACTTGAAACTTTGTGGCATGCACACATAATCATGGAAAATCATTTCTTGTTAGTCATGACTCATTGCCAAGACTATCTTAGTGGACAAAGTCCCTTTCTGAACCGAGTTCACTCCTCGTTTCAGTCCTGTATCACTGAACCGAAATAACCTTCCGTTCCAGCCATGTCTATCTCATGAGATATAAAATCATTACCCAATGCATTGGAGGGAGATATAGGACCCACCCATCTTATAATTAATCCTTTCTTATGTGTGCCACATAATCATAAACCATACATCATAGCGTAACCCATGTAATAAAAATGGGATTCTTAAACAACATGAAATCATAAAACAATTCATATAAGGTAAAGGAATTCATAAAAATATTTCCATCACAAAATAATCAAATCCATGTAATAATAGGGATAAAAACAGAACCCTTTGTTATCTTAGATGGAAAATAATTTTGATAAAACACTTGAACTCCATTCTTGAGGAAAATATCCATTCAAAAACATTTTTCCTTTCTTAACATGTCATACAACTTTAAACTAAAAGAAGTTGATTAAAAATAAACTTGAAAACTTGTAAAGGAAGCTTCTTGGAAATAATGTTTTAAAAATCCATTCTTGCCGTATAAGTTAAAAAAAACATTCTTCTCGTACTTTTGTCGGAAAAGTCAAAAAGTACCTCGTACGAAAAATGACAAAAGATTCATTTCATACATATTACTAAAAACTCACCGAAGGGTAAAAATGGATTTAAACAATTGTAGGTGGATGGAAATAATATTACATATTGAGGAAACATGGATTTGGATGATAAAATACACCCTAGTAAATGCCAAAGTATAAACAATCTCGGATAAAAATGAGATTGTGATATTTCCCTTACCTTAGGTCCGATTTGCTTTGTAAGTGTCCGAACCTCCTGTATAATGATTTAAATCATGTTATTGACTTATTACAGAATCATATTCATTGTTATGATATCATATATGGTTCACTTATGACATTATATTACCCGTTCTTTTGTAAATTCCATGTTAAAGAAGCGTTTTGGGTAAAATCGTTTCATTTATCGTAGGTGTTTTGACTTGTTGTTCTTGACATCATTATTAATTATTTCATGATTTACTTACTTCCAGAATATAAAATATGATTTATATATCATATATATTCAGTATATATATATATATATAATAGGTAGATAAATAAAATGAAAAACACCGTTCATGGAGACGGTAGTCCGTACGTACGCATGAACGCTGTTTTCCTTTCCTTATTGTCTTCAAATGGAAGTAAGTAGATGACATACATATGTATATATATACATAAATCCAGTAGCTTTATAATGTCATATATTTCATTATTATTTCTTATATATACATTATAATCATTCTTAAATGTTTAACATGGAGAATGAATCTCATCGCGTCGTGGAGACGGTATTCCGTACGTATGCACGAGCGATGATATCATTTCTATAAATATTGAATTGAATTGGAGTGGATTATACAATATATCAGAATCAATATGATGTTGTAATAACTATGTATAGTTATTCTTTACACCATTATACCCATCCATGTAAGGTGGTGGTGGAAAATAGATTACACCACGGCGTGGAGACGGTATTCCGTACGTACGCACGCGCGGTGATTTCTTTTTCCGTAGGATGGATAGATGGTGAAATAGGGTTGTTTCATACTTATAATAACATATCAGTATATGAGTGATACTGATGTTATTACTTCATAATGAAACAACCTAAGAAGAAGAAGTGGAAGAAGAAATAAAGATGAAAGAATTGGTAACAGTAATTACCTCTTCTTTGAAGTGCCTCTTTGAGACCTCCTCTTAGGGCACTAAAATTGGTCTTTGAGGAAGACCAGAACCTCTAGGATGTTGCTAGGGAAGTGGAGAGGAGAAATTGGCAGGGGTTGGCCGAGCTTGAGTGCTCAAATTGGTGTGAGGAGGAGGGGGAGGAGGTGTCCTTTTATAGGGGAGGAGAGGGGCACCTTAGGAATATCTCAAAATATTATTTTATATTAAAGTTAAAAATCGGTTTATAATGGTTCCAAAGGGTCTTATTTCGAAGATAAAGTGGGGATGGGTCGAAATCCTATCAACCAATAGGATTTAGACAAGTTTAGGGTATTATTTTAACCTTATCAATTAGATTTAACTCTATGTTAAATAATTTAACTTTTACCGTGTCTTTTTGTTTTCTTTCACTATATGGTTAATAAACTTACTATAACATGCCAAACGAACCCCAAATTGTATATTATTAATACATATATCCTTATCTAAGTCATTTGGCCGAACCTTAGATTTTTAGGAATAAAATAACAATTAATAATATAATATTTGATTTAAAAACTATTTTGTGTCAATTTTGACACTATTTGATATATGATTTTTGTGAAAGTCATAACAGGATTATATGTTCGAACCAAGTTTATTAAATCAACACTAATATATCATAGTAACCTATAAAATTAGTGGAATTCATAAAAAGTCTTAAATTACATTTATTTTGGTATTTATATTATCAATTATGTCAATATTTCATTAATAAGATAATTACTGCATCATCTTTGTGTCTTAAATAAATTATATTATTTGTTGTCTAAAAATTACAAATAAAATACCATCATATAGGAAATCTTTTTATCTTTCTAATTAATATTTATAGTCTAATTTATCTTATGTATAACCCCATATTAAAAATTATTTACTTATTAAACTTTGATTTTAACGATTTTAACCCTTCTTTAAATAAATTAATAATAAATGTCCTAATCTAATCCAAGTGGGTCTAAATGGTCATATTTTATTCCTAAGTTTGTTTTTGGTCGAATTACATTTGTCCAATAGAATTAGGACATGTGTTAAGGTAATATTAATATCATATTTACCCTTAGTTACCCTATTTACTATTAACCGTGGTAAAAAAAGTAAAAAGTTACTATTCACCAAAAAATTATTTTCATCTCATTGAACCACATTTTAGTCCTTGATATTAACCGTGTCTCTCGGATTTTCGAAATTCCATTCACAGAAGCGGTAAAATTAAGTTTTATGCAAAATTCAGTTTTTAACCTACCACTTAGTAGTTTCACTATTCATCAAAAATTGATGTTTTTCAGAACAATGCCAAAATTTCATCCCAAGCAATATTTCATATTCCGAATTCAAAAATGAAGTCTATTTTACCAAATTCATAACATAAAAGTTGCATTAAATAATTTTATAATTAAATCCCGCTGTTAAAACAAATAGCGTGTTTTTAAGAAACAATATCTATCAAAAGATTGACACTTGTTTATGTCTAGTTTAAATGTGAAATTATATCCAATGACCAACATTGTATTAAATTGTAAAAATATATTCTAAATATACTTTAAAACCACTCAAATTAATAATTTATAACTATTAATTATTTCCATTGAAAAAGTTGTTTTTAATTAAAATTTAGTAATTTTCACTATTCATCAGAATATGAAAGTTATCCGAAAAGTACCAAAATTTCACCTTAGGCTAAATTCGATACTCCGAATCCAAAAATGAAGTCCATTTTGAGAGTTGAAATTTCTAAAATTTAAAAGGTGGTTATTACTATTCATAACGTCTTGTTTTAATAATATTTTAATAGCATATCATTGTTTCGTGAAACTCAGGATTACGTACCACACACGCTATCGAGGAAGGTTGTGATTGCGTGTAATGCAAGGCAAGTCAAGGATGCGTGTTGTGCAAGCTCCTTTTGGTATAGCGTATAACACAAGACATTAGTAAAATAAAAAAGAATATTTTTCATAAAATCTCGGGCTGTTACATTCTACCCCCCTTAAAATGAATTTCGCCCTCGAAATTCTTCGGGGTTATAAATGGTTTACTATTCGAAAGTTTCTTTAATAGAAACCCACATCGTAAAAGGGAATACCAAAACTTGGCTTTAAAAACTAAAGTATGAAATGTAACGATTACCCAAATAAACTAATCACTGGGTTTCCACATAGGTGAAAATATGGATATGGAAGAGAAATCTAACCATCATGTTCTGATGGAGAGTGGTAGAGAACATGGCTATGGAAAAGCCAGTAATCACAATCCATAAATTTGTGACGATATAAGGTACCATCTGATTCATCAGGTATAAGAGAACTAGGACAACATTTTTGGTTTTCAAGATCATTTCCCGAAAGTTAAAGAATTTGAATTAGAATAAATACTTACTTTATTTTGGTACAATCTCACTGTTGTTCGTGCCTTTAACAATTTCCACTTCATCTCTTAAATAAATGAAGTTGAATTTGTTATTCATGAAGTGTTAGCAGATCATGTGATAGAATGACGAGTCATTCCATCTGTCTCAAACAAAAGGTTAGTAAAAATTACATAAGTCGATCTATAGTGAGATTAATCACATATGGTTTCTAAAATGGACTTATACTTCATATATCATACTGCTTAATATAATAAAACTAGTTTCTACTAAACAGAGACTTCCTGTAGGTTAGTGGTAGGCGATAAAGGCCAGTCGCACTTCGATTGTGGGTTCGATTCCTACAGCCTTGTCCGAAGCGATGGGTTGTCGCCCGTCCTGCAGGTTGCCCCTTTTTCTAAAACTACGTTACTATAACATCCCATCTTCTATCCTTAAATAATACTAACTTATGTCCAACATAATCCAGTCTAATCTTTAGGCTTATAAATAATACTGCAGTCCACTCTCATAATATAGTGACATCGATTACCAGAGATTTAATACTGTCGTTGATCCCCACATATCATAAGATATGTCTTCTTGGTCACATTCCAAACATTCAAAGTCCTTAATCGTGTATTCTCTTGAATACCTTAGTGAAAACATGAGTGCAGTTAAAAGTTAACACTTTCCACATACCAAAATCCTCAAAATTCTATATACTCAAACCATGATATCACTTAGTCCTTATATGAATCATGAGCTCATGAATACTATCAAACATTTAATTTTCTCCTTATCCCTTCATTATGCGCATATCATCTACATTCCAAAAATATCTGAATAACCTTTCATGGATACTGGTAACATTAATCATACACTTTCAAAACACAAGGAAAGACAACAGTGTAACAATCCATAGATGTCTCTTTATTCCAAAATTAAACATGATAAACATTTAATCATTCCACTACATTCTCAAACCATTGACCGAGCTTCAAAAATTCTTTCATCCCACATATCATTTGTAGTCTCTTCATCATCATCCACATAAATACTACCCATATGACCATACTGATTCTCTTCATGAGTCTTTCCCTTAGGGCATTTGTTTGCATAATGCCCATACATTCCACATTTAAAACACTTAACCATTTTTGATGTCGTAGCAATACCATTATCCTCATCCATGGTTTTAACCGACCCTTTTCCTTTGCACTTACTTGCTTTGTGTCCTTCTTTTCCACACCCAAAGCATCTTCCAGTTCCCTTGAAACATTCTCCTTGATGCCTCTTCCCACATGATTTACATAGGGGAAATTGAACATTCTTTCCTCTATGATCATCATGGAACTCCATCTTTCTCTTATTAGTCGAGTCAGGAAACTTACCAAATTTTACTTTATTGATCATGTTGTGAGATTGCTGATTCGGCATAATAATGATGTTTGGACATCCAAATCCCATTTCATTTGGTAGCTCATGAAGAATATCATTCCATTTTCCATCATATCCTCCATTATTGTGAATCATCTTGTTTCCAGCCATTTTCTAAAACCCAAACAGAATAGTGTTAGATGCAAAAATCATAATAAAGGGGGAGTAACTTAAATATCTATCATCTTTGGTTTAATCTAATATCGTTACCATAGTCCTAGAACTATATCCTATACATATACTTATCCTTAGGGGCATCCCTAGAACTACCTTAGAAATATCTCTAGGGATCTCACTAACGTTTTCGCATCCTAGTTTCCAAAGGTTGACTAAACCTTTCCTCTGATACCAACTGTAGAGACCCGTAGCTTATCGTACATTGACATTACATTACTTTTGCGGAATACTTAGTACATAACAAAAACACACACACAAGGATCGTAATAGTTTAGTGTCTTTGGAAACTCGGAACGTAATCTTCTTATCGTGGTGAAAGATCTTCAATATCTCCCATAAAGATCTTCCCTTTTTTACCTATAAACCTTTCTTTATATCCTGGGGAAAAGAAAACATAAAAGGGTGAGCTCAAATGCTCAGTAAGGGTAAACAAAATAAATATCAATCACATCATATACATAAGAACATAGCTTTTTGGAAATCTTAACCTGCAAAAGAGCTCATAATATCATAACATGGGATAAATCATAGAAGTGAAAATGAGATCCCCATAATCATAACATGAAACTTGAAACTTTGTGGCATGCACACATAATCATGGAAAATCATTTCTTGTTAGTCATGACTCATTTCCAAGACTATCTTAGTGGACAAAGTCCATTTATGAACCGAGTTCACTCCTCGTTTCAGTCCTGTATCACTGAACCGAAATAACCTTCCGTTCCAGCCATGTCTATCTCATGAGATATAAAATCATTACCCAATGCATTGGAGGGAGATATAGGTCCCACCCATCTTATAATTAATCCTTTCTTATGTGTGCCACATAATCATAAACCATACATCATAGCGTAACCCATGTAATAAAAATGGGATTCTTAAACAACATGACATCATAAAACAATTCATATAAGGTAAAGGAATTCATAAAAATATTTCCATCACAACATAATCAAATCCATGTAATAATAGGAATAAAAACAGAACCCTTTATTATCTTAGATTGAAAATAATTTTGATAAAACACTTGAACTCCATTCTTGAGGAAAATATCCTTTCTTTTTCAAAAACATTTTTCCTTTCTTAACATGTCATACAACTTTAAACTAAAAGAAGTTGATTAAAAATAAACTTGAAAACTTGTAAAGGAAGCTTCTTGGAAATAATGTTTTAAAAATCCATTCTTGCCGTATAAGTTAAAAAAAACATTCTTCTCGTACTTTTGTCGGAAAAGTCAAAAAGTACCTCGTACGAAAAACGACAAAAGATTCATTTCATACATATTACTAAAAACTCACCGAAGGGTAAAAATGGATTTAAACAATTGTAGGTGGATGGAAATAATATTACATATTGAGGAAACATGGATTTGGATGATAAAATACAGCCCAGTAAATGCCAAAGTATAAACAATCTCGGATAAAAATGAGATTGTGATATTTCCCTTACCTTAGGTCCGATTTGCTTTGTAAGTGTCCGAACCTCCTGTATAATGATTTAAATCATGTTATTGACTTATTACAGAATCATATTCATTGTTATGATATCATATATGGTTCACTTATGACATTATATTACCCGTTCTTTTGTAAATTCCATGTTAAAGAAGCGTTTTGGGTAAAATCGTTTCATTTATCGTAGGTGTTTTGACTTGTTGTTCTTGACATCATTATTATTTATATCATGATTTACTTACTTCCAGAATATAACATATGATTTATATATCATATATATTCAGTATATATATATATATATAATAGGTAGATAAATAAAATGAAAAACACCGTTCATGGAGACGGTAGTCCGTACGTACGCATGAACGCTGTTTTCCTTTCCTTATTGTCTTGAAATGGAAGTAAGTAGATGACATACATATGTATATATATACATAAATCCAGTAGCTTTATAATGTCATATATTTCATTATTATTTCTTATATATACATTATAATCATTCTTAAATGGTTAACATGGAGAATGAATCTCATCGCGTCGTGGAGACGGTATTCTGTACGTATGCACGAGTGATGATATCATTTCTATAAATATTGAATTGAATTGGAGTGGATTATACAATATATCAGAATCAATATGATGTTGTAATAACTATGTATAGTTATTCTTTACACCATTATACCCATCCATGTAGGGTGGTGGTGGAAAATAGATTACACCACGGCGTGGAGACGGTATTCCGTACGTACGCACGCGCGGTGATTTCTTTTTCCGTAGGATGGATAGATGGTGAAATAGGGTTGTTTCATACTTATAATAACATATCAGTATATGAGTGATACTGATTTTATTACTTCATAATGAAACAACCTAAGAATAAGAAGTGGAAGAAGAAATAAAGATGAAAGAATTGGTAACAGTAATTACCTCTTCTTTGAAGTGCCTCTTTGAGACCTCCTCTTAGGGAACTAAAATTGGTCTTTGAGGAAGACCAGAACCTCTAGGATGTTTCTAGGGAAGTGGAGAGGAGAAATTGGCAGGGGTTGGCCGAGCTTGAGTGCTCAAATTGGTGTGAGGAGGAGGGGGAGGAGGTGTCCTTTTATAGGGGAGGAGAGGGGCACCTTAGGAATATCTCAAAATATTATTTTATATTAAAGTCAAAAACGGTTTATAATGGTTCCAAAGGGTCTTATTTAGAAGCTAAAGTGGGGATGGGTCGAAATCCTATCAACCAATATGATTTAGACAAGTTTAGGGTATTATTTTAACCTTATCAATTAGATTTAACTCTAAGTTAAATAATTTAACTTTTACCGTGTCTTTTTGTTTTCTTTCACTATATGGTTAATAAACTTACTATAACATGCCAAACGAACCCCAAATTGTATATTATTAATACATATATCCTTATCTAAGTCATTTGGCCGAACCTTAGATTTTTAGGAATAAAATAATAATTAATAATATAATATTTGATTTAAAAACTATTTTGTGTCAATTTTGACACTATTTGATATATGATTTTTGTGAAAGTCATAACAGAATTATATGTTCGAACCAAGTTTATTAAATCAACACTAATATATCATAGTAACCTATAAAATTAGTGGAATTCATAAAAAGTCTTAAATTACATTTATTTTGGTATTTATATTATCAATTATGTCAATATTTCATTAATAAGATAATTACTGCACCATCTTTGTGTCATAAATAAATTATATTATTTGTTGTCTAAAAATTACAAATAAAATACCATCATGTAGGAAATCATTTTAGATTTCTAATGAATATTTATAGTCTAATTTATCTTATGTATAACCCCATATTAAAAATGATTTACTTATTAAACTTTGATTTTAACTATTTTAACCCTTCTTTAAATAAATTAATAATAAATGTCCTAATCTAATCCAAGTGGGCCTAAATGGTCATATTTTATTCCTAAGTTTGTTTTTGGTCGAATTACACTTGTCCAATAGAATTAGGACATGTGTTAGGGTAATATTAATATCATATTTACCCTTAGTTACCCTATTTACTATTAACCGTGGTAAAAAAAGTAAAAAGTTACTATTCACCAAAAAATTATTTTCATCTCATTGAACCACATTTTAGTCCTTGATATTAACCGTGTCTCTCGGATTTTCGAAATTCCATTCACAGAAGCAGTAAAATTAATTTTTATGCAAAATTCAGTTTTTAACCTACCACTTAGTAGTTTCACTATTCATCAAAAATTGATGTTTTTCAGAACAATGCCAAAATTTCATCCCAAGCTATATTTCATATTCCGAATTCAAAAATGAAGTCTATTTTACCAAATTCATAACATAAAAGTTGCATTAATTAATTTTATAATTAAATCCCGCTGTTAAAACAAATAGCGTGTTTTTAAGAAACAATATCTATCAAAAGATTGACACTTGTTTATGTCTAGTTTAAATGTGAAATTACATCAAATGACCAACATTGTATTAAATTGTAAAAATATATTCTAAATATACTTTAAAACCACTCAAATTAATAATTTATAACTATTAATTATTTCCATTGAAAAAGTTGTTTTTAATTAAAATTTAGTAATTTTCACTATTCATCAGAATATGAAAGTTATCCGAAAAGTACCAAAATTTAACCTTAGGCTAAATTCGATACTCCGAATCCAAAAATGAAGTCCATTTTGAGAGTTAAAATTTCTAAAATTTAAAAGGTGGTTATTACTATTCATAACGGCTAGTTTTAATAATATTTTAATAGCATATCATTGTTTCGTGAAACTCAGGATTACGTACCACACACGCTATCGAGGAAGGTTGCGATTGCGTGTAATGCAAGGCAAGTCAAGGATGCGTGTTGTGCAAGCTCCTTTTGGTGTAGCGTATAACACAAGACATTAGTAAAATAAAAAAGAATATTTTTCATAAAATCTCGGGCTGTTACATTCTACCCCCCTTAAAATAAATTTCGCCCTCGAAATTCGTCGGGGTTATAAATGGTTTACTATTCGAAAGTTTCTTTAATAGAAACCCACATCGTAAAAGGGAATACCAAAACTTGGCTTTAAAAACTAAAGTATGAAATGTAACTATTACCCAAATAAACTAATCACTGGGATTCCACATAGGTGAAAATATGGATATGGAAGAGAAATCTAACCATCATGTTCTGATGGAGAGTGGTAGAGAACATGTCTATGGAAAAGCCAGTAATCACAATCCATAAATTTGTGACGATCTAAGGTACCATCTGATTCATCAGGTATAAGAGAACTAGGACAACATTTTTGGTTTTCAAGATCATTTCCCTAAAGTTAAAGAATTTGAATTAGAATAAATACTTACTTTATTTTGGTACAATCTCACTGTTGTTCGTGCCTTTAACAATTTCCACTTCATCTCTTAAATAAATGAAGTTGAATTTGTTATTCGTGAAGTGTTAGCAGATCATGTGATAGAATGACGAGTCATTCCATCTGTCTCAAACAAAAGGTTAGTAAAAATTACATAAGTCGATCTATAGTGATATTAATCACATATGGTTTCTAAAATGGACTTATACTTCATATATCATACTGCTTAATATAATAAAACTAGTTTCTACTAAACAGGGACTTCCTGTAGGTCAGTGGAAGGCGATAAAGGCCAGTCGCACTTCGGTTGTGGGTTCGATTCCTACAGCCTTGTCCGAAGTGATGGGTTGTCGCCCGTCCTGCAGGCTGTCCCTTTTTCTAAAACTACGTTACTATAACATCCCATCTTCTATCCTTAAATAATACTAACTTATGTCCAACATAATCCAGTCTAATATTTAGGCTTATACATAATACTGCAGTCCACTCTCATAATATAGTGACATCGATTACCAGAGATTTAATACTCTCGTTGATCCCCACATATCATAAGATATGTCTTCTTGGTCACATTCCAAACATTCAAAGTCCTTAATCGTGTATTCTCTTGAATACCTTAGTGAAAACATGAGTGCAGTTAAAAGTTAACACTTTCCACATACCAAAATCCTCAAAATTCTATATACTCAAACCATGATATCACTTAGTCCTTATATCAATCATGAGCTCATGAATACTATCAAACATTTAATTTTCTCCTTATCCCTTCATTATGCGCATATCATCTACATTCCAAAAATATCTGAATAACCTTTCATGGATACTGGTAACATTAATCATACACTTTCAAAACACAAGGAAAGACAACAGTGTAACAATCCATAGATGTCTCTTTATTCCAAAATTACACATGATAAACATGTAATCATTCCACTACATTCTCAAACCATTGACCGAGCTTCAAAAATTCTTTCATCCCACATATCATTTGTAGTCTCTTCATCATCATCCACATAAATACTACCCATATGACTATACTGATTCTCTTCATGAGTCTTTCCCTTAGGGAATTTGTTTGCATAATGCCCATACATTCCACATTTAAAACACTTAACCATTTTTGATGTCGTAGCAATACCATTATCCTCATCCATGGTGTTAACCAACCCTTTTCCTTTGCACTTACTTGCTTTGTGTCCTTCTTTTCCACACCCAAAGCATCTTCCAGTTCCCTTGAAACATTCTCCTTGATGCCTCTTCCCACATGATTTACATAGGGGAAATTGAACTTTCTTTCCTCTATGATCATCATGGAACTCCATCTTTCTCTTATTAGTCGAGTCAGGAAACTTACCAAATTTTACTTTATTGATCATGTTGTGAGATTGCTGATTCGGCATAATAATGATGTTTGGACATCCAAATCCCATTTCATTTGGCAGCTCATGAAGAATATCATTCCATTTTCCATCATATCCTCCATTTTTTTGAATCATCTTGTTTCCAGCCATTTTCTAAAACCCAAACAGAATAGTGTTAGATGCAAAAATCATAATAAAGGGGGAGTAACATAAATATCTATCATCTTTGGTTTAATCTAATATCGTTACCATAGTTCTAGAACTATATCCTATACATATACTTATCCTTAGGGGCATCCCTAGAACTACCTTAGAAATATCTCTAGGGATATCACTAACGTTTTCGCATCCTAGTTTCCAAAGGTTGACTAATCCTTTCCTCTGATACCAACTGTAGAGACCCGTAGCTTATCGTACATTGACATTACATTACTTTTGCGGAATACTTAGTACATAACAAAAACACACACACAAGTATCGTAATAGTTTAGTGTCTTTGGAAACTCGGAACGTAATCTTCTAATCGTGGTGAAAGATCTTCAATATCTCCCATAATGATCTTCCCTTTTTTTTACCTATAAACCTTTCTTTATATCCTGGGGAAAAGAAAACATAAAAGGGTGAGCTCAAATGCTCAGTAAGGGTAAACAAAATAAATATCAATCACATCATATACATAAGAACATAGCTTTTTGGAAATCTTAACCTGCAAAAGAGCTCATAATATCATAACATGGGATAAATCATAGAAGTGAAAATGAGATCCCCATAATCATAACATGAAACTTGAAACTTTGTCGCATGCACACATAATCATGGAAAATCATTTCTTGTTAGTCATGACTCATTGCCAAGACTATCTTAGTGGACAAAGTCCCTTTCTGAACCGAGTTCACTCCTCGTTTCAGTCCTATATCACTGAACCGAAATAACCTTCCGTTCCAGCCATGTCTATCTCATGAGATATAAAATCATTACCCAATGCATTGGAGGGAGATATAGGTCCCACCCATCTTATAATGAATCCTTTCTTATGTGTGCCACATAATCATAAACCATACATCATAGCGTAACCCATATAATAAAAATGGGATTCTTAAACAACATGACATCATAAAACAATTCATATAAGGTAAAGGAATTCATAAAAATATTTCCATCACAACATAATCAAATCCATGTAATAACAGGGATAAAAACAGAACCCTTTATTATCTTAGATGGAAAATAATTTTGATAAAACACTCGAACTCCATTCTTGAGGAAAATATCCTTTCTTTTTCAAAAACATTTTTCCTTTCTTAACATGTCATACAACTTTAAACTAAAAGAAGTTGATTAAAAATAAACTTGAAAACTTTTAAAGGAAGCTTCTTGGAAATAATGTTTTAAAAATCCATTCTTGCCGTATAAGTTAAAAAAACATTCTTCTCGTACTTTTGTCGGAAAAGTCAAAAAGTACCTCGTACGAAAAACGACAAAAGATTCATTTCATACATATTACTAAAAACTCAACGAAGGGTAAAAATGGATTTAAACAATTGTAGGTGGATGGAAATAATATTACATATTGAGGAAACATGGATTTGGATGATAAAATACACCCCAGTAAATGCCAAAGTATAAACAATCTCGGATAAAAATGAGATTGTGATATTTCCCTTACCTTAGGTCTGATTTGCTTTGTAAGTGTCCGAACCTCCTGTATAATGATTTAAATCATGTTATTGTCTTATTACAGAATCATATTCATTGTTATGATATCATATATGGTTCACTTATGACATTATATTACCCGTTCTTTTGTAAATTCCATGTTAAAGAAGCGTTTTGGGTAAAATCGTTTCATTTATCGTAGGTGTTTTGACTTGTTGTTCTTGACATCATTATTACTTATATCATGATTTACTTACTTCCAGAATATAAAATATGATTTATATATCATATATATTCAGTATATATATATATATATATATAATAGGTAGATAAATAAAATGAAAAACACCGTTCATGGAGACGGTAGTCCGTACGTACGCATGAACGCTGTTTTCCTTTCCTTATTGTCTTGAAATGGAAGTAAGTAGATGAAATACATATGTATATATATACATAAATCCAGTAGCTTTATAATGTCATATATTTCATTATTATTTCTTATATATACATTATAATCATTCTTAAATGGTTAACAGGGAGAATGCATCTCATCGCGTCGTGGAGACGGTATTCTGTACGTATGCACGAGCGATGATATCATTTCTATAAATATTGAATTGAATTGGAGTGGATTATACAATATATCAGAATCAATATGATGTTGTAATAACTATGTATAGTTATTCTTTACACCATTATACCCATCCATGTAAGGTGGTGGTGGAAAATAGATTACACCACGGCGTGGAGACGGTATTCCGTACGTACGCACGCGCGGTGATTTCTTTTTCCGTAGGATGGATAGATGGTGAAATAGGGTTGTTTCATACTTATAATAACATATCAGTATATGAGTGATACTGATGTTATTACTTCATAATGAAACAACCTAAGAAGAAGAAGTGGAAGAAGAAATAAAGATGAAAGAATTGGTAACGGTAATTACCTCTTCTTTGAAGTGCCTCTTTGAGACCTCCTCTTAGGGCACTAAAATTGGTCTTTGAGGAAGACCAGAACCTCTAGGATGTTTCTAGGGAAGTGGAGAGGAGAAATTGTCAGGGGTTGGCCGAGCTTGAGTGCTCAAATTGGTGTGAGGAGGAGGGGGAGGAGGTGTCCTTTTATAGGGGAGGAGAGGGGCACCTTAGGAATATCTCAAAATATTATTTTATATTAAAGTCAAAATCGGTTTATAATGGTTCCAAAGGGTCTTATTTCGAAGCTAAAGTGGGGATGGGTCGAAATCCTATCAACCAATAGGATTTAGACAAGTTTAGGGTATTATTTTAACCTTATCAATTAGATTTAACTCTAAGTTAAATAATTTAACTTTTACCGTGTCTTTTTGTTTTCTTTCACTATATGGTTAATAAACATACTATAACATGCCAAACGAACCCCAAATTGTATATTATTAATACATATATCCTTATCTAAGTCATTTGGCAGAACCTTAGATTTTTAGGAATAAAATAACAATTAATAATATAATATTTGATTTAAAAACTATTTTGTGTCAATTTTGACACTATTTGATATATGATTTTTGTGAAAGTCATAACAGAATTATATGTTCGAACCAAGTTTATTAAATCAACACTAATATATCATAGTAACCTATAAAATTAGTGAAATTCATAAAAAGTCTTAAATTACATTTATTTTGGTATTTATATTATCAATTATGTCAATATTTCATTAATAAGATAATTACTGCATCATCTTTGTGTCATAAATAAATTATATTATTTGTTGTCTAAAAATTACAAATAAAATACCATCATGTAGGAAATCATTTTAGCTTTCTAATGAATATTTATAGTCGAATTTATCTTATGTATAACCCCATATTAAAAATGATTTACTTATTAAACATTGATTTTAACTATTTTAACCCTTCTTTAAATAAATTAATAATAAATGTCCTAATCTAATCCAAGTGGGCATAAATGGTCATATTTTATTCCTAAGTTTGTTTTTGGTCGAATTACACTTGTCCAATAGAATTAGGACATGTGTTAGGGTAATATTAATATCATATTTACCCTTAGTTACCCTATTTACTATTAACCGTGGTAAAAAAGTAAAAAGTTACTATTCACCAAAAAAATTATTTTCATCTCATTGAACCACATTTTAGTCCTTGATATTAACTGTGTCTCTCAGATTTTCGAAATTCCATTCACAGAAGCGGTAAAATTAAGTTTAATGCAAAATTCAGTTTTTAACCTACCACTTAGTAGTTTCACTATTCATCAAAAATTGATGTTTTTCAGAACAATGCCAAAATTTCATCCCAAGCTATATTTCATATTCCGAATTCAAAAATGAAGTCTATTTTACCAAATTCATAACATAAAAGTTGCATTAATTAATTTTATAATTAAATCCCGCTGTTAAAAAAAATAGCGTGTTTTTAAGAAACAATATCTATCAAAAGATTGACACTTGTTTATGTCTAGTTTAAATGTGAAATTACATCCAATGACCATCATTGTATTAAATTGGAAAAATATATTCTAAATATACTTTAAAACCACTCAAATTAATAATTTATAACTATTAATTATTTCCATTGAAAAAGTTGTTTTTAATTAAAATTTAGTAATTTTCACTATTCATCAGAATATGAAAGTTATCCGAAAAGTACCAAAATTTCACCTTAGGCTAAATTCGATACTCCGAATCCAAAAATGAAGTCCATTTTGAGAGTTAAAATTTCTAAAATTTAAAAGGTGGTTATTACTATTCATAATGGCTAGTTTTAATAATATTTTAATAGCATATCATTGTTTCGGGAAACTCAGGATTACGTACCACACACGCTATCGAGGAAGGTTGCGATTGCGTGTAATGCAAGGCAAGTCAAGGATGCGTGTTGTGCAAGCTCATTTTGGTGTAGCGTATAACACAAGACATTAGTAAAATAAAAAAGAATATTTTTCATAAAATCTCGGGCTGTTACAATCTAATGGGTGAGCATTTTACGGTGTACTATGATCACAAGAGTCTCATGTATATCTTCATTCAAAAAGACATAAACCTGATACAATGATGGTGGCTTGATTTACACCAGGTCTATGACTTCGCGATAGTGTATACTCCTGGGAAGGGGAACATTGTTGCATATGAACTCAATAGGAGATCTGGTATACAGCTTCTAGGTGAGCCAAAGGAGCAGCTAGCCGCTTTACAGATATCTATTCTGCATAGAGATAGAGCATCTTTTCTACAGTCTCTTACATTCACTCCCCCACTTCTTTTGCGACTCAGGGAGGTGCAACATGGGGACACTAACTACGAGACATGATGTGCTCAGATATCCATAGGACATGAACGTGGTGGATTTTCTGAAGGTGGGGAGCACGTTATTCTCTTTAGAGAACGTACCATGGTACCCGTTTCTCTTTGGAAGGAATTATTGGGGGAGTTCCACAAATCCCCTCTAGAGGTACATCTAGGAGAGGCAATGATGAACCAGGAACTCCAACGACATCCCTGGTGGCCGAGAATGAATAATGCAGTAGTAGAGTTTGTCTCTTGGTACCTCACATGTCTACAAGTTAAGGGAGAGCATCAGGTACCAGCATGATTGGATTAGCATTTAAAAGACCCATAGTGGAAGTGGGATGGGATATCCATGGGCTTCATGATAGGACTTCCACATGCATCCATGGGACATGACTCTATCTGGGTGGTCGTTGACTAAATCACCAAGTCATCCCACTTCCTACCGATCAAAGAGTAGGGATCAGTAGAGAGAATGGGATGCCTCTATGTGCCAAAGATTGTACGGTTATATGGAGTACCCTCGACGATCGTTTCCAATTTTGACGTACTTTTTACTTCCCAACAATGAAAGGGGTTGTAGGAGGCTTTTGAAACGTACCTTCATTTGAGCATCACCATCCATCCTTAGATGGATGACCAAACGGAGAAGATCATTCATACCCTCAAGGACATGCGGCGTGCTTGGTTCCTCAACTTCGTTCATAGCTGGGAGGATCACATAGAATTGGTGGAGTTCGCATTCAATAACAGTTATCACTCCACCATTGGGATGACACCTTTCGAGGCGTTGTACGAGTGGCCTTCCAGATCACCTTTGTGTTGGACTGACCCATGGGAGTCAGCACTAGTGGGACAAGAGATGGTATGGGCAACAACAGAGAAGGTGCAGATCATCTAGGACCCGATGAATACTACACAGTGCAGGCTGAATTCGTATTCCTACAGTAGATATAGGCCTCTTGTGTTCGAGGATAGCGACCACATCTTTCTATGGGTCTCACCTAGAAACGGTTTGCAGAGATTTGGCCGAGGTGCAAAGTTATCTTTGAGGATCATCAGACCTTTTCTGGTCCTCATCAGTGTTGGTGAGGTGTCTTACCACTTAGCTCTTCCACCTCAGTCGCACCAGGTGCACAACATTTTTCACGTATACAAGCTGAGGAGATACGTGCATGGAACTTCCCATAACATTGACCATGGATAGCTGGATGTTTACGATGGGGAATCATTTATAGAGGTTACAGTAATGAATGAGGATCTATAAGAATGAGTATTTCATCGACGGTCGATACCTTTGGTGTGCGTTCATTGGAAGTACTAAAACCTCTAGGAGAGAACAAGGGAGAAGGAACCTCAGATGATTGCTCAGTACCCCCACTTGTTTACCTAGTTTGAGTTAAGGCTTACAGGGACGTAGATCTGAGAGGATGGTAGAATGTAAAGACCCAGGATTTCCATGTATGTTTTTTTATATAGAAATATTATGAGTTCGCAAAAACGGACGGTGCATGATTTTGAGGCCCGGAGTGCCCAGAATTAATTTCTGAACTTCTATTTAGGTACATTCAGTAAATGTGTGTGCGGGTTTTTCAAACTTTTGAACTGTTTCTCAGAATTGAAATCTGAGGGCACCGTTGAACTCACAGTGCCAATATTCTCTTAAGAGGACTTTTACCTCGATGGCAGTTGGTCGAGGGTGAAAGATAATTTTTGAGTTTTTCATGGAAAAAATAAAATAAAATAAACATACATTTTATTTTATTTTGTTGTAACAACCCTCCATATGGATGTTCAGAGGTGGGGTTCCACCGATCTAAACCCCATCTTAATGTTTTATTGTGGTGGGGACCACCCAAGATCTCAAAACCTCCCAAATTAAATTTAGTGGTGGGGAACACCCGACCCCTATTAATAGGGGGAGAGGAAACCACTCAACCCCCCTCTTTAATGTGGAGGAGCCTCTTGTGCTTTATCCACATTAAATATGTCAACCCACCATAATAAATTTGTGCTAACCTATGTGATTAATTATCTCAATTTTAATTTGTGACAATGATTATTGTCGAGGGAAAACTCATAAGTTGAACATTAGAGTTTTGGTGGATCCATAGGAGAAAAGCTCTCTGACTAAGAACGCATTCTTCCATGAAGAACTCTCCACTAACAAAGAACGCCGACAATGACTTCGAGCTTCTTCCTCAGAACTTCTTCCGATGTGGGACATCATCACCTATGATGAATTGACGTTTGCCTTTTCCCAATGACATCATCATCTCCCTCACAATCTCTATCGATGTTACAACCTGAGGTAGGGGGATAATGTTGAACGATTATCACTTCCCTTGTACAACCCTTATATTTCTTTTGTAGGTTGGGATTAATCTTGTCGGGAGGGTCTGATGTGCTTCATTTTTGTGAACCACTTGCAACCTCTCTAATGCGGAGAGTGTGGGCCAAAAAAACATGGTTTTTCCTCTTCGTAACCCTTGTGTTTATTTGTGGTGTTCTTCGAAATGTTGGTAGGCGACGAAGGAAATGATGGAAACAGCGCCACCACCCATGGAATCTGCGACCAGAGCCGCCCCCACGGTGCTCTAGCCATCTGGCTGCGCTACGCCGCGCCCCCACGGCACCTCCCATTGGCCTTGCCGTACCCCGAACGTGGCTCCCAATAGGAACACTCAGTCTCTTGGCCGAACTGGCCACGGCTCACCCCGGGCACCTCGGCCTTATAGCTGATCTGGCCCCCGACCACCCCAACTTCCCGGCCGAGCTTCCCTGTCTGCACCAGCCGCCGGCTGAGCCACCCCGGCCGCTACGACCTCCCGGCAGAACTGGCCCCGGCCGTGCCCTTGCTTGTAGAATTGTCCCCAACCCCACTACCCCAACCCCTTGTACTTAGCCGCCCCGAGCCACACTACCGTGGACCTCCAAAAGGAACCGGCCCTGCGCTCCAGGCCGAGCTACCCTTGCGGTACCCTCAGAAAAAAGTTGCCCACGCGGCGCCCTTCGAGCTGAACCACCGTCATGCCAAACCACAGCCGGTCCGCTCCCTCACAGCATGTTCATGCCTTGAGAGCTCTCTACGGCCTCTCACGCCCTACTAGGCTATGCTGGATTCAAAGGATCAAGCCGGGTCGACCCGAACAGGGTGATCCAAGACCTCGTAAGGCCGGGTCGGTCCGACCGGGTCAGACTGGACCCTTGCCCACTATGAACTATTTAAACTCCCTTGCCCATATCTTTGGAACCGGATGAACATCTGAAGAATCGTTAGTGGCGCTTGAAATATTGGAGCACAGCGGTCCCTTTGAATATACCCAAAATAGTTTTTGTTTGAACGATCCGGTTGGATTGTGCACGAATCTAACCGGGACCCAAAGACAAAAAGGATAATAACTCACAGACTGGGCATCCAATTGACACAACGACTATTATGTTGAGACCCCTATGATGTGTCGTACCTTCCAGATACTCCATTGTGGGACTTCGTGATAGTTGTAGTATTGACCAGTGGCATAGGAAGCGGTTTCCACAAATGCGATACGTACGGAACCCTATGATTGGCTGAGACATGAAAACTAATGACTGTTTTGGCTCGGGGTGACTCGACTAGCCTAGTGGGGAGCACCTTGGTGACATGGATGACCCATGGTGGAGATCACCTTAGTGACGCGGCAGACCCATGGTACTCGATAGGAGGAGTACCTCAATAGGCTACGAGGGGGAGCACACTTTGGGACGTGGTGGACCCACGGTGGGGAGCGCGTTGGTGATGCAGTAGACCCACAATACTCGACAGGAGGAGTACCTCAGCAGTTCATAGTTAGTGGGATGTGCTTCTGTGTGACGTAGCAGTCCCACTGTACTCAATAGAGGAAGAGTTGTCCAGTAGCCGAGGTGTTCGATGATGTGACTGGGGATGTTACTTGATAATACAACTAGAATAAATCTTGGTGTGAGCTGAGTCAGTAAATCATTGTTTTCCTCATGAATGAGATGGATTACTTGATAACTTTGGTTTTTTGTTTGGGCATATACCTACGTGGGGTTATATATTGATTTCATAGTTTGTGGTTTATCCTTGGTGGATTTTGTGAGACTATGAGGGTCTCAGGATCCTTACTAAGTACCATTATACTCACCCCTGTAAAGGCTTTTCCCTCACCTTGTTGTGTTGGATGCAGGTGACGTACAACACTGATTGAGGCTGATAATACCAAGACTGGATGGAGACCAGAGGTGGACCAAACGACGAGTTGGTACACGGTGGAGATGGACAAATAGGGTGTGATGATGAGGTGATCTGTACCTACCCTTCAGTTAGGAACCAAAGAGGATGATCCAGTAGCTGTATCTCACTTTTCTCAGTTTTATTGCACCTCATTTGTACTTTTACTTTCTATTTGGTAATATATTCTAGCCCCTTTTACTTTATGTACTCATTTTCTTACTATATAGTTGACTTGCATTCGTATCTTACTGAGTGTTTGGTTGCGTTTGTTTACAGGCTATAATGGAAATGTCTTCCCGGTTTTAGGGAATAAACATTTGGTTCTAGTCGCTAGAACCTAGCCTATAGAAGGAGGGCTTGGTATAGTCAAGACATAGTACCCAGTGGTTTGGTCACGACAGTTGTTATCAATTAAATTTTATTTTATTTTTACTATTCATCAAAACATGAATTTATCAAAAATATATAGATAATTAAAACAATGTAAATTTTTTTATCATGATTCAAATTAATTTTTTTTGTTAAATATATTGTATAAAAGTTTCAAAAAATATATTTTAAATAGTTTTGTAATCAAAAGGAATCAAAACAGCATTTTTTAAAATACATCATTTATATGGAAAATTTGATTTTTTCTCATATCATGTCTATAAAACATTTAATATTATTTTCAAACATTATATTGAATATATTGAATACAAATTACATTAAAAAATCTATCTATAGTGATTTTATTATTTTATAAACTCACTTATTTAAATTTTAATCATTTTTTTCGGAAGAAAGTTAATACTGTTCATATATTCCATTATAATGACTATTTTATTCTATTTAGCTATTCACTTATACTTATTATTGTGTGAAATGAATTTTTTCCAAATAACATGAAATTTTGTATACCACAAACCAAGCATATTATTGTGTAAACCATAAGCTAAGTTGGTGTTGTGTATAACTTAATAATATGATGGTGTAGCATAAAACTAAAGACATCAATGAAAAAAACTAAATCTTATAATAATACAGGGGCATTAAATTCTACAACCAATAATATTTATTTCACCCTCGAAATACATAAGGGATATAAAAAAATTATTACACGAAAGTTTCCTTCATAGAAACCCCCTTTGTAAAAAGGAATACTAAAACATAGTTTTAAAATGGAAGGTTAGAAATAGAATGTTTACCCAAATTAACTTAACTATAGGTTTCTACATAGGCGAATATAGGTGAGATGTGAAAACATTGATATAGAAGAAAAAAGTATAACCATCGAGTTCTGATGGAGAGTGATAGAGAATAAGTTTAGGAGAAGGTTAACAATAAGAAATCCACAAATCTGGAATGATATAAGGTTACATTTGATTCACCATAAATGAATGTATTCGGGTACCATTTTTTTAATATCATTTCCCTAGATTTAAATAATGATATGAAATAATAGCACAATTCCAGTAAATTCTCGTAGATGGTTATTCCCCAAACAATTTTCACTTCCTCTCATATTCCAAGAAATGAAATTGAATTTGTCATTCCTGATGTGTTAACAGATCATATGATCCAAAAAAATAATTATAGGTCATTACATAATCGTAATCATAATAAAAAGTTCACCAAAAAGTTATATAACATGCGTAAGTCCATATTTTATATGATAATACTTTATTCTAACAAACCTCATCCTATGTTTAACTTAATATTTTAAAAAGTTTACAACTTTACATCCATTCTAAAAGTTGAAATTTTAAAACTGAAGGAAAAGGTCTATTGAATCACCTTATCATTTATCCCCCATATATCATGAAGTATCTCTTGTTGGTCAATCTTCAAAAATGTGAACACCTTCATCATGTATTCTCTTGAGTCATGGTAAAAATATGAAGTATCATATATCTTTATGAAAACATGCATGATTTCTTATTGCAAAAAATATTGGATATATTACAACTATCGCAAAAAAATACTTATTTTATCCATCATATCATACCCCTCATAACAATAATTTCATAATCAGATCCCAAGAAACTAGTACCATTGTATTTACATATTCATATCCAAAATATCTTTATCTAAACATCATTGTTTTCAAATAAGGGACATATTAAGGGCTATATTTCTATTAATCATATGTTCCTAAAATACATAATCCTACCCTTAGATAAATTTTCATTTCCATTATTACTATTTAATAAATTATTGAAAATCCATAGCGAAAAGCATAAACTTAATACTCTATATATAATTCACAATTCAAAATTCTTCGATCCAAATAAAAATATACTTCAATCCTTCCAATTTAATGGTTGGCATAGAATATGTCCTTACATGGATTAGATGTTGATTATTATGTCTCAGCATGGAGTTGGGTAATTCCAAGGATTTCCATAGATTAGACAGTGATATCAATAACAATTTTCCAAAATAAAACCATTTTCTCACAGATATAACATCTTCCCTTCCATTTGAGGCAATCCTCATTGTTCTTCTTTGATTCCTCTTAATATATTGGAATCCAAATCTTCTTTCATCTTTGTTTCTTAAAATTTCATAATATATAAGTTTTCATCTTTTTCTTGTAATGTGTGTTAGGAATGTCACCAAATATCACAATATTAATCATATATTGTGATAATTGATTCAGAATAATCAGAATATCATTATCTCAATTCATTTTCAAAATTTTTTCTCATTATAACTGTATTTTCCATCAAACACAATGTTAGTACAATTTTTTTCTAGATTAAACCATTAACTAATATGATAAATTATAGGTTGAGAAACACATATCATATGATAAAACCACATAATCAAGGGATGGTAATTTAAATCTATAACATCGTATTTTTAAACCTATGTTATGCATTCTCATCACAACAATTATTTGAATGTAACCTACAATTATAATTATCTATAGGGAAATTAATAGATATACCATATAAATATATCTATGTATCTCAATAATGATTTCACATCCTATAATAAAAATCCCCATTTAACTTTCTCACTGATAAGAACTAATAAGATTCATTTCTGACATACATGGACATCACATAACTTTTGTAGAATACATATACATTATTCAAAAAGACACATAATGAATATATTAGTTTCGTATATTTGGAAATATGGAAAACAAACTTCTAATTTAGTGATATAACTATAACATATCCCATAATAATCATCCCCATTACTTGACCTAATTAAATACATTCTTTAAAAGCTGGGGAAAAGAAAACACAAGAAAAAGGATGTTCTTAGATTCTTAGTAAGAGTAAAAAGGGAGACATGTGAACATAATAATGAGGTTATGGGTTTAGGAAAAATGATTATTAAAATATAAGATCGTAACCTACATACCAAAGATCATAAAGTAGAATCATGGTGCATTGATTATAAATTCATAAAACATAAATCATGAGTAAATAAAGAACATGATTATTGGATACGTAACATATGAATAAAAATATTATGTGTGGGATACACATCAGCATATAAATATTTACATAATATCCAATGAATCACAATCAATAACATCATAGATGTTGAACCAGATTTACATTTAAATTTATCCAAGTATTATTGAATCTGATTCACCTGCCTATCTAGTCGTATATTTCTGAACACTATTTTCTTTTCATTCTAGTCTTGTATATATCATGAGATATAAATCATTACACACTAAAAAAGTGGGATATATATGTCCCAAAAAAATCATAATGAAATCAATATTATATTTGACACAAAAAAATAAATTATTTATCATAGCGTAACCCAAACAATGAAGTGGTTTTCTTATGAATCATTACACCGTATCATAATTCATGATAAATATATAAATATCATAAATAACATAAAAAAATTAATCAATATGAATTATTTGGATAATATACTTGATATATATCCTAATGAAAAAATATTCAATTTTAGCTGGAAAACAATTCTGATAAAACTCTTGAATGTAATTCTTTAGGAAAATATCATTTCCTCTTAAAAATAATTTTCTTTTCTTAAAACACAACACAGTTTTAAAAGACAAAAATGTATTAGAAAATGACTTTGAAAATTTTTAATATAATATTCATGTAAATATGGAATTATTAAATATTAATGAAATCCATTAATGTCATATAAATAAAAAATATTATACTTATGACAGAAGAATCAAAAATTACCTTGTATAGAAATCAAAAGAAATTTTCCTCAATTACCATCTAGTAAAAATTAATAACTGAGTAAAAAAAATAAAAAAATCTTTAATAGAATACTAAAGAATTTATTATATAATTTTTATGACATATAGCCATTGGTGATAAATAAATCCCAATAAATACTTAAATATAAACAATCTCGAATAATAATGAGACTGCAAAATTATCCCTTACCTTGTGTATTGACTCTCTTTGTACTCATAAAAGATTCATATATAATAATTATATGTTAAATATAAATATTATGAAAAATATTATTCTTTACACATAATAACATATATGGTTTGATTATGACCTTATACTACCCCTTGTTAATAATCCTATGTTAAGGTTTTACTTCGGGTGATATTCGATTTTTCTTCCCCGGTGTCTTAATTTGATATATTGTTGGTTCTTATACATATATCATTATCCTAGTAATTATATCAGGATATATATATCTTGTATATCTAGTATATTTATATTGTAAAATCTACAGCGTAAGTAAAAAATGGAATGTAATACATTCCATGTTGTGTGTGAATGAATCACATCATTAATACATTCCATGTTGTTTCCGTTTTAATTATCATGTTGAAAAAAAGTATTTAAATAAAATATGTATATATGTGGGTGTATATATATACACCATTACTCTAGAATCATTTTTATATCATATATGTTCACTCAACCCATCATTAATACATTCCATGTTGTGTGTGAATGAATCATATCACTTTGAGGGGTCGAGACTCAACACTTCTTGTAATGAGATTATTGTATTAACCCCAAATAGAAAGTAAAATAGTTATAGTTGTAAATATGAATAAAGATTATTAAATACATAATATATTTAATATAATTTATATATTAACATATTTACAACCATAATGGTGACTGTGATTGGTGGTAATGGTAAATGAACAATCATTATATCGTAATGCAGTAGATCGTCGTACATAGAAATAAAATGTTCAATATCAATTAGATGGAAGTTTGTATAAGTTTATGTCCAAAACATATCATAAAACATCCTAGATTATTTTAGATATTATATATTTCATATAAAAATTGAATAAATATGTTTTAGGGGTGGAAAAGGTATATAATGGGATGGACCTTGAGAGAAGGCGTTACCAATTAATCAGGGAACTATATTGGTTTGTGCCAAAAGGCATCGTTGAGATTCTTTATTCCAAATGAATGTCTTCATGGAGGAATGGAGTGATGTTTTGAGCTTATTGGATCAAATTTTGGGAATGAAAAGTTGTTGGAGTGTGATAAGTAATTGGGAATATGTGGTGGTCAGTTATTAGAGGGAGGAGGGGCACTTTATGAAACTCCAAAATTATTAAATTATTATACAGAAAAAACATATAAAAACCTAAAAAAGGTTGTATTTTAGAATTTGAGATAATATAAGGGTGTAATATCCTCAGATAATAAATTTTGGAGAAGGTTTTTTCAATTTATACATTATCATTTAATTTAAAACATAGTTATTCAATTTCATCTTAATTAAGGTAATAACTCTTTCATTATTAAAAGTGTAAAATATTTATTCATGTGATGTAAATTAAATAAAAATTAAATAATATAGATCATTTTAGATCATATAATACTTAATATATATATTTAAAAAAAATTATGATTTTTAAACAATTTAATAAAACATTTTTTTGAAAAAACAATAATAGTGTCAATTTTGACATTATTCAGTTCATGGTTTTTAAATATATCATCATAAGATGTATTAGTTTCTAAAAATATTTTATTATAACACTATGAGGTCAATGTAATCCAAAATCAATCAATATAAAATTTAATTATAAAAATTAATATTCATTTTAAAATTTTTAGTATATTAATTTTATAATTCCATTAAAACAATAATTACTTCATCAGTATTGTTTAATTATTTAATATATTTATTTTTTGTGAGAAAATTAGAAGTAAAATTTTATAATTAATATAAATATACTATCTCTAATTATAATATATTTAGTCTATTTTATCTTCTGGAAATTATAACATTTAAAATTTTATACTTATTAAATTATTAATGTGACTACTTCATAATCACATTATATAAAATAATATAAGTGTCACGATCTCTTCTAAAAGTCACAAAAAAGTCACTAACTCGACCATTGTTTGATTATGGTATAAGGATACTCGACCAATAAGATTGGGGAATGGTTTTTTATTATTTTAATGAAAATTATAATTTTATTAAAAAAATTATATGGATTTTCCATCAATTAAATAATTTTTGCATCATCTTGGTATAAGAACATTATTTAAGTATTTGAACTATAAATAAAATAAATAATTTTCCATGATGTATATAATTTTATTATATTTCTGTAGACAATTTTTTATTGATGTGACCTCATATTTATCACTATATTAAAATTATTTTACTTATAAGTCACAAGAGTTTGACATGATTTCACTTTCTTTTATTTTAATAATATAAATAATTTTCAGGACCAAGATTCAATTATCTGAGTAAACTATGATAATTATGTGTTAATAATTACGTCTATTCACCCAATATGATTTTGGAAGGTTATATAGTAAGATTATTGTCCTTATTATTTAATTTGACACCTTAATTTACCCGATTTAACATTAATCATGGTAAATCAAATTTACCAGACACTATTCAAAAAATAGAAAAAATAAGGGCCTATTTGTATAATATGGACCCTGTGATTCCAAATATGGAATCTATTTTTCTAAATTTGTAACAATTTTTTTTATTAAATATATTAAAATAATTCTTGTTGGTGGAATGAAAAACAAGTTTTATTAAATTTAAAAAATTGAAAAATATTGATAAATTTCTACATAAAATTTGAATGTAAAATTAGAAAAAATTACAAAAATTTTATTTAATGATAAAAATATAGAATATTAATCTTTAAAACCATTAAATAATATAATTCAACCACATTAATTTTTTTAGAGAAAAAAAATTACAACTAAAATCTTGCCTATTTATACTATTCATAATAACATGGTAGTATTTAGAAAAATATCAAAAATTCACCCAAAGTAGATTTTAGCATCTTTTTTATAATGAAAAAATTTATGTTTTTAAATATAATATATAAGTGTCAAAAATTTATTTAAAAATGTTTCTCCATCAAAAGGCAGAAAAACTATATTATTTGTAAAATAATTCTTGTATCCTGAAAAATGAGTTTTATTTATATAATATCTAAAAAAATATCATATGAATTTTAGACATTATATTTATTATATTTATTACAAAGTAAATTAATAAAATCCCTCTAGAGTGATTTTATTAGTTTATAATCTAACTTATTTTCATTTAAATAGTTTTTCAGAAGAAGGATAATGACACCTGAAATTATAATGACTAGGTTATAATATTTAGTTGTTAAAACAAACTCAGTCTTATGTGAAATAAATTTTGTCAAAATAAAATGAAATTGTGTGTTACAAAAATAAACCACTTTTTTTCATATACCACAGGCTTTGACGGTGTTTCACATAGCCATGTTGATTTTTGTGAAGTGTAAAACACAAGACATCAATGAAAAAATATCAATCTTATAAAAATATTAGTGTGTTACCAAGATAATCTTCTATATCAACTTTTAATTTCATGAAATAAACTATAGTGAGATATTCCACCTCAATTAAAATAACATCGACATTATATAATAATTTATGAAAGTAATCATGTACTCATGCTTTATTATTTAATTTAAAACTCATTGTTTGTATGGATCACAATGGTTCTACTTTGGGAAAGTATATAAATAGTAATATCTTCAATAGAATAAAATGATATAATCCTCTAAATTTATCACTAACAAATTAAAATATGAATATTTCAAGGGCCTCCATTATTTTTCCTCATATATAGTATGTAGAATGATTTATATGTCTTTAGTAATGCAATTCATATTACTCTACAATATCATTTAATAATTTCATGTAGTGTAAACTAGTCAATGGATTCTCTTCCAATTACTAATACATTCATCATTACAGAATATGCATATTCAAAATAATAGTCATGTTTTATACAATATATTTTATCAAAACACATAAAATATTATTCAAGTAACCAATATTTACCTTAAATATCTTATATATTATTATAACACGCTTAACCCATTCTACCAATCTCAATTCATAAAATGATGATTATTTTAATTTCTAAAAGAAAATAATTAAATACAAAATACTTTTATTACAATAGAGGACCATTACTAGTCTAAATTCCAGAGAATATAGAAAACATCATTTTTTATAAGAGGATTAAAAATTAAATGACAAAAAACACCTAACATAAAGTGATCACATTAACCCTTTACCAAGGATATAAAACATATCACTTCAAGGTGACCTATTAATGATAATATCAAAAATTAGGGTGTGAATTAAATTTCCTAGTAATAGATTTTTTATTCATTGATAAATCCTTTTAGAAAACATATTTTCAAAATAATATCAATAATAAATTTAGAAATATATATTGAATGCATTATTTTAAATTAGTTATTCCTTAAAAATATTATATCACATTAGAAAATATTTACATTCTAAAATTCCTTAAATAATATTCCAGTGATTTTCGAAAAATATTAAGCACGCTCTTAAAAACACATGGGGCCACTTAATAGATGGAATGATATTTGGTCCTACGCACTTTCCTGGGGGAAGGATTCATTCCCCACTCACTATCATGTTTAAAATGTTCATTGGAAAATTTTGATAACAAAATTTACAAATTTTGTTATATATATACATGTTTTGAACTTGTGTTTTTATAAATGGGATAACAAAATATCTTAATTTTCATATTCATTAGTATTCTTGAACATATAAATTTCTATCAAATCTTAATAAGAATTCATTTCGGAAGGTTATTATTATAAAATAATATTTAATTCATCGCTTATTCATATGTGCATATTCAAATATATATATATATGTATATTTTATAGTTAATAATTTTCATAAACATTCATCGATATACGGCCATAATCAAGATCTGTGTATTACATGAATGTAGAAAATTCATTTAACTTGATTTAATTCCATAATTAATTACTTTATTTATATTTTGAATGAATAATTAATCTAAATTAATTATTACATATCTAATAAAACATAATTTGAGTATAAAATTATTGTATAAACTCTATTATATAACTATATGTATATATATGTATACTTATATTTTAATTTATATCATTTTAAAACAACATGAATTGATCATTAATAAAAATAAACTATAACATAATTACATAGGAATGATGGATTTATAATAATACCTTAAGAAATATATTTAAAACCAACATTTACATAAAATTTTATTAAAAGAATACAATTTGATATATATTTCATAAATTCTTATATGTGTGTATATATATATTTGATAAAACTAATAATAAAACAAACATCATCTAATATAAAATATGTTAGAAGATAAAAGAAATCATAATTTTTTGAGACAATATGTCCCACACTAAATTGAAATAGAATCCATAACAGTATCTTAGGAAAACAATTCCCACCTTCCATATATAAATATGAATGGAGATAAAGATATATTTAAAGATACATAAAATTTTTGTACTTGATTTATAGTAGAAAAATAGAGGATATTTTTATGTCTTGAAACACACACTCATACTCACTTGGACAGACTGACTGAGTTGAATATGGTTTTTTTCAAATTCTTTTTGATACTTTTATACCAAAAATTTCCACAGTATATAAAGAGACACACAATACTATGTTTGAAACATGAGAAGTTCATTGATGAAAAAAATTAGAATGATGTCACAAAATAAAGACTGAATCAAACAGAATATTAAAATTTCATATTCCTTTAAAAGGTAAAAAATATTCATCTAATCATCAACATATTTCCAGATTTTTCTTACAAAGAAAAGAAGCATACATAAGGTGAGAAAAAACAATAATATACCATAATATAATGACTAAAATAGATATCTAATAGACAAAAAAAATTATATCAGTCCACAGATGTAATAGAATGAACTAATATTTATTAATCAAAAGTAATGGATACACAGATATGTGTTTATCCAAGATTTTCAAAAACCTACCTCACATCTCTATGAAATCAATATGTAGTAGTGAAATAATTGGACCAAATATCAACCATGGTCAAATGATAAAACAATGTTAGGCCTTCGATGATGCTCAGATCTTCTTTATCACATTTTATCTACCATTAATGGTGGCCAAAACACTAATTGAAACCAAGACCCTTTTGATAAAGATTTCCCCAATTTTCATTGGAAACCCTAACTCCGATTGAAACTCGTTGAAGAAGCTCAAAACATGGTTGAAATTCATGAAAAATAAATCCATCATTTCTTTTGATCTTCCATATCCCGATTTCAGCTCATCTCCCCAGTTGCGATGGTCGTCTTAACCTCGCATTACCCACATTTTTCCAACTCAAAACCTCTCCCAAAGCTGAAACTTTAGTGTCGAAGATATCCCCCTCTACTCTAGACCTACTCGAAAAAGTAGACACACCCCTCCCCTATAACGGATACCTTATTTATTTTTTTACAAAATTATTAATAATATATTTTATTGATCATTTATATTTTTATGGATTAAAAAATAACAATAAATAACAATTTTTATATTTTTATGTGTTAAAAAATATAACAGTTTACATTAACTAGTATATTTATTATTTTAATTATTTTTTTTTAAAAATTGAAATCATATTTTATATAAAAATTACATACATTTTCATAAAACATTTTATTATTATTATTATGTATTTATTTATATTAATAAATTATATCATCTTAAAATTTTCATATAATTTTAATATCAATAATCAATTTTTTAGACTTCAAATAAATGAAAATAATTTTACATAAAATATTTGAATCATTAAATATTAAAACATATAATCCATAAAAATAATAATTTATTTATAATTCTCAAATTTAGACCACCAAAAAAATTTATGTCAAGATAAACTCATGTATTGGGTTGTAGAATACTAATTTTTAAAAAAATAAGTAAACTATAAATAATTTTTATAAATAACTATAATTATTGAAAATAAATTAACACTTGTTATCAAATAGAAATTTCAGGGAACATTGTTTAAAAAATATAATCAGTTGATTTTAATTATTAATAAATCCAATTAACAAAACATTTTTTTAGAATGAAAAGGTTATAATTTTTGGATGCTAGACCTATTCTCATAAATATAAATTTATCCATAGAATAATTTTTCCTTCAAAAAATTAGTGATATACATGATTCATATATATATATATTACTCATTTAAAACACTAGACTCATGATTTTGTAATTTCATTCTCATTGTTCTGCTGTCCCTCCTCAAATGAAATTTAAAATATCATATCACATATTAACGAAAATCAGATTCATTAAAACATATTAATCCCTGTAATTTATCATGAATAGTTTTCATGGATTTCATAATATATCATTTGTGATTTCGGTCTATGCCCATCATTTTAACATTATCAAGAATCAATTTCTATGATTTTAATTCAATGAAATCCAACTCATCAACATTGTTGGATGTAATTAACATATCGATTTTGAAGTCATACAAACAACCTCTCTTCAATGTCGTATTATGAATTCCATATGAGGAGTAGTTTTAGTGTGTTACCAAACATAAGATGAGGTTTCACATATGTTCGTTTCATGAGTTATTGCAATTGAAATAAATATCCTTCTTTATTTTTTTTGTATCTGGTATCAATTTTACTTATATATGAAATAAAAAATGTTGTGATGTTAGTTTATAATTTGGTTAATTTTAATTACATTGGTTTACGATCCATTTCTTCAGTAAAAAAATTCTTTATTCCATATGGTGGAACATATTTGGGATTGGTGGTGATTGATTAGTAGTCGTTAGAACATGTGTGAAATTGAATGTTGAGATATTATTTTCTTAGGGAACATCAATTTGATGTCATTTATTTCTGTAATGATGTATGATAACCAAATACAACACTATACAGTGGATGGATGGTATTCTAACATAATGTTACAAATAATAATATTATTATCATAATCATCTGGCTAAGGGGGGAGAGGACTTTGTAGATGAACCTTTATCATACCAATCAATCAAATAAAATGGTGTAATATTTTGAAACCATGACTGTACTATAATAGATCTTGAATAATCTAATACAGTAACCATATGTTTCAATTAACTTCAAATCGTTCAAATTAAATTGTTTCTTTTTTCAATTACAAAACCAAAAATTAAAATCAAAATTTCCCAAAAAGACCCAATATTTGGAAAACATATTTTTTTTATATCCTATTTCTGTGAATTATTTGTTATAAGATCTAGAAAATATATAGGTAATAATTTTTTTCCATTATCTATGACATGTGTGATAAAAACATGCAATTTTTATACCGAGGCAAAGCGTCAAAACCCCAATAAACAAAAAATATATATTTAAATGTAATATAGTTTATCTAAATATTCATTTCAATTAAATCCTAAATTTATGTGACTAATAAAAAAATTGAGAAAAAAAATCAATATATATTTTTAAGATTCACACAAAACCTATTAAAGTGATAATTTCATTGATCCCTCAGATGAAACAATAATGGATGGAAATACAATCCAAACACAACATGGAAATTGTGCACCTCATTTCTTTAATCAAAAAACCAGACTCTCTATACCTTTCATACAAATGATTTTTAACATGGAAATAGAATAATTATTGTTCTTCCAAAATTTCATTATCTTTTAGGAGAAGACCAAAATTGGAACATTCATGAATTCAACATCACATGGTTGAGTTATAGGATGAGAGGAGTACCTGTTGGCCAATTTCATTTGATGGAATTCCCCTTGTCACATGACGATGAAGATGAAGATTGGTTGTAAAATATGAAACTAGAGGACATCAAAGATAAGGAGGAACAAAATTTACTCTTCATGTAGAGATTCTCTCCCAATACCAGAGCATGGAAATAAATATTTATATTTACATCATATGGAAATGAACTGAAAAAACAATCCAGGATTACTGGGTCATATTCAAGAATATTTATGATAGATTCACACATTATGAAATTGTAGATAATAAATTCATTGTGTTATTATACTAAGAACTTTTTTACAATTATCTTAACCTTCTAGATTCATCATCTTGAGGGGAAATGATTGTTAATAAAAAAATCAATCTATTTTTATTAATTAATATATTTCACATAAATCACAACTATTTTGGATTAATGGTATAGGAATGAGAGGCATCCACGATGTGCACACATCATACTCTTTAACTATTATTTTACCAAAATATAAAAACCTAAATAGGTTATTTGAATAATGGTGGTAAAAAATGTGTATGAGTTTTAAGGACTTACTCATGTATTTTTTGGATTCTCTTCTACTTATCATTAAACTTACCAATGTTTGATAGTGTATGGGATTAATTTTATTCTACAACCTCTCATCCATGGTAATTTTGTCCATATATTCCACTTCAATACTAACCCCAACCAAGATATGTATTCTAACCAATCTAATATAGAACTCATATTTCTTAGAAATACTATAACCATCCTCTATTCCATGAAGCCATTAAATAGCCAATCTAGCAACAGTAGTCTTTTCAACCACAACCTTTCTAGAAAAATACATATGAGAAACCTACAACATGTGCACAAGAAACTAAAGATAATAAATTATGGAAATATTTTAATGTATATAAGATATGTTTGTTAGTATTACTGATAAATCCTTGTGTTTATGGAATTTTAGATAATGAATCAAGAAAAATTACGATCATAGACAATTATATATCTATTAATAAAATATTTTTGGTATTAGAACACGATGTGTGAAATATATACCACCACCTGAATAACACAACACTGATCAATCTATGAATAATGATGAAGATACACCCATATAAGAAAAATAAATGAATAAGAAGAATGAAAATTAAAATACATTGTTTTGAAATGAAATTCAACAAAACACCCTTATAGAATAAATAATTAAAAATAAGAATAACAATGGATTTTTCCTTTCTACATTAACATAGACAGAAATCGAGTATGATTATAAAGTTAAAAAATTTATTCATGAGACCATTAATGAGGCTTAAATAAATTTCCCACACTTATAATAAATCATAGAAATCCCAAAATATGAAAAATTCTTAATGGAACTATATTAAAAAGTGAAAGAAATACATAGAAATGAATGATTCGGTATGGAAAGATTCATTTCATCACAAATCACACAACAAATTCGAAAAATAATTCATGATCAATGGATATTCCATTTTCTCTCTATGTTTGTTATATTACCATTAATATTAATTTTTTAAAATTTGTTACATGAATTTTTAAAAATGTATATACATGAAATTAATGAGTATAATATCTATATTATAATAAGACCAAATTATTTTATTGAGAAAAAATATTAGTGAATGTGACTAAAATTACTTACAACTTTTAAAGTAAAATTAAGCATTACAATAGAATAAACCTTATTATTTAGAGAAAATTGAACTAAAAACGTTTCGAGAACCCATTTTTGGAAATATTATGGACATAAATCTTCCATTATTGTGTTTTGTTGGTTTTTTATTACTTTTTTAGGGAAAATGTGGGTAAACCTAACTTGTTTTAAAATTTTCATGTATATTCTTTCCCTCCCCTATAAAAGCCCACCACCTCTCACACTTTTTCACACATCTCATGATATTTATTATTGGGAAATATATACACAACTTACATCCAAAAATCCAAAAATTCCTCCTTTATTCAACTCTTTGGGCATAAATCAATACTCAAAATCCCATTTTTGAATAGTAAAAGCGGTTACCTATAAATGATTTTACTTTATTCCTCAAGAATATTTCGTTTATTTTATATATACACCAGCTATATTATACATATTCTATGCACACATAATATAATAATTATCATAAATATAATATTTTGTTTTTATGTTATGTATTTTACCTCCACCTAGACACACATCCATATTTTGGGTAACAAACTAGACGTTTTTGTGTTTGGAGAACGACCCCATAATGAAATGATGTTGTGTGTCTTACATTTACCATATTTTATAGTTGGGAATTATATTTTCAACAATTTTTCGTGATATAGAATATAATAATTATGTATATAAATATAATTATTTTTTATGAAAATAATACCTTTACAATTTCCATTATGGGTAAATATAATAACTTCATTTGTCCAATTATGGACTATCGCCTCCGGAAAGGGATGTGACTATTTCACACAATACATGGAATGTATTAAAAATGGGTTTAATAAAGATATATGATATATATGACATAAAAATTCTACTATAATTAAATTATATACATATAATAAAATATGTCATTTACATTTTTTATTTTAATACACTATGAAAATGGAAACAACATTTATTCTTAGGTACAGTTTACCGTCTCCATAAACTGTGTATTCCATTTCTATATATATATTTTATAGATAATTATAAATGTTTATATAAAAATTATTGATGACATATAAGATAGTTTTTACATTTTTTAAATAACTAACTCATGAATTATGTATGATGATCAAAATTGAAAAGTCAAAACATGTTTGATAAACAATGTACCTGTTACCCGAAAAAATAAAATAGAATAGAATTGATAATAAATGTGTACTACAATTTCATAATAAAATATAATATTATATTTATATATGAATATAGTTCTATGATAGATTTATAATTATATTATAATTTTTATACATGAGTCATGTATGTGTATGTCGAAATCCATGACATATGGTATGACAATTTACTCTCAAATTCCATTTTTGTGAGATACAAGAATTATACACAACTCAATTATTTTTTGAGGATTATATACATTCCATTAATGTATTATATGTATAAAATCATAAATTTAATGGGTATTTATATATATATATATTTTATCATTCTCTAATGGAGTTTATGTTTCAGTAGTTACCAAATTGGTCACGTAATTTCTTTTTCAATTTCCATATTTGAGACACATGTCAAGTTATACATCTATATTTTTCTATGAGGTGTATATAATTCCAGTGACTTGTTTTATCATGAATATTTATCTTTGAATGATATTTTTATGCTCCATTTAATTTATTTTTGAAATGGTTAATGTTTGGATAGAATGATTATAATATAAATTGTCTCTATAATAGGGGTTATATTATATTGAATCATGTTTATCTTAATGGGTTATGCATTAATAAAATTACTAGGAAACATATATATTTAATATAGGATATGATTTGATGAAATATTTATGATACCCAGTTCATTTTATGGGTATTATTTCATATTTATAATACCCTTCTCTCTTTATAAGCCATGATATGATGAAAGATATTTTATATTGTGGAACATGTATGAATTATTTTATTATGAGATGGGTTTGAACTATACCTCACCCCAATGTATTTTGTAATGACAGGTAGTATATAATCTCATATGTTACAAAGGTTGTATCCCACCACTAAAAGTAAGAGGGTGCTTGGGTTTTAGCCCAAGCCCGAATGTTAGAGGATACATAGGTTATAACCCAATCCTGAATGTAAGATGGTACTTAGTATTATGATAGTCCTCAAAAAAATACGTCACATGGGTGGTATTACATTATTGAAAGTAACATGGTACATAGGTTGTATCCCATGGCTGAAAAAATATATTACATTCATTTTAGAACAATCCTACAAATAATAATATACGAATGTTTTTTCCCAAGAATAACATGTTATAATTTTCATGGTAGGTATCTTTGACATATTATTTTATAGGATTATGTAAATGTTTAGAATTAAATTTCTTATTCCCTAGTTTTTATTTCATATCTTATGTTATTAAATCAATTATGAATCATGTATTATTAATATACAATAATTATTCCCTAATTTATGTTTTTGAACATTGATATGTAGGGATTGATCATCTAATGTCATTCTAAAGTTCTCTTAACCTTATGTTCATAGTATTCTTTTGTAATTTCTTTATTTACCCTTATAGATCATTAAAACCCATTCCTTTCTTATATATTCATTGCCCATGTTATGAATAATCTTTTATGTTGGATTACTATGTGCAGATCAATCAAGGAAATATTAATGATAATTCACTGAGATTGGTGATTTTTATTGTAAGGCTCTAGAGGCACTAAACTAACATGATCATTAGGTTTTTTCTTTAATTTTTTTAATTCCACAAAATGATAAAATATTTATTTATGGAATGTGAGGGTTATTATAGTCAGTATCATAGAGAAGGGTTACACAACCATTGTTAATAAGGATGAGACATCTTCTTTGATATCCCTAGGTTTATTACTTAGGATATTTCCGTGGATTTGACTAAGGATATGTATAAGGATAAGTTAAAGTTTAAGAATTTTTCATGATTTTTGGTAAAGTATAGAGTGAGTGGTTTCCAATATAAATATTCATGTATGGATACTACAAGTTTATCTAGAGTTGACGTAGATTTAGCTAGTAGTAAAAACTCTGACATGGTGCATCGTGCCTGAATCAACATATCATTTTACAAGACAATGGGCCTTGTTGCACTCTTTGTTTGACAGACCTAGGGGATATACATTCAAAATTCAAAAAATATTCATGAAACAGAATAATGGATATTAAAGTAATTTTTCTATGAATATCTTAAGATAATGCTAAGGTTTAATATATTAAATATGTAAGTGTCATTATTTAGATAAGATGTATGTAATATTTCATAGGTATGTTTTTTTCCACAATGATAAGTGTTGGTGAGCATATCATTTTTTGTTTTATTCAATAGTAGGATCATGAATAAAGTAGGTTAAAAAGTATTTTTTAGATGTGAAATGTTTGGTCATGATGAATTTTTATTTCCAATGTGGAAATCATTTTAATATAATCAAAAAATTTCGTGACTATTGGATATACATATGATGATTCGGAGACTACAAAGGACATGTGGAATTTATGAAATCGTCTTCCTGTATTTTTTACATCAAACACATGATGCATGATTATATTATGTTTGATGATCCTTATGAAATGATTCATAAATTATATTCTATGAAAGTGGTATTATGGAATATGTTTATGAAGAATAAATAATAGTTTAAGAATAATATTTCATGAATAAAGTATTAATGTTCTAGAAATAAATGATTATGTATTATTAATAATGAAATATATAAATATTTTCATTATATATTTTTCATTATGGATTTTATAATATATATTGAATAGTAACGGTGGTAAGAAATTGATTTCATAGAAAGGTGATATTTTGATTATGTTAAGGAAACCATTATTTTATTTCTCATGATGAGATAATGATGTTTGTATAAATATTTTTTGGATATGAATATTTAAATTGGGTGATTTTGATTAACATAGAACAAATAAAATATTTTTTTAAAATGTAATCTATTTTATCATGGATAATATTTACAGCTTCGCGAATTAAAATAATTTTTCCAGAAAAAAATGATATTAAGAAGTATAATTGTGTTCCAAAAGTATTTATATTAATTCATGTTTTTACCATGATTCAATAGAATATACGACGAGGATATTCAAATTTATTAGAATGTTACAACTAAGATATAATTATTTATATTTGGGAGATAATGTGAAGAAAATTTCTTGAATATGTTCTTAATGTTTTTGATTTCGATATTTTGGTATGGTTAAAAGGTTAACCATTTATAGAAAGATAAAAATACACTTCTACTGATGTTTGTGAGATTATGGAAGTATCTCACAAAATGATGATTTATGCATACTAGATAACTTGTTCAAACGATACTTTTTTGATGATATCATATGAAAAATGTGTTGCAATTTCATTGATTTTAGGATCTGTTCGAGCATTAAAAATGAAAAATTAACAATACTTTTTGAGAAATATTTGAAGTGGGTAAAATAAAAAAAAGTGTGATGTTGTCATAAAATCATTGAATTATTTTTTTTATAAAAATTCATTAGCATTAGGAAGACAATCTTCAAATAAAATTTTCCCCAAATATTTTTTTTGAACTGATGGCTTCATAAATCATAAAAATTTTATGACTTTGAGGCCCTTAACATTTCATTGATCATTCACTTGTTTTTTGAATGATTCCCTAAATAAATATATATGAATACTTATTATTTTCCTATATGTTCATTTTATCCCAACCCATATATGTTATTCTATATGGAATCCCAACTATCTGTTACTATGGGTAACCAATATGTTTCCGACAATCTATTTTTTAAATGATGTTTTACTGTTCATTTTTACAATGCTTGTTCTATTTAAGGAACATAAAAGTATTACAATATTAAAAACACATTAGAACATTGTGGGAGAAATTTATTTTTTATGGGGTAGAATATAACACCATGAGTTGTTGGGAAATATGTTTTTGAATTTATTTTATCTTTTTAATAATTATCATTTCAAAAAACATTAAATATTGCATGAGTTATATGATAGAACCATGTTTTTAATTAGTTATAATTTATACAATGAAATTATTCAATTATATGGCACCCCAATATATATTTTCAATACACACAGCTCTGACTTTGCATGCGTTATATAAAACACCAACTTGGATTTTGTTAAAGGTAATCATAAATTTCTACAAAACTATATATCTTTATAAATAATTGAAATAAATATACAAAACATGGCCATCAAAAATAATTATATGAATAGTAATAAAATATTTTAAAATATTATTTATAATTTTTTATAGAAATATAACACATTTATGATAAAATATATAATTTTTGGTGAAGTCTTAATATGTTTGGAAACACTATTTTCTCAACGAAATACTTTTTATGTCATTCAATGAAAATTAATAAAAATAATTTTAGACAGTTATAGGAATTTAATTTTATAAAATAAATATATATTTTTTGTTTTAGAATATCAAAACTATGTTAGGATGAATTTGCTATATATTTATAACAAATTTCAATTTTTGGTGAATAGTTAAAATACTGAATAGTAATTCAAAACTATTTTAATACAATTTATTTATTTCATTGAATTTTAATTTAATGTGGTTATAAATTAATAATAAATAAATTAAAAATACATTTACATTATTTATTTTATTATAATAATATTTATATTGAATTTAGATAAACAATTATTGAAATTTAGAACATTATCACATTAATAACATGCACTCTCCCCATGTCTCTAAAACTGGAATTACACAAAATTTCACCTCATATGTGAATTTAATTTCTATAAAAGTTATATAAAATGTTTCAATAAGTGAATTATATATATTTTAATAGGATAAAATTATTTTTTGACTAATAATATTAGTTTGATTCATTAAAATTAACTACAGTTATTAAATTAAAAATAATCATAAGAGGAGACTAAATTGTGAAATTAAGTTCCAAAATAACCTAACCACTTATCCATAAAAACATTTATGACCATATGTAATAAATAACCATAAAATTATTGATTTTTGTAGGATTCAGATAACTTTTGATTTGTAGAAACATTGGTATACGTAACTTGTTTTCGAAAATTCCAAATAGGTCTTTTCCATCCCACGTAAAAGGCCACATCATCTCACACATTATCAAAACTATAAAGCCACATAATTTTTTCAATAATATGGCCAATTAATTTTAAAAATTCCATGCCTTTCTGATTTTAAGATCTATTTCTTTATGAAATTCATATAAAGAATCCATTTTACAGTGAAAAATGAGTTACCCAAATAAGAACCAACTTCATTCTTCAAGCTCCATTCTTTTATTTTCTTATCCACCAACTCAATTATTTTTATTAGATGTAAAAATAATTTATTCTATATCATCAATATAAAGATATTTTAATATTTCAAGGGTAATACCTTCACTTACAAACACATCCAACTAATTGGTAAAGAATATACCCTTCTTATGTATGGAAAACCACCACCTCATGAACAGATGTTGTTTGTTTTAACATTATAAAATAATAAGGTTTTTAAATATGATAGATACTAAGTTTTTATTAAAAATATGTAATATTTATTACTTATTTATAATTATTTATTTATTATTCAAATCCAACCAACATTCAATCCATTTTTTGTAAACACAATAATTGTAGTTGTGGATGTGTGGGTTACTGCATCCTCAAAGAGATGTTATTTGTTCACACATTAAGTAAAATATATTAATTATGGGTTTAGATAAATTATATGATGTATATTCCATATTATTTATACTATAATTATATTATAAACAGATATACATATATTTCATTTACATTCATTCATTCAATACACAATGAAAATGAAAACGATATTCATGTGTACGTACAACCTACAGTCTCTATAAGAGGTGTATTAAATTTTATATTTCTATATTTTTTAATTTATTATAAATATTTATATAATGAATATATATGATATATAACTCATAATTCAAATTATTTAAATATTTATATGATTATATATGTAATAGGATAAATAATGAAAATTCAAAACATGTACGACAAAAAAGTAGTTATTTCCCGAAACGTTAGCTTAACAAGAAACTGATAATAAAATTGTAATATAAGGTCATAATAAAATAATAATTTTTAGTATATGTATATATATATATGAATATTTTTCTATGAAAATTTTATAGTGAATTTAATGATATTATACATGAGAATTGTATATATACAATTATAGTCAAGACATGAGGTAATTGAATATCATATGACTTTTTTTCTATGAGATATATTCCTTATACACAACTAATTTATATTGTGAGGTATATTTATATCACTTTAATTTCTTCAATGAATCATATATTTAAATTTATTTTTATTTACATTTCCATTTTATGATCTTTCTCTCTTAGAATTTATGATTCAAAAGATACATATTAAGTAATGTAATTTCATCTCAATTTTTCTTTTTAAAGTAAAATGACATGTTATGCTCCTATATTGTTCTATGAGGTGTCTATAATAACATTAAAATGTATTAAAATTAACATTATAATATAATTGATAATTTTATTTTCATTTAAATTTCTTTTTTTAACATGGGGATAATAATTTAGTCTTACCTTGTGGAAAGAGTGTATTGAAATAAACTCATTATTTTATGACATTGTTTTTTATTATGTATCTATTGATGAAATATTACGATCCATTTTTCATGATTTTTCACGATTTTTCTTTACCTCTATTTGTTAATTTTATATCCATATATTGGTAGCATTTTTTCACTCATTGGTAAGAAAGATGATCAAGAATGTGTTTTTTTACGAATGCATGACATTAACTCTCTCTTTGGAATGAAATCTCCATTACTTCATAAAAATGTTTTATAAATGTTTTCCAAGAATATTATACTTTTATGAAATGGTCATTAGAAGAAAATTTTATACATTTTTATCTTTAGATAAAAAATATCTTTATAAATGAATCATCTTATCATTTTTCAGTCAAGGAACTTTTATAAACATTATATGGTGTAAAATGAGTGTTCAGAATGTATGGATTTACCCATCATCACGATGGTAATTACATTGAAACATTATTAACAAGATTACAACGTATTTTTATTGTTGAATTCTTTTCTAATATTTTTTAAATTCACTTTTTAATGTGGTTTTCAATAGAAAATTTTTTCAAACTATTTTCAGTCTTATTATATAATTTTTTCAATTAAAATATTTTACAATTATTTCAATTATTCATTATATGTTTTCGAATTAATTTATATAGAGAAATTCTTATGGTTTTATGTTTTAATGTTTCATTGTTAAAGAATAAATTTTATTTTCAACATAAAAAATTAAAATATATTTTAAAATTATTTTCCATCTAATATGACTATGATGATGTTAATCAATTCCTTTTATGAAATGAAAAAAATGTTAAATTAATATTCATTCATGAATGGTTTATGTTTATATGGAATTATTCTTATGAATCATGTTTCTCTTCCAGTAGATATATGCATTTGAATACAACCTATTTTCATAAGTTATAATTTAATGGACTGATTTAGAAACCCATCGATAATCCTTCCATTATGATTTGATGAAATGTTAGTGATACCCATTTCATTTCATGGGTTATTATTTGATGTTTATAAAACCCATATATTTTTATTTGATATGTATGCAGAATGTTTTTTATATACAAACACATGTATGAATTATTTATTATGAGATATGTGGGGCCTATATGTCCTTAAATTTATTTGGTTAATGAAAATTTGTATATGATATTAGAGGGTCCATAGGTTTAAGCCCAATATTGAATATAAGAGGTTACATGTGACATTGAAAAATCCAAAAAGAAAGGGAGTACATGAGTTGTATCCCAATAATTATTTTAAGAGGGTACACAGGTTGTAGCAGAAGCCTAAAAAACGCAGGTACATGGGTTCTAGTCCAGGAATGAAAACAAGCAGGTACACAGGTTTCATCCCAATCCAAACAAGTTATAAATGTCATGGTACATATCATTGAAATAATTCATTATTTGTATATTTTTATTAAAAAAATTCTAATTCATTTTCCTTAGTAAGTATTTCATGGCGTTCATGTATTTTGAAATAGAAACCATTATTCGATTATTCATGTTTATGATATATGATATATAGGTTATGATCTTCGAAAGTTATTATTTTGTTATCGTACACTTATTTTCTTGTAATGTTTATATACTTAATTAGGTTCCATTGATAATCATTAGACCTCATTATTTTTTTATATTTCATTTCCCCATGATATTAGGATAGGATATTATGTATGATTAGTAATGTGTTAGATCAATTTTGGAAACGCTGATTTTATTTCACAGTTATAATAATTTTGTTTAAATATTCCAAAGGCACTAAAATGACCAGATCATTGGGAATCTATTTTTGTAGTGTATTAATTATTCCACAAAATAATTTAATGACTATGTACAAAATGATAGGGTTTTTATAACGAGGCCAATCTCTATTCATCATCGGGAGACCATTCTGAAAGATAGAAAATCCCATCATCAATGTCTATGAATGACTAAAAATAATATACCATTTTTATAGTAAAATACTACAAAAAATTAATGATGTAATAAAACATTATTGTAGTAGTAATTTAATTTATGAAATATCCAATGAAAATGGTAGTCAACTTATTGACGATCTAGGTATTCTTCAAGATTTAAAAGATTTTTGAGAAGATTTTTAGTTCTAAAATTCTAAATCCAACAGACCCAAAAATCCAGATCTCATATTATTGGGAACAATACATTTTGAATTATTATATAATTTGTTAAATGTGGATAAAATGATAATTGGTAGTCATGTTCTAGAAGTAGGGAATATAAAGTCAATACCATACCTTGAACAAACCCTAGGTTTGGTGTTAATTCCATTTATATGTAATTTTAATTTTGATTACCTTATGAAAGGATAAAAATTACAAGTGATCGTTTCTAATAAGTTATCACCTTCACTTGAACAAAATCAGTTTTACGTTCTCAATGGAATAGTCCAATCCTTAGAATATCATTGAGGGGAAATAACCTAAATCAAAATAACGTCGTATCTCATTGATTCTTTTTAGAATGTTACTATTGAATAGTATCAAAAAATAGAAATAAGACTTAATCCATCCATCATGGAGGTTTTTATGAAATAAATATAACACACTATTTCTATATGAAGTCATAATCATGATTAGTTATTCATTGGGGGTTGGCCTCTTTCATATGTTGCCAAAGAAAACTGGTCTGATAGTTTTCAAGAATGAGAAAAATGAACTAATCACGGTTTGAGACTAAAATAGTTAGATGTTGCGTATAGATTATGTAAATATTAATAAATTCTCCTTGATAGTTAACGTCCAAATTCCAATAATTGATCAATTGATAAATATACTATCTCAAAGAAAAAATAATGATATTTATATGATTTATTTTGATACTTCTAGGTAACGATAACACAAAAACACCAAGGGAAGATGACTTTCACCAATTACTATGGAGCCTCCACATATTAAAGGTATACCATTTGGAAATTTAATAGAAAATGTATATATAAATACTGTATGGTGTGTATTTTTATTCTATTATCATGAGTATTCTTAGAGGAACATCTTAGTGACATCAAAGTTTTAATCTTTCATTTTCTTATTTTTAGTATATTTAGAAATGTTTCGAAAACATGGATTGAATAAATTATTGTCTTAAATATTGAAAAATTCAATTTCAATTTTTTAGAAGTAATAGTTTAAGGTAATAAAATTTATAATAGTAGATTTTTGATAGATAAGTCAATGGATGATGAAATTAGATAATTAAAATATCCAACGTACCACAAATAGGTTGGATTATTTTTACACCATACATGATTCTACTAATGATATATAAAATATTTTAATATGATTTCTGTACCTTTTTCACAGTTACTATTAATTAAATTTTAGTTTAATGAAGGTGATAAAGTTAATATAGAATTTGATGAATTGAGTAAACTACTTATCAAACCACCAATAATGAAGGCACTGAATTGGAACCATCCTTTAATGAATCCCTATAATGAATTGTATCATATTTTGGGATCTGAAATCTTAGAAATAATTCATATGATGACTCCTGTCATAGAAATTTATCAAGTAAATTTTATTCCATGCAGGTTAATTACAAAAATACATAAATTGGGTTTCTACATGTCATATTTTGTCTAAATAAATTTAGATAATATTTATATTTTTGTAAAGTTATTGTTTTCCCCAATTATGTATCTCTGAGGTATCTACAAAGGAGGGGTGACTGTAACACCATAATTTCTAAGTGTATGATCCTCTTATAGGAGTTCCACATGGATATCATGATTAAAAATATTACCAAAAATGAAGTGGTCAATCATCTAATTCGACTTCCTTACATTGGTGAAGCATAAACTCCAAATCATAACCCACTCAATAAAAATTTTATATAAAATAACATTACATAATTAATGGAGAAATACCATGGTAGACAAATATTTTCAACAATATAGTCCTTTATTACAAGACAAGTATTCAAAAATCTAATCAACATCATAATATTAATTAAGAATGGATATTTTATATTTTTATGAAAATTTCATGTTAAAAATTGATAATTATAAAATTCTAAGAATATAATAAATTGGAATTGAAAATTAATTAGTGTTTGAATTATTTCATAAATTATCATGGTTAAGACACATTATACTGCATTAGAGATCTTGAAATTTTTTGGAATCTAGATTTCATTGTACAACCATATTAAAATATCTTTATGTATTTTCTATGAGATGTAAAAAATTCTTGTTATTTGGTGGTCTCTCTAAATGTTATGAGAATATTAAAAAATTAATTACATTTTTCGATATTGTTGACATATGGGGAATATAATTTATGGGACCATTCACATTTCCGTCTTGTAATTTATATAGTCTATTAGTTAATTATTATGTTTCAAAATGGGTGGAACCAAATGCCACTAGGATTGATGATACTATATTGTTTATTATTTGGTTATTGATTATATATTCTATATATTTGGAGTTACATGAGAAATCATTAGTGATGAATGATTTGATTTCGGCAACATTAATATGGTTTCAACTGTGAAATTGTCTGGGGTACATCATTAAAATTCATCCCATTGCCACAAAACAAAAAGTCCAAAAAGAAGTCTCTAATACTGAAAGATTATTCAATCTATAAAAAACTACTAAACAAAATAGGATGGACTGGATTCACATATTACATTGTAGCTTATAGATTTCAAGAAATAAAATAAGTCACCCAAAAGGATAAGGCACTACTGACTCATTTGTTGAAATATGTTCTGATTCATATGGAATTTTAACAATAATCCTACTGGGTGATAATAGAGATGAACATTGACCTTGATAAATATAGGAAATATATGATTTTGGTTAAAATAATCCATTGGGAAATTAAGAGGTTTTTTTTCAAATTCAATGTTATACATAGATATTACAAGGATGGACCACGATAATATAATTCAACCATGAACCCTAATCCCTAGATATCATGTTCTATTATAAAAATACAGATGTATACATATATAATGTTAACTTTATCCAAAATGAGAACGTATCTTTACTTTTATTCATATCTACACATTTATTTAGTAATAATTGAACATAGAAGAGGAGGAAATTAGTTACTTTTAAAAGGTTCTAGAATAATGTTATTCCATGGGAATATACAACCCGAAAAAAAGGAGGAGATCAATAACCTTCTAACTAATTTTCATTAATGACCTACTAGGATTAATCATACCACTAAAATTTACTAAATATAGTAATCCATTTTAATATATTGTTACATATAAAATACATTTTAATGAATTGATTAAACTAAAAAAATTATGTGTTGGGTTGGAATCTTTCAATCATGGAATTTTCACAATATTCAATTTTTTTATTTAAGAAAATGATATTAATCAAAAGATCATTTAGGAGGAAATCGGAATTTTTTACCATATTCAAAACTAACCCTCTATCAAATTCTAGTTAGATTGAATAGTATATACTATAGATTGTTTTTTGTTCTTATTTTTTACTCCACTAATAAATATGATTCAGTGTTATAAAATTGAAATATAAAATAAATAGCACGTCGTGAAAAGTTCAAATTAAATGAAGTGATATAGAACTTAATGAACAGGCCATTTGTAACAAAACTGGGTGTCATTTATAAATAAAGGCTTTTTTAGAATAATTATCCATTTAATTCTAAATATTTTTATTTCAACATATGTTCTTAAAAATTAAATGAAAATGTTAATTCCATAATTATATTCCTTTTATTTCCTAACTAATCTTAGAGAAATTGATTTCATCCGCACCTCTTGATTCCATGTTTTATATTACAAAATAATGATATCGAATGACTAAAATATTGAATTGAATAATTAGAGTGATGAATGGATATTAATTAATGACTCATTATTTTATGTTGTTATATTATTAATGAAAATGAAAATTTTCTACCAATTTCACACTTCAATTTTTTGAACTTTTTCTGGAATTATTTGTTTTTGTTATTTCATTATAGGAGTTATTGTCTCAAATTCTATGTTCCAATACTCAATGTATTTCTAAAACAAAAAAAAAATTCTATTTATATAATGATACTAATTCTACAGTTGCAGTTGGGAATTCCACCAAATATGTCTTATATTATAACCTTTCAAGGACATTTATATGAAAAATAGATTTTAAAATGATCAATGGAATTTTTATTATTAGGAGAATATCCTTAAAGCTATACGACATTAACCATTTTTTCCTCGAAGAAGACATCATTTTCATTTCTTATAATTTTCCAAATTAGAATCCATTTATATCCATCTGTACTTTAATTTATTGTAATTTCATTATATTTTAATGTTTAAGTGTGGGGGTAATGTAATTCCTGGCAGAATAGATGTATTACATAGAAATAAAAACATACGGGTTTTCTGAATTATAATTAGTTATATTGTTTTATGATTTGATCATGGTACTTTATAGTTATATCATATTCAGAAGAAAAAAAGAATTTTTTTTTCAACATTGTATATTAAAAATTAACTATTTCTAGAACAATTATTTTGATCATTTGTGCTTAGTTTGTGGATTTAGTATTTAACTATTTCAATTGGAAAATTAAAATAACAAAATCAATTAATAGTTTGAAAAATTATAGCGGAGAATTTTTTTATGGTTCTCAAATAATTCATTAGGAAAAAACATCTCCTAACCATACATTGAGAGTGTAGGAAATGTAATTATCATTTATAAAATGTATATTTCTCTTTAAACATTAATTAAGATATCATGTGGTATTATTTAAGAGATAACATTTTTGTATCCTAAATTTTTAGAACATCAATCAATACAAAACATATTACTCGGAGTCAACTGACCATTAATTTTAAATACCTCCATATTTTAAGGGAATCTTTCCTTTTCACATTAAATATATAATTTTCTTTAAAAGCCTATAAAAAAGATCATGTACTCATGATAAGTGTATAACATTAAATGTATTTTTATCACGAGTGGCATAATAAACGAAAAAATTTTGTGGTAAATCATAATTTTCAATGTTAGAAAATATTTATTTTCTGATATATGAGTGAATTATAGGAAATGAACCACTAGTTAAAAATTTAAAATAGTAAAAAAAATTAATGTTTATTAGTTTATTTTAATAATATGATGTTGAATTAGGGTTTTGAGTTGGGATTGAATAATTTACCCAACATCGATATTAATTTGATTTAATTTCATTGTATTTCTATTATTAATAACATTTTATGACTATATTATATATATGGATATTACATGCATGAGGAAAATATTGTTATAAGTGTGGGGGAATATAAAAAACCATTTGTCCATGTATTGATTTATACAAAATAGCCATTTTAATATTTTAATTCACAAATAATCAACAAAATTATTTTTTACTTTTTTTGTAGGATACATAGATTGATGGAAATAAAAAAAGATGTGATTAATACGTATGTATATGAAACTACCAAACATGCTGAGAAAGAAAAATATTGAAGAAAAATGATCAGAATTTGATGATTTATTTGATGGACATGAAAAATTGTCATGTGAAGAAACACATTCAGATCGCAGAAATGAAGAACTAGACTGAAAATGGTAGAAATGTTTTAGATATGAACATTACAAATCGTCTATGAAACATACCATATGTGTAACCTGATTAAATATATTCCATGAAACATTCCATGAGTATATTTTTTCCCTAAACATTTCACTTCATCTATACCACTAGAACAATAACGAACTCTTAGAGATAGAAAAAAATTATCATTTGATAGTAATAAAGGATAAATAACCTATTATTGACCTCATATGACCTATTATGACATGAGAAAATTTAGTGGACTACTTTTGAGACCCTAGGTATGAATTAAATCATACAGATAAAAGTCTAGGGTGGATTAGAAAATGATATACTAGTAATGGATTCTCTCTATGATAACCTACAAATTTTTTATTTCCCTACATTTCTTTTATTTTAATTGTTTTATAATATCTCCCCTCTCTTAAATACAAATTAACTCTCTATAGTAGAGTGTTACTTCATTTGATTGATATGGAATGGGGGATATTGGACCTATGAGTATTGCATGAATTTTTTTGATTCAATTTAAGATGATCATTTATTCTTCCTATACATGGTTTCAACAAATTTTTCAATTTAAAATTCCAAATGTGGTTGTGATAGGTTTTGGTTATATTAATTTTATTATCCTTAACATTTGATGAATCAATCCCACTACCTAATTATTTTTTGTATGTGGAGGGATAGATTAGGTTTGGGTGGAGAGTGATAGATGGTCATCATCATGTGTGTAACATAGGGAACAACAATTCCAAATCAGAAACTGATATAATATATCCAAATAACCTAATAAAAGACTACACATGGTGGATATCGGGTATAAATACCTAAGGTATATAGTTATAATTTTATAATCATTATTATCTATCCAGTGAAGAGATATGTCTCAATAAATGAATATATCTCTTAATAGTTAACAGAAGAAAAATCGGTAATATATTGGAACTAGGATAGAACTATGCTATGTCATGAAAATCCTAATTCATTGAAAATCACTATTGTTTTTTCACGTCAATCCAATTAAACTATTTTCTATTTTTAATATCACCACTAAAAAACCTTGTATTTCATAAAATAATCCCAAAAATTATTACATTGTTTTGTGAGCAATCCCATTCGAGGGACTACATAGGATGAAGCACTATAACATATATATTTAATGAAAAATATTTTCTAATTACCCACTATAGGTGAGGGTGGATTACATATATTAAAAAAAATATTCTATTCACGAACAATTTATGTCAAATTGGTGATAAGAACATTACGATGATAATTGTCAAATGAATGGTGGTATCCTAATTAATGGGTATAATATTAATTTCACGATTATATCACAAATTTAAATTAATTTTTTTTCTTATTTATATATTTTATCATCGATAATTATGTTCTCATTGTCATCAATAATATTATTTTATTGTCCTGTTTGAATATGAGGATAGACTGGCCCAAACATCATCATAAAATAATTAATTGATGATTACGACTATGAAAGTGGTTTATTATGTTTTATTATAGAAAAACAAAAATGATATATTTGAAATACCTTTATTTTCAAAAATATTACATGATAATATTTTAATAAATAATATGTAATCATTATGAAAATGAGATATGTTACATCATTGATGTAGTTATTGACAAAGCACACATAAAAAAAAGATGGTAATGTAGTAAATAGTTATTAAATAAAAACAATTACATGTATTATATAAAAAATACATTTAATATTTTTATGTAATTTAAAAAATAGATATAGTAATGTATGTAATAAATGAATGTAATATATTATAAAAAGTACTAACATTAATCACATGATATTTACCTTCGAAGGGTCTTTAAAAATATAGGTTTTAATCCAATATATTTTCATCATAGTCTCATGAAAATTGAATTGGATTATAATAAATTTAAAATTGGAAATATTTTATTTTTATACTTATTTAATTTTGGGGCCATGATGTTCTTGTGAAATGCCCAATTAATATGTTTTAAAGTTCATTATTTTAAAATAATTCAACTTAATATAAAGTGGGATGATGTCAAACATGTAAAGAATAAAATAAAATAGAAAATATTGAAGTTCAGGATTCAATAAATTTTGTAATCTATTATCCATTGAATTTAAAACATTTTATAATAATTTTATTCTTCCACTACTCATTGAATATTATATTTGACCACTTTTGTTTTTTATGGAAACTGATTTGTAACTAGGTAATTTACTTTTATTTCATAATTATAAAATTGATACTGTTATATAATTTTTATCTAATCATTCCAAATAATTAAATATATTTTATTCAGTAAAACATATATGTGAAAGAAAAATTAATTTATTTATTAAGTCATTTACTATGTGAAAACCATTTTTGAGAAAAATTGCATTTTATAAATAAACATTATGGTTATGATTTAATATTCAATTCATTTTATTGTTGTGAAATAATTTTTTGGATTATGATACTATTTAAAATAATGTGGAATTGAAATCAATCTAATACTAAAATTTACCAAAACCATTTTCAATAATTTAAAATTATTAAATTTGATGTTATATATTGGTTTTTTATTTTAAAATTATATTTTTTTAAATATATATACCTTATAAATAAATAATTACTCAGTTATAAAAAATTATTAACATATCTTTCTTACTCATACATGGATAAAAAAATAAAAAATTTCTTAAAAACATTATTTTCAGAATTTGAAATATAAAAAAATTAGTTTAAAAAATCATTAAAATTAACCCAAGGATAGTTTTGGTATTATAAATAAGAAATTATTTTATTATTATAAAATAAATATTATTAAATTAATATATTTATTTATAAAAATAAAAAATACAATGTAACAGTAGTTTTAATAATAAAATGAACATAAAATAAACTAAGGGTTCTTAATAGTCATTCCTAGTAGTTTTTATATTAATTGATATTAATATATTAGTTTATAAATATTAATATTATATATTTTGAAAATATTATTTTATATGTCAGTGATATAATTTATTAATACATTAAATATTTATTTGTGATTGAAGAATTAATTTTTTTAATTTTAAATCAGATAAAATAATTTTCACTAAATAATAACAATTTTTAATTTTCAATTTTGTTTTTGTTTTCTAAATGTTTATTTCATCAAAAAAATTCATAGTATTGTTTATCATATTTATTACTGCTCATTTTTTACAATATTTTGTGTGGATAAATCTATCAATCATAATATTAGTATAAAAAATATATATTCCAAAATCATAGGGATTTATATTCTCTCCAATGAAATAAATAATGTCATCAAAATTTTAATTAAATTATAAAACTGATTAATAAATGGGATCCCATAGAATAAAACTATATATCTTCCAATGAGATATCACTATAGGGGTGTAGCATGGTGGTATTAGTCGTGTGGTGTGTGGTAAGGTCTCAAGTTTTAATCTTTCAACATTCCTACATGGATGAGTGGTTTTTAATATAAATTTTTTTATACCCTCACCTTCCCTATCCAATCATCCACTACGACATCAAACTAACATTAATTTTCTTGATTATGATTACTTGTATCCTAAATGTTATGCATTAGATGTTTATAGGGGAATACTTTTTGAAGATCTATATTCTTGATCATGTTTCCTACCAAATATGGCAAAACAAATAATATGATAATGTCTAATAAAATATATTTAAATGGTCATTTGAATATGATAATTAAATTTCATGATACCTTCTCTTATGGAACATTAATTTTAACATATGATAATTTTAATTCAACTATGATGTAACTATACCAACATATGAATCATTAAATTTAATCTTGGATGTTATGTTTATTTTCATATTAGGTTCTATATAATTATTAGAAAACAACATAATAATATTCTTTAACATTTTTAATTAAGTGAATTTGATTAATGAAAGAATAAATCCTAGAAGTGTTGAAATATACATGTATATAATACTATTTATCATTCATTGAATAATGATTTAGTGAGTACCTAATACTACCAATTTACAGATACTAGACTAAGTTACATCTATTCAATATCCATAAAACATTATAGGATATAGAGAGGTATTCTCTTTAAAATAAAACCACCAATGAAAAAATTACAAAAACTAAGATTTAATCCATTAATTAATCTTAATAATATTCACTTGGTATTAACTAATATTTTCTAATATAATCCATAAAACAATTAGACCAATTTTGGGACCATCTAAGGAAACTGAATAAAAATAAATACATTTATTTCGTTATTTTTCATGAATAATCATTCATTATTACACATATAAAAATATATGACTGATCCAATGTTTATTATATGTGGTTGAAAAGGGTTAAAAAACATATTTTACAGGACTAGTAATCATTTCCCAGCAATATCATAACTATAAAACCATAAAAAAAATCGAAATTTAAAATACATATTACTATCCATGGGGAAAGGAATGGGTTGATATCATATTATCAACAAAAAACGTATAAGATACAATCAATGATAATAATGAATGATAAAATGACATGTATATGTGCTCGAGAGAATAATAATGATCCATGATAAATATTATCAATTCATTGCTCAATAAAACATAGAGAATATTACATAAGTAGATATAAAATAAGTAAATTCTATTGAAAGATAAAATGTTAGAAATATGTATTTATAAATTCTTACATAGTGGATCATGTATTGAAACATATTTCTCATACAGTATTGGGCTTCAATATCCCCTTTTCACCTTTGGAACTATAATTATTCATCTATTTCATTTGGTGGATCAAGCTTCACTCACGAATTTAACATGGTGGATTGATAATCACACAAGGTTTCAAAATATCTCATGAGATATAAATTTTCACTCATTCTATTATATGGAGATAAATTTCAGAACCATCACATTATAAAAAAACATACATATATTTTCCATAAGATATCAGTAATACAATATGCTAGAAAAACTAAAGTGAGAAAATGTGTTTCATGCATCACATCCAAAATAACCTATTTAACGACAAAAGTGTTTCATAACATTTCCAGATGGATTTTCCTAAATTGACCAAAATATTGTCAATAGTTGATACCTAAAACTCATTCACCCAAATAGATTATTTTATATAAAAATTTTATGATTCATGAAAAATACTTCAAACGAAATAAATCCATTAGAAATAATGGGAAAATGGTAGATAATTTTATAATGTGCCTATTGAAAATATTTTTATCATTGGAAGAAAATATAAGGTTATAGTTAGATTGAAAAGACATTTTTTTGATAATTTAAATTTTAAAAACGTCATTATATATGTTTTTGAATGAAATATTCCTAATATAGAGTTTAAAATATATAAAATTTTCAAACAAATTACGTTATAAAACCTTGAAAACATTTACATTGAAAATAATAATTAATAATATATAATTAGAAAGAAAAATGGGTTTATAATTGAGAAAAGAATAAATTTATAATTCATTTTCATTTAAATTAATTCTTAAATAATAAATCCCTGAAAATATTATATTGTCATAAAAAATAAGAATGTAATTTTTTTATGTTCATTTAATTTTTTTTATGTTAATTTTATTTTTCTTTTATCATGTTCCCTTAATATTTTTTATTTTAATATAAAACATATGATATTCAATGTATCGAAAAGGAATATTATATTTTCAAATTCCATTTTTGATAATTCATAATGGAAAATATTAAAACAATATCCTTTTTTCCAATTGAGATTTTAAATATTAAGGGAACACGATAAAAGAAAAATTCGGTTTCCATATATAATATATTTGTTTTTGAAATAATTGTAAATTCATACAGTAGAAATATTCATATACGAGAATATGAGTTATTTATAATTTTTTTAGCTTTTATGATGAATTATTATTTGAGGTCGATGAATTGAATCATAATATAAATATTCCATTCAAAGGAATAAATTTGAAAATTAAATTAATTTTTTAGGTGGATGGAAAAAATTATGAAATATATTCAAGAATAATAGTTTTAAATCAGTGATGGAAGTTATGCTAACAGAGACTCATGAAATATTAGTATTCGTTGAATTGAAATAAATTTTAATCTTAATTATATAGGTCATAAAAATACATGAATTACATGAATATGATAAAGGAATATAATTATAAACTAATCACATTATATCAATGTGACATTGTACAAAATAAGAAACAAATCTCATGAAGTTAAATTCAAGATGAAGAACATCCTTACTAACATTGAAGCATTCAAGTCATAACACCATCAATCACATGATTTAAACTAAAACATAATATAATATGAGTAATTATAGGATAATGATAAAAAATATTAATTCTAGAGAAAACACAATTATAATGAAAAAATTGTGTGCATAATGAAGTATCTATCAAGGGATGGAATTTTGATACAAGAAACAATTTCCATAATTCCTAAATTTAAATAAAATATGTGAATCACCCAGATTAAAAATAAATATTATCTTAAAAAATATTTTTATATCTTATTCAGAACAATAAACTTGTATAAACATTTTATATAATTATTATCAAGAAATGTTTTTTGTAGTTATTATCTATTTTAAATAATGAGCGTGAGTAATCTTGAAATGTTTGATCTAGATTCATAATATCATTTTTATTCATTTTTATCCAAATTTTCATCATTCCGATATCATGACATGTGATAGAATATTTTTATAATTATAGTATATAATGTTACAATTTAATTAATTGAGAGGATTAGACATGGTTCATATAGAGTAAATTCGTGAAAAACATGTTTCAGTATTCTTTAGAAAAATAATGATGAAATCTTGATTATTTAGATTAATATAAATATTACCATTCCATAAAAAAGAAAAAACTTCTTATATTTTCCAAATCATATATCACATATAATTAACTTATCATAATTATCATGGATATTATGTTATAGCATGGTTCAATTTGATGGTTAGACCAACCCAAATAAGAACATACAATAATTAACAAATGGTTATGAATTTAAAATAGTTTTTATTTGGAATATTATAATTATTATTGAATTTTAATGATAAAATTTAAATATTTTTAATGTTATGAATCAAATATTAAAGTATATTGATAAGTAATAATGAATATAATTTCAAAAATGTGATAGAGTACATTTTAGAGGAGGTAACCAAGACGAATCATGGTAAAATTTCAATTTTCTTATAAATGATAAAGATAATAGAGCAATATAAATTCAAACATAACAAATATTTTATGTCATATATGCTTAGATTTTTTATTTTTAACATTTATTGTCTAGATATGCAATCTAATTTTTTCCTATATAATATAAGTAAAATGATAAAATAGAATATAATTTCTATTTTTTTATAAGATATATAATTTAGGACCATTTAAATTAAATCCATAAAATAATTTAAAAAAACATAATAATTAATTTCATTAAATGATAAAAACAATTAAATTTACAATAAAATGATAAATATGATCTCAAACAAGGGTTTTAATGTTAAAAATAGTATTTTAAAATAATTTTTATTATTTTATAATTAAAAATTCAATAAACATAATTTTTTATAAACTTCTATGTCATTCCCATATATTGATAATGTCATTATACTTTTAATTTTCATATAAAGTATGTCACCATTCACTTAAAAATCAATTATTATTGATAAATATAATAAATTAACCCTCAGATAATTTAAGGATTATAATTTTGAAAATTATTATATTTTAATCAAAATAAAAATACAAAATTTTATAATTAGTTATGATAATAAAAAATATATTGAAAACTGTGTTTATTGAAAATGACATATTTAAACATTATTAGATCATAATTTTATTTCATATGAATTTAAAAATTAACTAATATTTTTATACTTGATCATATATTTTAATGTCATTTAGTTTTATAATAATAATTTAGCCACGATCTATTTACATTATCAATACTCTAAAAAGTTATTTGGGAAAGGAAAATAATTTTATCAATATTACACAACATTAAATATTTATCCTTTAATATAGGAAATTTTATTTGAGTACATTATATTCAAATACTAGATGTTATAAGGATCTTATTATTTCTTGAAAATTTTAATTTATTATTTCATGGATCACACTTGTTTGGTGCTACATGTGGACATATTTATAGAACAATATATTAATGTAAAAATATATTTTCTAAAATCATGTGGAGTTAACATAAATAAAATGGCTAGAAAAAATCCGTTTCCCTTACTCTAAGTAGATAAACGTAACAATCTAATACAATAACTGTAAAAAACCTATTTTTATTTGATTAGTTCTATGTACACACACACACACACATATATATCCTTAGTGTAAATGTGTAGATTTCTTATCTTGGGACCTATGAATTAATATATTAAATGTATTAATATATTTAAATACACTTTCTTGTGTAATTTATAAATTAATATGTTTCTCATTAATAAAGACATCATATGATAAATTTTAGGACATGGTTTATTCAGGGATATTGGTTTATTCTAGGAATGACCTATTGTTCATCTGTGTTATAAATTTCAGAAATGGTAGTCATTGGAGGCTCGTATAATAAAATAACTAATTTTTTAACTTTATATTATATTTCAAACCTAAAACTCCCTCTATAAATACAATGTGAATGAATATACCGATTATTTTTGGAACAACCCCAAGATTATTTTAGTGGATAATGATCATTATTCATGGGAAATTGAAAACCTGAGGATGCTAATTGATTATTGGTTCAATGTGAATTGAGAGGCATTAAATGAATTTAGAATATCTTCTTCATCTCTACTGAACCTATTCTTCACTAATGACTGATCCTTAATAATATAACGCCTTGTAATTTTTAGTTTCCATGATTTTTATTTATGATCAATGATTTTAATATGTTCTTGTTTTTTATCTAAGATTACCCGCCCTTCACATGATCCAATTTATAAATTGAGTCATGTAAATCAGTTCATCTTTGTAATTTCAAAATATCAGCTTTTTTGCCACATAATATGATAACTGTACGATATGAAAATATCCAGTACTAATCATTTCCATTTATTCAATTATTTTCCATGTTTATTATTATTTTTCACCAATTTTGTCCCAAAGGGTTATGGTTTTACATTGAGTTGAAGGATAAAAACTAATCATACCCAATTATTCATGGAGTGTTTGAAAATTATGAATGGATTTTTGATTTGGGGTATCATGACGATGGGATTGTGCGTTCTGAGTGAAGGCTATGGGTTTCCAGATCCTGAATGTTATAAGATGTGTGATAGACTCCATGGGTGATCTGATTTCAATCCATTTGGGGATAGTAATCAATGTCTATAATAAATTCCCTCCAATTGGGGTGGGGGTGTGGGGGTAAGTATTAGTATTTTATCTATTGATTGTGGATCTAGAATCTGTTTGAAAAAAAAGGGCTTTGATAAAACTCTGACTACACATTGTGTAGTATAAGAATACACATCGTTTATTAACCCAGTTGTGAGGACTAATTGATTTCAGTGAAGAAAATGATCACATTATTTATATGGCCCATGAATTTCATATGAAATTATGATAGATTCATTGTGTACACTCCGAGAGTTCACAAACATGGGCATGGTGATTCACACAGCTTTGTCTCAAAGTAAATGAGAAGAACCCAATATAATGTAACGCCCCGACCCCAGCTACCCAGAGTCGGTGCATTACTTCGTAACATTGGCATGATCACAAGAAAGATCAAATCTCGAAAGACCGATTGGTTTAGTAGCCTTGGAAACACTAGATATATTCATAAAGTTTTACATTACATTTCAAAGTGAAAAACTACTACAACAACAAAGTCTTCATATCCACACTATTAACCCCTCATAATATCCCTGCAAGTCAATCATAATTTAATTCTTCACTACCTGGGAAAAATAAAACATAGAAAAGGGGTGAGCTCAAATGCCCAGTAAGGATAACAATATAGCGGAACATTCAAAATAAGCATAAACATTTAAGGCAATGAATTACTAAAACAAAAGCCTTTTAAACTTGAACTTCAACATAGTATGGCAAAAGTAAAATGAAATAATGCCATTTACTTGTTCACATGGATATTCTACAAATCGAATAATCACATGAAAAATCAATAACCACTTTCATAATGTTGGAATGCATAATGCCAGACTATCATAACCACATAGACAAAGCCTCGTGCCAAGACTAAAAATAAGATTTTGTCAAGGCCTTGTGCCAAGACACTAGTTTGTCTCATGAGACCTACCGATGCATCGAGGAGCTATAGCGGGCTCCACCCGTCACTTATTAAGTCCAATGCATTCCCATATGAAAAGGTTTAAACATAACATAAACATTCGTATTAAAACTAGCATACGAAATGTAAATAATTTCACCATAAACTATGAATGGTATAAAAATAGCACATCCATAGTCAAACATATCACAAAACCTTCAATACAATATAGAAGTTTTGTATCATAATAAATCAACTTCAAATAATCTTAAAATCCGTCAAAGGATGTTGACATAGATGAAATCAAAATTCTTTTTAAAGAAATATCTCCTTTTATTTTGAAATAATTTAAGATCCATATAAAATAAAACATTTTCTTTGAAAATATTCTTATAAGATTCTAAGTAAAGCTTTGGAGATTTTATAATGGCGTAAAATTACCGCACCCGCCGTATAAGATAAAAAAACATTCTTACCTCAATTCTGTCGAAAAGGTTAAAAAGGACCTTGTTTTGAAAACGAGGGAAAGATTCCTTGATAAACCTCTTATAAAAATCCAAACAAGGGTATAAATTAATTTAACCCATATTCTTGTAAATAGTAAAAATGTTTTGAAATACATTTTGAAGAAACATGGATGTGGATGATAAAGAGATCCCAGTAGATTATTATAAATAAACAACCTCAGATAATGAAGAGATTGTGAAATAACCCTTACCTTGTACTTTTCCTTGGTTGGGGTAGGTTAACCTCCTGTATAATGGTGAAATAATTGTTATTAAATTATAAAAGAATCATATACATTAATATGATATCATATATGATCTTTTAATATTGATTTGATAATATCTTAGTATTATCGTCGTTTCGTGTGTTAACTTACTCATTTTCTTTTATATGTTTTGTTACATAAGTCATGTTGGTTGTATCTTATTCATATCCAGAATGATATCAAGTCCTTAAACATCATTTTTAAATCATTAAATGATAATTATACTTGTATGGATACGATGGAGAATGAATCTCATCGCGTTCGTGGAGACGGTAGTCCGTACGTACGCACGAACGCTACTTCCATTTAATTTTTATTTTAAAAGAATCGAATCCAAATGATACATAGGTATATTACTATTCCAGTATAATATAATATTTTATATATGTTACATAAGTTCATTAACACCATCCTTTATACGTTCCATGTGTGGTATGAACGAGTCATGTCATTTTAAGGGGGCGGTAGTCCGCACTTTCTCAAATGAAATTATCGTATGTATATACAACATGAAACGAATAATGGTATGAAATAAAATGGAAAAACAGAAGATTATATATAAAATATATATCATTAATATAATATTTAATTATAGTTCCATCATAATGGCCACAATGAGAGGCGGTAAGATGTATTTGAACAATCATCGTTTCGTGAGGCGTTAGTTTGCCATCCACAGAAACATTATGTTCATCATCCATTAAATGGAGTTGTGTGTATGTGTAGTTTGAATCCTTCTTATAACAACATCCTAGTATATTGAGGATACTGGTGTTGTTACAGAAGAAAGGAAATAAAAAGAGTTTGGGGGTTGGAGAAGCAAAATAAATGAAAATAATTTAAGAGAAATCGTTACCTTTAATTTAGGTAACTCACTTTGGTTGGAACCAAAGGACTTCTTGAAATGCTTTCTGCCTAAGGGTAAGCTTCAAGGAGGAGGAGAGGGATGTGGGGAGCTTAGTTGGGCAGAGTTTGGACGATCCAAGTGGCTTGAGAGGTGTGAGGAATGAGTAGAAGTGGTCTCCTTTTATAAGGGAGAGGAGGGGCTCTTTAGGAAAGTGTGAAAGTATTACTTTATAATATATTTGTATTCGGTTTATAATGGTCCAAAAATCATTGAGGTCGAATATAAGATGACTCATATTCTTAATAACATCAACCAATAAGAATTGGACAGGTTTTAGATAATATTTTAATCATTATAATCTTATTTATTTAAATGATTTATTAATGAGGTAAACATTTCATCATTATTGTGTCATTAATAATTTAAATTATTTGATGTCTAAAAATTATAAATAAAATATCATTATGTAGGAAATCTTTTTATATTTCTAATGAATATTTATAATATAAAATCCAACATGTATAACCCTATGTAAAAATTGTTCTTCTGAAAGATGTAAGCTTATGCCATTTTTATTTTTATTTTTACTTTATTAATATAATGTGTCATTATCACTTACAAGTGGATCCATGGGGTCCCAAAATTGACACAAAGATGCCCATGGTCGACCATGTATCAACAAATAGGGTTAAGACACGTTTTAGGGTAATTTAGTGTTATTATAATATTATTTTTTTAACCCTTATTTACCGGATTTACCCTTTAACCATGGTAAATAAAATATTTACCGCAGTAATTATTCAAAATGTGTAAAAATAAAAGTTACCTATTTACATAATTTGGACATCCTGATTCCAAATATGGAATCCATTTTCCTAAATTCAAAACACAGAAGTGGCAGAAATTAATTTAAAATTAATTCCCGCTGTCAAAACAAAAAGCGTGTTTTTAAGAGGTAATAACTATCAAAAGATTGACATTTGTTTATGTTCGGTTTAATTGTAAAATTATGTCCAATGACCAACATTATATTAAATGGTAAAAATATATTCTAAATATACTTTAAAACCACTCAAATTCACAATTTATCACTATTAATTATTTTGATCAAAAAAGTTGTTTTTAATTAAAATTTAGTAATTTTCACTATTCATCAAAATATGAAAGTTATCCGAAATGTACCAAAATTTCACCCTAGGCTAATTTTGATATTCCGAATCCAAAAATGAAGTCCATTTTCAAATATAAAATATATATAATTTCATAAAGTAGGTATTAGTATTCACAACGGCTAGTTTAATTAGTTGTGGTGTGTGTTAGAACTCGAGGTTTCGTACAACACACGCTATCGCATTATTCGAAGGGAAGCGTACCGTAGAAGCTTGGGATGTTTCATTTTAAATTTTTGATGTCCCCATTTAGTCAAAAAGTTTAAAACATAGTATTTAAAAAGGGTTCACTATTAAAGTTGATAAAAGTGCAATACTGAAAATGAATTTGTTCTTGCATTATATCTAAGAAACTCATAATATGGATTCTAAAATTATAAGGATTATATAAACATTAAAATTTATCTAATACTATTCATAACCTCTTTTGAACGGCTTGTTTGGTAAGTCATGGTGTGCTTGAACTTTGTGTTGCCTGTAGTGAAAGTTATTGAATTATTTTGAAGAACTAACACACTATGAAATCTTGGGGTGTTACATATAATGTGTATAATAAGTTTTCCATGGGTAAGCCCCGAGTACGTGAGACACTCCTGCTATGACCTGTAGAAATCATGTAGTGTGAAAGGTAATTAAAATATATTCCTAGTGAAGAAGCAGAAAAAATGAATGCGAGAGAACACATTCCATGTGGCCCTACAGAAATTCCTTGTACTTCCCCCAGAAACATCTACAATCTTTATCAACACCATCAAAAATAATTTTTTTTACTGTTACAATATTATTTCTATTTTATTTATTCATGGAATGCAGTGTTATCCTTTATACATGATTCTGAGATGTAATTTGGTTTTTTTTGAGTCTGATGTTTTTTATGGAGATGCATGAACTATATAAGTGACTTTGCATAAAAAATGGGGGAATGTAAGGGTTAAAAATCCAACAATACCATAAATAATAATTTCACCCACAACCTATAAATAATTTTAGTTTTATACCCTTGACTAATAAGGATGAAGTACCTCAATAAACTAAATTTCACCATTTTACATTGCATGGAACTGGTCAACAATCTACTCTGTTGCACTCCCCTAATGCACCAATAAATCAATTCTCTATTGACTATGCTTAACACCTTCACACACTATGTCACATGTATTCTATCTACTAATTGTAACCCCTTCCTATGATACACTAGGTAATTATTCCCCTATCTACTGAGTTTCACCCCTTAACGCGCTAATGAATATATCCTATAACAACTGAGTGGAAACAACCTAATGATCTAGTTCATGATCCCTCTATTTACTAAGTACAACCCCTATGGAATCAGGGATCCAATTATCAATTTAAGATTGAGTATCCTAGACAATATAGCATAGTGTAGTGGACTGTGTCCTCAACATGGTTCTTTTATGTACATGTGTGATATTAGGAATCAGAGAATGACCTTTGGATGTGTAGGCATAATCATATAACTTGGGTATACTATGTATCTGAAGATATAATTTCTATCCCATCTATGTTTATTATTACCATATATGTTTATATATGTGGAGATTAAGTTCCCTCCATATCTGGGATGTGTTAACCCTTTGTTTATATTATTTTTACCCCCTTTTCCATTTTCAAGGTGTCATACTGGGCATGTATATACCCACACCATCATGGGATTATCCCACATGTGTAACATCTTATGCATAAGATAAGTATATTAGTGATGGAATCGATGAGGAATTATGGTACATGGTTGCATTTATCAATTTTTTTGTATTGAAATAGCGATCATGGGTCATGACCTCTTTTTATTTTTTATTTCTAGTCGTTGTCAGATCAGGACCTCATTTCTAGTTAGGAATGTATTTTTCACCTTTATAGTATGGTTTATACTAATATAATCTGATTTATTCCATTGAAATTATGTAATTCATGGTTATACTCTATATTGTGAAGTCCTACTAATATTCATTTACACATTTCATGAATATTATTCTTTTTGGGCATAGAATAAAATTATTATAAGGCCTTCGATTTTTTATTATACATTACATACACTTATTTTCATCCCCCGTCTTATTAGTAGAGGGTTTGGGATCATAAAATATGACATCTAACAAAAATTGGTGCCAAGGATGGTTAGTTCATCATAATTTGATGTCATAGGTGGTTCGTCCAAGACATAGATTAGACAGGACTCCGTAGTAATGAATTTTTTTGAGAACATAGTGCTATGATGTCACAGTGTTTTAAGTGAGACTTCCAGAACATGGAACCTAGTTTTAGTGAGGTGGGAAAGGAATCTATTCACCAAGACTCTTAATAAATACTTATCAACTAATAATAAAAATTCATTTGTTGTAGGGAACTATTTTTACATGATTTATATATTATTGAGTCATTTTACATTTCTTTTTGAGCATGCTCGACATAAATATTTGGCTAATAAATGGTTTTTCTTGTATAGGATCATGAAGTTAATTAGTTGAGTGATATGGACTTATTTTTTGTCATCTTGTGAGTAGTTTTCCCGATATGACCATGATGTAGTGCCACCACATGTCGAGTTGCAGGCAGTACCTTTAGGTCTGCAAGAGTATATACAAAAGATTAGAGCATCAGAAAAGTTCAATCATCAGATACAAGTGAGGTTCCATAGAGATATTGTCACATAGGCAATTATGTATTGTCATAACCTAGTGATCCATGTCTTATGGATTGTCGATATCATAACCAATCAGATGGTTTCACAAACAACGAGTGATTTCCATAGAGTAGTAGGGCACTGGTTTTAACAACCCAATACATTTAAATATTTTTAATGGTTTTCATTCAATAAATACAATAAATATAACACGTAATACTATACTATTTCTATTAACAGTTAATTCTTAACGTGTTATGTTTTATTATACTAAATAAATGAATTAGGAACCTATGTCTATTACATTAATAAAATTATATCTTTTTTATTAATAACAGATTTTCCTCTATTCGATCACAAAAACGATTACCTGTTTTATTATAGTAAATATTATATATATGTATATGTTTTACTCAATATATTTTTTCATACTCTTCATGAATTATATTCACAAAATTTATAAATTATTTTCCCCTATATTGAATATTTTATGGATGAATCATTATTGAAAATTATTTTGTCAATATTGTCTGTCCAGATTTAATCATCCAAATGACAATTCATTTTTTCAATGATTAATGGAAGAATAGAATTTGTCGATATTTTTTAATATATAAACCCGATGACCTATGAGTGTATCATAAATTTCTAATCATCTTCTAAGTTGTTTTTAATGAATCATGATAATATAATTGATGAAAATATCACTAGCATGGAAAATTTCATGAAACTAGAAGTTGGGAATTCACAACATCTTTTGACTATGATATACTTCAAACAATATATTTCAATAGTTGAATTAAATGATCAAAATAAATTCATTTATCATATGTACTGTTTATAATAAAATAATATAATACTATTAATGTTATGACATAATTACTCTTGTGTGACCCATGTATCATATCCATGACAGTGTTGTATCCAAGGCCACTAATCTCCTAATAAAAGTGTGATCCAAAATTCACTATATTAATAAGGAATTAAATTATTTTAGGGTCTAACTGAGTAGATTTTAAAAAATATCTTAATTATTATTTTTTAATAAAAATAATAATTTTCATTTTAAATGGAAAACCAGTATTTCAATTAAATTTTAAAATTCATATCGTAATTACTAATCCTGATATAATGATCCATTAAAACATAATGAGAGATAAAATGAAATATAAGATTTTGTATATGAAAAAATTGATTATTAAATAGTATTTAATATATATATATATATGTATCTATTTATGAGATATAAAATATATATATTTAAAAACTATAATTTATTTATTTATTTATTTTCTTATGGAGATTTTTTATAACAAAATAAATATTTATATGATAAAATATATAATTTATATATGTAATATATTTATTTAGTAATGACACAGAAATTTATATATTTTAATTTTTCATTCTTTTATAATTAATAATAAAAAATATAATATAATATATATAACATAATATAGAAACACTGTAATATTATTATATAAATTAATTAAGTCCTAAGTTATTATTATAAGGCTTTAAATTTCGTTATGACATTGAAACTCGTGATTTTCAATTAAAATGATTTTTATTTAAAAGTTAAAAATATAACATTTAGAAAATTAATTTCATAAAGTACATATTATATATGAATTCAACAACTCAAAATTATCATAAGATGAATATTTTATAATTTTATTAAAATATTTATTTTTGGACTAAATGTAAAAAATTCATTTTTAATGAAATAACATAACTCTTATGATAAAATCATGACATGATCCTAGTTTGAAATTTATTAATAATTTCCCTTGATCAAAATGTATTTAGGATATAACATAAATTAAATTGGGGTTGATGTATTTGAACTAACTATTCATTTCATGGTAAAATTAATATTCATCTAGGGACATTGGAATGAATGCCACTCAAAATTTGTTTGCCACAATGGAAAAATAATCATTACTTAAACGCATAGCACAACCCATTCTCAATTTTAAGTATCCTCCTATATTTTCATTATCCCATAATGAAATATAATTTATCTCATCATATACCTCAAAAATTATTCTCTACAATTCATCTCCTTATAATCATGATGTCTTTTTTTGTTCTAAAGGTTTGTCTCTAAGGTAATAACCCCAAGAGAAGTGAGGGACCCCAATACAACTATTTAATTATCAATTTATTTAACTTTCTAATATTTCAATTTAAAATTTAAATATCATTTAGTTCCATTATTTTTATTCAATGTGATTATCACCCATCAGATATATTTTAAATGAGTGTTTCTTTATTCAATTTCATTATATGCCTTAACATGTTTTTATACTACTCAAACTATTAAATATATATAAAATCATTATAAATTATTGGTAAAGTAAAAAAGTGATGGACATTTCATGAAATGAAATTATTTTATAGTTTCTAAATGTGCGCATGACTTTGGAATTGTTTTACATTGGAGTAACAACCCTAATAAGGAAAACTATGATTTTAATCGATATTCACTTAGAGAACAACAATATTTCTTTCTAGAAACCTAGATTGACACACTCAGGGGATATGCTTTGGTTAATTTATATTCCCATTACAAATCCAATGTGATGTATTTATTTAGAATTTAATTGTTATCATTATTTTTAAAATTAATGTATTTAGCTACATAGATACCTTGATAACTTAGTCCGTGTGAACACCCTCTAAATAAATTTTCATATCCTACACATGTTATGGGTGTTTAATTTTACATTGTGAAATCACCTGTAAATTTTTAAGGGATTTCTCTTTGATAATATTCTTTTTTTTTTATTTGGAAAAATATTATTAAATAATAAAACACATTCTTTTAAATTATGAAATTTTATATGATATACCTCATAGAGAAATTGGGAAGTGTATTTATGTTTATCATTCTGTGCACATTAATCAATGGAATAATTTAAAAAATCAATTGCATTGGAATTTAATGTGATGGGTGGTTATAACAATTATATAGAACCTCAATTCAATGGAATTTTTCATGAAAAAAATAAAATAATGTAATGGGTGTATCATTACCTATTAAGTAATATTTTGTGGAATATATTCTAGATGCTTTTAATTATATGTCTAGAATTATGAAATCAATTCACAACATGTTAAATTGGATGGCATCAAAATATGGAATGAGGAAGAACAAAAAGACTGCCTTTGGGGTGGGTGTGTGAACCTTGTTCATGGAGCCCCACAACATCGCTACCAGTGAAAACCTCCCCCTATGTGAAACCATCATGGATCAAGGAGGAGGGAGGCTTCACAAACCCATTTAAAGATTGAAAAGCTGTCGTGAAGAAAGGATGCAGGAGGCTCCATGAACCTGTTTGATGTTAGAAAAGCTTTCGTGGATCAAGGAAGCGCGAGGCTCTGCGAACCAGTTTGACGTTTGTGAAGCCATTGCGGAACAAGGATGCAAGAGGATCCATGGTTATGAATAAGTCCCATATTTCATCACACCCAGCAAGCTCTGCTTCATGGAGCCACATTCCTATAAATACCGATCTCCCCTCGTACCTAAAGGGAAACTCTTATGACTATTTTTCTTTAAATCTCTCAAATCATGGAGCATGTTTTTCTCTATATACCATGAGCTCTGTAAAGTGCATTAGCATCACGAAGTGCATTTCCCTTTGCATGAATTCAACACCTCTTCAAAAAGGAAATCCCTTCGTGGAGCCCACGGGCCTCCACAGAGGAAGGAAATCCCCAAGGAGACTAGGGTCTTCATAGAGTACTAATTCTTCATGAAGAACCATCCATGAATATTTAACCCACATCTTATGTCCGGGTCACTATTCTTCACGAAGCTCATTTCTTCGAAATGGTATACCTTATATAGTTTCCTTGCACTATTTAGCACTACTCCGTGGATGCCTCTCCACTTCGTGAAGCACCTACCATATGTACCTAAGTCTGTTTCCTAGGCTAGGGAACATTACATCACAAAGCATACCACTTCTAGAAGCCCCTATTCTAAATGGAGTAGGAGAGCTTGATCAGGCCTCTTCCTGTGAACCCTTTTCTCTTCAACTCATTTTCTTGTATGACCCTCTAGGCTTGTATGATGTAATTTTAATGACCGTTGGTTTGTGATTTTTATTGCGTTGCTTCAGCTCATGCTTCTTCTCATAGTCATGTTAATGGCTATTTCTTATTCACATAGCCATGCTAATGTGGAACCCTCATTGGATCACTCCACGACACCCCAACCACATTATTATTGATTCCATCCCTCACCCAATGGAATCGATGTATCAGTTATGTAAGTCATAGGGGAGATGTTTACCCGCCTCGTCTGAGATGTAGGAAACTAAACTGCCAAGCGACATCGTCCTCAGCACGTGACTTTAAAATTTAGCCTCACCCATGCATCACACACGAGGTGACCCAACTTGTACATTCTCTTTTCGCATAGGTCTATATGGGAGTTAAATATTCCTCACATGGAATGAGATCCTCGTTGTTGGGGCAGCATCAGTCCACGGGGAAAAGGGAAACCATCATGGTGTAAGCCCATAGCCTTTCTTCTAGTAGGTAGTACCCCTAATCCTCCATTATTCTTCCATACCAAATTCCAAGAAGAGATATGGGAACATGGGACTAGGCTACCCCATCCCTCTCCCGTTGGGCTTTGTCGCAACCTGGGACTCCATCCTGGAGTATGTTCCAATCTCTATCTACTTGGGCTGCTAACCACGTGTAAGCCCCACTCCATTTCCCACGGACACACCGTTCACTACGTGATCTTCATGTCTATTTTTCCTCATGTTTCTCACACCGAGAATGACTAACAAGGTATTAGTGTAAGCATTGACAATGAAATCCTCTCGGGTTGATGTTAGATTGAAATCCCAACATCATCCCAAACTAAGTGGACTTTGATCCCTATCTCCTAGACAGGGTACGTAGAAAGCCTCCATGAGGTTCAATCCCAACAACCATTGGTCTCGACCACTTCACGTAGGTTCACCAGCACCATCCCGAACTAAATGGACTTTGATACATGTATCCTGTATAGGGTATGTAGGAAACCTCACTGAGGTTCAAGCCCAACAACCATTGGTCCCGACCACTTCATGTCGGTTCGCTAGAACCCATCTTGAACATTGTGGAATTTGATCCTTTCCAAGGGAAGGTATGTAGGACTCCTCCCTATGTGGAAATCCTAACTACCATTGGTTCCGACTCCATTTCACATCAGTTCAACTTCTTCCAACATGATGTTAAACTACATGTCCCCTTTTCATCATTATTATGTTAAACTGTATGCATCTGAACTACGTGGGATTTGATCCCCATCACCTAGACATGTTACATAGGAAGCCTCTATGAGGTTCAACCCCATCTAGCGGTAAGCAATTGTGACCCCATCTAGATGTAATCCATTGCGACCCCATATCGTGGTAGGCCATTGTAACCCCATCCAACAGTAACATGTTGTTACCCTATCTAGCAGTAATATGTTGTAACCCCACTCGATGATAAGTCGTTGAAGTCCCCAATCGACTAAAAGCAGTCGTCAAATAAACAAAGTAGTTTTTTATCATTGTCTACTAGGGGGAGGGGGTATGTTGGAAGCCACCCTGAGGTTTGTCCCCAAACACTGGTCAATGTTTTTGTTCCCTCTATTTGGACCCACATATTTGCTCTATCCCTCGAGCATGAGACCATCCTAAGCTGCTAACAAAGCATAATCCATTGTGTGTCGTTAGATTGTTGTCCCCATGAACAAAAAAATTTCATTCCCCAACCAAAAGGTTCCACTTCATCTAGGTCCCATTGATATGGGTCGCATCCTTAGGTGTCCCATATCCCCACCAAACAATGTGGACATTGATTAACTACCACAGGGATATGTATGAAATCTCTTCGAGACTAAATCCCAACATCACTGCCACCCTTGTGTTAGTTCTGTATCATTATTCATCCACTCTCAACCCTCCATTACCCATCCCAATTCTTATCTGGGCTGTCACGTCCCTATGAGATCATTCCATCTTATTTCATCACTGCTCTTATTAGTAACTAGGTAACTAACCACGTGTTAGCCCCATCATCAGTGTTCCCTCCATGGGTTTCACCCATCTAATCCACTCTTATCTGTGTTCTGATCAGTCCGATCTATCTCTTCTAGACGTTAAACTCATAGAATACCATGTGTTAAAAATGGTAAGCTGAGGGAAACCTTAGAGACATGTATATGGAAGACAATTCCCCACATTCGATGTGATATTCATTTGGCATCCATGCCCTCCATAATCCCTATCATAAGGGGATGAAACCCAGACACACTAGTGTTCTAGCGTCCAGACATGCCAGTGATGTCCATCATGAATACTCCCCAGGAAAAAGGTTGCTACTATGATTGGTGTAACGTCCCAAACCTAGAAGCCACAAAACCATTGATCTGAGCTGGGTGGTTACATGACCTTAAGCACACCTCCACGTGTGCCAATGTCTGCCGACTAGCAGTGGGGGTCTATGGGGTCTAGTGGGGAGACTATACCCCCATTCTATCAGAGTAAGCCTCAATAGAAATAAACCAAATATTGGAAACAATAACCAATAAACAAGGAACATGTATATCAGCCATTTCTAATAATAATTATGTCATGTCAAACTACAAGTGCAAGAGTGACCAAAAACCCAAAAAAAGGACAACAACCACAATCCCCAAAACGGTCCCGACTCCATGTAAGGATCCTCAACCAAGTGCTACCCATGTCCACTAAACTATCTAGCAAGGAACCTTGCACATCTCCTGAACAGCAAAAATAAAGTCTGCTCGGGTACCCAACGGCGGCCCAACCAGGGTGTGAGTACAAGTCAGTATGCCACCACCAATGGTGTCTACAAAATATCCAGTATAAAGAGGTATTTCATGAAAAAGTAAGATGAATGATAATTGAAAATTTATTAATTCAGGATCCATCAGCCAATTTTTTAGCCAAATCCACTGCCAATTCTGTTACCATTCATTACACACCTATCATCACTCACCATCTCATCACATTTCCATGGATTAATCACATACATTATGTTACATGGGTCTAAGGCCAACAATCAGATGCAAGAGGTCGGACACATCGTTATCCTATCTCAGTAGGACTAACCCCCTCATAGAAACCATATCCTCACCTAGAAGCCTCATCCTATTTTGATGCAACCGTTAGGAGAGTAGAACCTCAGTCCCCTTTCCTAACTCGTGCATTTAGGGTGGAGATTAGAACCTCAGTCTTAGCTCAACCCATGGGCTTAGATCCTCAAGTCATACCCCACTCTACGAAGCCATGTTCACATGTTTATATATACAAGTAACCATCAACCATCCAACCCATTTCCATTCGGAAAACAGTATTCATGACACCCCACATGGGAATCCACATCGTGCCTTAACCCATTAACACTTTACCATTTCACATCATTTAACCATTAACCCAATTCCCATGTGTTAGGCCTAACTCACAAATCATTTATCACTAGACCCATAACCTATCCATTATTGTCTTTAATCAGTTTACACATTAACCCATATAACCCATTCATCATTTAATGAGTCAACCATTCATGCTAACAAGTTTTTCAAGGTATCTACAATTCACTAAAACAAGGTCACTTGTTTAATAACAATCCCTAAACCCGGGAAAATCCAGCACATCCCATGGATGGCCCTTAATTTGGTCAAGTCCATCCCAAAACATCCCACGGGGATTTTGAGGGTTCCCATTAGCCATTTTAAACATCATTATTACCCAACTTTCCAATGTTATTAGAAACATAACTAAGGGAAACCAAGAACACAACTAAATATGTTCAAATACCCAAATACCAATGGGATATAGATTCTAGACCACCTACCTCGAAACAACGGTTGAACAAAATCTCAATGGAGTCTATAGACCTCGATCCGGCCATCCTTTGAAGCATCAACCTAAAACTCACCCATAAGATAGGGTTTTAGAGCTTCAGAACAAGATAGAAAGAAGATACAAACCCTAAGCCAAAAAGAGAAGCAAGGATGGGATTATCCTTACCCAGAGTTTCAATCCGCAACCAACGGCACTCTAAATGGCCACGAATCCAAAGCGAACCACCCATAGGATGCTTGGGATGGAAAAGTTCGTCACTAGGGCTGAGAGGGGATGAATGGGGGAAAATCCCGAGTTGGGGTTTAAAATCATAGAGTCACAAACTTGTAATTTTTTCCAACATTAAGAGGTCACACATTTTGGGCCGCACAGTTTGAAAAAATATGTGCAAACCATGCGCATGCTTCTATCCAGAGGAGGAGGGGTCACACACTTTTCTTTGGCAGGAAGCGCGATTTACGTAGGTTGTGCGCAAGCCATGCACCCAGCCTTTTCTTGCCCAGATTTCCCTTCATTCGTGCCCTAGGCCCCCGGAACACCCTCAAGGGCTCCCATACTTTCAGAATACATACCTTGAAGCCCAAAACAGGTGATTCAACTAAAAAATAATGAAAACATACGTTTCCAAAAACTGGGATCTCACAACCTCCCCACCTTATAACAGCATGTCCTCAAGCAGAGTTTCCAGGACTCCATGTTCATCTGAAAAGAAGAGTTCGGGCCATTGAGCCCGCATATCGGATTTTCACTCCCATGTTTCTACCTGAACCTTCCCATGATTCCATAGTACTCGAAATATTGTCAAAACCTTGCCTCACAAGACCTTTTCACTACGATCCATCACACGAACTGGATGCTACTCAATGGATGCATCAGCCTCATGCTCCACATCCTCAACATCAACCATGTGAGATAGGTCAGGGTGATACCATTGAAGCTCTTACACATGGAACACATTGTGCATCCCACCATACTGATGTGGAAGGGCCAATAACTATTCCACTAGTCTAATCCTCTCCAAAATCTAAAAAGGTCCCACATACCTAGGTGCCAACTTACCCTGCTTTCAAATCCGATAGTGACTCAACCTTGGAAACACCAGAAGTAACACTTTAAAACCCAACCCCAAACTCAAGAGGTATACACCTCTGATCTGTATATGAATTCTGCCTACTCTAAGCCATATATATATACTTCCTGATCAACTTAACCCCTATGAGGTCTTGGGCACGGGACTTGGCCCCAACAACTCAGATTCACTAGCATCAAGACATCACAATAGAGATCTACATGGCCTCCCGTAGAGTTCCTCAAACGGAGCCATCTGAATTGTCTCCTAAAAAATGTTGTTGTTGGTAAACTCAACTAATTATAGGTCCATCTCCCATGAACCACCAATGTCAAAGACACTAGCTCTTATGATGTCTTTCAAAACGTGGATCGTATGCTCCGACTACCCATCTGTCTGCGAGTGGTAATCCGTACTCAAAAACACCTACGTACCAAGATACTTATGTAACCCATGCCAAAAAAATGATGTAAAATGAGGATCCCGGTCCGAAACTATAGTCTGAAACACCCCACGAAACCTCACTATTTCTTGAACATACATCTCAACCAACTGGTCGACTGTAAAGGTCTATTGAATTGGTAATAAATGGGACACTTTCATTAACCGATCCACAACCACCTTGATTGCATCATTCTTCCGCGGTATCCTCAGAAGAACCATGAAAAAATCCATTGTTACAACATCCCACTTCCATTCCGGAATGGGAAATGGATTCAACAAACGACTTGGGAAAATATTCTCAGCCTTCACCTGCTGAAAAGTAAGGCACCGTGCCACAAAGCTTGCAACTTCCTTCTTTATTCCAGGCCACCAAAATTTCCTTTGGAGATCACGGTACATCTTGGTCAAACCAGTATTCACTGCCCACTTTGATGAATGGAACTCACGCATCAACTCTTTCTGCACACACTCTCGAAAAACCACACGATCACGGACATGACCAACACCGTCCACACCGACGGCTCACCCAGAAGGAAGCTCCCCACCTTAAACCTTTTCTTTCATGGCCAAGAACTCAGTATCATCTTGCTGACCTTCTTTAACTAGAATAAAAAGCATTTAATCTGTCATTAAGGAAGCAAGGGCGACTTGACCACTCTCCTCTTGCACCTCCAGGTGCATCTCTGCCAACAAAGCCATGACCTTCCACTCAGTGCTGGACTCCTGAATCGCCTGATTTGGAACCTTCCTTCTCACAGCATAAGCAACACTGTTTCCCTTTCCTGGCGTGTACACCAACTCAAAGTCAAAATACTAGAGATATTCAACCCATCTTCACTGCCGAATATTTAGATCCCACTGTGAGAAGACAAAATTTAGGCTCTTATGGTAGGTAAACACGATAAACCATTCTCCCAATAGATAGTGCCTCATGTACTTCAAGGAGTACACTACTAAATCCAACTCAAGATCATGAGTGGGGTCGTTCTACTCATGGGGTCTCAACTGCCTTGACCCATAAGCCACAACCCGCTCAACCTACATCAAAACATCCCCAAGTCCGATTCCGGACGCATCACAAAACATGTTGTACTTCTTACCTGGATCATGTAAGATCAAGATTGGTGTGGTCTTAAACCACATCTTCAACTCATGAATGCAATTCTGAAGGGCCTCAGACCACTCAAAACTGATTCCTTTCTTGGTAAATCCTGAGAGTGGTACTTCCAAGAGATATAAATCCTGAATGAACCTTCAGTAATACCAGCCCAAACCTAGAAAACTCCGAACATTACAAACACTCTTGGTATTCTACCAAGATACAACTGCATGAACTTTCCTTTGATCCAATGACACACCTGGCTCCAAGATGATGGGACCCATTAAATTCAAGTCACCTATAAATAATTCACACTTTGATAGCTTGGTTTATAGCCGATGATCTCTTAGCATACCCAAGACGATGTCAAGATATTGGGCATGATCGTCATGAGTTTTTGATTACACTAAGATATCATCAACAGAGACAACCACAAACCGATCTAGATTGGGATGAAATATCTGTTTCATCAAAGCCATAAAAACTGTCAGTGCATTGGTCAAGTCGAATGGCATTACCAAAAACTCAAACAACCCGTACCGACTCTAAAAAGCAGTCTGCGGTACGTCAGAAGACCTCACCCTCATCTGGTGATAAACTGAACTCTGATCAATCTTAGAAAACCCAAATCCACCCCTCAACTGATCGAACAGGTCATTAATTCTAGGAAGAGGGTACTGGTTTTTCACTGTCATCTGGTTTAACATCTAATAGTTAACACACAGCCTCAACGACCCATCGACCATCTTTGTAAAATGCACGGGAGATCCCCAAGGAGACATAATAGGATGGATAAACCCCTTATGATCCATCTTCTGAAGCAGAACCTTTAGTTCCTGAGTTCTTCTGGTGTCATTTTCTATGGCGGAATGGAAACTAGCACCACTCCCGGTAGCGACTCGATTGTGAACTTAAAATCCCTCTCGGGGGGTAACCCAGAGAAATCCTCAGGAAATGCGTCCTGAACCCAATACAACAAAGGAAGGAAAATATATTTTTACACTATTTCATTATCTTGAAGCATAATACATGCAACTCAATCCATGATTCCACTCATCTAGTGATAAAACGACCCCGCACACCCTGCGTGAACATCCCATTCGCCACAGTGGATGTAAGCGTCACCCTCAAGCGACCTGAACAATACTCTGCGAAGATAATAGTCAAAGTGTTCCTGATACAACACCAAACAATCCATTCCCAATATTTGTTCAAACTCGGACATCTCAAGAACGAACAAATCCCATGGAAAATGATACCCACCAACTTCCAAGGAACATCCCTTTCACTGCTTGATATCCTCAACCCATACAACCAATGGAGTGTTAATTGACATAACCCCAAACACCCTCTCTACAGGTAAACTGACCATTATCACAAGTTGAGAAGAGTTAAAAGAGTGTTTGGAACATGTGTCAAACAACACAATAGAAAAAGTAGAAGCTACAAGGATCATACCTTAAACTGTCGACGGGCTGGCTTCGCCATCACCAAGCACTAACTAAACATCCTGAAGATGACCTGCCCCTCTACCCTAGGCTCATGCCGGATGACCATGTGCTACACTACCATGTTGGTGTGAGCGATCTTCCCTTTGAGTCCCACGTCCGTTGCCCCTGCCAGTATGGCCCGTGGAGCTCCAACTGCCAGCCTGATATAGGGAAACTGATCCCCTTCCCTTATCTGGTACCTACCTTCCACCATCATACTCACCCACCTACTGAGGATTCCTGCATAACTTCTGCACTTGTCCCATCCTGCCGCATGAACATAACTAAACTAGAGGTCCATAAAACTGACCACGCATATGCCCCGACCTACCGCACTGATAGCAGAACACCTGATTTCCACTCTAAGACCCGAACCACTCTTCCTGATACTTTCCACACTTCCTCCATTCTGTGAGCTCTCATGGGGTCGCATCTGACCCTCAGAAGCTACACTACTCGTCTACCCAACTGGCACCACAAGCCCACTACCCAAATCCCCCATTAGGTATCCTTCTGAGATCAATGCCCGATCTACTACCTCAGAAATCCTTTTCAAGATGAAGATGTTTACTTGGGACCTGATGTCATGTCTTAGCCCATCCTGGAAATGCTTTGCTGCCGCTTCCTCATCCCCTCCTAACATAGGGACAAAGCATCTCAAATCAGTGAAGAGACTAGCATAGTTCATCACCGATAGTGATACCTAGGCCAGTCTCATAAACTCTGCATCCCTCTCCTGCATCAAAGTCTATGGATAAAAATTCCCCATAAACTTTTCATGAAAAACCATCCACGACATTCCCTCATCCTACTCGATTTGAGCATGAATGTCCCGCCAATGCATAGCCAGGCCCTGCAACATATAATCGGCCAGATTCACTCGTATTTCGATAGGGGTCTATAGATGATCTAGTATCATCTAGACAGACTCTAACCAGAACTCTGCTGCCTCTAGCCCACCCTCTCCAGTGAAGGTCGGAGGGTGCTGCAGCTGGAACTCCCTGGTTAGCTCAAACATACTCAATGTAACACTCCCTGGGTCCCGATCCATCATCTGCATAAGGCGAGTCATGTTCTCCCAGAACTAATCTTCTCTACCTTCATGGATCGCCACATTTTCTTGCTCCTCTACTGGAGGAGTGTTCTAAGCTATATCCTCCCATTTCTAAACAGGTAACCGACGACGTGGTGGCATTTCTCTACAATGCGAAGCAGGAGATTTAAAACTCAAATAATAAAACATTCATGACTTCGTCACAAAGGACTCCTGACTATCCACAGTATCCCACTTTTCATACACTAACCCAATAACATTTTATAATTTGTTTCAAACCCTATTATTCCAATAAAAATAATTTACCATTCATTCGTCCTTACACACTTGTGTTATTTCTTTCATCTCCTCATTTCTGGATTTCATGGAATGCATAATGCACCATACCTTCTTTCCTCACACTCCCACCCCGTGTGTGTGCATAACACAATGCATGTCACCTATCTACTTAGGTGCCAACAAAGATGCATGAATGAAAATCATCGTGTCATTAAGACCTGATGAAAAATATCATAAAACAGTCACGTCAAACTATAAGTTCATCACATAATGGTGAAATATCATCAACTGTAACAACACACAACCCAGAACAACAATTCCCAGCCAGGATGACATGGGTTTCCCCCATACCTGGTTTAGCTAATCCCATGCATGAGCTCATTACCAAGGCCCTACACGTCTTAACCCTTGGCTACCAATCCCAAATAACAAAACCATGGAGAAGGAGAAGAACGAACTCCTCTAATACCACTTTGTAACGTCCCCGACCCGGAATCCACTAAATTGGTGCTCCAAGCCAGGTGGTTTCATGACCATAAGAACGCCTCCCCGTATTCCAAAGGCTTCCGACTAGTTGTGGGGGTCTATGGGGTCAAGTGGGGAGACTATACCCCCTTTTTATCAGAGTAATACACAACAAAAATAAACCAAATAGTGGAATCAATAACCAATAAACAAGGAACATGTATATTAACAATTTCCAACAATAAATATGTCATGTCATACTACAAGTTCAAGAGTGAACAAAAACCCAAAATAAGGACAATGGGTAGAATCCCCAAAATAGCCCCGACTCCATGTTTGGATCCTCCACCAAGTGCTACCCATGGCCACTCAACTATCAATCAAGGAACCTTACCCTTCTCTTGAACTGTAAACATGAAGTCTGCTAGGGTTCCCAACGATAGCACAAGCAGGGTGTGAGTACAACTCAGTAGGCCACCAAAAAGGGTGTCTAAAACATATCTAGTATAAACAGGTTGTGCATGTAAAAGGAAAATGAATGATAACTACCAATTAATTAATATAGGTTCCATTAGCCAATTTTTGAGCCAATGTCATTTCCACTTCCCTTACCATTCATTACACAGGAAATATAATCACTCACCATCTCATCACATTTCCATGGATTAATCACATTCATTATGTTATATGAGTCTAAGGCCAACAATCACATGCATGAGGGTGAACACATTGTTATCTTATCTCACTAGGACTAACCCCCTCGTATCACTACTAGAAATAAGGGCTTTAGCGGCTGCCATTAGGAGGCCGCTAAAGCCTTTTAGTGGCCTCCTAGTGTCCACCAAATGGTGGACGTTTTTGTCCTGTCGCTAAAGATCAACCCAAAATAACGCGATTTTCTGTCCGTGATGCAGTAGACACCACAGATGTGGTCCACCAGCTTGGCTCACCGGCCATGGAGGATGCACGATGGCCCGGGAGGGTTTGGGTTGGTTATGGTGAGTCGTTTTGTGGTGGGGTGATGTCGAGGGGAGACGAGAGGGTCAATGGAGGTTCTTTATGTGTTCGGGATGGCTGCAGCTGAGGTGCGGGTGGGGTGGCAGGGGGCGGCGCGGTGGCGGGCAGCGTGGCGCCGGTGTTGTAGGTCTTCTTGATGATGACGAGGGAAAAATCCTGCTGGTTTTTTATTTTAGTATTAGCGGGCGCCATTTGGCGGACGCTAATACACCCTTTAGCGGCCGACAAATGGCGGCCGCTAATACCTGCAACCAAAAGGCGGGCAAAATCCCGCCTAATTTTATTTCAGTATTAGCGGCCACTATTTGGAGGCCGCTAATACACCTTTTAGCGACCACCAAATGGCGGCCGCTAAAACTCTCCCACAATAGTGCGCGCCAATGCCCAGAATTCGAGTCGTGTAGTAACCATATCTTCACCTCGAAGCCTCTGTCCGGGTGGATGAAACCATTAGGAGAATAGACCCTCAGTCCCCTTTCCTAGACCCTCAGTCCCCTTTCCTAACCAGTGTATTTAGGGTGGAGTTAAGAACCTTAGTCTTAGCTTAACTTGTGGGCATAGATCCTCAAGCCATACCCCACTCTACGAAGCCATGTGCACATGCTTATATATATAAGTAACCATCAACCATTCAAACCATTGCCCTTCTGAAAACACTATTAACAATACCCCATATGGGAATCCATATCAATCCTTAACCCATTGACACATTACCATTTCACATAATTTAACCATTCACCCAATTCCCATGTGTTATGCCTAACTCACTAAGTATTTATCACTAGACCCATAACCTATCCATTATGTTCTTTAAGCAGTTTACACATTATCCCATTTAACCCATTCATCATTTCCATGATTCAACCATTCATGCCAACATGTTTATCAAGGGATCTAAAATTCACCACAACAAGGTCACTTGTTTAATAAAAATCCCTAAACCCAGGAAAAGCCGACACATCCCATGGAGGACGCTAAATTAGGTTAAGTCCATCCCTACACATCCCACGGGGTGCGTGAGGGTTCCCATTTTCAATTTTAATCATCATTATTACCAAACATGCCAATGTTATTCAAAACATAACCAAGGGTAACCATGAACACAACTAAACATGCGCAAATACCCAAAAAAACCATGGTATATAGCCTATAGACAACCTACCTCAAAACCCTGTTTGAACGCACTCTCAATTGAGTCCTAAGACCTCAATCCGACCAACCATTAGAGCTTCAACTTAAAACTCATCCAAAAGATATGGTTTTAGAGCATCAGAATAAGAGGGAGAGAAGTTACAAACCCTAAACCAAAAAAGATAAGCAAGGAGAGGATTATCCTTACCCAGAGCTTTGATCCATTACCAACGAAACACTAAACGGCAAAGAATCAAAGGAGAAACACCCTTGAGAAGCTCGGGTTGGCGAAGTTCGCAACTAGGGTTGAGAGGGCATGAATGGAGGAAAATCACGAGTTGGGGTTTAAAAGCCCGGAGTGGCAGACATGTAATTTTACAAAACATTAAGAGGCCACACGATTTCGGCCGCACGGTTTGAAAAACCGTGCGCAAAATGTGTGCATGCTACTGTCCAGAGGAAGAGGGGTCGCACAGTTTTCCTGGGCTGGTTGCACAGTTTACCTAGGTCGTACGCAAGCTGTGCGCCCAACCTTGTCTTGCTTAGATTTCCCTTATTTTGTGCCCTAGGCACTAGGAACACCCCCAAGGCCTCCCATACATTCAGAAGACATCCCTTGAATCCAGAAACAAGGGATTCAACCAGAACATAATGAAAAATTACCCTTCAAAAAACCGAGATCTTACAACTGGACCCCACTAGAATTTCCTTACAAAAGCATTGTAATTAACCAGCATCTATGAACATATTTCAATGGGAAGAGTTTCACAAATGCCACCTTAATTCTATAAAAGTGACCCAAAATAGGTGATGAGTTCTGGGGAGGAATCCTTTTAAGGAGGAACTGACATCCCATCACTCCATTTTTATCAAGGAGGAAACATCCTCAAATAAGTGACGGATGTCACTTTCCATTGGAAAGTAGGAATGTGGGGAAACAAAAAGATGCATCTTCCTCAAAAAGACGGATGTGCGCGCCATGAAGAAATTGTCTGAAACAGAAATGGGGTACCCGACATGAATTTACTCTCCTCAATGTGGAGATTAGTAGAATTCTAGACATAAGTGAACTAGCATGTAACCACATCTCATTATTCGGTTCTAGGACCCACTATGAAATTGTGGGTCTGGCGTGAAACTCAGCCGATGTTGGGGAAGTTGAACGTTGTACATCCCGATCTGCGACATTGTCAGAGTGGATCTTTCTTACTAGCCTTGGAATACATAATGGAATAGGCGAACTGGAAATCTATTTACTTATAGACCCATGCTACCATTAAAGAAAATTGATCACCACCCACCCACCGATGTAGGTGCAGGGGTAGTGCCAAAGAAGAAATCCCACAAGGCACAACCACTTATGGAACAGAATCCACACCCGTAGCTATTGGGAACCCATTCCCTATCACCCCTTCTTAATTCAATCAATTAAGGTTGATAAAAAAACCTCGTATGCCGATATGAGGAGGAGGAGATTATCCCGACTCGAGATATGGCCTTCCACGATTTAAAGTCATATGCGCCTCTTCACCACTACTACCCCCAAAAATGACACAGGGAGCCACTACTCCCTAGTATAATGTATAACTGTTTCAGGAGCCTCTCCCCAAAACTCTTTGATGTATCCCTCCACTATGTCGATGAGGTTGGGGATGTCTGGTCCAGCCCAGCTGGGATCTCGTTTTAGGGTCTCCCTAGGAGGGCCCCCGCTAGGCCGCGCCAACACGACAAACTTGTACCATGAGTCAAGGAGTAGGTAAACCATTTACCTGCACCGTTGGCCCCATTCCGGTTAACCAGACACCAATGACGGGCACAGGATGACGATGATGCTCCCCAAGGGGCTTCAACGTCAACAACTACTATGGACCGAGCCACTACCAACGTGTATCATCAGCCCCCTATATATTCTTAGCATGGGAATTCATATAAACGGCCTGGATTGAGGCCCCAACTACCCCAACGGTAGGCTGGGTTGACTCTATTGGTTACAGGTGCAGGTAGTGATCGCCGCATACCAACACATGACAACAAATCCAAGTAAAGAGGTCCTCCCCATAGCACCGCCATGGAGAACGTGGGTCCTAACAACTTCCATTATCGGCATGGAGGTCCTCCCTGTGCTACCTTCAATCCAAACGAGGTCCCTCCCCACTGTAGCGACACTCGGTATGGATGCATATTTTGTGGTCATGAAAATGGGTATGGTGTCATTACTCCTTCCACAGGGCACCGACATGGATATGTTACACATCAGGTTAATCTCCAGTGCGGGGGCCTCCCCTAGGTCCTTACAGTAGACCAAGAAGGTCCTCCTCGCCTCAGCAATCAGAGGTGTGAAGGTTAGCTTCACTTCACCGGCACACAACATGGATGTCCTACCCATGTTTGGCATGACTAGTACAATGACCCTCCTCCTATTGATGGTATGAGGGGAAACATGCATGGTGGTCCTACCTGTGCTTCTATCAGCTCTAGAGGAGGACCAACATGCTCCAGCACTTTCCAAGGAGATTCCCACTACACATCTTTCAATGGGCACAAAGGCCCTCCCTGTGTTCTCTATGGTTTCTGTCCAAGTGCTCCTCGCACCCCTGCTCACTAGTGCAGAAATCTTTCCTGCCCCAGCACCAGTATGAAAAAAGGAACTCCTTGTGCTGGTAATCTACCATGTCCTTAATAACCATCCCCGTGTAGGTGGGCGGGTCATCGCCACCATAAAATTTATACCAAGAAGATTCATACCGAGTTTAAACCAGTATGATTCTCAAATTCTGAGGTGGAATATGACTCAGTTCTGGAACCCTCGCACAGATCCTCCATGCTAAGGGGAGGGGCATGAACGAGGAAAATTAGCCTCATAAATCTAGAATAAGAGGTTCATAGTATCCCTACCTACCTCTGTAGATACATTCATGAGGATTAATATTTGGCATATCCCCACAGTCTGGCCACACAATCACTGTCATCATCACCAATAGCACTCTCTACCTTGAAATGAGATCATAGGGGGATATTCTAGGGACCATTGGAGGATGAGAAGCAATGTGGTCTATCACTAATATCTCTAGTCCCTATGCTAGAAATGAAGGCTCCATTCCATATTACCACAATGTGGTGGCAATGTCACTACACTCTTTAGAGGATATCATGAGATGTGGCGGCTTGTCAGCCCACCCGTCGTATTCACCCCCGGCCGCCTACCGTTTCAACGGTCTACTTCAGTACATACACCAATTCCCTAGCTTCATACAGTTGATGATTGGGGAAATAAATTCCAAAACTGCTTGTCTGGAACAAGGATCCTGTGGGACCTTCTTCCATCAGACCATTTCCTAGAGATGTTTTGGCCAGTTGTATTGCCAAATTTTTTGGCACTAGAATAACTCATCCAAGAGGAGGTTTTATTCTTTCTCCAGACCCTCTAGGTGACTAATTTACATCATTATCATCGACAAGTGACCTACCCCAAGAGTCATCCACACTTCGAAGACATTGTCCAACAATGTCATTGGGTTTATTTAGCCGCACTCCTCGTGGCCCAGTTCCATGAGTCACCAAGTTGCCATAGGACCATCCAACAATGATTTTCCCAGAGCTTTAAAGTGATCTATAGGATAGTCAAGGAGACTTCACGGTAGGTGGAAATCATTGGTTGGGGGAATTATGTGGCCCTCCATTTCAATTCCATCTGACACTAGCCAGAATTTATATGTAACATAGAGGATAAGCCTCCAGGTACGATCGCGGTTAACATGGATGACCTGCTGGGGTGAGAATGATCTAGAGCATCATGGAGAGGATCTACCCCCTGAGGTAGTTTCACATCTATCAGATCTGTTGGGATGGATTAATCTTAATCTTAGTAATATAATAGGTATTCCCGTACCCACCGAGGCATTGGTCCTTAGCCGAAATCCCAATAAGTGTAAGGAACACCTCGGAGCAACCAAGCCCTCTAAACCATCTGGCTCAGTTCAGAAGGTATGTAAAGATCCCAAAAAATTTGTGTTGTGTGAACATCTCACAAAACACTAGAATATGGTCGATAACCTCCTTGTTGAATGTGTTTCGTATTGTCAACTGGACTACGGTGATCATTGATTAGGGAAACAGAGCTAGGAACAACTGCCCCTGGAAGACTTCCTCTAGGTGACCCTAATCGTACTACCCCCTTAGACAGGCCAGAAGCCGGATCCTATGGAAAGAGGGCAGTTTATGTATCTCCAAATCCTTCTAAGAGGCATGAAAATCATGGGGACCCATCTCAGGTTTCCCCAGTCTCTCCACAGGTCATTCCACCAGCCTCTCCATGAGTTGTTGTGCCAGCTTATCGTGATGAATAGCCGGCCAATGCACTATTAGTTAGGGATCCCTTTCAAGACAAGAATCCCCACCCAGATGATCCAATGGAGGCACTCAATGTCCACCTCGAGGCGTTAGATACTCGAATGGTGTCTATCCCACCTAATGGAAATCCATATCCGGTGTGGGTGGATGATATGCCACCACCCTAAGGTTTTGTAAATCCAACCCTTTCCCCTTTAAACGAGATAGGGGACCCGTTGCATCATTTAGCCAAATTCATTTCAAGTTTTAGGGCCGTGTTTGGAACTCCACTGCAGTAGGAATTTTCCAAACACTGGCATTTTGTACAGACAATAGAGGGACCGACATTTCTTCTTGTACAACCATATCCCCATTGGGTAAATAGCAGGTTGGGAGGATATTTTTAGGAAATTTATCTACCAGTTTAGTTCTACCACTATGAAGACGTGAATCACAGACCACTAAAAATGCCATAAGAGGCCTGATGAGTGTGTTTCAGACTATGTTGTCCAGTGGAAAGGGATCGTATAATCCCTTGACCAGCCATGGACTCAAGAAAACCCCTGAATATGTATTTTGGTAATTTCAAGATAGAACAGGTCCCCTTCCTTGTTACATAGAATTTCCCTAGGTGATTCAGAGTCATTTCTGATAAGGTTTAGTTCCTAGAGGAAGCATGTCAAGAGGCCATCCAGGTATGATCGTTGCCTCTTGAAATCCCCACAAGATGGGATTCCAAGTGCGAGCCCACTATAGTGGCCCACATAAAGGCCCTAGGAAGAAAGAGTTTTTACCATTCAAGCCGCCTCTACAGCCTCACATGGGACCTCCACCTTAGTCGCTACCTCTGGCCCCGTAGCGACCTCCTCAAAACCAGCAGGTGACCCCACGCAATGCACTACCACCGCCCAAGTTAGACAACCAGGTCCCACATCCTCAACTAGCTCCTCTAGCCCCTAGTCAAGGACAGGCTCCTAGATCCCCCTTACCAGATAGGAGAAACTGATCTGACCAATTTAATGAGGCATAATTCTCCTCTTATTTTTTCTGTTCCATGGAGAAAGGGATTGTACGTTTTCTTGAATTTAAGAGGCCAGAAGGGAAAAAACGTCATTGATAAGCCTAATTACTACCCCCATCACCAAATCCAAGGTATCACACCCAAAAATTTCACTGTGTTTAAATACTAGATTCAAAACCAAATGGATAACAACATAGTCTAGTTAGGCCCCTGTCTGGAATAGGTGGCATGTATCTTTATGAATCCATACAGTCAATGGTGATACCAATAGCGAGAGGCATTAGGTTTCGTAACGTAGGTCCCAGAACTATGATAACTGGATGGATTGTAAAATAGTATCTCTTGCCCCTGGTGTTATCTGTGCATGCATGAATCGAATAGAGCCTTTAGAAGAAACATCAACTACTTTTTCATCATTGTCTCTATCGTCATGTTCTCATATGACAAAACACCGGCGACATAATAGATAACAAATTCCCCCCCCCCCCCCAAATGTCATTTTCATCCCATAATATCAGTGATTTCATTCTCCCGGAGATGGATATTCCTCCCAGAATCTTTCTAGTAGTGGATGAATCTTTGAGTGACAGTCAAGGGTATGCCTCGGTTAACATCGTAGATCGGGTAAACCCCTACATGACCCCTGATGGTGAGGAGCACTAAGTAAATTCACATTATGTTCCTAGCCGTCATCAATGTCGGAGGATCCATAGTTATATTGGTCATTGGAGTGCCTCATTCAATACATCCAAAAAGTTTGTGCATTCCACCAAAACTAGATAGTAGGCTTAACGAAGAGCTCAACTTGTGCAGCCTTCTTATATTATGTCATATAGTCCACCTTCACCACTGTATTGTGGCCGGATTTAGAAAAGTCATCCCAATAACATCGTAATGAGTCGTTTGGCCCTCATCTGGTATTCAATCCGTAGGCTTCGTCTTGCAACCAGTGGGATATTCCTAGCACCAGTTAGTCGTCGGTCCAACCGGTTGGGCCTACCATACCTTTTGTCATAGAGAGTCCTCCTGTAAGCACAGGTTTGTGCTTGAAATGGAAGTATGATGTCCTCAATCAACATTCCATCATTCCAAAAAATCACTCCATCCTTGAGGCCATTTTCCTATCATTGGATGTGAATGAGGCCCTCGCTGAGACTATATGAAAACCACTCCAGTTTGAGAAGGAGGTAGAAGCTGCAGAAGCCTTCCATGATGAGGAAATCGAGCATGATGAATGTTAGGCCATCATCTAATTCTATGTAGAAGATGAAGGATCTCCCATATAAGGCACATTCACCCTATGTAAATTATCTTCCATTTTAATGATGTTGAATTCCATGATTTTCTTGAAGACACAGGATTCAGGATCTACCTAATCCCAATTTGGACACTGTGGAAACTAGGGTTGTTCGAGGATGATCTGAGTCCCTCTAACATGAAAATTCAATGTTATTAAAGGAATAGACACAGGTTGGAAAGGTCCACAAGAAGACCTAGTTTGTTGGCCTATTTTATAGCATCGATTTCATGTTTTTATCCCAAGACACCACCAACAATGCGTTGATGGGCATGCCATGACTCAACCTGCATGCGACGGTCCCTTCATTATATACCCAATGACTTAGTACTCCCACAATGGTCGAGTGGGTGTACACCGAGGTGAAACATCTAAATTTTCTTCCTATGAAGCTCTCGATATGGATGATGATTATTTTAGTATAAAATATAAGAAGATTCAGGCTAATGGGGTTGATCATGCTATGGCTGCAACTGACCTGTTGACAGACCTAGTTGATGCCTACATCATTCAAATCCATCGATTGGAGGCTATAACCCTAGACATGGGACAATTCATAATTGTTTCTAGAATGATGTGGAAACACATTACCATGTCTATGTGATTCCAGAAGATCATTTCATACTCCTAAATGAACCAGGATTAGATGATCCTATATCCCCCTACTCCCATAAGGTAAAAGAATTTCCACCCCATGGAGACTGAAATATGTCACACATTCTTGTTCATCCGGGATTGGATAAACCAACTCAAGAAAACACACCACTATTTATTCTATATAATCAAATGTGGTCCCTTGGGCTGAATACCAGATGGGATGGGATCAATAGCCTTCATAATTATGTTTTCGGCAGCACAAGAGTCCCCATATGTAGTGTCCACTACTGCTCAGGCTAGTACTAGTCTCTCATAAAGACCTGTCGACTCAGATAAAAATCCTCCCACTGAGGATACCTCCTCCATAGGTTAAGAGGAGAATTTATAGGATGCTCCAACCACCTTTGAAGTGGGTGTTTCCACCACAGTTGATGAATTAGTGCAAGTGAACCTCAGCAGTGAGACAAACCAGAAACCCTCATTGATCAGTTCCTCTATACCCGACAAGGAGAAACAATAGTATATGGACATCATAAAGAAAAATCATGACATATTCTCCTATAGTTATGATGCGATTATAGGGATATATCCACATGTATCCTCCACCACCTCAGTCTACTAGAAAATCATCGTGGGTTCAAGCAGCCTCCCAGAAATATGCACCATTCTCATGGTTCCATGGTTGCGGCCGAAGTTGACAAGCTCATCAGAGCTAATTTTTCCAAGGAGGTCCAGAACCCCAAGTGTTAGAAAACATTGTTCCAGTCATGAAAATGAACTGAAAGATCAGAGTCTGCATTGATATCCAATATCTCAACCATCATTTCAAGAAGGATGATTTTCCAATTCATGTGATAGGACTATTGATTGACACAATAGCTGGGTTCTATGACCTCTTCTTCAAGGATGGGTATTCTAGGTACAACCAGATCCGAGTGGCCCCAAATGATGATGAGTCAAAATATTTTAGGCAACCACAAGTTACTTTCTATTACCAAGTCATTCCCTTTGCTGTAAAGAATGTAGGAGCCACCTATCAACATTCCCCAAATCTCAACTTTATATCGATCCTCAAGACATTGGTTGAAGGTTATGTGAAGGATCTGTTGGTCAAATACAATAGGCATCAGGACCATATCAAATACCTTGAGAAATTATTTGGCTTCCTCCATTCTCGCCACCTGAAGATGAACCCATTAATGTGTGCTTTCGAGGTCACCTATGGAATTTTTTTCAGCTTCTTTGTCAAGTATAGGAAAATTGAGATAGACCCAATAAAGATCAAGGACATTAGATATATGTATCCTCCAAGAAAAATTCTAGAGAATCTAGGTTACCAAGTCCACATAGCCTACAAACCCTGATTCATTGCGAATTTGGCTGGCTAATGTAATCCCTTTTCTCGGATCTTGAAGAAAGTCACCGTCTACGGGTGGGATGAAGAGTGTCTGACTTCTTTTGAGGAAATCAAATAGTATATTCTCTATCCTACAGTCATAATGACACCATTATCTAGAATGACATTGGTCCATTATGTGACTACACTAGAACAATCTCTCGGTGCCCTTCTCTCCTAGAAGAACAATTGGGGGACAAAGAATCGTCTCTAATTTCTTAGTTGTATAGTACATGATATGAAGGACAGATTATCCTCTATCGAGAATAGATGGCTTGCACTGCTATATTCAGTCTATAAATTTTGACATTACTAGAAAAAATATGACGTACAACAAGTTTCCAATGTGGATCTGTTGATGTACATCTTGAACTGCCCAATATTAACATGATGTCTCGATCGGTGGTAGTAATCTTCCAACAGTTCATCTTTCGGTTTTTCCATCATAATGATATTAAGGGGAAAGTGTTGTCAGACTTCCATACTACTCATACAGCCCCCGTGAACTAGTCCATGGATCTCTATTTCCCCAATGAAGCAATTATATCAGTATACCAAGCCTTGTCATGCTAGAAAATGCACTTCGATGGCGCTTCCCATATCCCCTGTAGAAGAAGGCTCAATGACCCCATCCTCAACAGTGTATTTATGGGTATTGTCTTCATTACCCCATCACAAGCCATTTTGACGTATGCATTCCTATTGTCAGGAGTTTTCACCAATAATGAGGCAGAGTATCAAGCTGTCATTACTGGCCTTGAGATGCCCCTTGAGATTGATTCTCCCCACTTTCATTTGAAAGGGGACTCCAAACTAGTTATCAAACAGATCAATGGTTACCATGTCATCACAAATCCATACCTCGTACCACTGTTGGAACACACCCTCCAAATGATGCATCAGTTCTGATATCAACCAAAAGTCACTCATGTCCCTCTATCCAAGAACAGTCGAACTGATTCCTTGGCCATTATAGCTACATCACTTATAGAGCATGATGGGAATGATTTGATTATCCTTGTTGCACAATAGATAGGAAATTCTTATATCACTTCAGATGACGATGAAATCCCATAGGTTAGCCACCATACCGCTAGTGCCACCACTTCAGGACCTCCAAGTCCCAGAGATGAAGTGATATGGGTGAATACTGAATGGAGAAACCCCCTTGTCAAGTATCTCCAAAATGGTAATCTCCTAGAGGATCATGCTGAGCTTGAGTGAATCTGACGCCACATGTTACAATTTACCCTTTAGGATGGTCTCGGTTGAGAAAAGATCCTCTACATGTATGGTTTTTATGGGATTATCCTTTATTGCATCCAAGGAGTTGAGATTACCTTCAACATGCAGGATGTTCATGCTAGTTCCTGCGGGGCATATCAAACTAGGCGGAAAATATCTCACTAGATCTGATGACTGTGGTAATTTTTTCCCTCCATGTTCTGTGACTGAATCGAGTTCTGCAAAATATTCCATGCATTCTAAATTCATGCCAACATTATTCATAGGCCGCCAGAGCCTCTTCACACTACCAAGTACTCTTGGCCATTTGTGGGTTGGATACTCGATGTCATGGGACCATATCAACTAGCCACAACTCACCAGTGCAGGTTTATCCTACCCAGTCTGGATTTCTTCTCCAAGTGGGTAGAGTCAGTCCTACTCAAGGAATTCAAGGATTGTTCCGTCATTTACTTTGTGAGCACCAACGTCATCTTCCGATTTAGAGTCCCTCATGCCGTCATCACCAATAATGGAATCAACTTCCAGGAAGATGAGTTGAAGAAATTATAAACTAAGAAAAAAATCCATTCTAACCATACCTCTCATTATCACGAGCATAGAAATGGATAAATTGAGGAGTTCAAAAAAACCCACTCTATAATTTTATAGAAAATGGATCATTGGAACAAGATGATTTTGCTGGGAAATCTCCCCAATTCCCTCTGGGATTATCAGACGACGAATCGTAATTCCACCAAGGTGACCCCATATTTCCTGGTGTATAGAACATAGGTTGTTCTGCCCATCGATATTCAATTACACGCATAGTGAATAAGAGTATATAATCAGCAACCATCAGATAAAGTAGCTGAAATACTTCTGGCTGAGTTGGAAGTGCTTGACAAGAATAGACTTTGTGCCCTGCACTATCTAAAAAGATATAATAAGAATATAGAAACATCTTTGAACTGGAAAGATCGCCTCCGCTCATTCTCAGAAGGTGACTTAGTATTCTCCCTGAATACACCAATGATACTTGGCAAGAAACCACCCATGTTGGTGCCCAAAGGGGATGGTCCTTACATCGTTCACATGGTTTACTCCAATGGAGCATACTCCCTAGTTACCATGGATTGTGAGCATATAACTCCTCCCACCAATGCCATGTTCATCAAGAAATACTTTTCCTTAGTATGATGGGACTTACATGACATTAAACTATATGATCCAACATTACCTTAAACTATAAAATCTATCACATGACATTAAACTATATATCATCCTGCATGATGTCAAACTATATATTGTCCCACATAACATTGAACTATATGTAGTCCCACATGATGTTAAACTATATAATTCCCCGCATGAAATTAAATTTTATGTTGTCCCACATGACATTAAACTTTATATCATTCAACATGACATTAAATGGAAGAAAGTCTTACATGACCTTAATGTATAGATGGTCCCACACAAACCTAAACTCTATGTCATCCTGAATGTCTCTAAATAGTAGACATTCCTCAACGACCATAAAATGTAGGGTCACACATGACCTTAAACAATTATGTCGATCATGAAATTAAATTTTATGTCATTCGGAAAGATGATAAACTTCATTACAACAACTATGTATGGCTTGATTCCCACGCTCATCGGATATGTAAGAGTGCTCAGATGCCTCATCTTGAGTTCATCCCCCCATATTCCACTTTGACTATCCCCCCAAGGTATAGTTCTCTTGGAAGCTCCCTCAGGGGGTTGTGTAAGACCCTTTGGCCCCACTCATGTTAGGATTACGATGATCACACCATATTTCATCCCTCATCCTTCACTCCTCCCATGTCCTTACTGCATGATGCTAAATTTCATGGAATTGAAGCACTATGTATGGCTTCATTCCCATCCTTATGGGATATGTAGGACCACCAAGACATTTTTTCCGTTGGCCCAGCCCCAAAATCCAAGGTCTTCCCTTGAGTCTCTTCCTGCATGACATTAATCTTCACATGAATTTTCATGCTCTACTCATCCCCTCCACATTGGGAATCTATCATCCTTTATATCTGAAAGGACCTCCGAATTTCTTGGCAGTTCAGCCCAAGGGCTCTCCTACCATTCCAGGCCAATGTCCTCGAGGATTTTAGATGAAAAATAAATAAAAGTCCCACGTAGTGAATATGGTCAACATTCGACATTCATTTATCCTTCCCATTTCGGGTTACACAATATGGATGTTGTGTTTCAAATAATGTCAACAACTATCCTTTTTTGTTGTCACCACACATATACATCCCAATCATTGAGTGTAGTGGTTCATTCCTCCCCAATGTCTATGTAATATTCAGTGTTCCTCAAGTAGGAGTGTGATTCCATCTATCATACCTTTATATGATGGAGAGAGTCTTGTCCTACTCCTTGTTTAACAAACTATGCATTTCTCACATTGGTTAAGGAGTAATGATAAGGAAATTCCCACATGAGAGGTAAAATTTCTATAGATGGCTGGGACACCCAGCCTCAGGTTCCTCAACCCTTTCGGCCCCCTGGCCAAAATTCACATTTAGGATTGTGTGGTGCAGTATGGACACCCCTCCTCATTCATGTCGGGCTATTTTTCCATGCCACACATATCCTCATGAGACGTCCCTCCTTCAATTATCATTATTTCAGTGAGAACAGGCCCGTCCATGCTTTGCGTGCCCCGAAATTTGGGTTTCCAACATCTTCGATATCCAAAAGGAACCCCAAATGGCATGGATTCTCAACCCAAGGGATCTCCTACCATTACAGGACAATGTCCTTGAGAGTTTCGAACTCCAAATAGATATGTGTACCATGATGAGAAAATGGTCAATCGTCGATGTTAAATTGTCTACCCCCAAATACTAGTCACACAAAAATAGATATTGTGTTGTGAAGATGGTAAACATTTATCCTCTTCCATCATTTCCACTTTGTGGTTTTCCACAGGCACAAAGATACAACATCCATACTCAACTGTCCAACTAGGAATCTCCTGTCTGAGCCCTACGACCTTAAACAAAGAGCACAATCGTCCTTAATTCATGATGATAAACTTCACAACATCTTTCTCAAGAAATACTAGTTTCCTGATTCCCATCCTTATGGTGTATGTTAGACCCCCTGAACATCTAAGACTTTAGGTCTAGTCCCGTGTCATTGAAACCGTCCTATAATTCAGGAATCTTGGTCTTAGTCCTTCCAAGGGAAGGGTACATAGTGTGGTATGGGATTGTTTCCCCATTCACGTTGGTTTTGTGACAACCACTCTACATACCAATATTTCCTAAGAACACTTTTATTGCTTCCCATAGATTCATCTTTTGAGTCGGCTGCTTTTATATTGGGTCCCTCCACCCTCAACGGTGATTCTCCAATGTGCTCAAGAGTATTCTGGTTCGAAGCCTGGAGTGTCATATTCTACTTTTACATGCTTTCACCTTTTTAGGCTTCGTGTTCCCCTTCATTTGGGCCTAAATATCTTTTACATCTAAGGAGACCCCCAAATGGAATGGATGCTCAGCCATGGTCTCTCCAACCATTAAGGGACAACATCCTCAAGGGTCTCTAACAACAAGTTGATACCAGTCTCATGTTGCTAATACAGTCAGCGATTGATGCTCACTTGTTGTTTCCATTTTATGTCACACGATATGGATTTTGTGCTTCAAACATGGACAACACTTATCCTCCATCATCACACAAACCCCATTACGCCTTAAAGGTCAGTTACATGATTCACATCATTTTCCACCCCCATCATGTCCAAGTGGATTGTCGACGCTCTTGGTACTATACCTCAGTGAGAATTTGCATGTTAGGAGAACAAATACGCGTTAAAGAATCAATCGGGGCTCCACACCAAATTCCCCGTTATGTGTATCCTATGTGTTGAAAATACATCTTCATTCATTGTTTCCTAGACCGAGTTTGACTCACATGGGCTTAGTGACGAGATCGAGGTATGCGCTTGATTAGAAGATCTTCGCTTCTTCATGGTCCAAGCACTTAGACCATAAACTAATATATCCTTATACATCAACTTCTAGAACAATGTCTATCATTATTTACATCCTTATGGGATACTTAGAAACACATGGACATTTTTTCTTTGGGTCTAGCACATATTTCACTAATTATCACTTCTAATCACCCTTTAAGGCCCTATCACGTATATGATTGTGTGGTGTGAAGTGTGTGGACTTATGTCTTAATTCACTTCTGATTTGAAAGATCTATAACATGTACTTCCTATTTGGGAGATTTTCTCTCATTCCCTATATTTTCTATCTTTTTCTAGCACCTCGACCTATGGTTTCTTTCCTAGAATCACCTGTGGTGTGATGTGGACCTAATCCTTATTCACGTCAGGTATGCATTATCACACAATTCACATCCTATCTTGAACCTCATTTATACTGTATTTTTATAATCCATATGACTTTAAATAATGATTCCTAGTCTCTCATGACTTTATACAATTTCATATGTACTGCACGACATAAAAACTCTTGGTTGGTCCTATCACATGACCCTAAACATGGACCTTATCGTCCTGGCCACATGATGAAAAAGGAAACTACATCGTGGTGTCCTCACTCGATGGGACATCATGTTTTCTAATGGTCACCCACCATACCATCTTTCAATGCCTGTATGTGGCTCAATTTGTATGGATATTCCTTGACTCTATATCCTAGGTGCATCTCTTCAGAAAAAAAACACACACATTCATCTTAAAGGAAAAACAAGATCAAAAAAATACCACACCTTTTGGTTCCAAGGCTAGACCCACACGACCTTATTATATCTGGCACTTGTATATTACCATGACAACTTCAGAAATATGTATCGATTAATTTCCATGATCATGGGGTATGTAGGAATGCCTGATAACTTTTCCTCAGGCCTAGCCTATCTTTCAATTTGGGTCCCCTAACCTAGTATTTTCTCAGGGAGCACAATGTGGTGACACAAACTCCTACAATCCTCAATCACCGCAGGTTTAGTAATTACTTAACCACATGTCTCCCTCTTTCAATTCCATCAATCGTCCAATTTCAATGACAATAAACTAAGACCACTCTGCGTCCTAGCCTCCAGATGTTAAACTGGGTGACATCCTTCAAAACTACGTACGGCTTTATTCCCATACTCGTGGGATATGTATGAACCCCTATAAAACTTGTCTCCAGGTCCAACCCTAGGAATCTAAAATCCTTTCCCTTGGCCCATACCTTTTTTGGGATCATTGGTGTGATGAGTACCTCTAATTTTCTCATTCACTTCTAGTATTGAAATAGTCATACCATGTGCCTCCCATGCCTTTCCCGACCTATTCTATGTTCTATAAACCTAAACTATGATCTCCCCATGAGAATTTCACATAGGGTTTGGATAGTTCGCTACCCTGTTCACAGTCAAATAAATCAATCCCCCCTTAATGGGCCATCCTATGACCATTAAGATGGAAGCATGAAACCTCAGTACCCTTGTCCCCATTTCTAGCTAACGCGATATAGATGTTGTTTTTCGAACACGGTCAACAGTTATCGCCCATCCTCATTCCACCATCATTGTTTTCCAGATCTCAAGCATCATGAATAAAATTTTCCACTTCATTATGTTTAAGTGTAATTCAACCAAACTCAGCTTTACACCTTCACGCATCATGGTGTGTTATATAGGTGGGTCAACATTGTTGGAATTTCACTCACCTAGTGTCCCTATATCCCTAATGTGTTCCTCCATGTACTAGGAATGTTCAATCACTACTGCTTGTTTCCCACATTGAGCACGACTCATGTGGTATTAGTAGTTTTGGATGGATATGTACTTGTGCAACCATGTCACACATGTGTTTCATCATCCTGCATGATGTTAAAATGCGCTCTCAGAACTACGCGTGTCTTCATTCCCATCATAATGGGGTACATCGGATGTTTAATCCACCTTGCCTCAAGCCCAGCCTAACATTCCATTTTGGTCCCTCAGCATGAAAAAAAACTTCATATAGGGATACATGGTTTGTTTTGGACTTCTTACATCCTCATTGACATCTAGTTTATGGCTACAACATCACGTTCTCCATTTCTGGGATCTCTACTTTCACACCCCATTCTATATTAGGAAGTTAAACTGAACATGTCTATTTTTCCATAACATGGGACATTAAAATGTGGTTATACCCTGAATAATTTCAGGATGCCCTGTAATAATTATGGGAGGTGTCAGTTTGCACACTAGAGAGGATTCCCCTTATCATTGTTGGCCTCTTACCACGTTGATTTCAAGAACTATGTTTTTCTCCATTCCCATCCTTATGAGATATATAGTTAGGCCTAGAAATTTCGCCTTGGGCCCAACCTTAGGGACGTTAACACTTCAGTCCCCTCGGCCCCAATTACGGTCTAGGCAATGTGATCTTAAAACTGTGTCCATCATCCACATCATGCAAAGTTAAACTACATGTTCATCATCCTCAGTACGACGTAAAACTGAAAGGAATTTCTTGTCCTTGCCAGAGAGGCCCAGTTTGGAATAAGGTATGATCCCTGATCAGACCGATGCACCCACCTAACGTGTCTTCACAACGGTGGATTAATTATAAGAGTGTTGCACTCCATTCAAAAAACTCATCACTCCACACTCTATTCTTTTCATGCCCTTTATATGGACCCTCGTCTGCTTTCACGTCTAAAGGAACCCCTTAATATTATATATTCTTGTCATATGGCTCGCCTACTATCCAGGGCTGACGTTCTAGATGATAAATGGATGAAATTTTGAGTCAGGCCCCATGTTTCAAACATGGTCAGTGATTGGCCCTATGTGGTTAAACCCATATTAGGATAACCGAATATGGATATTGTGTTTCAAACATGGTCATTAGTTATACATTATTGTCATGCCACCCCAAATTGTTCTGATGTTTTGGTATCATCATTCGAACCTCCAATAACCCTATATTGGATTGATACCAATGCCCCTGGCGTTACCACTCTCGTGCGCTAGAGCACATTGGGAAAATTGTAATTTGAATTTTCTACAAATTTATCGTACAGTTGGGCCACCCTCTTTCCTCCTAGAAATATAGAATGGTTATTTAAACCAACCAAAGTTTGTTCACTATCCTAGAATTCAGATGAAATATAAATGAAGTCATCCCTTCTTTCTCACATCGGGCCTGACCAATGTGAGCTTAGGAATTGGTCACTGGATGTTTCACGAATGTGATAGATGTGTAGTATACCAAATAAAATAACATAACTCATGCTTGAATCCATAATAAATAACCAATGAATGAATGTGTGTTCTGATGTTACTTGCATCACAATACCCGAGGATCGACCACTCCCATAGATTGGTTGACCCCGTCAAAAGATCATTGATGCTCCACCAATCTTTGTCTTGTTTCGTATAGAATTCATTGTCTCCTATTCAGTTACCTCTCTTCCTCAGACGCAATAGGGTGCAGTTCATCATACATGATCCCGACCCTCTCCTCGTTGTTTCAAGTGATGTTCATATCCTCATAGGCTTGCCTCATGTGCTCTTCAGCCTCTGCCAGTTGGGCCTATATCTGCGATATAATATCTGATTGTGTGTTTAGGAAAGAAGAATGATCATCTACTTGGATGTGCAACCATTGAATCTCATTTTCATCCTCCTAGAGCCTCTTGATGTAAACTGATTTTCTCTATTACCATCCCACACTAAGGCCGCAGTCAAATTCATTGATCATATCTACCATGAGATCTCAGAAAAGAATCAGAGGACACTAGCCATCAAATACCCCAGTAAACAGTTCATGTAGTCATGAATGATGCCTGTCCATATGATCTATCAATTCATCTTGAGGAGTGTCATCGATGAACAGCTTGGTCATCTTCCATGACCGTCGATGGAATATTTTTCTATCCTCTTCATCAGAGGCCGTCTCATCCAATTCTGTGGGGTTGGCATTATCATACATGGGGAGGACACATAATAACTCATCAGTAAGGTCTGCATATGGTGTCTGATCGGATATGGAAGGACTCGTGTTGTCCAATCGATCATCATCCTCGGGTCCCACCTCAATAATCTTAGGCTCTGCCCTACTAATGGTCCTACCAGTGATTAGAAGAACCACATATTGGTTATTTTGGGCATCCACTTCCAAAAAAACTAGCATTCCCCATGGAATGGAACCACCAAGAGTACCAAGAAACCTCGCTAAGTCAGCCCCTACCATTTGAAGAACTGTGCATACCAAAAAGGGAGCAGACATCAATTAACATGGTCAATGGGTGGAAATCATGAATTCTGTTATGGATAGATACATAGAACAAACTTTCAGTCTTTCTCTTAGGTTGTTGCTATGGGGACCCCAAGGCGTGGCCCTCCATATATTTTTAGGAGGTAAAAAAAACTCCGAATGATCTACCATAGGAGTATGAGCCCCACTGGACACAGTAATATCCATGACCTTGTGCATAGATAATGAAGGTCCCACAGTTGTGTCTACTGTATGGTGGGAATGGGTTCTACGTATGGGGCCCTCCTGTATAGTTAAAATATTAGTGATGTGTCCAATGTAACCTGTATGTGGATCCCAGGGAGGGGACTCAGGGTTCTACCTCGAGAGCCTCTGCAAACCCTTCCTGTTCTGGGTCTGAATTTCCAACTTCACCCTCCTATAAAGGGATCCCCCAACATGCCTCCTCCCACAACGAGGACTCAACCAATTCTTCTGGAAAATGGAATTGTTCCCTAGGTTCAGTATTTGACAACTTCAGATGTGTCGTACGATCCAAAAACACCTTAAACCTATCCTTCATTGGATGCAGGGCACTCTGGGAATGTATGAAGTCCTCAAAATCAACTAGGTATTGCACCTTCTCTACCTGGGGTACCACAAAGCTGGCCCTAATATGGCCGATCCATGGAAAATCCATTCCGAGATGGTCCATGTGGTGCCACATCTCAAATAGGTTGAGAAATTTCTTGTTGACACCCCAGATGTCCCATGCTTGTGGGATGATAGTTTTCTCCAGCATGTGAATATGGTGTACCCTCTTCCCCAGAGCCCAGGTGGATATCCTGTAAACTCCCCTTGATGTCCTACCCTCCGAATGACTCTACTCCTCTGGGACCTTTGGGTCCGAGATTGTCACTGGATCCACTAATACCTCCCATTCGATTAGTGCGGGCCTCACCGCCACTACAGCCCCAAAACCATGAGATGTCCTCACCCCCTTCAGGCCCCATCATCGAGGATGGGGATGCACCCCATCACTTGCCGAAATGGTTGGCTACTTCAGCATCTCCCAAGGGTAGGTTTCCTCCCGGCTCTTGGCGTATTCCTTCACCAGTCTAAAGATGACCATTCGCAGAGGCATCTTGTTCCAAATCTTCTGTATTTTTGTGTGAACATGATCCACATCTTCCACATTACACGTGGGTGATCCTTATAGAGCACCCCCAAATAGACCTACAGGGTCAACCACTGCATACATAAAAGCTTCCTTGCAAATAGGCAAGGTTTTTACGGCTTGAAGAAGGAATTGTGGTCCACCTGTGCCACCAGGACTCCACCTTTAAAGTACAAAAGGTAGAACTGATGCTCTTATGTTCTTTGACCATCATCAGTGAACACACCCACTATAAACAAGAACACGTAAAAATTAAACTTCTCTGCCACCCAGACCTAGTTCAGTAGCTATTGCATGGTAATATTGCCAGGAAAGCTCCCTATAAAATTCTGAATGGATAGAAAGAATTTTGATCCTGGAGGGGAGATGTGGTTTGGATATTCATATATCGCCTTGATATGTGCTGATATCCGCCAATACAATAGATGGAATGACACACATATTCTCTGTGGCTTCTTCACCTCACTGATATGCCACACCATCTTGTACAGTTTGGTGAGCATTGGGATCCCAATGTTGACCCGTCCTCCTATCGCCAGCATATACTTCATGATAAATGTGCTCGGTGGCATGCACATGTTCATGTATCTCACTGGTAGGATCCAACCACAGATGAGCGCCACAATGAATCCAACCAACCTGACTACCAGTTGCATCTGAGAACTGATGCTGAATCCCCACATCATCAACTGAATATCCTCTAATATCATCCATTACAAGTGCTCCATCCTGGTTCACCCCCCTTCAAGAAAATATAAGGCCACATAGGAAACTCTCTATTTTCATGGAAGTTCAAGAACTGCTTGAACCATAGTTTTAATTGGACGTCCCTCGTCGACTTATTTTTCTCTCACGACACAAGGTTCATCAACACCATCACCAGTGGTAGCATAGGCTCTGGATTCTCAGGTTCCCATAATGGGGAGGAACTCATCATACATCACCGCCAAAATTAGGACTCTTGAGATCTGATGCAGGTCTCATAGGCTGATGCCAAACTCTCCATGTTTCAAGTGGATGGTATTTCTCCTTGATAAACATAAGCTCAGTAACACTGACATCAATGGATTCGACTAATAGATGTGGAATTGGGGGGCCAAAGAAGTACTATACTACCCCACTCTTCTCATGTATTCCCTAAATTCCTCACATGAGGCACCTACCCAATAATCCCCAGCCATGTCATCTATGAAGTTTCCACCCTCATGTAGATCCCACTCAACGGACCACCCCTTCTCCAGGTTTCATATTGATTCCTTAAAAATATTATACTATAGCGGGGGTGACGCCTCTAGTTTTAGTTCATTCTCATCATAATTGACAATTAGCGTTGCCAGTTGTGAAGTCCTCCCAGTCATGGTCACCAAATACCCTAAAAAACTACAACAGACACGACATGCTCTTGAACCAGAAAGTTGGATCATCTTGGCCATATTTAGGGATGAAAACAACATCCCTCTATCCAAATCCATACAGAGGTATCTAATTTCACATCGAGTAGTTATTTAGGCTTTTCGACAACAACTCCACTGGAAAATTTCAGTCAGTATAGATTCATATGAACTCCACTATACAATATCTATCTACCATCTCCTCTCTCTAGGAAACATCCTCAAGAACCCCCATGCATAGCCTCATGGTGAGATATTCAGTTTTTGAGATTTGGATGTTTTTGGTTTTGGTTCGTGAAGATCTTTCGCGGAGCTCGTTCGCAAAGACCGTTCACGGAGCTCAATCCCAGCAAAAAAATCATGGAGCCCTACCTTGAACATCAGACGGAATCCACATAGTGCACCGTCGTGGACTGAAAACTCGTTGTCCACTGTGAAGCCGAAGACCCGATTCATGGAGAGCAATCACGGAGTTCTCATAGCTTCACGAATTGAGAGTGATAAATTCCAAAACACAGAGTGATAAAGGACGAAAGATATGTGAGGCTCCCCAATTGATAGGTGACGACCCATGGTACTTCGTGGCGCGTTTAACCGTAGTGAGCTTTTCTGTACGGCCAACTACTACGCTCTTATCATGAACGCATCCCCTCAGCCTCACGAGCATCCTACGTGAGCCCTCTTCATGATTTGTCCAGGAGTTTTGGGTATTAACCCTCAGACATTTACCCTCAAATTATCCTCGTCTCCAAGTATGAGGGGGGGAATTTTTGGAACCAATATTTTAGAAGAGAAAGAACAAACAGACAACCTTTGGGGCGGGTGCGCGAAGCTTGTTTATGAAGCCCCGCAGCACCGCTGCATGCACAAAGCTCCCCGATTTGTGAAACTGACATGGAGAAATCATGCAGGAGGATCCATAAATGGTATTATGTTTTTGAATCCGCTGTAAATAATGTTGGTGGGGGGTTCCTTTAACCCATTTGATGTCTGTGGAACTACCGTAGAGCAATGAGGCAGGAGGTACCATGAACCAGTTTCACATTTGCGAAGCCACCTCAGAGAAAAAGGTGGGAGGCTCTATAGTTATGACAAAATGCCATGTGTCTTCACACCCAGCAAGAACTACTCTGCGGAGCATCTTTCCTATAAATATTGGGCTACCCTCTGACACGATTGATAGATCCTCCGACGATTCTCTTTCATAGATCTCAAATCATGAATCATGATTCCCTGTGAACCATGAACTCTTCAAGACACTTTAGCATCACGAAGTGCATTTCCCTTTACATGAATTCAACTACTCTAAAAAGTGGTATTCCCTTCAAATATCCCAGGAGCCTCTACAATGTAAGGGGATCCCCAAGGTGAATCTAGTATTCATGGAGAACAAATTCTTCATGAAGGACCCTCTATTCACATGTAACCCACATGCTACGGCAAGGTCACTATGCTTTGTGAAACATATTACTTCCTAATGCTATGCCTCGCAGGGTACCATTAATCTGTGATGAACTACTTCACGAATGCCTTTCCACTATGAAAAGCAGCTTCTATATGCACCCTTTCCCTATGCCTACAGTAGTCCACTTCACTTCGCGATCCATACCCCTTCTCGAATCACCTCTACTACAAGGATCACCATAGCTTCATGAGGCCCCATCCTATGACCCCCTTTTCCCTACAACTCATTTTCCCTTATAGCCATCCATGCTTTTACGATGTAATATTATGGTCCCGTGGGTGGTGATTCCGGTAGAATTGCATTTCAACATGCTTCTCCACATAGGCACACTGACAAATATTTATTCATTACATAGCCACGGTAACGTGGAAACCTCATTGGATCACTCCACCAAACCCCTAGCAATGACATTACTAATTCCTTCCCTCACCCCAGGGAAGGTGAGTATCTATTATATATTTACTTGGGGTGCGGGGTGAACCCTCCTCGTCCGAGCTACAAGACGTTAAACTGCTAAGTGCCATCCTCCTCAGCACAAGCTGTTAAACTTTAGCCTCACCCTATGCATCACATGCGAGGTTCTCAATCATGAACATTCTTTATTCCCACTGGTCTACACAGGAGTGAAATCTTCCTCAAATGGAATGTGATACTCCTTATTGGAGTGGCATTTCTTAGTTGGAAAAATGGTAACCATCTTGTCGTAAGACCCTAGCCTTTCTTGCAAGAGGTAGTACCCATACACCTCCTTACTTATTTCGTGAAAAAGACGAAGAGGTGAGAGGTGAACATAGGACTTGGTTACCCCATCCCTCTCTTCTTTGGATTTGTCACCACCCATGCCTTCATCTTTGAGTAAGTCCCAATATCCATCTCCCTGGGATTCTAACCATGTGTAAGCCCAACTCCACTTCCCATGGATGCACCCATTGCGATTTTATCTCCATGTCAATTTTTCCTCTTGTTTCTCACACTGATCATGACTGACATGGGCTTAGAGTAAGCATCATCCATGACTTCTTCTATGGACCGCCTTTGAGTGTAAGCCACACACCATTCCGAACTACATGGATGTTGATCCCTCTCTCCTAGACAGGGTATGTAAGAAGCCTCCTTGAGGATCAATCCCAATAACCATTGGTCATGACCACTTCACGTAGGTTCACCAACACCATCCCGAACTATGTGGACTATGATCGATGTCTCCTAGATATGTTATGTAGGAATCCTCCCTGAGGTTCAAGCCCAACAACCATTGGTCTTGACCACTTCACATCGGTTCACCAACCCCGATCCTGAACTACGTAAATTTTGATACTTTCCAATCCAAGGTACATAATACGCATCCCTGAGGATAAATCCCAACAACCATTGGTTCCGACCCCCTTCCACATCGGTTCACCTTCTTCCAACATGACATTAAATTGTGTGTCACCTTTTAATCTGGCATGAAGTTAAACTATAACCATCCTAACTACATGTAATTTTATCCATGTCTCATAGAGAGGGTACATAGGAAGCCTCCATGAGGTAAAACCCCATCCAGTGGTAAGCGGTTGTGACCACATCAAGAGGTAAGCTGTTGTGACCCCATCCCATGATAAAGATATTATAAACCCATCCAATAGTAATCCATTGTAACCCTATCCACCAGTAAGAAGTTGTGCCCCTACATGAAGGTAATAAGTTGAAGTCCCCAATCGATGGTAAGAAAATGTCAGATGAACTACATAGGTTTGATACCAGTCTCCTAGTCGAGGTACGTAGGAATCCTCTCTACGGTTCAACACAAAACACTAGTAATCGTAGGTGTTCCCCCTGTTGGGACCCACATCTTTGGTCCGTACCTTGAGCGTCAGACCAAACAGGGCTCATAACCCCGCATAAGCCCTAGTGTGTCATCAGATCTTTTTCCTCTATGGATGCAAGGATTTTATTCCCCAACTCGGAGGTTCCACTTCTTTCGGGTATCATCCATATTGTTCACCTCTATAGGTGTCCCATCACCTTTACGAACTTCATAGACTTTGATTACCTGCCACTAGGATACGTAGGATGTCTCTTCGAGACTCAAACCCAACATAACTGCCTCTCTTGTGTTAGTTCCATCTCACTCTTCATCCACTCTCAACCCTCCATCACCCCTCCTTATTCTTACTCGTATTGTCACATCCCGGTGAGATCATGCCATATCATTTCCTCACTTCTCTTAGAAGTGACTCGGTAACTAACCACATGTTAGTCCCATCATCAGTGTTTCCTCCAGGGGTTGTACCCATCTAATCCACACTTTTTAGTGTTATGATCAGTACGATCCATCTCTTCTATATGCTAAGCTCATGGAATACCCTGGGATAAACATGGGTAACTGAGGAAAAACTCATATATAGGCCTATGGCATATAATTCCCTGCATTTGACATGGGATTCCTTAGGGTTCCACACCCTGGAAAATCCCTATCAGAAGGAGAAGAAACCTAGATGCACCGGTGTTCTAGCTTCCATACATTGCAGTGATGTCCAGCATGACTACTCACTCGACCGAAGATCGCTGCTTTGACCAAAACCCTTTAGAATGTCTTGATAGAAGCAAAAAAAATGAACCAACGTCCATAAATATATGGAAGTGGGAACCGTTTCACATTAAATGTAATAAGTCTTTAAGGGAGACCCAGATTAGGTGACGAGTTTTGAGGATGAATCCACAGAAGGAGGAACAAACATCCCATCATCCCATTTTGATCAAGGAGAAAAAGTCCCTAAAAAGTGATGGATGCTGCCCGCCATTGGAAAGCGGGAATGCAGGGCAACAAACAATTATGTCATCATCAAATAGACGGATGTGTGCGCCTTGACAAATGTGTCGGAAAAAAAATTATTGATATCTTATAATACATTCATTATTATATTTTTCATGTATTTATTTAAACTATAATTTTAATTTTATATGATATAAATTAGTTTACATATCCATTCCTCCCATCACTAGATGATTAGTTAATTTATTTTGGAAATAATTTATTATTGTTTTGTATATGGAATAATTTATAGTTTATGTTTCACTGGACATGCTACAAATGTGTTTATTTTTTTATTGTACAATTAATTATTTATAATTGAATTTATTTTATGTTACCCATTATGCATAATTTATGATGAACCATTTATATCATTTTATATTTCCTTGAGAAATAATGAATAGTACTAAATATGATATTTGGGTCCCCAAGAGATTAATAATTAATACATTTTTTCAAATGAAATATTGTTTTATTGTTCAATGTAATTTAAAACATTGTAATGTATCATTTTTCCTGAATGATGTTAAACAATTGGATCCTCAATATTTTCACCATTTCAATAAAATATACAATGTATCTATGGTACTTGAGTTGGATTACCTAAATTTGGTATCACAGATAGTTTAATAGAATACTTATCAAAATGATATTGAATAAAGTAGATAAAAAACAAGATATATTGGAGAAACTCTTAGTATAATCTTAAAATAATTATATAAATGAAAATAATAGTATTGTTTGTGCACTAATTTATTATATAAAATTGAATAGAAATAGAACGAAATAAAAGGAACAATCATGTCAATACTCGAAATTAGTTCAGGGACTAACCTCTAGTGTAAATCAATGATATTTGTATTGTATTATATAAGATATGAACTATATAATGTAAGCTATCCTATGTAATAACTAATAACATTTCTGATATGGGGAAACATATTTCTTTATAGGTTGTTTTAGAAATGTGGGATAACATCATATGGAAACAACCTCCAAACATTAGTGGGACCATAAATACATTAGTAGTTGAACAATGGTTCAAGTCCCAAGAAAAATTATCCATTACCTTTGGATGTGATAATTTTGAATAAGTTATACATATTCATAGATTATCAGATTGAGGATAAATTATGAATTTTAAATTATTTTAGGTGATCAGAGATAATACTTTAATATGATTCCTAAAATTATGGAGGTATACATCTTATATAAACGTTTTAAATAGTATATATATATATATGAAACATCTCTAAATTTTGATCCTTAGAAGTAATAATCAACCAATTAATCTTAAACAAAATTAAAAAATCAATATAAAATAAAAAGTAAAAAGATATAATTTAATTAAAGAGTTGAATATATAAAAGTAGGCCATGAAAAATTAATTTATTGTTTTTCATTAAGAAAATAATGTAAATTTTACTCTTTAATCAATATTATTTTTATTTCATGTTTACATTTTATTTGAAATTTATTTTAATATATTGAAATTATTTATTAAGTATCATATGATTATAAATTTTAAAAAATTAATTCTTGGATATTATTTTAATATTTTATTTATTTTTTAAATCAATATTTTTTTTCATTTTTGAAAAATAAATTGATAATTATTGATATTTTTTCTTTTGTAAATTTATTCATCAATTTCATTAATTTTATCAATAAATATAAACCAGTATTTTGCAATATGTTGATTATGTCATGCCTCAGTTATGAGTAAAAATAAATCATTCCATAAAGACTATAAAAATTCATTTGTCAAAATTTCAATTCATTTTTGTATATGTTATGATAGAATATTAAAATTTGATCTTCTACTATATTTTGTGACAATTATATACATGAATTAAACCAATATTCTATCCACGTTTACCATGTGTGGTAGGTTTAACTGCTGAATAATGATGAAAATATTTCTAACCTAAAATAATCATGGAATCTCAACGCTTTGACCACAGAGAATCATTTTACTATGATAAGGATAAAACCTAGTGTTCATCATATTGGATTAAATTATTCATGTAAATCCATACAACTGTTATAAAAATAGCACTTCAAACCATGGATATTAACAAATTTTAGGACTAAATTAATGTCATGCAACCAATCTAATTAGATTCCCATCAATGATGAATTCATGACCAAACATATCCCCTCAAAATGTGGATACATATTTCATTGTCTTCACAATAATGTATATACTCTACTTTAAAATCCATAGAAATTCAAAAATAAGGTTGAAATAAAATATTAGAAGAAAAATACAAAATCCAAATTTAAGGGGCCACACTATAATTCCAAAACAATTTTCTAATTCATTTTGTTATTATTTTTTTATAATAATACATTAAAATTAAATTTGGGAGATAAAAAACTTATATATTATTTTTCTTAATAAATTGGTTATAAAAACACATTAAATAAAAAAATAAGTGTGTATTTATATTTTTGTGTATTGTATATAAGTATATTTACTACTCATTTTTATATGTAGAATAATATATATATATATATATATTCATATTATGTAATTTGATTAAAATAAATATATAAATATATAATATACATTGAAGTAAATATATATGATATATATGTGTTAAAATATATATCTTATATATGTATTATATATTATAATGTAAGAGAATGTAATTTCATTTAAATTTATATTCTTCTATTATTCTTTGTCATTTAGTATAATATAATATACATACTATTAGTCAACAATAATTTTATTAGATTATATAAACTTTTTACCTCCTACAAAACTTTTATAACATCTCTAAAATTATTTATATCATGAAGTTTATTAATTTTAAATAAATAATGATTTAAATTTAATATTTTTAATTAAAAAATTTAGATAATTTGTTTTATATGAAAAACATTGTTTTTGGAATCGGTGCATTATATTTTCCATGGGATGATTTTTTTTATAATTTTAGAAAATTTATAAAATTTTGTGTAATAAGAGAAAATTATATATTTATGACATACCAAAAATCTTAGGAGGTAATTATGATATGTTCATTATTTTAAAGTTAATAATAATTTTTCATGATCAAAATTTTATTATTAAATAACATAAAAGTAAATATGTTGATGATGTGTGTGAATGACATAAAATAGCCTTGACATTATCAATTGTCAACCAAAAATGTTGGTATTAATGTCACCCAAAATTAGATGGTATTAATGGAATAATAATCATTAATTATAACCTTAACACAACCCCTATTAAACTGTATTTACCCACACTGTGATGCATTTATACTACAAAATAATCAATATTCACAAATTGAATACCTCTCATGGTTTGTCTTCTGTTTCCAAATCTTCAATCATTAGGATTTTTGTTTTTCGGAATTTTCGTCTCAATGCAAAGAAGTTAGAGACACATCACAGTCCCTAAATATCATTTTGAAATGTATATTTCATTAAATTAATTATAATATAGTTTTAAATTTTATTTTTTATACATCCGTGAATCTTATTATAGGGTATTTTCCTCCATTTCATTTGTTATAAATGGATGTTTATTTATTCCATCTATTTATATAACGTTACAAGTTGTTATACGAATCAGATTTTCCCATAGCCATTAAACCATAATATGTTTTGGTAATGTAAAATGGTTTCTATTATTCTATTTAATGAAATATCTATCTAGATAATACATGTGTTTGTGACTATATAATAGTTTAACCTAGTGGTAAAAATACTAAAAAAGTGGAAATTGGACTTCGAAACTATCATCTACTAGTGTATGACAACAGGATTTTCTATACACTTAGTTTAAAACTCCTAAGGGATATGGTTTGGATAATTTATTTGTTCATAAAAAATAATTATGAATTATTTATTTATAATTTATTTGGTCTCATATGTTTTCAAATGCATGTATCCATCTACATATATTCCCTGAAATCATGGTCGTTGTTAACACCCAACAACTAAAATCTCATATCATTGACTTATTAAGTGTGTTTATTTGGTCATTGTGAACCCCCAATTATTCCATATGGTATTTCACTACTATATCATTTTTTTTCTTGATTGTGTAATATATTTTATTACCACTTAAAATTTCATTTATATATATGTTAAAATATTTTATAATATTCGTCATTGTTAAATTTTGTTGAGTATTAATGGTGTTCATAACTTCTATATTACACAATGTAATTAAACCAAATTTTAAGGTTTTCAATGTATTTTTAAGTGAATGTTCTGGAATAGATTTTTTAATCCCATGAGTTCAATATGAGTTCCCATGAGTAAAAAATGTTATGGTAATAAGAGAATCCATTCCTTTTGTAAAATATGTCTAATGAAACTACCCTAATGTAATGTTTATGATGATTGAAATTATGTAATCAATCCACTGATTATTTAATTATTCACATCCTTGAATCCATATATTATTTCATTTGGCATTTATTTAATTATATTATTAGAAAAAATTTATATGGAATTACTATATGTAGTTATGAATTCTTCTCATCAATATATGACATGATATTGTTATCTCGATACTTGTTTTTTTTCTGTTATCAAAGGATTTATTTTTCCTCTAAATTTCATTTTATATGGAATTAATTAATTAATTCAATCATTATTTAAGATTTTGATTATAATTTATCTTATTTTTTTGAACCCCCAAACAAGAATATAATATCACCCAATTAAATCATTTTACTTTTATATAGGAAAAAAAGATTTCATATTATGATAAAATTCCTCTATGGATAATAATAATGTACTTATGTTTTTAGATGTTTTACCATTTTTCTCAATTTAATATAACATTTTGTAATGAAATATATTTTCCTAAGGATATTAAACTATTAGACCTATTGTTTTTTATCAATTTAATAAAATATTCACCAGCGATATTTTATTTGAGTTGGGGTTGTTATACTGATGGATTATGATTATCCAACCGTATTATGTGGAATTTATCACTCGGTCAGACATCCAAAAACAATTAAATGATGACTATTACATATTGTTAATGCACTCAATGTTGATTCAAGATCTTATAGAGCATCATCAGGGTGATTTGATGGTTTCTATGTATGACTTGTGGTTCATTAAACTCCTGTATTACTCCCTTAATATGGTGTAAGATGTATTCATCTAGGTGTAGAAGTTTGAGGAGGGATTTTCATATACATTCATGTAATTGTTTCTTCTTTTTGAATACAAACATATACTAGAGTTTTATATCAGGCTCAAGATATATAGAGGATTCCAGAAGAAAGAGGTTGAGATACTAAAGGTGAAAATGGATATTCTTGTGTTTAGAGAACTGTAGAAGCTAGAATGAACCAACTATTAATGTCATAGTGTATGATATTATCCCATGATATCACCCTATAATGTAGATCTATAGTGATGGGACTACATATAAGATCTATTCATCATAAAATGGGGTTGAGATATTTATGTAGTGAGTGATTCCCTATGGATTGCGATTTGAAAACTTTTTGTACTAAGGAGGTCTTACAGGAAATGGATTTCCCCCATGGTAGAGTTAGCCTCATAATATGGGATCTACCAATTGTGGAGATTGAATCACCCAGAGAGGTGGTGATGGATTAAGGTAAGTATATATCGTTAGGTCTGAGGTACTGGTGGATTGTGAATCTATGAGATATTTCCACCACCACCATCTGATGTCCCACTCCACACTCAGAGTACTGGCAGTCATGGTCAGGTGAAGTTTTAGGCTATGAAGGGATATGACCATGAATATCATGTGTTGATATGTGGTATGATCATTATGTTTTATATTTTTCTCTAGTAATTGATGAAACATGTTTGATTCATTCCATCATCTCAATATCCAATAAGAGATATATATAGAACCTCATTGAAATCATATCCCAATAGATTTTATAGAGTTTATGACTAAGATTTATTCTTTAATATCACCTATATACTATTAGAATGAGCTAATTATTTGTTGAGCGAGTTTTTCAAGGGACAACATGGACATAATGTTGAATAAATAAATTTTTTTCGTTGGTATTTACTTATTTTCCATAGTTTGATACTATATAACCAATTATCGTAGGTGACATCAATTATTTTAGATATATGGAAGGAAATTATCTTTTTATTGAGAATTAAATTTCATGGGTGAGTTAATGGGGGTTTTAAAAAGGTTTATGTAACTAATTAACCATCTGTTGGTGAGTTTATCAATTATTATAGTGGAAAATTCAGTCACATGACTTCCATCAGTACTGTAGTATTATATGGATGTATTCCCCAAGGATGTTTTTGGAATACCTATGAAATGAGAGAGAAACATTTTCATTTACTTTAACACCAAAAAAATAATACCATTTATGGAATATAGAATGGATCATTCTACGCTTTATGAAATGAGGGTCTAGTTATAGAACCATTAATAAAAGGGTTTCATTCGACCCATTATGACCACTGGGAAGATCCAATTTCGCTTTTGGTAATGTTGTATAGGAGTTTGGGGGTTTTTAACGATTAACAACTCCAAAATATGATAATGATAAGTAAAATTGCCCCTCTTGGTGATTAAATAGCTTCATTGAGAGGAAAAATATCATTAAAGAAGATCAATATATTGTTTTTATACAGCTAGTTTAGGGTTTATAAAGATTATACAATGAATAAATCACTCTGATGCCACTACAAAAACTATGTGTTCTTGGTGTATTTTTAGTGAGAAAAATTCTCTCATACATCATTTAGAAATTATGAATCTAATCATTTGGCCATACGTAGACATAACTGTAGATTTATTCATTGATAAAATACTCATTTACTATTCATTAGAGGTGAAGCAAGAAGATCACTTTATGATTATTGTAGTCTGTCTCTAGGAGAACTATATTTCATGGAATATATATATATATATTCAATTTACTGATCCATGTGGTTCCCATCGTAGGGTATGTGATCCATGGAAATTGTTTAGTTATAGACCCAATGAATATTTATGCATAGATTATTTGGAGAATCCCACAAATATTTTAGTGGTGAAATACTTTTTTAATGTAGAGGGGTACTAATGGTGGTTTATAAACACTATACTTTTATTTCCCCCCTTTAAATGAACTATCATTGGAGGGGAATCCATTTTCATAAAGGTAAAATTGGTAGGGAGACTATATAGAGTTGAGGATGATGGTTAATATTTATAATATGTTTAGTGTTTTAGAGGAGGGTGTATGACATTTATTGTTTTGTGATACCTCTAGAGTTTGATGTAGACGTGTTTTGATGTCGATGTATGAAATGATCACATATATATTGATGATTTTTAGGACCCATGATTATAACTATGGGACACATGACATATATATGGAAGAAGTATTTTTTGATCTGACATTTTCGATGAACTATCTTCTAGGTGACCATTTTATTGTTCATTAAGAAAATTAGAGTCTCAGGTACATCTTAACTCAATAATATTTTAACATCACACAGATCCATTGGTCATATTTATTATATGTTGCACCCCTGATTTTGATATGGATCATATTCATTAAATATTTTATGTTCTTAAAGAATAATGGTGGAGGTTAGGAGAGATAGGAATAATTTATGAGTGTTTTGGGGGTAATTTGTACCAATTCATGGGTGGTGTATGTTTTATAGAAACCGTGAAACTCTTTCCAAAAACAAAGGATAATATGACATAAGATAAAAAGGATATGAATGGGTATAACATGGATTTTTCAAACAGTGTGAATGCCTAGTATTGGCCATGTCATTTACAAGATAGATTTGCGAAAAATGAGACAGTGGAATAGGCATTTTTGTGACATGGTTTTTGTGACATTGTGAGGAGAATGTGCAAAGGTCATCTGCAATGTAGTGGAAAGTACATAATTAGCACATGATTTTATTAACTGTGTGACTAAACAATGAACATTCTCAATCATAGATCCTTCAAAAGTGGATCTAGAATGTATTATGGTTTTAACCACACATCCCACACCCATGGAATTAATAAAGTAGTTTTCTTCCCAAATGATCAAATAAGGTTCTCCCATCGATATGAAGGAGATAAGAAGGCATCCCCTAGTGATTAGAAGATGATTCTTCTTGGTATGTTTATATTCATAATCTCTCTTATGTTTTTCAATTGATCTAATTCACCCGTAATATTTATTTCTTATATCTAAAACTACCGTGTGTGTATATATATGTTTGTAGATGACATATATGTTTATATTTTGGTTTTTTATGATAAGGAAAGAGATCTATGGAGGGTTTGTGGATATTTAACCTGTTTGTTTTTGGTTTTTTGTGATGTTTATCATTTTTTCCAAAACATTTGAGGTATGTGGCATCGCTATTGAATATTATTATTAGTATTGATTGGAATATTTTAAAATTTATTTAATTGTTTGAAATTTATTCGTAAATATTTGTGCAATGATGACATAATTCATCTTTAGTGGGGATTTATTATTTAGGTAAAATTGTGACATTTTGTTGTATTATTTTAAAATGCGATTTAATATCAGGATATAAAATGATGAATTTGAATAAATATTATCTATATTTTTAAAAGGACATAATAGAGAAATAGTATTCAATAAAAATGACATTTTATTGAAATGGTTTTTCATGGTTGTGGGCATACATGGTTTGTGTGTTCATATTTCATTTCTGAGGCTTGGTTGAAATAAGAACATTTTCTCAAATAAAAAGGTGTATTGGGACATGGGATATAATTACCTTGCGATGACTTTGTAGATATACAATAAAATACTAATGAGTATTGAACTGTCATCGTGATTCATGAATGGTTGGTAGTGTGGATATATGGAATGATGGGGTTATACCAAATCGAACTTTTAAAATTGTTTTAAATCATGGTTTGGTTTTTTTCTTGAAAAATAGATTTTTTATAGAAATTGGTTGATGTGGAACTTGTTAATATTTAGTTATTAACTATTTTAAAACATTTTTATATTTATTTATTAACTATTTTGGAATTTATTATATAAATTTGTTTATATAACTGTCATTAACTTTTATATCTTATTGGTATGATTTGAAAATTCAATGGAATAACGTAAGGAGTCCTAACACTCATCCACTATTAGGTGAACTGGTTATTTTACTGATGTAATCTTCCCAGAAATGGGAAATGGTAATGTATCACATATCATTTGTACTAATATTTGACACATGAACTATCATTTAAGCTGGGATCTTGGATCGTGTGGACTATTGTAGTTTTTGTAGTTCTCTTGGAGTTTTCATAGAGTTTTCCACTATATAATTTTCTATTATAGAAACCCAGTGTTGTACATTATTTCAAGTTTTATTTTTTTAAATGTATTATTGGTTTGAATTTAAACGTTATCATGCATGATTTAGTGGTCTATTTGGTAAGATGGTTTATTCTGAAAGGTAAAATCACCCCACATGTATTGTATCCCTTCAGCATTTATTTTGATCCTTTGGCACCTTGGGGTTGTATATAAGTCCATGAAACTTCATTCATCCTTCTCAATCCAATGAGGATAATGGGGGACGTTTCAAATGGTATGAGGTTTGATCTTTATAAAAGCATTAATAACATAAATTATATCATATTATTTATTTTCTATATAGAAGTAGTTGTCATCGATCTTCTCAGTTTAAGAGATAAATTAATTCATATCGATTCCTTTGGTGGTTATCATAGAAAGGAGTAGGATTGTAGAGACGTCAAATATAGTGAATAAAAATAAATAGCTATCTTTCTAATAGTTAATTTAAAATTACCCTGGAGTATTGTACATAAGTGTTTTGGGGACACTTATAATATTTTGAAATACCATTGTTTTGGATGTAGCTAATGAGAAGATAATGACATGCATTATAGGAATGGATTCCCACTAAGAGTTCATAAATCATTTCAATGAATGATATGTGATTTTTTGAAAATGTTCTTATTTCTGAAATATGTTTATTTTTTATCCAAATGAATGATTTTTAAAACTCCATGGTTGTTTCGTTTTGAAAATGAATTAATTTTTAAAATCAACAAAAGATTATTTTAAAAACCGTTGAATATGGAAAAGGATGCTTTGGAAAGAAATGTTGTGAGAGATAATGTGGAAAAAATTTAAATGATAATCCATTAGTTTCTAGACAGTGAGAGTAATGATATTTAATCTCTATACGGATAATGGCATGTTATAGGCTTCGTAGAAACCAACCATCAAAATTTTTGGAGAATGTAGTTGCACATGAGCTACAGGAGAACCAATAACTAGTTTATAGTATCATCCAATCATTTTATGTTTTTGATAGAGAGAAATCAAGGCATGATCGAATACATGTGGGTAATTCCATCCATTTCAATAAATATAATCCACCCATCTTCGAGGGTCATTCACAAATTGAATGAAAATAGGAGTGGCTAAATAGGATGAATCATTTCTTGATTTCATCACTACACATGAAGAGATAAATGTAAACTTTTTGACGTATATTCTTGATGATGAAGAAAATTAGTGGTTTGATGGTGCAAGATAATATGGATCGTTGAATTAGTTGGTAGAATTATAAATAATTATTTAACATGAAATTCTATATTCACATGATCATGTTCTAGAGAAAGACTAACATGTTCAGATTGAAACATTAAAATAACTCTTCCATAGATTATGTAGTTAAATTCACGAATTTTTATGATGTTCACCAAATGTTTGTACTATTAGGGACTTGAAGGAACACATAATTGAAATAGGACTAATATTGGATATTTTCTCATTGATTGATGTCTTTTTTATTACCGACTATACATAGATTGTCAATAGAGAGATATTAGTTAAAAAAGACATCTGATCATCAATGATAGGAGGAAGTATGTTGATACACATGGAAACCAATGGGAAAACTAATTCTGGGAGAAAGTGGAAGTGGGACTCCTACTTCTAGGGTTGGTGCAGGAATTAGAATTAGAAAAATGGATTTTTGAATATTCCTCTAAGACCCATGGAAAAATATGGATGTTTCCAATGTTTTTCCTTCGACCACATGATGTTCGAGTATAAATCATCATTTTTATAATTCCATAATTACAACACGATGGTAAATCATATGGTATATTGTTATAGTGATCTAAGGTCAGGTGCTCGATACAAATCTCAAGTGTCGCAAGTGTCGAATTCAACTATGGGACAAGGGTAGAAAAATCAATCTTTGTAGCAGAGAACATCTAGCCATGGTTATTCTAAGAATAACCTGACTCCTCAGAAAGGGAAATCTCAGTAATTCCACGGGGAGTAGAGTGTAATGATGAAGCAATAATATATAGATAAATTGGTGATTGTGGTTAATCACGGTGGACCATCTATGGTGAGAGGTTTTTTTAATTATACACTTACCCATGTGTTATTTAATACTGGATCATCTCATTACTTAATTTATTATTATCATGTTGATTTGATAATTTTAAAACATTAGATGATATCGTCTTTGATAAACATAAAACTCCTCTTGGGGAATGTGAATGTCAATCCATCCATTATAAATCACTTACTATAACTGTCGATAGAGGTGAGTTGAAATGGGATTTATCTATGTTGGACATGAATATATATGATTTTATCATTGGTAAGGATTGGTTGAAAATGTTCAATTCTCACATTGACTGTCATATCATAATAGTTAGTTTCACGACTACGGATAGAGCCCAACAAATCTTCAGCGGAGAAAGGGTTATAATAGAAAGTGAAACATGCTTGATCGGACCAATAGTTAGAATAATCTATGACTAGTTGGTAGTGTTGACATTGAAATTGATATAATATATTAATAATATTAATTTTACAGTAGCGGTACACCGGATTCCAGATGTCTTTTAAAAAAAATATTAGGTTTATCACTGGTAAGAGAAGTGGAGCTTATGATTTATCTCATTATCTAGATCATTCCTATCTCACTTACATCATATCAAATGGAACTAAATGATTTAAGGTAAATAATTGTAAAATTTGAAGAGATAGAATGCATGTGTTTAATCAGGCCAAAAATTCCTCTGTTAGAATCACCAGTCTTATTTTTAAATAAATATGATGGAACTATATGGTTTTATTTGGATTATTGTTATAATAAAAAGATTACGATAAAGAATAGATATCCAATTCCACCAATTATTTGTTTAATTGATCAATTGTGGGGATGTGTGGTGGTTCTCCACAATTTATTTGCGGTTTATATTTCACAAATTGAGAGTTTGGAAGTCAGTTATTTGATAAAAAACTCAGAAAAGTAGATATGGCCATTATGAATATATGGTAATGCATTTGTTTCTTATGAATTCACAAAAAAAAATTTGTTTTTGATGAATAAAACATTTCTGTGAAATATGGATTATTTTTTTGGAGTTTTTGTTGAAGAGATGTTGGAGTATTCAAGGACGTGGGATGATTTTGAGAAACACATGGCGAAAGTGTTGGAAAAATTGAGAGACCCTCAATTCTATGAAAAATTATCGAAGTGTTATTTCTGGATAAAAGAGTTTTTTTCATTGAAATGTAATTTATTATAAATGTGTTTATATTAATTTATTACTGATATAATCTATTATCTCTTGGAAACTTCCATAGCATCTATTTGAGATTTAGATCTTTCTTGGTCTAGATTGTCTCTAACAATTATTTGGTCAATACTTTTCATGGGTGTCCTCACTAATTAATGATTGTAAAAAATAATAATTATCTATTCCAATGGACTGAGGAATTCTAGAAATCATTTAAAGGGATGAATGTTTTCCTTTTATTAGCTCTTATATCGATTCACCACAAATCAGTAAAAGGGAAAGTGTTGTACTATGAGGATTTCAGAACTGTGTTGGTGTACTATCTCATGTAAAAGAACATGTAGTTTCTTATAGAACATGGTTGTTTAGGGTGGAGGAGAATAATTACGAAACACATGATTTTTTATTTAGCTAATGTGGTTCATTTTTTTAAGACTTAGTGTCACTATCAATTTCGTGAGAATTTAATATGTTCAGATACCGTAAGTGCTTGAAACATATTTTCTCAAACTGGTATTTGAATCTCAGGAAATAAAGATGGTTGGAGTATATTCAAATGTTTGAATATCAATTTCATTATACACTGAGGGGCATAAATGTTTTCACAGTTTCATTAAGAAAAATTTCATATTCTCGGTATGAAAGAAATTCTTGAAATGAGTGGTAGTTGGTGATGGTCAGAGCTGATATTTATGTGGAATACGAATACATTGTTGATGTTTCATCATCCTATCAAATTTCCATTGTTCCAAATTTGGTAAAAAAGGGTAAAGAAGATCCGAAATATGATAATGATTTCATGGATATGAGTTTAAAACACAATGTTTGGGAGATCATTAAGGGATGAAAACTAGATGAGAGTTCTGTATTATAGTTCAAGAATAAGGTTGTTGTACCTATGTCTTTTCAGGAGGAGCTTCTTCATTCGTACCACCATTCAAGATGGGTTGTTCATCCAAGAATACAAAAATGTATATGGCTTTGATGGCACATTTCTAGTGGAATGGTATGAAATGAAAATTGGTTGAGTTCATTTCATGATGCTTAACTTGTCGGAATGTTAAGGCAGATCATTAATATCCTTTAGTTATGTTGTATTCCAAACATATTCTAGTGTTGAAATGGGTTCATATAGATATTTATTTTGTTAAAGGTCTCCCAAGAACTTCTTGGAAACATGATGCCATATGGGTGATAGTGGACCATCATACCAAGTTAGGACATTTCATACCTATTCATGAAACTTGTACTATAAAATATTTTACCAAAATCACTATCTATGATGTGTTAAAGAGACATGGAATACCAGTTTTGATCATATCATACAGTGATCAAATGTTCACATCTCGTTTTTAAAAATCCTCAATGAAATCCCTTTGGACTTAGTTGAGTATTAGTATAGTGTATCATCCTCAGATGAACATGAAATACAAAAGGAAATTATAATGTTTAGAATACAAGTAGAGGGATTTTATAATGGATTGTGGATGCTCATGGGAAGACCATGTGTGAATGGTGGATTTATCATATAACAACAGCTTTAGGTCTAGATATATATTGATCCTTTTATTTAATTTTATAGAAATCCTTGTCATTATCCACTTAGGTTGGAGGAAATTGGTGACACATGACAAGTTGGGATGAGCCTTGTCCAAGAAAAAATGGAGATGAATCTGATGACAAGAAACGTGATGGAGATGAAGTTGAGTTTTCAAAAATCAAATGTGGAACTTCATCAACGGTCATTGTCATTTGTAGTGAGTGGTCATGTGTTCTTGTGGAATTATCCAAGCATTGGACATTTATGTTTGGGGAAACATCTCCTCGATATGCTATGCTTTTTGAGATATAGGAATGGGGTGGAGAGGTGGAATATTGGTTTTATATTCCACCATGGTTCAGTGTTGTGCACACTATGTTCCGTGTATCTCAGTTTAAAAATTATCACCCTGATCCTAACCATTTGATCAGACGGGATCATGTTGACCTAGAGACAAATTCCTCATTGGTTTATATCCCAGTTTGGATTATAGATAGAAAATATAAATTCTTTTATGGAAAATGAATTGGACAAGTGTTGGTTTTGTGGAATCAAGGGAGATTTAGGAAGAGGGTTAGGAATCCGAGAGGGAAATTAAAGTGCCATGGATGAAACTCTTTTCGGTCAAAGCTGATTATGTACATTCTAGGGAAGAAAAAACCAATGTTTGGGAGAATGAATCACCCCTGGTTTTTGGTATATAACACTTTCAATATGATTTTTATATTTATAAAGTGAAAGGGTGAGTGTTCGGAAAGAATAGATAAAATATTGATAGTTTCTTTTTGGATTTTATACTGGTTCATAGGAGGTTCATGGTTTTTAGAAACCATAAATCCCTTTCTAGAGACCATTCATTGTATTACAGAAGATAAAGTGGATGTTCATGGGTGGTGTATCATATTCCCAAAACATGGGAAGTCATAGTAGTAATGGTTCAATTTGATCATTGGATATGGGAAAAATGATGTAGTGTATTTGGAACTATTTTATATAGTTTTGGAGACTGTGTTAGGTGATCATGCGATGTGAATACTCTTTGATGTGGATAACATATCATTAGCATGCAACTAAACCATGAACATGGTCACACATAGATCCTTAAAAAGTGGATATAGGTCACCTTAAGATTTTCACCACTAACTTTCCCCCCAAACCACACTAACTAGGTATTTTTCTTCTAGAATGTTCATGTTAGGTTCTCTCATTGATCCAGACGTGATCCAATGTCTTCCCTTCATGATTAGAAGATGATTCATTATAGTATGTGTCTGCTCTTCATCTCTTTTGTTCCATTTTCATAGACCAACTTTTACCTTACTCTATTTTTATTAGATCTATACTCATTATGTGAAGTTATAATGATTTGAATTCCATATATTTTTAGATTTGGGCTTTCTATGACATGGGAAGAGATCTATGGTGGGTTCATGGAGATTTAACTCTGTTTTGTGATGTTTTTCAAATAGTTTTTCAATTAAAAAAAAATATTTAGGTATGTGGATTCACTCTCAACTCTTCTTATTAGAACTGATTGTATTCGTTTTTAAATTTATTTATTTGATTCAAATTGATTGTTAAATATTTATTCAATACATGATATAAATCATATTTAGATATTATTTATGGTTTATGGTAAATTATGCAATTCTTATGACTTATTGTGAAATTTAATTTGGTTTCATGATTAGAAAATGATGATTTTAAAATATTTCATTGAAAAAAAATTAAATGGATTGATGAAAATATATTATAAAATAAAAATTTAATTTTTTTGAAACAATTTTGGCATGTTGGCATTGGAATGGTTTTCCTCATTCTTGGTTTCTGTGTTCATATTTAATTTTAGGGGATTGGTTGAAATATGAACATGTGATTGGGGCCAATGTTGTAATGGCCTCTGTTATGTAATTACCATTTTATTTCATGGTAGATAAATGTGAAAAAAATCAAGATTATGGACCTATCACCATAATGCTTCCATTTTTGGTAGTGTGGATATATAGAATGGAAGGGTTATTCTAAATGAAACATGTGAAATGTTTTTAATTAATGGTTTAATTATTTTCTAGAAAACATTGATTTTCTGGAAATTGGATGATATTGAACTTTTTTATATTTGTTTATAAACATTTTTAGACCATGTTTATATGTAGGAATAAACTATTTCAGAATATTTATTATATCTAATAATTCATATTAATGTAGCTATATTTTCTATCCAACTGGCATGAGTTGTGGTGTCATTCGGGAAAACCTTATGTTTATTTGTAATCGACCATGAATTGGATCATTGGTTCCTTTGTATATGTCATCTTCCGAGACATGATAAATAGTAAAATATCATTTTTCATTAGAATGAATTCATGATTTATTTGATATTTTTTGATTTGGGAGCATAGAGAATGTAGAGAATTGGAGTTTTTTAGTAGTACTAGAGTTTTCATAGTGTCTTCTACAATTAACTTTTCTATTTTAGTCTTTTTCTTTGGTGGTTGGTTTCGATTTTGATTTTTATAACTGAAATTTATGGTTTTATTTCATGGATATCATGAATCATTTTTTTGGGTGATTTGGACTATTCTTAAAAGGAAAAGCATCCCCTAAAACTACTGAAGTCCTTCGATATTTTTTTGATAGCCTTTGGCGCCCTTTGGACTTCACTTAAGGCCAAGTAGAATCTTCCCACATTATCAAGTAAACGAGGAGAAGTATGGATGATACACTACAAGACCCTATTATTTAGATATAATATACTCATGGAAATGGATACATGGTGGCAGATTCCCATAGCCACATGGTTTAGTCTCTCTTAGTGTAGGAGTTGTCTATGAATTTGGTATCATTATATAAAACTCTAGTGGAAGATATGGGTTATATTTTCCATTATTATATATTGGGGAATCATTCTCTTCATCGATCTATGATAGGGGTATAGTAGGAAGACAATGACTATGTGTTTCTAAAAAGAAAAATATCTTTAGGATATTAAACAATTGATTTTTCTAAAATGTTTGGGAACATGGTCATTCTCTATGTATGGATGGTGATTCAACTAATATTTCTTGAGGAGGTGATAGGTGAGTTTTTAATATCCATCATGGATTTACATACTAATGTGGAAAATATGTAAATGGATGTTAAACATTATATTTGAAGCATTGGAATGAGGTAGATAATCTTTGACTTTTATCCTAATGTCACACTTGCCATCTGGTAATTGATAAATAGTAGCTACTAGCATGTTTGACATGACCACTAGGGATCCAATGGTGGAAATGAGATTTAACATCTCGTGATTTTTTAATAGTACATGGATGGATAGTGATAGGCCATAAATCTATCTAGATGATTGATAAAATACATAAAATGTGAGAACACATTATCATGAAATTAGAGTTGATTTTGGTTTGAATTTTAATGTAGTTGTATATGTGGGAAGTCATTTGGATTCTTATTATACTGTCAATAGTTCTCCATAAACATATATCACTTCATAGATCTGGATAGACCAACATGATGCCATTCGGGCCTAGTTTTAGAGGAGAATGATAAATTTCTCCCAAACGAATGACTATAAAAAGTGGGTTATCTAGATGTATAATGATATGATGGGAGTATTCATTTTAGATGTCGTCCAATGATTGGATGATCATTTTCAATTTGAAGAGTTTTTTTATAATAAAAAAAATTCACTCTACTGTCAGCATGAAAAATTTAGAGGCCCTATATATGTGACAACGCTGGTCCCGTTTATTATAAACTATCATTGGAAAGACATCTCTCATATTCCTAGAGGTAGTGAGAGCATTGTCAGGGAAGGATACATTATACACTAGAATATGAGGAATCCTAGAAAATAAATAAATCATAAAAAGATCATCATCATAGTAAATTGAATTTAATGTTGGGAGATAATATATTCTTGAGTGTCCTCCACAATGAGTATTATAGAGATTTGGCTTGTGAATCAATATTTCTCTGACCATCATAATGCCATTAAAGATCCAACATAGGGTTGATGAGGTTTTATACTACTTAGAATTTCCCCCACGAATGAATCATATGCATCATGTCTTCCATGATTTGTTTTTGATGGGATACACGTGTTACCAAACACATGACATATACAAGGGTGAGATTGACATTAAAGAAAGATGCAACTTCATGGAGTACCTGGAAATGATCAATTATCGATTGAACAAGATCTTCGGTTGATAGACCATCCATATTTTGAGAACATTGGTCACACATGAGCATAAAAAAAAGACCGTGTGAATTTTAAAGTCAATATTGGACTCATTATCCCTACCATTTTGTTTTGGTTTTAATTTTAATGGAATAAATTTTTAATAGTGGGAGAATAATTTAATTACACTAGTATTGTTATATTTTTTACATTGAATATTTCTATGTATATATAAGAATTTTCTCATGGAGTCATTATATTGTTATGGTGCTTCAAGACCCCATAAATAATATATTAAAACTATTAATTTATTTTAATTCACAAAATTGATTAATTTTATATTAACTAGTTCTCTATTCATATTTAACTCAGATGAAATATAAGGGACCAATATTTATTTCATAATATGAGGTATACCATAGGGTTAACCTAATGATCATCGACACCATAAATTTATTGATAAAAATGAACTATTATTGTTTTTAATAAAATAAATCGATATACATATTTTTCAGGATTCAAGAGAAACTGTGAGTAATTTTTTTTATTAAAAATGTAATGTATGAAACAAATTATTATAATGAATACTTACAAAGACATGTATACAAAATTCTAGGATTATCTACCGAGACCAGATCAACATAATAATCTATTAAGTCAAAAGACCAGCTAGAACTAACCTCCAAATGTTCCCTATTCGATTGAACATCAGTGACCTGATTAGATTCTCTTTAGACATGAGTGACATCAAGATAAATTGAATAAAAAAGAATATATCACTCAATAAATGGTGTAATCATATTCAATGGAACATTCATCGATCATCTATTAAGTATTTTCATAGAAACAGAAGAGTTGATTTCAACCATAAATCTTTCCAAACATAATTAACAGCATACCATATCACCTTTATCATATCACACAACACAACATCAATTATATTACCATTCCCAATTATGTTAATGAATAGCCATTAATGAGACACCGATGGGAGTATAAGATTCCACCACAACCAGTTGTCAATAGTTCACCTGAAAGCACCACATCAACATTGACCTCTATCCATCCTATAATAGGTGGTATCAATCAAATAAATTTATTCACTAAGAGTTTCCTCACTATGCTATGTATACCAATATACCATTTAAGAATAATATTAGACGCATCATTGTTCATGGCCTTAGTATTAATATGAAAGACAATCAAAATATTAAGATGAATGGAACAATTACCACCATAAAAAGATGATATATGGTTACTGGAAAATATAGCATTCCTAGTATTCTAGATGAATGGAAATAAACTGACCATGGATGCCGACATAAGTTCATGAGCTATTCTCTATATTAAAACTTGAAAACTGAGACTAGCAGCACATCAAGGCTTTGAAAGTACAGATTATAACAAAAAATGTCGTGAAAATTACTCCAGGGTCTTCCCATGAAACATCATATGATAACATGAGGATGTTGATCAATATTTTTATTGAGGTGAATATAGTGATATAAATCAAATTCCTATGAACTTATTTAATTTCCATGAAAAAATTATTCACCAATGATTGATTATTAATTGAAATAGTGATTATTATATGTTTTTTATCCCAATTAATTAATGATAATACATTTGTATATATATTATTGTAATTGATTTTTGATTATCATGCCTTTTCCTGATCCAATTTCTAAATTAAATCCTTTAATTCTGTTCATATATTCAATTCCACAATATACCCATTATCCCACATAATATGATCTTTGGCGGGATCTCATCATCAAATGATTCTCATAACCTTTCATCATGTACGTTACCCTGTCACACATAAAATTCATCATTATTGGCCTATGAGAATTTGGTTAATCATTTACAACTAGGGTTCATTTATAATAGGACTCCTAGTTATGTGGAGTTTGCATGAAAGACATATATATTGAATTTTTTTTGATAGATCATGATGGTTGTCGAGTGGATCCTCGAGAAAAATTATTTTTAGATAATTCAAAATATTTTGTTGTTTTATTTTCATTATATTTATTAATACATTTAATAGTGTATTGATAAATTGATGATTAATATAGAGCATATCATAATATATAATTGGTTAAAAATATATTTACATTTTGTGATCTAATTGGTGGTAATATTTTCTATAGGTTCTTGGAAGTGTTATTAGGAAAATATGTCATTTAAAACACGAAATATAATTTTGATAATATTTTTATGGTTCTCATAATGAAAATATAAAATCTTAAACATATAAAATTATCAAACATGTTGCTTCTTTGGAATACATGTTTCCATTTAGTGATCATAATAGTATGTTTTTGAGAATCCTAAAATAACTATACTTAGATCATAAAATATGATATAGAATAAAAAATTGACATATTCAATTTTTTTTAAATCTATGAAAATGATAAAAAAATCATTATAAAACATCATTTACTAAGGTGATCTATATGGTGTATGATATTATGTCAGAAGATACTATATGTTTTATTTCTCAAATATACTATTTTTTAGACTATTTTTAAACAATTGATTAATCATAACACAAGAAATAGAGGAACTATTATGTTTAATATTTATTATTTGGAAATTAAATTAAAATTTAAAAATATATTTCAAATAGTCCCAAATATGGTTATTCCATTTAGTATTATTATTTTAGAAATTAAATTAGATAGGTTAGTCTATTTAAAAAATTTCTAGAAAAGAGACATGTAAATTTATTATTTGGGGAATACCTTATGTGATTCATGTTTGTAGATTCATCTTTTATATTTTTTCGTGTGACCCCACTATGTCCTTTTTACTACATGGTAAATTTTCATGAATAGAGAATAATACATACAAGAGGTTCACATATTTCAATAGTAAATGTATTTCTTTAAATTTCGATGTGTTTTTATAAAATCTAAAATCATGCATGATTTTATGTTTTTTTATATTTCTATTTGTTTCATGATAACATATAAAATTAATTTATTTACTGACATTAAAAATCCATATTAATTATGTTTACTATTTATGCAACATTTTTCAATTTATTCAACATGTTTCTTGAGAACATGAATGTGTCTTTTAGTGGGACACATGAAACATAAATTTTGAAATTCAGAAAAATTGTTCTTAATAGTTAAAATTATATTCATTTATTATATTGTTCACTAATTAATATAATAGGATATTAGTTTATAAAAAAAATTGTTTTAATATATTTAATGTGCTATTAGTAATTTGTTATATTCATATATAATTTAATTCTATTTTAAATGGAATGGTATTGAATTTCATATTTCAAATTCAAAATTTATATTTTCATGGGAACATTAATTGAAATTTTTTTAGGATGGGTATTGAAACAATTTAGTGTGTAACTTAGTTCTGGATTTAATTATTTTCCATAGTTTTCTAATGGGTGTGATAGTTGTAAGATATTTATGTGACCATAATTTCACTCTCTTATAAGGAATATAGTATTATATTTTCAAATTTAAATCTTCTATCGACTACTCATCTAAGATAAGATTGTTGTTTTTTAAAAAGGCATCATTATTTGCTATTTGTTTGAGGACATGTATCAAACTACTCAAGAGATACATAGTCTATGAGATATTTTACATTTTTAGTGATAAATTATAATGATTATGATGGTATTAATATTTGGAAGTGTTTTACATTATGTAATTGTGGAAATTTTCTCAATAATATAAGAGGAACTCTTATTTTATGAATAAAATCAACTTTAACTTATAGTTTCATGATGATGTGAGATGATCCAACACTCATGAACCTGTAAAAGTGTGTCATTCATATTGAATCTATTCTATTCTATTTTCTTGAGTTTGTAAAATTTCTACCCATCATTATCATAGTTCTTTTAAATAATCATTTTTAATTATTCTTTTTTATAGCAAAATACAATTTTTAGGACCATTTTGTTATTTAACTACGATATCTAATGTTAGGGATGAAATTAGGTTTTGATTATTCATTCAAATGGTATATTTCTAGTTACGATTCCACTTGAAAAATAATGTTGTGATTGGTTTATGATTAACCACGAAAAATAATATTAGTGTATAATATATATCTCACCAAGTATAGTGTAATATGATTATAATTTGTCTAATGTGGACCAAACAACTATAAAAAATCTTTTTCTTCTTTTTCTATGTTGGTAATTAACATTAATGATAATAAACACTAATAATTAATCAATCTATTTAAAATAATTACAATTTTAATTTTGTATGTATTCACTATCACATATCTATCCTAATAATGGGATTGTTGTTTTTGGTAACTAGATAAAGGATATGGGACTATTAATAATGTCATAAACATGAAAGACACCCATGTGGGTAATTATATTATGAATTCTAAACATTATTGATTTTGAATTGATATATATAATGAGTTCCATCTAAATGTGGATTGTCAAATAGTTGGGTTTGTGGTGGGGAGGGAGGATCTAAAAACAACATCAATAAAATGGGTTTCTTAAGAAAGTTCAATATAATATAGGTAGTCTAGAAACACATGTGTTGAAACCAACTTTAATGTCTAGGGTTTCGAGGGATTATAAGGATCAAACATTGGGTATGGACCATACATGACATCCAACATTGTGATGTCTTCTTATTGTGTACTGTAATAGTACATAGACATGGACATTTATAAGCACATAGGAACAACATAAAGTACATTAGAATGACTATAAATTCACAATCATGGGCTGAGGTTACTGGGTGGGACATGGGAGTCTTAGAAAAACCATGTTCCACCAATAAATGTAATTTATTACGACATAGAATTGTAATTAATTTATATAAGAGAACAAGAAAAAGATATTCGGTTATGAAACATCCCTTGTGACCCCACATAAATGTTTTATAGTTATCCCAGAGGCTACTACCATAAATATAAACCCATACAATACAAATATTTTGTCCCATGCATAGCCTATAAAGAGTAATTTTCCTTGTGGAATGTGATTGTATCCTTTTTAGTTCATTTTGAGATATTTTATAGGGTATTTTTAGTGATTAATATCAGCAATAGATGTTTTTCCAATAGAAGTGATTGAGACTGATCATTATACAGATTTTAGGTTTGGAAACCCATATAACACTATGATTTAGGCCCCTCATTCTCTATATCATGGCTGACTTGTACCCCATTTACACATCATGGTGTGAGTCCCCTGTCAACTGATTGGAACACCCTAATGGCATATGGAATGGGTTTTATACCTACTGATTGAACCGTATAATAGAAAAGGGTGTGATTCCTCTATCTACTCATAGGAACCCAATGATTCAACATAGAATAGGTCCTGTATCTAATTAGTAGAACCCCACTACACATCAGGGAATCAGTCCCCTATCTACTGAGTGTCACCCCTCCCCTAAATCTATAGGGTGTGGTTATTCTGTATAATTATTAGACACCATAACAATATAGGGTGTGCGTCATCAATATAATTTGTTCCCCACTCTCACTATCTCACTAGGGAACATGTCCTCTATTATAGATTGGTGCCTATTGACTGTATAGTATAGTGCTGAGGAGAGGATCCTCCACATGGTTCTATATACAGACTTGTGAGATGTTGGGAATAAGAAGTGAAAAATATATTTAGAGATACTCTTTCTATCTTATACGAGTTTATTATTAGAATATATATATGTCATGTTTTATTTACCAGTTACATTTGGTTGTGCTAACTTCTATAGTATTTCTATTTTTTGATATTTTTTATTTTCAAAGAATAATTCTATGTATGTATATAAGCACCCAATTATTGTATTTTTATGACACATTTCCTGTTTTATTAATAATACTTGAACTTAATTAGATAAATCATAAAATAATACTGTCACATGTGATAATTGATCATGTTATGTGGTTGAACATGGGGATCAGGAGTAGTTCCCTCATAAAAAATCATTTTTCTTATTTTTAAAATTTTAGGACATCATTTCATTGTGGGTTTTTTTTTAATACCCTTTATTCGTTGGAATATTTTATTTTATATTCTGATGATTTCCAAAAGGTTATTAGATTCATGGTATTTGTCTTGGTTTTTTATCCACATTATTAATTATATGAACTTTTATGAGGAGTTAATAGTGTGTGTTTATAGGTAAATTAGGTGAAGACCACCCATTAATGTTTTTCATTCTTGGTTATTGTCTGAAAACCTAAGAAATATGGATATGGGATTGGGGTGATAAAAACCGACTTACTACCATCTAGGTCTACCTAAGTGCATCGGGACATGTAAATAACCATCCTAGATAGAACCAATATTTATGAATATTAATTTTTAGAGCATATAATGTCTTCATACCACACATTAAAATAATTTATTGATATAAATAAATAAAAATTTTACCAGGAAAAAACAATTCACCTTTCCCTCTATATGTCATCAGATATGGTCAAATGAGAAATTTGATCTACTATTAGACAGTATTTCTCACACATAAATCCCCTCATGTATTCCAACAAAACAATTATTTTTTTTAAAAATTTTAAAATTGTGTTTCATTAACAAAAATTTAAATCTAATAATGGATTAAATTCAAAAAAATAAATGCGATTATGTATTCATTAATTCATAAAAATATTTATATGTTTAGATAATTATTTTCATCATCATCATATACATACTCTTACTCACATGAATCATTAAATATGAATGAGACAAATAATAACAAAATATACTAAGAAATTACAATCAAGTACTATTATTAAACTCCCAATAAATCATTTGATCCCTATTTAGAGTCAATTGATATATTGTTCTAAAAAATTATAAGAATTATAAAAAATGGTTTTTATGAGGTTATTTGATATATATATATATATATATATATATAGGGAAATAAATAAATAAATGGGTGATGATGGTATAAATATGAATCATAAAAGGTGAGATTTTATGAAAATGTAGTATGAAACAACATATATTGAATAACTAATATGGGAATATAAATATAGTTTTTATGTTTTAATAAATTTTAATGAAAAATATTTCAATTATTTATTCTATAAAATTACAAATTACCTTTGTTAAAGTCAAATGTTAACTAATGTTATCATGAAACATGGTTATCACCAATGACATTTGGCCCACCCTAACAGAACTTTTATAGTTAAATGTGGGTGTTTGGTCCCTATCATCCAAAACATAAGAAACCATCCAACTAATAAAAAATTATCCATAAATCATGAAATTATATTGATCTCATAAACCCTTAAATGAGTGGGCATCATAACTAGTTATCCTAATCTGGCTACTAGATCATGATGTATCCCATCCATAGAAATTGTGGGAGGGAAACAAAATCATCATTCCTTTGATTATGGAGTTTTTTTGGAACAAACTGATTTTCTATAAATTAATGATACTAAAAATGATGGTAGACTTAGTGAATGTAAGTCTGTGGTTGATATTTCTTCACATAAGTTCTTTAATGATTAATTGTTTCAATATTTCTACAATGATGAATTCAGTCATCTAAACAACCCTTTTTGACGATTTAAATTAGAATATCATTGAGAAATAGACCATAAATCTTCATACTCTAGTTGGAATGTTGGATTCTATGCATATGTTTGTCCAAATATTTTAGAAAGATTATTTTTTAAAGAAATTTTATAATTGTTCATAGATCTAAAAGTCCATCCAATAATGGATTAAAAAATTTTCATTTGACATTCATATACAAAAGGGTACTCAATATCAATTATATGGGTAACATTTATCACTCATCCAATTATTTTCAAAAACCCATCAATTTTGGATCTTTTAGTCAACAATATTACATTCATTCAATACGTAGATGAGCAAACATTATCTATACGTCATCCTAATATGGAAATAATTTGTGTCTACCTTGATTTAAATAATCCACCTCTATTTTAAATCTAGATTGAAGGTGAAAATGAATAATGATATGAATAATCTACTATTTTTGAATCTCAAATTAGCTATTTAAATAATTGGTTTGGTCTAGAACAACTAGAGGAATACTATTTTGTTAATAACATTCTCATTCCTCATCATGAAATAGGTTCCCTACAGAGTGAATATTTATCACTAAATCCAGCTGGGGGTCATATAATAAACATGAGAGATCATATCCCTAAAAGCTGAATGAATTTATAGAAAACCAATCAATTATTTATTCTCATTTATAGGAAAATAATTCAATAATTTCATCTAGAAAGAAATCGGTTGGTAAAAATGTCATAATCGTGGTTTCATCATGCCTTATTCCATAAGGGAATGTCCATATTTTAAAAGATATATAAGATGTATCCCTTATAAAGGATATGGAAAATGTTATATGTTCTAAAAGATATACAACCTTAATTTTATTAAAATAATAGGAAGAATAAAAATGTATGTAAGGGGATAAATAATTGCATAAAATATTTAGGGGATTTTCATTCTTAGTTTATGAACTAGTTATATAATTTAATATTCATGTTTTCACTAATATGAATAAATTATTCTCTAAATAATATTTTAAGTATATTTGAATGATTTTTCTAGTTCATCATATGGGATTTATAATTCTACATGTTTTGATAAAGCACATTATTAGGGATCATATCTAGAAATTATTCAAATTTATTAAGGGTAATTATAGAATTTGAATTAAAATTGGAATAGATCCATATATATTAAATTAATGTAAAATAGTGAGGTTTATATGGGAAATAATTGTAATAAAGAGTATGGGGGTGGAATTTTCTAAGGATAAAAATAATTAAGATATACATTTATAGCTGAACACTAATTCCTGATCAAGAATCACATTTTTCTTATATGGTAAATATTATTCCTTCAAATGATAGCAATATTAATATTTCTTTATATATTGGATGATAAAAAATAGGAATTACAAGTAAATGAATATTTTAATTTATATATTATCAAATGGAATATAACACTATAAACAAAGAGATGCATTTTAAAACTGTGGAGTAATATTAAAAAACATAGTGACTGCGTAAATTTTCCCAAACAATTGATGACTATGTTTATGAGTAAATAATTTTTTTATAGAGGAACATTGGGAAATTATTAATAATTATTTTGATTAATACTCAAAAAAAATTCATGTTTAGGTCCATAAAATTTTGGGTGGAGTCATATAAACAAATTACCTTACAATCCCCAACCCCCAACAGTTTTTTAAATGATGAAATTCATTTATTATATTTTTGGTAACAAATCAATTGTATAAAAACATGATATAAGTGTAACACCCCAAGCTTCTACGGTACGTTTCCCTTCGAATAATGTGATAGCGTGTGTTGTACGCAACCTCGAGTTCTAACACACACCACAACTAATTAAAATAGCCGTTGTGAATAGTAATACCTACTTTTTGAAATCATATATATTCAATATTTCAAAATGGACTTCATTTTTAGATTCGGAATATCAAAATTAGCCTAGGGTGAAATTTCGGTACATTTCGGATAACTTTCATATTTTGATGAATAGTGAAAATTTCTAAATTTTAATTAAAAACAACTTTTTTAATCAAAATAATTAATAGTGATAAATTGTGAATTTGAGTGGTTTTAAAGTATATTTAAAATATATTTTTACCATTTAATATAATGTTGGTCATTGGACATAATTTTACAATTAAACCGAACATAAACAAGTGTCAATCTTTTGATAGTTATTACCTCTTAAAAACACGCTTTTTGTTTTGACAGCGGGAATTAATTTTAAATTAATTTCTGCCACTTCTGTGTTTTGAATTTAGAAAAATGGATTCCATATTTGGAATCAGGATGTTCAAATTGTGTAAATAGGTAACTTTTATTTTTAGACATTTTGAATAATTACTGCGGTAAATATTTTATTTACCATGGTTAAGGGTAAATCCGGTAAATAAGGGTTAAAAAAAAATATTATAATAATACTAAATTACCCTAAAACGTGTCTTAACCCTATTGGTTGATACATAGTCGACCATGGGCATCTTTGGGTCTATTTTGGGACCCCATGGATCCACTTGTAAGTGATAATGACACTTTATTTTAATTAAGTCAAAATCAATACAAAAATGACACAAGCATATATCTTTTAGAACAACAATTTTTACATAGGGTTATACATGTTGGATTTTCGATTATAAATATTCATTAGAAAGATAAAAAGATTTCCTACATAATGATATTTTATTTATAATTTTTAGACATTAACTAATTTATTTTATTTATGACACAATGATGATGCAGTAATTACTATAATAGTGAAAAATTAAAATAATTGATATTATAAATACCCAAATAAATATAATATGAAACTTTTAATGAATTAAACTAATTTTCTAGGCTAATATGATATATTAGGATTGATTTAATGGACTTTTTTCGAAGTAATAAATCTGTTATGAGTTTCACAAAAATCAACTATTGAATAGTGTCAAAATTGACATAAAAGAGTTCTTAAAACAAATATTATATTATTAATTGATATTAAATTCCTAAAAATCTAAGGTTCGGCCAAGAGACTTATATTATAAATGGTTAATCATTAATGGACCACGTGGGGGTCGCTTGTATGTATATGGTAAGTCTATTAACCATATAATATAAAAATACAAAGAGACATTGTAAAAGTGAAACTAATTAACTTAGAGTTAATACTTAAAGATAAGGTTAATATAAGTACCCAAACCTGTCTAAATTCTATTGGTTGAGTTGTTTTCGACCTATCCCCACCTTAACCTTTGAATAGTCAATTTTGGAGCCTTTAGAAACCGAATATGAATTTATTATAAATTAATATTTCTAGCTTTTCCAAAGGTGCCCCTCACCCCTCTTATAAAAGGGCACTCCTCCTTCTCATTTATTCACACCTTCAAAGCCTTTTGGTTCGGACAAACTCTGCCCAAATAATCTCCCAACATCCCTCACTACAACCTAGAGGCCTTAGTTTGATCAGAAAGCCAACCTAAGGAGCCCTTTTGATCAAATCAAAAGGAAGAACCCGAAGAAGAGGTAATGATTTCACCACCCTTTTCTAAGTTCATTTCTTCTTACACTTCTTCTTCCTTTGATCTTACCATTCTAAAATAATAACTCCAGTATCTCACATATAATGTGATGTTATTATAAGTATGGTACAACCATATTCAGTATTCTATCCACCCTTTGAATAACATGTCACCATACGTGCGTACGTACGGCTTACCGTCTCCACGCCGTGGTGTAATTGTTATTCAATATAATATTATTTGGATGGGTATAATAATGATGTGTAACTCATGTAAATAATAAATATAACATGTTAATGATTCTGTATATATGATATACCATTCATTTATATATTATTTTAATATCAAAAGAATGATATTGTCGCTCGTGCGTACGTACGGACTACCGTCTCCACGAATGCGATGAGATTCATTCTCCATCATATCCATTCAAGTATTATTCTCATTGTAGGGTTAAAAATAATGTAAATATCATTCTGATTATGAATAAGATATAATATATCCATTACAAACATGTCTTACGTAACCAAACATTTAAGAAGAACGAATCGATTATCACCCGAAACGACGATAATACTAAGATATTATTAATAAAGCAATGTTAAAAGATCATATATGATATCATATTAATGTATATGATTCTTGTATAATTTAATAACAATTATTTCACCATTATACAGGAGGTTAACCTACCCCAACCAAGGAAAAGTACAAGGTAAGGGTTATTTCACAATCTCTTCATTATCCGAGGTTGTTTATATGTAATAATCTACTGGGATCTCTTTATCATCCACATCCATGTTTCTTAAAAATGTATTTCAAAACATTTTTACTATTTACAAGAATAAGGGTTAAAGTCATTTATACCCTTGTTTGACTTTTTATAAGAGGTTTATAAAGGAATCTTTACGTCGTTTTCAAAACAAGGTCCTTTTTAACCTTTTCGACAGAATTGAGGTAAGAATGTTTTTTTTAACTTATACGGCGGGTGCGGTTATTTTACGCCGTTATAAAATCTTCAAAGCTTTCCTTACAAGCTTATAAGAATATTTTCAAAGAAAATGTTTTATTTTATATGGATCTTAAATGATTTCAAAATAAAAGGAGATATTTCTTTAAAAAGAATTTTGATTTCATCTATGTCAACATCCTTTGATGGATTTTAAGATTATTTGAAGTTGATTTATTATGATACAAAACTTCTATATTGTATTGAAGGTTTTGTGATATGTTTGACTGTGGATGTGCTATTTTTATACCATACATAGTTTATTGTGAAAGTATTGACATTTCGTATGCTAGTTTTAATACGAATGTTTATGTTATGTTTAAACCTTTTCATATGGGAATGCATTGGACTTAATAAGTGACGGGTGGAGCCCGCTATAGCTCCTCGATGCATCGGTAGGTCTCATGAGACAAACTAGTGTCTTGGAACAAGGCCTTGACAAAATCTTATTTGTAGTCTTGGCACGAGGCCTTGGCTATGTGGTTATGATAGTCTGGCATTATGCATTCCAACATTATGAAAGTGGTTATTTATTTTTGCATGTGATTATTCGATTAGTGGAATATCCATGTGAATAAGTAAATGGCATTATTTCATTTTATTTATGCCATACCATGTTGAAAGTTCATGTTTAAAAGGATTTTGTTTTAGTTATACATTGCCTTAAATGTTTATTCTTATTGATGAAAGTTTCCGCTATATTGTTATCCTTACTGGGCATTTGAGCTCACCCCTTTTCTATGTTTTATTTTTCCCAGGAAGTGAAGATGTAAGTTATGAATGACCTGCAGGGATATTATGAGGGAATTGTAGTGTGGACTGTGGAAACATTATGTTGTTGTAGTAGTTTTTGATTTTATGATGTAATGTAAAACTTATGAATATATCTAGTGTTTCCAAGGCTACTAAACCAATCGGTCTTTCGAGATTTGATCTTTCTTGTGATCATGCCAATGTTACGAAGTAATGCACCGACTCTGGGTAGCTGGGGTCGGGGCATTACAGTTGGTATCAGAGGAAGTTTAGTACAAACCTTGGAAACTAGATTTAGATAAACTCTGATTAGAGCACGTTGACCTAAGATGAACTTTGAGGATTAGTATAGAAGAACTTCCTAGAATTTTGGTATTGTAGAGATTTTGTGAGTTTTCCGAGCAATACATCCCTGTCTGGATACGAGCAGGTAGAGGCGGCTCTGGCACAGATGTACCTAGGGGTAAAACCCGAAAACACCGCTTTGAGCTAGACTCGAACGGGAACTGGTGCACGACAACGGGCCTTGCTGCACTCTTGGTTACGACACTCCCGGGGGATATGCTTAGGATAACTCTCATTATCTTTACAAATCATTATGAAGGGTTTATGAGTATATACTTCCTCAAAGAAAACATTTTTATGATTATGGATTATATCCATAAATAGTTCAATTTATGTTAAGTGTTTTATAAGTATGGGATTATGTATTTTGATTCATAAACTGATCTAGTTTATGCCATTGTTTAGAAATGGCGCCTAATGGAAGAAATGGAAACCGTATCAATGCACGCACTCCATGTAGGGATTGCCCTCCTGCTCAAGATAATTATAGTGGGGCTGGTGATGCAACTGGTGCTGATCAGCTAATCACCGTACTGGGACAACTTACTCAGGTTATGAATAATAACCTTACCCGTATGGAGCACCCTGATCCGCAGCGTGGAGGATCAATGTTAGATCTATTCATGAGGCAACAACCACCAACGTTCAATGGGAATACAAATCCCTTAGTAGCTGAGCAATGGATATTTTCCCTAGAGAAAATATTTCAGGCTTTGGGGAGCAGTGAAAGGGAAAAAGTTATCATGGCAGTTTACCGCCTCACTGGAGATGCTGATCAATGGTGGTCATTGATTCAAAACATGAAGGAAGATGATGAAGTATCAATCATGGAATGGAGGGAATTCAAAGATCTGTTTTTAGAAAAATACTTCCCTCGCGACCATCGAGCGGATATGGAAAGACAATTTCTGAGTCTGAGACAAAAGGAGGATGAGAATGTCACAAAGTATGAGGCTAACTTTACAAGGTTAGCGAGGTATGCTGGAGATTATATTCGCAACCCATGAATTAAGATTGATCGTTTCTTTGATGGGTTAAAACCATTTCTCCGTCGAGCATTAGTCTCACAATCCTTTTCATCGTACGAAGACATTGTCTCATGTGCTATAAAGACCGAAAAGGAATTCTCTAAGTCTTATGACTTTAAAGCAAAGCAAGAGAAGAAGAGACCTGCTGATCAATCTGGGAATGGAAATAAGGGGAAGAAGGGAAAGGTTGAATATCCATCTTGTGGTAAATGCGGGAAGAAACATCCTGGTACTTGCTTGAAGGGAATGGGAGTCTGTTACAAGTGTGGTGAAAAAGGCCACCAAGCTCATGATTGCAAGGGGAATAAGGAAGCTACCAACGTTCAGTGCTACAATTGCAGGGAGATGGGGCATTATGCAAATGCATGTCCTAAGTGTCAGGAGAACATACCTCAGAAAAGGCCAAGGGATCAAGGCCAGGCTTATGCTATCACTACTACTGAGGTAGAAGCTCCGAAAGACGTGGTGGCAGGTAATTTAATGGTTTCCTCAAGTTTAGAAAATGCATTATTTGATTCTGGATCATCGCATTGTTTCATATCTTCTCAGTTTGCTAAGAAAATTAGATATTTACAATTTGATTTAATAAGGGAGTTGTCAGTTAAAACTCCTAAGGGAAGTATCGTTGCAACAAAGTTTTGTGAATCAGTCCCCATTAGAGCACATAAATTTTCTTTATCTGCTGATCTCATCGTCATACCTATGATCGAGTTTGATATAATCCTCGGTATGGACTGGCTTTCGGACTATGATGCGAAGATTTATTGTAAGAAGAAAGAGGTTACGATTCTTGATGATAATGATAAGGAACACCTTATTTTTAGAGCAGAATCGTCACCACCTAATTCTTATTTAGATCCACCCTCAATAGCTCAACTAAATTCAATTATTGGGGAGGAAGAGAATGAAATAACTGCGGGTGAGGAAAGGAATGTTCAAATAGAGGATGTACCTGTTGTGAAAGAATTTGTAGATGTATTTCCAGAAGATTTACCTGGACATCCTCCAGAATGAGAAGTTGAGTTTTCTATTGATTTGATTCCTGGATCAAGGCCTATATCGAAGACCCCTTATAGAATGGCCACTGTAGAGTTAGTCGAACTAAAGAAACAACTAGAGGAATTGAGTAATAAGGGATTTATTCGCCCTAGTGTTTCTCCATGGGGAGCCCCTGTTCTTTTTGTTAAAAAGAAAGACGGATCTATGAGGTTATGTATCGACTACAGGGAGATCAATGCTATAACGATAAAGAACAAGTATCCCCTACCTCGTATTGATGATTTATTTGACCAACTGCATGGAGCTCAATACTTTTCAAAGATTGACCTTCGATCTGGATACCATCAGTTGTGTGTGAAGAAGGAAGACATTCCGAAGACAGCATTTCGAACCAGGTACGGGCATTACGAGTTTACTGTAATGCCTTTTGGATTGACTAATGCACCCTCTGTATTCATGGATCTGATGAATAGAGTTTTCAAGGAGTATCTCGATGAATTTGTGGTGGTATTTATTGATGATATCTTGGTATACTCCAAAACCTACGAAGATCATGAAAATCACTTGCGCATTATCTTGAAGACTCTGAGGAGGCATGAATTATATGGAAAGTTTAGCAAGTGTGAATTCTGGCTTCAGGAGATTTCTTTTCTTGGCCATATTGTCTCTAAAGATGGAATCTCTGTTGATCCTTCTAAGACCAAGGCAATCCAAGAATGGCCAGCACCTACGAGTATAACTGAGGTACGTAGTTTTATTGGTTTGGCAGGTTATTATCGACGTTTCGTCCAGAATTTTGCCCGATTGGCTAACCCATTAACGAAGCTCACACGTAAAGGGGTTAAATTTGTTTGGACAAAAGAGTGTGAAGAATGTTTCGAAGAACTGAAGAGAAGATTAGTCAATGCTCCTATATTGACTCTACCATCGGGGAATGATGGGTTCGTTATTTATAGTGATGCATCAAAGAAAGGACTTGGTTGTGTCCTTATGCAGAATGATAGAGTTATTGCCTATGCATCACGACAGTTGAAAATTCATGAACAAAACTATCCTACTCATGATCTCGAGTTAGCAGCAGTGATTTTTGCTTTGAAAATATGGAGGCACTACCTCTATGGTGAAAAATGTGAGATTTATACTGATCACAAGAGTTTGAATTATATTTTCTCACAAAAAGAACTCAACATGAGGAAAAGGAGATGGCTTGAATTACTCAAGGATTATGATTGTACGATACACTACCACCCAGGGAAGGCAAACAAGGTGGCAGATGCTTTGAGTAGAAAAGACCATGGAGTTTTGAACAATATGAGAATTGAAAGGGATCCAATTTTCATGGAGCTAGTGAAGATGGACATGGGAATAACCAGGGAAGGTGAAACATCAATGCTTTTTCAAATGGTTGCCAAACCATCTTTACTAGAAAGGATTAAGAGTTCTCAGACTGATGATGAAGAATTCCAAAAGAAGATTAAAGCTGTGAATGATGGGAGATTGAGAGACTTTGCGTATGAAGGTGGAATTTTGAAATTCGGGAAGAGACTTTGTGTTCCCAATATACCTGATCTAAAAAGGGAATTGCTGGATGATTCTCATAGTTCCAATTTCTCTATACACCCTGGGAGCACCAAAATGTATAGAGATTTGAAAGAACATTTTTGGTGGGACAACATGAAGAGGGAGATTGCTGATTTTGTGTCAAGATGTATGGTTTGTCAACAAGTGAAAGCTGGAAGGCAACATCCTGGAGGAGTCATGCAACCTCTTCCCATACCGGAGTGGAAATGGGACAATATTACAATGGACTTTGTCATGGGGCTACCAAAGACTCCTAGAAGGAACGATGAAATATGGGTTATTGTTGATCGTCTTACCAAGTCAGAACATTTTCTTGCTATAAGAGAAGATCTACCCCTGGAACGTCTAGCAAGACTATACATTAATGAAGTTGTGAGACTTCATGGAGTACCCCTATCGATTGTTTCTGATCGTGATCCCCGTTTTACTTCAAGATTTTGGAAAAGTCTTCAGAAATCCCTGGATACTGAACTTCATTTGAGCACTGCTTACCACCCTCAGACAGACGGACAATCAGAACGGACTATTCAGACCTTAGAAGACATGTTGAGATCTTGCTCACTTGATTTTCAGGGTATGTGGGATCAATATTTACCACTAGTAGAATTTTCCTATAACAATAGCTTCCATTCGAGTATTCAGATGGCACCATATGAAGCGTTATACGGAAAGAGATGTCGTACACCAACCTGTTGGGATGACGTTGGTGAAAGAAAACTTGTAGGCCCAGAACTGGTGGAGGAAACGGTGGAAAAGGTGAAGGTAATCCAAAATCACATTAAAGAAGCTCAAAGTAGGCAGAAGAGCTATGCCGATAATCGAAGGAAGGATTTGGAATTTCAAGTCGGTGATCATGTTTTTCTGAAGGTATCTCCGTGGAAGGGAGTCATACGTTTTGGTAAGAAAGGTAAATTGAGTCCCAGGTACATCGGACCTTTCGAAATTCTAGAACGAATTGGGGTTTTAGCTTACCGATTGACAATGCCGCCAAGTCTCTCCAAAGTTCACGATGTGTTCCACGTATCTCTATTGAGGAAATACATGCCTGATCCGACGCATGTACTCACCTATGAGGAATTAGAACTGGAACCCGATCTGTCTTATTGCGAAGAGCCCGTCAGGATTCTTGATACAAGAGAACAAGTACTGAGAAACCGGACGACGCGTCTGGTAAAAGTTTTGTGGAGAAATCATAAGATGGAAGAGGCAACGTGGGAACCCGAGGAACTTATGATGAAGAACCACCCGAGTCTTTTTATGCAGTAATACCCTAGAAATTGCGAGGACACAATTATTTGAAGGAGGGGAGAATGTAACACCCCAAGCTTCTACGGTACGTTTCCCTTCGAATAATGCGATAGCGTGTGTTGTACGCAACCTCGAGTTCTAACACACACCACAACTAATTAAAATAGCCGTTGTGAATAGTAATACCTACTTTTTGAAATCATATATATTCAATATTTCAAAATGGACTTCATTTTTAGATTCGGAATATCAAAATTAGCCTAGGGTGAAATTTCGGTACATTTCGGATAACTTTCATATTTTGATGAATAGTGAAAATTTCTAAATTTTAATTAAAAACAACTTTTTTAATCAAAATAATTAATAGTGATAAATTGTGAATTTGAGTGGTTTTAAAGTATATTTAGAATATATTTTTACCATTTAATATAATGTTGGTCATTGGACATAATTTTACAATTAAACCGAACATAAACAAGTGTCAATCTTTTGATAGTTATTGCCTCTTAAAAACACGCTTTTTGTTTTGACAGCGGGAATTAATTTTAAATTAATTTCTGCCACTTCTTTGTTTTGAATTTAGAAAAATGGATTCCATATTTGGAATCAGGATGTTCAAATTGTGTAAATAGGTAACTTTTATTTTTAGACATTTTGAATAATTACTGCGGTAAATATTTTATTTACCATGGTTAAGGGTAAATCCGGTAAATAAGGGTTAAAAAAATATTATAATAATACTAAATTACCCTAAAACGTGTCTTAACCCTATTGGTTGATACATAGTCGACCATGGGCATCTTTGGGTCTATTTTGGGACCCCATGGATCCACTTGTAAGTGATAATGACACTTTATTTTAATTAAGTCAAAATGAATACAAAAATGACACAAGCATATATCTTTTAGAACAACAATTTTTACATAGGGTTATACATGTTGTATTTTCGATTATAAATATTCATTAGAAAGATAAAAAGATTTCCTACATAATGATATTTTATTTATAATTTTTAGACATTAAATAATTTATTTTATTTATGACACAACGATGATGCAGTAATTACTATAATAGTGAAAAATTAAAATAATTGATATTATAAATACCCAAATAAATATAATATGAAACTTTTAATGAATTAAACTAATTTTCTAGGCTAATATTATATATTAGGATTGATTTAATGGACTTTGTTCGAAGTAATCAATCTGTTATGAGTTTCACAAAAATCAACTATTGAATAGTGTCAAAATTGACATAAAAGAGTTCTTAAAACAAATATTATATTATTAATTGATATTAAATTTTTAAAAATCTAAGGTTCGGCCAAGAGACTTATATTATGATAGGTTAATCATTAATGGACCACTTGGGGGTCGCTTGTATGTATATGGTAAGTCTATTAACCATATAATATAAAAATACAAAGAGACATTGTAAAAGTGAAACTAATTAACTTAGAGTTAATACTTAAAGATAAGGTTAATATAAGTACCCAAACCTGTCTAAATTCTATTGGTTGAGTTTTTTTCGACCAATCCCCACCTTAACCTTTGAATAGTCAATTTTGGAGCCTTTATAAACCGAATATGAATTTATTATAAATTAATATTTCTAGCTTTTCCAAAGGTGCCCCTCACCCCTCTTATAAAAGGGCACTCCTCCTTCTCATTTCTTCACACCTTCAAAGCCTTTTGGTTCGGCCAAACTCTGCCGAAATAATCTCCCAACATCCCTCACTACAACCTAGAGGCCTTAGTTTGATCAGAAAGCCAACCTAAGGAGCCCTTTTGATCAAATCAAAAGGAAGAACCCGAAGAAGAGGTAATGATTTCACCACCCTTTTCTAAGTTCATTTCTTCTTCCACTTCTTCTTCCTTTGTTCTTACCATTCTAAAATAATAACTCCAGTATCTCACATATACTGTGATGTTATTATAAGTATGGTACAACCATATTCAGTATTCTATCCACCCTTTGAATAACATGTCACCATACGTGCGTACGTACGGCTTACCGTCTCCACGCCGTGGTGTAATTGTTATTCAATATAATATTATTTGGATGGGAATAATAATGATGTGTAACTCATGTAAATAATAAATATAACATGTTAATGATTCTGTATATATGATATACCATTCATTTATATATTATTTTAATATCAAAAGAATGATATTGTCGCTCATGCGTACGTACGGACTACCGTCTCCACGAATGCGATGAGATTCATTCTCCATCATATCCATTCAAGTATTATTCTCATTTTAGGGTTAAAAATAATGTAAATATCATTCTGATTATGAATAAGATATAATATATCCATTACAAACATGTCTTACGTAACCAAACATTTAAGAAGAACGAATCGATTATCACCCGAAACGACGATAATACTAAGATATTATTAATAAAGCAATGTTAAAAGATCATATATGATATCATATTAATGTATATGATTCTTGTATAATTTAATAACAATTATTTCACCATTATACAGGAGGTTAACCTACCCCAACCAAGGAAAAGTACAAGGTAAGTGTTATTTCACAATCTCTTCATTATCCGAGGTTGTTTATATGTAATAATCTACTGGGATCTCTTTATCATCCACATCCATGTTTCTTAAAAATGTATTTCAAAACATTTTTACTATTTACAAGAATATGGGTTAAAGTCATTTATACCCTTGTTTGACTTTTTATAAGAGGTTCATAAAGGAATCTTTCCGTCGTTTTCAAAACAAGGTCCTTTTTAACCTTTTCGACAGAATTGAGGTAAGAATGTTTTTTTTAACTTATACGGCGAGTGCGGTTATTTTACGCCGTTATAAAATCTTCAAAGCTTTCCTTACAAGCTTATAAGAATATTTTCAAAGAAAATGTTTTATTTTATATGGATCTTAAATGATTTCAAAATAAAAGGAGATATTTCTTTAAAAAGAATTTTGATTTCATCTATGTCAACATCCTTTGATGGATTTTAAGATTATTTGAAGTTGATTTATTATGATACAAAAATTCTATATTGTATTGAAGGTTTTGTGATATGTTTGACTGTGGATGTGCTATTTTTATACCATACATAGTTTATTGTGAAAGTATTGACATTTTGTATGCTAGTTTTAATACGAATGTTTATGTTATGTTTAAACCTTTTCATATGGGAATGCATTTGACTTAATAAGTGACGGGTGGAGCCCGCTATAGCTCCTCGATGCATCGGTAGGTCTCATGAGACAAACTAGTGTCTTGGCACAAGGCCTTGACAAAATATTATTTGTAGTCTTGGCACGAGGCCTTGGCTATGTGGTTATGATAGTCTGGCATTATGCATTCCAACATTATGAAAGTGGTTATTTATTTTTGCATGTGATTATTCGATTAGTGGAATATCCATGTGAATAAGTAAATGGCATTATTTCATTTTATTTATGCCATACCATGTTGAAAGTTCATGTTTAAAAGGATTTTGTTTTAGTTATACATTGCCTTAAATGTTTATTCTTATTGATGAAAGTTTCCGCTATATTGTTATCCTTACGGGGCATTTGAGCTCACCCCTTTTCTATGTTTTATTTTTCCCAGGAAGTGAAGATGTAAGTTATGAATGACCTGCAGGGATATTATGAGGGGATTGTAGTGTGGACTGTGGAAACATTATGTTGTTGTAGTAGTTTTTGATTTTATGATGTAATGTAAAACTTATGAATATATCTAGTGTTTCCAAGGCTACTAAACCAATCGGTCTTTCGAGATTTGATCTTTCTTGTGATCATGCCAATGTTACGAAGTAATGCACCGACTCTGGGTAGCTGGGGTCGGGGCGTTACAATAAGGGGTAGCAAAACATATTAAAAATCACCTCAAATAATTTGTGTATGGGGTTTCTACCCTAGTACCTATTTGATAACATTTACGACGGTTTTATATGTAAATTGAATGTTTATATGCTAAAATGGACCCAAATAACATTTCCCATTATTGTTACATTATAGTGACATATTTTACATTCTCTACTATTTTAAAAATTATATGGTCCAAAAAAAATTATAACATGGATTCATCATGAAAATATTGATTCATTTCATCAATCATGAGAATATATGGATCTTATCAATCCCCTATGATTAATTTTTATAATTTTTTTGGACACTGGTTTTTTCTAGTTCTTGTATTACTTCCAACTCATCCATATCGGGGGTCTGATATTATATTTTAAAAATTGTGTTGTAGAGAATGAAACTACGTGATAATATATTTTTATATGAGAAGACATAACAGCTCATCTAATCAACTAAAATCAAACTCCATAAAAGGTCATTCAAAAGATTATGATAGAATATGATAGCTAAGAACAACCCAATAATCTATGAAGTTCAAACATTTTTTTCAATGGGAGGAACACATTGAAATAATTTATTTAAAAAAATCCATAATTATACAAGTGTCAAAATTAATGTAACACTACCATAAAAAATATTGAAACTTTTTTCTTACATAAACAACTAATTATACACCATATATTTATTGATAAAAAAATGGATTCCATCAAAAAAAATTAGTGCTATCTCAAATTAAGAGTTGCGAGGAGACCTTAATATATCAAGGTAACACACAATTTATACAAAATAGTATTTGGAATCAATCCTCATGTGTTTTTTTTCATTTCCACAATATTCTAAGAATTTTGATTTTAGATGTTTCATGACATCAACTTTATTCAGTTTTGTATTGTACTTATAGGGACTAGTTATTTCTAATGTCATAAGAGTTATACATAGAAATTATTTCAAGAGGACCAATAATATCAACATGAACATGATAATTTTTTAATAGGATGAAATATTTACATTTAGAAATTATTAAAATCCTTTTTATTATCATAAAATGTTTAACAAAAACATGGTCCTCCACCACAAATCTAGTCAACCCAACTCCAAAATGGTGAAACACCAACATAAAATTTACATAACCATGGATATGAAAGTAATATCCAATATATTATTACCAAAATCATTCATTAATTTATCAAGTAGATTATCATAAAAAATAAGTAATTGTTCCAATAATTTAAAATAAAATTTCCCAGAAAAAACATAAATTTTCCTTCAAATTTAAGGGCAATATAAAAATTATTGATAAAAAATCTAGCATCCTTCCTTATAAAAAGTTACTACAATATACTCATTATGAAAATAGATTAATTCAAAAAAATTATTAATTCATAAAAATCATTCTCATTTATATGATGTTAATTCATTAGTGAAATTCTAGACATCTTTGTCATTACCTATAAACGTTAACACATATTTAGTGGTGCTCCTAAATCTATCTTCATCTCTATAAAATTTATAATTATAAATCTTATATGATGGATATTCCATTATAAACTACAGTGATAACCTATTTTAACATCTCAGATACTTGAGTATCCACAGAACTACTTTGATTTATTCCCCTCTAATATTTTCCATGCTTTTGAAGACCACTCCCAATTCATGAGTAATTTTTAAAATTATAAAATACATAGAATACATCACGAATCCAACCAATAATTATTATTAAACCTTATATATTTACCAATCATCATCTTCTATTACTAATGATTTTTCCTTTATGAAAATGAAATGTTTATTATGGGTAGTTATCAATAGATTCAACATACTCATTCCTAGTCATTAAAAAAATCTAGATGAATTATATTTGAACAATTATATGGAGTTTATGTTTCCGTAAACAAGAATCCCTACAATATACTTTATGGAACAATGATCTTTCATCAAAAAATATTAAAAATGATTATCTTTACACTCTTATATGTGTCCCCTCTCTGTTGAAAAACAAAACAATTTAATCATAATTTATAATAATTATGATTAATCACTCTTAATCAAACACATTCAATTAACAATAGTGATTTCAATTCAATAGAGAAATAAATTGTTATCCATGATGGAATTGAATTTTCAATTGCAATTTTGGGGGATTATTTTAACATATTAAATCCCTATTTTATTTGATAAATTAAATAGTTTATATGTTTTTCATAGATACATATTGGATTATCGATAAAAATATTCTCTTTTAAATCAAAATTAAGTAATATTTTTTTTAATATATTCCATATAAATACTTAATCATTCTATTAGAAATATTTTGGTATTATTTTAAATTGGTGAATTCTTAAACATTTTTGAAATTAGTTTAGACAAATAAAAATGTTCCATTTTAAAAAACCCATTCATTTAAAGCCACCCAATTTATAATATTCTACTATACAATTCATCATTTTTCCATTCAATCAAACAATTATGAATTATTTTTTAATAATAAGTCAATCATTTTTCTATTATATTGAAAAAACAAATAATTAGTCATTCTCATACATCAATTATCATTTAAAAAAAATTAATTATTATTTCTATGAGGAATTAAATTGATTATAGGGAACACATTGGTAATAGAATTATGAATAATTATTTAATAATTCATATCGATGCATTTTTTTAATTAGCTCATTGGTAATTTTTATTTATCCAAGATTGACCCTATGTCTGGATTCAATCCAATAAAAGATAAAAATAAGAACAATCCATGAATTCTGTTTTACCCAAGGTATATCCATTATTTTTTGTTTTCTGTGAATTTTTAGTTGATGAATGAATCCATCATATTTATAGATCCTACTAATAGTGTTTTTGATGACTGGTCCGATAAATTATAGTTATCATCATCAATGACATTAAAATATATTCCAAAACATATAAATATACTTAGAAACATATAAGGAATGTTTTGAAAAAAATTAAAATAATAAATGTTATATGAGAGATTTATAATTTTTTTCTTTTAATCAGATTTATTTCCTTGGGAATATTTATTATATAGAATGAAATTTGGTTCCTTTTTCTAAAAAAAGGTTATTTTAAAGTGGAAAACCCACATAAATATAATAATTATTTAATTTTATCATGCATTATGCGATTACTAGTGATTTTTATTTATGTTACATTATAGTAATCTAGAAAAAAAATATAATCTCAAAGGTGATTTAAAATAAAATATATAAAAGAATGTGGTAATAATTTTTAAGTAGTAAATAATAATATTTCTCAGTGATCCATTGTTATAATTTTCATATTTAAATTAGATTAATGTTTTTAAGAGATGTTATTAATTTAATTACATGGTTTTTTCATAATGAATTATGATGGGGTAATTATATATAAATATTTCCAATGAAACATAATGAGAATGAATTTCCAGCGCATATTCATGATCTCATTATAATAGTAATTTATTTGAAAGTATAGTGTCATAATATATATCGTTTAAACTTTGATAAATAAAATTATCATACATGTTTAAATAATATATTCACCCTAAATGATATTATCATATTAAAAATAACATTGTGGGAACTAATAAAAGATTATTATTGTATAAATCACTATTTTCCATGTAAAGAAAATATGGTTGATACTGACTTGACTCAAATAATGCATAAAAAGGCATTGAATAACACTAAAATGAGATATTTTTAAATTTTTTTAATAAATATGGGATTTTTTTGTTAATGTAAATATTTTCTTTATTTATTGAATATCAATATAAAAAAAAAATAACAGAAATAAATAAGAGGGCTGAATTTGAAGATCAAGGTTTAACTAAAAGGGTAAAATCTCATAATGAAAGTAAACTTACTAACTTCCATGTTGAAAATGGGGTTATTAATATATATGTAAATATGTATGTGTTTTGATACATTATGAGTAGAAAAATAATTTCTTCCACAATGATCACTACACTGGGTTTTCACTTCATCTAAATAGTAAAAAAAATAGAGATCAACATGATTATATTTAGGTGGAAAAATTTATAATGATATTAATATGTTTGTGAATGATTCATTAATTTAATGGTAATATGGTTTCTGGAAAGAGATGATCATATAGAGATGATCATATAGTATAGATTGTAGTCTTCATGATGCGATGATTCAAGAAAAAAGGGATATATTATTTCATCAGGAAAAACTTTTTATGATCATTGTTAATCAGATAGAGTAATGTTAATGAAGAATTTAAAAAAAGAATAAATTTTATTTTTTTGTCTTTGATCATAAGTCATGTATCATTAGGTAGAACACTCTTTATTGATGTTCATGGGAAACTCTTATACAGTTTTAGGGAATATGTTAGACAACATAAGTATTGATAGAGTAACCAATATGTTGGTATTGAAAATATATAACTGACTGGTTGTTGGAAGCTTCATCAGTTGATATTTTAGTGTATTAATACTTTATCATGTTAATGTATGGTTTAAAATGATACTCCTATGTTGGATCACTATTTTTTGGATAGATAATTTCCACTATAAAGAGTTTTGTTGTCCCATATATCTCAACATCTTATAATTGAAGTTTCATACATAATTTTATGAGATTCAATCTAAATTTTAAGTGAATGAGAGTTTTGAATTAGTTATATATCCTGGAATAAAAATTATTTACAATGTTCTCTCTTGAATATAGGACATGACCCAAACAACATAAATCATGATTTTTATTAATTGGCCATTTTATTGTATGACGAACCATATATTTTTATGTAGGTAGTATTTTTATACTCAACAATATTCTAGTCCACATTAATGTGGAGGATGATATTATTGGACAATCTCCTTGAATAATAATATTGTGGATGATTACTGTTGGGTAGGATATCGAAATCCGATATACGTCTCTTCCTTGTAATGTTTTTCACTGGGTTGTTTTTTTAGATTCAACATATAAATGTTTCCTATCATATTATTCATAAATTCACAAAAACATTGTATCAATATTGAAGGTTCTTCAGTTAATACTATTTATTTTAATTCATTCATAATTTATCTTAGTTTTCTCTAATATATTTAAAAAATTTATGATATTTTCTTGTTTACATTGATCATAAGAAAAAATTCAATGGAGGAAAAAATTTATCATTAAGTTCAATGGAAGTGACTTTTTTGTTTTAAAATATAATGATTTAATAATCTTTCTTTCAAGAAATATTATGATTCATCATTTTAAGGTAACATCCCTACAAAAATGGAAGAAATTTAATTATGGTGGTATGATAGGAAGGCTTTGTTTTTGTTCATGATATCGCTCAGATGGAATATTGTGTTCAACATTAGAGAGAAGAAAATTCTATAGTGTCAATGAAGACATTGGATTAAATGAATGAAAAGACAACATGTATCGAAAAAGTGTCTAACTATTAATACTTTTCATCATATGTTATTTATGATATATTCATAATACGGATCATATGAATGACATAAACATGATATGAAATATGCATAAATATGTTTATCTAAAATTTTTATAATATATTTTCAATTTTCTTCATCATTTATCACATCTAGAGTTATTGGATTCTTTTGGGAATGTTTTTTGTAAATATAGTGTGATTGAATATTTTGTGTTTCATGAGATTAAAAATGTGATCATTAATGAGGATTTGATGTGGTATAAATTTCATGATTCATTTGAAAATTCTCTCAATACTACTAGATCCGTGTTTTTAATTCAAAAGATACACCATCACACGTAGATATCAATAGAGGATAAGTTTCATGGAACAAGTCAATGGAAATCATCTGGTCATGGTCCTACATATTAAAATTGAGGGGGAAAATAAATTAAAATGAAATAAATTAAAAATTCGATATAGGATTTCACATCTGGAAAAATAAACTCAACATGTGCCATATATGAATGGGATACCATTATATAGAGAATTATCACTCAAATACATCCATGGGTTATTAAATTTAGGGCATCATTTAATTCATTTGGTGAGAAACCACTAATGGTTGATTATGTAATTGTAATACTTCAAAAATTAAATGTAAGATATGATGAAGCTCTCAATATATTTATTGATAAGGATGAGAAAATTTGAATGAGAATATGGTCTATCATGAAAAGGGATTATGTTAAATATATTTAAGATCTCCAGAATAACATCTTCTAGGTTGGAAAAAATAGTGATTCAGATTTTAGGAAAATGTTTCCAAATAGGTTTTTAAATATTAGTAAAGGCCCCCATATTATTTCTCATATAGGGAAATTGATAATTTATAGCATAAAGTATAGAGTGACGAAGATGTCATTATATGAATGACATTATTAGATAGTCCAAAAAATTTGTCACTACAAGTTTTTTCACCTCTGTCTGAAATATAATAAAAATCTATAAATTAATGGAATACTCAAACATGATCAAAATAACCATGGAATATGATAATGTTGTATTGTAGAGAAAAAATGGAGTTTTTTTCAACTTGAATAATAGAATATAAAGTAATATAATATTATAACATGTTCCTTATTATGTGTAGGTATCAAAAAAATTATCTAATATATAAGTTCAATGTATATTATGAGCTTAATTGATGATTTTACTCATATATTATTGGTATACGTCCTTAATATTTAATCATATTTATTTCAAAACATTATATAGGGTTATGTTACTAATGACAGATACTATGAAAGAAAGATGAAATTTCTATCGACAAATAATGGTGGGGAATAAATCACAAAAAAAATCATAAAATCGGTAAAAATAAGTGAATAAATCATGATAAGGTTGTTCAAGGGAATAAAAATAAAAATAGAATAGATGAGAGGATGAATTATATTATGACGTATAAAAATCATAATATGAGGATTCACTTAAGAATTCCAATGATTATTTGTGTAGATTCTTTGAATACAAAAATTTTACTTTGTAAACATAATATAGGCTTCATCTTTGTGAATTAAATATGTTGAGAAAAAAAATTTCTTCTAAAATTATAGAGGTCAGCCATATCATGATTGTGATATGTATTTTATATTTTTATATTGATACTTATGATTTAAATAATTTTATGGTGAAATAAATAATTTGTGTTCATGTAGGGTATGGTAATGATAAAAATAGTTATCTCATATGGGATAGTGAAAAGAAAAAATTTATCCAGACATAAATATAATTTTCAATGAAGAACTTATATGGGATTATCAAAATTAAGATGAAATGGGAAATAAGGTTAATTCAACTACTGATGTTCAGTGTAAATGAATAGAAGTTAGTAGAAAAACATGTAGTCTATAATTTTTAGTTGAGAAATCATGGGTTGGTTCTCCGATAGTTAGTGTACCATACAATAAATTGACAGATACATAATCTTTGTATAGAATATTTTTTTATAGAATAGTACTAAAATAGTGTTTTTGATAAATTATCTGAAGTACATTATCATGATATCTACACATATTGAGAAACATGTTTAGAGGATTTCTGATTATATGAATTATGTAATTCTTATGGTTGAATGATAATAAGAATGACTAGTGATGAAAGATTCTCTCCAAGAATCTAAATAGTTGGATTCATCAATGGAATATGGAATATATTCCTTAAATATCAACAACACATGGGAGTTTATTGAACTATCAAAAGTAAAAAAAGTGATATGGGGGACAAATTGGGTTTCCATTTAAATTTTGAAGCTTATGAAATTAAGAGTCATATATGAATTCTATTTTCGAATAGTTTTAAAAAAAGTAAGGAATTTTTTTTGAAATCAATCCACATGTTGTAAAACCCAATGCCAGAATAAAAATTCATAGAAATTTTTAATTCTATGATCTATTGATGGATAATATGGGAGTAAAAATATATTTTTATCATGGTAATTAAGAGGAAAATATATAAAAACATCATCCCCATGTCTATGAAGTTCATCAAAAATAGGATTTGGTTTGGAATTTTAAATGAAGTCTTTGTGGACTGAATCTAGCTTCAACAATGTGTAATAGAAACCTAGACACATCCCATTTTTGAAGTGAGATTAATTTTGTGTGATTCTGATAACTATTGTAAAAAAATAGAATGGGGAGATATGAAATTTATTACATTGTTGTTTTTTTGGATAATATATTGAATATTGATACAGAGATCAATGGATTGATGAATACAAGTTGATGCTTTTAAAAAACATTAGATGATGAATCTTGGGAAAATTCAGAAGATATTTGTGCTGATAATTGATTGAGATTGGAAATATGGACCATTGATTTTATACTGAATAGACTAAATTAGTGAAAACATTGAATAATTCAGAACTATGATATGTTTACGTATCTCAACTTCTATTTCTGAATACATCATTCATAGAATATTTAAGAACTATCAATATATTTCTTATTTCATGATATATAGAAGGATCCTTATCCATTATCTATATAAAATTTATGTATCCAGTGGTTTTAAGTTTAGTAGATATTTATTTTTTTATTGGATTTATTCACTAGTTCATGTCAAATCCAAGTATGAAACATTGGGAAGCTCTAAATAAGATAATTTGATATCCGAATGGATTATAGTTTTCATATTTATGTTTCATTGATGTTTTTAAGTTAAATGTATTTGTAGATATATATTCTTCAGGATACATGGACTCACTAAAATGTACTATCTGTATTTTATATAAATTAGGGTAGATAATAGAAAAATGGGTGTGTAAGTTGCAAGAAGGTGTATCATTATCTATAATAGAAACAGATTTTTAGATACTACTAGTGCATTGAAAGAGAAGATATAGTTAATTTTCTTGTTTAAGGATATCAAATAGGGATTAAATATTAGATATTATTATTGGAACCCATAATTTCTAAATTCACAGTTTTCTAATGATGATTTCAAATATATGTATACTATGTTGAAGTACAAATATATCATGTGTAGGATTAATCAAGAATGGGATTGACCATGATTATACAGAAAACCGACTCTTATTTATATGTGGTAAGGTTCCCCTCCCTTTCCCAAAATATAGCCATCCATTGGATAGTTAATCCAAGTATCAACCATGGGATCATGAAGGACCAAGCACATCCACACCCAATTGATGTAAAGTTGGAACAACTAGCATATAAAGTGTATAGCCTATAAGAAGTGAGGAAGGCCATGTATAGGGACCATGGTAGGTTAGGCCGGAGACACACATATCATGGGAGAGAAGAAAATAATGCTGATGTGTGGGTGGAGGTGTTGTTGATAGTATTGGTGAAGAACTCGATTGTCAGCACGATGAAACAAAAACCATTGAATGGATTATAAACCAAAAGGATACATGATAAAAACATGTAAATGCGACGTCAAAATGAAATAACAAACATATGATCATGCTTCCAACTAATCTCTGACATCTGCGTCGATCTCACATATCACATAGATGAATTGATTTTATCTTGTGCCATGGGAAATCAAATTATATCCGCACAACGCATGACCTCTATCTTCAACCTCCATCTAGACAATCACTGCCTTCAACAATCATTCTACATAAAAACATTATGATAACTCTTACACCCACCTCTAACTAAGAATTATAGTGTCCCACCTCATGTAATATATATATTAAAATTATCCAATGCATGAACATCCTTCCATCATTCAATCAAAAACGAGACAATCACTAAAGGGAGTAGAAATTTTTTTCATCGATGATCCCTTCAACCGATTAAATAATTTTCATCTAAATTAAATCATATTTTAACGAGGTTATCATGTGTAATTGTGAGTTTAAATAAAATAATTGCATGATAAAATGAAATTATCATGTGATGGAGAGGATTTATCACATGATCATGTGATGTCAATCCTGCAAGATCCTTACAGACCCAACAAGTGCATTCAATATCCACTCCATAGAAAAGGGAACAACCATCAGTCTGAAGTCGCCTATAAGGAAATGACTACAATTAATATAAACACATGAATGATATTGGATATGTAGAATAAGAAAATATAAGGGTAGCTATAAAAATATAGTGTGCCAATAATCGTCCCTAATGAACTTCCCCAGGTGATAGCAATATCATGTTTTTATGATTTCTAATGGGTTGTGCTATATCATGCTAAACTAAGCATCATGAAAGGCTTATTTCACACTATGAATTCACGTTATCATGGGATATAACAACCGGTTTCATGACCTCACTGATCAATGACTTCTTCCACACAGACAACATTGGTATGAACCTCATGCACTCATTCACATAACCCCATACATGAAATTTCATCATATCATGAGATCAAATGATAAATATAATCTCATCAAACATAACATTATATGCCTTGATCACGACATTATAAGAACAAATTTCTCTCTCTATTCTATTAGATGACAAAATACATGGCTACCCTAGCCTGGATACACCCACCACGATTCCAAGGCATGATAACTTTGACTATCACAAGACCCTTTGTTTATGGAATTTGAAACATATAAAAATGGTTCGTGATGAACACAAATAAATATCTCTAACGCATGATAAAATGGGATAAAGCCTTTATATTATTCATCCTAGACTTATATCTCCCATCACAAGATATCCACACATTTAATGCTTCCATGTAGCCTTGAATAGTCCATTTAACATTCCCTTATCCTTCTAGTAAAAAGCGACTTAATGTCTTGTGATGCTTGTGTGTGGCCATGAATGCAGTTACCTCAAAATAAAGCATCCCCAAATACCCACCTTCATGAATGGTAGATAGAGATGATGTGAAAAAAATATTAAACTCACATTTTTTCACCTAGTTTAGACCCTTACCAATGTATATGGCCTCAACAAAAGTCTTAATCCTCATCGATGAATCTATTGCATAACCCCGTTTTTGGTAATGCGAGTCACATAAATTGGATCCTCCATATGTTTCCATCATGTGTCCACTCCACATTATGTTCATGGTCATGAGACCCTTATAAATTCCCACACATTTCCATGGAGACTATAGAAGAATTTGCTATATAATAAATCCACTAGAAATATTCTCTCATTCAAAAAGTTTGTTTCCCATTGAATGAAGGCCATGATAACATTGGATATGTGTTGTTGACACTATTATAATCACAATGCCCTATGAAAATATATGATAAAACACTGTGTTTATAGTTTGAGGAAACTCGATCACAAGACACGTTGGTCGTCTCACGTTGACCTTATGAGATCTATGTTGTATCATTTGGGTCAGAGGAGTAGCCTCGCATAGTCCATATTGATCTAAAATCATCTTATTAACATGTTTCCTTTGTCACAAGCCATCCAATGGCAATAAATGTTGATCATGAGATAGCCCCTGACATCTCTATATTAGTACATGAAAATACTAATATAAGTCATGATAATCATGGGAAGCACCATGGAATTTCCTACCTTGAGTGTGAAAAGATATATTAGACAATGAATAATGATCGTGAGAATGAGTTTTTGATATGTCCGGATGATCATGGGATTTTCTATTGAAAATGATTCATAGTCATGAAGAAGTGAAATGAAATTTTATGTTGATCAGGTGGATTTTTACAGAAAAACCCACATTGATCATCTTCATGTTGTCGGACATGTCCGAATTGATTGATCGAAGACATGTAAGGCATGAAAATTGATCATGAATACACCCATAGATGTGTCTTCATTCTCAAAATAATTTCCTAACATGTCGTTAAGATAATACTAACCTATCTAGCAGGAAGTCATGACATTTTACATAGATTCTTAAAGGCATGTCGACTTTTTCTAGGAGACACTTTTGAACCCATTCAATGTTGACCATAAACATGAAACATCAATTGAATCCTAAATTTATATGGTAATTTTCATTGTTGATGTAGGGTTATAAAATCATGTTACCCTACAAATGTCATGCTAACATATATACATTTTATGGTAAACACCACTCTTTAATACATCAGAATATAAAGAATGATTGCTTCAACAGGAATCCTCATTACTTAATACATGATTACTATCATAATAGAATATGTCCCCAATAATAGGAAAATCAATGATTGTTTTCCCTGACCAATATTACGGGCATAGAGTATAGGTACTGAATAATAGGGAAGCCTCAATGTTTAATCCCTTGCTTACAGGGAAACCATGCAGTGTAAGCCCCGACCAATAAGAAAACATTATTGTGTAAGTTGTATCCAATAGGGGATCTTCATAGTGAAGTCCCTTTACTATAGGGTTGTATTACAATGTATTCTCCAACCAACAGGTTAGCCTCAGAGTATAATCCTCGACTAATAGGGCTACCTGTATGTGTAATCCCTAGAAAAGGGAAATCAATCCTGGTATAAGCCCCTAACCTTTATAAATAAACGGGGATAACAATAATATCATAGAGTGTGATGATCCACCTTAAACTATATATGGGTTAAGGGATAAAGTGTAATATTATAATTCTGATTCAATCCATAACCACGATATGAAGGACAACATCCTGAGGCCTAAACTCCAACATGCATCAACTTGGGTGTATGTTCACTCATTCCTCTTCCATTTCAACAATTGGAATCCAATACATACCATGGGACGATCAATATACCTCATTTATAAATATATGAGTGGTTGTATCATACACGAGAATCATTTTATGTATCAATATCCACCTTTACATTGAGTACCTCAAACCCATATGTGAGTTTATAATGAACTAATCTATGGGAACTCTAATTACAACCATAACCGATATTTGTAGGAAATCTTCATAGGGACCTATCTCCATATAATATTGATATCATCACATCATATGATTTCAATCAACCACTATCTGTTATTTCTCTAACTAATCAGGGCTCTTGTGGGGTTAGAGATTGGAAATCATTAAAAATCAAGTGATGATTTCCGAACGTGTGGGCCCATCATTAGGATGTGATCCTTATTACATCTCATCTCCATACATAATTCCACATTTCTGATGATGTAATACATGGTAGTCTTATATGAATAATTCATATATAGGTCCCTATTGTTGTATATATGAAGACACAGATGCATGTCACATGAATTAAATACACTATGATTCTTGTATAAAATAAGACTTGTAGGATACATCATCACGGTCTAATCCTAACATTCACATCATCACCTAAAGACATTAAATTGAACTCATGGGTCTAGTCACATGAAAATTAACTAAGAAAAATTTATTACATGGGTTTTGATTCCAATTTGTTCACAGGATACATAGGATGCCTCATAGAGGTTCAATAACATATCCAAGACACCAATCTCTTTCTTTGGTGGAAATAAACTTTTTAGTTATTAAACATGGCCATAACCGAAATCATCATTACTAAATAACATAGTGGATAAAACTTGTAATATTCATGAAATTATTTCTATTTATATATTTTCATAATGAAGTCATTAACATAGGGGTTTCCAAACTCATATAAGGGACTATGAAGAACTTCATTAATATATCATAAATCTATATGAAAGCCATATGATAGGTAAAAATTCCTTTACAAGGGTTTGATTTGCCTCACCACCCATCCTTTTAACCAACGAGAGTTCATAATAATCATTGGAAATGAAACCCCCGTTGACCACCTTCCCTTTAGAAGTATTTCTATACACAATTATGAATTTGGGAATCGTTAGGAAATTATAGGTGGAATAAAAAAATGAAAAACCCAATGTGAAAAATTGAGAAAGTAACTAAACCATAATCAGTCATACCATCACAAACAATAGCATGATAATCTTGTTTATTTATGAAAAAAGTGGTGAGTCCAACATCGATTCATTAAATTTTCCACTCCTTTCTTGTGTCAAAAAGGATATATTTCCCATTTCATGTCGCACTATTTAATTTTTTGGTCATTTCACAAAAAGGTTAAAATAAAACATTTCTTCTAATAGCACCAACCCTTGTCTAAAATGAAGCAACTACCTCTTTATCCATCAACTAACAAAGTTGTTGACTGAACTTGTACTATAATTGATGTTGATTCCCTAATATTATTTTATTATTACCTTCTCTAGGACTTATAAAAATTCATTACATTTAAAATACATCATCAAATATGCCTTTGGATTTTGATATCATTGGATAAGTTACATTAGCCCGGAGGCCCCGGTGTATGTTTTCACCAACCCAGAACATTTAGTACAAGTTTGTGAGTTTCTATGTCTGGGTGTACCAAATTAATATCTCCATCCTAAATATAGAATAGCTTCAAAAATACTTCTGAAGTAGATATCCCATTGGAATTCTTTCCCATGATAATCCACATTAGAGTTAGTGTGCCTTGTTTCCACATTCAACTGCATTAGGAGAATACACTTATATCACAACAGTGCATACCATCTCTTCATCAGGGTGATGAATGAGGAAAATTAGTAGGTCATCTGAATCACTTAATACCTTATTATGAGGGTTCATAACCATTATTATTATCATCTTCGACATGTGATCATGATTCAAAAATTATTTTGAGAGGAACATGTTCATCCACAAAATATCTGAATTGGGTAATCCAGTAGGAGATCCCAATAGAGGTATCCAAAAAAGAACCCCTATAGTTTGATTATATCCCTGTTAACAAAAATAAATATGAGGTCCACCGTTGTATGCTAAAAGTGACCTAGAATCAATCCCAGTTCACCACTATCCATTTGACTATATCTTCCCCACAACTATCCTTCATGACTGTTAAATCCCAGGGATCACCTCTAGCCACATTGATTTGGTATTTTTGACCATATTTTACCACATGTTATTATTTAACAGGATTACCAACCAGGTAACTAATAACATGGTATCCAAAGCCTCATGTAGTGCCATAGGGGTCTACACCTCCAACTAGTACAATGGGAACCGACCCTCCAAATTGTATTTCGTCCACCGATCTACCAAAACAGATACTCCGTCGAGGAAGAGTTCCATATCACTTTCCATTACATCAATGTTATAACAATTTTTCAATAATTCTATTCATCTAACTTGGAAAAGAATACTATCTATTCTTATAACCATAACCTCATGTGGTCATTCGTGTCACAACATGTTGGACAACTTTCTACTACTAACACAGGAAAATAATGAATCAACTATAAATTTTAAGATTATATATGTGTGTTTTGAACAATGTAAGGACATCATATGGTGATGAAAATAGAACATATGGATATTTGTATATGTGGATCTAGTATCTGGGTCCATGTTGGAATTACAATCATCATATACACACCCTACCTCATATAGAGAGGAGGGTGTAATGATCGATCCTCCCAGCCGACACCTTGGAGATGACAATGAAATTTATATATAAGAAAATTTCACTAAACTAAAATAAGAGAATAGGATCTCCAAGAGATTATTGTAGGAATACTCCTAATATCATCACTGCAAGATGATTTAATAGTGCCTGGATATGGAATACCCCCTTTTAGTGATGATCCCCTACTCATAACGATGTGGGAATTTTCATAATTTTCTTCCCTTCATCAGGATAAATCAAAATATTTTTCCAACATACCCATTCCCACATGTATGGTGTAATATATATACTTTAAACAACCTCATCTGGGATATTCTAGAAATCATCTACCCTCAAATGTTTCTACAAATCATCCAGGACAGTCGTGATGTTTTAATAAATTAGAAGAATCTGTGTCATCCAATACCCCTAATGATTCATAGACTTCCCTAAGACCAATAATGATCATGACTATATACCCCAGGAACTGGACTTAGCCATGAACCCATGCTAATGATGGCATTGATAATATTTTAGAGACGAATTCAAGACCCCCATCACTTCAAGAAAGGAATCGATGGGTATATTCATTCCAAATATAAAATATCCATACGTATTTTGACTATGATATAGAAAACAGTTTGGTGGATCTAACAAGGATGAGAAAACTAAATGAGGAACAATTTATTGGAAATGGAAAGAAATATTCTACGATTTATTTATGACAAACACAATATATTGATGCTTTATTCATAATCATTTTTTGGAGGGAATGTTATATGTTGTTCTGATAGATTTGAAATATCATGAAACTTATACATTAGATAATATTTGTCCAACCACCATAAGAAGAGATACTATCATGATAGGTTATTCACCTTCTACCTTATCATAAAAAATTAAACTACACGCTTGATTTCCTTACTACAAGACTTTAAACTGCACAACTGATGTCTTAACTACATGAAATTCAACTGAATGACTGGTGTCAACCAATAATACTTTAAACTGCATGGATGTTGTCCTTGAAACAAGATATTAAACTATATAAATTCATCCTAACTACAAGATTATAATATTTATTGCTATCATATATATAACGACCCATACTTTACATACATTTTTAATACTTCAAAATTGAAGCACACTTATTACAACATATGACAAAACCACAAAGGACCGTATAGGTATAGTGTCTTTAGAAACTGGGAAACATAAACAAATGGTTCATAAATCTTCTACAGTGTCTCCCATTTATTTCATCATATCTAGGGTCCCTTTTAGCATATTCTACTTAATATCCATCTTCCTGACCTGGGGAAAAGAAAACATAAAAGGGTTAGCTCAAATGCTCAGCAAGGGCAAATAAAGGAAATAAAAATCATATCATATCTTTTTGAAAATCAAAACCTGCAAAAGAGATCATAATATCTTAACATGGAATAAATCATAGAAGTGAAAATGAGATCCCCATAATCATAACATAAAACTTGAAACTTTGTGGCATGCACACATAATCATGGAAAATCATTTCTTGTTAGTCATGACTCATTGCCAAGACTATCTTAGTGGACAAAGTCCCTTTCTGAACCGAGTTCACTCCTCGTTTCAGTCCTGTATCACTGAACCGAAATAACCTTCCATTCCAGCCATGTCTATCTCATGAGATATAAAATCTTTACCCAATGCATTGGAGGGAGATATAGGTCCCACCCATCTTATAATGAATCCTTTCTTATGTGTGCCACATAATCATACATCATCGCATAACACATGTAACAAAAATGAGATTCTTGAAACATCATGACATCATAAATCAATTCATATAAGATAAAGGAATTCATAAAAAATATTTCCATCCCAACATAATCAAACCAATGTAATAATAGGGATAAAAACAGAACCCTTTTATTATCTTAGATGGAAAATAATTTTGATAAAATATTTGAACTTCATTCTTGAGGAAAATATCCTTTCTGCTTCAAAAATACTTTTCCTTTATTAACATGTCGTACAATTATAAAATAAAAGAAGTTGATTTAAAATAAACTTAAAAACATGTAAAGGAAACTTCTTGGAAATAATGCTTTAGAAATCCATTCATGCCGTATATGTTAAAAAAACATTCTTCTCGTACTTTTGTCGGAAAAGTCAAAAAGTACCTCGTACGAAAAACGACAAAGATTCCTTTCATTTCTTTTACTAAAAACTCACCAAAGGGTAAAAATGGATTTAAACAATTGTAGGTGGATAATATTACATATTGATGAAACATGGATGTGGATGATAAAATACACCCCAGTAATTACTTACGAATAAACAATCTCGGATAAAAATGAGATTGTGATATTTCCCTTACCTTAGGTCCGATTAGCTTTGTACGTGTCCGAAGCTCCTGTATAATGGTTTAAATAATGTTATTGACTTATTCCAGAATCATAAATATTTATATGATATCATATATGGTCATATTATTAGCTTCTTGTTAGTAATATTTCATTGTTACTTGTTACTCGGGTCTTTATAACTTTTTGTTCTTATGCGTGTTTTGTCGAATAAATTCTTATTCTTATCTTTAGGTTATAGATAATTCATTTACAGAATGGTATTAGTGTATTATATACCATATTCATTCATTCAATTCATTTATATAATCATTACAAAATGAAGATCATGTAGAACGAGTCGCATCACATCGTGGAGACGGTATTCCGTACGTACGCACGAGTGATGATATCATTCCTATGATCGTGGAATTGTATTGGAGTATATATATATTATTTCAGTATCAATATTACTTCATAATAATCATATTTAGTTACTCATTACACCATTATACCCATCCTTGTAAGGTGATGGTGGAAAATAGATTACACCACGGCGTGGAGACGGTATTCCGTACGTACGCACGCGCGGTGATTTCATTTTTCCGTAGGATGGATAGAAGGTGAATTAGGGTTGTTTCATATTTATAATAACATATCAGTATGTAATTAATACTGATGTTATTACTTTATCATGAAACAACTAAAGAATAAGAAGTTGAAGAAGAAAGAAATTGAAATGATCGGTAATGGATATTACCTCTTCTTTGGAACGTTTCTTTGAATCCTCCACTTAAGGAACTAAGATTGGTCTTTGGAGAAGACCAGGACCTCTAGGATTATTCTAGGGAAGTGTAGAGGAGAAAATGGCAGGGGTTGGCCGATCTTGAGTGCTCAATTTGGTGTGAGGAGGAGGGGGATGAGGTGCCCTTTTATAAGGGAGGAGAGGGGCACCTTAGGAATATCTCAAAATATTATTTTATATTAAAGTCAAAATCGGTTTATAATGGTTCCAAAGGGTCTTATTTCGAAGATAAAGTGGGGAAGGGTCGAAATCCTATCAACCAATAGGATTTAGACTAGTTTAGGTTATTATTTTAACCTTATCAATTAGATTTAACTCTAAGTTAAATAATTTAACTTTTACCGTGTCTTTTTGTTTTCTTTCACTATATGGTTAATACACTTACTATAACATGCCAAACGAACCCCAAATTGTTTATTATTAATATATATATCCTTATCTAAGTCATTTGGCCGAACCTTAGATTTTTAGGAATAAAATAACAATTAATAATATAATATTTTATTTAAAAACTATTTTGTGTCAATTTTGACACTATTTGATATATGATTTTTGTGAAAGTCATAACAGAATTATATGTTCAAACCAAGTTGATTAAATCAACAACAATATATCATAGTAACCTAGAAAATTAGTGTAATTCATAAAAAGTCTTAAATTACATTTATTTTGGTATTTATATTATCAATTTTGTCAATATTTCATTAATAAGATAATTACTGCATCATCTTTGTGTCATAAATAAATTAAATTATTTGATGTCTAAAAATTACAAATAAAATACCATCATGTAGGAAATCTTTTTAGCTTTCTAATGAATATTTACAATCGAATTTATCTTATGTATAACCCCATATTAAAAATGATTTACTTATTAATCTTTGATTTTAACTATTTTAACCCTTCTTTAAATAAATTAATAATAATTGTCCTAATCTAATCCAAGTGGGCCTAAATGGTCATATTTTATTCCTAAGTTTGTTTTTGGTCGAATTACACTTGTCCAATAGAATTAGGACATGTGTTAGGGTAATATTAATATCATATTTACCCTTAGTTACCCTATTTACTATTAACCGCGGTAAAAATAGTAAAAAGTTACTATTCACCAAAAAATTATTTTCATCTCATTGAACAACATTTTAGTCCTTGATATTAACCGTGTCTCTCGGATTTTTGAAATTCCATTCACAGAAGCGGTAAAATTACGTTTTATGCAAAATTCAGTTTTTAACCTACCACTTAGTGGTTTCACTATTCATCAAAAATTGAAAGTTTTCAGAAAAATACCAAAATTTCACCCTAGGCTAATTTCGATATTCTGAGTCCAAAAATGAAGTCCATTTTGAAAAAATAAAATTTATAAAATTTCAAAAAGTGGTTATTACTATTCATAACGGCTAGTTTTAATAGCATAATGTTGTTTAGTGAAACTCGGTATTGCGTACGACGCAAGCTATCGAGGAAGGTCGCGATTGCGTGTAAAGCAAGCCAAGCAAGTGTTGTGTAAAAAAAATTCCTTTGATGATTTATATAACATAAAAGTCTCGGGTGTTACATTCTACCCCCCTTAAAAAGAATTTCGGCCTCAAAATTCGTCACTTTGCAACAAACAAATGAGGATACTTCTCCCTCATCATATCCTCAAGCTCCCATGTAGCTTCTTCAAGTTGGTGGTTTCTCCATAAAACTTTCACCAAGCGAGTGGTCTTGTTTCGTAGGACTTTTTCGCTACGATCCAGAATCTCTATCGGCTGTTCTTCATAAGAAAGATCTTGCTCCAGCGGTACAACTTCTGAGCTGAGTACATGTGAAGGATCTGGTATGTACTTTCTCAGGAGAGATACATGGAACACATCGTGAACTTGAGAGAGATTCGGTGGAAGCGCCAATCGGTAAGCTACCTTCCAAACACGATCCAATATTTCGAAAGAACCGATATATCTAGGGCTCAACTTCCCCTTCTTTCCAAATCTCATAACCCTCTTCCAGGGAGATATTCGTAAGAACACTTTATCACCCACTTCAAACTCTAGGTCTTTTATTCGGTTGTCGGCATAGCTTTTCTGTCGACTCTGAGCTGCTCTTATGTGTTGTTGAATAGATCTGACCTTTTCTGCCATTTCATCAACGAGATCAGGTCCTAATAGCTTTCTTTCCCCAACTTCATCCCAGCAAGTTGGAGTCCTGCATTTCTTTCTATAGAGAGCTTCATAAGGAGCCATTTGAATACTGGAGTGAAAGCTATTATTATAAGAAAATTCCACCAAAGGTAGGTGTTGATCCCAACCTCCTTTGAAATCCATAGAGCAAGCTCTCAACATATCTTCTAGGGTTTGAATTGTTCTCTCAGACTGACCGTCTGTCTGGGGATGATAAGCAGTGCTGAAACTCAACTCTGTATCCAGAGTATGCTGAAGACTTCGCCAGAACTTCGAGGTAAATCTCGGATCTCGATCAGATATAATAGAAAGTGGTACTCCATGCAATCTTACCACTTCCTTTACATATATCCTGGCAAGCTGATCTAGAGAGAAATCCTCTCTAATAGGAATGAAGTGTGCATACTTTGTAAGACGATCAACTATGACCCAAATAGCATTATTGCCTTTGGATGTTTTAGGAAGTCCTGTGACAAAGTCCATAGTGATGTTTTCCCATTTCCATTCGGGTATGGGTAATGGTTGTAACATCCCCTTAGACTTCTGTCTCTCAGCTTTAACTTGTTGACAAACCAAGCATCGAGAGACAAATTCAGCAACATCTCTTTTCATGCCATCCCACCAGAAGTACTCTTTCAGGTCCCTATACATCTTCGTGCTTCCAGGATGAATAGAGAATGAAGAACTATGAGCCTCATCCAGCAGCTCCTTCTTTAATTCGGGGATGGGAGGAACACAAACCTGATTCCTGAACTTTATTATCCCATCACAATCAAGGTTGAATTCAGGAACATTTCTCACCTTCTTTTGTAACTCGACATCTTCTTTCTGTGCCTCTTTAATCTTCACATGTATAGATGGTTGAACATTCATTTGAGAAAGATAAGATTTTTCCCCTTCCATTATAATTCCAAGATCCATCCTTTGTAAATCCATAAATATTGGATCTTTTGTGATCCTCATCATGGATAAACTAGCATGGTCTTGTCGACTTAATGCATCTGCCACCTTGTTTGCTTTCCCAGGGTGGTAATGGATTGAGCAGTCATAATCCTTAATCAGCTCCAACCATCTTCTTTGGCGCATATTCAGCTCCTTTTGTGTGAAAATATACTTTAAACTTTTATGATCAGTATAAATATCACACCTTTCACCATAAAGGTAATGCCTCCAAATCTTTAATGCAAAGATTACCGCAGCCAACTCCAAATCATGTGTTGGGTAATTTTGCTCATGGATTTTCAACTGTCGTGAGGCATAAGCTATCACCATATCATTTTGCATAAGAACACACCCCAATCCCTTCTTGGATGCATCACTGTAGATCACAAACCTTTCTCCACTACAAGGCAGTGTGAGCACAGGTGCACTGGATAACCTTCTTTTCAACTCCTTGAAATTCTCTTCACATTCCTCTGTCCAGACAAACTTAACTCCTTTCCGAGTCAACTTGGTGAGTGGATTAGATAATCGTGAAAAATCTTTTACAAAACGTCGATAATATCCAGCCAAACCAAGAAAACATCGGATCTCAGTTACTGTTGTTGGTCTTGACCATCTTTCGATAACCTCTGTTTTTGCTGGATCCACAGATATCCCCTCTTTTGAGATTATATGACCCAAAAATGCAACTTTTTGAAGCCAAAATTCACACTTGGTAAATTTGGCATAAAGCTTCTCCTTTCTCAGGGTCTTCAATATAATTCTCAAGTGATCTTCATGCTCTTCCTTGCTCTTTGAATAGACAAGAATATCGTCTATAAAGACTACCACAAATTGATCAAGATAGTCTCTAAAGACACTATTCATTAGATCCATGAAGATAGCAGGGGCATTAGTAAGACCAAATGGCATCACTATAAATTCATAGTGTCCATACCTTGTACGGAAAGCCGTCTTTGGTATATCCTCCCTTTTGACCCTTAATTGATGATACCCTGAACGAAGATCAATCTTGGAAAAGTATTGAGCTCCACGTAGTTGGTCAAATAAGTCATCAATGCGTGGGAGAGGATATTTGTTCTTGATAGTGATCTTGTTAAGTTCTCGATAATCAATGTAGAGTCTCATTGATCCATCTTTCTTCTTAAGAAATAGAACAGGTGCTCCCCAAGGTGACGCACTAGGGCGTATGAATCCCTTATCAAGATTCTCTTGGAGTTGCTTCTTCAATTCCTGCAACTCAATTGTGGTCATTATATAAGGTGTCTTTGAAATAGGCAAAGCACCCGGTACAAGTTCTATTGAAAACTCAACTTCACGATTTGGTGGAAGACCCGGCAATTCCTCCGGAAAGACATCATCAAACTCCCGTACAATGGGCATATTCTTAATCGTGAGTTTCTCACCAACCATTTGAGATAAATAACCTTCATTTAGTGGAATCAATACCCATAATATGGAAGAAATTTCCACTGGAAGGTTATGTTCATCCTTGCATTGGTATACGATCGTAGATTGATCTGGAATATGAAATGTGACTTCCCTTCTTTGGCAATTGATATGATCTCCATGTAGAGAAAGCCAATCCATGCCAAGAATCACATCAAATTCCACTAAATGAAGGATCACAAGATTTGCAGGAAGCACTTTCCCACAAACTTCGATTGGAGAAGAATTATAAACTTTTGATGCGATTGAGGTGCCATTAGGTGTTGTCACGGCTAACTCAACATCTAATTGTTGAGGTAATACGGTGATACCCTTAGAAAAGTCTTCAGAAATAAAAGAGTGGGTGGATCCAGAATCAAATAAAACATTTGCTACGTTAGAGTGGATGGTAAGTGTACCTTTCACCACATCGTTATCGTACTCCACATCGCTGATAGAAATTGCATGTGACTTTCCTTTGTCTTTAGCCTTAAGATTTTGTTGACGTCGACCATCATCATCAACCCTTGGATTTGGGCATTGATTGGCATAATGCCCCATCTCCTTGCACTTGAAACATTGAAGTGTAGTAGGTTCATTCTGTGTATCCCTTCCTTTGTTTGCATCATTAGACATCTTCTTCCCATTATCACGGCATTCAAATGCCCGATGACCTTCCTTTCCACATTTAAAACATTTACTTGTCCCTTTAAGACAACTCCCTCCATGTTTCTTTCCACACATTGAGCATAATGGAAAGTTCATCTTCTTTTTAGTGTGCTCTTTAGAGTTTCCTTTGAATTCCATCTTCCTCTTCTTATCAAACCCATGTGACTGATGGGTTACTCCAATCTCCATCTCGACTTTGAGAGCACATCGAACGATTTCCTCGTAGCTATTGAAGTCCCTTATGGCTAACGCCCTTCGAAGACTTGGTTTTAAGCCACTAAAGAATCGATCGATCTTACTCTCAGGTTGGATAATAATACCAGAAGCGTACCTTGCAAGTCTTGTAAAATTTGCTTCATAGGTACCAACAGATTCATCATCCCTTTGCTTCAGTTCAAGAAACTCTTTCTCCATCTTTGTTCGGAGAATACGAGGGAAGTACTTATTGAAAAATAAGTTCTTGAACTCGTCCCATTCCATAGACTCAATTTCATCCCTTTGCCTCGTATTCTTAACAAGATTCCACCATTGATCCGCATCTCCTTCCAAACGGTACACTGCTAGGATGACTTTATCATGTTCAGAACATTGAAGAACTGAAAATATCTTTTCAGTAGTACTAATCCATTGTTCAGCAACTAATGGATCAGTAGACCCGCTGAAAGAAGGTGGACGCTGCCTCATGAAGGATTCAACAGAATGTTGCTCCCTCCTTTGCTCGTTTGGAAATCCTGCATGATTCATAGCTTGAGAAAGTTGTGTGAGCATGGCTACAAGATTTTTCATTCCAGCTCCCATATCGTTTGGTTGCTCAGGGGGACAATCATTGCATTGCCCATCGCATTCCGCATTAACACGGTTCCTTCGGGTTCCAGCCATTGACTAAAACCAAGAAGAATAGTGTGAGCAACACTAATTATAATAGGAAACCACATAATTCAAGAATAAAATTTTCATGCTTATGGTCTTATCCTAGGTTATTCATGGCCATTTCTAAAACACTAAGATTGTGTTCTATGCATAGACTTATCCTTAGGGTTCTTACTAAGGCTTTCACATCCTAGTTTCCAAAGGTTGACTATACCTTTCCTCTGATACCAACTATAACGACCCATACTTTACATACATTTTTAATACTTCAAAATTGAAGCACACTTATTACAACATATGAAAAAACCACAAAGGACCGTATAGGTATAGTGTCTTTAGAAACTGGGAAACATAAACAACTGGTTCATAAATCTTCTACAGTGTCTCCCATTTATTTCATCATATCTAGGGTCCCTTTTAGCATATTCTACTTAATATCCATCTTCCTGACCTGGGGAAAAGAAAACATAAAAGGGTGAGCTCAAATGCTCAGCAAGGGCAAATAAAGGAAATAAAAATCATATCATATCTTTTTGAAAATCAAAACCTGCAAAAGAGATCATAATATCTTAACATGGAATAAATCATAGAAGTGAAAATGAGATCCCCATAATCATAACATAAAACTTGAAACTTTGTGGCATTCACACATAATCATGGAAAATCCTTTCTTGTTAGTCATGACTCATTTCCAAGACTATCTTAGTGGACAAAGTCCCTTTCTGAACCGAGTTCACTCCTCGTTTCAGTCCTGTATCACTGAACCGAAATAACCTTCCGTTCCAGCCATGTCTATCTCATGAGATATAAAATCTTTACCCAATGCATTGGAGGGAGATATAGGTCCCACCCATCTTATAATGAATCCTTTCTTATGTGTGACACATAATCATACATCATCGCATAACACATGTAACAAAAATGAGATTCTTGAAACATCATGACATCATAAATCAATTCATATAAGATAAAGGAATTCATAAAAAATATTTCCATCCCAACATAATCAAACCAATGTAATAATAGGGATAAAAACACAACCCTTTTATTATCTTAGATGGAAAATAATTTTGATAAAATACTTGAACTTCATTCTTGAGGAAAATATCCTTTGTGCTTCAAAAATACTTTTCGTTTATTAACATGTCGTACAATTATAAAATAAAAGAAGTTGATTTAAAATAAACTTAAAAACATGTAAAGGAAACTTCTTCGAAATAATGCTTTAGAAATCCATTCATGCCGTATAAGTTAAAAAAACATTCTTCTCGTACTTTTGTCGGAAAAGTCAAAAAGTACCTCGTACGAAAAACGACAAAGATTCCTTTCATATCTTTTACTAAAAACTCACCAAAGGGTAAAAATGGATTTAAACAATTGTAGGTGGATAATATTACATATTGATGAAACATGGATGTGGATGATAAAATACACCCCAGAAATTACTTACGAATAAACAATCTCGGATAAAAATGAGATTGTGATATTTCCCTTACCTTAGGTCCGATTAGCTTTGTACGTGTCCGAAGCTCCTGTATAATGGTATAAATAATGTTATTGACTTATTCCAGAATCATACATATTTATATGATATCATATATGGTCATATTATTAGCTTCTTGTTAGTAATATTTCATTGTTACTTGTTACTCGGGTCTTTATAACTTTTTGTTCTTATGCGTGTTTTGTCGAATAAATTCTTATTCTTATCTTTAGGTTATAGATAATTCATTTCCAGAATGGTATTAGTGTATTATATACCATATTCATTCATTCAATTCATTTATATAATCATTACGAAATGAAGATCATGTAGAACGAGTCGCATCACATCGTGGAGACGGTATTCCGTACGTACGCACGAGTGATGATATCATTCATATGATCGTGGAATTGTATTGGAGTATATATATATTATTTCAGTATCAATATTACTTCATAATAATCATATTTAGTTACTCATTACACCATTATACCCATCCTTGTAAGGTGATGGTGGAAAATAGATTACACCACGGTGTGGAGACGGTATTCCGTACGTACGCACGCGCGGTGATTTCATTTTTCCGTAGGATGGATAGAAGGTGAATTAGGGTTGTTTCATATTTATAATAACATATCAGTATTTAAGTAATACTGATGTTATTACTTTATCATGAAACAAATAAATAATAAGAAGTTGAAGAAGAAAGAAATTGAAAAGATCGGTAATGGATATTACCTCTTCTTTGGAACGCTTCTTTGAATCCTCCACTTAAGGAACTAAGATTGGTCTTTGGAGAAGACCAGGACCTCTAGGATTATTCTAGGGAAGTGTAGAGGAGAAAATGGCAGGGTTTGGCCGAGCTTGAGTGCTCAATTTGGTGTGAGGAGGAGGGGGAGGAGGTGCCCTTTTATAAGGGAGGAGAGGGGCACCTTAGGAATATCTCAAAATATTATTTTATATTAAAGTAAAAATCGGTTTATAATGGTTCCAAAGGGTCTTATTTCGAAGATAAAGTGGGGAAGGGTCGAAAGCCTATCAACCAATAGGATTTAGACAAGTTTAGGTTATTATTTTAACCTTATCAATTAGATTTAACTCTAAGTTAAATAATTTAACTTTTACCGTGTCTTTTTGTTTTCTTTCACTATATGGTTAATACACTTACTATAACATGCCAAACGAACCCCAAATTGTTTATTATTAATATATATATCCTTATCTAAGTCATTTGGCCGAACCTTAGATTTTTAGGAATAAAATAACAAATAATAATATAATATTTGATTTAAAAACTATTTTGTGTCAATTTTGACACTATTTGATATATGATTTTTGTGAAAGTCATAACAGAATTATATGTTCTAACCAAGTTGATTAAATCAACAATAATATATCATAGTAACCTAGAAAATTAGTGGAATTCATAAAAAGTCTTAAATTACATTTATTTTGGTATTTATATTATCAATTTTGTCAATATTTCATTAATAAGATAATTACTGCATCATCTTTGTGTCATAAATAAATTAAATTATTTGATGTCTAAAAATTACAAATAAAATACCATAATGTAGGAAATCTTTTTAGCTTTCTAATGAATATTTAAAATCGAATTGATCTTATGTATAACCCCATATTAAAAATTATTTACTTATTAAACTTTGATTTTAACTATTTTAACCCTTCTTTAAATAAATTAATAATAATTGTCCTAATCTAATCCAAGTGGGCCTAAATGGTCATATTTTATTCCTAAGTTTGTTTTTGGTCGAATTACACTTGTCCAATAGAATTAGGACATGTGTTAGGGTAATATTAATATCATATTTACCCTTAGTTACCCTATTTACTATTAACCGCGGTAAAAATAGTAAAAAGTTACTATTCACCAAAAAATTATTTTCATCTCATTGAACCACATTTTAGTCCTTGATATTAACCGTGTCTCTCGGATTTTTGAAATTCCATTCACAGAAGCGGTAAAATTAAGTTTTATGCAAAATTCAGTTTTTAACCTACCACTTAGTGGTTTCACTATTCATCAAAAATTGAAAGTTTTCAGAAAAATACCAAAATTTCACCCTAGGCTAATTTCGATATTCTGAGTTAAAAAATGAAGTCCATTTTGAAAAAATAAAATTTATAAAATTTCAAAAAGTGGTTATTACTATTCATAACGGCTAGTTTTAATAGCATAATGTTGTTTAGTGAAACTCGGTATTGCGTACGACGCAAGCTATCGAGGAAGGTCGCGATTGCGTGTAAAGCAAGCCAAGCAAGTGTTGTGTAAAAAAAAATTACTTTGATGATTTATATAACATAAAAGTCTCGGGTGTTACAATATATACTGAAATACATTAATCTATATCATCATTTTCCTTGTCATAAGATGTTATACCGAATCTATGAATTTCCTTTCCACACAACATTAAATAAAATGAGTTTTCCAGAATGATGTACAACATAATTCTAATTATAATGAGATAAATAAGGGTTCCTATATTCTATATCCTATCCCAACCACCAATAATCACATATTTTAATGGAATTAAACTGAATGGATGATGCCATTCCCATATGACATTAAACTGTACATGTTTTCTAAAATAATATATTACTTGTTTCTCATCGTAATGAGATATATATGGACACTTGTATCCTATATCATGGTCCATGCACAAATATTCAGCCTTTACTGCATGATCATAAACTATATAGAACTAATCATAGTCACATGACAATAAACTATGTGACCTATTAATCAATAAGAGGCACCGCCAGTAGAAGGTGGAAATTGTAGTTTTCATAATCACCACTAATACAGTCCAATATTAATCCCATATATATTAAAAATCCCCAAACCCACTTAGTCACCTACTAAGGGGTTCCCCCAACAGGTCATCTCCCTATACACAAAGATCTCTGTGTGAGGGAAAACTAGTCAAAATATGGAATGATGTGGAATATTTAAAGAAGGATCATATCCCTGCTCACTATGAGAATGTCTGCAGTCATATTCATATTGCATGCAAGGGATTGGGTCACATCCCTATCATATTCTATGATGAAAATTTACATATTAAAATTGAAGAAAGAGTAATATAGTGGGAATATATACCCGCATCAATCAATATAATTTTTCAACATAACATGGAATCTGAGGGATTACAAGCATATATTTTTTTACTCACCTTATTGAATTGTCGGTGCATAATGAAAACAACATAGGATATTCATCAGTATATTCCTTTTATGATGTAGGTATAGGAGTATATTGCAATACCTATAACCATAAAATATCAACACTCTAATCATTATGAAAATAACTTTTCTCTAGTGTAAGAGAGTATTATTTCTCCCATCATTTTTTATTATTAGTATAACCTATTGATGGATGAGGATTATGATCATGCTCATATTCTTGTACTAACCAGGGATTAAAATGTTACAGAGGAATGTGGCTGAGGATGATATAATATCCCTATCACAAAGGTAAGGCAGAATATTACAATGTCTTATGATCATGTTCATATCACTATCCTGGCCAAGAGTCATTAAATTATAGAGTAATAAGACTCTTGATAGGAACATATTCATGCTGAAGAAGCCGAGTGGAACACTCCAATAGCCTAGGATTTCGTATAAATTCTCTTTATGTCCACAGATATCGATGTGATAATGGGACATGCCTTTGGATAAGTTCATAATCATAACAACAAATATACCTAGATTATTCCAGAACATCCTATAATCATTGAACATATTCCTTCATTCTCTAATGAAAGGATTCACCATCATCCTTGCAGTTTAATAAATAAGAAGGTTCATATCCATTCTCACAATCTGGAGGTCTCTTAACTTATTTTGATTGTAAATTCATAACCGTACTGGGCTCATATTCCCTCTCCAACTAGGGATCACCAATTTAGAGTGGAACACATATCATAGAGGGTGCATAATCATATTGAAAATTACCATCGTCATATTTCAATGCTCCAAAATCAGGTTTATATCCCCTTTTAGGATGAGGAACACCATTTTTGTGTGTATGAAACTTCAGGATATGCTTATATCCCTATCATAGAATCCCATTGGCATGATCCTACAGCTTATCACCATTGGGAACTTGTTCCCATTGCACTATATGGTATTAAATGAATTACAACATCCATCATAGAGAATTATTATAGCCCATAGCAACCCAAAATGGAAATATCGAATATTCAAAAAACAATAATGATTAGGGATCATAATCCTGATATGATAAATGAGAATTTTCCTATAATTTGTTCGAGACACATTCATAGCACAACAAGGTTCCTCCAAATCTTAAACCAAATATGATGGCAATAAATACAATGATATGCAACCATGTGGGAGGGTGAATATTGACTATAGGGACTCTAATATTTATATATGATGTGGTCAATCTCACCATTGTAATATCACCTATATGTATGGAAATCCTCCCCATCCCTACAATCCTTCATATAGAGAGGTTCTCAAATATATCAAACACATTTGTATAGAGAGGTGGTCAAAAATATCAAACACCATCATATGTATAGGTTCTCAAATGTATCCATCACTGTCACGTATAAGGATTCTAAAAATACTTGGTTTAAACAAATATAGCTACCCATAAAATATAAATAGTAACTCACCACGGTTTCCATGGGAACTAGAGAGGCATCCTTTGTAATCTTACCTTGGAAAAGATGTATAGATCAGATGATAATGTGACTGGTGTCGAGATACAGATAGTTCTAGTTAGTAATAGCATCCCAAACACGCCCAATCCCATTTCAATTTTAAATAATGAAAACAAAAATGGGTAAAAAAGTAAATCCAGTAATATGTTTTAACCAAATTATGTTAATTTTTTTGGAGTCAATCCTATTCACACGACATTGAAATTGATGAATTTAATTTTAAAAACATGACGTATAAATGTATGATTTATGTTTTACAAAATGAAATTAAACTGCATAGAGATAGTGTAAATCATATGTTGTTAAATTGTACAGATGCCATCTTAACCAGATGATGTTAAACTGTGTGTACATCGTCTAAACCACAAGATGTCATTAAAAAAAGGAGATCATTTTGAGTACATGATGGTAAACTATATGAGATTTTACTAGTCACAAAACATTAAATTGAAGGACATTTTACTAACATAATGACATAAAAAATTCATAGATTAATTTCTCATGGTATGATTTAAAACAAAACAAAACCACAACTTTCATTTTTTTATTCACATAGGGTGATCCATGTCCTTACAACGTGATGTTAATCTACATGGATAAATTTCAATTCCGCATGACATTAAAGTTAATGATCAATATACAAATACACACTACTAGATTCTTGATCCTAATGAAATATGTATTTATGCCTCAATATTATATCTTGGATCATCCCCCATATGATACTAAAAGTCTTTATCAAATCATGGTTGCCACTTAATGAAGAGACAAACCCTTTCCATTCCTTGTTTCTCACACTAATAATAGCTAATTTGAAATTATAATATTAATTAATGGATTTCCAATATGATAAATCCATGAATGAACATTATAGGTCCATCAAAGTCTTTAATTGTAGACTATAAAAGGTACACCATGATTCCATTCTAGATTATGATAAACTACAAGGTTGATATCTTCTATGGATGACATAAAATAACATGGTTCATAAAGAATAACATGTTTCTTGATTCCTCCCACCATAGTCTAAAAAGTGATGTCATAATATTCATCATTGGACCCAACTAAAACAATCAATGAAAACAACGACCACCTCTCTGTACCGGCCAAATCTATGAAGAGAGTGGTTCTCATTAAAGATGATCACGTGACATGATTCCTATCTTCATAGGATATGTAGTGATGCCTAAATTACAAACTTCAAAAGTAGACAAGATATATAAATATAAGAGTTAGCCACCCACACATTCCATATGGGTTTTACATAAACATGAAACTCCATTCAGAACTATGTATGGCTTGATTCCCACCACCATGTGATACATATTGACACTAAGAATTTCATTCATGGTCCTAACCACAATATTACCATTTCACATCAATGGACCCACATCCTCAACGCATGATGTTAAACTTCTCGGTCCATCAAAACTAAATGGGTTTTGATTATCATTTTCATGACATTTTTAGGGATGCATGGACATCCTCCATTATGCCAAACCACACAGTCTCACATCATTCACATTAGTTTATCATAGTCGTCACTTCATGTTATTAAACTAAATGGTATTTCCAAAATAATGTATTTCATCTTTCTTGGGATAAATATATAAATTTTGTGTTCTAGATCATTAATTATAGTACCAAATCTAATAACCAACAATGAATTCAACACAGCTATAGAGAAATAATTTCACATAAACACATTTTATGTACATGCAGACCCTATCTACATATGAATTTACTATTTATATAATATAATATAATTTTATACATCAATTCTACATCCATACTGAATTTTGTTAAACTAAAAATAAATTTTTTTGGTTTCATGACATTAAAAATGCACAATAAGTAAATATATACCATATGATGTTAAACTACAAGGTAATCATCATGGTCACATGACCATTAAATAGGACTAAAAATATATCTTTACCAAATTACAAACAACTGCAAGGAAAATTACATGGTAACATGAAATTTAAATTTCAAAATAAATAGGTCTCTACCTGATGACATTAAACTCGAAGGGAAATTCTCTTGTCAAATGATGTAAAACTACATAGAATAAAGTATTTTACCACTACATTATGATAAGTTATTTAGTATATCATTCAACATAATCCATTATCAATGGAATTCAAGGACCTTACCTCAGTCAACCAGAGAATGGGGTGTTTCTTCTATATTTTAAATAACTTTGACCTATAACCTACACTTCATGCCTCAATCATATCTGGGAACCGTAAACCATTTGTGGACCTTGTAATTGAATAGGGATATCTCAGTTCAGCTATGATATTAATTTATAATGGCTTATACCCACCTAATATATATATTTTTTCCTAGTATAATGCTATTTCACATCCTAGTGAGCATGACTGAACTATGGTGGGACTCAACACCTTAGTTTATTTTGGGTCATCCACAGTATGATTTTCCTATTTCATTCTCCATGACCCATGACCTATGACCTAGATTTGTGATCTAAAACACTATCATATCCTAATTAGAAGTATATTAGAGGAATCCTGTACATGGGTGTCCTAATTTAGATCTTGTGTAACATCCCCTGTGTGAGGTACATGTGTGTCATGACATCAAACTATCCACAATATTATTCTAGTTATGCGTCCATGAACTCTTACCTATGATTGTCTAAATTATTGGACATTTAAATACAATTTAAAAAAACAATTTTCTGGATGAAAACCTGTAAATGGATACATGAGTAAAATTCATGTCATTTCATGCTAAAGTATTCATCTCTATAGTTCGGTAAAAAAATTTAGTGATAATTAATAAGGCATTAAGGTCATAGAGACTGCTTTTTATCCATTGTAAAATCCATTATATGTTCTCTAGACCCCTAGTCCAATAAAATGATAGGTTATTATTTTTCACATATCATTATCATTATAAAATGTATTTTAGGAAATGGAATAAATTTTAGGGTGCTCAAACACTTCAAGAGTCTTACATTTTCATTATAAACACTTCTTTATTTAATGTTCTTTTAGTCTTCGAATGCTTTTAAATTTCCTTGGAATGGAAAATAAATCTATCTGCATGTACACAATATTGAAGTAAAATTTTGTAGTCCTAGTAACTAAAGATAACATTTACCAATGTATAAGTATTTATAATTATTATGAGACAAACATCACCATGGTAGAACCCATCACATCAGTCAGTTTTGGGTCATACAGGATTTTATTGTACCATATAATAAATCCTAAACTAAAATTTTTATAAAAATAATTTTAATTTTGATAACAAACAATTCAAGTGGATTACAAAACCTCAACGTTATGTCATCATTTCTTGTACACTTCTTCAACGAATGAATGCGATATTCCATTCCCAAACCTCTGATGGACTACAAGTCATGATTAAAAACCCCAATTCTATGGATTTATCTCTAAAGTCAGAAGAAATATTTTTCTAGAGTTCGGTAAAACTTCCATTATTTCTTTTATTCCATACCAAACATCTTTGGTAAGAAACTTTATTCTTCAGAAATCATTTATATCACATTAAAAGGAAAACATATCTTTTAGTGCAACCATGGTATTGATATGCAATGTCCTGGACCCATAAAATAGCTGTGTCATGGCATTGTGAGGAGGGATTTATAATCCTTGTGAGCCACATCGACATGGGATATGAGAGTAACATATTATAGTATTATGGGAAATACAAGATATTTCAGCCCCAATAGATTTTCATAGATCACATTTTTTAGTTATCACTTACATCACCCAAATTTGAGAAATATAGGTAGACCTATTATCCCTAGTATTTCACACTCATCCAATAATATATCCAATAACATTCCATGATCCTTGTAAAATTGTGGATATCTTATTATTTTGACCAACCTATGGATAAGTAAGTTATTTAACCTACTAAATAAAGGAATCTCCTCTTATAAGAATAGTACTATAATCCTCATGAACCATGGAAACAACATGGAAAAAATTGATCACCATAGTGTTTTTTAGTTATCCATGTCCTTCTTACCCTATATTCCCTACACTTCAATGATCTGATATAAAATAACCCAATCTTTAGAACTAAAAATAAATGAAAAAAAGTCATGAATCTACATCACACTAATGTTCTGAGATAGAACACCATGCACTACAACATGAAAAAGGACCAACCAAATGACCATAAAATAAAAAAACAAAGGTCCGAGCTAGAAGAAATTAAATTATTAAACATTAGAGGTCCAATATAGAAGACAATACAATACACTACAACACATGTATGAGATAAATGTATCAAAACTACTACATAGTGATAGTTTAGAATAAAATATTGTAAAATAGAAAAATATACGATGCTAACTAGATTTAAATCATGATAAGGAAATCTTTGACAATATTCAAGTCACCACTCACTTGACATAAAATTTGTGTTACCTAGTTAGTATTGATTATCTATTATATAGATTTGGAAAATTAAATGGCCATGTATTAAACCTGTAAGAATGAGAACTGAGATTTTACAAGTTCATAACCACTAAATCTTCCTTCACAAGAATCTTAAGAAAATTATATGTAATAAAATTAAAAAGATAAAAATATTGTGGTGCTCTCCATATGGCCTTTATTAAAATCTTGACGTTCTCTCAATTTACCCAATCTTAAAGAGAATTTTTATAATTAGAGAAGGATACGATGTCATAATTGTCCATGAAAATCATATGATTTGAATACTACTGTAGAAGTTGAATCAAAGTTGAATTTTAATTCATTTAGAATTCATGATCATTTCATTAATTGTAACCTATTGTATGTAAATAACTAAAATATAGGAAATTTGATATGTTTGGTATTACCTATAATGGATGGGTATCAGGTATGATTGATGAAATTTATCAACTAAATACTATATCTCTACAATATATTTCTTCACAGAAACTGATATTTCAACTAATTAGTATGATCTAGATAAATATATATGGAATTAATCATAGATATATTAATATATGATCCAATGTTCTTTATGAATGTGTTCAATCTTTATAGTAATATATTTACAAACTACATTCAGATTGATTCTTATTCTCATTGGAAACTTCATTGAATCTAGGTTCTACATGTTGGATCGATTCAAAAGTGCCATTCCACCCAATCCATGTTCCATTATGGAATTTTTTTCACACATTATTATCCTAGGGCTCATATACCATATGCCAATTACATTTCCTATCTCTTGTTTAGAGATCCATTTATGGTATGAAATCCCATATGGATGGCTCCTCAAATACCTCATTGACATACTATGGAAAACTCCTCTTAGGTTACATGTTATCATGGCTTGTCACATATTTATATATGTGAAAAAATGATCTATGTTGACCCTATAATCAGATTCATTCTGTTTTGAGTGAATATTATTGTTGTTGGGGGGGTATTTTTTTTAACCCATAAATACAAATTTCACAGATTTTCATTGATAATTTCAGATATTTAATCACCATTTTTAAATAAATAGATATCATTATTATGATTCATGATAAAGTAGAATCATCTTGAATATAATTAATTTTGAACCATATTTTTATTGAGAATATTCCACATCCTTTTCTCAATAAAATACACATACACTGGCCTTCGATGCCATGCCACAACCATATGTACATATTGGATGAAATCCATCCATGCCCAATGGGAAGTAGCTTGGTCCATCAAATGGAGAGATTGTAGCTCACACAAAAAGAGATAGGGCCCGTGTATTGGGCCCATGATTCACAAATCTGAGGCAACACTTAGTGTGTGTATAAATCCCACAAGGAATAAGCTAGGTAGATGTGATATAGGTGTAAAATCCATTGTAACTCATTACTGTCTTGATGAAGCATCAACCACTACATGGATATCAACTAGAAGGAGGAATAACAAAAGGTTCGATATGGTATGGGGCCAATCAAAGCATGATCGTCCAAACATACCAACCAGAAATCGTAGCTATCCTGTTTGATCTCATGTGTAATGGACTATAATTCATTTTATTTGGTTCTTTGAAAATTCAAATTATATCATCAAAGCATAATAATAAAATCTTCATCTTCCTGTTAGAATGGATCCATCCTATATTTATGGTTCTTCATAGAAAATGAATGAACCCCATGACCGCCACCTCAAAAAATTTACTAATATATAAGGATATAAGAGTCAAAGAACACAAGACAACATTATATCTTTTAATGAACAACATTTACCCCCCACAATAGACCCTACTTGTTGGAAAATCCATCGTATGAGAATACATTGATCAGGTATTTGAATAGAATAATCAAAATGAAGGAGTCATGAGAATTTTACAACCCCAACAACATCTGCCTAAACAAATATTTACATCCAAATTAAAACGAATTTATCAATTGGTTTCATGTGGCATTGTGGAAGGAAATCGAATCATCCCATGGTAATATAAAACCATAATTATATAAATAACATATTGTCCCATTATCATGTGATCTAGATCCCATGATACATTCACCACTCTTCTAGTCTGCATGACATCCACCCCATAAAAAGTGGAACCACCATCGTACCACCCTCACCTATAAAAAACAATCTCATCTAGATAAATTCATAAAATAAATAGAATAAAGATAATTAGAAAAGGTATGGGAAGAATAAAAATTGGGGTGTACTTCCGAGCATCACCAGATAACATCCTCAAGTCATCATATGATCATATTAGTATGATTTATTGAAGGTTAGGTGATAACATTATATACTGAGAATCATGCAATTCCTAGTTAATAGATGGAATTCATGCATTTGCATGACATCCCCAGTGTTATTACATCCTCTTCGTGTAGTTTCCTCTTCCACATGGAAGTCCATTGTGTGAACCCATACATTAATTCACATAACCACATGAAACACATTCATTTGGATATATAGATAAATTTTGCAATATAATATCAAGATACATAACATGATACCCTTCTATATAGATATTTCAAATCCCATATTTCATGCAATGCACACATAATACCTTTGACATAGTTTTCTTCGTTACAGAAACACCTTGTGGGTCCTTGGCCTGATTATAATGTCAATAATAAGACCCTTTTTTGAAGGAAAGAAAATATCATGAACAAAGGGCATTGATGAGAGAAAGAAAATATCTCCAACCTATTATCACATGGGATGACACTCCTGACATTATAAAATAACATATATTGATACAAATGTAAGCCCAATGTTCATGTGATCATTCTATGCGACCTCAAATAATAAATTGTGTGTACCCCTATTCTTTTGGTTCCATGAGAAGTTAAATATCATTATAACTATGTGTATCCATGGATGTGGCTACCTTGAAACGATACCTCCCCACGTAAACCCCTTCATGAAAGGTAGATAATGAGGAAGATAAAAAAATATGCAATGCACCCTATTCATATAGTGCACACCCTTTATAGTGTGTACTACCTCAATGAACTGACCCACTTATGGTTGATGAATACATTGCAATATCACCTTTGGGTTCATGAGAGTCACATGATATGGAACCTCAATATTGTTCCATATGTGTGGACTCTTCCAAAAGTGCATGGCCATGAAACCCATATTTGAGCCCTCACATTTATATTAAGACCCTAGGATATGTTGATGCAAAATGAACCCACTATCCATAAATTCTACATACATGTGTATGTTGACAATTAAATATAGGCCATTATCCCATTTGATGTGTGATTTTGACACTTAGAGAATCACAAGATAGTAAGAAAAAATGTGAGAACTTGTAGCTTGAGTATTTTTAGGAAACATTATTGAACGACTCTTCGGATGTCTTACAATGACCTTGGGAGATCAGGGATGTGTCATGTGGTTCAAAAGTTAATACATGGACAATGCAAGATGATCTCATGATAGCTAACTAGAATGTCACTAATGTCACATTGATGTATACTGATAGGAAAAGTTCAATAGTTGGAAGCTCCTTGACATGTCTTCATTATCACATGAAAATACTAGGAATGGTCATTCAAATTATCCAGTGAAAATTGGAATTGAACTCCATGATTATGAGATGATATATTAAGAAATTAATCTAAATCGTGTGAAAGACTCTTTGACATTTTAATATGATCTTGTTATTTCCAATTGGAATGGTTGAATTGTCATTTATTAGTTCAAAGAAAAGTCTTGTTGATCTTGAGATTACATTAATATATGACCACATAAATCATTCACAGTACCCTGGACATGTATGATTTGATTGCATTAAGAAATACATGTAAATTAAATAGACCATTAAAACACACTAGGACGTTCCTCCCTTATTATACTAATGGCCGAACATGTTAGGTAGAAAATCCAATTAGATCTATAAAGAAGTCAACACATGTCAGGAAGATCCATTTTGGGATGCATATATTGTCCCAGAAACACATTTGGACACATTCCATGTAGACCCCATCAATAAATCATTAGCCACATCATAATTTTATATGACACATTTCCATGATGAGACATGGTTACAAACTCATGCGACCCTACCAATATCATTTACTCGGATATATATTTTATGGTTACCACCACTGCATAATTTTCTAGATGATAAATTATGATTGTATCAATGGGAAGCCGTAGTGTGTAATCCTAGATTGCTAACATAATATTATATATCTCCAATAATAAATAAGCCTCAGTGTGTAAGACCTAACCAATATGTAATCCTTAGACTATAAGCCCCGAAAAATAGGGTAGCGTCAGAGTGAATTCTCTGGCTATTTTTAAAGCCTCAAAGTTAATTTTTTGACCAATATAGAAACTCATAGCGTAATATATGTCCAATACACATCCCTATAGTTTAATACCCATCAACTAGGGTAGCCTAAATGTGAAATTCATTACCAATTGGGGATCCCCATAGTATACTTCCCCACAAATAAGGTACCCTCAGTGTTTATGCCTTGATGAAAGGGCATCAATCCTAGTATAATCCCCTAATATACAAATAACAACATAGATAAAAATAATATATTTATGTGTGATTATACACCTTACCTTGTTTTCATGTAAGGGTATATACTTAACTATGAAAACATTGATTCCCGCCATAACCTCTATATATAGGACACCATCCTCAGGCCTGAGCTCCAATAAGAATCCAATTCTATTTAATTCCTACCATGCCTTTGACATTTCATCCATTAATAACCTACCATCCTCTGGTGTTGATAACTATAAATCATGCATAAGTGGATGAAAGGTGGACTCACATATAAGAATCATTTTATATTTAATTCTCGAAAGTGACATTGAGTACCTCATACCCATTAGCATGTTTTGGATGAACTGAACTATGAGATCTCTGATTCCCTCCATAATAGGGATATGAATGAAATCGTCTTACTACATGAGATCCATATAGTATCCTCTGTGATGGTTAATAATTCCCCTTAAATGGAATCATTAATATGTAATCCCTATACAGATATTCTCACATGCAATGTTTTAAATATACTATAATCTATTTTTTCTCACACTAAACATGGATCATATATGCGTAGAGATTAGTAATTATTGTACCAAAAGAATGTTGATATTTCCCCTATCGTAGGTCCACCATCCAGATATAAGCCCCATTAAACCTCATCTACACTCAAATGGATGTATTCCTAATGATTTAATCTTGGATAGTCTTATATATAAAAGTCTAAAATTGGTCATCTACTATCCTGTTTATCATGAAACTTATTTGCATCAAAAGAACTATATCGACTATGATTCCTATATTAAATAGTATATTATTGAATACTCATTAAGATCTGACCCTAATATCTATTTCATCACTCCATGATGTTAATTTACATGTCTAGGTCTAGTCTCATGACCATATATTATTCTGAATAAACTATGTGTGTTTGAGTTAATGTTTTTATAAGATATTTGAGATGCTGCATAGAGGTTAAATCCCATATCTGGGACACCATCTTCCCACATGTGCAATAATAACCTATAGAGTGCTAAAACATTACCATAACCCAATTCAAAATAACTAAATAAGTGATCGATATAGAATTCATGATATGTATGTGATTAATCTTACATATAAAATATATTAATAAATTCATTAAATAGGGGTAATCATGATCGTATTGGGTTTTGGTAAGTATTTCCCAATCATATCATAAATCTATAATAGAGACTTGTAGTATGAATCAATTCCCCCAGTATTTGTGATAAGAAAAACCTCCCATATTCTCAAACAATGTGAGTTTCTGAAAATCCTTCCAAGTGAAAGACCAAAAAGGCCACCATACTTGAAAATGTTGTTACATAACTTCTTAATTTTTTCTAAACTAATGGAAGTCGCTAGGGTAGATTAAAAAAATCAATAAACCCTATGTGGTAGATTGAGAAATGAATTAAACCACAGTCAATAAAGTAGTTCAGTGTAATCTAATCCATATCCTATTTCCCAACAAAATGATGTTATATTTTGATAGTCAGTTTTCCATTCATCTTACTAACAACCAAATGTTTCCTGAAATAGTGACACAATTTCTATATGGGAGATTGGTGGGTTGGAGAATTTTCATCATGATAATAAGAAAAAGGTTTATAAATGGATATTATCAGTGATTGATCATCTAACACATTAGATGAATGTTTCCATATTGTGATGTTTCATGGAATATGCGATGACAATTTTATCATTTGATAAAGCATCTCATCAGAATTTTGCATATGATATACATAAAATGATGAATAATTATTAGAAAACAATATTTTGTTATGATTATTCAATGATTATTCAGATATATATGGATAGATGCCCCAATTTATATGTTCATGTGTTACCCTTTTTGGGAATAAGGAGACATCTAGTAACCTTATGCTTCTGTTGGTATACTCTTACATCATTATAGAAAATTTCCTATTGGCTGATTGTTGTTGTTTTCATCAGATTTTTCTATAGTGTATAATTATTTCATATATCAATGGATGGTTTACCCTAAAAATATGAGGTTATTGAAACTTTTCTAACAAGATATATCTCTCTATAAAGAGGTTTGGTGGCCCATCTCTCACATTTCATAACATTAGTTTGAATAGGATTAGTTTTTGGTTTAATTTTTTATGACCTATTTGGGATAAAAATGTCACATATAGTTTTCAATAACATGAGCCTCTTAAAAAATGTTGTATTTGATGATCTACTTTAGATGTAACTCATTTTCGTAACCACAAAATATTGTTTTCCATTCATTTCATTTTTATTATGATTTAAAACAATATTGTTTTGTGTGGTGATTTTTTTCTACACATCATACTTATAGTGAATGTAACATATGGGAATGATATTATCATGAAAACTATATATCATATAATATTTTGAAACATTGACACCGTGCGGTCAAGATAAATCATGAATATTAATATGTGTTGCAAAGGATTTTTTTTTGTGTTTTTCTATTGGACAGAATGAAATCATATTTTTCATCAACAGATTGTTCTACTATAATAATATATTAATGATTTTACCTATAAATTTTTTAATTATTCATATGATTAAATGGAAAAAAATTGTGAAAGGGGGTGATTGAAAAATATTAATTTGATGATCTTTAATGTTTGAATATATAAATCATTTTTATGGTTGGATTACCAATGATGTATTGATTTAACAATGTGATTTTAGTTAATTTTTTTAATCTGGGAATTTTAAAACGAGTTGATATATACATTATTAGGATTATCATTGTAGGTATTATGTTAAATATATATTCAGGTAATATAGAGTACCAATATATGTATTTTATATTAATTCTAACAGATATTTACATTATATTATATAAAATATCTTTAGAATCATTTTCTACTAAACTAATTTTTAAAATAGTATTTCATCTTAAAATATAACTGATAGAGAGTGATAATAATTCATACATTTGAGAATATGATTTTATATTTCTCATTATATTACCATGTATCTTTGTATCATCATCATTATTATTTTAAATTTTCATATAATAAATATTTTCATTTTATTATAAAGGTTGAACCATTTAATGAATTATAATTATACTGGTTTTAAATTGCTACATGGTGGGATGAAGTAATTAAGAATTTTTTTTTGGATTATAAATTTTAGAAAAGATAGTTGTGAAGGTAACAATGATTCATTAAAATATGTGGGATTCTCGGAGTGGGAAATGACTTATGAATATAAATAAAGGAATGATCACCTATTCTAGTTAAGAGATCATGTTTTCATAAATCATCTTCTTGGAAAAGTGATATTTTTTAGATAGAAAATAATCCAACTCTTGACATGATTAATTTTACGTAAAATATTAATTTATAATAGACCCCATATGTTACAATGTATTCAATTTCATGTATACTCAATCTATTTCACATTAATATAGTGGAATTTATTTTATTACCTAATTCCAATATTTCATTGTTTGATGAACCTTTTATTGGTACACCTATTCTTGGTATTCCTCTTCTTTAACCAATAAATTTATTGGTTAGACTCTCATAGTAAAAAAATTATAAATTCCATTTAATGGAATCATAGAAACACCGCCACATTAAACTTTCACCATGTAATATTTTCAGATTTGTTCTGAAAATTCTGTAGAAATTGTAGGAATCAAATTCAAATTTCCAGTTAAAATCAATTTTTATTTCCTCAATAGGAATTCTCCATGAACATTAGAGACTTCAATATTCCATGATGTTTACATTAATTATTTCATCAATGATATCATCAAAATAACCTCAAAACATATCTATATTTTTAAATATATAAATGAAAACACTTCAACTCAAAATTTATAACTTATCAATGTTTTTTAATGTCCTCAAAATATATTAATGGTTTTTAATAATTTAGTATGATTAAAATTCAATCCAATTTTCCAAAACATGTAGAAAAATTATGTATCTGATATTATCCGTTTGATGTTATTTTTAGAGTATGTTCCCTGAAACACTCTTTTGTAGATTTAAAAAAATATCCACTACTTCATTTCCCAATTATCTACGATTTAGAATAATCCAACTATCTATATCATGTCATGTCCATTCATTGGATTCAAGAATGTTCATCTAATATAACAAGGTATTTTCTCCATCTTATGGACTCTTCATTTTTCCATCTCATTGGGTCACATTTCTCCTTCCTATTACTATCAATCTGATGATCACATAGAGGTCCATCAGGATGATTTTATATAAAATAACTCTGATTGGAAATGAATTTATATTATTGGTTTACTGAATAAAAATTAATTTTTCCCATCATACAAAATAACTACACACATCAGAGCTTCAACTTTTTACATTAATAACTCTAATATATTAGAAAATAAAACTTAATTAAAAAAATCATTTTATAATCATTTTATAAAACAAACATTTTATTTTTTTTAAATAAATAACATGATTATTGTGAACCTTCTATTAAGAATTTTTTAGAAACATTGTTGATTAAAATGTCATTATCTTATTTTGAGAGGAAATTAACTCAATTTTTTTGGATAACAAATTACTCACCTTTATCTAAATCTCCAAAATATCCACACAAATGATGTTGAAATTAAATCTTACAATAAAATATAATGAATTTATCTTCAATCTCCATCTTTTAATTTGATTAAAAAATTATAAATAAATAAAATTTCATTACACATAATCATTTCTCAAGGTGGTTGTCCAAAAAAACAAACAACTAAAATAATAACGTTTTTAAAAGTATTTAATCTCATTGATAAATAAAATTTAAATGTGATTATAATGATAATATCATTTTTAATATCCTCAAAATTTAATAGTGTAACTTCTAGAAAATTTACTCACACTCTATATGATATCACCATCATCAAGTTGAAAAAAATATAGATTATAGAGAGTAAACACATGTACCTTTTCTCCCCAGTTGACAATATAATCCATTGTGCCATGGGGTTACCAAAAATACATTCTAATGTTTGTTTTGGAGGATGAAAACGTCACTTCATCATCAATTCCTCAAATATTTCCCTTGAAATATAATGTGTGGAAACACCGTATATATTTATTGAAATATACCCATGAATGTGATTTAACTAGGAAATTTATCCGTCAGTAAATAATATTTGATTTCAATAAGATTTGATCTATAATGTTTAACAAGATTTTTAGAGTGATATATAGAACTATGATTATCAAAACTGTTCTTTATTATTTTTTCAAAATCCACCCATTAATCATAAAATGAAACATTAATTCTCATAATTTTCACACATGATTTGGTTGGAAAATCATAATATAAAGAAACTACACCAAATTAAAATGAAACTTTTTCTTAATATTCTCCTTGACACAACATTTTTAGGAGAGAAAAATTCCTTATAATGTGAATATTTTATATTTTCAATCTCTAGACCAATATGTATAAGTGTTTTGTTACTTGAATGCGGGTAAAACATGGTATGATTTATTATTAACAAATAAAACAGATTCAAAACTAAGGTAGATCTTCACTAATGGGATCTTAAACTCTCAACCATGAGGGTCACATGGATTGATTTGTAATAAGATTTAAATAATTATTAATAGTCTGGATTGGTGTTTATGTTTAATGTAATTATATAAAAGAGTATTTTGATGTCTTATTGTCCCGTGGTTACATATAAGTGTTGTTAATCATTATTGTTTCATGCACCGAATTCATTAAAAAGGTCATTTCATTGTTAGATTTTGGATACATCACACAAATTATTAGGCTCACTATGTTACATGGGTTAGGGAAAAACTACAACATTCCAAAGTTATCTACCATGAATTTTTACACTTTGGCACACTATTATATAAAATGGTTGCTAATGAAGGTGTTTTATATTTCAATGGTAGAAGAATGTGATGTTTTGCAATCACTAGATCCCTATACCCTTATACAGGTTCATTACCCTTACATAGGTACCTAGATAGCCTTATGCAATTGGATACCAGATGAACGAATTGGAAAATAGATGAAACCCTTATAAGATATAATATTATACCATTACACAAGGTATATAATTCACTTACACATGGAATTTTAGAATTACACAATTTTCCATATGTTTCATGAAACTCTGTGAAATGTTAATGATCATCATAACTAGATATATTAAAAAGGATCCCGACATGGAAAATATTCACATTTGATTTCATTTACATGCCTTATTGACATAATAAGTGAAGAAAATTTATCAAAATGTCTTAATATTTTTCCTCACATTGGTATCTACCAATCTCCAATGAATCCTCTCAATAATTTGGATATCTTAAATATTTGTCGTCATCAATGTTGTTGTAAAAAATACTACTTCCTTCATTGAAATCCACACAAATCAGGGTCATAATTATTATTAATAAATTTTGGCTATCATAAGCTGAATAAAATATTTATCAATAATATAAACATTAGTCCTTCAATATTACTATCACTCTATACTTTATATTTTACTAAAAATACAAAACATTAATTTTTTGACCTTATTCAATGAAAATAAGAAAATTTAACTATATATATCATATTTTTCTCCTCATTATAAAATGCACTCGATGAGGTATGTGGATGCATCTTATATTTTAATTATTAATGATATCTCTTCTCAATTATGAAATCATATTCTACCAATTATTATCAATGAAATACATAGTGAAATTAAAATGATTTTTTTCCTAAACTTCATTCATAAATTTATTTTTTCACTTTTCTTTCATCTCCAACTTATTTATGGATACATCCCCATCACATCATCTCCCACTTAATGTAGGCAATGTTTCTAAGAAATATCAACACACCCGTAGGGATATCGTATTCACCTAATGATTTACCCTATTTCAAACGAATATCATTCAGTGGAATTAACCACATATTGATTAGAAATATACTTTAAAATCCAATGATACAAAAACTAATATCCATTCATGTTACAATTTTTAAATCGATTCACTGTTTGAATATACCACTATTAAAATGAGATTAATATAAATCATCTAATCTTACATAGTTATGACTTTGTATAGGATACAATATTATTTATATATAACATCATGGTTTTCTTTTTTTACCAATGAATACTAACAAACACCCAAAATATCATTTGATTTTACTCTTTCAAAAGAACCTCAGGTGATATCAATCTCAACAAAAAAACAATTAGTACCTAAAATTAATATTATTGGTTTCTTGAAACCTAAATTATAGTGATGAAATTTATAAAAAATGAATAACCGGTCATAATACATGTCGCAAGAGTTGTTTTAATTTAAAATATGAAATCATTTGAACCATAGGCCTTCCAGTTATTTATTTTTGTTAAGACCTTTTATAATTATTAATATTATTTTTTATTCTTGAAAACTGTCCCAATCACAATGTGTCTTGAAATAGCATTTATGTCAATTTTTGGTTTATAAAATGGTGAACAAACATGTGGAAAAAAAATTCCAATGTAGATGATTTTGAATATTTTAAAAACATAAAAGGATAAAAACCACCAATCCACATGTTAAAACACAAATATATGAATATTAAATCAATTTTTTATAGATAGTTCTATTTTCAAATAATTTTCATTCGTTTTGAGGCTTTAATCAAATATATAACCTGATACTATTTTTTAACAATATCTAGGCATTACTTCTATGTAGTTATAACATGTATATTCTCAAAAAATCATACAATTATCAATCCCATTTCTATTAACCAAGATTTTCATTTAGTTCCATTTTATTTTGATTTCATATAATATAAGCTCTTCTAATTTTAAATCACAATAATACAATGGAACATATCCCCTAATATTCTACACCTCATCACAAAAGGATTTAAATTTCATTATTTTGGGGAATGGGTGTCTTGATTTTACTCAAGATGAGGAATAACTATATTCAAGGTGATCCATTTAATCGTCTTCTATTAATCATATACCGTTTTTATGATTTCCACAAAATAATTAAAGAAAATATTAAAGTACCTAATCATCACTTGTAGACATGAAATTCATCCTCTTTTCAAATGATATCCATTTAATTTTACTAAATTCAAACTTCTTTTCATGGATAAATATATTGTAATCCTTACTTGGATTTATATATTTCAAAATGTGGAATTGCTCACTGAACAATAATTAGTTTCTTTGGTTGAATCACTAGTAGATATCACCTGATCATTTATTATCCTTTATATATTCCACATTAATCCATTTAATTCTATTGTAGAACAACTTTTTATAACATATTCCTTGATTTTTAATAGTACCATCATGGAGTACCACTTTTTTGGTGGATACAACTTCATATTCTCCTCAAAATTCTTCACACCCTGAAAAAATTATTATTTTCCCATAAATATTTCTCATCATTTCCCCTATGAGTTATTTTGTGAGTGTGTAGATAAATTTAAATTATACACAATTTATTTATTCTATTTATCATCCCCCCTAATGAATAATCATAGTTATCAGCTTAATATACCATGTTTCAGGAAAAAGAATTATGTATGTCATAGAAGAAGAGTGTCAATGTATGTATTCATTACCTTACTATAAATTTAAAAAAAATTAAATACTAATATATATGAATGTGGTTATAATAGATTAAACATTTAATATAAGAATCATACCTCATTATCTATCTCCTTGATTCTAATATTTGATGTTCTATAGTTCTTATAATAGTATTAGTCTTCTTTGTATTGAAACATCTAGCTATGACATCCCAAAAATATTCCACAACAATCATACTTTAGCTCGTTCATATTGCATGGAAATAAATGTCTATAATATGAATGGAACAAAACATAACATCTATATTTCATATCAGGATTACTATTCAATATTAAATTAGTTTACATAACCTTCATAACATTGTTCATCTTCTTGGGTGATGTGTTCATCCTATACTCAAGGTATCCAATTTCATATTCCTTATAATGTAATTTAGAATAAGATACTTAGATATTTTTTTATCATGCATAACTTATTTTATCCTTTTTAAAGGAATCATTTTGATTGGATTGAGTCTATCCATGAAATTCTAAACAAGATCTATTTTCATTAAAATAAATTTTAAAATCTCATCAATTATATCAACTTTCTACTCTATCTTTCTTACAATATTCTATATGTTGATATTAAAGTCTAATTATATTCTTCTCAATTATATATTTTCCAAAAATATAATCATCTACCATAGAATAATAAACTTAATAGATGAGTCTCATTTTTTTATTTGTCATTACATGATAATTCATTGGAATAGAAACATGATTTTTCCCATTTCATAGATATAGTTATATCACTATTTAATCATGAAGGGTGATCCTAAAATTTCACAAACCTTTTCTAGTTGAGGTTATAATCAAAATAATCATGGTCAAATTATACGTTTGATGGAGAAAAAAACATCGTAGATGATTTCTTCTTACTCTTCTTCTTCTTTATTTTTTTTTTCAAAAGACACTCCTCACATAACCATTATTATACTACAAAATACTATATCAATTTCATCCAATTGAATTTATAGGAAATTGAATGATTACTATTTTAGTTTATTTATTCCATTATATCATACTTTAATTTATATTATATCAAATCTAATATTTTCCATTTTGATTTTTTTGATCCCACGATAACGTACTTTATCCTAAATATAACAATTTTATATTACACCAATTTTCAAGAGAATGGATTAGAATATTCTAGAAACTATCGAAACACAATTTCACACATATTAAAATTCATTCCATTTAGCAATGGATTAATGGATATGTATAAATCATTTCCTGAAAATATTTAAAGTAAAATATATAAAAATACCAAAAACATTACCAATGACATTGCTACAATATATTAGAAATAAGAAAAAGAATTAAATTATGATTTCAATATAAGGAATCTAAATCAATATAAACATTAACAATGAATATTAAAAAACATAAACCATAAATTTCTCACTTTTCAAAAAGAATATTTACTTCTCATCTTATAGGCTCAGTAGGATTTCCATTTAATCTGATCAATATTGTGTTTTTTTAGATAACTTTTATAGTTCATACATAATGCTAAAATAGACATCAGTATTTTTATGTTTTAACGTCTCTATACATTTTCAAAATATAACTAATAAACATTGTTTAATTATATAAAATTAATATAAAATTAAATAATTAGTAAGCTTTAGTCAAGTAAACATTAATTCCCGGGCATAATTCCTTACAAGGTTTACGGACCACTCACTAGTTCCCAAGGATCATTCCATCAATTTTCCCTTATTCATCTCACTGACAATGAAATAATATCCTTCGTAGACTTTATACATATGTATGTACCTTTCCCATTATAACTATCTTATAATGCATAATTCATGCACAATATATGTTATGTGTATGATCTATTGTAATTCCACATTAGAATCTACGAATACCATGGAAGCTCCATTTTATTTTTTGAATATATCGACAAAAAAGTTTTTTTATGTTTTAAGTACTTCAATAATACAAATACAGTCACATTAGAATGATCTTATTAAATTTCAAGGCTTCAATAATTTATCCTCGCCTCTAAAAACAAATAAATATAGATCCTCAATAAGCTCTGTAAAATGAAATCTGATGGAAAATATATCCTCATTTTTTTTTCTTCTTAGAGAAATATCATGTTAAACATATCTTCATATCATACACATTCATCACCAATGGTAATTTAACTATATTTTATGAAACATAAATGGATATTAAATTTATAAGGAATGTCATTTGGTAAATAAAAGTATATTTAAAAATGATATAACAACTCAATAATATCATTGTATTATTATAATTTATTTTCATATATATAAATATAAAATGTATTATACACATAGAAACATGATCATGGAATTAAAAATATAATAATTTATGACCCATGATGATTAAGAAATCTACCTCATATGGTTAACCAATTATTTTTTAATAAGAGCACAATGTCATACATTTAACTATAGATAGGTATTCCAATAAATTATACTCATGTATTTATTATTAGATACTATATAATATCAATTTTTTCTACATTGAAAAATTCTCTAAATCCAAATGATATCATAAAAGAATTTTCAATATTCTTCAGGAAATTGTTTATACATAAAAAAGGTTCAGAATTGTGAAAACTCCCACTCACCTGTGATTCCTAAACAATATATTGAAGGTGAAATGTGTATACTCATAAATCATTTCTTAATCTGTTTACTCTATGAAACAAAATATACTCCTATATCCACAAACTATATTGTATGAAATGTATGTGCAGTGTGTGAAATATCCCTACATCTCAACACCACAGAGAATTCACTGTAAAATATTCTTCTACAATGTATAATGATTCACATAGGATTTTTTATGGTGTAATTGACAACAATATTGTGTTACAGTGTTAAAAACACAAGGGTACCACATTACCATAATTTGGGTAATGATTTTATTAACATTACAATGTTAAAAAGATTAATCGATTGGTTTTAAATTATTTCCATATGTTAAAATGTAATTCATTATATTTAATATGTTAATGATGATTACAATATCTTAATGGCGAATGATTAGTTTTTCAGAAAGTATTTTCTAGTTATCATGGTTTTCCCAATTCATTTTCCTGACTACAATCATTATTTTATTACTTCAGATAACATTATTTTCATAAATAAAATTGAAATGATTTTTATTTCATAAGTAATATATTTTTTTTTTAATTTTTATTTTGTAAAAATTAAAATTTTTGAATGGGTTTTCATGAATTTGATAGGTATTAACAATTTTCATTTCATTTAGATTAGTTAATAGTTTTTATCTAATTCCATTTTCTCAAATGATTTCCATATATCATTTAAATGTATATTTATTATAAAAATTCTAATTGTTAAATGTTATGGATGAATAAATTGTTTTGAAATAATATATAATTGTAAACAAAAGAATTTTTTTAAATGTACATTGAATATAATTTTAAGCCTTTTAATATAATGAAATTATTAATTATTTAAAACTATATACTAAAAATATCTTATAAATATAACGAACCGAACCCCTTGTAAAAAATCTGGTAATTGTGGGTATTTTATGATATAAGGTGTATATACATACCTCCCTAATCAATTATGATTATTTATCTTCAAGTAGTTGAATACATGGATCATTAAAGAAGTGATTAATATGATGTAGAAATGCATAAAAACACTTTAAATAAGGAAATATAAAAAACATAATGCAAACTCGAAATCCATATCTTGAATATATACATGGAAACACAATATGGTCATATAAAGAATTAAAAAGTTTGTAGATACAAAATTTTATTCTTTATAAAAAATTTCACATTAACTACATGTTGTATGGAAATTTTGAATATATTAAAAGTATAATGATATATTTATTACATAATATATAATATATATTAATGGATTATATTTTTTTCAAGGAACAAGACTTATCATATTTCTTCTTTTACCCCCTCAAATATATGTGTCCAAATAAACAGTTTTTATTCATCCACACAATATCCCTATTTTGTGGAAATATACTTATAATAAAAGTACGTGGATTTAATATATAAAATATTTTTATTATATATTTTTATGATTTTTTTTAGTAAATGTAGATTATGGATCTAATGGAATAAAAAAATATTTTTTCCCTTATTTTTCTATATTGATATATGCACACAAACTTCTGTAGAACCCCGGGTAAAAAAAGTAATTAAATTTCAATAACATAATGGAAATGAAAAGCTGAGTCTATCTTGTATTTACAACAAAAATATGCCCAACTATAATTATATTGAATACTCATTTTATATTTAATTACAAGAAACAATGAAAATTTTATGGCGGACAATGCCTTCAACATAGAACATTAATCTTAAACGACCCATGAAATACCATTATAATATAACTATAAAATTTTAGGATATAAATTATATTTCCTATATTATGAAATATATATATACATATATATAAATTACATAATTAATATATATTAATGATTTTTTTTCAAATAATCATTCAATCTTCAGTAATGTAATTTTATTCCTTAAAAATAAATTCTAAAAATATTTTTTTTATTTTATTGAAAAATTTTATAATTAGTTTTTTGTGATATTTAGTAACATTACATGATAAAATTATATTCATTTTTCATGTTATAAAATTAAAATTTACATTGGATTATATTTTTGTACATTCCATAAAATAGTTAGTTTTAGTGAATAGTTGAAATTAGTGATTCATGTAATCGTATTTTCATTTCATAAAATTATGCTATTTAAAAGAGATAACATGTTTTGAATATTTTTTCAAGTAAAATATGAATTATTTATATTTTTTTAATTCACTTAAATAAATTTTGATAAACAATATATTTGGTTTTAGTTATTATTAGTTTTTTTGTTTAAGAATAAGAATTTCTAAAAACTATTGTTAAAAGCATAATGTTTCTACATTATAATTAATTAAAACAATACCAAATTAGGAATGTTTTAAATAAAATTTAAATTAAATTGCATAAAAATTAAATTTTGTTTCATAAAACTATTTTTATTAGTCATAAAATAAATACAGAATCAAAATTTAAAAAAAACAATTTTTTTTTAAAAACCCACTATCATGCCCCATTTATGAGATTTACATAAAAATAAATATTTTCACATATATTAATTTAGTTATTAAAAATGGATTAAAACATTAGAGTATTTAAAATTTACAATATCTAATATTGTGAAAATAAATTTCAACCAAAAATGAATAATAAATGTAGATTAAATTAATTATCATTGTTACGGTAAAAATGTGGTTTCTATGGAGTTTACATAGAATGGTAAGACAAAAATTACAAAAAATATAACTTATGTTTTATGAAACTAATTTATTTGTATCTTTTACATTAAATATTCTGAAATATTGATATTTTTTGTTCCTTTCTTTCAATATGACCCATATAATAAGTTACGTAAAGAGAGAAAAAAATACATTTTTCATAAATTTAATATTTATAAAATCCTAGGATAGGGGAAATGAATCATATGTTCGGTTATATATTTCTTTTTTCAGTAATAACTGTTTTTTTAAGTTATTTTTTTTAATTTTTTTGAGATGAAAAAATTACATTAAGTTCTTATGAAACTCCAATAAAGAAATTATTTATTTAATAATAAAATAATAATTTTTTTAAAAATATATTAATAATGAATTAAATTGAAATAAATATTACATTAAATATTATATTTAAAATTATATATATGTTTATGTTTTTTTTTAATTCATCTTTTAAATTTCCATAATTTTCTTTGTATTTTGACTAATTAAATTAAATTAATAATGAAAAAATGGAAATTAATTTTATTTTAAAATACATGGTATTTAATTAAATGATTTAGCATCACTAAGAATCTTATTTTATTCTTTTTCATTCATTATTAATAATAAATATCAAATATGGTCTATTATAGGGCTAATTTTTTTATCTTATTGATAGACTATCCATTAAATAGTAAACATTCACGTAACATTGTTATGGTTAAAGTGGTTCTTTTTTATGTTATATTATATTATGTTAAAATAAAAATTCATAAAAAATAGTATTTTTATTTATTAAATTATATAAAATTTATATAATCTATTGGTTTGAGTTATATAATACAGGTTACATTAATTTAGTCTTCATGTTTAAATTAAGTGCGATATTTTACTAGTAATCATACTAAAAAATCAAATAGGTAAAATTATGGATACCTTGAAGATAAGGAGTGAAATTTTTAAAACATGTTTCTAATTTAGTGTTTTAGGTGTGGCTCAAACATATAATCACTCCACTGCTTTAATAACTATATTCTCTGAAATTGGAGGTAATACTGGCCTCCAAAAAATGAATACATGTGAGTATTTACGTGAATTACACTCCACATGACCAATAAAATGTAACTCGATCGACTCAAATATTCAATCATCCAAATACATTTGGTTCATCCAAACCATAATAAAATCAATCTCTATATTATATACCCTCATCCTATAAGCCTTATTTTAGGCTTAAATCTTTCTTTTTTTGGCTTTAGTGAAAATCTAATTTAGATACCTGAAGAAGAGGTAATGTTTTCCAACGTGTGTTTATTTAACCTCCCTTTCCACATTATTCAGTTAGTATTATACCAGGAATATATAAATCCATAGTTAAATTAAATAATAATGGATGTCATTAAAATAATTTTATGATCTAAAATAACAAACACATCAATCAAATGGGTCACTGAATCATCATTCATGTCTATGGTTGGCTTACGCCTCGCAAAATGATGTCATTCATTTTCCCACAACCACTTGTCATGGATGGGCATGATGATTGATATGATATTTTTATTTAATATTTATATCATAATTTTATCTTAGGATTTATTTTATAATATATATAATTTTATGTTTAAATTCATAAGGGATACGACAACGTCACCCATTCGTACCGTAGACTACCGCCTCGTGAAACGATGCTATTCATTTTTCACTAACACATTATATAAAGGTTATAAGAGTAAATATAATAATTTAATTTTATATAAATGATATATTTATGATATTAATGACATATTTATAATTATATAAAAATAAAATTTCATTTTTTACGTTTTCTGGGAATGGAAGAAATGTTAACGTCTTTTGTGGATGTGTGGACTACTGCCTCCTTATTGTGATAAAATAATTTTTTTACCACCACAACATGAAAATTATATGCATAATTATATAAAATTAAATAAAATATAATTTTTATAATATTACAATGATGTACATGTAAAATATTAGTTATCGTCTTTCTATAATAGTAATTGATAAAATATAAATGTTACTAATCCATATGAAAGTTATAGAGTATCCATTTTCAAAATGTTAGTTAATTTTCCATAACCATATTTATTGATTGGTTTAAATGTTATAATTTATATATAAATATGATAAATATATCATTATTTCTATTTGTTAGATATTTAAATAATGACCAAATTGACCATAAGAAACCAACCTATGATATTTTCGACACATAGGCTGAATATGGTAAGAACATTTGAATTAAACATAATTAATTATATAATTATATATAATATTTTAATAAGTTAAATTAATATAATTAAAAAATATAAAATGTTTTTCATGAAATCTATAATCTATTTTATTTTTATTTATCATTATAATAAATATATGTGTGATGAATCCGACTCTAGGTAAGTGTTTTTCTCGTATCGCTTTTATTACTCTGAGATATAGGATATATTCATCAATTTTTTTTATCATGGTATGTATTTTATGACCATTAATTGTTTTAATAATTCAAATTATTAAATTTTTGTTAATTTAAAAATCAATTTTATGTTATATCTTGTACTGGGATTTAATTTTTAATATTACCAAAACTATAAGGTACTTTGCCTCAATTTCCATTCATTGAAGAATGTTTTGATTTTATAAACCATTATACTTTTATATGTTTTATATACTTCTCCATGACAATTTTATATCTCTAATTTATCTATTCTCATGATATGTTATTCTTTTTTTAATTTTTATTTTTTTCATATTGAATAACATTCTTGTTTTTTCCATATGATAAGGGACTTCTATTTTTAAAAAATCATCTTTTAAATTTTTACATCAATCCTATCATGTTACATTTCAATGTTTTTAAAATTAATGTATTATCTTTAGAAATTGGGAAGAAGTATTACCAACTTAATTTTATTTCACATTCACATTATTTGAATGATTTATGAGAAGTTTATTTTTTTACATGTTTTATATTGATTGTTTTGAAATATGAAAAATTAAACTTTCTATATGACAACATTCACTTTTACAGCACCATTAGATTTATAATATTCCCAAAATGTTTTCATGATTTTTATTTTTTCTTAAATGAAAAAACAGTTAAAATTTTTGGGGTTTTTGCTACTGAAATTTATTTTTCGAAGAAAATAATGTTTTGGTATCAAAAATGGTTTTAAAAAGAAAAGTGTAAATCCCTATGATGCTGTTTTTTATATGTTTTTACAATTGTCATTAAATGGCTTTTATAGTCAAATTGAGTTATCAATAATATGGAGCAAAACAATTTTATGTAATTGGTGAGAGCAACACAACTTATAATATATTTTTATCCCTGTTATAGCTCTTGAGGGAATCAAATATATCATATATAAATGTTTCATTACCATTATAGATAAAAAAAATAATGGTGATCTCAAACTAGATTATATTAATGATTAAGACACCTTATATCTCAAAGGTGACTTCCATTACATATCCCCTATTTAAAATGAAATTATTATATTTGAAATCAGCTATATTGTCATTCCAATTGATAATTTTTTCAACGGCTTTTTAAAATTGTATTCTTCATGTAATAAAATCTACTATTAATAAAATTAAAATCTATTTCCATGGTTTATATAAGAAAAACATTTTTTTTCATATGATAATGTTTTATTTGTCTCTCTCAAATAACATTGATGTATCAGTAAATTTTTTATGGGTTATATATTTTTATTAAACTAATATTTTCCCCTATATTTATATAAATTAATGATATTTTGTACTAATCATATATTTTTGATAGGTTCTTTGAATGGAATAAGTATGGGTATGGAAATTGATTAAGTCAAGATAAATGTTATGGATACTTCCCATGAATGGAAATCATGATTTTGTAAATGGTTTCTCTTATGAGTAAAATAGATACTAAATAGAATATTCCATATTTTAATTCATTGTATTATATGTGTAACTTATGGAATAATTAACTAAAATTAGAATTCAATAATGATCCTAGAAATTATAAGAATTTAGTATTTAACTAAAGATAAATATAATTTAATATTTATGGATTGTTATTTCGAGTTGGTATCTAATGGATGTTTATAATATCATTGGAGATAAGGATGTATTATTGTGTATTGTTTCACAAGATTTATGGATACCATCATAGGTCTATAATATTGTAGTTTATCATGAGATAAATTTCTATAGAAACCCCATTTTATGGGTTAAACTATATTTTTGGGTTTTTATTATTATTTTGGAATAAATTTTTTTATTGAGGATTTTATACCACCTAGGATAAACATGATGTGTTATTCAAGAGGATTTATTTGTCCTTTTTATATAAAAAATTTTCAACCCAATGTTTTGGATACAACTCTTCGAATTCAACATGTATGTGGAGATTAAACCCATAATTGAATGGAAATAAGGATATAGAAGCTACCAATAGCCTACATATTTTCATGGTTTGTGTGAAATTTTATATGTAATGACTATGATTCATAATGTAAAATATAAATGTTTATTTGGGTAATATGAATTAATTTACCTTAGAAGAGTATATATTCAACTAATTCTAATATTTTTTTTGTGACATAATCATTAAATTATATAATGATTTAATGTAGTTGTCAGTTATAGGGTGAATTGGTGTGATATATGGGTATTAATGTTGAATTTTGGAGATTACTACATGACACTTTTTCTTATATTATCTTAATAGTTTCTCATAATTTATGATATTTAATGTGAAAATTGTGGAGGAATATTTTTTATGATTTTAGGGATTATTTTTTCATTTAATAGTATGTTTTAGTTATACATGAAATAATGAATATCATGAATAAACACAGTTTATCAAAAAGAATGAAACTTTTCTGGAAAATGATTAAAGGATGAAATTCTACCCATCATGTAAGTATATTTATATATTATCATATACAAAATGGTAATAGAATTACTGAGCTCTAGTAAGAGGATATTGAAACAAAAATATTATCCTAGTACATTCAATTCTCATGAAACTGCAGAATTTTTGATCATCATATATTTTTGGTTTTGAGGACAAGAACATTAATTATTCTTATTCGTGTGATCAATGGTCTCAATAAGTAATCATAATTATTTAAAAAATTTCCATTTCAACATATTTATTCCTATATAGAAAACATGTTATGTGTTGTTATATATTTCAAACAAACATATTCATCAATATTATTAAGGATTTGTTTTACTACCCCTATTTAGAGTCTGTGTTTACAAAAAAAGTAGTTCCAAATGTAAATCCTCTTATTAATAAGATAATATATAAATTTAAAAGAAAAAATTTATTAATGGGTTAGGATTACATTACAAACCATGATTTTAAATGTAGAAAATTATATTCAATAGAGTATATAAAATGAAACACTATGTTTAGTTGGCATTACTAGAAACACTATGTTCAGATTATATACAACACAACACTCAGTAAATCTTTCATGATGATCTACCCTAATTTTTATGGTCAATAGAGTATTCAACACACAACACAAAAATGTAAATGAGACATGTTATATATTACCATTATAACCAAGCATATATATTTGTGTAAATGAGTTATATTAAATAATATATGAAATATATAAACATAAATGTATATATGAGTATAAATTTCTTAATTAATATAAAATTTTAAGATACAATTACTAAAAAATAAATCAATATCTTCGAATTTATTTTCCCTAATAAAATTATTTCATTAAAAAAGAGTTTTACTTATCTTAGTAAAAAAATATTTTAATAATTTATTTAAAATTCTAGAAAATTAATTTGAATAAATTAATTTCATTTTTAATAAGAATATCAAAACATCCTTTGTTGATATTTTTGGACATTTCAAACAATATTTATTTTTCAGTGAATATGAAAATGATTTTAGAAAAAAGAATTATATATATATAAATTAAATATTAATAAATCCCAATTTTTAATTAATATTATTTCATGTATCCAATGTAATATTTATTTATTATAAATTATTTAAATAAACATTCAATTAAATTTATACTGTTATTTATTATTAGAATATTATTTAATTTAAAAATATATTCTTATAAAAACTATAGTAAAATGCATAGTATTCTACAATTTAGATTAATTAAAATCATATATAACGTTGAATGTTTTTAAATTAAAATTTTTAAATATATATCAGTATATAATAAATTAGTTTCCATAAATTATAATCATTAATTATAGTGTTACCATATAATCAATTTTTTCAACAAAAAAAAATTTAATAAAAAAATTGCTGTCTTGATGCATCTGTTTGATTATTATTAAATTAAAAATTTCCACTTTAATAAATTTTATTTTGAAAAAATTAATTCCAATTTTTGAATCATAAAACTTTATAAATTATAATATGATCATAATTTTTTTTGACAAAAATGAATAGTGAATGAGGAAAAAATTAATTTCTATAGTAACGTTAAAAATGAGTTTACTATGGGGTTAAACTAGATTTTTTATAGGGAAACTAAAATAAAGAATTATATTGGTTTTACTTCTGAAATTTATCACAATCATGTCAATGAATGAATAATAAATATTGATATTCCATTGCTCTTTAATTTGAATATGACTTATATATAAATTTATAAAAAAATTAAAAATAAATTTTACCAAATTTTAATATTTATAAAGCCTTATGGTAGGGGAAGACATGCTTCTAGAATTATACATCCTTTTAAAAATATAAATTTGTTGTTTATACATGATAATATTTTTTATAATTTTAAAATGAAGTAATTAATTTAATTTCTTCATAAACACAAACATATAAATTATTCATTAACAATAATATAAAATAAATAATACTAAAAATAATAAAAGTGAAGTTAATTTAATGAATTATTGTGTAACATTACTAGAGTTCCTTCAAATAACTATGGAAACAGAGAAAGGGTTTCAATGTATAGTTTTTTACTCTATAGGACATGTTTTATATGGTGCACAATAATTTCATTTATATAGTGTATTCAATGACCATTGACATTAAATTATGAGAATATCTTCCATCTTTATATATCAAAATTTCAATTATAGGATCTTCCTCTACTGTTATTTTTATTAAAACCATATAAATTCTGTAACTACACCATAAACTCAATTTCCAACTCATTTTATTATAGTCATTCATAGAAGAATATATTATTCATCAATTAATTTATTCAACCATATAAATATATTAATTTTTTTTCATTTTTTCTACGAGTTAGTTATATATCATATTTTATAACAAAATTTTCTGATAAAAAATCTATAATATTGGTAAGAATGAATCACATTCAAACAAATAAATATCATATCCCATATAAAAAAATTCACTTCTCACTAGTGTTCTCATATCCTATTTCGAAGGATAATATGGATTTTTTCTAATGAATCGCATAACTCTCATTACCAATTTTAAAATATTAAATGTAATACAATTTTTATGAGGTCCGTTTCCAATAAATATGGTTTCTAAACATTTTACATGGACTTCCATTTGTTAAAAAAGTAATTTATCCTAAAACATAGATTAATTTTTAGAAACTTTATTATTTTCTAAGTATAATTTATTTAATTATAATAGTAAAAAGTAAATGTTTTTAATATTTTAATTTATTTTATTTTATAAATAAGGTTCGATTGTGACTTATAGAATTGGGTTTTTATGATGTGGTTAAAAATTCATTTTAAATACACTTTTTTCAGTTTTCATTCATGTATAATCATATTTTCAATAAATATATAAATTTATATTAATATTTCCATTCATGTTTTCATGGGATCCATAATAAATTAAATTTATTATGGTTTTATAATATATTTATTTTAAAATTCCTTCAAAACATCAATGACATTTCATATAAGTACATATGTTTTTTAATAAATCATAAAAAGTGTTTTAAGATAAGTAATTATATATTTATACATTCCATTCTTCATTCGAGTATATTTTCTTGAATATTTACATCCCCCTTATTTATTTATATGTATTTTTAATGTTCCATTAAATCAAAGAAATTATCAACCATTTTCTCTTTCATTCTAACTCATTGAAATTTTATAAAAATAATTTATATTATAAATTATTATCATTTAGAATTCCCATTTTTAATTAATTTTTTTGATGTCTATTCACCTATAATTCATTAATTAATTGGTTTGGGAAATTAATTTCATAATCTTGTACCATTTATTATTATATTGTAAATTCAATATGCTATATTTTCTTGATTGAATATTATTTACCTTGAATGATACTATATATGATTGGATACTGTTTTATTTTCCATAGTTACATCATCCTATGATAATTACATGAATTAAAAACTATTTTATTATTTGATTCTTTTTAATAATGATTTGAAACCCATTTTATTTCCATGGATTATTTATGAAATTAGTGTGATATTTTATATAATGATCATATGTGAATGGTTAATATTCATGTAATGGTTGGTATGTATAATACACTCTAATATATTATTTAAATCATTAAATCTTAGGATATAAGAGGTAAATTATTAGTGAAACTCAATCAAACATTCAAAACATGCGATTGATGTGTGTTGTGCAAAGGGAAACTGGTGGGTGAGTCCTGGTCCACTATGTGAAACATGGTTTGATACATATTCCATTATGGTAGTATTTATATTCAAATTTATGTTCCATAATAAGAAGGTATTACCCATTTCCATGATATGTGGTATTTTATTATTATTTTTAATAATGTTCCTAAAATCATTTCTATGAAATTTTGGTTATACTTTTTTCGTTTCCTCATCATACCCATGTACTACTGTTGATGTTGGATTTTTATCAATTATGATACCCTTAATGAGCCTTTGATCTCCCCAATTATTTATGTGTCATCTTCCCCCATGTTATAAAGAAATGTAATATTTGATATTTGACTAAAACGATATTATAAGTGACTATTTTTATTTAATATGATGAGACATTTCAATTGTTTATGTAATTGATTATATTGGTTGGAAAAATATAACCTGGTTCTAAAATCCATGAGTATTTAATCATAATGTTTTAACAGTTTTTTTCTAAATCTATAATCCTAAAATGTGTTTGGAATTATTATAAATGAAATATATGATTTATTCCGTGTCATTTGGATAGTCACATCTTCAGTCCGTTATAATTAGTATCATTGAAGTGTTTAGATAAAATTAGTGTTATGGATGTTATATTTTAAAGATCATTATGTTGATAGAAATGTCGTCAATGATTTTATATTTTATTTATTATTTTAATTTCAAATAAATCATTAACAATTTAGGTCATTTAAGGTAATATTGTATATTTTAGGAAATATTATAAGATTAAAAATTTAAAACATATAAGTATGTCTTTAAATAACGATTTTATATATATTATAATATAAAAAAGTATTGACATGGTATATATTATGTGTTTTTCCAATAAATAGATACTATTTTTTTATATTGGAATGTGGAATTGTTTTTGGAGAAGATGCACATAGTGGTAATCAACCTACGAAATGTCGATTCAGTATTGATAAATCTCTAATCTAGTTCATGATCAGTGGGGATAAGGAAACATACATAACAAAACTCTATTGGGGAATTTTCATTTTTTATCAGATTATCTATATGTACAATTATGATTTATTTTTTTCCTAAATACAAAAAGGGATTATACTAATAAATACAAGGGAATGTCACATAAAATAAATATATGTTGAATTAAAAGTATTAATTGATTCAATTAAGCATTCAATGGATAATGTTTATTTGGATTGAGTTTTCATATTCATGTGATCATTTAAACTAATATTATTAATAATCATTTTAGGTTTTAGTGGTAGGATGAAACAATATAACCAAAATTAATAAAACAATTTTATTTATCCAAAAAACCACATTGTCTTTTAACCGAATAAGGGATCTTACCAAAATTGTTCATAGTTTTTTCATATCATGTCCGGATGATAAAAACGTGAGTTTAATTGTATTATATCAGGTTTCGAGGTTTCTATATTTATAAATATTAAATCTCAATATAGTGTTATTTTAAATAGATATTGATGTTTATCAGTGATATAATGGAAGATTCTAAAATTCATGATGATAATGGGAAAATTATAATTTTTTTCATCAATAGTTTTTCAATAATGGTATATTATCATATATTAAATATTATCTATATTAATTAAGAGGGATTTTATCAAAATGTTATATTATTATGGGATAACTATATGAGTTAACATGATTAATTTGTTGCTAACTATATGGTTTAATATATACATGATGTTGAGGTAAAAAAGTATATACTTATTTTGATAATATTTATTAACACTATATTGATATCCATGAGATTGATTATTGATATAATGAAAACGTGATCCATGATATTTATGGTCACTTTTATTACATTTTTAGGATAATAGTATATATAGATAACTATGTTACACTATGATGTAGTGGTTGATGAAAATAGTTAAATTTTTATGGAATATGTGATTGCAATATTGTTTAATATAATGCATATTAAAATGGTCTTAGGAAATGTGTTTGATTGATAATATAATAGTAGGGTACATAGATATCGATGTACATGATTTGAAGAATAATAATTGTATTTTTTAATATTTAGAGACAATGTATATGCTATGATAGTATGGTGGATGTTATATTACAATTATACTAAAATATATATAAATTTTAATATTACCCTCGATGACTTTTATTGATGAGTAATTATCAAAATTCTTATGATTTAATTTATCTAAGGGGGTAGAATGTTAGGACTTGAGATTTTGAGTCCAAAAACTGAATACTATATTCAACAGATCGTGTAACAAGAAACAAGAAACTATTGAAACAACATAATAAAACAAACTGAAATTATTGAAATTAAAAATGACTATTTTACTAGTAGATAATTATAATATAATAAATTAAAATAATTAAACATATTTATTTTTCATTAAAATTTTACGAAAATGATGCCTTTCAAATTACTCGTTATAAAAGAGTATAGTATATTAACACAAAATAAAATAAAATTTATAACCTTTAAAATTTTATAATATTGGTATATAATTATATTTTTATGCAATAATTCAATATTAAAATGTTTAGAAATACATATGAAATAAAATTAAGGACACTTGATGTTTAATAAATAGTATTTTAAAAAAATTCATAAATTTTTATTTTTATTTGAATTTTTATATCTGTAACTATGATAATTTTAATTTTATAAAAATAACTCAAATTATTAATTTATAAATTAAAAAATAAAATATGATCCATTTTATGGTTTTCTCGAAAAATATTTCTTATAAATGAATAGTTGAATGTAGAGTTTTTAAAAATAACATGAAATTTATTATTTTTTAGTATACATGATAATGGAAATTCATGAAACATTACTAAAAAAATAAATTTTTTTTAGTTTTATTTCTATAATTTTTTTTATGATTTACAACCCCATATATTAAATTTCAGTAGTTATGTTTTATTTATGAAATTGTTTTTTTTTAAAATAAATCAATATTTTTTATTGAAAAATAAATTTTAACAACAATTAAATGTTTAATGAGAGATTTTTTTTAAAATGTGGTATCATTATTTACCAATTATAAATCATGTTCCATGTTATTTTTTGGCATATAGAAACTAACATTGCTAAAAACATGCTCCCATAGTGAATACCAAAATGATAAAGATCAATAACCTGGTAGAACAATAGCCTAACATGTAAAAAACATGTCATTATGTTAGTTTACGAATCTCATATAAACACTATAACTTCAACAATATATTATTTCTCAATTTTTAAGAAATATTCATTGATATTTACATACCTTTAGATAAATTATTTTGGAATTTAAAAATAGTCATCCCTATTTATTATAAATATAGTTATCATATCTTCAAATACCCAAAAAATACACTTAGTTCACACATAAATATATAAAAACAACTTTTAAGAATTACTAGAAACATTCTATAGGTTATTTTCATCTCCAAATATCATCCTTTAGTGGTGTAACCCCCTTTCAAAATGAGATAATTCATGAAGTGATATTAAAACTTAGAGTCACTCCATTATATTTTTCTATTTCATTATGTTCCATTATTAATCCAAAATTTTTAAAAATCATTATTAATTTGATAAAATCAATATAATTATTATACATCTATGTTATTTAAATATTTTATTATAATCATTATCCACTTTTTCCTAATCAATTATGAAAATTAAAACCATCCTTCATGAAATTTGATGACTACCACCTACAAGACACAATGTGTTTTTCTTTTCTTCACAATAGGATTACGATGTTCAAAATATTAAATTCTGTATATAATAACAATATTTACGATATTTTTTACCTTTTAAAATGATTAATAATTTTACTCATTTGCCATATTCTATTGAAATTTAAATAATCACCTAACAATATGTGTAGACTAAAACCACCATAGGATGACAAATTTTGGTTGTCCATTTAATAACCATAGTACATGGGAGGTCATGTGAATGGTTGTACTAGAGAAATATGATTTTAATTAAATTAATAAATATAAATAGTCACAAATTGGATAATATATTAAAAATATGATCAATAATAAACCACGTTAAATTTAAACTTCCAAAAGAGAAATCTAAGAGAAAAATAAATTTCATTATATTATGTAATAAGTTGTTATAGGTTATCATATTTCTCTAATTAATTTAATTGTTATATATCTGAGTAATAATTAATAATAAATATCACTATCGTTCTCATTAAATTTTGTTATATCTTATACACATCATAATAAATCATTAATTATGTTATGTTTATGTTTTGATTAGTTTAACAACATGTATAAAAATGATATGAAATTAAAATCATAGATTAATATGGGAATTTAATTTCACATAATAGGTGTTAAAAATATGTAAATTTTAATATATTTTGATTCATTATAGAAATATTTAATTTACTATCTATAAAATCACTGACGGTTCATTATGAATAATCAAAACACTCTCATCAAAAAATTCATCAATAAAGTTCATTAAAGTTTAAAAAGATACTTAAATCATGAAATTATAAATATTTACAAGGAATTTATTATTTTAGATTTATAATATGATAAAGAAGACCTTTTGGGAAATAAATAGGAACAAAACCAATTTTATGAAACTAGTTTTAAATGATCATGATTACTCACAGATGATATTGAAAATTTATAATAACTATAAAAAATGATTATAAAAGTTTATTTATAAAAATAAGGGTCTATAAATTTATATTAAGATTCTGATGTTTGTTATACATGTTCTTATATTGAATTCAACTAAATTGATAAACATGTAAACGGTTTCCTTGACTCATTTTTAACATGATAAGACTTGATTAATATTGGGTACAATATTTTATTTTATAAAATTAATTCACCATCCACATAAATTCCAATTACATTATTTTTTAATAGCAATTTCATGATCTTCTTCTTATTATCCTTTTATTGTTATTTTTCTAATGTATTATTTTTTCATCAATACAATTTTTGATACATTAGGTAATACTATTTCATATTTGAATTTAATTATCAAGAATTAATTAATCCCAATATTCCCCATAATTTTATATATATTACATTATTATATATGGAAATTCCATTCCATTACCAATAACCATAAATTATATTAAATACATTCAAAAACAATTTTGTAACATTAATTATACTAACTCCTATTTTTAGCCAAAAAGAATTTATTATTAGCACATAATTTTCATGACTATATATTCTTCTATATTCATGGGAAATCTTATATGTATTATTTTATTTTATTTATAAATATCTACAAACAATTTAAAAAATTAATATATAATCCTAATTTTATGATTTTGGTTTTCAAAAAAGAGTATTTCATAATATTTAATATGTTTTTTATCTGTACAATGTAAAATATTTTATATTACACACCTATATTATTATTATTAGATTTATTCCTATTTAAGAATCCATTATTGATTATTATTTTTAAAATTTAAAATTTTAATGTTCTTTAAATTGATTAATATTACAATTAACATTTTAGTTTGACCCAAATCATTTTCATTTTATTATTATGTTAAAAATGATTTATATAAATGATTTTTATATTTTATTCAATGTGAAAACATATTTTAACATACTATATAAATATATATTAATTTTTTCCTCTATAATACAATAATCTATAATATATATTAATTTTATCAATATTTATTAAAATTTATTTCAAATTATTTCAAAATATCTAGGGAATTTTATAATTAAAATGTTTTTTTAAAATAATCATAACATGTGTTTTTATTTAATTAAATGTCCTTTGATACAACACATTATTTTTTTAATAATATTATTTAAATATTACTATCCTCATTCTTTCTTGACATGGTATTTGAATGCTCTTTTTTATCATGTAAATAATAAACTGTTTCCATTGCATTTCATAATCCATAATGGTTTATAAATAATGTTTCTTACAATTTTTACCTATATGAGTAATATATTTTTGATTAAATAGATTGGTTGGTGGGAATATAGATTTCCTAAATGAATTATTTAGGGATACTATTATCTTAAGGTTATTTCATTTTCATATATGGTTTCATACCAAATGCTATATAGTTTTATTGAATCTTGATTAAATATAACATTACTATATTTAATTTTATAGTCATTTAAATTCCATGGGTATATCGTGTTATGTTATTTGATATAATTATGTAATTTTTTACATAGGATATTCCATATGAAAATTATAAGATACCAACATTCCATCCCTGGGTTCTTCATTATAAGATTATAATTTATTTAATGTATAGTTCATGTGTTTTTTTAAATCATTATGTGATTGGTGGTCCCTATTTATCACTCCACTACATTTGGTAATCCTAGATAGATCGTTTAAAATAATGAAATCAATAGTGATTCATGCTCCGTAATAGAAAATATGTGAGTTAGTCTTGATCCATGAAGGGAAATAGGTGAGTGAATCATGATACAATATGGGAAATAGGATGTAATAACTAATCCACTATGTTAATATTTTTGTCGTTATGGATATTCATCTTTTAAAAATCATTCTGTATTTATATGATTTGAGAAGATTTCATGAATTATCAATATCTTATTTCATGATTTATTATCTATTAATTTCCTGGTATAAAATTATTATATAACCTAGTAATATATGTATTCTCATAATGTGGTGATATTCAATCATTGATTTTTATTTTTTATATTTACCATTATAGAGCATTTGTTCCCTCCAATATAATATGTTTTTCTACCCATGTTATGAATAAATGTAATACATTAGTCATTTCTAAAATTATATCTTATGTGTATAATTAGAGGGAGATTATTAAAACATGTTATTTATAATTCATTTGATTATATTCTTTGAAAAAATTAAATATTATTTCAATTCTTTTGTTTTTTAAATGTTTTTCCAAATTCACATGATCTATAATACTAAAAGGTATAGTAAGTGTATTGAAATGTTATGTTTGTTTTATCAGCTAATTTTGAAAGTCACGTATATGTTAAAATATTATATGGATCCTCTGAAACTAAACTACAACAGGCTTAATTAACTTTACATGGATATGTAGGATGCAATGATCATAGTCCCAATCCCTACTCAACAATACATACCACATTACTAGATGTTATAGATTAAATAATTCATAGGTATAAAACATTAACGCATGACATAAACATCCAATGATTAAAATTTATGAGAACCCCATATGCATATATTTTTCTCACAAATTAGTGGTTTTTATCAATAATACACCGAACATGTGTATAATGTTTAGATATAATAATATATTATACAAAAATATCTACAAAATATTTGTGATTCCAAAAATAGGTAACATTCGTTTATCAACCATATTCATGTCCTATCATATAAAAACAAATTAATATCATCACTTACCCTAGTGATTGGTTGGATTTAAACAACTGTAATGTTGGATAGTAACATTAGAATTAAATTAAAATAATTGACTCATGAGAGAAACAATTAGTATAAATTTTTGAACTAGGTGGAATATCATTTACATGTGGTGTACATATATTTACCATGACGTTTTACATGGAATATTGTTCTGATTAGTTTTTATATGTTTTTATTACATTATAATTACAATTCGATATGAATGAAACATTTAGTTAACATAAAATAAGGAATTATATTTCCCAATGAGGATATTGTTGTCCTCATGGTAACTCATGGTTCTTTAAGTCAACACTCAATTAAACCCCATTTCCTCTAAGCAGCTTGCCTTCTTCAATGATATCTAATACGGTTTTCACTATGGTGCCACAGAGTTGGGAGATAGACATGCCACTTCTCTATATTTTTATCCCCCTTTCCTCCCTCCCCAATTTCCAATAATTTTGTACCTTTCAATATTTATACTCTTTCTCTTATTTTTTAATTTTCTTCTTACATCATCAGTCCCACTCATCCCATTATTTTGACATATACAAAAAATAAAAAAGTCATGTTCTCTTCCACTTCCCTTTACTCCTATTAGTTAAATTTTTAACCCATTATCATATAATATTATGTATTTTTCAAAGAGAGTTGTGAAATTTATATTGAATTTCATTGGTTTGTTAGGTTCTCATCCTACATGACGTGTCACTCCCTTTTATGGATTTCTTCTTGGAAGTTTTTATACTTTAGATAAATTTCTTATGTGATATTCACATGGTTGTGGATTCAATTATCATGGTTGGAGCCCTATGGAGATTGTTATATTTTTGAGACAATATGACAATTCACTATTTCTATTTCTTCTAGTTCCCTCGTTGATCTCCAAGTCGGTCAATAGTAGTGGTTCCACAGATACTTTAGGACATGAGTTTGGCCAAATGATGGGGTTCCATGAGGTACGTACAATTATAGATTCAATATGATATATAGTGGTCCTCATTTGATTTTTTGTGAGTGTAATTAATATGGTGGTTATAATTTCAAGGTGCTTTCTGATTTCTCTTTTGAAGACATTTTTGGTTCTCTTTATCTTCAAAAAATGAATCATTAATTAGTAGAATCTAAAACGAATGTGGGGGTATTTTTTCAACATATTTTTGTGGCTATTTATCCTTCAGTATTATCTGTAAAGAACATTTTATATTTTTTTGGTATTTTTTTCTGGTTATGGTGGCAATGGTATGTGTTTTTCATTATGGTGTTAGGACTTCTTGACCGCTATCAATGGAGCTGAAAACAACATTAAGAGGATTCATTTTTATGATTTTAGACATTGATTATGTGGATTGAAGTGATGATATAATATATATGTCAATAAGAAGATGTAGATGATGTGTGGATATAACATGTCTCTCCTCATTGTAGGGGTCCTGAGTCATATGTCATAAATTTTGGTCATATCAATTACATGAACATAAAATAAAATTCATTTTGTTTTTTTGTTTGTTTATAATATTTTAATTTATCTAATGAATAATTCGTGATGATGAATTATGTGTTTTTATCATGTTTTTAATCCATATATAACAATAAAAATGGTTATTATGAAAATTTATGAAAATTAATTTTTCGAACTTCATCAATGATATGTGTTCTATTTAATGCTATTATTATACCTTCATAATTTAATAATCCCATCAAATGAGATTCCATTTTCATTATTGATGAATCTGAAGGTCTACTGACAGAAAAAATAAACAATGGCTATTTTCGGTGGTAGTGGCCCCCATTACTATATCGAATATTTGTTTAAAATAATCCATGTATGGAGAAATTTTAATATCCTCTATCATAGGGTGGAGGAGGAGGACATACACAAAATCTAAATGAAAAGTCATCATCTTCTTACCGGATATCCTAAAGACCCATTGTTTCCCCCCCTTCAATTATCATCGTCAGCAATCATAAAACAATTGAGCAAATGTCATCACACATTTTTTTCTAGATCGATTAACCACGATAGAGGGATAAAATTTTCCAACAAAAATCTATAGTATAGGTCCATTTCATCGCTTTAGGTTATACCATAATCGATGATACCTATCAATATATCACTATATTATCACAATGATGATGTTAAGATACCATAATAACTATGAATTATATTAAATTAAGGAAAGAAGTGATTACTGTATTAACTATACCGTAATTACTATTAGAAAATAAAACTACTATAGAATACCTTTCCATTATTTTTATATCCTATATTTATCATTTATTATAGATTCTATTTGGTCTCAACCATAAACATATCATTGTCTTCAGTTTTCGAACATAATTACATTATTTAACATTGATCATATTTTAAAGTTTATATTTTTAGATAATTATTCTAGAACTCGTACAAAAAATACAATGAAATTCAATGTGGGACCTTTCAATTAGTATCAATTTTTACCATAATATAATACTATTATAATAAAACATTCTTTGTTTTCAAATAAAATCTCATCAATATTCAACATGAAATATTGCATTCCATTAAATATCCTTAAACCCTTTGTAAAACATTTTTAAAACAAGGGATTATAATAAATGATAATTATAGGATATAAAAATAATGGAAAATTATGGAGTGGTGAAATCATGAAATAAAATTAAATATTATACATTTAAATCAATTTTTTAAGAAAAATAATAATATTTAGAAAAAAGTCACACAATTTATTTCTCTATGAAATCCAATAAAACCATATAATGAAATTAAATATCCTTCTCAGGGACATATATCATCATATTCCAAAAAAATAATATTCGACTCATTTAATTAGAATAAATATATGAAGAATTCTAATATATTCATCACCCAATGTATTAGATAGATATAGTGGTTCTCACCTTCTTTATAAGTAATAACTAGCTCACTCATTATCTATTATAAAGAATAACCATTCATATAAACTATATCGAGCTCACCCATTTTCCAAGAGATAAAATGTGGCTCAACCTTTTATTTATGTTAAATCAGGATCACCTATTGTCTATAATGGGGTTCAACCATTTATATAATTTGTATCAATATCACCCATTTCTTATAAATATCAAGTACTATATAATGAATAAAACACATTTTTCATAAAAACCATTAAAAATTTATTTAACTCCACAGGAGCAATATTTTTCTGAAAAATATTGTTTTCCATTATAAATGAATTATCAATTCCAAAATAATATATTCATTGAACACAAATTTTCAATACCATAATAACAAAAAAATTAAATGGGTTTTTAATATATTAATTTTTTTAATAGAATATAAATATTAGAGAACAATCCTGGTATCAGAAAAGTCATTGTCAATGTGTACGTTAAGAATTGAAAATCCATTTTCAATTGGTAAAAGATTCTATATATACAAAATTAAATGATTCCTTTTGGAAAACCATTGTGATAAAGTAAAGAGACATAAAATTTTCATTATAATATATTTGTGTCCAAATAAAAAAATTTTAAAAATAAATTTTAAAAAATGTACATGGAATATAAATATATTGTGAGAGAAAACATTAAAAGATTATTTTTAATGAAAAATGTTTTATAGTATGAGAAACAATAGAATAATAATCCCCATGAAAAATATTCATTAAAAATAATTAATAATCATGATAATAGATAAATTAATTCCACCAAATATAAAATGTTTTTTATATAAACCCTGTGAAATAATATAGGTGCATAACAAAAAAATCCAAAAATGACATGAAATAGAGACAATATCCCTTACCTAATTTATGAGCTGTCACATGGGTATTTATCTTCTTGAATAATAAACATATATTATTTCTTTTATTTCATTATAAACTTTTTAATTTTTATTATTACTTTTATTTCACTTATTAAAAATTTATAAAAAGTAAAATAATTAATTTATATTATATCTGTTGTTTTAAAAATATTTGGTTTATATGTCAAATTGACATTGATAGGTGGAATATGGTAAATGGGAGCTTTATTTAACCATATCAGGAATAATTACCATTTATTTATTATATAATGTAAACTTTAATTATTACATTAAACCCATTCATGCAATATGGTTTTGAAAAATTAACTAAAGTTACAAGCATGGAGATGGTAGCTTATACATACACCTGTGTAACATTCTAATTTTTATTCATAATTTTGGAAAGATGATAAGTATAATTTATCATAAAATAATTATTTATATATCATAAATGACTTAATATTTTAATAAATATACTTATATATTTAATTCTTTAGATGTGGTGAATAACAAATTGAGTAACATCACCTCAAGGAGATTATAGTCCACATGTCCCGGAAGAATGTTATCACCTTTTTAGTGAGTGAAAAGGTAAAAAATGGAAATGACACATTATACATACAGAACAAGAAATGTGTCATTAATATCATTATATTTCATGTATATCACATAAATTAATTATCCTTAACCATATTAAATTTTATGTATTTCATTGAGAATAATAAATCAGAATGCTTCGAGAGGTGATAGACTACTGTACACATGAACAAAATTACATTATACCTTAAATATTAGAATAAGAAATTTGTATACATGATAAAATCAATCAATTTGTATATCTATTTAATAAATTAATTATACAACATTTATATGAATTATAATAACCAAATGTGATAGGTCATAATGGAAGAGTAAATTACGTCATTTCTAATATGACAGTCCCCCGTACAGGTCAAGGATGATTTTGTGACACATTTGGTGTATATGTGGGTGTTTGTAAGAAAACCAATTAATATAACAAATAATAGTATATTAATGAATGTTATTTTTAAATACTATCATAAAATAAAATTAATTAAAGAAGGTGGACAACAAAATAAAATAAAGATGCTTGTTGATGATGATTAACATTTCATTGGGAATCTTCATTTAGTTTTCACTAAGAATGTCCTAGGATTTAATTATTTCTATATTAAAGATTATTGGATGAGTTTTTGGTAGTTTTTGGTTGATTTTATTAGCATGGAACAGCCAAATGTCTTTATAGTGGAGGATAAATGAGGTGACTAAATTCCCATTTAAAATGGATTAAAGTGAAATTGTTCTAAATAAAAAAATGCATTAAATATATTGACGTATACCATACCTCATGTTGTTTAAAAATATATATTGTTGATTATAAGAAAATATTGGATGATTACAAAATACAACACAAAAATATAATTGAATTTTTATCATTATATTCATTAGTCCTTAATTGTACAATATTTTTCCTGTTTTTCCACAGTAACATGTTTTTTATCCTTGGTAATTTATCAATTAAGAATAAATGAAATTGACGATTATTGAAAAATTTATACCCAATGATTCGAAATATGGTATCAAATTTATGAAACACAAATACAAAGTGTTTTGGAAAATAACATTTACATATGCACATGTAACCCATACACACACAGTTTAAACCCTAGTCGCGTTAACAAGTATTTTAATATTTTTGGGTAATAATAGTTATTAAAAAAAATTTCCATGAATGGAACATCAATGATATTTATCAAAAATTTTAAATCTATGAGTAGATTATGTTACTCTTAGTAATTTTAAATCATTTAACAAAATATCAATTATTACAAAATATCGTAAATGTCAGTTTTGAATGTACAAATTTAATTTAAATTTGAATAAAATCAATAAAATTATAAAGATAGAAAATATAAACATAAAACATACATAAAAGGATATATTCATAAAAAAATGTATGATAATAATTCATAAAATTTACTTAAATTTTAATTTTTCTAGTAAAATTTCTTTCACATAAGATTTATCTAAAAATTACAGTGTTTTCACTTAATAAGAATATTATGTACCAAATTAATCTATATAAATTAATTAGATATTATAATAGAAATACAATTTATATTTCAGACTATTCTGTATAAATAATTGAATAAATAGTTCCTAACCAAATGAATTTTATATGTTAAAGGAATGAAATGTCCATTTTTTGGAATTTATATTACATAGATAATTATATAGATCCAGTTCATGGAATCACCTCCCACAATCTCAGGTAATTGAAACTGTAATGATAATGGTATATATATGGATATGAAATGGGTGGATTTGAATTTTATAATGTCATTCAAGAATTTATATTCTATTTTTTACCACTAACTAAACTTTCTTTTCCCCTAAATCTCTATAAATTTTTTTATATTTTTATAAAAATAAATTATTGCCAAAATAAAGCTGACCATATAACATAATATAAAATATATAGATTTAAAATATGGAATAAATTTTCAAAAATTCAATTAACCGAAGTGGAATAATTTAGTTTGAAATTAATCCGACATATATAACGAGAAACCATATGTGTGAAAGTTAAAATGGTCAAGTAGTTATAATGTTTTTATATCAAAATTCATTATAAAAAATGATTCTAATAAAATATATTGAATTTATATAAATATTATTTAAATATTATAACTTTAAAACAAATTATAAGAATAATTTTACATTATATAATTTTAAATGAAAATGAAATTTTCAATTAAAACCCATTTTTTCATTATTTATGAAAAAATCAATCATTTTTGAAAATCAACAAAAATACAACTATATAATTTTATTATTAAATTTTCAAAAATGATGTTTACTTTTTGATATAAATTTATTTAAATTTTTAAAAATTAATTCAAAATTATGTTGTCCAAGCAATATGAAATCATCGTTTGTAAAAGAATTATTTTAAAGAATACATTATTTCTTCTTTAAAATGATTCTAATATTATTACTGATAAATATAGAATTAATAAAAATTTTAATATATAAATTATCATAAATTAGATTTTATTATTTGTAACAATGATTTTAATGCCTTGTATTTTTTTATCGTATTAAATAAAAATATTAATAGTATACTCTTGGATAGTAAAACTCAACCTTGTGCCTAATAAATGATACCAATTAATCTATTTGTTGTGTGCATTAAATTCTAGATAATTTTTTGTAACATACTATATAATTTTATGCTACATATTTCATCCAAATATGTACTCCATAGATTATGTCATTCTAATTATATAGCAGAGGTCCTCTTCAATCTATTAGTTAAGTGATACAATCTATAGTAATATAATAATTATTTTGGAGGACTTCTCCATAGTGTAGTAGTATTCCGGAATGATAGAGGCAATGTTGAAGTTCCATTATTGGGTTGTCTTCCATATATAATGGTAATAAATTAATATGGTTGTTCTTATATTATCAATTAACCAATTCATAATTGACATTGAGTTCCTCTATTGGGTTTTCACCTTGATACTTTTCCCAATAAAAACATTTTTTGTTAGATGTGCCTCCCAATAATGGCTAACAATGACTCATCAACAATTAATGTCCCCTTATGTTTATAAATTAAGTTATATAAAATGTATCTATTCATATAGTTGTTCAATAGAATATTCTATCTATTGATGGTGTCCACACCATTTTTACCTGAATGAATTCAAAATTTAAATAATAAAAAAATGAGTGATCGTAATGATACCATGGATATTATCATTATGGAGTTCTTACATAATGAAATTAATGAAATAAAGACCACAAGGCTACTGCCCATTATAATGTACCATTTTTATATGGTGTAATTCAAGATACTATCAATCAAGAAATTGTTGACCACTGAGGTCCTCCCTATAGAGATCAAACTCTTAGTATACATGTAGTCCCTCCATATAATAATCGAGAATAGGATTCTAGAGGTCCACCCAATTTATTTAGAATAAATTTCATAATCATATCAAAATTATCAAAATAATTTACCCTTATCGATAGTTTGTTATGAAAATAACTCATAATGATCCCTAAAATCGACCAAAAAATGAAAGCAATCTTGTTTTACAAATAGTTGAGTTGTGGGTATTATAATTGTCACCTCATCAATATTATTTCATAGGCTGGTGTGTGGTTGAAAATATTATTACGGTTTTTTATTATTTGAAAAATTTTATTAATCTATTCCATTACGGAATTATCAATTTATCAAATCACATATCAAATAGTATGAGTACACATATATAATGAAGAAATGATTTGAAAATTATTAAATAATAGAAATTTTCTATACCAAAATACTAAATCTTTATTTATGTATAAGTTTAGGGGATAACAAATTCAATATATTTATTTCATCTTATAATTAATATTCAGAAATCTCAAACCCTTGAATATTCTTTATAAATGAATTGAAACAGAACATGGGGAACTAGATTAGCAGTTGGAGTATGTTGATATGGAAACATTTATAATATGTTCTGAATAAAATGTGTTTCCATTAAAATGAGAATATATAATATCCATGACTCAATACATATATAGTTATTCACATGGTTTTCAATAAGACTCATCATGTGTGTATAAATGTTTTGGGAGAATTTGGGATATTATGTTTCACCATACTCAATTCTTTAGAAATTTATTCATGAACTAAATTTTTATATTTATTTTGTCGAATACATGAATAAATACACATACATGGGTAGTTATTTAGTCAATCCAAAATGACATTGTGTTTCCTATACCTTAATAGAAATTCACTCTATAGGAGGGAGACATTAAAAATATTCATTTTATGGATACTTACAAGAAAAAATTGGAAAAGAATCCATGTAACACATTAAATGTAATTATGATATATATATATATTAAAAATAGAATTTTCAATAATATATTATAATAATAACATATTTACATAACATGTAAGGATGTAAGATTCAAATCATGAAAATGGTGTTGGAATATTCACAACAACAACATAGAGGAAATATTAACCTATATAAAGAGTGGAATTTCTACCCACACCACCACCAATAGAAGTATTTTCAGTGGAGAGGTATTTATTTATTATTTTAATAAAATAGAACTAATAAAACTTTATTTTTAGGGTATTTTTACCACCTCATAAGAGGAGGTATTTTTTCTTGAATAACAGGGAATCCCCATAAGAAATTCCTCGGTTTTCTTATCCACTGATAATTCCATACTCAACTGATCATTAGGTATCTTTTTTATTGGAAATTATATGAGAGTCACTTGTGATGAATTTATATTAAAATCATTCAAATTTTTAGGAATAAGATAATTTAACAGAGGTGATATTATTTTATTGGTGATGATATCCTAATAAATAATTCGGTAAGGAAAACATTACATGGGAATTATGATTGTAGTACATCGGTTTCTATAATGTAACCCATTACTTATAAATTTTTAATAATGTTTAAAGCTGATGTTTGTGAAGGTTTGGTAAAAATTTAATATGTTTTTGGGGTTAAAGGAGAGGCGTATTAGAAATGCATGGTTTTTATAAACAATAAAGAAATCCTGAGAGAAACCATGCACTTTGGAAAATGTAGTATAATAGCTTCATAATGGTGTATGCATGGTTAGCGATACCTTGTGAGGTGGTCATGATAGGTTATACCTATAATGTATAAAACACATGGTTAGCACAAGGTTTGTCTAACCGTGAGAAGCTACCATGCACACGGTTAATATGAGATCCTAAAAAAGTGGATGTCAGACTATTTCTCCTCTAACTCATGCATTTTTTAATCTTTGTGGAACTAATTCGGGGTTCATGTCAATTGAATGTAGGAAAAACTATCACAAGTGACTTGTAGTTATTATGGATCATGTGTTGGAATTTTCAAGACTGATTTGTGTGCTAAGTCTTGTTCTTCATAGTTTTTCCATGATTTTATAGATATATGGATCCTATTATCCCAGTTTCATTGATATACACACATTGTGGATAGATGTATTATTATATATTCCAAATAAGTTTAGATTTGGTCTTGATCTTGTGTGGGGAAGAGATAAAAGTTGGTTTTGTGTTGAAATGACCCAGTTTCTTGAGCGTTCCTCGTATAATTTATGTTTTCCTCAAAACGAGTAAGGTATGTGGCTTAACAGTCAAATCCTCTTGCTAGAATTTATTATATTAATTTAAAATTGACTTATTTGAATTACGTTTATTGTTAAATCATGGTTAAATGAATAATATAAATCCTCATTAGTAATTATGTAGGGTTTTTATTGAATTATATACTTTTGGTGAATTTTGGTGAAATGTGGTTTGTATTTGTGAATTTAAAATGGACATTTTGAAAACAAAAATTTCTATAAATATTGAAATTATTTGTAAGAGAAGGGTTTTGAGTAAAAATATGATTATTTTGAAATATTTTGAACATTTTTTTGGATGTAATTGGTGGGTATTATAATAATTAATTTTTGAGGCTAGGTTGAAATATTAACTTGTGCTTTGTGACAAATGCATAATGAAACATGGGACATAATTATCATGTGACAAAATGGAATATCGACAAGAGACCTATCAGGTGTATGGAAATTTCATAATGAATCTTGTATTTTTGGAAGTGTATATTTTCCTTATGTATTAGTTAGCCAAAGGGAACTTATGGAATGGGCTAAGGTTGTGTTTGGTTTCATTCTTTGGAAACTGGTTGTGGATGAAAAAATTATTGTTATAGAACATGTATATATTAAGTTATAAATTGTCTTGAAGTTGTTTATATTTATATATAACCGATTTTGTAAATTCTTTTATATAAACTATATTATATAAATTTGGCTAACTGTTCAATCCTTGTGGCATGAGTAAGAAATTTTTTATTGAAAGAATAATCAATTTTATAGTCACCCATTTTTTTCTCTTTTGTTCCATTATAGATTCTATCTTTTGGGACATGGGAAAATTCAATGTATCACATGTCTTTAACACCACAACCAAATACGTTGGATTTTTTGTGATTGGATCATAGATCTTGTGGAGCATGGAGTCATGTTTTCGTCTAATAATTTATTCGTTTGCCTTCCATTGTTCACATTGATTATTATTTTGTCTTCTCTTGTTGCACACAATGCTTAGTTTCAGTATAAAAGAAATTGTCGAGTTATCATTATTTAACAATCATCATATGGCTATTCTTCCACTATATTTTTAATACTTAAAGGGTAAATTTTCCCCCATTTGTATTGAAAACCTTTGGTATTTATTGATAGTCTATAGTGCATTATGGATGTTAGTTAAGGCCGATTAATGATTACATGACTTCTCAAGAAAATTACAATAAGCGTGAGATTTTAATTGGAATCAGTTTGTTTGATCCATAACAAGTTTGAGATAAGTGGTATCAGCTTGATCCTTTCCTTGTGGAATAAGAGTTCACCAATATTCATGGTCTCAGAGTTGAAAATCATTCTAGACTATTCCTTGTCCAGTAATAATAAAAATATGTAGTACTTTAGAGACATGAAATTTAGAACATAAAAAGACATAGCTAGCCTTATTACTCTCACGTTAATGTTACTAGGGAGATGGGTACATTATTGTGTTTGAGACACATATAGGATTTTGGAAATCTCATTTTAAGGGGAATAGCTAATGAGATGATCATGAAATGCATTGTAGAGGAACAAATTCCCACTGGGATTGAATATTTCATTAACATAAATTATTTACTCATTGTGTTGATTTTTTATAAATTAAGAGATTGTTTTCAAATGAAATATTATGAAATCAATTGTAATAAGGTGTTTTGATAATGGTTTTATATTCAAAATAAGAAAAAGAATTTTTCTAAATTGGTTGACCGGAAAAAAACGTGTTTTGGAAATATATTTTTCTGATAGCAGATGTGATAGAATATAAAATTACCAGCCAACTGTTTCTAGTAGTGAGACGTAAAGTGTTTGTTGATTGTTTTTTAAATTCCACCCAATAGATGTCATAAAACCAAAATGAATACTGATATAGATAATGTGGGTGAATTAGACCCATATGTGAACCAAGCGATGGTTTATAGTATCATTCAACTATTCCAAGGTGTGGACACTAGTAACTGATGGGATGTTCCAAGACCAGTGTACCATTCTGTCCAGTTCCAAAAACAAAATGCAACCATCTTCTATGGTGTTCTGAATAGGAAAGATTAGAGGAATGGGTGATCCTGATGAATACTATCTTCGATTTCACAAACACACCTGCAGAGCTCTATGTCTAGAATGTGATGTATATGCTCAAGGATATTGCATTATAGTAGTGGGAAATAGTTTTGAAGACTATACTAGATCAAGGCCTATGTTGATTATATTTTGAATAATTTCTGACCAAAAAATTCTAACCTGACATGATCCTGATATAGACTAATATATACTTATTCATCATGAAGAAAGAAAATATCTATGTCGCAATATATTTAACAAAATTCATGAATTTTATTTAAGTTTCACCTGATGTTGTGGGGAGTATGACCTTGAAAGCATGCATATTCAATTCAGGGAAAAGAAATTAGATTTTTTCAAAGATATATACACTCTCTATTACATATTATAAAGAGATAGTGAACTGAGAGACAATGCATGAACAAGATATCTGAGGAACTATGAGAGGAGGAAGTAAAATGATTCCTATGGCGAATGGTTGGAACACTAATGGTAGATGCAAGAGGAAGAGGTAAAAACTATTTCCAGAGTGGGAGTAGAAGCCAAAATCAATTAAATGGATCGGTAAATCTTCCTTTGAGACCCAAAAAAATTTGGGATGTTTCTAATGAGGATTATATGACCACATGAAGTGAGAGTGTAAATTACTTCCATTAATATGCCACAATTGAAAAAACATGTTAAATATTATGCTTTATTGTTGCAGTGCTCTGATTTCAGGTGCTCAAGACATTTATCAGGTGTCACATGCATCATATGCGTCAACTGGATGATGACTGTTGAATCAGTCTCATTAAAAGAGAAAATCTATTCATCGTGATTCTAAGAAAACCATTACACCTTAGTAAGTGATATTCTAGTAATCCAACAATGATTATACTGTAGAAATAAAGTATTTGTATGGAGTAGATAATATGATTGTATATGATTATGATATCCCATCTATGGTGGGAGGTATGATTCTATTGAAATATTCCCTTATGTATGTGTTGTTTGATATTGGTGCATCACATAACTTTATTTTTCATCCTTATATGGATTTTCTAGTTTTAAAACTAGATATTATTTCCTCTTTTTTTAACTTTTAACTCCTCTCGGGGAAAGAGAATTTAGAGCCATCCTATATAGAGCATGTTCTATTACTATTAATGAATCTGAGATGAAATGGGAATTCTCAATGTTAAAAATTCATGTATTTGATGTAATCTAAAGTATGGATTGGTGGAAATCCTTTAAGTATGAAATTAATTATCTTATTAGAACGATTAGTTTCACAATTGAGGAGGGTGCCCAGAATCTCTTCAGAGTAAAAAGGGTTATACAGATTGATGAAATGTGTTTTTTGGATCCAACATTGGGAATGATATCTTAAATGTTGGTGATGTTGACTTTATAATCTATGGAAGATATTGAGGATTTAAATTTTCAATTAGTCATCGATAAATAACTTTTCTATGAACTTTGTAGGGTTACTACCTATCAGGTAAGTGGATTTTACGATTGATCTTCTTCTAGGGTATTGTTTTATTTCCCTTAAAACATATATGATAGAACTAATAGAATTAAGGGAATTGAAATTGTATATGGAAGAGTTGGGTAGAATATGTTTCATTTGACTGAGGACATCTTGGTGGGAAGAACACGTCTTATTATAAAAGAAATATGATTGGACTCTAAGGGTATTTGCGTATTTTCGTAAGCTCAACCAAATTATGATCGAGAATATGTATCCACTTCCACGCATTTATGATATGTCTAATCAATTGAGCGGAGATTAGTGGTTCTCTAAAATTTTCTTGTGATTAAGATATCATCAATTCCGATTTAATAGGGAGGATATTCCGAAGACAACATTCAGAAGATGATATGGCCATTTTGAATACATATTCATGCCTTTCGATCTTATGAAATCAATAACAATCTTTATGGTATTAATGAATCCGATATTTTAGTGATATATAAATTCATATTATGTACTGTTTTAGGATGAAATTTTGGTCTATTCAAAGACAAGGGTTGGTAATGAGAAACACATGAGGAATGTATTGGAGATCTTGGGAGATCATCCTTTGTATGACAAAGTGTCAAAGTGTGATTTTTCTATACAAGAGGTACATGTTCTTCTCCATTTAATTGATGAATATGGTATGTTAGTCGGTCTTGAAAATGTATAATATTTTATCTATTTTAAACCCCTAAGAATGTCATTGATATACAAATTTTTCATTTTCTAATGATTTATTATCGATTCTTTGTGTGTGACTTCTCACGACAAGCTTTGCTGATGACAACTTTGAAAATTTTGAATGTTCCATTATAATGTATTGAGGAATGCCAAAATCCTTTCTAAGATATGAATGTTATTCTTACATCAACACCAATCTTGATTCATCCAAAATCAAGACTGGTTATATGGTGTAATGTGAAGAATCGAGATTGGGGTTTTTATGTGTTCTTATGAAAGGATACCATTTAGTTTCTTATGGATCAAAAAAGTTGAAAATACATCATAAGAATTACCCAACACACAATTATGATTTATTTTTGGTTTTCCATGCCTTGAATAATACTCGTTGTTAAATCTTTAGTGATAAATTTAATATTTTTATAGATTCTAAGATCATAAAACACCTTTTCTCACAACAATATTTGAATCTGATGATAAGGATATAGATGGAGTATCATCTTTATTTAAATTGACATGATATATAAATTAAGAAATAGTCATTTTGTGGTTGATTCATTAAGCATAATTTCATATGTCCAAGTAGAGAAATAATCTTCAGATGAGTGGCTATTAATGTTGGTTCTTACTGAAATGCATTTAGAATGTGAAGACTAAGGTGGTGGTGAGGTTTTCTTTTCATACTCTATGGTACCTGATTTTGTAAAGAGGGTCATATAAGATCAAAAAGATTATGTCGAATGCCATGTAATAAGATCAAAACCTAATTGTTGGGAGATCATTGAGGGAAAGAAACTTTATGAGAGTTTAGTTTTCTGGATCAGATATCAAATGATTGTATCTATTATTTTCATTAACTTTTTCTTCATGATTACCTTTATTAGAGACTGGTTTGGGAATATAGGAATTAATAACATATATACGGTGTTTAATGAATAGTTTTGGTTGATTGGTATGAAAAAAAGTCCATATGTTTATTTCAATGTTCTTAACATGTCTGAAATTTAAGGAAGAAAATCAATGAAAAACATGTATGTTGTAGCATATACTTACTCAAATTTGGATATGGTAGTAAATTACCATGTATTTTATTATATGTCTCCCATAAATGGCCCAGAAAGATGATAACATATGAGTTATAGTTGATCAGATCACAACGTTGGACCATTTCATTCCTATATATGATGTTAATTGTGTGGATGATCTTTAAAAAATATTTATAAATGATCTAGTAAATATACATTGAATTCTAATTTCAATCACCTCAGATGGATATCTAAGGATCACTAGTTATTTTTTAATTACTTATAAAATTCCATTTTGACTCGGTATACTATGAGTATAGAGTGTCATTCTTAGACAGACAGACAGTTTGAACGGATGATAATGACATGGGAAGACATGATGTGGACCTGTGTAATTTTTTTGGTGGTACATGGGAAGATAATAAACCCTTATTGGAGGTATCATATAATAAAAAATATTAGGCCTTTATAAAAATGTCTTCATTTGAAGCATTGTATGGGTGTCTGTTTCATTCTCCCCTTTATTGAGTGGAAATGGGAAGAATTCACTAGTTGGGCCGAGCCTTTTCTAAGAAACAATTGAGAAGATTAATTTTTTCCATGAATAAAGGTATATGGATAAAAATCATTAAAAATCATTTGTGTATCCTCTTGGAGGTCTTCTATCGTTCAGCGTGAGTGATCATGTGTTCTTTTTGATTTCTCCATGGATTGGACATCGTCATTTTGGGAAGCAGGGAATGTTATATCTTTGATATGTTCCCCTTTTGAGATATTGGAACTAGTTGGAGAGGTGGAATATGGGATTAAATTTCCACCATGGTTCTGTTCGGTGCATAATTAGTTCCATGTATCTCAGTTGAAAATGAACCAACATGACCCTGACCACCTGATTATATTGGAGCACATTGAACTAAAGATATATTCTTTGATTGAACCTAGCCTACTTTGAGTTGTTGAAAGGACTGATAATGTATATTGTGGAATACTAATTGTTCTATTGAAGGGTTTTATTGAAACACGGGCAGATTTAGGAAGAGACTTTGGAACACGAGAAGGAAATAAATGATAAATGGTCAGAAATATTTTAGGGAAACATTGGGTGTCTATAATCTGATGACAAAAATACCAATGGAAGGGAGAATGTAGTACATTCAGTTTCTAGTATGTAACCATTTTATTATTATTTTCTAGTTTACAATTTTTAGTGGTAATGATTGGGAGATTTTGGTGAACTTTCACTATGTTTTTTGGGATAATAGAGACGCACACATGCCTCACACAGTATCACTAAACCATACTAAAATCCAAGGGAAATCCATAAACTTTTGAAGTTGTTGGTCAATAGCATCATCACGTTGTACTGATCGTTATGGAGACCATGAGAGGATGTCTTGTGAGGGTATTCCTAGATGGAACCTAACACAAAGGTAGTGCATGTTTTGTACAACAATGCAAACTAACCGTATGTGGGGTTCATGTGAGATCATAAAAAACTGGATTTTAAATATATTAGAATCTACATCCCCTATTTTTCCTCCTTTATGGCCATAATTCTGGATTCTCCTCTTTTTAAGGTTTTAGAACATATCCCAAGTAATTTTTAGTCAATCTGGATCCCTCCATTGGCATTTTCAATCCTGATTCTTGTGATAAGTGTTATTCCTCATCATTTTTGATATGTTTTCATAGATATACGACTTATTTTCACTTAAATTCTTGGATATGCTTCTTTTGTGTTTCGATCTATGATTATGGATGTCAAATAAGATGATATTTTGTGTTGATCATATTTTGGGAAGAGATAATTGGTATTTTCGTGGAGAATCAACATGGATTCATGAGTTTTCTTCTTTAGTCATAAATTTTTGTGCAAATGGGTAATGTAGGTGGCTTTACTCTTATCTCTTCTTTCATTAATTGATTGTATTTTTATTAAAAATGATTTATTTTAGTAAATTTTATTTTGAATTATAGAGAAAAGAATGATATATTTCCACTTTAGTGATGAATTATGGTTATGATGGAAATGTATACTTTTGCTGTTTCATTTTCAAGTGGAATATATTTTTTATTTTAAAATGGTTATTTTAAAATATTGATTTTCTAAAAATATTTATATTATTTTTAAGAATAATATTTTTTTTATTAAAAGAGTGTTTTATTTAATTTTTGTTGAGATGGGTCTTGGGAATATTTGGTGGGTGTGATCATTTTTCATTTATGAGGATTGGTTGATATATGAACTTGTGATATGTGTCAAAAGTGTAATGGAACATGGAAGATAATTATCATGTGAAGACATGGAATATCGACAATATAATTGTCATGGGTATGGAACTATCATAAAAAAATAATTCATGGCTGTTGGTCTGGATTTGTGGAATAGATTTGTTATGAAAAAGGGAACCTGTGGAATAGACAATCGATGTGTTTGGTTTCATTCGTTGAAAATTTATTTTGGAAAGAAAAAAGGTTGTTTGAGCACTTGTTTATGTTGAGTTATAAATTATTTTGTAGTTTTTTTATATTTAGTTATAATTATTTTTGGAAATTTATTTAAATATTATTTTTTATATAAACGTTGATAACATTTCTATCCAAGTGGCATGAGTTGGGAAGTCAATGGGGGAATGGATACTATGTTTAATTATCACCCCATATTTGGATCATTAGAGCTTTTTAGATGATATCTTATGATACATGGGAAAAGATAATGTATCATATGTATAATGCCCCACCTCATGATACTTTAGTTTTTTAGTGATTGTAGCATGGAGCATGAGGATCATGTAGACTTATTGTCCTCATTGATTGTGTTAGTTGTCTTTTAGTTGTTCACCTTGTTGTTTAGTGTTAAATCTGTTGTTCCACACATTAGTTGGTTTTTGTATAAAATAACATGATGATTTCTTTTTTTTATTAACCATCATATGGTGATTACTGAGTTTTGGAATTTATTCTTAATGGGTAAATTTTCCCCACTTGTATTGAAACCCATAATCATTTGTTTGATTGCTTTGGCATCATGGGGATGTCAGTTAAGGACATGTAATGATTCATTGCTTTCTCAATCCAATTATAATAAGTAGTTCATTACAATGATAATTCAAATAAAGGATATTTTGATGCCGATGATGACTCATATTACCAAATATTTATATAATATAGGAATTTCTTCAATAATTATTTGTCAATGAAAACCCTATATATATTATAAAGAATAAAAATATTTTACAGTGAATCTCTATTAAAAAAATAGCTACTACCCCATTGCGATATATTTATATAGAAAAGGGTAAATGTATAGGCATATCAAGGAATGACCTTTCAAAAGAATAAGTATAGGTTATATTATTAAATTAATAATTTTTCAAGGATGAATCCTATATTGAAATTTTAAGGAACCAAAATTCATAGATATTCAAAGGATGTTTTAATGATGAGTATAAATATGAGGATAAAGTGGTCTTGTCTCCTCCATATTCCATCATCTATTAATATATATTTTTATGTACAATGACATATGTATTTATATATCTTTTTAACTTGGAGTTGGGTAAACATATTTATTTAATCCCAAGGAATGTTTATTATCTAGATTTACATATAGAGTGGAAATAATGTACAACACATCATGTATGTTGTCATAGGAAAATGAAAACTTTTTTAGTCACACATATAAGAAAGAGGAAAACATCTAACATAAAAAAATCAAATTCAAAAATTATCTCAAGTCAAAATACCTCAATAGATTTATCGCTCACATTATACACACATGGATGCTATGTCTCTTCAATATAATCAAGTGATCCTAAAGAGGAAATGATACATATATTTTAAGGATTTGACTCCCCATTAATATAATAATTAAAATATCATATTTTAGATTTTTATATCATTATAGATATCATATACATATATAAACATCTTGTATCATGTTGTCGTCACATTTATTGAATCCCTTAGAAGTACTAACTGAAAATGATCAAATGTGTCCTGGTATCATTACATGAAACTACATTATTGTTATGAAAATCTAATACAAATATATATTACATGTTGTAATGTTATTTTCTTGACATTCCCCAATTAATATATACTAACATGGAGGAATTCAAAAATATGGAACATATTAATATTCACACAATTGGAGAATGGTAATAACACCTAATAAATTTATCTCAACAAGGGTTTAAATTAATCAATGGATATGAATATCCCAATGGAATAGTTTCTTTAGATTTATATATTTAATCTGTATATCGCGTTATAAATATAACACAGTTTTACTACCCATGAAACCATGTAATGATTTGGAATTATTGAACTTGTAAAAGTAATATTATGTTTGATAACATATGTTATACAGTACACCCATTGTAAAAAAAATATAATAACAAAACAAGAAATTTATAATAAACAATATGATTGTAAACCATTAAATTATATTACGATTAAGATATTAAAAAAGTAATTAATATTGATAATGGTTATTTTCAATAAAATATTCATTCATCATATTATTAATTTTTATATAAAAATTAAATTTAAAAATTACATAATATAAATTTGATTTAATAATTTTAATTATTTCCTCCCATAAAAGCATTCTTAGTATTATTTTTTGAGTTTACACTTAAAATTTATTTTTTTTGTTGAGAAAAATGGTTTGCAAGAAAATTATAATATTAATGAATTTATAATTATGTAAGTGTATCCTAATATATTACAACACTTATGAAATAAAAAATTTATTTATAGTATAAAATATTTATTTTTATAATAATATTTGAACATATAAATAAAATTTCCAACATATCTCAAACAAAATAATTATTTTAATTGGAGAAAAAAATTTCGTAGTATTTTCAATTAATTAATTGTTTTGATGATGAATATTGTTTTTTGGATTGAACGGAGATCCACATATCAATTGTTTTATAATAAACCATTTAATTTTATAAAAATGAGTCACAATGAAAATGATATATTTTTCATAATATTTCTAAACATAATAGTTTATGTATTCCAAAATGAAAATTGTGTTTACATGTTATGTGTGTTTATTTTAAAATTAACATTTAAACCCCATTTAATCATATTAAAAAAGGATTTAAAATATTGAAATTATTACATGAATACTAAAAAAAATATTTACTAGTATTTATTAATAACCCACCTAAATGTGTAATAAATAACATCCATGTTTTTATTGATCATGGAATAATAATTAAATTTTAAATCTAAAAGGATATCAATTTAATTAAAAAATTTATTATAAATCTTGTTTTATAAAATTAAATTCCAAAAATTTATAATTTTAATTATAAAAAATTAATTTAGATTTTTAAATAATAATATCAAAATATTTTTGGGCTGAAATTTTATCTTTTCTAGAAAATATTGACTTATCATTGAATAGTTAATAATTTAATTTTTTAAAGAATTTGTATTTTCAATAAATAATTTAATTTAAAACTACCAATATTTTTTTAAAATATGATTTCATGTAATATATGTATTAATTATTTATATATAATTTAATAAATTAAATTTTAATCAACATTATATATGAATTTAATAAAAAAAAGTAGGTCTAACAAACGGAATTTTCTAAAAACACTATTAAAATCCACAATATTTCTCCTGTTTAATTAATTAATATAATACCAAGAGATAATGGTTATATTTTTTAAAATATAATATATTAATAAATATTATTATATTTTCATAATATTATTTTTATTAATAATACATCTAATATAAACTCATCTTTAACTTCAAAAATACACATCTTGAAAACATACTTTTTGTTGCATCTCTAGGTTTTTTTTCTAAATTAATTTTTTACACTACTCTAAGTTAAATATGTATAAATTGGTTCCATATTTTGAACCATAAATATATATATTATGTAATATGGTCAACAAAATATTTTCCATACTTAATAGTTAAAATAGTAAAATTTATTTTACATAGTTTATGTAAAATTTTGTTTTTCAGTGGTTAAACAAAATTTACAAGGGTTAAAATTGCATAAAGACATAGAGGAAATTATTTAAAGTAAATATTTCAACCATATATTTTATATGTATCATTAATTATTCAATTTTGAACACTTTTGGAATTTTAAAATTATGGGTACTCATTATTCTTTTCAAATATTTCAAGGGTGAAAGTCATGTCACATATAAAAGACCACCCTGTATCCTCTCCACTTAAAATCATAAAACCAATTTTTTATAGAAATTCAATAACTGATTGACATAATAAAACTATCACTCAATTTAATGACCCTTTTTAGTAAGAAATACGTTCTAGTAATACATTATGTATAATCCCAAAGCGATTGACGGAGATGTGTAAAAATGCCTAAGAATAAGTTTTTTTGATATATATTTGTCCACATTCTTGAAAAATTATTAATTTATTCCCCTATAAAAGACCAATTTATAAAATTTAAATAAATATATTTATGTATTGTTCAAGTCATGTATTCGTGTCCTCTTCCCTCATGGATGAAACGATAACATCCCTCGTATGTATGTCATACTATTATCTCACAAAAAGATGTGACATATTTCCGACTAACACCAATCACTATTCAGGAGTGACAATAAATGAAATGTATATCTATTATATTGTAATATGTATACCTATGTATTAATTAAATCACATATATATGCTTTTTATATTAAATTTCATAGGGTATTCTTTAACATCACTCTTATTTTCGGTGGACTACTACCTTGTTAGGCGATGTAATTAGATTTTAACAAACACGATTCATGTACGGTAATTCTTAAGATCCCAAAACCATTAGTTATACTCCATAATTGGATTTATATGGTATAATACAAAGTGTTACTATCGATCATTAGCCCCAGTATGCCCTATGTAGGTGAATACACTAAGGGTATTGTAAACACACATATCAAAGGCATTACCCTCTAAGAAAACACATGTGGAAGAGATATATATGATTAAAACCCAAATTCTTAATATCAAATTAATAATAAAATAAAACCCATGTGGCCATATTTATTGGATTGAATTTATTACTTAATCTTAAGTGAATATTTCATGTACCAATACTAAAGTACATACGGTAGAGACCACGAAGCCAAATCAAATACTAAAAAATCACAACTAGTATTAACAACCCTTATCTCCCACCTGTACTACTAAAATAAAAAATATATTATATATACATTGGGGGGATTAACCAAATAATCATAAGGATCAACCTTGGATCATTTTGGGAAAAATTTAATTCAAAAATTCTAAAACACCATAAAGAAACATTGAATCTAATACTTCACCTAAATAGGTATAATATTTTCCAAACCTCACCATGGATACTCTCATCATGTATCGCATACAATATTATATAATATAATAATTTATATCAAGGGTTCCAAAATACCACATCCCCATGTTTTTCTCATACCAATTGTCGAATGTCCTACATATCTCTCTCTAATAATCTTTCCTACACACACCTAGGTGATGCACCATAAGGTTCACCTAATGATACACACCACAATGTACACATAACCAAAATTAACTAGGTAGTTTCTTGGAGTAAACACATCCCATAAAACATGTATCATGAATCATTTATTATACCTCAAGATATCATATCCCATACACCAATTAAATAACCTCAATCAATCATAGACTACAAAAATTATACCAATATTAGTCCATAGGAAACTATATCCACAATACATGTGTGTGAAAGAACCACAAGCCATTACTTCCCTATAGTCACATATATAGAGAAAATAATCACAATTTATACCATCACAAATAAATACTAAGATACGATATTATGGCCAATAAGGGAAGTCATCCATCCATCATCCCACCATGATGTTCGGTAAGACCCCCCAAGGATCAAAATCCCCATTTTTTTTAGTTTCCCTAAATAAAAGCGTGGAGTGGAATATAAAAAAATTTACATGATATGATATTTCTCACAACCACACTATGGAAATATCTTATTCTCACACTAAATAGTTAGTAATTTTTCTTAGAAACCTAATTTTTACACCTACGACTATATATAGTATAATCACACTACCATTTAATGAAATAAATTAAATTGAATATTTAATTTTCATCTTATTTCTTTATGATAATTAATTAACCATTAATCAACAATTAGAATTTTCCCCAATACATTTCAATGGAATTAAAATAATGTTCCATTCTCTACAAGAATAATAAATATGAAACTACTACTTCTCAAAATTATTAACTCATCATTTCATCCTAGAACACTCTAACTCCATAGGTTAAACATCGATTAATTTATTAACAACATTAATTTTTATATTACTTGTTACTCTATTAAAAAATCATATGCTACAAATTTTTTAAAAAAACTAATAAAATCCATATGCCTTGAGAAGTTGGTAATGTTATGATGATAACCAAACAATATGTTCATTAACAAAACAAAGGATTCAATCAAGCATAAAACATTAATATTAACATGTAATCTTATAATAAAAACGTTCTATCATTCCTGGTGACCTCCTAGACCCCAACATTCATATCACAATGTATTACACCATCCCAAGAATCATGTTCTGCCACTGCCAACATGCCCACCATCCCTATATTCAAAAACATCCCTCTCGATTCAAACATACCAGGCTCACATCACCTCAAATGAAGCTGAAAAAATATTGAAACTGAGCTTTATTATATAATTCAAGGAATCCATCCTTCTACCACAAGGATCTCTCATGTCTCCAACAAAATATAACTTATACATTACAAGGAAGATGGAAAATAATTCCTTACAAACAAATTATCTTTTATAACACAATTGGTTCTTATTTCATATTAAATTAACTGAATCATTATTTATTAGTTCAAAATATGGAAAAACCAACTAGAAATACTACGTAATATTCTAAAAAATTATTAAAAAATATTTTAACAGAAATTAATTGCTTTATCAATATGAATAAATATTCTTCAAATCTATATTAAATTCCATTATCACATGAAAGATCAATTAATTTAAACATACAGGATTCCTTAAAATTACAGTGTACCAAATTCATTAACCATTCCTCCTTAATCATTTATAAAATTAATTATAAATTAAAATTGGTTTGATTTTTCTGTAATGATTTCCATCAATAACAACACAACAATCCTTCCATGAAATAGGTATCAAACAATGTAGAAAAATATGAGGTAAACCATTATCATGGTAAAAGAAAATAAATTCTCTATGTGATCGATGTAAATTATTTTATCTGGTACAATTAATTATTATGTTAATTTAAAAATAATACAAGTGGTTAAATCTGGCACAATTTATGATTCAAAAGAAATAAAAAAGAAGAAATGAATCCCCAAACTAAAAAGGGTGACAATGATCTTCACATTAAAATTAACCTACTCTATAGATCTTTGTTGTCTTCCCTGTAAGAAATACATCCACCCGAGGATGTTGTTCCAACAAACAACCAAAAAACTCTTTTAGAACCCTAGATATAATGATCTATGAGAATAAAAAGTGGAAAATGATGGAACAAATTAGAGAAACCATAAGAACAAATATTGATCATACCATGGGTCAAAGATGGATCACTATGTGTTGAAGAATGGATGATATAAATCAACACCCAACTATGGAATCCCCAAAATCTCAATGTAAGGTTTATCAAGTTCCCTGGAATTGGGGGAGAGGTTCTACAAAAGTGGTGTTTAACGAAATTTTGTGGCGATAAATGTTTAAAACATACAAAATCAAAGATTTACATGACATGTACTCCACATTCATGTACTGTAATACTCAGGGTCATTATCCACTAAAAACACATCACATTTTGTTTTATTTTAATGCAAAATTTGTTACATATCATGAAAAATGATATCCCATAGTGAATATTAAATGTCATGAAGTCTCATCATTTCATATTTTACCATACCAACTCCCACTAAAAATTTATTTGAGCCTCCTTCGAGAATCTCAGTCATTGTAAGCATGTAAAGGGTTCATCCATGTGGATATCTTACCTTACATTAGATGGTTATCAAAATATTATCTTCCTCGATAATTGAAAACCAATATAAAGTGGAAATAAAAACAGATCCTTTGTAATTATACCTTCTAGGATACCTCTCATAGATCTCTCCACTATAGGATTTGAACCACCTCACTAAGGGTAAAATGTGATGTCATACTAAAAGAAAAGCTAGATAATAACCACTCTCCTAGGGGAGACACCACTAAAATAGAGTGATCCACAAGTAGAAACATGATAAATACATCTCATAAACTAGAAAATTTGTACCAAAACAAATGAAAATTTGTTACATGATAAGAGATAAATATAAAATAGCTCAGGGTATAGAGCATGCATATGCAACTCATGAAACTAGGTACTTTCCTCTACGTCACCATACCACCACAAGACATAAACCACACAGATAAAACACTCAAAAAACACATTCTAATAATATTCCTAGGACTTTGTAGGCCACTCCTAAAAGATCACATCATTTTCAACATCAACCTCTACAAAATAAATGTTGTGATATGAACTATGGAGATAATGATGGATCTAATAAAGGTGAAAACAATCATGAATCTGGATTAACTATGGAGGAAGTGCTATCTGATATGCTACAACTCCAATAAGAGCTAACACATTGAAAGACCCAATAAAATAGGTAGAAATATTTCACCAAGGACCAATACTTCAATTACAATGATGGGGGTCGCCTTAAAGAACACATGATCCATAATGTCAAACTCTAATGGTCACCACCTGTGATCAGAATAATATTTCTAAAAATCAAGTTATATATTTATCCTCTCACAAATAACCTGATACATCATTCTTGTATTCTTTTTACATTTCATGATTGATAATTTCTTTCCCTATGAAACCAATCCCTCATTATGGAGAATTAAAATTCCCTACATAAAAGGATTCTAATGGATCCATACCAATAGTGGAGTGAAAGCTATTATTGTAATCAAAGTCTACCAAGAGAAAATTATACATCCATGATCCTCCAAAATCCTAGACAAAATAGTGAAACATGTATCCAAGAGTCTTGATGGACCTCTATATCTTGCCATCCTTCAACTGATGAAATGAACTGATAAGACATATCTGAGAACATAAAGAATTATCGATAGTTATCCACACCATGGAGGTAAAACGAGGATCTCTAATTGAAATGATCAACCTAGTGACCCCATGGAGTCTCATAATATCCTCTAGAAACATCCTTGAAAACACCTCTTCTATGGTTGATTACATGATCAGTATAAGTTGGACTGATTTCATAAAATGACCCACTTCATCCAATATAATTTAATTTACTCCACGAGCTTTGTGTAATTTGATTATAAATTCTATATATATATCCTACCACATATACATAGGAACAACTAACAATTTGAGGAAACCATCAAGAACATGGTGCTTGGTGTTAATATTATGGAATAACAAACATCGAGAAAAAAACCATGCAACTGCATACTCAAACCATGGAAACCAAAACTAAACTCTTGAAGTACGTTACATCATTTGAACAATAGGATTTATTGATAAATTAATTCTAAGTAACTCTCTACGAAGCAACTTACACATCAAAAAAAGAACAAAAAATTTCCATGATTTAACACTCATGGTTGTTCATCCTCAGACCTACCATAATGGAACTCGCCATAAAAAACTCGGTATCTGTATTTCCCCACATTAAGATACCCCAAATAGGAGCCTTCCACCTATTCCTCTAGAGATGAATTCACTGTCATCAATAAAAGAAGAACTCTTCTTATAACTTCTCCCCTATCTATATTCAATTCTCAGTGTTCTTCCATAATTTTTCTAGAATCACCTGATTCACACACTACATCACAACAAAACTTCATTCTAATCTCATTATCCAGGATATTTCAATTTCTAGGCGTATAAAAAATCTCAGATTTGTAGTCATCACTGAACTCAAACAACTAACATTGGGGCTAGTTTGTGTAATGTTGTGTCAAAACATATATCAAGTTATTTTGATCGGTGAATATCACAAAGATTTATCCAATCAAGTAATGTATCCACAAATTCAGGACAAAAACCACAACCAAAAATTCAATATCATGGGAGTCATAGTTAGGATTGTGGTGGATTGAAAATTTATACCCATAATAAATAAATGATCACTTCTACATTAGAACAAACACAACCCATGATTTGAAGAATAACATCAAGCCTTGGAGTAAAATCCTTCTACTGGGAGACAATGAGTTAGAGAACTAACCAAACTATCCATTAGATACTCATAATATTTATAACTCTAATTAGTTGACAAGAACACAAGACTCTTTCATATCAACATAGTCATAAAAGAATCAACATGACATAAATAATTAACACACATCGATTATTTTTTTCATGGGTTAAGATATTTCACACCCACACCACTATCATGGGGGATACCCAAGAAATAACATCTTATATCTTTGATTGGTTCATAGATAGTACCTAAGGGGATGCAAAATTCCCCATGAAATAGACATCCCAATCCCAAAACTCATTATTTGGAAGCATTCCAAGAAACATTTCACTGAAATGATCTCGCAAAATAGCCTGATGGTTCTCTATATTATCCTCCTCAGATATGGGGTACTTAATGATGTAATTGATGATCACCACCATGAAATTATACATGAAATCGTAGAACCGAATATTCATTAATAAAATGAACATTACTGGAGTAATCATTACAATGAACTACATCCCAAAAAACTCACACCTCCCATGATGAAAAAGTAATGTAGTCATTAGGATATCCTCATACATCACAAACATATGAAAATATAATAGAAAAAAAAAGATATTTGAGAACAAACATGAACCCATTTTTTGGTCAAATAAATCATTGATCCATGGAATAGGATATCAGATCTTCGCCATCAGTTGGTTTAAGCAACAATAATCGATACACAACCACAAACAACCTGCATACATCTTTTCGGAGAAAACTAATGCACCCCATAAATACACACTAAGTAGAGAAACCCACACCACATTAGAAAATTGAGTTGTATATGCATCTCTCACAACTCAGGATATGTCTTTATATTTAGAGATATCGAGATATGAGACATGCATAGATGCAGTTCTATAACAACCCTACTCTTCAATTCATATTTAATCATTTTTTACATATCATTGAAATTAATTAAACAATAATGAATGGGTGGTATAGTTTAATTGTGGTTTATGAGAATTACGTAATAACATAAAACATGAAATACAATAGCATCATTATTGAAAAAATCATTAACATGACAACAATATTCTGTTGTATTTAGTACTGAATGGAATACCCAAAGTAAATTCATAAGAAAGGGTGATATATGATGACCAGTAAGGGAGAAATCATTCTAGAAAATGAGTATAATAGTATATGTTGGAAATTCATATCAACTAGGCATAAAGGATCATGAATAATTAGGCATGATTTTACATGATAACCATAACATTGGAAATGTGGTAATAGCATAAAACTCATCATCTGAAACATATGTCAAAGCAAAACCGCCAAGACATCATGGTGGAAAAAATACCATAAAGGAATCAATTAAAAACCTTTCCCAAAATGGAATATCATGATACTAACCAATACCGAATTTGTTGGAGTGATTTCAGGTCTCACCCTTCATAATCATTTCAATATCATGCTTAAGGGTTCTACATAGATCTTATAACAAAGATTCATTCAGCACCATAATTTTATTCGATGATCTGGAAATGTGGAATATGTACATGTATGTCCCCGAGAAATAGGATTATTTAAAAAATATGAATTCACTTGATAGGGAAATGTGAATGGTATTCACAACCACATTATATAGTCATTGGAAATTGTGGTGAAATTTCGGTTGCATAACGATGTCATATAGAAATTCATAATATTAGTTAATGAAAGAAAAAGGGGTATCCCAAAATATAAAAAATAAATTTAAAGTAAAAAAATATTTTTGTTCATATCCTATCATAGGAAAAATGAAACTATAAGATATAACATAAAATATAATCTTTATAAAGGAGAAAGGTGGAAGATCTCTTACCATATTTCAGCATAGTAACATGTGGTATTGAAGGATCATAAGGGGGATTAATGGGAGTGAAAAGAATCTACATAATTAATACATAAAATTTATATTAATGGGATAATGAAAAATCATATACCAACATATGAAAATTGAATTTAAGAAGATTAATATAAATGAAGATCTTGACTGAATATGTGACGTGATAAATCTCGTACTTGAATGTGTGACTCCAATGGATTGGGAGAGGCTTCATTTGTTCTTAGATATGCCTAGGGTGGACTATTGTTATTTGATAGAAGGGACTCTATAATGGTCAAATAGATTGAGTGAATAAAAATTAGAGCATGGGTTGGTTTATATAAGTATGGTGATTTAATTATTATAATGGTTTTTGGACACCTCAAAATAAAATATACAAAATCACAAAACATCCCATGTGGTTTTACATGGTTTTTTTTAAAAGGGGAGTGGATTAAATAATTTTATAATGAAAAATTAAGAACATATTATAGAAATTCCCTATGATTATGTGGAGGTGACTCACACTCTCAGGTAAATGATTTTAAAATAAAAAAATATATTGTAATTCATTGAGGATTCTTTAAGTATTTTAAATGAAACTAAAATGGTATTATAATTAAATAATTTTAATGAATGAACATATATTTATCAGATGATAATATTTATAGTATTCATTACTCCACTTTTGGGCCATAATGATGTCCTAAAATACAGCATATATTTAAACAAATTTATATTTTTAATCAAAAATTTGACTTAGTCTTAAGATTATAAAAATTCACAATTAGATAATTACAACATCCTGATTCCTAAAATAATATTCGTTTAACCTATATAATGTATTAAATATGTGAATTTTACATTTTCAAATAAAATCTGACATTCATTTAAAATAGAACTGTTTGAAAAAAAATAGTATTCAAATCGTACTGAAAATTACTTTTGAAATCATAAAAATTCTATGAACTTATATATTTTATAAATTTTATATAATAATAATATTTTAGTATTGTTTATTTATTTCAAAAAAAAACCATTATTTCAACAAAATAAATTTTGAAAAATAATATTAATTCGTTAACAATAATTTAAAAAGCAACAATAATATAAAGAAAAATATATTGAAAATTTAAAAAATAATAATCTACATAATATTATTTCTAGGGTATAGATACATATACCATTATTACATAAGCATATTCCCTAATAATAAGGTGTGTGATGGTGGGGATTTCATGGGCTGGTTCAGTGAACACGGTTTATGTCGGGATATTGATGAGCTTGAACTTATCCCATAAATAGTTTCAGTCATGATTATGTTGCAGGTTCTCAGATTAATATGGGGAAAGGAAAAATTCCAGAAATGTTTTCTTCCTCACATGCTTGTATAAATGGGATTCAATGGGTGTGATCCTACAAGGTTAGGATATCACATACTTTGTTTCTACCAAAACTTTTTGTTAAAAACCTATATTTATACTAGTCATGTTATCATTGTTAAATTGCTATATTATCAATGTTAATGATACATGCCGATCATTTAAAATCCCATTGGATAAAATTTAAAATGTTAAATTTTCTCTATAATTATAAAAAATTTATATAAAAATAAATAAATGTAATATTATTCATAAAATTTCAGTTGATTACATCCTTCCCCTCTTATGAAATTATACCCTCAAAATTTCATTTTCCCACACTAAAATAGATTAGGGTAACACATTTTCATCACCTCCTCCAGTTCCCACATTGCTTCTTCAATCATCTGGTTTCACTACAATAATTTAATGAGGATTTTTGACTTATTATGTAGAACCTTTGATCTATAGTCTATTATCTTTAATAGAATATCCTAATAAGAATGATAAATCTCCAAAGGTACCACTTCGGGATTGAGTACATGTGATGGATCTGTTATGTGCTTCTTTTAGAGGAATAAAAAGAATACATCATGTACATGAAATTAGATCCATGTTTGTGCTAATCAATATGCCACAACTCAGATGTTATCATGGATATAAATAGGACTGATGTAAATTGGACTAACCTTTCCTATTGTCCCAAATCTCATCACTCTTTTCCCTCGAGATAATTATTGGAAAACCATATCCCTAGCATAGAAATCTAGGTATCATCAACAATTATCAGCATACCACTTTTTTAGACTCAGAGAACTGTTGATGTGATGCTGGATGGTCTTAACCTTCTACACGACTTCCTCAACCATTTATATACCTAAATTATTTTGATCCCCAACTTCATCCTAATATATCGGTATTCTTAACATCTTCCCATAAAGGGAATCATAATGATCCATTTTGATTCTTTAGTGGAAACTATTATTGTAAGTGAACTCCACCAAAGGATTGTGTTTGTCCCATACACCATAGAAGTCCATTAAGCAATATCCCAACATGTCCTAAAGTTTTTGGATGGTCAAATCATATTGTTCATTAGTTTGAGGGTGATAAGCCATATTGAAATTTAGCATAGTGTTTAGATCATAATGGAATATTTTTCAAAACATAGTGTTGAATCATGCAGCCTTAGCACTTATCTATGGTATATATGTTCTAGATAATAAGGTGTCAAATCCTCTTGAATCACAATTATTTATGTAGACATTATTATGAGATCCATACCAACCCAGATAACATTGTTTTTATAGGATGTCTTTGGATGTCCAGTGATGATATCCGTGGTGATTTTTTTTCATTTCCATGTTGGTATGGGTAATTGTTTCATCATCCCCTTAGACTTCATCCATTAAACCTATAATTTTTTATCGACTCTGCACTTTGATGTATATTGAGTGATATCCTTCTTCACATTCTCCCACCAATCGTGCACTTAGAGATATCAATGCATCTTTATATTTCTTGGGTGTATATAGAGAGTATAACTTTGTGAATCACCCAAATGATCTTTCATTACCTGAAGATTAAATGGAACTCATAGACTTGAACCAAATCTCACAATTCCTTCATCATTAACATTTAAATCCTTGGATTTCTCTTTTTTTTAGATGTCACTATCTTTTGAATTACCCATATCATCTTTTTGAGAATTATTTAAGCATTCAAAAAGAGATAGTTGATCAATCAATTGTGAATTGATTGATTATGTCCCCTTTTATCATTCCCCTATCTATTTTATTGATGTCTAAGAAGATATAATCCATCTTCATTATCATAAATGATTGAATTGATGGGTCATTTTTATATATAGTATCTGATAGCTTTCTTCTTTCCTAAGATTTTAGGGTATTGAGTAGTCGTAATAATTGATGAGATCTAACCATATCAGTTTGTTCATATTTAATAATTTTTGTGTGAATTTATATTTTAGACATTTGTGATCCATATATGTTTCACACATCTAAAAAAAGAGATAACGCCGGCAGAATTTTAATGCAATGATCATAACTGATAACTCTTGATCATGTGTGGGATAGTGTTGGTCATGAATTTTAAACTACCTTGAGGCATATTCTATATCTTTTACTATTTTCATCAACACACATCCCTATAATTTCTTTTAATAATCACATGACTTTGTAAAATGTTCCCCATTTTTTATTGGGGTTACCAAAAGATTAGTGACAAGCCTCTTTTTCGACTCCATGAATCTTTCTTCACATTCATCATTCCATGAAAATCTTACTCCCTTTCGAGTTATATTGTTATGAGGGTGTTACATCTATGAGAAATTTATCAAAATTAGGCCATGATATCTATATAACCCATTGAAACTACAAATATCATTAAAAAATTTTGGTGATGACCATCATTTGTTTTAGTTTGTCTTTGTGGGATTCACAGATATCCCATTTGTGGTGATGATATTCCCCAATCAAGATACTTCCTTCAACAATAACTATTAAATTCTATAAATTTCATAGAGACTCCCCTTTCATTTGGCCTCAAACACATTTTTCAGATGTTATTTATTATCCAAATTAGTTTTAGAGTATGTTAGAATAATTTCTATGAATACTATCAAAAATTTAATGAAAAAATCTATAAAGTCTATTTTAATCAATTCCATGAAGATTTCTCAGGAATTGGTGAGTCCTAAAGGAATCACTATGAACTCAGAGTGAATCATCCTTTTAACCCTTACTGATAATATACGGAACACATATCCACCATGGAGAAGTATTATGCTCTACATAACTGATCGATGTTGTCATAAATCGGGGAAACAGTCACATGTTCTTTAATGTACCTTTTTTGAGCACTTGATAAACATTGAAAAGGTGCATTGTCTCATCCTTCTTATTTGATAAACAAAATGAGTGAACCCCATGAAGATTCACATGGTCATATTTACTCATTTTCTTGATTTTCTAGTCATTTCCTCTTTAGCTCATCATGTTCAACAACATCCATTCTATATGGAGTCTTGGATACTAGAAATGCCACATGTATATGATCAATAAAAAATCCAGCTTATTGGATATGTGGAAGACTAGGAAATTTCAAGGAAACGCATCCAAGAATTCACTCATAATAGGAATGTATTTGAGAATTTTTTTCTTTAGAATCAGTCATTTAATATAGATATGCTTCTTTGTAGTGAAATATATCCATTATTGGGATAATACTGTTAAAAATATTCATCATCCTCCTTGACCTTATGTTGAATTGAGGGTAGATTCTCCATATGGAGAATGATTTCCCTCTAGTGGAAATTTACATTTGATCTATATTGGGAAATCCAATATAAGCCAAGAATTGAATCAAATTACAAAAAGGAAAGTATCATAATGTTCATGGGGATTTTAACTTCAAAATTTGTGACAGGGGATGACTTATATTCACATGATGTATTAATTTCTCTATTTTTCTTCTTTACCAACAGCTCTAATTTCATTATTTATATGAATGTTTGAATAGTTCTACAAATATTTTGTGGTATAATGGAATGTGTAGAACCAAAATAAAAAAGTACATTCTCTATTCTCAAATTAATATTAGTTTACCTATCACCACATCATTGTCTGGATTCACATTCATGGAAATTATGGAAAAGAGGTATCCAATGATTTATTTGAATTTCATGGTTTCATACGAAAACCCTTAGCATAGAGAAGTAGTTCACAATGTTCCCTTGTTCCTTGAAATTGTAGTAATGAAAAAAAAGTTTAGTGTTGATCTAGGGATTACTTTCCTCTACCACGTTTGAGATATTCTCTTGTTGGAAATCATTGGCCCGGTTCCCTTCCCATCCACACCATAATCATTTACATGATCCCATTAGGCAGTTTTAGAGGTGTTTTTTCTACACCACAAGATAGTGGGGTGCTAGAATTTCATATCACCACTATAATTATCTATTAGACAACCAGAAATAGTTTCACCTTACTACTAATTTTCCCAACGATGACCTTGAGATTCACCAATCATAATATTGACATTGATGGCGCATCAAAAAATATCTCTGTAACTATCAAATTCATGGATTACTAAGGTTTGCAATAGACTATGTTTTTGCACAAAATGGTATTAGTAATCCTTGCATTCAAGGGTAAAGCAAAAATTGGATGTGTAAGGTACAAGTCTTGTGATGTTTGCATTGTATGCACCAATAGAGTCTTCATCTATTTTTATTAGTGAAAGGGAAAATAAATCAATTTTAATTTGGTGGTTTCAAGGAAAATATTTATCAAAATACATTTTCTAGAAATTCACCCACTCTGTTTCATTGATCTCTTCCCCATTCTTCATATTCATAATCAATTTCCACCCATGATCATATAAAATCTCAATAAAATAAAATTCAAGAAGAACCATATCTTCTTCAGAACATTGAAGGAAATAGAATATCTTTTTGATTGAATTCCTCCACAGCTCAATCATTGAGGGATTAGATAATCCACCTAAATTAGGAGGCCTTTGTCTCGTGAGGTTCTCAACTACAGGTATATCTATGGGGGGATTAGGAGCTCATAATGGCCCTAGTTTCTACTCAAATAAAAATTTATCTGGGAGAGTGTCGTGAAAACGTTTTCTAGACTTTCTCTGGTTGGGTTGGGAATCTCACTGGGGGAAATCCTCAAAATTCCATTCACATCACATGTTTACACGATTCCTATTATTTCTATAAATTGGAAAGAAATTAATGTGTATTATAGATGATTATATTAGGCATTTAAACACATAAATGGAAATCCAATTATATTAAAGATATAAATTCTAAATTAAATTTATATCCATAACTTGTGACCTTCTAGACATTAGTCCTTGTTATCCATGATCTACATCATTTAATAAGTTCATATAAGATTTTTTCCTTTACATCATTTTTAATTTTTTATTATGATTTTATAAATTTACAAAAGCATATCCCATAGGAGTGTAAAAAAATGTGCAGAATAATTCTTGTTATCATGTACCAAGATACCCCATCTCATGCCCAGAACACCATGTAGGAGTTTCTACTCCTTGGTACATCAATTCTAGAACCACGTCCACTTGTAGTTCCTAGATGGGGATATATTTTCATGATAAACCACTTTATCTATTCTCAACACAATTTATGGGTTTTATATTATAGTTAGTATTATACCTATGAGTATTCATTAGTTTTATCTAATCCTAATCCCAAAATAAGTAAACATATCCTACAATACCAACTATAGAATCCATTGTCTTTATTTTATATTTATTAATGATTTATTAAATAAAATATCACTTAATAAAAAAATGATTATTTAGATTTCTAGTGTCTTTATGTTTTAGGATAATTACATAAGAACCTAATACATGAAATACAAAAACATATATGTTGAAAACTCATTCCCATGACCACACCATTACTTCATAATAAACACGTTATAGGATAACATGAGAACATACATAAGAAAGGGGTGCACTTTAAATCTAAGTAAGAGAGTGAACATAGATGAAAATAAGGATTAAAATACTTTTTATAAAAGGAATTCAAAATTTCATAATGGGATATGAATAATAAGTCATGGTTTATCATGATAATCATAACATGGGAAATGTGGCAACAACATAAAATACTGCATCATATACATAATATAATGAAAACCCATCATAACATCAAGGTGGATAAAATTACTATAAAATAATTAGTTAAACCACAATCCCAACTTGAAATATCATGATACTAACCCTTACCCAATACATTGGAGTGCTATCAATGCACACCATTATTAAACATTTCAATATCAAGCATAATAGTGCCACATAAATCTTATAACATGGATTAATTCCACACCATAATTTTATTCCAAGACCTAGAAATGTAGAACAAATAAATTTAAAAACAAACCTAGTAGGATTTGGTGCACAATGATGAATACCATTTATAGAGAAATGGGTATGGTATTCATGACAACATTATCTGGGCATGTATTATCGTGGTGCAATTTCGGCAACATAACGACATCATATAGATATTTATAAAATGTTTTATGATAAATAAATGGTCATGTAATAACAAATACATGAATTGGAGTGTAATATGAGTATTTTATAACCAAATATAACAATGGAAAAATTACATTATGATACATAACATAATAGGGATGCTTAACAAAGGAGACGAGTGGGAGATCCCATAGGTAATAATAGTATAGTAACAAGTTAGATTTAAGGATCATAAGGGATATTAATTGTTGTGAAAGGAAGATGAAATAATTTATTGCTATAATGGATAGTATTGGGAAAATTTAACATCATATTACAATATTGAAAAATATAATTTAAGAAGAATAATTTAAAATAAGTTCATAATTGGAAATACGAAGGGATGACTCTTTTACTTGGATTTCTAACTCCAAAGGCTTGGGAGAGGCTTCATAGACTATTGGGGAGCCTTGGGAGGTCTATAAAGAGTTTATATAAGAGTTTGTATGAGATTAAGGAAGTTTAATGTATATAAATTGGTGATTCTGTGGGTTTATATTGAAAATGATAGGGATTTCCTAATTATTTGGGTTTTGGGATCCTTACAATAAAATATTCCAAACCACAAACCAGAAAATTATTTTTCTCTAGGGTTTCTAGAAATTTGTAATTGATTACATTATTTTATAAGTATAGTTGACAAAAAAATTAATATAATTCCCCTGATTATGTGGAGGTGAGTCAAACTCTCAAGGAAATGATTTTAAAATCATGAAATATATTAAAATCTTTGGAAAAATCACTAAGGATTTAAAAAAACTCAAACAAATAAAAATTAATAATTATATATTAAAAATATATATTTTTTCAAATATACCTTTTATAATATTTATTACATAAATATTGTACAATTTTGATGTTATAAAACACACATTATATTTATACCGTATTTAATTTTTACACAAAAAAATTTATTGTCACAGAAAATGTTGAAAAATTAACTGTTGGATAATTTAAATGTTGTTATTCAATAAATAATATTAATTTTATCTAAATAATTTTTCTAAATATTTTAATTCTCCCTTATAAAATAAAAACAATCATTCATTGATTTTTTTATATTTTGATGAAAATTGTTTCCAAATCATGAAAAAAATAATATTGACTTCATAAAAATTATATTATCATATCTTTTTTAAAAATTATTATAATGGAAATATTTCTTTAAAATATGATTTATTTCAATGAAATCCATTAATGCAGAAATATAGATTTCAAAAAATATAATTTGTTCTTTAGAAATCATTTAAAAGATAAAAAAGGGAGGAAGAAAAATATATTCATTATTCTAAAAAATTAATGTACCTAATATTATTAATAGGGTCTTGATACATATGCATTTACTACACCATCATATGAATTTAGATTTTTGTGTGTGAGGGTGGGTCTTTTATGGGTCGCTCAGTGAATTTGGTTTAGTTAATGATCATGATGAGTTTGAACTTCTCCTGTAATTAGTTTTACTAATGATTACGTTGTTGGATCTAGATTTGGGGTTAATGTTGAGAAAAACCAAAAAATTATATCGCCATATTAATCTCATATAAATGGTCTTTTTATGGCATAATCATACTTATTGAGTTCAATGATTCCTTTTTCTATTTGAAAAGGATTTGTTTGAAGACTATATTTATACTAGTCATTTGATCAATTTTCAACAACTATATTATCAATGGTAAAGTTACTTAATTGTAATTTAAAATCCATTTTGACATAATAAATTATGTTAACCTGTTTTCTATAACCATAATAAATTTAATTAAGTCAAATGAAATGGAATTTTATTAATAATGGTTTGGGTCGTTACAGGTTAGATCCCAAACTCTATCCCTCATCAAGAGGGTAACACTACCACCATCTTAGGAATGAAATCCGGGGTATCATTCAATGACCCAATGAAACTATTATGGTTGAACATTTTATGAACTCAACATCAACTCAAACATCAACAATGAAAAGGATATTACATTCCTATGACCCATACGTGGGTCTTACTCACCAACAAATAATGTTGGATATCTATCATAATCGAAGAACAGAACATTCCTCTTGAATAAATCTATGATATAATGAACTAAATACAACTAATACATGATGATAATGATGTCACATGGATATATACATACACATAATAAATATCCCAAAAAGCAGTGTTTCCCCAGAATAAGGTCAAAATCTCTAATTACATCAAACATGTCATATTTTCCTCCTATCAGAATAGTAAATTCCAAGGGCACTAGAAGACTCTCAAAAACATGTAAGAATGTATGAATACTGGAATGTGATATTAAGGTTGTATGTTCTTCTTGTATAAAACAAGGAATGAATTGATGTGGATAACATGAAAAGTGTACCTCAACTGATATCGTTCTTTTCAGGTGATGGAAATTGTAGAGCATGGATGTAATGATAACGTGATCCAATGAATATGTAATCATGATCGCAACACATACATGGTCACACTCTACCTTCTAAGGATAGGGAGCATACCAAGAATATCCTCTACCTACCCTATATACTCTCTAATTATACCAAACATGAGAAACATACTACTACCACCTCGGCTTGAACTACCTCGACATAAGACCTTGAAGCTGAACTTCTGGAACACACTTTCAACATGGAATGTTTTGGGAATATCAACACTATTGAACATAGAAACCGTAATAAAAACACATTTATAATCCTTTGGAATCTTCATGAGATATTAATCCCACATAGAAATGATACATTTATATTTGGGACCTACTTCCAAATGATTTGAATCTCTTATATCCAGACAACTGGTAATCTGAAAAAATAGCTCTGATTCATGAAAAATCCTGATGACCCCCTCTCATGATGATCCGATTCTAGATAACATCATATTTATAACCAATGACTTCACCATATCCTTGAGATACATCTTCATAAAAAATTTGGAGACCTATAAATGACTATATGAATGAAAATCTACTTTGAAATGCCTTTCACTAGGCTCCTCATGAGGATAATGTTCAGAAGCATGTCATAGAATATTGCTGAAACTAATCACGAACACCCACAAATTATATATCCCCTTATAAATGGTATAATGTAACTGGTAAATGGGAAATAATGTGGTCTAAAAAATAGGCTTTGAACTATTCTCATAAATCCTCCCATGAGACTGTGGACTCATCTAATTTTCCCTAGAACAAGAACCATCCCTGCCTCAAGCCCCATGCATCATCATCACAGCCAAGGACACCCAGTTTTCCATCTGAGCATTGATCAAAATGGATTATAACATAACCCCCACAAACCAGACATCCATGACTATGTCTGAAATGGATACCACACACCTCTATATACTTTGGTTCTAAAACTCTCAATGTTTCTTCTACAAAGTATGTTCATTTTTACCCTCTATCCTATTGTGATCTTCTAGAAGAACCTACTAAAAATATTCTACATGAACCATATGAGGATGACGACTTATATCCACATATGAAAAAAATAGTAGGAGTTCCCATCCTATTATATTTAGGAATACAACATTAATAAATTTCATTTTATTTTTTTCGATTAACCTATCCGAAGATATACCCATTAAAAAATATGCACCTAGATGAATAATGCATGATAATTTCTAGGTTTCTACCTAGAAACAAGTATCACATCCTCCAGTAGATTCTACAATAAAAAATTTATTTATATCATATCAAATGGGGCTCTAAATAACATTTTCTAACTATGTCTCCCATGTTTACAATTCTTTCTAAACATAACTAAAAATTTAACACGTTCAACTCAAACAACCTCAACAGTGGCTAAATCCAAAATCCATATTACCCCTCAACTAAAGATCGCATAATTCTATATTAGGATTATAAACCTATGTGGTATACCCCTCCAATGTTGAAAATGGAAGTATATTGATAGAGACACTCATTTATCTCCCCTAGTAGGCCCTAGGATGGCGACTGCCACTGAGGGTATAGTAAACTCATATATGGGAGGAATTTCCCTATAAGAGAACATGTGTGAATGATAGATATAAGATAGACACCAAAAAACTCTTTCTCAACTACAATATAAAAATCCAATCTGAGCATTTATAAGGAAAATAAATAACCAGTAAATAATAAGGGAAAATATAATGTACTATGGGATAAGTAAATACAGTGACGACTACAAAGCTCAAACATCTCCCACCAAACCCACAAGCTAGTAGTAGCAATCCTAATACCTGATATTATCAAAATGATAGGAAAAATAGTTTTTATATAAATAGGTTGTGTATAATAGTATAACAAATATGATCCTCCCCAGATCCTCCCATGAAAACGGAAAACAAGGCATGCTAAAACACAATGAAAAAAATAAAACCAACTCTTTACCACAATAGGTATACCAAATTCTCAGTCTCACCATAAATACTCTCGCCAACTATCATATAGAATAGAATATTATATTATAATTGTGAACAAAGTTACTAAACTACTGCTTCGTCAAATGTATTCTTCTCTATCCTAATATCTGTTGTCCTGAGCATCTCTCTCCCAAATGCTAGCCCGCAGACAATGGGGAGAGGCACCATAACGTGAAACCCGTTCATCCAATCACCACATACATTGCACCAAAAGTAACCAGGATGATTCTAGGATTCACCATAACTCGTAAAAATTGTATCATATATCAGGTATTATAACTCAATCCAACACATCCCACACACCGTGTGAGGAACCTCAATCCATCATATAATGCACACGTTATATATGTAGCTGTGAAAGAGAAAAAAATATCTATATTAAATTTATGTGAACTAACAAAAATCCATTACAGTTCTCTACAAACAGATATGTGGAAGAATAACCCCGGTTAATACCAGCACAAGTAACAACCAATTGAATACAGTAAGGCGAAAGGTGGTAGTAATCCATCCATAATGTCACCAAGATATTAAGGAAAAGACCACTCTCCAAGGGATCAGAATCCATATCTATTAGTTCCCATGTCTGGCATGGGTGATTAGAATATGAAAAAAAATTACATGATATAATATATCTCACAACAACACTACGGTAATAACTTACTCTATGACTCGACTACATATAATATCACTCGGACTCATAGATGCCACTGCTATGACATGATGTCATTATTACACCTAACCATTTAAAGAGAAACATTATATTACATTATTATTTTTTATCAGTTTCAATTTATATTAATAAATTCCTTAACCATTAATTAACAATTAATATTTTACCTATTAAATTTCATTTGTATCACAACACTATTACATGACCTCATTTAATATGAAAACCGATCCCATTACATCTTATAATTATATCCCATTATTTCATTCAAGAATGTTCTAACCCCATTTGTTATACATTTATTCAGTTATTAAAAAAATTACGTAACATATTACCAAGTACACTTTGAAAATATCCAATGATACTAAAAAAGGTGCAAAAACATGCCAAACCATCTATCTCAAACTAATGGGGAAGAGTTAGTAGGGTATCCATGATATTTATTATTATATTATATTCTATTTTTTGTGATATTGGGTGATAGTATCCATGTTGATTCTAAAAACATCGTATACCTATTTATATGACGAGTTAGTTTCACTGGTTTTTTAATTTACATTAGCATGCCTTCCTTACAATTTCCATGAGAGGCTATAAGGGTGATCATACCTAGTATAATGTTATATTCCCCTATGTACATATATATATATATATATATATATATTATTTTACAGGTCTTTTGGAGTAGGTTGGAGATCATACCAGTAAATACTACATTTTGGGTTTTTAGGAGTTATTTGGACTTCCTGGTTTTCGTCATATTAAATTTTTATTAGTAATTGAAGTTTTCCATTGAGTTGTAGTTGTTCATACATGTTATTACACATGTTCACATGGGTTTTCATTTATGTTGTACTGTGATTAATATTTGGTTGGTGTCTATATTATATATCTCATTGACATGTTTTCTATTTGGTGCAATGACTCCAATATATATGTTTAAATTATCGTTGCTGATAGTCTCCAACATAGGTCCTTTTGGGGGCGGGACATGAGTTTCCATATCGTTCTTATCCCATCTCTATAATAGGAGTGGTACACGTTATGGGGAGGGCGTCACGACAGAAATCCTAATATATTTAATGATTACATGTTATTTAAATAACCTATTTGTTGTATAATGAGATAATTATCATTCTTAAAATATAATATATCATTTTCTATTTTACTATTTTACATACAATATAATTATAACGTTGTTCATATTTGTGTGGACCACCACCATCATGAAGTTATTTTACTACCATTTCAATAAAGATTCACATTAATGATATATGTATCTATATTTAATGATATAATATGGTATATATGATATTCTGATCATTATTTATTAATTAAATATTGCTAACCTCATTCCACAATGATATTTAAGGAATGGAAACGTTTCTCCTTCGTTCATACGGCCTATCATCTCTATTATGGTAATAATGTTCATTTCTCCCATCCATATTTAATTAGTTCTAATAAATGAATAATTTAAAGAGAAATATTATAATTTATATATTATTATTATTATAAAGATGACTTTTTTAAAAATGAACTATTTTACCATATAAAATGTACAAAAATTATTTTTTACAAATAAGTTGAATATGGTCAAAACCACTAATATAAAACTATATAATTAGGTTATCATTTAAAACATGGTATACAATGGAATAAAATTAATAAAAAACATGAAAATAATTCTTATTAAATTAAATAATTAACATATGATTACTATTAAATAATAAAAATAAAATACATGATGAATTGAACCCACAGTAAGAGACATTATCTATATTTTATTTCAGTGAGGAATATGTTGATGTTTTACACATATAATATTTAAGGAGTTGTGTATATATTTGTTAAAAAATATTATATTACGAATTACTCTATTATAATTGTATTTAATATATTGTTCAATGTTATTCATTCATGGTTCATATGATTCATTAATTTCCAATGTGATAAGGGACTATTCATTAAATAACAATCTTTTAATGTTTTCCCATAACTCTCTTTATCTTTTATTACAATGTTTTTAAAATTTTATGATTATGGGAATAATAATTTTATGATGGATATTTATTCCTTTAATTAATTTTTTTAAAGATTCATTGTGTAAAATGTTTTATATTCTTTATAAACAAAAAAAATAAATTTTCAAGTTTAACATATAAGGGGAAAAAGATTTACTTCCTAGATAAAAATTTTATAATGGATTATGTGTTTTTTAAAGGGATTAATGATGAAAATAATTAAAGATAAAATATTTAATTCATGATATTGAAAATGGAAATTATTTAATGTGTGATCTACCAGATATCATTGTATGATCATATTATAGATTATAAGATGGGTACAACAAGATATCGCTCCAATGAATTGGAAAAATATTTTTTCCACTGTAGAAATATATTTAATGTTGGCTACATGGTTATTAAAAATTTCAAAGGTTATATTAGTATTATATAATGATATTATATTATTATTTAAAATTAAAAATTTATGAATTTTCTAGGCTTTCAAATCTATTTTTATTGGAATCATGTGTTTATAGAAGTTAATATAAATGATTTTTTAAATAATGATAACTCACATTATATGTAAAATCTAAAAAATTTAAGAATATAAAATTCATAAATTTACATTTTATTCAAGGGAGATATTGTTTTATTTTTTTTATACCATAATATTATTTTTTTCCCTAGCACAAATTTAAAAACAAAATAATGTGATATAAAAATGGTTGTGTGGAATGATGAGGTCATGATGAATGTTATTATAATTATTCGTGAAAATAACTCATGTTTTTTTAGATGTTTGTTATGGTGTAAAAATTGATATTTTTCAAAATTTTAAAATATGAATTTTATGGTTCTCTTATGTTTGATTTATGAAGAAATTCCCTAAAATTATAAACCTTAAATGATCCTCAAATGTAATAGATTTAATTCTTCAACTAAAAATAAATATTTTGAATGCTTAAGTAAGTGTCCTTATAGTTTGGATTAGGGGACATTTAAGATGATTTTAGATGTTATGACAATATAAATAGCATGAAACTTGAATGAATAAACTTTTAGGTAAATATATTGAAAATGTCCTTATACGCATATTATTAAAATGTATTGATCATAAATATAAATTACATACAAACTGAGGATTGAAAATCTCTTTTTCTATATATGTCTTGGTACATAATGTGAATATATGAAACTAAAATTAAAAAAATTTAAATAATCATAAAGAGCTCAAATATATCATTGATCTCTTTTTAATACATAGTATGACATGTGGAATAACCAAAAAAATAGAGGAGCTAAAAAAATTTATAATGCAATAACATTGAAATTAAAAATGGAACATTGGTCAAATGGAAAAACATGATAATGCATAATACATGAAAAATTTATTAAAATATGAAGGAATATTATATTTAACATGAAATCATATTATCATTGAAATTTAGATATTTCACCACAACAAGTAGAATGAAATTAACATTATTAAATAATAAATTCCATGATAATATCGCATTATGGTAAATGTCTTATAATATAATAGGTTTCCTCTATAATCTCATAAAAAATATCATGAGAATGAAATTAAACAATGTCTTTTTGTGCTATATGGGAGAACCCATAAAAAATATACATGAATATGTGTCCCACATAACAAAATTAAACATAAATAATAAAAAAATTGGTTACCCATGGAATGAAATGTGTCTCTTAATCATTCCAAGAGGCATAACCAGACGATGTATCATAATGAAACTAATGAAATAATGGATTTAATAATTATTTCAGAATAATTATTTAAAATAAAAAATATATCATGAATAATTACTTCCAATTGATATGATAACATGAAAAAACAGTTTAAGTAACATTAGAAATGTGTCACTTTAGTGTAGTTTAGGGGAAACGATTAAATAGTTTTCAAATGGGATGTGGTTAGAATTATTTCCTTAATATATAAAAAAAAGTAAAGGAAATAGTCATTATGAAAATCGTATTTTAGTAAATATGGGTGGTTTAAAATATATTAAGGGTTGTACATGAAAATGAGCATGAAATAGAGATGTTATCTTTAATTGAGTTTCTTTACCAAGAAGAAATAAGAATGCTACCTTTGAAAACATGTATTTACCCATCACTAAAGATGAATTTAGATGTATATAATTATGTTTGAAAAATATTTAAATATTATAGGAGTTTATTATAAGAATAATTTATTGATACATAAATTAAAATGGAGATAAAGTGGAACTTAATAAAAATAGAGAGGTTCGAAAAGATCCCTTACCTTATGTAAAAAATTAATCAACCCTTGTACTTAATGTCCTCGATAATAAAATTACAATAATAAATTACATAATTAATAACGTATTACACACAGATTTCATTTATTTTAATTATATTTAGAACATTTTTTTCATTTTTATGTGGTATAATGTTTAATTTATTTTTTTCGTTTGCATTTGATTCATGGTTTTATTGTCAATTCACTTGTGTATACCTATAAAATTTGTAGTCAAATGTAAATAATTTTACAAAATTGAAATAGAATTATATCCATGCATATAAATAATATTAACTACTTCTATATTACATTAATTTATTACTTCAGGATGAATATTTTGAAGAAATTATAATGATAAATGTTTATTTCATTGTAGTTTGGGTTAATATGAACTCAAACTTGTTTTGTTTTCTTTTATGTTATGTCCAAATAATCTATCATGAATTGGATTAATTATATAATATAAAAAATTAGTTCACTTTGAAAATTTTATTTCAATATAATCATTACTTCAGTGAATTAGTGTAAAATGAAAATGCATCATCCACATATGCGTTTAAATGAAAACCCATGGATATTTCTTTCATTTTTCATTAAATAAAAAGAGACGAACAATGGGGTGGCTAAAATACAAAAAATTATAAAGCGAAAATTACATTATATACATGAAAATGTATTTATTAATCATTTTTGGTTGATAGATGTGTGGAGAAGATAGAATAGGGGAATAAATGTAATTGCATATTTTTAGAATGATACCTCTTGAATATCACCTCTGTGAAAGACCCCTCAAGGAAATTGGAATTTTTCTTTTTTTGAGACAAGTAGAACTTATAAATTCAGTGAGTGGAGAGGACATGGTTTGTAATATATTTTCAATGCTTCAAGGATCTTATTGTAAGAATGGATTGGGTGGTGAGTGTTGGTCTTTATTTGGATATATGATTTATGTTCTTGATAATTATATTAATTAGTTTTACATTTTGGCTTAATATTCTAAAAAATGATACATGTGACTATATATAGAAAATGATTCATTTTATTTTGAAATAATTGGTTCTCACATCATCCATGAACAAATAATTCATGTATATTTCTATAAACCTAAATATCATATTTTATTATTTTTTACTCATCACAAAATATCAAATATTTTAGAAAAATACAAAAAAATTCACCCAAACCATTTATGATCATTTACATTTTAAAAAAATAATCCATTTTATGAAAATATATTTCTAAATATTAAAATTTAAAATTTTAATTAAAACCCCAATTTATTCCAAAATTTTTTATTTTAATAATGTAATGAATTTTATAAACCATTTAAAATTTATTTATGATCTAATATAACTATCATGTAATTTTAATAAAACATAATATTAATTTATAATTACATTTTATGACGATATGTTTTCTTTTTAAACATTATATTCTTTATAAAATTGATATTAAAATACACATGTTTATCCAAAATACCATCACTTAAATTTTCATGTTTAAAACATTTATTTACCTATACCATGATTTAAATATATCATATTAACCTTTTTTAATCTATGAAAAAATTATTTTAAATTTACATTGTATAGGTTACTATTCTAACAATCAAATTTTTATTTGTATTTTTTATATTACTATTCAAATGTAGATCTTACTATCTCCAAAATTAGAACTCTATTCATATAGATAAATCTATGACGTTGATATGGGGTTACTACATCTTATATATTTCTATTTTTATGTTCATTATTTCTTCTATTGTATTAACCATCATGTTAATATATAAATTAATCCTCAACATTATTATTCTTTTATTAATATTATCTATTATCTCAATATATTTATTCATGAGTGAAGTCATTTTAGTGGATCAAAAATATCCAAATTATCATATTCTTATTCTTCTATTCTCCTATTATATTACCTTAATAATATTCAGAATTATTATTAGTATAGTATTTGAAAAATGTATCATTCTTAATTTATTAGGATAATGTTGTATCTGTTTATCTATGTGATTTATGTTCTTTATACTATATGAAAAAAACTATAAGAGGGGAAAATTCATTGATAAAATTATAGGTCGTTACATTCTCGCACCAGTAAAAATTTTCACCCTCAGAATTTCATATAACATGGTATAGATAAAATATGTTACGATACATTTCCTACATCACTTCCTCTAGTTCTCATGTAACCAAATTATATTTTCTGTCCCCCCATAGTAAATTGACTAGGTGAGTTGTCTTGTAATGTATTTCATGTTATCTATGGTCATATTTCATTACCACCTTATCCTCATAGTATAGATCGTTTTAGATTAAAACCATCTATGAATTTAGTACATGTGAGTGATTTGGAATATACTTCTTTGAGATGGCTATGTTGAATACATCATACAAATGAGACATTGTTATTGGAATTTACAGTCGATGTGCCAAAATTTATATGTAATAATTATTCAAAAAGGGGACAATATAAATGGGACATATATTTACTTTAATCCCAAATATAATGAAATTATTTCATGGATATATACAGAGTAATATATTATATGTCACTTAAAACTCTATGTCTCATAGATACATTTATTTATATCTATTCTGTTGACATTGAGTGGTGAGGATGTGTTGTTGAATGGTTTCCAACTTTTCAATCATTTCCATGACTATTTCATGTCCCAATATCATGTGTTCATGATATTTTTCCCACTATACTAGCGTTTTGAATATTCTCCCATAAAGGGATTTATATGGAGCTATTTCGATACTTTATTGGAAGCTATTTCTGTAAAAGAACCTAACCAGATGATGATGGTTTTCCCATATTCCATTTAGTTCTCTTGAGACTTCTCTCAACATGTCTCATAAGTTGAACTAGACCACTCATACTATTCTTCATTTTGGTGTTCACGAGTTATAATGATTTAAAAATTATCATTTAGATCATGTTTTAGACTCCTCTGAAACATGGAGGTAAATCTCAGATCCCATCTCATAAATACATCTGTATTTTATATCAGTGAAATTTCTTCAGTTATAATTCTTCTCAAATTTTTATAACCTAAGATTTCATTATATGATGATCTGCAAGAACTAATGATTTATTATATTTATTTGATTTATTTGGATGACAAGTGACATATCCAATGGTTATGTTTTACATTTTCCAAGCATGTATGTGTAATTGTTTCATCATCCCCTTATACATTTTCCTTTCTTCCATTACTTATTGGAATACCATGTACATTGATGTATATTCAGTGATATCCTTTATCATATTATCCCACAAATAGTGATCCACGATAGCTTGATTCTTCATTGTGCTTCTTGAGTAGTTGTATAAGATAGAGTTGAGTGGATCATTAGAAACATACATATTTATATTTCCATTTTTATGGTAAAAATAATCTTAACATAAATCTTATGAATTGTTCCCCTTTAAATTTTTTCTCTATAGAGATCCCATATATGATTGTTTCCCCATTCATCAGAATATAAAAATAACTTATTTGATAATTCATCATCTTCTACTATATTGAGGTTCAGAAATAATTTGATAATGTAATGATGGTTTTCCGTCATTTATGATTCCCATGTACATCTGTTTCATGTTGACGAAGAGTGGATCATTCTCAATTAATATACTTGACAAATTCACAGGGTTATTTAGACATAATACATCTTCAAATTTATTCACATTTCTTGTATAGTAGGGGATTGATCAATAAAAATATTTTATGAGCTACAAACATATTTTTTTGGGAAAATTAATCTCATTATGTGTGAATAATATTTTACACTATTTTGATCAATATATATCAAATACTTCTCCTCATAGTGACAATTCCAAATTTTTTCAATTTGAAAATCATAGATACCAACTCCAGATCATGTGTGGGGTGGTTTTTTTATTAAAAATTAGCTACATTTAGTTATAGTCTATAACTTCATTAGTTTTCATTAGTAGACAACTTAATACCTTCATTGATGCATGCCATTATACCATGATGAGTTTCAAAATTGTGGGAAGTGTATTTATTTTTTTAGTGATATACCACCATTTAAACTCTTTAAATAATTCATCACATTCACTTGAAAAATCATACATTACAACCTTTTGGGTAATCAAGATTAGTGGGATTTGTAATCATGAGATGTTCCTAAAAAATGGTGGTCATACCCAACTAAAGTAAGGAAACAATGGGTATTTTTTTGATGTTAATCTATGACACTCCTTAATTTTTATTTTCATGTAATGGTCGTAGGATATCTCTATACTAGTGATATAATTCAAGAATAGTTTTAAATTCCCTTTTAATATTTCATATTTAAGGAATATTAAATAAATTTTAACCCCTCGCAATATAATTTTCAGTTTATTCAAATACTCATCATGATCCTCATTACTTTTGGAGTATATTTGAATATCATATATGTACAATATCATCAATTTATGAAGTTAATATATATAGAATATACAAATTAGGTCCAAATAATTATTGGATCATTAGTTAGTCTAGAGGGAATCACAAGGCATACATATTGTGCCTAAATGTTTTGAAATAATATATTTGGAATATCTTCTTTATTCACCATTAATTGGTTATATCCTTGCCGATGGACTGAGATAGAGAATTTCATATCCCCTCATAATTTATTGAAGAATAAATTTATCAATGTAGGGGATACATTATTTATATCTCTATTTTATAAAATCTAAGAATTACCATTATAGAGCCTCATTTATCCATCTTTCATCATGAAGAAAAGGACGAAAGCCCCACATGGTGATGTACTCTGGATAATATTTCCCTGGTACATAATCCCATGTAAATTAATTTTTGGTCCTTTGAAATCAATAATGGATAAAATATTTTGGGTATTTCATATTGGTTAATACCTATGAAGATGTTATATTAGAAAATAAATCTCTCTATGAGGAAGGAGTCTTTGAATTTTTTTTATGAACACACCGTTATAGTACCTCAGAGTGGAAAATATTGAAGCATGTGCCTCTCTATTTTACTAATCATTTGAGATATATATTCATTCCCATATGTTAATAATATCCATTCATGAAATGAATATTTCAAAGGATATTCAACAACCTACTATAATTTGTATAAAATCATAGGTTTACTGGAGGTGTATAGAGTGATCTCCCTCTCCTAATAGTTGAAGTTTTATTTATAGAGAGATATCCAATCTATGAAAAATATTACCTAAAACTCCACCAATGAATGTATTAAGTGATTATTTTGTAGGGTCAGTCTATGAACATTGATTGGTGATGAGTTATATACTTTAAATGAAATAATATCCCAATTTTATTTTCTCACTGATAACATAAACTCTCTGTCTTAAGGTGGTGATTGAAAAGTTTTAATAAACATGTACGATATTGTATAATATCAATAAACATAATAAAATTATGTATTCTATAATGTAAAATGAATAAACTATATAAATTCCACCACATTATAGTAAGGAACCAACACATCAATAGTTATAAGATTTGATCTTCCTCACTTTCATGGAGGTTTTTATCATCGATTGTCTCTAAAATCCTTTTTCATAGGTAATGGGATCTCATAAAACATTTTTTCTATGAATATTACGACAATATAAAAATGGATGAGTGTTTATTTAAACCATAAAATCAACTTTTTCATTTGTGGGATTCCTCTTCACCAATCTATAATGAATATATTTTCCTCTCATATCCTCATTTAACAAATAATTAGGATCCCATTAGATAGTTCTCAAGATTAATATTAAATCACTACTGTTATGTGGGATTTTGGTTATTATTTACTGAAACGTATTTATCAATTGATCCTCTTATATTAAACTAATTTTTCATCTTTTTTACTCCATGACAATAGTCCACTAAGAGTCTCCAATCACCAAATCTTCTATAAATGAAAATTGGACATTCTCCTCATTGTTTTGAATATATTGGATCAATAATTATTTTTATTTACCTTAATATAATAATATAAAGAACTGATACAAATTTCTATTAGTTTTCCTGAAAAATATATCGGCGTACCATGAAATCCTCATAATGTTTTCCTCAAACACCACAATAGGGTCATCTCATGTTTCCATCAGTCTGAGGATATCCCTCTCCAACTTAAGGAGAACTATATATGGAAAATATTTATTTTAAAATATTTTCATTAATCATTCCAATTTAATAGATTCAGTATTCTTTTTAGAATTTATGTTAGTCATCAATTTCGATCACTGATCAGCTTCCCCATAAAAATTAGAAACTGCTGACCCAACATTTTCATATTTTGATTACTGGAAAATCGAGAATATATTTCAATAGATAGAACACATTTTTATAATATGTGGGGATCCGAACTAAAAATAAATATTGGAAGACCTTTTCAATAAATTATTTTAATTAAACATTACCTTTCAAAGGAAATGTACGGATTTCATCATGATTCAAGTTATTATTCATAACATGATTCAATTGATCCAACACTGTCATGAAATTATCTGCTCTCATTTCCATAAGATTTAGCTTATCATTAGGGAAATCATTAAATTTTCTATAACATTATCTAGGAGCACATATCCTTATATTTTTCACTATTAACTAAAAAATGAAAATAATATTATTTGTTCATGAACACATAACTATTTAGAATATAAAAAATATGCTTTGAAAATAAAATTTGAAATGTATAATTCGAATGTATATCCAAACTGATGATTCAATATATTCCAATCACAGTTATACATGGTGATAAAGTTATTATTAAGGTTATTATTATAGGTTTCTATTCATAATATCTAAAAATCAGTAGACCATCCTCCGATTCAAAAAATATCAAACCAAGCCTTATAAAAATAATATTATAAGATATTAAACATATATATTTATTAATTAAAAACTATGGATTGTAAAATCACAGTGTTTTTATATGACTATATACATAATTATAAAACATGACACTAAAATAATAAATATTTTATTAATTATAAAAATGAGATCCTAACTCCCTTTAATATTCTATTACTACATGGGATAACCTGGGGAATAAATATTGAAAACCGGTTATCTAAAAATTCCACTATGTGAATAAACATGGAATTGAATCCTAACTAATGGGTTAGAAGGAATAACATGATAACATAAATATAATGTATCCTGATTGAGTATATTAAAGATAAAAATATAGAAAAATAATTGTATGATAATGTAAATATAGTTTGGTGGGATCAAAAAATAATATAGCATAAACATGAGTCACAGAAAAATGTAGTGATGATATGGAGTTGTACAAATGGTCCCATAATGGTTTGGGTTTACTTAATAATCCCATAAATAACATATCATGAAAAAGAAATTACCAAATAAACTAAATTGATATATAGGTTCACCCATGGTAATTTGTAAATTCATAAGTATTCCACATAAGGAAATCTGTAATAAGTAATAAACTTAGCGGTTACCCAGTGAATGAAATTTGTTTCATAATCATTTAATATGTCATAACAAAATATAATATCGAAAAAATATATATTAATGAATGGTTTAATAAATTCATTGAAAATAATAACCTAAAAACAATAATTGATAAATAATGATATCCAACAGAAGTGAAAAAAATGAATAAATGTTTTTTGGTAACCTTAGAAGTGTGAAACATTAGTTTAGTTTACGTTAAATGATTAAAGAGGCATCAAGATGATATAATAATAATTATTTTGATCAAATAATAAATGAACTAAAATAGTTTTTCATGATAATGTGAGTTATTTTTTAAAATTTTGGATGTTGAAATCAGTTTATGTAATGTACTTAAAAATGGTTACAAATGAGGGAAGTTCCCTTCAATATGACTTTTTTATAGTGGAATTTGGCAGGTAAATTTTAAAAAAACCTAATTTCCCCTTCAAAGAGTGATTAATTTATTTTTATACATATTTTTGGAATATATATAATTAATATATGAGGAATATATTATAATAATGAATAGATAAATTAAGAAAACACAATATAATGCATTATGCAATGGTAATATAGTGGTTTTGGGAGATCTCGTACATTATCATTGATTGTGTAATCCACATGAACATAATTTACATGATGATAAAATTATACTGATTAATTAATTATTTGAAAACCACTTATACATATGTTTTATCCATTAAAAATTTACTAAATTCAATTATGTACATTTCAATGAATTAAAATGGTCAATTTCATTATTTCAACGATGTTAAATTCATGGTTTCTTGATCGGTTCAATTGTGTATTAATATGGATGTTCATATAAAAGTGTAATTTTTCAACAGATTAGAAATTAAATGGTATTCATGTACATAAAAATAGTAAATGGTCCCATATGTTATTTTTTATTATATTGTAATGAATAATATTATAAAATCTTACTTATATATGTTCTAATTATTTTTGTTATGATTTATGACCATGCCATGATAGTTTCAAATGATTTAATTTTATGTACATATAAAATTCCTAGAATGAGTAAACCCATATAATATAGATAAAAACATCATTTTAAAATTATATTTTAATTCAAAAATTAAATGATGGTATTATTTGGAAACAAAAACCCTATATCCTCATATCCATTTAACCAATATTAACTAAAAAGTGGGGTCATTTTTAATTTAATAAAAGGACATGAAAAAAGGGGTGGATGAAAGATATTTTATTTGAAATATATTAGTCTCTAAATTATGTTATAATATAGTTATTATGATTTATTGATTGTTTTTGTGAGAAGATGTTAGAATAGTAAAAAAGAATTTAAACTAGTAGTTTGAGAATGTAACTCAAGAATACCACATCCTTGAGGGATCCCTAAAAGAACATCAAATTTTACATTTAGTGAGGCCAAAAGCACTGGGAAGTGGGTAGAGGGTGAAGGATAGTTTATGGTATATATTTAGTAATATTAATGGTTCGGAAGGAGTATTGATTAGGAGTGGCGAGGGGTGGTATTTATTTGTGGAGGGTTGGGGTGTTTTAATTGTTATATTGATTAGTTAATTATTTTTCTCAATAATATCAATATTATTGATTAATGTTACTTTATATATTAGCTAGTGCATGTTATTTCAATATAAATTGGGGTACATCATCCATGACTCAATAAATAATTTAATCAGATTATAATATTAAATATCTTAAATTACATTATTTCACAACTCAATAAAATTCATTAATTTATAATATTCCATGAAATTAACCCTAACAATTTTAAAAAATATATATTTTTATAATGAAATCAATTTTATGGATATATGTTTCTAAAAATAGAAAATTATATTTTCAAATAAAATCACCATTTATTTAAAAAACTATTATTTTAATATTATTTTATATTTCATAATCGATTGAAAAAGTACAAACAGTGTACCAAAATTATATTTAAATTAAATTAAAATATTATATTAAATTATGAATCATATTTATGAAAATAATTTTTTCTATAAATAATTATATTCAATATATAGTTTAAAATAAAAAATTAATGTTTTAAAAAAATAACACCACATAATTTCTAATTTTTAAAACATTTATTTAAATATAGCATGGTATAAATATTTTAATTTTTAATTTTTTTAAGATTCCAGAATATTATGTTACGTTGGCATAGCTGGGGGTAAAATATTGACTATTATATTACTATTCATAATGGTTAGATTACTATTCAAATGGAATGATTAATATTCCAATGATTAGATTAAAATTGTAACCGTCATATTTATAATGTTCATATGGGTTGCATTTTTCCTATAAATATCTATTCTTCAAGTAATTCGTCATTCACTAATTTTTTTCTCTTATTATTATATAATTTTATCTACATATTACATATTTATATTACTAATATTTCGTTTTATTTTTACGGATTTGTTTATTAGTGTGGTCATTTCAATTGATTGAGTAGTTCCAAAATATCATATTCTTATTCATTTATTTCCTATTTTTGATCTGGAAATAATTTGTGGAATTATTATTGGTTTTATTTTGACTAATGTATCATTATCCAACTATGAGAATTATTTTTTGTTGTTTTCTCTATGTGATGTGAGTACTTTATACAACAATATATATTTATATGATGTGAAATTCTGTTAATATATTATATCACATTATATTAAATTAGAAATGTTGGAGTATTATATGATTACTATATTGATTTTGCTAAACTCTACCTATTCTGAATGATTTTTATAGATGATATAAGTAATTTCTAGTTGTAATGTATAAAAAAGAAAATATACTTTCATATTAGCATCCTAATTTTATATAATTTGAATAGAATGGTTTTTTTACAGTTATGGATCGATTTTCACAATATTGTAATGATGGTTGTAACTATGCAAGACAGTGCCATGATCTATCATGAAATGACATGTCTATAAAAGATAATTTTAGAATAAATCTATTCCAATCTTTTTATTGTATCATCTATGAATTTTTTAACAGAAGGATGGATCAATTCTATGGAAGTGAAATTTGAATTCATGGAATTTCTGAAATATAAAAATGTAATGTATTGCATTTATCATTAGGATGATAAAGTAAATTAAATTTTTTAATTCGTTTTGAATAATAGATTTAATAATAATTATGCAATAATGTAGTTAGTATAATTTATTAATTTTTTCATTTAGAAATATATCCCATATATTTTTTGACTCTCGATAAAAAAATCCCTAGAATAGGGTTTAAAATATGATGAGTCTGCGTCTACATATAATTACCAATTTTCAAGACTATCTCGGTACAAAACATAGATCATTTTGTAAATTATTAGTAAAATTAATAGATTTTAGTCATGATTTAAACCATGTATGTGAATATATTCGTCCAAATGATAATTTAATAGCTATAATAATGTTTTTCCTTGGTGGAAAAATGTGTAGAGAGTGTTTTGAGAATATTTTGGGCCTGAAAGTGCTGAAAGTATGAAGTGGTTGACATGGTTGGAGATGTGAAAATATACAATAATGAAATTTTGGGATATGATAATTAATATCTCATTTTTTGGAATTTTTAGTAAAAATAACACCAGACAATTTCTTATCAAATTAGGGAAGTATTACCAAATGTGGATGTTTACCCATATTCCAGGTGATTAATAGTAAAATAATCCTATATAATCAATGAATTCGGCAAGTAATAGCCACAAAATGGAAATGTGTTTTAGTTTAATTTGGTTATTATTATGCTATCATATTCTATTGTTTAGTATCACATGCTGGTATTCATCAGGAATAGAAGATAAAGGGTGCTGCAATACATTTTTCTAATAATAATGTTGACATTTGACTATAAAATGATGTATTTAATGGTATATTACCTATTTATTCAAATTATTACAATACCATATTTGACTCTGGATCATTTTATTTATTCATTTCTGAGAAATATTAATGTATATTGGGAATATCACCTCATTAATGTTAGATTACTACTTTTTCATAAAATAGTGGGATATTTTTTAGAAAATTAATAAAAAATATAGTTAAACTAGACAATTTATTGTTTTTTAAATTTAATATATAAATATACCTTTTGTAATCAATGGAATGGTATTTTATAAAAATATATCTGTACAATATATTGTAGAGTTTTGTATCATTTGATGTATGGATTAGACATCAGATTATAATGTTAATATAGATTAAAGAGATAATAATTTTTTATTAGTTGATTTCATTCCACTGAGAACTTACATAGATGATGATAAATTGATTAGATATGTAAATTAATGATTCGTAGATTATATTATGGAATATAAAGAACTATTCAATTTTTTAATGTTTTAGTATTAAATCAATCAATGGATATATTTACTAATGATTTTCTTATTTTTATTCTTGATCAGTAGGATGAGTTTACTATTGTCTTAATGATTGATTCATTTCAAATCTCTAAATCCTTATGGAATTGATCTTGTAGAATTTTTTGGATTGAATCTTAAATTTTAAGAGTTGTTAAGTAAAGTCTTCTTCTTACTGAGAACCTATCCTATATTGATTGTTAAAAATAAATATGAATCAATGATTCATTTCTTTGATTATATATCCATGAATAACATCAATTTTGATAGAAATTATCATTTACCTCATTTCTATTAATTTTTAACATCTACATGGAGAACTTTATTTTTCAAACGTTGACATGAGGTCTGAGTACCATGAACTAAAGAAATGTGAGGATTAATTTATGAAGGATGAATTTTGAACATCATATGGGAACTATGATTTTGTAGGTATTCCATTTGGTTTTTCTAATGAACCAACTAGATTTAAACACCTTATGAAATTAGATATTCAGTAGTAAATGGAAAAAAATTATTTTTGTTTTTTGATGACTTTTTAGTGTATTCTCAAATTTAAGAGGGACAATACAGTAAATTAAGGATTGTTTTGAAAACCAAAAATAAAATGAAACTAAATGGTAAATTTAGTATATATGGATTTTGGTTGTAAAAAATTTATTTCCATGGAATTATTATATTTAATTATGGCATAATTGGTGATCATTCAAAAAAAACTTGATGAATAATGTCTAATATACAATAATATCACAATTATCCATGGCTTTCATGGATTTTTAGGTTGATAATGATAGTTTTTTAAATAATCTATCAATATTATAGACTACTTACTATTTTAACTAAAAAAGGAGGTATATTTTCCTAGAAAAAATAATTTTTGAAAATTTTTATATGGATAAAAATAGGATTTTTAAATTCTCATGCTTTAGCCCAACTATAATAAAAGAGTTATTTCATTACCTATATTGATGATCCATTAAAAAGTACATGGTAATTTCCTACTACATAATGATTATGTAATTTATTATGGTTCATTGAAAATGAAACCTCACAAGTTACATTAAACCGCACATGAACTAGATTTTAATTCCGTAATTTTTTCATTATGTTTTTATAGGTATAATTTATATGGTGTAATGTGTGTAATGTATACAGATTATAAAATATTAAAAAATATATTCAATGGTAAAAAATTGAAAATTAAAAAGAGAATATAGTTGGATGTGTTAAATTATTATGATTTCATGACTCATTACAATCCTGGAAAATAAAATAATGTGTATGATGTTTTGTGTCTTATAAATAATTTCACATTAACCATGTTACTATTGTAACATTACCAACCGGTTAAATATTTTTGGAATTTTGGAATAGATTTTTTGGATGACGATAAATCCTCTATTCCTTTTTATGATTTTGTGCAGTAAAAGTTGTTATAAATAAAAATGAATGCAGAAAATGAGGATCAATTATTGCTATAAAAGTTATAATTTGTTATGAAGGGTAATTTTCCATCTATTAATATTGATGAATTTTTTTTAAATGATTTTGAAAAGCATTATGTGAGATTTTTGATTCCCAATTGAATAAATATGTATTAACTGAATATCATAGCTTAATATTTTCCATTCATCTTGAAATCACTAATATGTATGAAGACAATCAATACTATTATTAGTGGGATGGAGGGAAAATATATATTAGTGAAAATTCCATGATGTTCTGACTTATTATTTAGATAAAGCATAATGAATATTAGGGAAAGGATTTTTTTATATATTTTACAATGAAAAATTTGAAATTGGAAACTGATATAGATGGATTTATATTTTGGAATACCATAGACTCCATGAGGTATCAATGAAATTTGTTTTATTGTTTATAGATTAACTAAATATTCCCAATTACATCACATTTTATATACAATGTGTTTAGATCTAAATTATCTAGTATATTTAAATAAGGTATTCGTGTTACATAGAGTTCCTCTATATTTTGTATCATATAGTTATCCCATATAAAAATTTAATTTTTAAAAATAAAGTAAGATGTCATTAGATACTAAATTTAATTTCAAAAATTATTTTCATCCTCAAACCCATATACTTTCTCAGTAGATGACTCATAACATGGAATATATTATTAATTATTGATTAACTTATTATGTAGGTACTTGGGATCAAAATAATTATTTTTTCATTTTTTGTACAATATCATTTATCATTCCACCATCGAGATTTCACCATTAATGGCATTCCCTGGAATGATTTTTAAAAAACCAATATTTTTTATGAATTAATAGAAAAGAAGTTGATGAGACTAGTGATTGTTGAGGATATTAATGAGAACCCATTTTGGCTCAACTAGTATTTGATCATATCAATTCCAATAATCCATATTCTTTTCTTGAATTAAATTTGTTGGTCACTAATTAATTCTACGAATACTTTAATATTATTAAAAAAGATTTTGTTTAAGAAGTGGTATAATTTATTACTACGTGTTTTTTGTTTTATATAAAATTCCACGACCTTCAGATATAATTAATTCAAAATTATAAAATTAAAAAATTATATCCCATAAAATAATATTTCATTATGTTAATTGAATGACCTATATTTATCTCCAATCTTTTCAAACGAGAAATGATAATGTTTTTCATGTATACGACATATTATTGGCTAACAAACCGATATGGCATGTTTACCATCAACAACCGTAGCAGTTTTGTATAGTGATGGATATATTTTTTATATCTAATATAATTAAAATAATTATAAATAAAGATTAATTACAAAATATATAACATTCTTACATTCTATTTTTAGTGGATTTGATAACGTTTCTCGTGTATAAAATATATTATCTCTCTATGAAGTGATGTGATTCTTATCACTAACTATTTACAATAAAAATATTTATTAACGAAGATATGTCATATGAATAACATAATAATGATATTAATGAAATATTTATCATACTAAAATGATATTATATTATTTTATTTCATACATTTTAACTCATTGAAAAATGATAATGTCACTCTTTTTTGTGTCGACTAATGCATATTCGAATTGATGTGACTCTCTTTCAATCACCATAACTCATAAACAATTAATATAAGTATATTTAATGATAAAATGGTATATATTATATAATTATCATTAAATAATGTTATCATATTACAAAAAACTTCTCTAGGTTGATAATTAAAAACTTTGGTCATTACTAGAGTGTTTTTAAATAATATCGTCTCTATGATTACAAAATTATTTATTTTTAATAACCAAATTTCAAAATTGTTTTTAAAATTAATGTTTATGAATAAGTATGATACTTATTTCTTGATTAGTATAAAATATATTATAATATGGTGAACCATTTTAACAAAGTTAAATTTCAAAAATCATTTTATTGAAATATATATTGTCTATGGGAAAAACATATGATGTATACTGAATAGATTCTGTAATCGTATATATATTGGTAATAATTGAAATTAAATTAATAAAATACATAGAAAAGGGTTTCTATAAATTATGTAAATAACTTATTATTATTATTTAGTTATATAAACAATGTAGACGATGAACCGAACTTGATGTAAGGCTCATCGTCTCAATTTCATTTCATTTAGGTAAATTTTGATGTTATGCCCCTATACTAATTAAAAATGATTATATACATAAACATTTACATAATATATAATTAATATATCTTTTTTATTCGAATTTAACGGGGTTTTAATGTTATTAATGTAAGGGTATTTTGATTAAAATATTTAGAATATGATAATTGTCTTTTGATTTAGAAAATTCTATTTAAATGATTTCCATAAAATTGTATTTTTCATCAATGTATTTTTATTAAATTATTAAATTATTTAAATTATAGTTTTATAAAGGAAATATTTTTATTTCATTCATTTTCTTTTGAAATATATGAATTGGTTTTTGGAACCTTTTATTTTCTTTATAATCAATAAAATGGATATTCTATTTTTTGATATACGGTGACAAAAACATTTCATGTCACTATAAATGTTATTAATGATTCAATTACATTATAAAATATTATGTTTTCGTCAATTAAATTCAATTTTAAAAATTTTCAATGTATTTTATGTTTTAAAAAATGGTTTTAGAAATTAATGTTTACTTTGAAATATAAAATAAAACTAAAAAATGATAAATAGTTTTTTCTATAGTTTTATGATAGAATTTTTAATACTGAAATTTATTATTAATAATTTAGTCCTTAGTAAATTTTATGATGGTTTTACAAAGATATCTCTCAAATGAATTTTCTAGTGAAAATTTACTATGATGAATTTAAAAGTTGGTTGTGTTTTTATTCAAAAAATTTGACAAATTTTTAATGGTTATGTAAGGCTTAAAGGACATAATTTCCAAAGGATCCAACATAAAGTTTCAATTCCTAATAATTAATGTTGAATGAAATAATTCCATTTTAAAATTTACTTTTAATGACATTTATATAATAATTATAGACCAGTTTCTATGTATAAATTAATTTTTTAACCACATTATTTTAATGGATTTTCATTTTTTTCACTTGAAAAATAGTTTTATTTTGTTTATTTCCATTATTGACATTTTTTTCTCATCCAACATTTTTTAATTTTATGGTGGATTCAAGGATTTTTATGTGGAAGGAAGAAGTCAGCATGAATGTTGTAAGCATTTTTCTTGAAAATAAATCGAATTTTTTTCTCAATGTTATATATGGTGGGAGAAATGGATACTGATCATAATTTCCCATATGGAATATATATTTTTTATATATATGAGCTAATAGAAAATTATATAAAAATATAAGCCTAAAAATATCCTTATATTTAATAGAATTAATTATATATTTAAATATAAATATTATTTAATGTTTATGGTCTAGTACTTATATATTATTTGTCATTAATATTAATTAATAAGGTTAAAAATGAAACACCATGGCTAATGTAAACTATTTTAAGTGATGAAAACTAGAAATGAAATAATTACTAGAATAAAAGGATTAGTAAAAAATAAATGTAAGAGGAGAATGTATACTTAAAAACCTCATATCTTATTTTACCCATTTTTGTCCCATTTACCAATAAATATATGATTTATATTATATAAAATGTAATTTTGACATCCAAAACTATCATTCTAATATCTTTTAAAAGGGTAAGACCACCACTACATTAGGAATAACCTATTTTAAAAACATAATTAATGTCAATAGTAAATAAATTTTACACTATACTAGTATTGATGAATTATATTTCATTTAGTTAAAATAATCAAAATATTATTAAATAGTTTTTCAGTGATTAAGTAAATGGTTTCAATCAAAATAAATTATTTGACATATATAATATTGTTTAAGTTAAATTCCCAATTTCAAAATATTAGAACATTAATGAGAAAAAATAAATTTTATTTTTATATCAGCATAACTCAATTACTATATTGTGACCGATTTAGAATAATATAATAATGTGGAAATTTTTTTGACTCATACAATGTTATGATCACTATGAAAATAGAATTTTTTATGTATTTATATAGTTTTATTTTATTTTTTATTAGTAATAAATTTATGTAGTTATTTTATATTAATCATAATACATTAAATGTTTTGAATCATCATTTTTTTTGAATTTGGTGTAATTTTTTTCTACTTGAGTAAGTAATTTTTTGGAAAACCATATTTCATCCTCATTTGTGGGTTTACTTTAATATTTATTTTTCTCATCTAGAATATGAATTTGATAAAAAAAATTCCATATTTAGAATCATTGTGTACAATTTTTTTTCATCCCTCGTTTAATTATTGTCAATATGAATAGGAACATTGGTAAGTATATTTTTTAACATATTAATAGTTAAAATTATTCTATAGTGTTAAATTTACCAATTAACACATTGAAATCAAATTCCATATCTATATATCTATAAAATATTTTATCTTATATGGAACCAATCTATTTTTCAATGATTTTTCATTTTTAATATTATAATAATATTAAATTATTTAATAACATCAAATTGTTTCATGTCCCCCACTTACAAAATGACACCCCTCTCATAATATCTCCAAAAATAAATATCCACTAATATAATCCAATAACATAAAAAATCAATTCATATATTCCATCCCAATTTCTAATATTTCTTGGTTTAGTAATAACGCCCACTTATGAATGTTTAGATATATTCCCAAGGAGGTTATAAAATGAATATGTATAGTTATTAATAAAAACATTATCATATTACTTCCTCTTGTACATGATAAAAATATTTTATAATATTTCTAAAATAATAAAATTCATATCTTCTATATATTAACATTTTATTTTTTAGAGAATAACCATATTCATCTACATATAAGTATATAGAAAAATAAAAACTTTTCCCATCCATGTGTGAGGGTTGTCGCCTCTGAAGATGAGGTATTTCATATTGAACATAACTCTTATGGTTGGTCATAATTATTGGTGATAATATAGTAATATGATATATATATATATAAGATATAATTTTTATTTTTTAATTATAAATTAATTTTTAATACCTTATTTACCTTCCATTAATAAATAAAATAATTTATCATGTGTACATACAGATTACCACCTCACAAACAGTAATATTATATTTCTCACAATGCCTGAATTGTAATGTGTATATATGTGGATTTAAGAAAATTAATATAATATTTTTTATATAACTGTCAATATGGAATAATATAATAGTACTTACCTAATTTTCCATATCATTATCAATAAATAGAAATTTCATATTGTAATGTAATTCTTTTTTCCATACCATCATATCTGTATGGTTTGAAATGTATATTTAATGTATAAAAATACTAATGATAAGATAATTTGTATTATTAAAATGATATAACTATAATTCAATTGACCATTTTCAACATACAAAACCATTATTGGTTTAAGAAGATAATTTTTCTCAAAACTAACAATGTTATCTAACTCTATTATGTAAATTTGAATAACATGGATATAATAGAAATAAAAATTATTAATAAATAATAAAAGGTTTAATACAAATTTCAATATATATCATATGTTTATTAATTTGTATGATTAATAATTTACATGATAATTCAAACTTGAGGTTAGGGTCAATTTCACATAAAACCTCGTTATTATTTTTTAAGTATTTACCTTATAATCATTTTTTCCACATACATATTATTAATATTTATTTGTGGATGTATTTATATAGACAATAATTATTTATAAATGATTCATCTATCTCTTTTTATTTTAATTAAATGGAACTAAAAAAGGAATATTTAAATATATTTTATGCATACTTTTTCTATTTTTTACGAATTGGTACATGAATGTTATATGTTAGTGTTAATGAAAAAAAATTCCTACCACTATAACTATTATTTTATGTTTGTATTATATTATAATATTCGATTATTTATTAAAAAAAATATTACTCCACATGTCATATATATTTTCTTTAAATTATGTTTTAATGTAAGAGAAATATCATTATCTAGAGATGTTGTACCTATGGGTTCAAATGTTTTATATTATGAGTTCAATAATGGAAAAATAATATTATATGTATTTTATACAGGTGTTTGTAGTTGGATATTTTTTATGAATATGGGTGATCTTATTTTATCACTACAGTACATTAAAAATGGATTATATTCTCTTGATAATTATTTTTCAATTCACCAACTTGGTTATTGCCTTTGAACATGTTCTTATAATTGAAATTGTATGTTTTCCATGAACATAATGTCCCAAGACAAATAAATGAAATTTATTAGAGTTAAATATTTTTCATGGAAACACAACGATTTTATATGGTATGTTATTGATCTCTTATTTTATAGATTGATTATTCCCATTAAGGGTAAAGGAAAACCATTTTAAAAAATGTTTTCATGGATTATCATTATTTTTAATAAATATTTATGATTATTATTTTTTCGTTATTACATATTATAATTTGGTTATGAAAATAATATATTAGTTAATATCATTTTATAATCATGAAACTAAATGTTTATGATAATTGTTTATTATGTTTATAGAAAAGAATCTTAAATTATTTTATTGTTTTAAAATTTATAGTTATATTTCATTATTCTATTTTATATATAGCTTAATGTTTTAGCTATTCTTATAATTTTTTTTCAAAATCTTATTGAATTATTTTTTATGAGTGTTAATATTAATTATTTTTGTTTAAAATTTTAAGGACCTATCTGAAAAAGGAAAAATATCACATTCAAATTTGATATTATAAAAAATGGATATTATGAAAAAGAGTACACATTATAATGTATAGGATGGTTACATATGAACTGTGATATGATCATCTAAAAATATAATCCTCAAATTATCATTAGTAATGTTGGAAAATATATTCCTGATTAAAATGGAATTATTAGTTAAATATGGGTTGTTACCTTATATTTTGTATGATCCTATGGTATAGAAAATTAAAGAGATTATGATAATTTTAATATAATTCCCTTGATATATTATATATTTATTGTTATTTTTACATGATAAGAATTATATAATTACTTTGAAGCATCATCTAAATTTTTATTTTCTGAATGCTTTTCTATAGAAGGAATTAAAAAATTGAAACAAAAAAATTACTATGAGTAAAATAACCATACAAATCAGCAACCTATAATTTTTGGATTTAGAATATAGGTGTTTCATTCTATGATAGATCTATTGATGAATGATATAATTGGATATGGAATCCTTGATATGTGTAATCCATCTTCCAGATAAAAAAATCATGTACATTTTGTATAATTATATTAAGAAGAACCCTCCAACATTAATATGATAATATGGCAAACTTTTAGGTGTAGGATGGGTAAAACAACTTTATAATATATCAAAATTGATAGGTTATTCAGAACATTAATACGTAACTCTTACAATTTATCATTTTTATGGGGAAGTGTATTAGTAGACGTAAATGGTTAGGAATATTATAGAACAAGCGGATTTTTATTCCTTGTGAGGCAAGGAATTAATGAATATTTTCCTAGATAATTATTTTCATAATGTTATCTGATATAGTATTTAAAAAAGAAACTCATGGAATTCTGGTAGAAGGATGAATATTTAGTAGATGTGTATGAATAAAACTTCTCCCAATTGAATGGTTACACACCAAATATTATCTGAGATATTGATAGTAAAATTAATCTAATTTAATAAGGATCTATTCAATAATATCAAAGGGAAATATCTTATTCTGTATTTCAATGTCTCGAAAAACCTATTTGAGGTGTTATGGAGGTTAAAATATTGTTTATAAAAGATCATGTATTTAGTTAATAAATATATAAAACAATTTATTGATGGAGTATTATTTGGTTTTATCCATTATATAACTCTTATAGTAAGAAAACCATGCTTCCGTTATATGATATGTATAGTAAAAAGAACCCAAGAAACATTTTTATAGATGTATTATGTGTTTATAATGTGGAATTTTAGGAACTATATCTCATGGATACAAATAAAAGGATCCCAATAATGAACATAAAAATATTGTAAATAGGAGAGTAATAATAATTAATTTTAACAAAACATTTCAGTGTTTGTTTACATTATTGATGATAAGAGTAATGACTATGGGTCTTCAAGATCACATGTCTATTTTTGTGGTTAATTCCATTGAGAATTATTTGGTAGATGTTCAACTGTGTAGTGATGTGGTATTAGGTACATTAATGGTTACGTCAGATCAAGTAAATTTTGTGTTCAATTCATCATCAAGACAGTATTTTATTTTAATGAATTTTTGGATAAATTTGAAATTTATTATAATGAACTGAAGAAATAATATTTTCCAAAAACAAATTTTTATAGTATTAATTGAAAAAATATATATTTCAACAATCTTAATGATAAAATTTTGTGATGATAATTATGAAAATATGATATTTTTTTCCCCTTATAGTGTTCGATGATATCTTATATATAGACTAGAATTGTTGTTTTCTTGGTATGATACATTGAACATGTAAGTATGAAATTTTTAAAAAACATTACCATTTTTATACAATAATTTATCCAAAAAATTTATATCTTTTGACGAATCTAAATGTTTTATTGACCATATAATGGAAAGTTAACATTCTATATTGATGATTATTGGGTGCATATTCAAATAGGTGATGTTCCTATATTAAATTAATATCATGATATATATTCTAACGAATTTCCTAGTATTTTAAATATTTATGAGAATAAATTTACCATTAAACAAATAGATAATTATAAAAAAATGACAACATCATTCTTAGATACAAGTAGTAATTTTGAAACTGAAAAAGAAGATATAATAAAATATTCATAAAATCTTCATACATCAGATCACATCACCACATCAATATCCATTTTTTATTATTAAAAATTATGATTGTTCAATGAAAAAATAAATTGTATATAAATATTTTAATAAGATCACATATATTGATATTCTTATGTCAATATATACAGATTAAATTTTTGATCATATTCATAGAGATCACCATTATTGGAAGGTTTATTGTAGGTTCGAGTTCTCACAGTAAAAGATAAAGGAGGATTAAATTTTGAATGTATAATTTCATACTATGAATGTGAATTATATTTTGGATGTTTTTCAATTGTGGTTTAGAAATTTAATGATTGTATTTATAGAATATATAAATAGTGATTTCCGAAGGATTTAGGTAAATTTTATGTTCTATTTATTACTAGAATACTTATATATTATAAATTTTAAGATGATCATAATAAACATTTGAGGGATTTTCTTAAAACCATGATAGAAAATAATTTGTAATTGAAATTTTTTAAATGTGAAATTTAGTAGAAATAGTTATCTTTCTAATGATATATTATAAATAAATTTAAAAAAACTATAGATCATAGTAAAAAAATGTTGTTGATGTGATTCCAAAACCAAAAATTGACACAATGACTTGAAATTTTCTTACATTACTAGGCCACAATTGATGCTTTTTTGAAAATATTTATATGTTTTCTAGCCTGCTGACTATATTACAATTAAAAGATATCAAATTAATTTAGATGAAATAATGTGATCAATATTTATAGGAATCTAAAAATTATTGGGGAATAATCCAATTTCCTTGTTATCCTAAAATTGTTAGTTCATAAATTAAACTAATACTTCATTGTTGGGTCATTGTTCTATTCAAATGTAAAATGATAAGTTAATTTACTATTCTTTAAAACAATTTAATCATCATGAGATAAATTATCATAAAATTGACATCAAAATAACTACTATAGTTTTTTCAATGAAAAATTTTAGAGATCATTTATTTTATAAAAGATTGAAATATACAATAGTTATAAAATTTTATTATATATATTTTCTCAGAATTATATAAACATGAATCTAGGAGGATTTCTAGAAATAAAAAGGTATTATGATTTAATGATTCATTACCATCCAAGAAAATAAAATAATGTAGTTAATTCGTTGGGTTGGAATAAAAATGCAATATTAATTAAGATACATTTTTAACCCGAATCACATTTAAATTTTATAATGAATGTTGGCATAGAAATTTTTCTTATATGAACATCCTCAATTTTATTTAAGTTGTTACTGTAGTAATTATTAATCTAAAAAATTATGAATGATTAAAAAGAGGATATACTTTTATAGTAAATTATATAAATTGTAGGGAATGATTACATTTATAAATTTAACATTAAAAATAATGATTTTTGGAAATTTTTAAAATATTATTAATTCATTGTTCTTACCAACTGATTAAATAATTTTTATATGATTATTTTTTCACCAAATTTTATTTCTCCAAGTAATATGATTATATATAGATAATATTAAGAGTATTTAGGTGGGATGTAAACAGGAAACATAATATAGACTTTAATATGATTTATTTGACTTATCAATTGTATAATGTCTAATGTCAACTAAAAAATTGGATTTTTCACGCTTTGAAAATTATAATATGTAATTTTTAATATATATCCATATATTTGTTGGTGATATTACCAATGAAATATTTATATAATAATTTAATATGGTTTGTTATTGATCGATAGACAATATTTGAACATTTCCATCCTATTCAAGATATTGTGTCTCAATATTTTCTCAATTATTTAATCTCAATGAGTTATTTATATTATATTGATTTCAAATATCCATTGTATCTGACCATGATTTTATGTTTCCATTTAATTATTGTACATGCTTTTATAAGTCATTGCATATTAAATTAAATTCCAATACAATGTTTGAACCATAATCAAATGGAATGTCAGTGAGAAAAAACCAGAACTATGGGGTCATGATTCAATATTTACTAATGGATTACCAGGTATTTTGGGATCATCATTGTTGAATAAATAAATTTTCATAAAATAAAATTTTTCATTCCAACATAGAGATTGTAACATTTTATTAATTTATAGAACGTGTGGTTTATTTCTGTTATATTTGGATAAAGTTTTTAAATTAAATTTAATTGGAAAATAATTTGAATATGAAATAGTTAATAATGTGAATATGATTCTACAACATGTGATGGAATCTAAGAGTAGGGATAAATGTTATATGGAAAAAACAGGAGAAATATGATTCATTAATGGATGTTGATCGTGTTTTTATTAATGTGTCTCTCTAAAATTGATCTATATATTTTAAATAAAGGAATGTAATGAATATGGTTTATTAAAAAGTATTACATTAAATATATTTTTGGATAAATTCCATATTATGTGGTATTTCGTCTGATTTTCTCTATTGTAAAATTTTTTCTTCGGGTCTCATTACTATTAAAAAATTTAATGGATGCATCTTATTTTTCTATCCATAAAATAGTTTAATTTGAAAAGATTCATTTATAGAAGGAAGAGAATGTTCTAATTCTTCACTTTAGTGAAAAATTGTAGTGGAATAAGTTGATTTATTAATATAATTTATATTAGAGAACTCATTTCAATAGAGAAGAAACTTGGGAGTCTAAAATTTATATGAATAAATAATATCATCACTTTTTCATGTAATGAATAAAACTACAAGGGTGAAATTTTTAAATGAGGGGAATAATGAAAAAACCCGTGTAATGTTAATTGAAAAAAATAAATTCCTTATAAATATTCATGAATTCATTTTTATATAGTTATATTCATTATACGAATAATTTTTAATTTTTCAATCAAGGTGGAAATAGTTTTATTCATTCATTTTTTATAGTTGTATTCATTATATGAATAAATTAGAAAAACAATGATTTTCTAAAAGAATTATTTTTCTTCTAATGTATTCATATAGTCTTATTTATTTAATTTGGAAATTAAATTTAATTATTTATTTATTATTAACCGACATCTAGTAAATGTTTATATATTTGAATTTGGTATAACATCATTTTAATACTTCATATGTAATTTTCATAAATACAGTGTTTCATCATGTTTGTGAGATTATTTTACATGTTATTTTTTATACATAATTATGTTGATTTTTTTATAATGGTCTAAAAATTTAGAAAAAGAACATCCAAATTTTGTAGAGATACCATGATAATTTTTTTTATATTAATAGTAGACACAGTTATACATTCGATACCAATGTAAGAGTTAATATCAGAAAAAGGGTTCAATCAAATATGATATAGTTTAAAATATCACAAAAATCCAAAAATACAATTTTATGATGATATTTCATCCCTCTGTTTTATATAGTTGAAAATTATTTCATTTTTTAGCAATGTTTTGAAACGACTATGACTCAAGAAAGATAGATATAGTGGTTACATTATTACATTAGAATAAGATTCAAATAAATGCATCTTGATGAACTAAAAATATTTGTATTCATTGAAAAATAATGATATGATTTATATAATAATTACAATTTAAATGATAAAAAATTAAAAATTTATCATTGTAAATTTCATTGATCCTAAGAGTATATTCTTGAATATCAATTATAAAATAAAACCTATTATCCTTGGAAAAATAAAACATAAAAAATGAGTGATCATATTTGATCATTAAGGGTGATCATAAAATGGATTTTTATCTAGAATAATTAATAATAATTCATATGGAATAATAAATAAATGAATAACATTCAATTTAATCAGTAAACATAACATTATGTAGAAAAAAATAATTGATGATGAAATAAATCCACACTTGTAGCCACATAAGCATGAAACATATACATGTATATTCCAAATAATCAAATATTAAAATAGAAATAAATGAACTCGTAATGAGAGAATTCATAGATTTAGACATATAAAACATAATATAATGACCATTCATCAGGAAGTTTAATTGTTTTTATCACAAACACATCGAATATGTCCAAATGATTTGTCTCATAAGACTTATTAATGCATATAGGGACTATCTATAACTGGTAACCAACTACCACAACGACGTTTCTATGAATTCATCATATAAATAAGGTGAAACATCATAAAAATAATAATTCATATTTAAAACTAACACATGAAATGTTAATAAGTACCACAATAATATAAACAAAATAAAAATAATGAAGAATAATATTTTATTTGTTAAAAAGTATACATCGTTAATAAAAATGATACTTAATCATAAATATTAATAATATCTATATCTGGATGATAAAAATTACAATAATCACTTGATATCATTGATAAATATGAATACATTGAAAATATCAATAATTTTTTTAAGGGAAATTAAATTTGTATTTTCAAAATAATTTAAAACATATCTATTGACAATATATTTTTAAAATAAAATTCAGTGAAAATAAACATCGAGATATATAATGGATTCTATTAAATAATCAAGGTTTATAATATTGGAAAATTCCATCCATGTCATATATTTTAAGACAATGATATCATTCAAATTTTGGTAAAATTCAAATTGGTATTTTTTTAAATGATATGAATATTACATTTCTTTTTTTCAAAAAATCCAAACATGTGTAAAAATATCATTATTAATTTTTTCAAAATGGATGAATAGGTTTTTACAGTATGAATAAAATTATGGATTTTGATAAAAATGATTTTCGGCCAAAGTCCAAAATAAATAATGATTTTATTTAAAACATTTTTTCAATAATTTTATATACCGAGGAGTGTAAAAATTAAACTATTACATGAAAACCATCATGACTAACTAGTGCATAAGAATATATATTGATATTATGATTGAAATATCATGAAATTCCCCAGGTGGACTTAAACAATCAAATTTTTGAATAATTATGAGATTGTGAAGTAATCCCCTAAAAATTTGGTAACATTTGAATCATAATCACCTTGACAAAAATATCATAGAATGAAATATTAAATAATATGAAGATAAAAATCTTATTTATTTATCCAATCCAAAGATGTAGTATGTGAACCACATAATGGAATATATAGTGAATTTATAATTTGTCTCCTGGAAGAAAAATTGAAATGAGAAATCCTTATCTAATATTTGACTTTCATCATATGTGTTTGAAAAAATTGTCTAAAATATAATGTTTATTATAAATCTATTTAAAAAACACATTCATATACCCCAAAAAATATAATATTTAATTATAATATTCTATTTCTCAATTTTTTAATACGTTCTTGTTTGAAATCTATTTTTTCAATGATAGTTTCTTTATCCCTATATAATTTTGTTTAGATATTATGTTCTTTTTTACGAGGAATGAAAACTAGATGAGTGATTTGGACATTGTTTAGGGTACATGGAGTTAATTTTGGCATGAAAATGTTGTGGACAATTTCATTGGTCATAAAGACCACTTCAGTATTTGTGCGAAGAAAAAAATATGATATTCATAGGGAGGCATATGGCTACAACTAGAGCTTCGCAGATACTATCAAAGGTATAGAAAATCAATATTTCATGACTGTGAGGCTGTTTATTCAGAAAAGGTCATTTCAAAAGGGCTGAATTACATTTTTTCTGCTAACCAGAATATAGTGGAAGAAATAATTAAGCTCTGCAGGTACTCGATCAATAGTCGTGTTGTTATTCCTAAGGGAGTGAAAACATGTAAATTCAAGGATTTCACTGAGAAGATGGTTAAAATTTGGGGTTTAGCTAACGGGAAGATTTCAGGGATGGGTTGTTTTTTTTACAATATTTTATTTCCTTCGGATGAGATAAAGCGGTGTGCTGGGAGTTATGGTTATGTTCCCCTAAAGCCATGATTCCTCAGAATTCATGAATGGGATCGAAACATTGATCCTAATGCTGTAAAGAACAATTTTTTAAAAAATTTAGAAACATGTATTTAATGTAAACTTGATGTACTGGTACCCATAAAATCTTCTGGGATATAGCCTCATTGGTTGGTAATCTCATAAGGTTGGATAGACAGACTGAGAACCCTACATTTAGAAAATATATGAGAATTATTGTTGAAGATGACATGTCGGCAACCCTAGTTGAAGAAGTGGTACTAACCACTCTTGGTGATAGTCCCACTCTTTGTAGTTATTATAAAATGAAACACATGTTTTTCTTAAACATTCATTTCATTGGCCACATTGCCTCATATTTCGATAGAAATATGATGTGAAACTTATGTAATTCTTGAGGCCATGATTAGTAAGGCTTCAATGGAATCATGGTGAAGATAAACACCTTTGGTAGTTTTGATCCAATTTCATTGAATGGAGATCCTAATGATGGGTTCACCTTGAATAAGTGAAACTCTAAGAATGTTACTATAGCTAGTGAATCAATCGATATTTTCATCCTTAAAAAATCTATGAAAAATAGTGATAAGAAGGTACAGGTATCGAGTCCTCCTTGTGAACATGAATCCAACTTTCCATACCTAGCTACTATAGTCCCTCTTCAGAGAGTGGATTTGATGGATTTTGAATATCAGATTACAGATCATGCTCTTACACTATATTGTTTGAGACAGTCCATGTCATAGATTTGGATAATCCTTCCTATATCCCTGATAAAACTGTGGAAGATCCTACTAAAGCTCATGGTGCTCATATTCAATTGAATATATATGATGCCAAAATTTAGGATGTAGGAAAATAATAATCAGTTCAGTAACCATGCTATGGACCTTCCAATACAGGTGAATTATTATATGTACAGGTTTCAAAATATGCTAAATGAATGTTACATGCAAGTTTTATCTCCTTTCAATTGGACTTGAATAATAGATTCTCCTTGCTATATGTTTAGGAATCTATTGGGGAGGAGGGTGACGATGCATCATCTGATCAAATGATAGGCACATTTGATGATATTGTTGATGTCTCCCTTTGTATGTAAATTATTATAATTAATAACGTTCCTTTCACCAGGCTACAATATAAAAAATGAATATTATATTTTTGAATTGACAAGGGATTGGGAATACTCTAATGTTTATGTCCCTTAAAAATTTTATTATAACCCATGGACCACATTTAGTTAGTATTGTGGAACCAAAATTAAATTTGGAGAATTGGATCTCATTCAAATGTGATCATTTGGGAAACTTTGTTGTTGCAAGAAATCAATTTGATGTATATTATAAATCCTTATGGGTGTGCAAGCATGATAACATCACTATAAATAATGCCCGGGCTGAATTCTAATATTTCACTATATTTTGTTATAATGATAATGCCTCTATTTCTGTGACCTCTGTCTATGCCATTATCCTTTATAGAAAAGAAGGTCTTTGAGGAAAATTTTGGTCTGTATATCTGAGAGAATTAATTCTAGTTGGGTTCTCCTTGGTGACTTTAATACTATTTTAAGGCCTGATGAAAAAATGGTGAAAATATTTATCTTTTTTCACATTCAAAACTAATATATTGCATTGATAATTATGGTCTCATTGAGTTCTCCCTCTCTGGTGCAGATTATACGTGGTGTTGGTACACTATTAATGGGTTATAGAAAAGTAAATTGGACAAGTGTTTTGTGCAAGTGGATGGCTGGTATGAGGGGATTGGTGTGTCTGGGAGGATACTTCCAAGATTACACTCCTATCATAATCTCATCCTTCTTGATGTAAATTTCAACATCATAAGGTCATCCCACCTCCCATTTAAGTTTAACAATTCTTGGATTGTTATCAATGGATGCAGAGATATTATCTTGGACGTTTGGAAAAAGGTTCATTTAGTGGGTGCCTCTCTCATCATATATTGTAAACTTAAGGAAGCGAAAGAAATGGTGAAACATTTGAGTAAGTATTCCTTTTCCTCCTTGGATAGTGACATTAGAGAGGCTGAAAATGTCTTGTCAGGATACTATGAAATCAACACGTGTCAGGAACTACCCTCTCTAGATGAAATTCGTGTTACTTCAAATTTGGATAAATTATTGATCCTAAAAGAGAAATTAACTCAAAACCCATTGAACATACAATTTCCAAAAGAAGGGGATAGAAACACAATATTTTACCAATGCATTAATAGAGAAAAGAAGTCAAATAGGATCCAAAAAAATCTTAGTATTGATGGTAATTCCTTCTCATATGAAAATGATATTGTGGATACAATGATAACCTGTTTTGAGAAGCTATATTTATATTTTGTAGTGACATTTCTGATAAACTTTTCAAGTTATTTGTTACTTCCATTTAAGAGGATCAGAACAGGAGACATGTCGACATACCCACTGAAAAATTGGTATATTTCACCCTCTTTTCTTTGATTAATTATAGTATTGAAGTTCTAGATGGATTCACCAATATGTTCTTTATTTTTTATTGGGACATTGTCTGGATTGATGTAATTATTGTTGTGAGAGATTTGTTTTAAATCAACATAAATTCCTTTTTTGATGAACTCAATCCTTATTGCCTTTATCCCTAAGAATGGAAGTTCTATTGCCATTAAATATTTAAGGCATATTTCTATTGGGAATACAATACCAAAAGTTATCCGTAAAATTATTACTCAATGATTGTGTGAGGTTTCCAAGGGGCTCACTTAAAGTAACGTGTTTGGATTTGTCCAAAGACGGAATATACAAATTTTCCTTTACGTTGCATTTGAATGTGGGAATTATATGATGTGAAATGTGAAATATGTAAATATGGAATTATAGATTGACATTTGTAATGCTTTTGACACAATCAGATGGAATATTCATTTTACCATTCTTAAAATTCATGGCTTCTCAAAGAAATTCATTGATCATGTTGGGTCCATTTTATCTAGTTCTAGGATATAAATCCAAGTAAATGGATCCCCTAGTGGTTTTTTCTAATTTTCATGAGGGTTTAGATAGGGTGACCCTCTCTCTGGTATGCTACTATCTATTGTGGAAGATTATCTTTGTTGGTGCCTGGATGATATGGTCAACTTTGGATAGTTTCAACAGATGATCATTAGAAGGGACTTGTGTGCTCAGTCACATTTATTTTATACTGATTACGTATTGCACTTTTGAAGAGATTGAAATGCTAATATCTCCTACATAAAAGAAATTTTCTCTCACTATGAAGAGGATTCATGGAAATTCATTGGTTGGGGAAAATCATCTGTATTATTTGGTGAAGGGATTGCTTATCTAGGAAAAACATAATTGCTAGGAGGCATGGAGTTCGAAGAGGTCTCTCCTATTAAATTACCATGGTGTACCTATTTTCTGGGGTAGAGTCAAAATGTTTCATTTAGAAAGTATTTACTTGAAAATTACTATTCATTTGGCAATCTGGATTGGAAAAAATATGGATCGGGAAGGGATAATATCTAGGTCAATGTAGTCATCACTTAAATGTTTATATAATCATTTTCTTTGTAGAGATGGCCCATAATTCTTCTTAAGTAGTTATATAGCCAAATAATAAAAATTCGACTGGTTCTATTCATGAGAGGTAGCCGGTCACAGTTTCTTTGAAGGACTATATTAAACCATCCCAAATGGGTGGGCTGTGTATTAAAGATATCAGCTTATTCAATGATGCATTAATCAGAAAATTCACTTGGAATCTTATAATGAACCAGGATTCATCCATGGACTTCCTAGAAAACTGATTTTTTGGGAAATTGCAGAATGGATACACAATTTAACTCAGATCCTCTGTTCGGAGTGCTTTGAAGAAGGCTTCGTGGGACTCATGGTCTTCTCGAAATGGGTTGTGTCCAGACAGTCAAATATGAATTGTTGGACCACCCATAGGCTTTCCTATCCAATATTTGATGACAATATCATTAAATATTATATAAATATTGACATGATTGCATACTTTTATGAAAATATTGTGGTTTATGATATTCTACGGAGAAACTGTCACTATGAGACCTCTTGGTATTGTTTTAATGATTTCTATGTGTTTGTCTAGATGCCAAAAATGAATGGAAGATTGAAAAAAAGGATTTATATGGATACCATTTTGTTTATTTTTTGTGCCCTTATCACTGGTTTAAAGACATCCACAACCCATTTATCCATCCATCTCATTCACTGCTGGATTGGAGGATCTATAAATGTCGGCATCCCCTACAACACATGATGCAGTTCTATGGTTTTGAGCTCTACAGGACCCGAAATTTTAGTTTAACAGTGGATGAAACAATGTTGCATGTTCTTATATCATGTACCCTTTAGTACATGTTTTGGGCTTATATGCAGGAAATTTTTAAAAGCCAACAATCCCCCTGGTCTGTAGTAGATTTACTACATTCTGTCTATAGTTCTGAAAGTAGGGAGCAGGTTCATGAAATCATGTTGATAGCAGCGGCTATAATCATATACATTATATGGAAGGCCAATAAAGGAATGATATTCAATATCACAAATCCCTCGTTCCATGCCCGTGTTATTTCTATTCACTCTGTCATCCGAATCGCCTCTAACATTCAAACTGCTTCTATGAGAAATGATTTCTATGACCTTATCATTCTGAGGTATCTTGGTGTTAAGTGAAGGATGAATATTACTCTAATGAATAAGTAAGTTCGATGGATACTAATCCTCCCATACTGAATAAAATTCAATGTTGATGGAGTTGTGTCAGGTTCTCCAAGTCCCTCTAGATGCGGTGGCATCTTCCATAACTATAAGCGATTTGGGAAGGGGTTCTTTCTCCATTTCATTGGTAATCAATTTTCCTTTGAAGTAGAGATTTGGGATACAGTAAAAGCGATAAGATATCTCGTCCATTTTAGTTGGTATGACTTATGTATAGAATCAGACACTTCTATTGAAGTCCAAATTCTCGAAGATTGTTCAGAGATTGTTCCATGGAAGATGTTCCTAGTTTGGACTCAATGTCTTCAACACATTGATTCCCTCTTCCTTGAATCAGTGCATACCTTTAGAAAAACCAATCATGTTGTGGATTCCCTCCCGAATGGTGAAATAATTGAGGTCACTTCTAATTGGAATTTTGTCTTACCTGAGTATTGTAAAATTCTATCTCATACTGATTATAGTGGTGAGGTGTACACTATTATTTGTAGAGAAACTCCATAATGTATTGTAACACACTTTTTATCATTTAATTTTTTTAGGAGCAGGTTCTCCTACATTTGGATATTTTTTATATGTATATAGAGTAAATGATAATGGTAATAGATATAAAAATGGATAAAAAAATTTATATACACATAATGTATTACGTACTCATGAATATTATTTCATTTTAATTTGAATATGGAATGAAATTAATATAAATACTAATTCGCCTTAAAAATTAATTTTCATGAAATATATATTTTTTAATAATGAAAACCAACTTTATCAGAATCCATCTATAAATAATATGAAAAAAATTCACATCACTATGTTTCACGATAGTCTTGACCAACGGACGAGTGAAGTTACTGTTTTCCTACAGATAGAAACCAAAAAAGTTATATGTGATTGTGTATATATATATATATATTCATTTTATAGTCACAAATATCACTTATATTTTTTATGTTTATTCGTAAAACCATTAATGTAGAAAAGAAGTGAAAAAATAATCACATCACTTAATGTGGTTTTAGTATATGTTACACACGAGCGACATTGTGATTTCCCCTACAAAATGAAAATTAAGATGGTATATGTGAAATATTAATTAGATAATTATAAAAAAAACATCATATAAATCATATATTAACTTAAATATTTCATTATTTATGTCATTGAGTGGTGGTGATGGATAATGAATTATATCAATTAGAGGGGAGGTAGTCCTCTGTACACATGATTGACATTTTAATTTCCCATTCAAAAAAATGGACATGGATCTATGTTATAACATTAACATAATAACATATATGTATATTGTTGAACAATTTTTAATATATTATTATATATGAATATGATTTGATGTATTTGGAACAATAAATAAAACAAAAATCCATGGTTTGTAATTTTAATTGTAATATGAAGAGCCTCTTTAGGTAAATTCTTAAAGACTTTGTAAGAGAAACTTATAATAAAATAATGGCCAAAAGAGTATATGGAAAATAAATTTTAGATTATTTTTTGATATATATAGGACAAAAAATTGTTTTCAAAGTGTGATGTGTGGATGAGGGGTGGATAAAAGTATTAGAGAGTACAAAAAAGTGATTTTTTAAAATATTAACAAATACCCAAATAATTTTCATTCTAAAAACCAAAAAAACGACCCCTTATAGAATAGTATAAGTTATAATGACAAACTCTGTACATAAATTCATTATTTGACAAGTTTTAGGTCATTTTAACCATTATATTCATACTCTAACCTCTGGTAAACACATTTTTACCTTTACTACAGTAATTAAATTCTACAATATTTAATATTCATAACGGTCAAAAATAATGTTAATTTTATTCGATAATATAAATTTATATAATTAATAATATGGAATAAATTTTTATAAATTCAATTTCTAGTTGTGGAAGAATTCATTTTAAAAAAATATGTAGACACCTAGAAAAAATATGATTTCAAAAGAAATATTTTTAAAAATATAAAATGTTAATTTAATAAATTTTTGTATGAAAATTATTCTAAGGACCAAAATTATTTAATTTATAATAAAATTGAACTAATTTTATCAATAACTATTTGTTAATATAATTTAATGTTTCATATTATTTAAATGAAAAGGAAGTAATCATTAAAAATAAGTATTTATCAGTACTCTGAAAAAATTACCATTTGAGAAAAATAATGAAAAGTAACTGGAAGTTATTTTTTTGCATATATATTTAAATAATGATGTTTTTTTAAATTATTTTACTTATTATGGTAAAATTTTATTTTCAATTATTTTTAAAATGGTATAATAAAAAACCTTTTAGAAAAATTCTACTTTTTAGGAAAAAGACATTAATTTGAATGAATTTTATTTCCCTGCTATTCAATATACAAATAATAAATTTATTTTATAAAAATTTATACCATATAATTTTTATAATCTAGGTATGATTATTACTACTGGATATCATAAAATATAGTTTTTATTGGTTCATTTAAAAATTAATATTTTACCAGTGTATCACATTTTATTCAAACCTAGTGTAGCGTTCATTAAAACCTATAAAATAGATCAAATATATTTAAAAAACTAAATAATAAGGCCATATGGTGAAATATTATCATATATTCAAGGATTCTAGTTTCATATGTGCTTTAAAAAATGATTCTTCTCCTTTATAATCTCTTGGGGTTAAATTTTAACCGTTTAAATAAACTATTTAATCACAATTTATTCTTAATCTCGGTAATGAAGGTTCAACAATTTTAAAATATATTTTACAATAACCCAAATAATATGTGGAGTATATATAGAATTTTCTAGATTATATATAATGTTATTTAAAATGGCCTTTTAGAATAACACTTTACTAGGTCTCCATAAAGGATAAAATTTGGAGGAAATGAAAACATGCACATCTAACAGAGTACTAAATACAAAGGGTTAATATAGATTGATAGATAATAGAGACATGACAATTTTTACAACCACAAATACTTATATCATTGATGAGTTAAAGTAACCTTGATTCAATAATAATAAATATTTTTGAAAATATTTTTTTATACAGATCTTTTTCCTAAAGATTTGGTAAACTATTTAGATAATGATAGAGAACACAAAAACAGATACATACAATTTTCATTGATTTTTTTCATTGCTTAAATCATTATTCATAGATTACTATGTTAAATGAATAAAAATTTAGAATTATTATGAGAAATGACTAATATTAAAATTTATCACATCACTACCTCAATAAAAGAATGATAAATCATTCATCATGTCTCTAGATTTTTTCTATTACCAAATTGTTTGTCCAAAATTATTCAATAACAGAAAAATGTCAACATTATATAATCCATAAATAGGTTAACTTAAAGATACCCAAAAATATGTGTGTCTAATTTTCGAAGGGAGGTCAAACAATCAATATTATATTACTCCATCAAGAACCATGTTGTGCGGTCATCCAACCTGACAATGGACCTAGCCCATGATAGGGGAATAAATATGTTCCTAATCCTCCCAGGCATGAGAATAGAATGTGGAACGAAAGTGAAACCAATGAGAATTATTTATCCCAAGTATACATCTAGGATAAGATAATATAAATAGAACACATAGAAAATTACCATAACAACTGAATAATAATAAATTCAAAAATATAAATCAGATACAACTACAAATGAAAAAAAACTACAAAATTAAAAAAACGCAATAAAACATGATCTCCATGTTACCTCATTTTCACCACTCTCCATAATAAAAATATCCTCCAGTGTAAAAAAAAATGTATAAATCTAAACTAACAAAATTGATCACTTTTATTGATGATGAGGGGTACATGTAGGGTGTGAACATACAAAAACTAAGTATGTAATCACCCCAGAGTCCATACCATTCCTTTCCTAGAAATATCTGGGAAACAACAGTTGATAAACATTTCATAAAATAGGGCTTTTATAATTATAAATAACTAAACACAAATTTCTCTTTTCATGGTAATTAATAAGAAATTGACCTTTTCAAAACATATTTTAATTTTAGTTAAACCATTTTGCAATCATAGATCAAAGATATTATACTAATAATGATACCAATAAAATAATAAATAATTATGGAAGTAGAAAAAGTATGTAAAACACTTTCATAACAATACAACTAATGGATATAATATTTTTGTAAAACAAATTACCAAGCGTATCTGAAATACGATGGAACGTATAGACAAATGACAATGTGAATTTCCAAAACAACACTAGAAGAATTACATGAATTTGCTCGATTAAATCTATTATCCTATAATATGGTTCTTATCCATATCCAATTAAATCAATCCACGTTAAACAATCCAATATAGTCGAACATCCCACTTAACTTCTTTGAAAATCTACCGTATACCGACCCTTCTATTCTAGTTCGGTAAGAAACATTCCCTCGACCACCTATATTACAACCTGAAATCTATTGATAATAGTATAAGTTGAATTTGGAAGTCTTCACATCTATGGATACATCTAGTAACCCAAAAACACTATTCCTTAGTATCCCAAACACTAAAAAGACATATAAAATAACCATATCCTCAGAGCTTCCACCATAGGGGTTCCCATCACTCACTAATGATAACACATGTTACAACTGATCCTTCACATCATGTCACATTGTATACAATTTTCTAAAATACGAAAAGGTACCATTACTAACATTAACATTTTAAAATCAAATCTAATTCCAAAACAATATCCAATTCCAAGGTATAATCAAAATTTTGGCAGGAATGTTCTCAATATTCATTTATATAATTTAATTAACACACCACCATCTAATGTAATAATAAATCCAATATTTATATTAGATAATTTGATACATCATTCATATAATTTTGAGTCCATGGATTGTTTTAGATAACACTAGCGTTTTCAATGAACTGATTATTAAATAGCGTATTAATGTAAGAAACGAAATGGAAGGTGAGTGTTTTGAAAACCGAGTTCAATATGAACATTTTTTTATAAGTCATGTTCCATAAATCATGATATCACACATATTTTCACCCTGTGAGCTTATTTATGTGACTAAATCCAAGGAAACACCTCAAACATAATTGATATACACAATTTCCATGTTTGTAATCAAAATAACCTTGAAACCAATCTCACATAACCATTATTCCAAAAAGAACTACCCAAAACACACACCATCCAAATTTATAATGGAAGCCAAGTTAAAAATATAAAACCAAGTCTAAAAACCACCACAAGTGCTCTTCATAATTTTATAAAATCAATGTAAATTTTTTCAGAAACTTTGTAAAAAAATATATGAGCAACCAACGGGTGTTTTAAAAAATAAATTTTCACCAAATTTTAGAAAATTAAACACCAAAAAATTCAGAAAAATAAATTAGAAACATGAATAAAACTATTATATTTATATTATAAATACCCATGAATCACAAGGAATGTCGCCGAATGAAAATGAGTGGAATCAAAGCCTCAACGATGTTCATATTAAAAAACAATCTAATTAAAGGAATAATGGTTCTCAATTAAGAACCTACACACCCCAAATACAAAGAAACACACACCATACACCAACCCTCTACCCTATGGTTGAGTAGAGAAGAATTAAAAAACTATGAGAAACAAATAAATAGAGTTGATATAAGGGTAGAGGGGGAATGGGGCCAATATCCCAAAGAAACACACATATATTGCTTTAGATAGATTTAATGATGGAATATTATTGAAGAGGAAAGAGATTGGGGGATCCCTTCATGTACCTAGGTCAAATAGGTGGTAAGGGAGTCCAATTGGGGTCAATATATAATAGTAGTAGAATATGAAAATAAACTTTTTAATAATCATGGAAGGTCAGATTTTTTAGCTACACCATATGAAAAATCATGCTCTAACATTGAAAACACTACATGGGAGTAGGTGTACCTGTACAATTTTGCTACATGGCTTGGGAAATAGTGTAACAAACATGTTCGAGAACTGTACCAAAAAACAATTAACCCCTTGAAATCATTTTTCATTGTTCATAATAAACATGTGAAATACATTCTGCATACCATTGTATAAAATAACTTCAAGGTTTCCCCTTTCCCTTGAAAAGTTTTTCCCAAACCATGATACAATTCAAGTCAAACCTTTCAAGAAGAAAATGAACAAGAAATATCCTTACTATTAATAGGAGACATGTTATACACAGAACTATGCATACACACCATCCATATGATAAAAATTAAATTGAATCTTCAAAAACACCAAAAATAAAATTTGGAACTCAATATGAAACTCAACCAAAAGAAGAAAGTCCTAGAAAAGAATTAAATAAAATAAAATCTATGGTTATGTTGTGATAGTTATCCATACAAAAAAAACTATTTCACAAAATGACACCATGAAAAAGAAGAACCAAAATATAATCTCTAAATATGAAGAATCATTTAAAAACTATAAACCTAATGGTGAAATTAAACTCCACCAGTCATAGCAGACCATCTCTAAGGAAACACACAATGGCGAGAAACATGGTAAAATGAATAAAAAATATTATCTCCCCAACATAATAAATGAATTAGAAACACGATGCCTATAAATTAAACCCAATAATAAGTAATCGATGAATTCATGCATATATTAACAAACACAATATCAAATAACTCTCAACCTGAATTGAAAATTTTCAACTCAATGGGGAAGACCACAATAGTAACTCAAATCAATGGTGAAACAAAACACAATACATCATTTCATCAACAAAAGAATCTCAAAATAAAATGTTCCAAAAAACCAAATGTATCCACAATAATTATATCCATTAAAAGAATACCATTACAAGGAACTAAAATATGGCCATTATGAAGGCAGAACCATGAAATCATTCACAATAAAGAGAAAAATATAGAAAAATAAACCTTTATGGAATGTTTAATTCTAAATGGAGGTGAATAAAAAATAGTAAAAATTTAATTGGGAAACAAAAACCATAACTTCTCCAAAATTATTGAAAAGATTAGTACAAAATATTCCCACAATCCCTGACAATTATTGATTGTCTGAAGAGATTCACATTGGGTCCAATGGCTGCAGTTGTGATGAATATTGAATCGAGTACCCCATATCGAGGTCTCGGTATCCAATGATAGAGACTTTTTATGAAAAAAAGACTTGTATAATTTGTTCAAATAAACAAACTACAACAGTGATTTCATGCATTTAGAGTATTACATCAAAACAAGTTTGAATGATCGAACATGAAACACTTTATGCATACAAGTGAAGTGTTAGAATAATAAGTGGCCAAAACCAAAAACTAATTCCCTTAATGAATAGGTTCCTCTATCATATGACTCTCACCAGATGGGGATCCTTCATGAGTGCCAATATCCATGGAATGCACCCTTAAAACAAACTTTACATGAAACACATATTCAACCAACATATAGAACAAAACATCACTAAATGTGATAACTTGGTCCATGATCTCTATATGAAGACCAAAAATAAAGAGAGGAATATTTATCTAATCGTATTATTCTACCTATGGATAAAAGATTACATTCTCTTAAAACAATTTGCCATAGATTCCCACCATCCACGGACCCAACTGAATTTCTGACAGCTCTACAAGTTATTTCACCATCAAAAACCTAGGTAAGACCCATAATGTTTATGTGGATTTAAGAACCTCCCATATAATCCCATCATAAAACTAATATGACATTATCACCTTCCTCCCATCCAAATTTGGTACTCCAAACGAACTTATAATGACACAAAACCTCGTATTTTTAGGGGTTCCCAATGATGTGTATTTTTTTGACATTTTAAATCTACACCATAGCCTCTAATAAACACCAATTATCATATAAAAAGTGAAAAAAATACGAGAAGAACTCCTTTTAAATATTCTACTATATGTCCCGACATGGAGAACAATTGAAAGAAACTCTCTAGAATTGTTGGGGATCATTCAAGGTGTCAAAATCTTAAAAGAATGTGAAAAAAGACTGAAATAAAAATCAAACTAAATGAACACCTAAATTCAAAAAATCTGACATAAAATACAATAACCATGAAAAAGAAACAAAAAACCTCTTTTGAAAACCACCATCACCACTTCAAAATCAAATCCATTTCATCTCATGACCAAATTTAAAACTCCAAAACCCAATATTATTTCCAAATTAAATAAAAAATCCACTAGTAAGAAATATCCCACACACCATTTACCAATTAAAAAAAAATCCACAACCCCATAAACTATTTTCCTTATGAATACATCTTTATATAAACCATGTTTCATTTTGAAATCCACTCACACTAACTAGATAAAAATAACAAAAAACTACTCCCAAACTACCAATGTTTGGATGTAGGGATGATAAAAAACTTGCTCACATAGTATAGTTGATAGATTTTAAAGAAAACATTAACATAATGGAATATGTTGAGACCTAAACCCATTCCTCCATGGGTTATCAATCCTAATAAGACAACTATGTAGCACCAGCTCACATCCATTTTCAATCCCTATCCACAAAAACCAAAATAAATGCAGAGAATAAAATATCGAAATACACATAGAATATGAAGGATAAAAATAATAATGGTTTAATAACCTCATTATCGTACATATATTTAAAATTATGATAGTGAAATTCTCCAACTACATGATTCCATAAATCAAATTTCTATAATGATAAAAAAAATTCATGAACCAGGTTAAGATTTTAACCAGCCTGACACCTGAACCAGCCCACTTCAATGCTAATGTCTTGTTATGGATCATCCCAAGATAAAGACTAGTGGTGAGAATCAAATATAATACTATGATGTAAATTAATCCCAAATAAACTACCATGATCAAAAAACTAACCAAAACACGCAATAATAAACTATAACAACTTAATAATAACAAATACATAAATATGATACAAAAATAATTATGTCTAAAAAACTTCTAAAAACTATAAAATAAAAATCAATCAAAACTGAATATTGTTTACCCTCTACATGACCCCTTGGACACTACCAATAAAAATATCAACAAACTCCAATGGAAAAACTGAAAAACAATCCTTAACCATCATAATAGCTCTGGACAACCATGTTTGAGTGGCCCATGCAGGGTGTCCGAATACAACATATCATTATTTAATCACTACATAGTTCATAAATTTACATTCTCTGATATAGTATAAAAACAGTAATCAAAATAAAATTATTAAAATAATGTATTTACTTTTTTAATGATCTAGACATGGAATGTACTTTTATAGAAAATCACGCCACATTAACCATTTCAAAATAGATTTCAATTTTAGTAAAATTAGTCTGTAAACATAATTTGAAATGATGACCCTAAAAAGTAAATCACAAATTTAGTAGATAATGAAGGAAATATACAAATATGGTGTAACACAAGCGTAAAAGTATGTGTAAAATATAGATGATACGTGTAAAATAAGTAACCTGGAATAGTTAAAATAAGAAGGAAGATAAAAATAAAATATCATGCTAATTTTTTAAACATATCTTGCAGAAATACATGGATATCCATTGTTTGGACAAATCATTTAGCATATGGTGCATCTCAATATTTAATAAACAACCAGATTCTCTAAACTATCGAATCAAACGGCATGTCGCACATGTCTTCTCAACAAGTAGATTAGGTACTGACCCATTTAATTGGGGCAAATAAGGATCTATTACATAACCATGTTGATGAATCCTTAGAGTCCCATTATAATAGTACATGGTTAATGGGGAGTTCCTAAAACATTTAGATCAAACCAATAAACCAAAATAACCATTCATCCATATATAAAACATTGAGACCTCGTCTGAGATGAATCTATCCTCGTAGCATCCACACTATGGGTTTCTATCACTCAATAAGAAAAAAATTGATAATTATGAATTAACAGCATGTCACATTGAAATCCATTTTTCAAAATAACATAGGCTACTAACTAGTCCTTCAAAATATGTAAATCAATTCTATTTCAAAATTAACATCCAATTAAATTGTATAAGAAATAGTCAAAATAAAATGTTCCAAATGATCCTTAATATGATTATGTTGCCAAACCATGATCCATTATACCAAATGGGACATCGTTGTGCATGCAAAAATAGAAACCACATTTGCTTCATTTTTATACAAAGGATCATTTTTTTATAAAACTAGGTGTTTAAAAGAACCATTTATAATAGGGAAGTGTAAGGGATGAAATTGAATTGAAGAATATCATTATAAATATAGTTTTCAAGAGGCACAATGTTTATCAAATTGATCCATCATCTTTTGTGAACCCATTGATATGTTCCCCCTTGTGCACTTATGGAAATGACTACATCTGATGGAAAACCGCAAACATCCCTATGATACAAAATCTCTAGTTTAAGAACCATAATAACAAAGGAAACACTCTCACATAACCATCAAACCATGAAAAAGGACACAACCTAGTCACCAAAAAAAAATTTACAGTGGAACCCATTTTATCAAAATATAACTACGGACAAACGCCTTGAAATTTTCATAATTTCATGATAAAAAAGAAATTTATATTTTATCAAACACCATGAATAAATACAAACATAAACAATGCAGAGAGTAATTTGAAAAATCCATTTTTCACAAAATTTCCATCAATGAAACAAAAAAATCATAAAAAACACTATAATCATGACTAACACATTTATAAAGAAATTAAAAATACCTAGGCATCATATATCTTATTTTTAAAATTATATGGACATAAACACTTCCCCTAAATACAAGTTGATATAAGAAAACAACAATGTAAGGATGAACAAGGCTTGATTGACAACCCAAAACCCCTAAAACGAATAAAAAAACCCACACATCATCACTATAATCAAGGTTTTTGCCAATATAAAAGCCCACCAATATAAATAAATAACCTATATAGAAATAATTGAAGAGGGGACAATTTATGGACAAAAATTCAAATGAAATGTACCTTGAAATCATGAGGGAGTTTCAATATAGTAAGAGGATCCATAGGGAAGGATATTGGGGGATACCTTGGAAGTATGGTTTGAATATATTGTCTTCCAATCATTCATAACCTATAGAATAGAAGGGGAACCCTTATATTTTGGAAACATGGTGTGGGAAATAGTTTTCCAACCATAACAAAAATATCTATAAAACAATGTATATCTTCTTTAATTATTTCCAAATGGTTCCCTATAATCTTGTGAATGTCAATTTTCATTCCCTTGACACTAAAAAAGGTGCATAGTTTGTCCTTCTGCATTCACGATTTGGGAAAAACTATTCCTTTACCATGCATGTCAAATAGTGAAAGGTGAAATTGAACTGGAAACATATATAGAGTTAACAATATACATGGGTTAACTTCAAAATACACACACAAACCATTCAGAGGAAAGAAAACTCAATATAAATCTAGAAAACTCTAAAATTCAATTCATGAATTCGACCGGACTCCTCAATAAAAGAACAATGTACATGAATGTAATAAAATAATAGAAAATAAGATTTGTTTTTGTGAGATCTCTATATAATATAAAGATCATATTAAAGTCACATTCAATATATTTTAATAACATTATCAACATAAAACCTTAATTAATGTGTATATGCTTCTAAAACAAAAATATCACATCATCAGATATATTCCACAATTTTAGTCTTTTAGTAAACTCCAACATAGGAAAAATAAAAAATAAAATTACTAAATGATTTAATGTTCCCCAATATTATCCCATAATCATCCCTATATCACTATTAAATCAAAATCGAGCACATATTTTGGATTATCTTCCCTTAATTATTTATTTTCAAATAATTATAATATTCCATTGAATCACATTTCTTATTCATCGATTCCATTCTCTAGTACTTTCATAAAAAGTATTGTATTACAATTATTATTCATATCATAATTATTTTAACAATAATATCAATGATAATAAGACTCATATAAAATAATACTTGTATCCAAACACAGGAACGTTAATCATTATACATCATCTTTATAATAGCATAAGCCTCACCTTGATCTCTTAGAGTCTTCTAAAAAATGATTCCTTCATGATTACATAGTTCACATTCATAGTCCCCCATATTATTACATTTTACACATTTAGCATTGGTAACTTGTCTATAATCATTTAAATCATCTCAACTTTGGGCATTATCTCCACTATTTTAGAAAACTACTATTCCCTTAATGAAATTACTATATCAATTTATTTAAAAATTATCACATGGGAAAATCATTCAATGCAATAACCCCATTATCTATATTTTTATCCATCATCGTACACTTTAATTTCTTCCTTTATAATATATACTATATAGATAATTCATTCAATTTCATTATTTCACATGATTGTATGTCTGTGTATGATGATAACTTTTCAATGACTAGTTCATTTTGAACTAATGGATTATTCCCATCAAATGAGTGGTCCTTCATACTCATTAGAGTACATTCATTGATATGATCATCATTCCTCCAACCTGGATCCATTTATAATACTAGAAACTCTATATAAGATCACATAATTAAATATCATAATGTATAATCCCGAAAAAAGAAAACTGACTAACATTAAATGAATAAATTATGCATGTCTAATTTCATAATAAACAACATGGTTTATTTAGAAATGTTGACATGCCATTATTTGATTTTATAAAATTTATAATGTTTTGTAAAAAATTTTGTTATACTATGACTATCCCTCTCATGTGTAAAACCATGGGAATAGTGAGGATTATTTTCTTGTACCAGGTTACACTAGAGTAATGACCAACTTCCCATTCTCCAGGTAATTACCCCAAGATACACGTGTCCAAGAACCATGTATATATATAGTATCATGAAATATTTGTTTTTCAATGAACAAAATAAACTCTACCATATCAAAACATTAGGATATTATTATATACATACACTAAATGTAAATCACAGCTCTATGTTCTATAATATATTTTTTCCCTTAAAACTAGTTCTTATGGTTTCCAATAAACAATTTTTATACCAATTATAATGAGCCTGAATGAAGATTCTCGAATCTTATTATTACTTCAATACATTATAAGAATGTACGCATAAACATGTCTTGATGGATTTAATGGTTTAGTAGTATTGTAAAACTACATACATATTTTAAAATAGCAATACAAATAAAAACATAAAATAAATAAAGTGTTTTTTTCAGGAATTCCATTATTCCTTGTAGTGTATTCCTATATATTAGTCAAAAACACATATAAGTATTCTAAGGAAAATAAAATATAATATATGGGTGAAATCCTGTTCTTATTAAGGGTCATCATACCGAAGAATCTACCATGAATAAATAAGAATAATCACTATGGTTATGATAATAACTGAAACATGTTATTTGTAATCAATAAAACGATTGTAATATGGAAAATTAAATTATTGAAAATAATTTCATAATAATATTAATAATATATTGAAATGTCTCCATTTATATTATAACTAAAAAAATAATCACATGGAGATAACTAATTATGTAATTATGTAATGAATAATTTCGATCATCAGTAACAAAATGTGAATTCCTTTCAAAAAAAAATCTTAATTCTATGCTTAGAAACTCATTTAACTAGGCCAAATGATTTGTCTCATAAGTTATATTGATGCATCGAGGTTATATTTATAAGTGATCGAAAATCATATAACACTAATTATAAATTATTACTCATATTAATGGTGTTATTAATAATTAAAAAAATCATTTATATATAAATTTTTTTATAAATAATTTTAGTAATAACCCCAATCAAATAATCCTAATCAAAAAACATCCAGAATAATATGGTGAATGGAAATTAAATATTATATATTCTATAATAAATATCATAAAACATTCAATGAAATGTTATATAGGGTATCAATACAATACTTACCAAGTTTATCATCTGAAAAATAAACCGATGTCATTGTTGATGATTAGAAGTACCATAATAAAGTAATTATTATTTATAAATATATTATTTTTCCATAGTAAAATATTTTTAAATAAATAGTTCATAATTTAGTTTATAAATAATTTTATATACAAAATATTAATGAAAAAATATATAAAAATCTTTAAAAAGGTTATTTTCATGTAGGTGGGAAATTACATTGATGACGTATAAAATAAAATAGAGATTCCTTTACTGATATTTTGTAAAAGTTATACAGTCATTTTTTAAAAATAAAATAAATATCCCTTACATGTAAAAATGTATTAATGGGTAAAAAGTATAAAAAATATATTTTTTAAATGGTTAGGAACATTTAAAAAAAATTGTGACACAAGGATTTTGACGATAAATTGTGCTTGACTGAAGAGAGAAATAATGTCAGATATTCATAAAAAGAGTTTAGAAATTCTATTAACTACAAAGTAGTAGAAAAATTATACTATAAAATGAATAAAATTCATGAGTTACTATATTATAATAAAAAGATTCATTTAAAAATATAAATATAGAATAAATTTACCTATGAATTCAGAAATAGAAACAATCCCGAATAATGAAGAGATTGTAAACTAAAATTTTGACATAATGGTAAATTTTGATTCCGAACTCTAATTAATGAAATAATATAATATTAATAATTAAATATAATTAATATAAATAATTTAATGATTTATCATATCATATTGGTCATTATATACCCCACAGAAAATAATAAATGTTTAATATTACGTATGTCTCACAGAAGTAAAAGTGCAACGCCCTGACCCTAGTGACCTAGAGTCGGTGCATTATTTTAATACATTGGCATGATTACAAGGAATCAAGTCCCAGAGAACCGATCAGTTTAGTAGTCTTGGAAAATAGATTACATACATGAATGTTACATTACACTTCATAACATACAAAACAACATAAATAATCCTTTATGAATTCAATTATTCCATTGTCTTAACCCTGCATATCAATCACAATACACTTCTTGGAATCCTAGGAAAAATAAAACATAGAAAATGGGAGAGCTCAAATGCCCAGTAAGGATAACAATATAGCAGAAACTTTCATATATAAGAATAATCATTTAAGGCAATGTATAACTAAAACAAAAGCCTTTTAAACTTGAACTTCAACATAGTATGGAAAAAATAAAATTAAATAATTCCATTTACGTATTCACATGGATGTTCTAATAATCGAATAATAACATGTAATATCAATAACAACTTTCATAAAGATGGAATACATAATGCCAGACTATCATAACGACATAGCCAAGGCCTCGTGCCAAGACTATAAATAAGATTTTGTCAAGGCCTTATTCCAAGACACTAGTTTGTCTCATGAGACCTACCGATGCAACGAGGAGCTATAGAGGGCTCCACCCATCACATATTAAGTCCAATGCATTCCCATATGAAAAGGTTTAAACATAACATAAACATTCGTATTAAAACTATCATACGAAATGTCAATACTTTAATCATAAACCATGAATGGTATAAAAATAGCACATCCTCAGTCAAACATATCACAAAACCTTAAATACAATATTGGAGTTTTGTATCATAATAAATCAACTTCAAATAAGCGTAAAATCTATCAAAAGATGTAGACATAAATGAAATCAAAACTCTTTTTAGAGAAATATCTCTTTCTTTTTTGAAATCATTTAAGAGTCATATATTTATAAAATAAAACATTTTCTTTGAAAATATTCCTATAAGCTTGTAAAAGAATCTTTGATGATGTTATGACGTCAGAAAATATCCGCACCCGCCGTATAAGTTAATAAACATTTCTACCTTAATTCTGTCGAAAAGGATAAAAAGAACCTTGTTTGGAAAACGACGAAAATATTCCTTTATAAAACTCTTACAAATAGTCAAACAAAGGTATAAATGACTTTAACCCATATTCTTTTAAATATTAAAAATGTTTTTAAATACATTTTTATGAAACATGGATGTGGATGATAAAGAAGTCCTAGTAGATTATTACGTATAAACAACCTCGGATAATGAAGAGATTGTAAAATAAACCCTTACCTTGTACTTTTCCTTGGTTAGGGTAGGTTAAACTCCTGTATAACGGTGAAATAATTGTTATTAAATTATACAAGAATAATATACATTAATATGATATCATATATGGTCTTTTAACATTGATTTGTTAATAATATCTTAGTATTATTGTTGTTTCGGTTGTCAACTTACTCGTTTTCATTTATATGTTTTGTTATGTAAGCAATGTTTTTCATTTATAGGTTGTATATTAATCATATCCAGAGTGATATAAAGTCCTTAGATACTATTATTATTCATCAAATGAGAATTATACTTGAATGGATACGATGGATAATGAATCTTATCGTGTTCGTGGAGATGGTAGTCCGTACGTACACACGAGCGACAATATCATTCTTTTGATAGTAAAATAATATATAATTTGATGGTATATAATATATAAAGAATTATTATCATGTTATATTTATTATTTACATGAGTTACACATCATTATTATACCCATCCATATAATAATTTATTGAATAACAATTACACCACGGCATGGAGACGGTAAGCCATTCTTACGCACGTATGGTGACATGTTATTCAAAAAAAATTGATAGAATAATGAATATGGTTTTAACATATTTATAATAACATAAAATTATATATAATATACTGGAGTGATTATTTTAGAATGGTAATAACAAAGAAGGAAGAAGTGGAATAAGAAAGGAACTTGAAAAGGGTGAGGATATCATTACCTCTTCTTCGGGTTCTTCCATTTGATTTGATCAAAAGCCTCCTTATGATGGATTTATTATCAAACTAAGGACTCTAGGATGTATTTAGGGATGTTGATAGAGTATATGGGTAGGGTTTGGCATAACCAAAAGGCTTTGAATTTGTGAATTAGTGAGAAGGGGGAGTGCCCTTTTATAAGAGGGGTGAGGGGCACCTTTGGAAACGATAGAAATATTATTTTATAATAAATTCATATTCTGTTTATAATGGCTCAAAAGTATATTATCTAGAGGTTAAGGTGGGGATAGGTCTAAAACCAATAAACCAATAGAATTTAGACATGTTTGGGTCATTATATTAACTTTATCTTTAAGTTTTAACTCTTATTTAATTAGTTTGACACTTACCATGTCACATTGTATTTTCATATTATATAGTTAATAAACATACTATAATCATCCAAGAGACCCCCAATTGGTCAATTAATGATACACCTATAATGATATTAGTCTCATGGCCGAACCTTAGATTTTTATGAATTAAAAATCAATTAATAATAAAATATTTGTTTTCAAAACTCTTTTATGCCAATTTTGACACTATTCAATAATTGATTTTTTGTAAAAATCATAACAGAATAATTACTTCGAACAAGGTTAATTAAATAATTCCTAACATGTCATATTAACCTCTAAAATTATTGTAACTCATAAAACATCTCAAATTATATTTATTTGGGTATCTACAATATGAATCATTTTAATTTTTTTACTATTATGATATTTATTGCATCAACATTGTGTCATATATAAATTAAATTATTTAATATCTAGAAATTATAAATAAAATACCATTATTTATAAAATCGTGTAATATTTCTAATGAATATTTATTTTCTAAAATACAACATATATAACCCTATGTAAAAATAGGTTTTCTAAAAGATATATGCTTGTGTCATTTTTGAATTCATTTTAACTTAATTAAAATAAAGTGTCCCTATCACTTACAAGTGGCACCATGGGGTCCCAAAATCGACCCAAAGATGCTCATGGTCGGACATGTATCAAACAATTTGGTTAAGACATGTTTTAGGATAATTTGTTATAATTATATTATTATTTTTTAACCGTTATTTACTAGATTTACCCTTTAACCATGGTAAATAAAATATTTACCGAAATAATTATTCAAAATGTATAAAAATAAAAGTTACCTATTTACATAATTTGAACATCCTGATTCGAAATATGGAATACATTTTTCAAAATTCAAAACACAGAAGTGGAATAAATTAATTTAAAATTAATTCCCGCTGACAAAACAAAAAAGATGTTTTTAAGATATAATAACTATCAAATGATTGATACTTGTTTATGTTCGGTTTAGTTGTGAAATTATGTCCAATGACCAAAATTGTATTAAATGGTAAAAATATATTCTTAATATACTTTAAAACCACTAGAATTCATAATTTATCACTATTAATTATTTTGATTAAAAAAGTTGTTTTAAATTAAAATTTAGTAATTTTCACTATTCATCAAAATATTAATGTTATCCGAAAAGTACCAAAATATCACCAAAGGCTATATTCGATACTCTGAATCCAAAAATGAAGTCTATTTTGAGAGATAAAATTTATAAAATTTCATAAAGTATGTATTACTATTCATAATGGCTAGTTTGATTGGTTGTGGTGTGTTAGAACTCGGTGTTGCGTACAACACACGCTATCACATTATTCAAAAAGAAGCGTACCGTAAAAGCTTGGGCTGTTACATTGCAAATTTGTTTATGTACCCATTCTAAAGAATCAATTTATTTAGTCAAATTGAATATATAAAAGTTTAAAATGTTGGATTTAAAAAGGAATCACCATTAAAGTTGGTAAAAGTGCATTTTTGAGAAATACTTCATTTATCTAAAAAAGGAATTTGTTCATAAATTATGTCTCAGAAACTCATAATATGGATTCTAAAATTATAAGGATTATAAAAAGTTTAAAATTTAGTTAATACTATTCATAACCTCTTTTGAACGGCATGTTTGGTATGTCAGGGTGCGCTTTAACTCGGTGTTGTGTGTAGTGCAAGTTATTGAATTATTTTGAAGAAATAACACATTATGAAATCATGGGGTGTTACATTCTCCCCTCCTTAAATAAATTTCATCCTCACAATTTGAAATTGTTCTTCTAAAATAAAATGTTTAAAATAGAAAATATCATTTTGGGAAAACCGACATCGGAAATTGGGTTACTAAAATTTAGTCTTAATATGAGGAAAAGAGAAATGAAAGGGTCACCACCAAATTATGATCTCGACTGGGAGAACATTGGTTGAAATTAGTGATATATAATTGGAGGAAAAAATGTAAATATTTATAGGTAGTGATTGTGGTCATCAATCATAAACAAGTGTAAAATTTAGGTCCTTAAATTCATCAATCTATGATGTTTTGAAATACATTCTGTTCAACATAACATAGGGTAATAGGATAACACATTTTTGGTTTTAGGATTCCTTATATAATGTATAATAATTAATTTCTTCAAAGAATAAGAGTAGAAGAAAAATATATTCTTGACAAGTAGAGTTCTATCCTGTAACTAATTTCTACCAAAAACTCATCTTTCACTCTAAAAGATAATAGAACGTAAAAAAATATTCTATTTATCCTATTCGTATATGGTTCCAAAAAAAGAATTTATAATTAATCTACCAGATCTTTTAAAAAAACTACCTTATTTAATCCCATACATTGCGTGGGCCAATGATAAGTGATACACCCTTATCGCCCTTCTATTGTGGGTTCAAGTCTCACGACCTTGCCGGATGCAACGGGTTACCGCCCAGCCTCCGAGTTGTCCTTTTATGGAAATACAAAAATAATCCAAACTAGAACTATCCAAAATGCTTTAGTCCAAAAATGAAGATCCTTTTTTCGGCGTAATAACATGTGAACACATTCATCATGTATTTTTTTAAACACTACAACATCCTGAATTACCATAAAACCTTATTGATTACATTCATGATCCCTTATTCCATAAATAATAATGGATATACTCCTTCAATCCAAAAAATATGTAAACCCCAACAATGATGGAATATAGAAATCATTAATCAGTTTCAAGGTAGTCAAGAATATCCAATATAATTTATCCAAATCAATCATGTATTATTCCAAAATCACAACCTCGGTATCAGAACTATATCAGGGTTTATCATTCTATCAACCATGTATTTTCAAAAAAATTATCTTTTTATTGAGTTACTTTTCATTGTTCCACACAATCTAATGAAATAGTACTTCAGTACAATCCTTATATACTCCATAATTATTAGAACACGTACATTGTTGATTCAACACTAAAATGAAATAGTCCACATAAGAACTCTAATCATTCCTCTTCATCTGTGGTAGTATCATAACTTGATTATTATCCAATAGCATCATTTGTGGCATAGTTTGATGACTGGGACATAGGTTCGCGTAGTGTCCAAACTCCTTGCAAATGAAGCATTGTAAATTTGAAACCATTTTCTTAGCCTTGCAGTCACGTACATTGTGCCCTTTTTCTCCACACTTATAACAAACTCCCATTCATTTCAGGCAAGTTCCGAGGTGTTTCTTCCCATAGTTATCACATATGGGGATATTCTTCTTTTCCCTCTTCCCTTTATCCATATTTCTATCTTCCATCCTTTTCTTCTCTTGCTTCCCTTAAAAGCCATAGGACTCAGTAAACACTTTAATTATCTTATCCACACATGATACTCTTTCTTCATATGATGATAATATGTGGGAGACTATTTCCCTTCAAAATGATGTCTTAAAAACCTAAAAGATACGATCCTTCTTACTCTTTGGATCATATGTATTACTGGAGTTCACATTCCTTCTATTGGGCGCCATTTCTATACAATAGCATAAACTAGGTCAGTTTATGAATTGCACAATTAATTCCTAATGCAAATTGAACAGTTTATGGATATAATCCATAATCTTAAAAAATATTTTCCTTGAGTAAGTATATACTCATGATCCCTTCATAATGGTTTGTAAATAAAATGATAATTATCCTAAACATATCTCTGGGTGTGTCGTAACCAAGAGTGCAGCAAGGACCGTTGTCGTGCACCAGTTCCTGTTCGAGTCTAGCTCAAAGTGGTGTTTTCGGGTTTTACCCTTAGGTACATTTGTGCCAGAGCCGCCTCTACCTGTTCGTATCCAGACAGGGATGTATTGCTTCGAAAACTCACAAAATCTCTACAATACCAAAATTCTAGGAAGTTCTTCTATACTAATCCTCAAAATCTATTTTATGGCAATGTTCTCTAATCAGAGTGTATCTAAATATAGTTTCCAATGTTATTGCTAAACTTCCTCTAATACCAACTATAAAGCCCCGACCCCAGTGACCCAGAGTCGGTGCATTATTTTAACACATTAGCATGATTACAAGAAATCAATTCCCGAAGAACCGATCAGTTTAGCAGTCTTGGAAAATAGATTACATACATGAATGTTACAATACACTTCATAACATACAAAAAAACATAAATAATCCTTTATGAATTCCATTATTCCATTGTCTTAACCCTGCATATCAATCACAATACACTTCTTGGAACCCTGGGAAAAGTAAAACATAAAAAAGGGGTGAGCTCAAAAGCCCAGTAAGGATAACAATATAGCGGAAACTTTCATAAATAAGAATAATCATTTAAGAAAGTGTATAACTAAAAGAAAAGCCTTTTAAACTTGAACTTAAATATAGCATGTCAAAAAATAAAATGAAATAATGATATTTACTTATTCAGATTAATATTCTACTAATCAAATAATCACATGCAATATCAACAACCGCTTAAATAACGATGGAATACATAATGCAAGACTATCATAACCACATAGCCAAGGCCTCATGCCAAGACTACAAATAATATTTTGTCAAGGCCTTGTGCCAAGACACTAGTTGGTCTCATGAGACCTACTGATGCATCGTGGAGCTATAGCAGGCTCCACCCGTCACATATTAAGTCCAATTCATTCCAATATGAAACGGTTTAAACATAACATAAACATTCGTATTAAAACTAGATTATGAAATGTCAACACTTTCACCATAAACCATGAATTGTATAAAAATAGAACATCCACATTCAAACATATCACAAAACCCTCAATACAATATATAAGTTTTGTATCATAATAAATCAACTTCAAATAAGCATAAAATCCATCAAATGATGTTGACGTAGAAGAAATCAAAACTCTTTTTAGAGAAATATCTCTTTCTATGTTGAAATAATTTAAGAGTCATATATTTATAAAATAAAATATTTTCTTTGAAAATATTCTTATAAGCTTGTAAGGGAAGCTTTGATGATTTTATAACGGCGGAAAATAGCTGCACCCTCTGTATAAGTTAAAAAAACATTCTTACCTTAATTCTGTCGAAAAGGTTAAAAAGCACCTTGTTCGGAAAACGACGGAACGATTCCATTATAAAACTCTAATAAAAATTCAAAAAATGGTATAACATACTTTAACCCATATTATTTTAAATAGTAAAAATGTTTTGAAGTACATTTTTAAGAAACATGGATATAGATGATAATGAAGTCCCATTAGATTATTACGTATAAACAACCTCGGATAATGAAGAGATTGTGAAATAAACCCTTACCTTGTACATTTCCTTGGTTGGTGTAGGTTAAACTACTGTATAATGGTGAAATAAATGTTATTACATTATACAAGAATCATATAAAATAATATGATATCATATATGATCTTTTAATATTGATTTGTTAATAGTATCTTAGTATTATCGTTGTTTCAGGTGTTAACTTACTCGTTTTCGTTTATATGTTTTGTTAAGTAAGCTATGTTTTTCATGGATAGGTTGTATATTAATAATATCCAGAATGATATAAAGTCCATAGATAATATTATTAATCCTCAAATGATAATTATACTTGAATGGATATGATAGAGAATGAATCTTATCGCGTTCGTGGAGACGGTAGTCCGTACGTACACACGAGCGGCAATATCATTCTTTTGATACTAAAATAATATATAATTGTATGGTATATAATATATACAGAATAATTATCATTTCATATTTATTTTTTACATGATTTACACATCATTATTATATCCATCCAAATAATAATTTATTGAATAACAATTACACCCCGACGTGGAGACGGTAAGCCGTTCGTAGGCACGTATGGTGACATGTTATTCAAAAAGATGGATAGAATAATGAATATGGTTGTAACATATTTATAATAACATCACAATATATGTAATATACTATAGTTATTATTTTAGAAAGGTAATAACAAATAAGGAAGAAGTGGAAGAAGAACGGAACATGAAAAAGGGTGGTGAAATCATTACCTCTTCTTCGGGTTCTTCCTTTTGATTTGATCAAAAGGCTCCTTAGGAAGGCTTTCTGATCAATATAAGGCCTCTAGGTTGTAGTTACGGAAGTTGAGAGAGTATTTGGGAAGGGTTTTGATGATCCAAAAGGCTTTTAATGTATGAATTAGTGGGAATGGGAGTTCCCTTTTATAAGAGGGGTGAGGGGAACCTTTGGAAAAGCTAGAAATATTATTTTATAATAAATTCATATTCGGTTTATAATGGCTCCAAAGTTGATTATTTAAAGGTTAAGGTTGGGATAATTCGAAACCCATTCATCCAATTAAATTTATAAAGGTTTGGGTCATTATATTAACCTTATCTTTAAGTTTTATCTCTTAGTTAATTAGTTTGACACTTACCATGTCACTTTGTATTTTTATATTATATAGTTAATAAAATTACTATATACATCCAAGAGACCCCCAAGTGGTCCATTAATGATAAACCTATCATGATATACGTCTCTTGGATGAACCTTAGATTTTTAGGAATTTAATATCATTTAATAATATAATATTTGATTTAAAAACTCTTTTATGTCAATTTTGACACTATTCAATAATTGATTTTTGTAAAACTAATAACAGAATGATTACTTCGAACAAGGTTATTAAAATCATTCCTAACATGTCATATTAACCTATAAAATTAGTTTAACTCATAAAAAGTCTCAAATTATATTTATTTGGGTATCTACAATATCAATCATTTTAATTGTTTACTATTATGGTAATTTCTGCATCACCATTGTTTCATATATAAATTAAATTATTTAATCTCTAAAAATTATAAATAAAATACAATTATTTATGAAATATTTTTATCTTTCTAATTAATATTTATTGTCGAAAATACAACATATATAACCCTATGTAACAATTGGTTTTCTAAAAGATATATGCTTGTGTCATTTTTGTATTCATTTTAACTTAATTAAAAAAAGTGTCCATATCACTTACATGTGGCACCATGGGGTCCCAAAATAGACCCAAAGATGCCCATGGTCGGACATTTATCTAAAAATAAGGTTAGGACACGTTTTAGGGTAATTTTTTATTATTATAATATTATTTTTAACCCTTATTTATAGGATTTACCCTTTAACCATGGTAAATAAAATATTTACCGAAGTAATTATTCAAAATGTATAAAAATAAAAGTTTCCTATTTACACAGTTTGAAAATCCTGATTCCAAATATGGAATCCATTTTTCCAAATTCAAAACACAGAAGTGGCAGAAATTAATTTAAAATTAATTCCCATTGACAAAACAAAAAGCGTGTTTTTAAGATATAATAACTATCAAAAGATTGATACTTGTTTATTTTCGGTTTAATTGTGAAATTATTTCCAATGACCAAAATTGTATTAAATGGTAAAAATATATTCTAAATATACTTTAAAAACAATCAAATTCATAATTTATCACTATTAATTATTTTGATTAAAAAATTTGTTTTTAATTAAATTTTAGTAATATCATTATTCATCAAAATATTAAAATTATCCGAAAAGTACCAAAACATTCACCTTATGGTAAATTCGATACTCCAACTCCAAAAATGCTGTCCATTTTGAGAGATAAAATTTATTAAATTATAAAGAGTAGGTATTACTATTCATAACGACTAGTTTGATTGGTTGTGGTTTGTTAGAACTCGATGTTGCGTACAACACACGGTATCAGATTATTCAAAGAGAAGCGTATCGTAGAAGCTTGGAGTGTTACATTGTAATTTTTTTATGTCCCTTTTCTAAATAATAAATTTATTTTGTCAAATTTAATATATTAAAGTTTAAAATATTGGATTTAAAAAGAAATCACTATTAAAGTTGGTAAAAGTTCATTTTTGAAAAATACTTCTTTTATTTGAAAAAACGGAATTTGTTCTTACATTATGTCTCAGAACCTCATAATATGGATTCTAAAATTATAAGGATTATATAAAGTTTAAAATTTAGTTAATATTATTCATAACCTTTTTTTAATGGCTTGGTTTGTAAGTCATGGTGTGCTTTAACTCAGTGTGGCATGTATTGTAAGTTATTGAATGATTTTCAAAAATAACACACTATGAAATCTTGGGGTGTTACAAAAAGTGTGACGAGAAACCCTTACCTCAGAAATGACTTCAATCGTATGTTTCAGAACAATATATATAAAAAATTTATGTTAATTTTAGATATAATAAATAAATATAATCAAATATATCATACCATATGTTATTAACTTGAAGTGTTTTCCAAGAATTTATAAAAAATTAATTTTAAAAATCATATTTTCAAGTGATAATTGCTTCATTTTTCATGTATGATTTACTTTAATATTAATGGTACATTAAATTTCATCATGGATTCATCGTATAAATAATTATAACATATAATTAAATATAAATTAATTATATATGTATTTATTTTAATCTATATATGATAAAATATAATAATTTTTTACACCTATCATGGAGAAGATTAGGCATACGTAAACATGAATGTTGTCTCTATTTTTTATGATGGATATTATTAATGGAACATAAAATTTAATTAACCATTAAAAAATAACCAATATGTTATAAATATAATTTATATTTTTAAAATAAATCATTATTACCATACACTTAAGATTAAATTGAAAAACATTTCACATCATTTCGTGGAGACGGTTGTATTTAGAGACGCATAAGGAATGTTGTTGTTTTACAAAAAATTGAAAGGCATGATGTTAGACATGATTTTAATTTACCATATGTTTGGATATATCATAATTGACCAATATATTCAATAATTACAAAAAAAATCCTTCTATATAAATATTAGGAGAATATTAAGAAAATTATTTTGGGGGGATATAGTCCACCATACACACGAGTGAAGTTATCGCAACCTTTAATGAAATATAATTTTAGAAGGTATATGTCAATAAATAATTACTATAGTATATATATTTAATAGCTATTACATTCAATAGTTAAATGAATAATAATATAAATCTTTTAATGATAGTTATAGAAGAGTAATTACATCAGTATGCAAGGATGTTGTCGGTTGTACGAACAATCAACTGTTTCATTTCCCATTTGTTGGATGTTGAGATAAATCAAGGTAATGAAATTAACATAATTAAATTTAACTATATATGTTATATTTATATTACATAATAATATTTGTAAATGAATTAAAGGAGGTTTATATTGAAATATAAAACAAATACAAATGTTTAATAGTATTTTCACTTCTTTATAGAGCCACTTTAAGATTATACTAAATAATTCCTTATAAATAATATTAACAAAATAAATACCTCTAGGGTGTGGATAAATAATTAAGGAATATATTTTCTAATATAATGGATATGTTTTTTTATGTAAGAAGTGGCTATGATATTGGGGTCATTTTTTATGTGTGGGACTTGAAACACATTGAATTTCAGAAATGATAAAATGATACACACATTTTTATCATTCCAAAATAATCCTAAATATTTCATTATAAATCATTTTATTTATATGTTATATATATGTCAATATAATAAATTTTTAGCATGTTTTAGATAATATTAATTCCTTATCTTCATGGATAAACCCCTGATAAACTAATTATTTACCTTAACCTTGGTAATAATTTTTTTTATATTACCATTAAATATTTAAAAAATTATGTTCAACTTATTAGATAATACAAATTATCATGATTAAATTTTTTATTTTTTTTTTAAAATTCAATTCAATGTTGAGGAAGAAATAAATTTAAAATTATTTTCCCATACATATCAAAAAAATGGTTTTTAAAAAAATAATATTAAAAGTATTAAATTTATTTTCTATAATAAGTAAATTTGAAAATGATTATTATGACTAAAAATAGAAAAATATTAATATAAATGAACATATATAACTTTACAATAGAATTAATATACAATTGTAAAATGTATATTATTTAATCGAAAATGAATCCTTAATTAAAAATCTATATTTTCACTATTCATCAAAAAATATTTCATTGTAAAAGACACCAATAAGTCACTATATGATAATTTTGATATGAAAATAAAAAAAATTAAAAGAAATGTTTCAATTTTTTTATAAAATTTAGTGATAATTAATTATATATTACCTATGCAATGTTTAGATAATCCTAATTTTATAAGTATAATTTTCTCAATAAACATTTTTTTTAAATGATTCTCATTTAATTTATAATAAATAGATTTCTATTGAATTTATTTTACTCATGTGGAATCCATGTAATTTTCACAATATAGTTATTATTATATATATCCATCATCATAACCTCATGATAATAATGGTCATTTTTAAATAATTTCATTTTAATAGGTAATCATGTTTTATTAAAACCCATGCTTGCAAGCATTGCTAGGTATTTAAGATATTGAGTTTATTAAACGATGAAACATAAGATAAATTTTTAGTTGGATATGTTATATTAAATTCATTATTTATAATTCCATTTCGAATATTAATCCTGATTCTCCACATTTAAAAACACTGGGGGTTACATTTTTCTTGTGTAACATATTTATATATATTATTTTCATAAAAAATTCCAAATCTCTCCTTAACATCACAATTTAACGGACACCACCTATTATCATCTATAAAAACATAAATATACTATTAAAAAATATGTAACATTTCCAATGATCTTATTAATATACCTCTTAATATTTTAGAGATCATCATATGATAAAAATTCCATCCTTAGATGGGTGAAAATATAAACCTAAAGCGGTTGATTAATGATGAAGTGTAATTCTTTATAGAGAAATTTTCATTTTATATCTTCATCTATGACCCTATAATAAATAAAACCCTGATAAAATAAAAAAATAAGTATTTATAAAATATTTAAATGTTATTATGTTTAATTGAAAAACCATTTTCATCTAATTCATCTTTTAACAAAAACAAAAAACATCACTCTTGAAAATGTTTAGACTACCGCCACCCATGATAATGTATTTCATTTTTCATCACCAACTATTATTTTTTAATAATTTTTGATATAAAAGAAATTATATTATATATGTTATACATATTTTATTTTCAAAAGGTAAATTAATATTCTATATCTTTCTTTACCATCTAATGAATAAAATATTTCTTGTGGGTATGTGTATGTTTACACCTTGTGAAATAATGTTTTTTATTTTTCATCTTCACCTAACATTGTCTATATATAGTTGTGTATTTAAATAAATTGAATTTTTTTTTGATAAAATTATAATTTTATAATGATAAAATAATGAATAACCTCTATTAGTCGAGTTCATTGAAAACTAGAAACGATACTAATTCGTACTTATATTCCATCATTGCCATTTTTTATCAAAATTTATTTTTTCTATAAATATCCCATGTTATGTTACAAAACAAAAATTAAACTAAAAATAAAAATTATTTCATGACTAGTATTAATTAAATGAAATAGTGGAGATCCATTTTCTTGAATCAATTTACCCAGTCCATTTCTGACTTATAAGTTGAATGTTCTCAAAACCTCTAATGTGATGTTAATTTAATATGTAATTAAATATAAAGAATATTTTAGTTGTATTTAAAAAATTAAAAACATTAAATTGAATATTATGGAATATATAATTTATAACATTTTATTATTAGAGAATATTTATAATGTTTGAGGCAAGTCACACCTGAGGTAAAGGATATGTTTCCACAAAAAAATATTTTATCTTTTTTAATAATTTAATTTATAATTATTTTTTTCATGATAATGTTAATAATAATAATTTACATATTTATTTTTTATATATAAATCAATTGGAAACATCTAATTTTTTATCTTTTATATATTATTTCAATTTTTCAAAAGGAATATTTTTATGTATATTATATGTAATGTTTTGAATTTATTTACATAAGAGAAAAACGATTATCCTATTTTAATTTATTTTAATTGATCAATTTTCCTACGAAAAAACATGGTATGATATTAGGAATGATTTTAAATGTTATATAATTTCATCAATGAAAAATTAATTCCTTTTTTTATGTTTTTTTCAGAATTTTTTTTAAAAAAAAGGTATACATCAATTTATACAATTATATTACATATATTATTAAAGGTATAATTTGATGTGATTGATAATAGGAATCTATGATTATATGTGTTTGATGATTTTTATAGCCCTTTAACATTTTTACTAAGATAGGATATCCTGATATGACTCTCCAATTCATTTAGTAATGATTAAGTTATTCGAAGAACTGTGTTTTGATTAATTGAGTATGTCACTAGTGCAGAAAACGTTATTTACATCGGTTTTTTTTCATTTTTTATGTCGAGTTTTAGCCAACGTTAATACGGAAGACGTTATAAATAAATTTTTTTATATTGGTTATTTAAAAACCGACCTAACATACATAACATCACAGTGTTTATCACGTCGGTTAATTAATAACCGACGTGAAATAACCCGGGGGCGGGGTTTATAACGTCGGTTATTATATAACCTCCGTGATAAACCGGGGGGCTTTATCACGTCGTTTGTTCAATAACTGACGTCATAAACATGTTCGAGGGTGTTTATCATGTTGGTTATTTAATAAACGACGTGCTAAAACAGTACCAGGAGGGGTTTATCACCTCTGTTATCAAATAACTGACGTGTTGAACCAGTCCTGGGAGGGGTTTATCACTTGATTATTCAATAACGAATGTGCTAAACTAGTCTAGGGAGGGTTTGATCACGTCGGTTATTGATTAAACAACGTGATAAAGGAGTTCCCAGGTCCTTTGTCAGGTCGGTTATTACATAACAGACGTGATAAACCATGCCACATTTGTTTATCATGTTGGTTATGAAAAAAACAGACATGATAAACACTTCTCGGTTTCTTTATCACGTCAGTTATAAAATAACCAATGTGAAAGACAATTTTTTTTAAATCCACTCCAGTCCTCGGCTCTCCCCCAAAATCAACCAGAAACTAAATCAATAATTCGTACCACAAAAACAGAAGATCAAAACATGAACTAATGAAAATTTAAGCATTTTACATTGATAAAAGATAAAACATACCCACTTGATAGCCCCCACCCTCATGTATACCCCATGTAAAGCCCCCCCCCCCCCCACACCCCATTGGAGTTCCCACCACACCCCTAGACTGCCCCCTGACCACCTACAGTCCCAAAAACCCCTCGACACCCCCCACCTTCCTAAACAGCACCCCCTCACCCCACTTAACAGCCCCCACCACACCCCTGGACTGCCCCCCGACCCCCTGGACAGCCCTAAACACACCTCAACAACCACCCCACCCTCTTGAACATCACCCCCTCACCCCCTCACCCCACTTGACAGCCCCCACCACACCCCTGGACTACCGCCCGACCCCCTGGCCAGCTCCAAACACCATGGGACATCTCCCCACCCTCATGTGTACCCCCCATACCCTGGAAAGCCCTCCCCCACCCCATTGGAGCCCCCCACCACACCCCTGGACTGCCCTCCCCCCTACTCTCCTGAACAGCACCCCCTCACCCTCACCCCACTTGATAGCCCCCACACCCACCACACCCCTGGACTACCCCCGACCCACTGGAATGCCCCAAACACCCCTCTACAACCCCTCCACCCTCCTGAATAGCACCCCCTCACCCCACATGACATCCCCCACCACACCCCTGGACTTCCCCCCGATGCCCTGGACAGCTCCAAACACCTTGGGACAACCCCCCACCCTCATGTATACCCCCAACACCCTGGACATCCCTCCCCCACCCCATTGGAGCCCCCACCACACCCTTGGACTGTCCCCAACCCCCTGGACAACCCCAAACACCACATGACAACCCCCACCCTCATGTATACCCCCCACCCCACCGGACAGCCCTTCCAGACCCCTGGACACCCCAAACCCACTGAACACCCCCACAAAATTGAAACCCCTACCCCCAGACCAGAATCCATACCTGAAAAACCATCATAAGTAGACCAAAACAAGAAGTAGAGAAAAATTAAACATTCACATATATAACATTCAAAACTTACACTTTCAACTTCAGAAAAAATCTAAATCCAACCTTAACGACTACCAAATACACAATTACAACGATAATATTCAAAATTACATTTTATATTACAAACAACTAAAATTTAATCAAACCTATAAAATAATTTGACCAATCCACTTGTAAGTGTTTGATGCCTTCAGCATTATAGGGTTGAGGGTCATGGAAAATATACAAATGAAAAGGATAGTTCTTAACGTGTATAATGAGTAAATCAAATTGAAATATTATAACAAATTTTAAGAGGAAATATTACCAGGTAAAAATTCACAACTGTCCGAGTTGTTATTATTTGATACATAAATCTTAACATTTAATATCTGCATTCTATGACGCCTTGATGTTCATGAAAATTCTGTTTGAATGAGTGTAAATTCAATATATTATTTTAATGTAATAAATCAAAAAGTAAAAATTATAATTGGATATTTACCTTCGTATTTACATATTTGATCTTTTCATTCCTTTTCATTGCATTTTTTCGAAAGTAGACCCATGCCTTGTTAGAAAATAATAATAATGGGGTAAATTTAAAATTCATTATAAAATATAAAACTTTTGAGAAATTGAAACATACTTTTCCAATATATTCTAACAACTTTACCTCACATCATCATGGACAGAGCATTTCCAATAAATGCATTTTCCCTTGGGCAAAAAACCCCTAACATCCAATGATCACTGATAAAATGAAATTTAACGTAAGTGGTTTTTTATGTTCAAAGATAATTAACTCTTTGAGAGAGATGTGTTTCATACCTCTCACAAAAAGGAATCATCCAACTTGTGTGACTATATTCTTTTCATGTCTTTCAACAATATGAAGCATTCTTTGTTCCTCATCCAATGCACATGCTTCACGGGAAATCCATTGCGGGTCCATGAATCTATATACATATGTCATCTCATTCCTCTCACAATTTTTATAAAGATACCTAATACAAAACAGACATATGTATACATTTTTAATAAATATAACAAAGGGAAAATGTGTTAAGACTTACATGGAAAAAATTTGCACCACGTTGATGCCCAACTTATCTCCAGTAACATGCTCCATGATATCAGTTTTCATAATCCCCACATTTATTTCACATCCAGAAACATGAGCTTCCATTGGAAACTCATAATGATCCGCCAACAAATTTGAATATCTTGACAATCTGTCAAGATGACTAGATTCGGTATCTGATGTCATAGCGATTTGTCTTTGTTGTTGTCTATACAGTATTTCTTTACCTTTGAAGTATTCATGTAAAAATAAATTGAAAAATATATTAGTTTTCAAATGATAAAACAACTTCAATAAAAAAATTGAATAAAAGATATACCATTCATACCTCTATGGTAATGAGTCGAAGAAGTCTGGATGGCCAAATTAAAAAATGGCAGATACTATGTCCAACTGTCACCACCTCATCTGTAGGTAATGGTACCCGAGCTGATCTATCTATAATATCTTGTACAGTGACCCTCTAATTCTATACCTATAATTGTTGATGATGAATTGTATCTCCTATACAATATACCAATCTATATGCTACTATATGCTGTTGAGAATCATCAACATACAACTCACAATAATTAGGAAGTTGCGGCGGAGGAGTAGGATAAAAAATGGGGTCAGCAGGCTGAGGTGGGGGAGTGGGAGGTACTGGCGGAGGTGGAGGATAAATAATGGGGTCATCAGGGGGAGGTAGAGGAGTGGGAGCTACACTCTGACATTGACTTTTCATGTCTACAAACATAGACTGCACCGACGCACTAATCTTGTCCTCCATCATCGCATTAATATTATAAATTTCAGCCTCTAAGAATACAATTTTTTTATATAAACCCCTTTAACTTTTGAAGTTAAAGAACATGGAAACACTTTTCTTACCGATACACCTGCCGGATATCCTCTTACACGACCTGAATGTTCGGGCCTTCCCAATGCTACAGATAAAATATCTTCCCTCCCAGTAGCTGTAAATGTCCCCTGTGAGCTCTACTCCTCAAGAGAGTCCTGTATTAATTAATTGAACATTTCTGTAATGATTGAAATTATATGATGAAACAGATTAACTTAAATAAATTAAATATATATCTTACAATCCTCTCAAATATAATTCTCGATTCATCCGAAAGATATTTCCCTTTTTTCCCTTCCGAAATCTCTTCCATTTTTCATGTCTAGATGGAGGGGATGGAGGGGCCACCTCTCCAGAGCTTGAACACTCATCTCTTAGTTGTTGAAATTTTTCCGCCATCATTTGTTCTTCTAATAATGCAAACCTCCCTGAGATAATATATGAGGGTATACATTTTTAGATTGGATCTCTTGATGATCATTCCTTGTTTGATGTAAATTAATAATAATAAATCATTAAAAAAATGTTAATAAGATCATTTATATAAGAAATCTTATAAAAGTTTACACTGCCCTTACCAAAAATGACTCTTTTATTCTACTTTCAAAAAATTGTCTCAATGTGTCTTCATCTATAAAAAGATATATACAACATGGATTGTCATGACTCCTATGACCATAAATGAAATCAGATGAAAGGTTTGATTTGAAATCCCTTCATCTCTTGGAAGCCAACGATAAGCATTTCTTCCTAACTCCTCAAGTGTCAGGAATATCAAATGTCATCTAATAAAGAAGAGGTTAAACATATTATATATACTAGAAATATCTAAAGAATATTCAAACAATAGATAAAGATCTTACCAAAATCTTCTTTCATAACTAAGAGATTATCACTTTATCCACACTTCTCCAGTCATCATACAGAATGCTTACTTTTCTCTTAGCCTAATTTTCTACAAAACTATTAAAATCTTTTGCATTTGGACCTCTAGGAATATCATCATCATCAAACTCAACGAATATCCTCTGATCCTGCGTACGGGCTCCTGATAATTTTGGTAAACGTGTGCACCCACGTTTACCAACCTTTGAACTCTTTGTTCAAATAGGAGCATGTGGATTTTCCACCCATAGGTATGACCAATAATCTCATCTCCAGAATCAAGTGGTTGATCAACTGAATGATCTGTAATTATACTTTAAATCAAATAAACAAACTTTAGTTCAAAAATATAAAAATTCAAATATTTTAATACAACTATAATCAGAAAATAGAAAAGTTTACTAAGTTATGTAATAGTAAACATTGGTAATATGGTAAGCATGTTAAACAATAGTAAAGATAGTAATGATGGTAAAGATGGTCAAGATGGTAAACATGGTAAACATGGTAAACCTGGTAAACAGGTAATGTAATTTTCACTGAACAAAAATAATAGATATGTAATTCATGTAATGGTAAACATGATAAAGTAAACTAAACAAACTTAAAACAAATAAAAACTTATACATATTTTGCTTTAAAACATCTTTTAATAAATAAAAAACTTACAAAATCTAACATTTATGATAAAAATAAATGTAAACAAGAAATAAACATATGTTACCTATAATTTTAGGAATATAAAAATGGATTGTTTTCCCAAATTCCTTTGTTGTGATCGTTCCTTATTGCACAAACCATGTCTTTAACATGCTCATCATTATGTTCTGTTAATATTTCCATGGAAGTAAGGATCTCACATAAATCAGCATCTTCATCAACTTCATCCTCACCAACATATTTTTTTTCCTTATAAAACAATAGCCCATTGCATATCTGATTGATCTACTACATTGAAAATTTGTTTTTCATGTGTTGCCATTATAAAAGAATCAGATATGTCTTCCAATCTATTCAGATTAACAAGTGTCATTCCAAATTCATCTTGTCAAACATTGTTGTTACTAATAATCCAATTACAGTTAAAAACATGAACTTTAACTTTAAAGTAATCAACCTCCCATATGTCTTCAATCACTGCATAATATGCACATGAGGTAGAAATTGGGTTTTTGTCCTTAGCACTCAAAAAATGCATTTCTCTTTCAAACACCAATAAACCACTATTCTGAACTGCACTTCTGTTGTACTGAGATTTCGTATGAAATATATAGCCATTAATTTCATAACCAGACCATGTTATCGCATTTTAACATGGACCACCCACTAACCATTTTAATGTTTCTGATACATCTGATCTCCCAAGTAATGTCTTTTTAATCCAGGACAAAAAAGTTTTGTTGTTCTCATTCAAAATCCACATTTCATTCTTCTTTGGATGACATTGTTTCAACTGATTAATATGCAATGTGATATACAGTTGATCATCAGCTATGTTATTCAAGATGTATGATTCTAAATTCTTCATCTGTTCATCAGACAATGATTTGACTTTCAAGCAACGAATCCCCTTTCCCTCATTACTAACTCGTTCATGGAAAGATGGAGGCAAACCTATGTGTTGCGCCGCAAACAAGCAGCTCGTACAAAACATTCCTGCCTCCATAGAATTATACTTTTCAATAATTGAGGCTTCAGGTCGATATGGGTTTTTAACATACCCATTTAATATTTTAATATACCTTTCAAAAGGATACTTCCAACCAAGATATACAGGTACACAAATCGTTATTTCTCGAACCAGATGAATCATTAAATGCACTATTATATCAAAAAAAAAGTTGGAGGAAAATACATTTCCAATTGAAAAAGTATAAAAATTTCATCCTTTCCCAAAATGTTCAAAGTATTCACATCAATCGCATTTTTACAAATTGAATTGAATGAATAACACGACTTCATCATAGTATTTCTAACACCAATGGAAAATATTCCACGCAAAGAAACTGGTAGAATTTGTTGCATCGTGATGTGACAATCATGTGATTTCATACCTATCAACTTCAAGTCCTTCATTGAGACAAAATTTGTACATTTGAAGAATAACCTTGAGGCACTTTGATATCATGGAGACACTGAAAAAAGCTAATTTTCTCCCTCTTCGATAATGTATGACAAGCCAGAGGAAGAAATGTTCTACTTCCTTTAGGAGTGGTAGCTAACTCCAAACGTATTCCCATTGATAGTAAGTTTAATCTTTCATTCAACCCATCTTTAGTCTTTCCTTTTATATCTAACAATGTTCCAATAAAAAAATCACATATATTATTCTCCACGTGCATGACATCAATATTATGTTTAACTTCATGATTCCACCAATATGGTAGATCAAAAATTATTGATCTTTTCTTCAAAATATGTCTATCATTACCATATTTCTATGTCTTTCCCAATGTCACATCATGGTTTTTCACCCTCTCAAAATACAGATCCGGGGATAAAGGTTTTGGAGTAGTATCAAATGCGTGTGATCCATTGAATGCCTTTTTTAGTCTTCTATAAGGGTGATCCATAGGCAAAAACTTTAGATGACCCATGTACATTTTTTCCCTCCGATTATGCAATTGACAATATGCCGTCTGTTGTTCACAAATAGGACATTCTTTATACCCTTTAACACTGTATCCAGACAAATTTCCATACGCTAGGAAGTCATTTATAGTGAACAGAAGCACTGCATGCAGTTGAAAATATTCAATTTTATAAGAATCATACACCCTAATACCATCAGCCCATAACAAATTAAAATCATCGATCAATAGTGAAAAGTAAACATCAATATCATTGATGGGTTGCTTTGGACCAGAGATCATTATACTCAACATGACATACTTGTGTTTCATACAAACTTCCGGAGAGAGGTTGTAAATTGCCAATAAAACAGGCCATGAACTATGTGTTCTACTGAGGGTTCAGTATGGATTCATTCCTTCTATGCACAACCCTAATCTGATATTTCTTATTTCATTTACAAATGTAGAATATTGCGCATCAATTTTCTTCCTTTGTGGACAATCAGCTGGATGACGTATTTTTCCATCACATACCCGCTCATCAGCAAGCCATCTTAAACTTTTTGCATCATGTGAATTAGCCAATAAACGGTTGAAATGATGAATTATACGAAGATACCAAAATACCTTTGATGGGAGCTTTGTAATCTCTACATCATCCTGTGATTTCTCTTTCAACTTATACCATGATGTCCCACATTTAGGAAACTCTGACAGAAATTCATATTCCTTCCTATATATAATGCAGTCATTCGGATAGGCATGTATTTTATGGTATCCCAATCCCATCGGGCATAATATTTTCTTAGCCTTGTAATGTGAATCTGGAAGATTGTTATCTTTTGGAAGAATGTCTTTAATCAATTGTAGTAGCACTGTAAAACTTATGTCCCTCCATCCATGTTTCACCTTCTGGTTCATCAATCTTAACACCGCTGAAAAATCTGTAAAATCTGTACAACCATGATATAATGGTTTTTCAGCATCACCATATAGACGCGCAATTGTCGGTTCTGTCTCAATTTGATCTGCTACAATATCGCAAACCATTTCTTCAATTCCATCGGAGTTACCATCATGTGAATAATCATGATCAGTGACATTTTGTCCAGTTCCACCATGCCATATCCAAGGGATATAACTCGGATTAAAACCATGACATATTAGATGATCTTTTATCTCTCTACTCTTCAACTTCTTCATATTCAAACATTTCAGACATGGACAGAAAAAAATGTCACTACTTGGAACATTTCATTTAGCAAATTCCAAAAAGGCATCAACACCTTCCTCATATAAATTTTTCATTCGATGTGCTGTAATCCAACATCGACTCATTATTACCTATAACAAATATCAAAAATATATATATATTTAAGATAAGACAAATAAATGTTTATATGAAAAAAATCATAATTTGAATGTAAAACAATTCTTAAATATAAAACAAATCTATGCGTATTTAAAAAAATATGCTTGAATATTATTGTTAAAAGAATATATAGTTAGATATAACAGTTTTAAATTCAATTGAATAAAAGAAAACCGTGGTGCCTACATTGTTGATAGAAAATTGGAGAGAATAGAGTAAACCTGAGAATCAAATCATATTTAAAATAAAAATTATGATGGAAAAAATCACCCCTCCTGGACACCAACCCCCACCCCTAACCCCTTGGACACCCCCATTGACACCCCCAACCCTCTGGACAACCCCCACCCCCAGGAAAACCCCCAAAACCTTATGGATAGTCCCCACCCCCTTAGACACCCCACCCCCCACACACCCACCCCCTTGGACACCCCCTAGACACCCCCAACCCTCTGGACAGCCCCCACCCCTTGGCCAACCCCCAAAACCCTCTGGACAGGCCCCCACCCCCTTGGACAGCCCCCCACACCCACACACCCCCTTGGACAGCCCCCTGGACACCCCTAACCCTCTGGAAATCCCCCCAACACCCAGGATAGCCACCCACCCCCTTGGACACCCCGCTGGATAGCCCCCGCCCCCCCAACCCATTAAACAGCCCCCACCCCCTGGACAGCACCCCACCCCTCCAGACAGCACCCCCACCCCTCCTGGAAACCACCCCCACCCCTGACCCCCTTGGACACCCCCCCTGGACACCCCCGACTAAAAACACATGAATTTAATATATACTTCACCATGAAATAGACGGAATTAAATATTATTAAATATGGCTACTTAAATGATCATATGATAATTAAAAATAACCATTGATATTCAACTAGTCAAATATTCACATGTTTTCTCGATAACTAATATCATAATGAGGTAATGAATAATTCTAGAAATCTTAAACATATTTTTGAGGAATTGGCCGAGGCCTCCAAAAATACTAGGGTAAGCCCTCTGCAGAACCCATTTAAATTTGGAATCATGAGACATAGCGATGCATCGAAGGGCCATAGAGGTCATCAACCATTAAATTATTTGTCTGATAGATTCTCATAAAAAAGAGGATAAACCTAAATAGAAACAACACATGAAATATCATTTCCGAATTCGTACATTTAATCAACAACCATCCTATGCAGTAATATAGGTGAATGAGATCATTAGTTGTCAATGACAACAAAAATTACCATCAATGTCGGGCATTCGAGAAAAAAAAACAAAATAAATAAAATTAGTTGAGGCTTAAATGAATATTGCGAGTCGATCTAACAGATCTATGGATGATAAAAAAGATGATGATGGAAAAAAGAGGTAAGAGGGTTCGAAATCGAAGAATCTTACCTAGTTCAAGCACAAAATTCACAAAACATAAATATAGACTATCTGAGAAAAAAATGAACGAAATAAATTCGTGGAAGGATTACATGAGTGATGTGAGTTGAGATGATAGATCCAAGGGGAATAAATATGATAAATGATGAAGGAAAAATGTGTTTAATGCAGAGATATCGACGAGTTGATTAGGGTTTACCGCACGAGAGAGACGATCCACCAGACTGTCAATCGAAAAAACGTAAATGACAATCCACTGGGCTTGTTAATTTTTTAAATGTTTTATAACGTTGGTTATTCAATAACCAACGTTATAAACTGTTTTTTTACATTTATAAAGTCGGTTATTATAATAACTGACATTATACATGCATCATATACATCTTTTTTTACGTCTCTTGAATTATTACAGACCTAAAAAATTACTCGTGTTGGGTTTTTACGTCGGTTATTCTATAACCGACGTAAAAAAGACATAAAAAATCAAATTTTTTTACATCGGGTATTGTATAATCGACGTAAAAAATGTTCTGTGGGTTGTATTTTTACGTCAGTTATAAAATGACCAACGTCAAAAAGGCATCAAAAGCCACTTTTTTACATCGGTTATAATATAACCGACGTAAAAACACCCCGCACATTTGTTTTTTACGTCGTTTAATTTATAACCGACGTAAAAACCGAACACGCGTGACTTGTAACATCAGTTATTAAAATAACCGAAGTCAAAAAGCTACTCACCGCATTTTTTAGGTCGTATATTTTATATCCGACGTAAAAAACCATGTTTCACAGACTCTCACGTTGGTTATATATAACCGACGTAAAAAATGGGGACGTAAATAACATTTTCTGCACTATTGTTTTATTCAATTGTATGAGTTAAAACAAGGGGTCTTTTAGTGTTTCTATGAAGATGATGTATCAGAAACATACCTTAATTTTCTATACATATAAATTATTTGCAACTTTTTTTATTTCAGGAGTGAAGATTCTGATATATACGTTAATTAAATTATTATGACTATTAAGGGTAAGAATGTAGGTTTTGGTAATTTTTTTCCTTAGTTCACAATTATTTACAAGAAAAGATATTTATTATTATTTATCATGTCTTTTTTTCTTATAATATTTTTGATGAAATATTTTTATAATTAAAGAATATTTTATTTGGAAGTAAATGATAATTCTAAGTCAAAGTTTATACTATTAAAAGTAATGAATCTTATATAATATTACTAAAAAATGTACTAACTGGTTTCATTGACTACTTTTATATATAACTTTTTTATTTTTTCCTCATAATACTTTTTCATCAACATTTCATATTTTTTAAGTATTTTTAGGGGCAATGATGATTTAATGTTAAAATTAAATATTATTTTTATGAGAATAAAACACATTTCATTTGAAAACATTTATGTTGTTGATGTAATAGAAACATAGGCTAGGTGTCTAATGTTAATGGTATGGATTTGTTATATTGGAGTTCTGTACTAATTTTCTAAATAATTATACTATAAAAGATCATGGTGAATATTAGAAAATGAGATCTTGTTTATTATGATATTATGGGATGAATAAGGATTGTATCCTTATAAATTTTATTAAAATTTATTATATATCCCCTACAATATTAATCTTCGTATAATAAAATTCCACAATAAAATGTTTCTAGTAAACATAATTTTGAATGAGGTATTATTTTAGATGGAATATTTATATAAAAAATATTATCTATTATCTAAGTACTATCAAATTCATTTTTTTATTCATTAACATCATTGAAATTTATTCTACAAAAAATAATATAAAAAATTTCTTTCATTAATATATTTTAATGTTACCTTTTTAAAAATAGTATCATTATCAATTTGTCTATACTATCTATTAAGACAAATGATATATCTATTTATTTTTATTTGTGGACTACCACCACTACGAGAAGTGAAATAATTTTTTTATCCCCAATCATTATAGATTGATCATAAAATAGATTTATTTAGTGAATATTATGTTAATTATATAATCACAATTCATGTATGAAAAATATGATATTATATTGATGATTTATCAACAAATGTTCATTGTTAATTCAATTTTTTAAAACAACAATGCTACTATGATAAATGTTTATTAAAATTAAGTAATATTTTAATATATGTTACTGCTTTTATATTTAAATTATAATTATTATACATATTTTGAATAAACAAATGATATCAATTTTTTAATTATTTAATGATATTGTAAATAAATCACCAGATAGTCATGAATTAGATGGGGTATATTCATTTTTGTGTTTATCTGACCACATAGTTTGGTAATTATATAAAACTGATTCAAAAATGACTATAAAAATATAAATCATAATGTTATTAAATTTTGAAAATATAAGTGTAAATTTATAATTTTTTGGGATAGTAACAATAACAATTTTACATATTATTTACATTTCATATGTGTTCATTAAAATTATTTATATAAGTGGAAAATGGTTAGACATTAAAAAAATATTAAAACACTTATGGAATTAGATAAAGAAATTAAAAATTAATATAAATGTTATATCCTAATAAATTTTATTATATGGAATAAATTATGTTTGGGAGAATAAAAATGAACAAAAATAATTTTATGAAACTAGTTCAAATGAAATAAACTATAAACACATGAAGTGAGAAAATATTTAATCTAACTAGATTTCATACAATGAATGGATATATAAGAGTTGTATAGATGAGAATGTATATCATTTTGGTTTATTCATTAAGTTATTATTCTAAATATTTTTGTCCTATAAAATTTTATGGTGTATTCATTGATGTCATGATAAGAGGTATGAGTTTTTTATCTCAAATTCATTCCTTTGGTACATGATTTTGTTGTATGAACCAAATTTCATTTCTACCCTAAAGATATTGCATATATGAAATATTGCATCATGAATTATCTTGAAATCATGCAATGTAATGTTCAATTACTACCCCTTTTTTATAACGATATGATTTGATGGTTTCTAATGGTGTAAGGGTCAACTTTGTCTCAATTCAGATTCATTGAGGCATAATAAATTACTTATACTATATTTTCATTATATAGTGCAATTAATATTCATGGATGTATTATTATTATAATTTCATTATTTCATGGGATTACCTCTCTATATAATGTTACCTTATAAGTGCTACCAACGATTATGTTATTTTCCATAGATATAAAGACCTTTGATAACTCAAGTTATATTAATTGAGTAATTATGGATCTATTTAAAATATTAAATATAATATGAATAAATTATTCTAGGTTATTATATTATATTTTATTATATCATAGTTTTTTAGTAGTATAATTTCTGGCCAATTAAAAACTTTTTCAAATGTTTCTCAAAGAACTGGATATTTTTTCTATAAGGGTTACTGGTAATTAAAATATCCCAATTTAAGTTATAAATTATTCAAATAAATAATTATCTTCTTTCGATAAATTATCGCATGATAATATTCATTTAAATTGTATTTTATAATCCCCTTTGTGATATTTTATTTTAAATAAAAATTGACATCCTTGACTATTTTCATAATGTAGGATTTCAAAAATGTTATTTTCATATTTATTATAAGATTCTCATCCTTCAATTATCAAAATATTATATTTTTTTCATGGATTATTTATTAGAAATTATTTTTACATGTAATTATTTTATAAAATAATTAAATTATCTATTTATAATTTTTTTTATCAATGTGGCCAACATGCTTCTATTTGACATTTATGTTAAATTGTATATCTAAAATATTGTTTAATATTTTACCTTGATTATTCATTTTCATATTTTATTTTATTTACTCTCATTAGATAAATTTTACATGAATTATTATCTAATAATTTTGTATAAAAACAATTAGTTTTATTAGACTCACAAAATCAAACAATTTGATTTTTATCACTTCTTGTTTGATACCATTCGTTTCATTGTTTTTACAAGGATGTTCTTCATTTATGTCAAAATCCCTATGGGATTCAATTATTTCACAAGGGATAATTTTTAAAACATCTATATTATTTATATATAAGTATTATGAAATTTTAATATCTATATAAATAGATATCCACAAAAAACATTCGTTTATTCAATAACCATCAGTCTTGTAATACCATGATGTTATAAATGAAGAATATTATTTCATCATTGTATGTGACACACAACACCGTGTGTAGAATGAAATATATCATCCCAAGACGTTACAATATATTCAATATTTTGAAAAAATTGAATATATTATACATATATATATTAACACAACACTTATTTACCTGTCCTTAAATTATAAAAAAAGCTTCTCTAAATTCAGTCATGTTACGAAAGGCTAAGTTTCATAAAATAATAATATCATATTATTATTATTATATAATATGAATATTATCGCCTACCGATTGGAATGATGGGTGATATTATGATTAACTAGAATTTGAATATATTTATTTTTTCACACATTTATTATCTATATATTAATTATAAATAAAATAATATTTCGTTCATATAAAACGACATGTTTTATATAAATATTTATTTTTAATAATAGAATATTAAATCATTATTAGTACACAAAATTAATATTAATTATTAAAAAAATTAAATTTTATTTGAAAAAATAATCATACTTTAGTAAATAAGTACATAGAAATTAAATTAGGGTGATTTTTTAGGATGTTTCTTAGAAGATAAATTTTTTGAAGAATTGGTAAAAATATAGGTTCTTAATTGTAAACCATATTTTCATTTATAGAGTATATAATGTTAAATTATATTTTTAATTGATTTCAAAGTAAACATTTTTCAAATATATATATATATATATATAATTATATTAATATAATTTAGGTCTATATAATAAATAAAATATTTACTTTTGATATAAAAACATTATAATCATTTTATCTTTTGGTCTCTAAAAACCTACTTTCTCATCCCATCATTTAGATTACATTCGAATTGAATTTTTCCATTCTGTGGATTAAAAATTTTAAAATAGGCTCTATATTTTGAATTAAAATTATTTATAATTTCTCAATAAATTAAAAAAAATCACATGATAATATTGTAAAAAATTAAAAATAATTATAGTGGATAAGGAGAAAACGAGTTTACATTGTTGTGAAACATAGAATATAATGTGTAAAAATGGCAGGAAATAAAATCAAAAAATTTTATAAACCAATATATACTTTAAACATTATATTATATAAAATGGAATATTATTTAGGTTTGGATTCATGAATTTAACATGGATTTAATGTAGTGTTTCACAGTAATTATAGGTGTACCACTCACCCCACATACAAAAGGCCATGTGCTCTCATCTCAACATCACTCATTAAAAATACATTAGATCAGACAATAAAATCAAAATAAATACAAATGGTACATATCCTCGTCCTATATTCCATTATTTTGTCAACAATACATCAATAAATGGGTTTTGTGAAAACCAATGTATGATACCTAAAGAAGAGGTAACATTCTTAAACAGACATGTTTGTTTTACTTCTTTCTCCACCTTCAATTTTTTATAAGATAAAGATGTCATAACATCATTATATTCCATGTAACTAGATTTTTTTGATAATATGGTCATTACCCAAAACCACAAAAACATCTATAAAATGTGTTATCAAACTCATATTTATTTTTTTCTGGTGGACTATAGTCTCATGTGCTAGTTTGCTTCATTTTTACATTAACACCTATAATGATTAGGAATAATGTTTTTAATTTGATTAAATGTGATTTATATGATATATATAATATTATTATACATAATTTACTATTTTATCACACATAACTTCATAACATCAGATATTCATATCATGATTATTATTGTGGATATTAAATATCTATATAATAGATGAAGGAACATGATATTTCATACAAATCATGAAATAGAAAACAAGGCAATTGACATGTAATTTTTTTGAAATAATGAATGATTATTAACGAATGGTTGATAATATGTTTTAAAAGGGTCACATATCATATACTAAATACTAATGTGGATCTAAAATAATCTATTATCATATTAAAAACAACTATATAGGATATTAAGTTACATTTATTAAAAATGAAGAATAAGGTAGGGAATTTCATCTCAATTTTTGTAACATCCCAGATAAATAAAGAATATAACATTTTCACAATTATTAATATATTTTAATTATATATTAATATTCTTAAAGGGGATGATATGTTATGTTGAGTACCAGATATGTAACAATGGGTTTCATTGAAATCTTACGAAGTACACAACATTTAGTTATACATGATAATAATAATATAATATTACTATTTAAAATTGTAGTTAAATCCTAGTCATTGTATTGGCAATAATGAAAAAAACTAACCATATTATTATTAAATATGTTTATAATTTTTTATACATTTATGATATAAATTTTATAGGATTAAAATAAGAAAGAATCTAATTTTTTTGCCAAAATAGCCTTATATTCTTTAAAAGGTCGATTTGACACCTTTTGATGTTTAACCATTTTTTAATATAGTTTTCTGTCAATTTTATATGTTCTATTTGAAAAAATTATATTATTAATTATAATCAGGACATCAAAATTTATATTGGATTAAATATTGGTATTTTTATGATAATGTTCATTTTTTAATTAATTGTGAAAATACTGTATTTTAATTCAAGGTGCCTTTTAATCTAAATTACTTATATAATTAGTTTATATATTTCATTGGTTTCAAAGTGTAATTAGATTATATTTTACCATTTGATAAAATATTATTGATTGAAATTAAATTAACATTGAAATTTGACATAAACACGTGTCAATCATTTAATAGTTATTATTTCATAAAAACACTCTTTTTCTTTTGAAATCGTAAATTAATTTAAAATTATTTTCTGCCACTTATATGTTTTGAATTTATAAAAATGGATTCCATATTTTTAATCTGGAATTAAAAATTGTGTAAATAAAAAAATTGTATTTTTAGACATTTTAAATATTTATTTCAGTAAATATTGTATTTACCATGGTTAAAGGGTAAATCCGATAAATAAGAGTGAAAAAATAATATTATAATTATATTAAATTACAGTAACATGTGTTTTAAACCTCTTGGTTGATACATTTATGACCACGGGCATCTCTCTGTCAATTTTGGGACCCCATTGAGCCACTTAAGAGTGATAATGACACACTATTTTAATGAATTGAAAGTAAAGACCAAAATTACATAAACATATATCTTTTAGTAAATAAATTTTTACATGGGTACATAACAGTTTTCTCCTTGACTATAAATATTAATTTTAAATTAAAATATATTTCCTATTTCATGTTATTTTATGTAAAATTTTAGACCTCAAATAAATAAATTATTTATGACACAATAATGATGTAGTGTTTACCCAATTAATGAATAATCTAAATAAATAAGATTATAAAAATTAAAAAAATATCCAAAACCTATCAAATTCATATTCGATGATTTTATTTCAAACAAGAGTCATCTTATCTTCATCAATAATAAGTTTTGTACCTTTAGAAACTGAAAATCATTATATAATAAAATAATATTTTCAAACATTACTACAGAGCCCCTCCTTACCCTTATAAAAAGCCATCACCTCTAACCCATTACTCACATCTCTAAAGACCCATGGATCGTCAAAAATATGCCCAAATAATCTCTCAAGATTCGTATATTCCACCTAGAAGCATTGCCTTAGGAATAATATACTTCAAGAAATCCTTGGTTTAAACCAAATTGAGTTACCTGATTCAAAGGTAATGTCTTCTTATAAGTTCTTCTAAATTATTTTTCTTCTCCAACCCCATAAAATCAATTTATTAAATTATTTTATAAAAAGACAATATCCAAAATATAATAGGTTTTTTATATTATTAGGATTTAATATACACTTAACCACCCCTCTATCTAATAGATAAAGAACATACTGTTTCTGTGGACATCAAACTTCTGGCTCACAAAATGATAATTGTTCAATCTTCTCCTTCCCACTCTAATGGTGGCCATAATGATGGATATATATTTATATATGATATATATTATTTTTATTCTTTATATATTATTATATGATTTTTATCTACAGACATACATTTCTGCTTTCCAATTTGTGTGAACACGATAATTTCATTTGAAAATGTGCGGACTATAATCCACTCAAGGTGATATGATTCATTCATTACATACATAGAACGTATAAAGGATGACTTTAATGAAACTATGTAACATATATAACATATAATATTTTATAGGAATCTCAATATACCTATTTATCATTTAGTTTCCATTCATTTTAAAATTGAAAAAATTAATGTAGCATTCGTGCATACGTACGGATTACAGTTACCATGAACGGTGCATTTCATTCTTTATCTCAAACTTTTATTTACTAATATAAATACATAAACATGCTAGATATATATACATATATATATATATATTAACTCATGAATATTATTCTTGAGATAATAGACCTTTGACCACACGGACAATTTGTAATTATAAAAGTTCATTTTTGACTAAAGTTCCGAACATCGACAAAATATCCTATATGAAATCAAATAATTAAATAATTGTTATAGCTAGGTAATAACTAATATAAAAGGAGTAATAAAATTTAAAAAGATTATTAAGAAAGTATAATTTATCTTCAATTTATAATTCATGAAGAACAAAGAACAAACGATTCAAGTCAGACACAATGTAAGGGGTTTCATATCTCACTTTTAATTCCTTGAGATTTCCATTGTATTCAATTAATTTATTGCATTGGGTTTATTTTATACTTCCATTTGATATATATTATCATTATATTATTTATATTAATGTTATTATATGATTCATTTGGTGGTTATTATCTTTTTTTCATATGAATCAGTTGATTATAAAGTGGTTAGCGGTTTTTATCTCAATTCTTATTCTAGTGAGATTCATGCAATATTGCCACTATTTCTTATTTGTGTGGCCTATTTACTGCCCATTATATTATTATTTGTCTAATATAGTTTTATTTTTTTGTATTTTCATATTTATTGTAACATCCTTCCTTCATGGGGTGTATCTTTTTAAATTTACTAAATCGGTAAAGGAACCTTTCACCCTCCTCTTTTTAAAAGACTTGTTTTGGTTATGTATTTTAAATTACACCTTATTATGTTGGAATATGTTATTATAGGTCTTTATTATTGTCAATGATATTTCCATGTTATGAGATACCCTTTTCTATCTCATCAACTAAATTTATTAATTTTAATGTGATGACATTCGGCTGTTAATTTTCTGTAAGATAACTTCTTAACCCAATTTCAATTATTTGGGATAAACTTATACTTCTTGATTATTTTGTGCTATAAATATGTGTGAATGACTTATTATTGTTTTACACAGAATATAAACTTATACTGGGTGTATTTTTATTTTTCATACAAAATTATGTCATTGATTTATCTTTAATCTAAGGATACGATATTTGTAAGGGACTTTGTCTCAATTTACATTCCACTAAGACTTCTTTGTTGTTATACACCAATTCACTTTTATATATTGTATGTAATTCCCTTTGACATATTATATCATGAATATTTTTATTCTCAGGATATTATAATCATTTTTATGTTATTCTATACATATTTTTATTTTGTTATTTTCTCATGTGGTAATAGACTCTTTTACAATAACAATTTTTTAAATGTTTTAAATATTTATTCTTCTAAATACGTAACATTAAAGACAAAGTTTTAAAAAAGGGTTTAAGGATTTATTTATATAAAAATTAATGATTTCAAATTTTAATTATTTTAAAAGCATCAAAGTGATATGGGACACTTTGATTCAAAAATCCATTTATTAAATTATTTAAATGGTTCTGAAAATGGTTTTATAAAGAATTGATTATGTTAATATATTTACATGTAATATTTTGATTTAAATGTGGAAATGTTACATATAATTTATTATTCTACATGTTTTATTATTATGTTATGGTTTTTGGAAATTGTTTATGTATATGGGTGGTTCTTTGACAAACCTAGGGAGGGTGGTCCTGAGATATCTCTACAATGCATTGGGTAATGTGATGGAGGTAACACATTAATGTTTCTCCAAAAAGATTTTGGGAATCCACTATGATGGGTATTTCAAATGTAACTATCTACATAGATGTGAAAGCTAAACTGTAAGTAAGTTATGAATGCCATAAGTTAAATTTATGATTTATGATTTATGTGTGTTATTCAAAAATATTATGATTTCGTGATGTATGTTATGATTGAAAAGTATGATTTCATTCATTTTTATTTATTGATAGGTTAATGTTTTTATTCCATATTTTATAATCCTTATTGATATTTTTATTCCCATCCAATGTTTTGAAATGTTTTTCACATGACATAATGATGAATACGGTAAAGGATGTGATCAAGGAAAAGTCATGTTGTCTAAAAGGTAGAACTAGACATGTTTCATTTTTTAAGAGTTTTCATTTTATGAAAAATGGAGATTGAGTAGAAGTGTATACTAGTTAATTTTTGAAATGAAATGTAATAGTTATGGACTAATTCTATAATAATCTAAACAATAAAAGATCCAAAATGTTAATTCTTGACTTAACTAAAGAATATGTAATGTTTAAGGATGGATCCTTATAATGGGTATCAATGGTCGGTTTAGACATCTTCAGGGATTATGAGTTTCCGTTAACCACATGGTTAGTTTTTATGTCTATTATTTCAGTTAAATCATCATTTTATAACTTTTTCTGATCAAGAAAACACTATTAGAAATGGATGGAGGAATATCTCAAATGGAATTCCTGTCTCTTCTTGATGGCATGCCTGAAATAATAATTTCCATTTCATTTTCAAATGATGCTGAGTCTTTTTCAAGAATACAACTCACATGGAAGTAATTTTTTTAGATATCAAACACATCCACTATACCTTGATGTCATAGTCGATCATGTCTTGTATTTAATAAAATCCTATTTTCAAAATATTCTCTTATTTTCAAGAAAGGAAAATATTATCAAGGCATATTCAAATATTTTACCTTATCACAAGATATCAAAGCATATTACGATTTTGAAAAAGGTGCTGATGAAGGAGACCCTTGCAAACCATATTTATATTTTCTTTTAAAATATATTCTCTCATTATATAATTAAGGTATTTTAAAAAGGCTATTGATTGAATGTTTCAACTCAAATTCGGTCTGAATGATTTATAATAATCATGTTTTGTCAGATGTTTTAAAATTATATTTCGTACAAGAATATTTTCTGAAACTATTTTTCTGTGAACACCCTTAAAACCCAAGAAATACAAGGTGTATTTCGATGAAGGAAGCAAATTATTTTGAGGGATCTATAAATAATTTTTGCAATTCTTGGATATTCTACCTACGTTATCAAGATGATGATGAAACCATATGGACCCCATAATAAACGTAATTTGTCATTTTTAATAGGAATAGTTTTATTTTATCATAGAGAGGCGAAATAATAAAAAAGGAAAAGATATATATGGATTAACGAATTAAGATGTTGAGGACATAATGTGTTTTTCATGAAACTGATAGGTATAAGAAAACCATTGAAGTTAAAAAATGTTAAGTTTATTTTTGAATTTTATAAAAGGGGAAACACACAAACCGTGTGAGAACCCGTCACATTGGAAAAAGCTGCTGGAATTGAACACACGACAAAAGTGCGATTGGGATTTATTTTGTACCACTAGCCTACGTGAAGCCACTGGTTATAATAACATTTTATTTTTAGTTAAATTATTTTATGGATCAAAGTTATGTTGATTTTGGGAACTTAATTTTTTTCAAATGGATATCCTTAATATTGGAAAATTATTTGGGGATTATGTGATTAATGATATTTTGGAAGACGTTCTCTCTTTTGGAGAACATTATATAGTTAAGGGACATAGAATACTATGAGATCTCATTTGTGGAGTAAGGTTTGAAATTTAATTTTGGAGGAATTTTTTTTTTCATTGTGGACATGTGGTGATTTGGGTTATTCCCATAAATGATTAACCTATCATAGAGAATGTGAGATTAGGATAATTACACTTTAGAATGAATCATCAAGAGTAGTAGATGTTTTTTGGAGATAAATGTTAAAATTTATTATGGAAGACTATGTGATCAAATCCTTCTGAAATTTGGGTTTCAATGATAGTTTGGATTATTTTAAAAATATTAAGGACATTTGAGTATTGAATGGTCTTTCTTGATCTTTGGGTTTTTTTGTTCAATTTTGGAGATTAAGAGTATTTGTTTTGGTAAATTATTATCATTTTGGTGGATTATCTGATCTCGTACTAGGAGCTTTTTGTTTTTGGTTGATTTATAACTAAAAATGAAATATATGTTTCATATTCTTTATATCATGTTATACTCTATAAGTTGATTATAGCACTTTCTTTGTGACCAAGTTTAATAGAAAACTAATCATTTAGAGAAAAGATGTGTTTGTGGTAGAAATTGAGTAAACTATGAAAGTCTACATGACATGTTAGTATGTGTCCTAATGGTCTTACTCAAGAACATAAATTAATTCCTCAACATTATGAATAGTAACTTATGAAATTTTTTTTGCCTATTTACTTTTTCTACTGGCAAGCCAATGACCTTTTAACCCATCACATGTTTGTGGTTTCATGTTGTTGACATTCTCCTAATCACGTTTTCTATCACTCTCAATCAGAACATGACACTTATTTTCTCCCCCATATCAATGTTTTCATGGAATCCTATTATTTTTTATCTTGGGTGACCTTTGTATTTATATATTTCTTATTAAATTGATATTATTATTTACTCTTTTTTTGATGTTGGGATTTTAATGATGTTTTTGAGCCTAATTTTAAAATTGCGAGGATGAAATTCCCAAAAGGGGGGATAGTTGTAACATCCCAGGTAAATAAAGAATATAAAATTTCCATATTTATTAATATTTTTGAATTAAATATTAAATTTACTTTAAATGGGATGGTATGTTTGATGGCGTACCTGATACGTAACAATGGATTTCTTTGAAATCTTAAGTAGCACATAACGTTGAGTAATTCTAAAAAATAAAAATATAATATTATTATTTTAAATGATAGTTAAATCCTTTCAATTTTATTGGAGGTAAATAACAAATATAACCGTATTGTGATTAAATTTGTTTTTTAAATGTTTTTACATTTATCCATTAAATTTTAGAGGCATAATATAAGAAAGAATTTTATTTTACACACAAATAGTCTTATATTCTTTAAAAGGTCGATGGGAAGCCTTTTGATAGCGAAACCTTTTTAAATATTATTTATGTCACTTTTATATGGTCTATTTGACGAAATAAAATTCCATTTTAGGATCAGGACATCAAAATTTAATTTGGATAAATTTTTTTATTTTACTGATAAAGTTCATTTATATTGAATAGTGAAAAATAATGTATTTAAATTGAAAAAAGCATTTTAATGTAATTTATTTATATTGTTAGATTATCTTTTTATTTGGTTTTATAATGTAATTAGATTATATTTTTACCATTTAATCAATCATTTTTCATTAAAGTAAATTCCCTTTGAAATTTGACATAAACACGTGTCAATCTTTCGATAATTATTATTTCGTAAAAAATTGATTCTTTATTTTGACAACGAGAATTAATTTTAAATTATTCTCTCCCACTTTTCTGTTTTGAATTTGAAAAATTGGATTCAATATTTGGAATCAAGAGTTCCAAATTGTGTAAATAGGTTATTTTTTAGATATTATAAATATTAACTTCAGAAAATATTATATTAACCATGTTTAATGGGTAAATATACTAAATAAGGGTGAAAAATAATATTATTATAATATAATGTTACCGTAAAACATGTCTTAATCATGTTGTTTGATAAATGTCTGACAATGGGTGTCTTGGGGTCAATTTTGGGTCCCCATAGAGCCACTTAAGAGTGATAAAGAAACATTATATTTGTTAATTTAATGTAAAGACAAAAATGACATAAACATATATCTTTTAGTAGATAAATTTTTACATGGGGTTATATAAGTTATCTCTTCAACTATAAATATGAATTTGAATTCTAAAAATATTACCTAAATCAATTTTTTTATAAATTTTATACATTAAATAAATAATATTATTTATGACACAATAATGATGTAGTGTCTACCTCATCAATGAATGATTAAAAAAAATAAGATTTTCAAAACTAAAAAAATATTCAACACCTATCCAAATAATATTGTATGATTTTATTAAAAACAAGAGTCATATTCTCATATACTTTAATATTTTATGTGTCATTAGAAACAGAAAATATTTATATAATAAAATAATATTTTCAAACATTCGTAAAGAGCCCCTCCCCCCCCCCCCCCACATTATGAAAATCCATCACATCTAAGACATTAGACACACCTATCAAGCATCGTGGATCATCCAACCTCTTCCCAAACTATCTCTCAAGATCTCTATATTATACCTACAATCCATACCATAGGAAGAAGGCATTTCAAGAAATCATTTTTGTACAAACCACATAGAGTTACCCGATTTTAAGGTAACATCATCTCTTAAGTACGTTTCATTTATTTTACTTCTCCAACCCCGTAAAATCAATTTATTCCATAATTATAATAAGAACCATAAAAAAATATACTAGTTTGTTTATATGTGTATTATTTGAACTACGATTCACACACCTCCATCCAATGGGTTCAATACATACTATTTCTATAGACGACGAACTACTACCTCAGGAAATGATGATTGTTCAATCTTCTCCTACCACCTCTAATGGTGGCTATTATGATGGAACTGTATTTATATATGATAAATATTATGTTTATTTTTTCTATATTCTTATGTAATATTTATTTAAAAACATACCTTTAAGCTTTCCAATAATTTTAAACATGATAATTTCGTTTGAGAAAATGTGGACTACCTCTCCCTTAAGGTAATATGATTCGTTAATGACATACATGGAATGTATAAATAATGGAGTTAATGAAATTAAATAACATATATATCATATGAAATTATAATGAAATCAAAATATACCTATTTATCATTTAGATTCCATTCCTATAAAAAATTAAAAAAATGAAAGTAATGTTCACGCGTACGTACGGCTTACCGTCTCCATGAATAGTGAATTTCATTCCTAATATCCAAATGTTATGTAATATAATAAATACATATATATAATGGATATATATTATATATATTATATTTAACTCATGGATATTATTCTTTAGATAATTGATTTCTGATCACATGGAATGTTTTTAATTTTAACAAGTTCATTTTTTACTCAAGTTTCGAACATCAACAAAATGTATGATATTAACTCAAATAATAAACTAATTTTAATAGAATGTTAATAAATCATATAAAATGAATTATAATCATTAAAAAATTTCTTAATAAAGTAGAAATTAATTTCTGTTTATTTTTCCGGAATAACAAGGAACAAACGAGTCGAGTCAGACAAGAGGTAAGGGGTTTCTTAAATATCTTTTAATTCCATGAGATATTGATTCTTCACCACTCATTTATTTCATGTGTTATATTTTGTTATAAAATTTTATATATATTATCTTATCTCACATTGAATTCATAGTTTTATTTGATTTATTTTTGTGTTTAATAACTTTTTTTCATACGACTCGATTGATTACAAAGTGCTAAGGTGTTTTCATCTCACATAATATTCCTATGAGATTCATTTTATATTTCCACTATTTTATTTGTGCGTGGTGTATTTATCTATCAATATTATATTTTTTTAATATAATTTATTTTATGCGTATTTACATTGTCATTGTATGATCCTTCTTTCATGGGGTGTATATTTCATAAGTTACCTAATCGGTAAGGGAACCGTTAACCCTCCTATTTTTAAAAGAGTTATGTTTATTATGTATTAAAATTTTCATATTATTATGTTGTAATATGTTTTTATATATCCTTATTGCTGTAAATATTAGTTCCATGAGATTATATACCCATTTCTATATCATCAACTAAATTTATGAATTTTAATGTGATGGTGTTTGGCTGTTGAGTTTCTGTAAGATAACTTCTTAACCCAATTTATATTCTTTGAGTTAAACATATACTTCGTGATTATTTTGTGATATGAATATCTCTAAATGACTTATGAATGTTTTACACATAATATCCACTTATATTGGGTGTATTTTGATTTCTCACACATAACTATGTCATTTATTTAACCTTAATCTATGGATATGATCTTTTTTAGGGACTTTTTCTCAATTTGCATTCCACTGATACATAATTTATTTATACACCAATTCACTCATATATTGTTTTTATAATTCCATTTTATATATTTTATCATGAATCTCGTTATTCTTATGATATAATAAGCATTTTTTAAATTTATTATATACTTACTTATATTCTTGTATTTTCTCAAGTTGTAAGGGACTCTTTAACTAAAACATTGTTTTAAATGTTTTAAATATATATTCTTCAAAATATATATCATTAATGAACATGTTTTAAAAATGGTTTTATGGATTTATTTATATGGACATTAATGTTTTAAAATGATAATTCTTTTAATAGCATCAAATTACTATGGGACATTGTGATTCGAAAATCAATTTATTAAATATTTTAAATGGATTTGAAAATGGCATGATAATGCATTGATTATGTCAATATATTTAAATGTTACATTTTGATTGAAATGTGGAAATGTTATATTTACTTAATCCTTGTTCATGTTTTATTATTATGTTATGGTTCTTGGTCATTTTTAACATATACGGGTGGTTCTATGACAAACCTAGGGAGGGTGAGCCTGAGATAGCTCTCCAATGATTTGGGTACGTGACGGAGGTAAAACATTAATGTTTCTCTAAATAGATTTAGGTAATATACTATGATGGGTATTCCAAATGAAACTCCACCTATATCTATGAATGATATATTGTAAGTATGTTATTAATGCAATAATTTACCTTTATACATTATTATTTCATTGTGTTATTCATAAATCATATGATTTCATGAGGTATGTTATGATTGAAAATTATGGATTTCTTGATTTGTATTTATTTATGGGATATTTGTTTATTTCCTTATTTTATAACCATTATTGTGATTTTAATGGTCATCCCATGTTTTTAAATTTCATTAACATGATATAAAGATGATCATGGTCAAGGATTGGATCACATAAAATTCGTGTTGTAAAAAATATTGAATTAGACTTGTTACTTTTTTATGAGTTTTAATTTAATGAAAAAAATGAAAATTGAGTAAAAGTGTCTACATTGTAATTTATGAAATGTAATGTAATAGTTATTGCCTAATTATTTATAAATTAAAACCTAAAAAGATACTAATTGTGAATTCTTGACAATACTCAAGATTATGTAATGTTTAAGTATGGGGCCTTATAGTTGTTATCAACGGTCGGTTTAGACTACATTAGGATTAAGAGTTTTTGTTAAACACATGGTTAGTCCCTATTTCTATTATTTCGGTTAAATCATTGTTTTATAACTTTTTCAGATCAAGGAATGTTGGTTACAAATGGTATGAGGAGGATCTCATATGACATTCATTTCTCTTTTTGATGACATCCTTGCAATAATTATTTCAAATTCATGTTCAGATAATTGTGAAACATTTTATTTCATACATCTCACTTGAAAGCTGTTTTTTGAGATATCAAACACCTCCACTATACATCAATATAATCGTGGGTCATGGGTAGTATTTAATCGAATCCTATTTTCACAATACTATCATATTTCCATGAAAGGTAAATATTATCAAGGTATATTCAAATATTTTTCCATATCACAATATTTTCAACCATATTCTGATTTTTCTAAATATACTAAATAAGGAGACCTTTGGGAGACATATTTATATTTTATTTTACAATATATTCACTCAAATCATAGTTATGGTTTTTGAAAAGGACCATTGATTGAAAGTTTCAACTCAAATTTGGTCTGAATGATTTATAAGAATAAAATTTTATCATATTTTATGAGGTTATATGTCATCCATGACTATTTTATGAAACAATTTTTCTATGAACACCCATATGACCCATGTTTTACAATGTGTATTTGGATGAAGTATAGAAGTGATTTTGAAGGATCTCTAAATCATTGTTACAATGCAATGCCTTCTACCGATGTGAATAAAAATTTAATGAAACTATATGGACACCAAGATGATGGTATGAATTTATTTCTATTAGGAATAGTTTTATGTTATCCTATAGAGGTTAAATAAGAAAAAATGGGAATATATATAAGGCTTCATGAATTGAGATGTTGAGTTCTTAATGTGTTGGGATGATATTGAAAGGTATAAGAAAACCTCTGAGGTTAAAACATATTATGATTATTTTTGAGTTTTATAAAAAGTACAACATGCACACCATGTGACAACCCGTCACATTGGGAAATGTTGTAGGAATCGTACCCACTGCAAATGTGTGATTTTTATTTATTGCATATCACTTGTATATGTGAATTCCCATGCCAATATGACTAATACGTTTTAGTTAAATGATTTAATGGTTCAAGAATAAGTTGATTTTGGGAACTTCAATTTTTTAAAATAGAAATCCTTAATATAGGAAATAATTTAGTGATTAACTGATAAATGTTATATTGTGAGACGCTCTCTCTTTTGGGGACTATTATATGCTTAAGGGAAATATAATAATATTGGATCTCATTTGTGGAGTAATGGTTGAAATTTTATTTTGGAAGAATCAATGTTTTTATTATAGACATACGGTGATTTTAGTTATTTTTATAAATGATTAACCTATCATAGAGAATATTTTATTAGGTTAATTAAACTTTAGTATGAAACTTTAATAGTATTCGATGTTTTTGGTGATAAATGATATGATTTATCATGGAAGACTATATGATCAAATCCTTCATAATTTTGGGTTTTAAACTTAGTTTGGATTATTTTTAATAATTTTAATGAAAATTATGTATTGAATGGTCTTTCTTGAGCTTTGGGTATTCATTGTTCAATTTTGGAGATTAAGAGTAGTTTTTCATTTTATAAAATACTATCCTTTGTAGGGATTCTCTGATCTCGTACTATAAATTTTTGTTTTTTGGTTGATGTATAAATACAAGGGTAAGATATGGCTCATATTTTTAGAATCATAATATACTCTAGTAGTTGATTCTAGAACTTTTGATGTGACCATGTAAGTTTGAATACTCATTGTGTAGAGAAAAGATATGTTTGTATCTGAAATTTAGTAAAGGATTATAGTCTAGATGACAAGTAAGTATGTGACCTTATGTTATTAGTCAAGCTCATAGATAAATTCAACAACATTCTAAAAAGGAACTTAAAAAAAGTTTGATCGTTAACTTTTCATACTAGGAAACCACTGACCGTTTAACCAATCACATGTTTGTGGTTTTCTTGTTTTTAACTTTTGCATATTCTTGTTTTCTATCACTTTCCATCAGATCATGATACTTAGTTTCACCTCTATATCAATTTTTCATTGACTCCTAGTATGTTTTATCTCAAGTGACCTTTGTACTTATATTCTTCCTTTTAAATTTATAGTACTATTGAATATTTTTCCGATGTGGGACTTTTAATGATTTTTCTGAGCCTAATTATAAAATTGTGAGGATACAATTCCCAAAATGGTGGAAGGATGTAATATCCTAGGAAAATAAAGAATATAACAGTTTAATCGTTATTAATATTTGTGAATTAAATATTAATTTTTCTTTAAATGGGATACTATGTTTGATGGCGTACCAGTAACACCCCAAGATTTCATAGTAAATTATTTCTTCAAAGTAATTAATTAACTTGCACTACACGCAACACTGAGTTCAAGCATGCCACAACTTTCCAAACTAGCCATTAAAAAGCAGTTATGAATAGTATTAATTAAATTTTGAACATTATATAATCCTTAATATTTTAGAATCCATATTATGAGCTTTTTATAGGTAATGTAAAAAGATATTCATTTTTTCAAATAAACGATGTATTTTTCAAAAAATGCAATTTTACCGCTTTTTAATGGGGAAACCTTAATAAATCCAATATTTGAAACTTTTATATAATAAATTTGAAAACAAATAAACTTCTTCTTTATAATCAGAACATAAAAATTTAGTTTCAATATATTTTTTGTGTTTTTTTGATAACTTTCATGTTTGGGTGAAAAGTGAAAAGTATTATATTTTAACTGAATATAAAATTTTTAATCAAAATAATTTATATTGTTAAATTATAAATTTTAATGGATTGGAAGAATAATTAGATTAAATTTTGAACATTTAATCAAAACATAGTAATTGAAAGTAATTTCTCTTTGAAATTAGAGATTAACAATTGTCAATCTTTTGATAGTTATTATTTTATTAAAAACACGATTTTTATTTTGACCACAAGAATTAATTTTAAATTAATTTTAGACACTTTTGTGTTTTCAATTTGGAAAAATAAATTTTGTATTTAGAATCAGGAGGACCAAATTTTGTAAATAAGTATCTTTTATTTTTAGATGTTATGAATAATTATTTCAGTAAATATTTTATTTACCATGGTTAATGGGTAAATCCGGTAAATAAAGGTAACATAATCATATTATAATAATAATAAATTACCCTAACACATTTCCTAACCCTATTGGATAATACATGTCTGACCATAGTCATATTTGGGTCGAATTTGGTACCCCATGAAGCCACTTGTCAGTGATAATGACACTTTATATTAATTAAGTAAAAGTAAATACAAATATGACACAAGTATATATCTTTTAGTAAACCTATTTTTATATATTTCTATATATGTTATATCTTCAGCTATAAATATTAATTATAAAGCTAAAAATATTTACTACATAAAGGTAAATTATTTATAATATTTATAAATTTAATAATTAAAATTATTTATGACACAATGACAATACAATATTTTCTTTATTAATGAATGAATCAATTAAATGGTATTATTAATTATAAAATAAATATAATATGACATTTTTTATGCCATACGTGAATTTTCTAGTTTAATATGACATGTTAAGATTGAATAAATGAATTTTTTCGAATTAATAATGTTGTTAGGACTTTAACGAAAATAAATTATTAAATAGTGTGAAAATTGACATAAAAGAGTTTTGAAAATAAATATTATGATATTATTTTATGTAATATTACTAAAAACATACGGCTCAGCCAAAGGAAATATATAATGATAATTATATCATTAATGAACCACTTGGGATTATTTTGGAAGTTTATTGTCTGATTATTGACCATATAATATAAATATACAAAGAGGCATGGTAATTGTCAAAATATTTTAGTAAGAGTTAAATCTAAATGATAAGGTTAATATAGTGACCTAAACCTATCTAAAACCTATTTTTTGAGAGGATGTCAACCCATACCCACCTTTTATTCTAAATAAATAAATTTGGATCCACTATTAACCGAATAAGAATTTATTATAAAATAATATTTTATGTTTTTTCTAAGGTGCCCCTCACCCCTTTTATAAAAGGGAACTTCCCCTTTACTCACAGTCACACATTCAAATCCTTTTGGATCAGCCAACCCCTATCCGAATATCATCCCAACTATCTTAAATTCATCATATAGGTCTTACTTTAGTCAGAAGGATAATATATAGATCCCTTTTGATCAAATCAAAAGGAATTACCTGAAGAAGAGTTAATGATTTTACCACCCACTTTTATGTTATTTTCTTCTTCCACATCCTCTTTCTTTTTTGTTTAAATACCAAAATAAAAACTTTGGTACATTAAACATACTATGATGTTATTATTAATATAGTACAACTCTGAATTTTATAATATCCCTCCAATAAATGACAAAGTCACCATACGTGCGTACGTAAGGCTTACCGTCTCCCTGTCATGGTGTAGTTTGTTATTCAAAAGCTTCATTATTTGGATGAGTATAATAATGAGTATAAAAGAATAAAACAATAAATATAAAATTTTAATTATTATATATATATATATGATATACCATCTATTTACATATGATTTTACCATCAATATAATGATATTTTCGCTCATGTGTACGTACGGATTATCATCTCCACGGCCCTATGAGATTATTTCCCACGTTCTCCATTCATTGATGACTATAAAATTATATATTATTAATGATTATGTAATATAATATATAATTATGTTACTTTATATATATATGTGTGTGTGTGTGTGTTTATGTACAGAGATATATCTTATTCACTTACTTCCATTCGATACGATGTGAAAACAGAAAAAAGGTTTTTGTGTATGTATGGCCTACCGTCTCCATAAATGGTGGCTTCTATTTCATAATTCTATATATTATAAATATTTAAATTCTAAATATATATGATATATAAATCAAGGATTATATTGATGAAGTATTTAAATAAGGATCTAAATTACACGATAAAAAAACAAGTTAAAACACGTACGATAATAAAAAGTGATTATTACCTGAAATGTTACATTAACATGGAAATTGTTAATAATGGGAAGTATAAAGTCATAAATGAATCATGTATGATGTAATAGATATGAATAATTTTATCTTATAATTTAATAACATTATATAGACATTATATAAAAGGTTAAAAGTACCCTTGACTAATGGAAAGTACAAGTAAGAGGTTTTCATCTCACATTTTATTCCTGTGAGATTTTGGCTATAATTGCCACTATTTCCTTTTGTGTGGTGTATGTACTACCCATGATTTTATTTATTGGTTAATATACTTTATCATTAGTGCATTCAAATATTCATTGTATGATCCTTCTTTCATGGGTTTTATGTTACGTAAGTTACCATATCGGTAAGGGGTTTTCATCTCACTTTTTGTTCCCATGACATCCATGGTATAATTGCCACTATTTCCATTGGCATGGTGCATTTAAAGCCTATGATTGTATTAATTTTAAAATATAAATTATATTATGGGTATTCAAATCTTCATTGTATGATCCTTCATTCATGGGGTTTATGTTTCAAAAGTTATCAAATCTGTAATGGTTAATTTCACAATCTCTTCATTATACGAGGTTGTTTATACATAACTATCTACTGGGACCTCTTTATCATTCAAATCCATATTTCATAAAAATTTATTTCAAAACATATTTACTATTTACTAGACAATGGGTTAATTTCATCTATATCGTTATTTGATCTTATATATTTTGAAAGGAATCTTTCCGTTGTTTTCTAAACAATGTACTTTATGACCTTTTCGACATAAATAATGTCAGAATGTTTTTTAACTTATATGGAGGTTGAGGCTATATTCCACCATTACAACATCTTAAAAGCCTCCCTTACATGTTTAAATGCATATTTTCAAAATAATTTTTTTCTTTTTAATATTTTGTCTCTTAAATAATTTTAAAATTGAAAGAGGTATTTCTCTCTAATAGATTGGATTTCATCTATATTAACTTGATTTGATAAATTTTACACATTTTTTAAGTTGATTTATTATGATAAATGTATTCCATATTGTATTTATTTTTTTGTTATATGTTTTAATATGGATCAGTTATTTTTAATCCATTCATGGTTTATAGTTGAAGTATTGACATTTCGTATGCTAGTTTTAACACAAATGTTTTTGTTAAATTTTAACCTCTTCTTAAGATGAATGTGTTGGACTAGTTTGTTCCTGGTTGGGGACTAGTAAAATTCAGCTCCCTTTGTTGGGGTTCGGTTACAGAAGAACCTCCAGGTTAGAGTTTTGTTATAGAGTATCTCCAGAATGGATTCCGGTTATACAGTCTCTCCGAGTTGGGGTCCAGTTACTGTTATCCCCTTTGTCCTGGCAAGAGTCCTTGACATTGAAATTAAAGTCTTGTACTATACATTCCGTCATTTTGAAATTAGTTATTATAGGTGATTATTGGACTAGTATAATATCCATCTACATGTTTATATGGTAATGTTTGATTTATTATATCCATATTATGTTCATGTTTATGTTTAAAAGGTTGTTGTTTTTATTACACATCATGCATTAAAGGTTTATAGCTTCAGCTAAATTATTTACCCTTACGGACCATCTAAGCTCACCCCTTTCTTATGCTCAATTTTCCCAGGATCCCAAGAAGTGTTTTATGATTGAGATAAAAGGTCAAACTAAGGTTAAAATGGAGTTCTCAAAGGATGATTAATGATGTGTTGTATGTTAGAATATTTAATGTAGTGTTCTTGAATGTAATATATTTTCCAAGAATGCTAAATTTATCTGTCCTTTGGAACATTATTCCTTGTAATCATGCCAATTTATTAAAATAATGAACTTACTCTGGGTAACTGGGGTCAGAGAATTACAGTACATGATACGTAACAATAGGTTTCTTTGAAATCTTATATAGTAGACAACATTGGGTTATACCAAAAATTAAAAATATAATATTATTATTTTAAATGGTAGTTGAACCCAAGACTTTGTATTGGGGTGAAGGAACAAAAATAACCATGTTATGTTTAATTATGTTCCTTAAATGTTTTTACATTTATCCAAGAAATTTTAGAGGCCTAAAATACGAAAGAATAATATTTTAAGCACAAATAGTCTTATATTCTTTAAAAGGTCGATTTACCGCCTTTTGATAGATAACTGATTTTTAATATAGTTTTTTTCAATTTTATATGTTAAATTTGACAAAATAATTTTCTTAATTAGAATTTGGACAACAAAATTTACATTGGAATAAATTTTGATATTTTTCTGATAATGTTTAATTTTTAAAGAATAGTGAAAAAACTATATTTTAATTCAAAACTACCTTCTTATCTAATTTAAATATATTGTTAGATTGTATTTTTATATAGTTTTAAAGTGTAATTATATTATAAATTGACCATTTAATCCAATTTTGGTTGTTGGATGTAATTTCAATTAAAAATTTGACAAAAATAGTTATCAATTTTTTGATAGTTATTATTTCTTATAAATAAATTTTTGTTTTGATAATGGGAATTAATTAAAAATAATTTCTACCACTTATGTGATTTTAATTTGTAAAAATATATTCCATATTTGGAATCAGGAGTTCCAAATAGTGTAAATAGTTATATTATGTTTTTATACATTTTAAATACTTACTTTAGAAAATATTTCATTTACCATGGTTAATGGGTAAATTTGGTAAATATGGGTAAGAAATTAATATTATAATAATATTAAATTACCCTAACATGTGTCAAATTATTATTTGTTGATACCTATCCATCCATGGGCATACGTGGGTAGATTTTGGGACTCCATGGAGCCACCTATGTGTGATAATGTCATTTTTTATTAATTAATTTAATGTAAATACAAAAATAGCATAAACATATATCTTTAAGTAAATAAATTTTTACATGGGGTTATATAAGTTATATATTAGACTATTATTATTAATTTTTAATCTAAAAATATTTCTTATGTCATGGTAATTTGTTTATATTTTAGTCCTCAAATAAATAAAAAAATTTATGACATAATAAGGATGATGTGTTTACATCATTAATGAATTATTTAAATAAATAATATTATATAAATTAAAACAATATCCAATACCTATAAAATTATTATTTTATGATTTTATTTCTAACCATATTAATCTACTCTTAGATTTTGATAAGTTTTGGACATTTATAAACCTAACATCATTATAGAAAAATGTAATATTTCCAAACATTCATAAAGAGACCCTACTCCCCCTTATAAAAATCCTTCTACTCTAACCCATTACACACACATATAATGTCCCTTGCATCATCCAAATTCGGCCCAAATAATCTATTAGGATCGCAATATTTTTCCTAGACGAATTACCTTAAGAAGAAGGCACTTCAAGAAATCCTTTTTGTTCAAACTAAAAGGAGTTTCCCGATTTAAAGGTAAAATCTTCTCTTAAGTTATTTTTTTATATTACTTCTCTAACCCCCTAAACTAATTTTCTTCCATTATTTTTTATCAAAAGTATTATACTCAATATAATAGTTTTTTATATGAGGAGGATTCTAACTACACTTACACAGACCTCTGTCTAATGGGTAAAAAACATATTGTTTATGTGGAAGGTGATCTACTGCCTCAGGAAATGATTATTGTTCAACATTCTCCAACCACATATAATGGTGGAAATTATGATTGCACTGTAGTTATATATAATATATATTATTCTTAATTTTTCTATATTCTTATGTAAATTTTTTACAGTCATACCATTAGGCTTTCAAATATGTCTAAACACAATAATTTCATTTGAGGAAGTGCAGAATACCGGACACTCAGGGCGATATGATTCATTCATGAGATACATGGAACATATAAGGGATGGATTTAATTAAATTATTTAACATATATATCATATGAAATTATACCAAAATTAAAATATACCTATGTATCATTCAATGTGCATTCTTTTATAAATGAAAAAAAAGAAAGTATCGTTCATGCGTACGTACGACTTACAGTCTCCGTGAATGGTGCATTTCATTCCTTATCTACAAATGTTATGTAAATTTCTGAATACATATATATACTAGATATATATGATATTTATTATTTTTAACTCATGAATATCATTCTAGAGATAGTAGACTTTTGTACACCTAGACAATTTGTAATTATAAAACGTTCATTTTTTACTCATCTTCCGAACATCAACAAAATGTATGATATGAACTCAAATAAATAACTAATTGTTATAGTAAGTCGAAAAGTGATATAAAAGGAATAATAAAAATTAAAAATTTTATTAAGATTGTATAAATTATCTTCATTTTAGTATTATGTAAGAACAAGGAATAAACGAGTGAAGTCGGATACGGGGTAAGGGGTTTTTTATCTCACTTTCAATTATGTGAGATTTTAATTGTTCGCCACTCATTTATTTCGTGTGGTGTATTTTGTACTGAAATTTGAAATATATTATCATTATTCTATTTATATTCATGTTATTCTTGTGATTAATTTGGTGTTTATTAACTTTTTTTCATACGACTCAATTTATTACAACATGGTACGGGGTTTTCTTCTCACATCTTATTCCCATGAGATGCATGCTATATTTCCACAATTTAATTTTGTGTGTTGTATGTACTGAACATAATTGTATTATTCGTGTAATATAATTTAATATATGGGTATATAAATCTTCAATTTATTATCCTTCTTTCATGGGGTGTATGTTTTGTAAGTTACAAAATCAGTAAGGGATCCTATCACCAACAACTTTTTAGAAAACTTATTTTTGTAATTTCTTTTAATTAGAATCTTATTATATTGGGATATGTTAATATATATCATTATTTCTATAAATTTTATATCTATGTTATGAGGGTACATTTCTTATCTCATCATCCGAATTTTTTTATTTTAATGTGATGGTGTTAAGAAGTCAAATTTATATAAGAGAACTTTTTAACCCAATTTAAATTATTTGGGTTAAACTTCTACATCTTGGTTATGTTGTACTATGAATATGTGTGAATGAACTCTGATTATTTTAAAATTATTATCCAATATTATTGGCTGTATTATTATATTTAACACATAATAATTTCATTGATTTATCCTTAATCTATGGATACGATTGTTGTAAGGGACTTTGTCTCAATTTACATTCCATTGAGACTGATTTGTTATTTTACAACAATTCAATTTTATATAGTTTATATATTTCCATTTGACATATTATATCATGAATATCATTTTTATCATGATATTATAATCATTTTTTAATTTTATTTAATAATTATTTTTATTCAGGTATTTTCTCAAGTGGTAAGGAACCCTTTAACTAAAACATTATTTCAAATGTTTTAAATATTTATTCATATAAATATTTCTCATTAAAGACCATGTTTTCAAAATGTTTTTATGTATTTATTTATATGAAAATTAATGTTTTAAAATGTTAATTCATTTACAACATTTAAAGTGTTATGGTATACTTTGATTCAAAACCCACTTTATTAAATGTATTAAATGGTTTTGAAAATGGTTTGTTAAAGTATTGATTATGTAAATATATTTAAATGTTATATTGTGATTAAAATGTGGAAATGTTATATTTCCTTTAACATTGTTCATGTGTTCTGATTATGTTATTGTTATTGGGAAATTTTTACGTATATGGGTGGTTCTGTGATAATCCTTGGGTAGGTGAGCCTGAGAGAGCCCTCCAATGCATTAGGTCACACGATAGAGATAAAATGTTAATGTTTCTCTTAAGAGATTTACGGAATATACAATGATGGGTCTTCCAAATGTAACTCCCAGAATATATGCAAAAGGTACAATGTAATTATTTTATGAATTATATAAGTTACCTTTATGATGTATTATATCTTTGTGTTATTCATAAATCGTATTATTTAATTTGGTTTGTTATGATTGAAAAGTACAGTTTCATTGATTTGTATTTATTGATGGAATATTGATTTCATTCCTTATTCTATAACACTTAATGAACCATTTATTCTCATCCAATGTTTTGAAATGTTTTTTATAGGACTTAAGGATGAATAGGTTAAGGATGGGATCAAGTAAAAGTCATGTTGTCTAAAAAATGGAACTATACAAGTTACCTTTTTTAAGAGTTTTAATTTTATGAGAAAAAAACCAAAACAGAGTAGAAGTGTCTACATTGTAATTTTTAAAATGTAATGTAATAGTTAAGGAACAAATTCTCTAAAACTATATACCTAAAAAAATCCTAAATGTGAATTCGGAACTTAACTCAAGATTATGTAATGTTTAAGGCTGGTGCCTTATTATTTTATTACACAGAGAAATATACTAATGTTATAAACATGATTACTTTTATAAGGTGTATAAAAAACCCCTTTGACATGTAATATAAAACATAAATGATTATTAATTTTATGTTATTTTTTATTTTTAACTATTTCATATATGTGGTTTTGAAAACAATGTTACGAAATTGTAATGATATTTCATAACTAAATTTATATTAACTGGCTTATAAAACTAAAACATTATTGTCTATATTCTATGACCATATATATAATGTATTATGAAAAATATATTAATTTCATCAGAATATTTTTATTTGTATTGATAGTTTAAACATATAATCAATTAATTTAGTAATTTTAACTTCAATGTTATTATCATTTTAAGGGTTTATTTCAATATCTCATTCCTATCACGATTGTTTACTATTGAATTTACATTAAAAGAAAAATTTATGAAAATTGTTTAATAAACCCATTAATTATCTTCAATCCATGTTAATCATTATATTTTTCATTTGACAGATCCATTTTGCAAATATTTTTCATAAATTGTTTCGATAAATGTCTAAATAAATTATGAATTTGTTTCTCTTTTCATTCAGAAATAATTTTTGATATAAAACCTTGTTTTCCAAAAATGTCTTATAAAATTAATTCACTAATCATAAAAAATTGATTTATTAATAATATTTAATACACATTTTATCTTTAAAAAACATTCAATAGAAACATCTTGTACTTTTTTGAAAAAGGAACTTTTCTATCATTTTTATCTTGAAAGGTGTATACACTTTGTAGCATGAATATAATTTCCCACGACCATGCCCATAAATTATTCGAAACCTCTATTGAAATTTTATATGTTAATTTATTGAATATGATTTAAAAATAAATTTTCAATAAATTTTTTTTTCAAATTGAAAAGGATATATTCTTGAAGAGTGTTTTTAAAAAAAATTCTGTTAAGTCCATCCATCAGTAATATACACAACTTTTTCTGAATCATTTTCGTTTAAATTGTTTTGGTACCTTCCCAATTAATTATATGGATGATTTAGGATCCTTATAGAAAACTATATTTAGGAAATTGAATTCCATAATGGATTTTAATAGTCAATTACCTCTCCATTGAATATTTCATTTTCTTGTGATCATTAGACATTAAATTTCCCCTAAATATTTATATTAGTTTTCATAGATATAGTTATTTCCTAAACCACATAACTTTTTTTATTTATGGAGTTCACTTTGAATGTTATGTGATGATATGGGTTAATAATGATAAATTGATATTATTTACTCAATATTTAAATTAGATAAGGAACATTATTTGTGGCTGAAATCGAATATTTCATTTATGAAGAAGCTTTGGACATGAAGGCAAGGGTTCTCCCCAATTAATGGCAGCCCCTCAAAGCATCAAAAGAATAATGGGATGAATAAGTCACATAGCCTTTGTTGAATGTGTTTCAACCAATCATTTTTTATGATCAATGATAATGAATATTAATTATAAAGGTATCATGTTCCTGTGAAACATTATCTCCAACTAGTAATAATTTTATTCGTTTTTGTTAATATCATTATTCAAGATATTTTCCAATGATATTATCTTTGAAAACATTTCATTATATATTACAGATTTCATGTATTTTTTATTAATTTGACATTATATATTTATTATTCTTTATAAATTCATAATTAAATGTTATTTAAATAGAATGTGTGATTATTTATTTACAATTACATATTTTTTATTCTTATTGAATCAAGATATATTATATTTTACAAAACCCTTACTTCTCATCATGGATCACCCTTAAATTGTTTCCATTTTCCACGATTCATTGAATTTTACTATACTTGATATCTATATATATTATATATTTAATGAAATTCTTCTAAAACATATGTTCTTCATTCTGTATTTAAATGTAATAAAATTTCCATTTTTGTCACTTGTTTTTTTACTACTAAAATGTTTTTTTCCATTTCAATGTGATTGATTGTATCATAGGCCGATTTCATGTTTGTTGGAACTAGATATAGGGTAATGGGGTTAAGACTCTATAGTTGGTATTATATAATGTTTAGTATAATCCTTCATAAATATATTTTGATGCAAATAGATTAGGTAACTGGACCCTAAGAGATAATATGAGGATATTTATAAAAACATTATAATTTTAGGTTAACGTAGATATTATGTGATTTTTCCTTGATATATATTCCAATCATGTTAAAAAAATTATTTGGTTCTGGTATAGCGATATATAATTTTATCAACTCCAAATAACATGGGTTGGAATAACTCGAGAATTACATGGTACCCATCGAAGTGCCTAATACTCATCCAGATTGATATTTTTTGGGGATATAGTTTGACTAAGTGACATTTTCTATATTATAATTATAATTTATTTTAATATAAAAATATATTAAATGAACAAGGTTATACCGAATACTATAATAGAAACACTGTGGAAATAAGAAAAAATATTTAATATGTATTGGAATTTACGAAATAAATAATATGATTATTTTATAAATTGTATTTTGGTTATTACAGTACTGAATAATCTATGGATTTTTTTTTAAATTTTATAATCATATATAATTGGATTGATATTACATTTATTGATATAATAATTAGTTAATGAGTTCATTATTTAGCATATGTTCAATGATTTAAACACCTCTTTTTAGGTTTTATGGTATAAGAGTCTTCTAGGATTAATTATATCTTGTGAGAAATTTATGGAAATAATATTTTTAGTGTACATGGTATTTACTGAATAATTCCTCTATATTTTACTAAAATATGGTAAAATGTATTTATAACCATTAGGTTTAAAATTATATTAATTAAAATATAAATGATATTCAAATAATATTATCATTAGTTTTAAAAATTTGCATTATATTAAAAACAAAAAGGGTCATTTAATGATTACTTTTTATTTCAATGATGTCATACATATTTGATTTGGATAAATAATATGATTAATGTAAATATATTTCTTAAAAAATAAAACATTCATGCATGTTGGAAACCCATTGCATCTAGATATCTGGGTATCTTCAACCTATGACCGAAGGCCAAAAATTGTTTTTATCCTACGACTATCTTACCTAATTTCCCAGTTTTCATGTTATATTATCGATGATCCAATAATGTCACATTTTAGATTAAGATATTAATATATTTGGTAACATGCTATAAGGATATTAATTTTGAAAAAAAGATATAGAAATATAAAAAACAATCATACCTTTATGTTCTTACGATATATTATATGGGAAATATAGTGCATCATGAAAAAATACATTTATGGATTTTATTTTCTTAGTGTAATGGAATAAATTTAGAATTGATAAATGGAAATAAAATTGAATAATTTTCAATTATAATATTTAATAAAATTAACTAAATATTTTTATTTATGTTCATAGAGAGTGAAAAAATCCAAAATAATAGGAAAATAGTCCAAAAACTAAATATTAATCCAACTACATTCGTATCTTATGAACAAAGTGATATTTTAAATCTTCATAGATATATAGTTTTTATCCCCTTAACTTTCCATTGATAATTCACTTTCTTGTTATAAATATATTCAATATCTCTCTATTAATAATTATTATTATCCACTATGTCCATATATTCACATTCCACCAATGATCACTAACCCAGAATCCTATATATGTATTATTACACATAAACATTGTAATTACCATTCAATCCTTTTAAGGGGAAATTTTTTTTAAATATTTTATGGTTTTTAAAAGTAAATAAAAAAGTTTATAAATATAAAACCCTTTATTACTTGGGTCAATATGAAATTATGAGGATATAATTTATTTATTTTGGGGAAAATGTAACATCCCCAAATTCTAGATTATTCACATTATAATCAATAGCGTATATGACTTGAAATACTAGTAGTATATCAGAATATAACATTCCCAAAAATTATAATATATTAATAATTTTAATGAAAATAATTATATTTTATATTTTTTTATTCGCAATATATTGATTTATATTATGTTAAATGAAATAACTAGTTTATCAGAAAGCTTATGTTGCATGTAATGTTGAGTTTTACTGATTAAAATTATATTATTAATACAATATGAAAATTATCACCTACCCTTTAGAATGTAGGTTGAATATATGATTAAACAACTCTTTAAAATGTATCCCATCTAAAAAGGTATATAAATCTGTTGATTAATAATAAAATATTAATCATTTTAGAAAAACAATATTTTTTCCTAAAATATGGATTAATATTTCATGGAATATATAATTTATATTTAATTTTTAACTATTTAAGAGAATTTAGTTGAAAAAATAAACATCATTTTTGAAATTGAAACATTATAAATAATTAGAGGTATATTTTTGGAATTTTTATGAGATGTTTAATTTTCCTAATGAATATTGAAAAATATTAGAATTTAATTGAATCATTCCAATTCATATAAATAATATATAATTTTAAAATGTATTTTGGATTATTTTTATAGTCAATATAATTAAATTATACAAATTATAATCAACTTTATTCCAAGGTAATACTTTTTATGGTGAATCTATTCATTAAATCATTGTAATCTTTTGAATATTTTACCATTTATGACAGGATTTCTTATTCCATCTATGAGATAAATTTTAATTTTAATTTTATCAATTTTATGAATAGAATAAGAAAAAATGAATACTATATTTTTATTTATAATAGTTTTAAATTTATAATTATTGTATCATATTGTTTCACCAAAATGATTACTGAAAACCACTATAATTAATTACAGGGATTAAGGAGACGACGAGTTTACTTAGTGGTTGAACACAGAATATATGGTCTAAAAAGGAAATATTGGGTCTATTTCCCATTATATGACCATATTTATTCCTTATACCTTATTGTACATTGGATGTACCATTGGTACGGCCTTCTGGAATGAAAAAAATGTTGACGGAATTCACTATTTCCAAAATATTAGCATCGTGACACTCACTCCACATATAAATGGTCTCCCCATCTCCTATAAACAACACTCCATGAAGACACATTGGAATGGAAAATAACTAAATAAAATAAATATAAAAATTCATTATAAAAATTCTATAAGATTTATTCTTAGATGAAATCCCTCGAAGGAAGGGTTTAGTGATAACCAATGATTGATACCCGAAGAAGAGGTAAAATTTTCCAACAAGTGTATTTATTTTACTTATTTACAGACATCAATTTTTTATTATACCATTATGGTATAATATCTATAGTATACTAAGTATAGGATGATTTTTTGATAATAATCGTGTGACCTTAAAAAATCACTTCCATAAAATCTATTATCAAATCATCGAATGTGTGTATGGAGGGCTACTGACTAACGTACGGATGTCATTTCTTCCACTAACACCTCTTAGGGTTGGGGAAAATGATTTAAATACTATTTATATATTATTAATATGACACCGATATTATTATTATTTTTATGGAATTTTTATATCACACATAATGTCATTCTTTCCTTTTTGGGATAATGATAATGTTGTACGTGTGTACGGCGGACTACCGCCAGACAAAGAAATGTTTTTTGTGAAAAAAATTTATGAAATGTATTTAGGTTGGTATTAATAAAAATATTTTATTTATATAAAATTAAAATTATTCTAGAATAATAATATATATATATATATATATTTCATTTACATTTCATTCTTACAATACGATAACAAAATTGAAACAACATTCATTTGAATATATGGCCTAATGGATCCATTAATTGTGTCTTCCCATTCCAAAAACCTAATACTATAAGCTAAAATAAATAAATATATAATGAAAATACAATGTATTTATATCCTGATTATTATTTTGGACATTATTGAACTATATAACATATGAAGGAACGATTATTTTATTATATAACACACAATGGAAAACAAAGAAATTAACACTAAAATCAAATGAAAATAATGAATGTTTTTAGTGAATGGGTAATAATATGTTATAAAAGGATAATATAATATATAATACATATTAATATAGTTCTAAAAAATGATTATTATATTTTTTAAACAATTATATATAATAATAAATCACTTTCACCCAAAGAGAAGCATATTGTAAAGGATTTCATCTTAACTTCATTTAATTGAGGGATATTGTATAGTTATAAAACTAAACCCATTTATATGGTTCATATTCTACTTATTTTACAATTAATAATTTAAATACATTATTATTCAGGATATCTAACGTTGTAATTGTCATTTTGTCATTTAATGGGATTTAAAACTACTTTTTCCATCGTGTAATAAATTTCATAACTCAATATATTTTCTTTGAGTTATATTATGTATTCATTGTCATTGATATTCCATAATTATACATCTGATGAAATTTTAAAAACTATTATTTTAGTTCAAAATGTTTTATGATAATTTATAGTTTACATGCTTAAACAATTCACTGATTAATTAATTCTTCAACATTATGATAATTTAAATTGATTATTTAATAATCTCATTCTAATAGATATGGTTTATTATAGAAATTAAATTAATGGAAATTATAGTATCAATTTCTAATATATCCTTTAATTTTTTCCTCATCAGTTTATCCATGACATTTTTCAAGTGATGGTATCGTTTTCCACTCTTTATAACTGATTTTATTTTAAATCGTCTCATAAAATTAAAATTCATTTCTCCCATAAGCGAGTTTAAAACTACATTGAGAATAAATATTTAAGAAAAAGGAATCATGTTCTTAGGATACATGAAATCATATATATATGAATTGAGTTCATTTCAGTTATTATCAATATCCATGATATTTTCCCATTGACTGTGTCTATGTATGAATTTGATTATCAATTTTTAATTACATGGAATGCATTTTATGTTAATTATCATTCCATATTAAATATGGGTAGTCTATTAATGCTTTAATGTTATTTAAATGGAATACATGGTCATTTATTGGGATTTCTCCGTTTTTATTCTTAATTATATATTATATATTCCATTTTACTTGACCCTTACAAAGCATCTTATCTCACCCATATTTTTATACTTTCCCCACGATTCCATAATGTGTTCAGTTAATAACACGTAGGGATATTCTATAAGAAATTGAACTCTTCTATAAAAAAATTATTTTGTAATTTTTAAATTCAGATGTAATGTTTGACTCTTGTATGTATATAGTTTACCAAAACTACTAAACAACTAATTCATTCGGTATGTGGTTCCAAATATTTTATGGTTATGGAATGGTAGAATGCACTATATTTGTGTTGTTGTGGTTTGGTTGCCACAATTCAATATATGGATTAGTTTTTATCACATTTACCATTTTATTAACATAGGTAACCATTTGATTTATTTTTTATGATTTTATTCCATTATGGATTATTAGTTTATTATTTACTAATTATTGTTAAAAAATCCTCATTCTTTCACTATACTGGTTCAGATCATTTTATGCATTTTATAGATAAGGGGAACATAATTTGTGTTCCATATATGGTTACTCTAATAAAAATTACAATTAGAATCATAATTAATAATTTTTTTATTAGTTTTCTCATATAATTAATTAATTGGAGATAAATAAGGTAAATGTGTGTACTATAACTATATATACTATTAATGTATCTGCATGTATCACGATAAAAATATATGTGCGTAATTTAGAATATTCCTTGGAGAACATGATATTTTAATGATGATAAGATAATATTTTATTGTAATATGGTATGTAATTAACCATCTTGTATTATTCATTTCATTTTATGGGAACTAGTTATTGGTTTCCCTCTCATCTATTTAATTTCATTAAAATATATTGATATATTATGATCTCATTTTTGGTTGATTAAGATAATATGACGATTAGGTATTTCTCAAATAATTTTTAAACCATGTTTGTTCAATGATTTGTATCGAATAATTTTATTCCCTAAAAATGTTTAATATGACCCTTTATTATGTATTCATTTCCCTGGGTTCTAGAGAAATTTATTTCACAAGATAAGTCTAGCATGATAGTTTCTATGGATAATTTTTGGTAGATGTTGAATAATTTTTATAGATTTGGATGTTCATATATAGACGAAAATGACTAATTTTTAAGAATTAAATTTGAATTATTATTTTATGATTACTCATTATTATATAAATATCTAATCCAAAAAGTTCAATTGATTGATTGTAATGAAATATTTTTTTGCGCTAGGAATGTATGGGATAGTTATGTCCCTGAATTTAATGCTGGTATTGAATCATGTATGTTCAGTTTGTGTTATGGATACAAACATTGGAATATTGGTTCAGGGTGTCATAGATGGTGTCGTGAACTTTGTAGATAATGTTGGAGACTAAGATGTTGGTTGTGGATAATTTATCTGTTGGTAAGTTTTGTTTGATCATAATTTCAATGGAATATGTAACCTTTATGATATTATATGATTTAATGTAATGGTATTAATGTTCATATTTTTTTTGTTTATGATAATAAAATGTTATTCAATACTTGATAATAAGACTAACAAATATATATATGATTAGGATAAGATTACAATTTTTTGTTATAGTATAGATTTTTTCGTTTCACATAGAAATTAAATCATTAACCTCATAATAACATGAGATACTGGATCGTTAACCAATGCACCGAGTGGTAATAACACCAGAAATGGAAGATTGGGTATTATCTCAATATTTCTCTTGTGCATGACCAACAGGCATTACAGTAAAATTAGTTTTAAAATAAAATGTTATATTCATTATTTAATCACATTCTATTAACTTGTTAATTTGAAGGACTTGTTAGGTTAAGTGATCAGTTTTCCAAGAACATGAGAACCTAACATGAATCCAAGTAGATTGAAAATGATGTATCCAATTATAAAATGACTGATTCATTAGAAAAGGCATATAATGAATGATTTTTCATTTTCATATTACCATTTTCTCTAATTCCATTGATTACTATTTTTTATTTTTTATTTTGTTTGAGAGAGGAAAATGAAAATGGTGATTTGAATGGTTTGTATATTCAAGCCACTACATATTATATGTTTATAAGGGAGTATATATCAATGGAAGAAAATTTTAGAATATATCTACTGTATGGAGATAATGTTTTTTATTATCGTTTCTATGTTAGCGAGGATGATATTTTGATATAAATTTAATCTTTAAACTCGGTTAGATTCATTTGATAATGATATTTATCGATGATATTGTTTTGTATTGTAATTGTTATGAAAATTATGTGGAATATATATGGATTTTCATCCCTATTTTTTAATTAATGTATTGAAAATATATATTATATTATTTATAATACCTAAAAATTGATTTTATGTGAAGATTATATTTTGATGAAATAACTATTTAAGTACACACGATTATGGTATGGATGAGTTTTATGTTAAATATAATTAGATTTATAATTATAAATAAATAATATATTTTGAGAAAATTAAATTATATAGTTTTTAAATAATTATAATTGATTGTTGATTTAGTTTAAATGTAGTCCCTGGTTTTTATGGTTTTTTGTCTCTGTTTTGATTTCATGATACATGTGGACATGTCTATTACTTATTAAACTACTTTTTTAGGAAATAAGATAATTTGTTATGGATGATATGATTTTTTTACAGATTAATGTATTGGATAGTAAAATGGTTTGGTATAATTATGTTATAAATAATATATTCTCTTGGTGTATACATACATTGTTATATGTTTATCTGAATGATTAATCATGTTTCAAAAAAGATATGTAATTTGATATATGATCTGTGAGTAAAAAATGTTATTTAAATTATCATGAATTATAAACTACACAGAAAATAATTTAAATAAAACATTTAATAAGAACACGCTGAAAAATATATAATAATAAATAAGATAGTAAATTGTTATATATGTTACCTTTGAATAAAAAATATTAAATAACAGTTAATATTTAAAAATATTATTTTAAATAAAATAAGTTTTTGGTTTCATGATCTATTATATTTTAAAAATAAATTAAAAAATTCAAAAAAAGTATTTTTTAATGTAAAATTACATTTTTTTATGTCACATTAAAATATAATGTTTGAGAGATTTTGTTTTTTATAAAAATGTTGATTTCCAATCGAAATATATGGGTTGTGTAAAAATTAAAATTGTTATGATTTCGTCATTTTTTATGGATATACTATAAGATTTCAAAGCATATTAAGTAATGAAAATGTATTTATGGAATAAAATTGTGAATTTTAAAATATTATTTTAACATATAAATCATTTTTCTATAATATTTAGAAATAAATAAAACTCTTACATTAATAAAAACCATTGGAATTTTTCATTATAATTCTGTAATTTGATTGTAGAATTAGGGTTTTGAATAATTTATAAAGACAAATTATTTTTAATTGTTTTATAATAATGTATATTATTACTTTATAATTAGTATCTATGAATGTAATGTATTTTACAAGTATTTTTAAAAATAATAAAAAAAATATCAAAAAATATGATTCTTTGGGTTATATGAATTTATTTTTAAATTTCCCTTTCAAATCTATGGAATATTTCTTTTGTAAAAAAAATTGAAAATTTTAAATCAGATACTTTTTATTAGTTAATCTATCATATATTATGTTTTTCCATTAATATTAGTTATTGAAGATAATATTTAATTACGAAGGAAAACAGAAAGTTATTGTAAATGATAAAATGTTATACTATAAAATCATTGAAACACACAAGGATGTATCCAAAATGAGTGGATGATAAGAATAAAAACCAGAACACACTTTGTATCCTATTTTTACTATTTTTTTAGACATTTTACATTGAAATGTAAAATTAAATTACTGAATATTTAATGGTTACTTCCAAAACTACATTCCACATAACCTATAAAATGGTAACATATCCAACACATAAAGGATCTCTAATCCATTGATGTTTGTTTTGAAACTCCCCCAAATTACTCCTCCTAAAACCTTATTGAAATTTAATATTTTTTCACCATTATAAGAATTTAGCCTACATTTCAATGAAAATTCTTGTTTCTGACCTAACTATTATCAAAAGCATATAATTTATTCTTTATAATAATCATTCAAATTTATTATAGAAAAATTACTAAAATGATATTAGTTTAGTTTATTGACATTAATGATATAAAAGTGGTAGTATTTTCCTTATCTATTAAATTATCCCAACCATTAAGAAATGTAGAACAGTAGTTTGTGTGTTTCTATGGACAAACACCACGATGTGAAATTGTTTTCGTTTCATCACCACCAATCATATATGGCTGCAATAAATGATTTAATGAGGAAATTTGGTTTTCCGGATATTATTATGGGTTTTTAAGAAAAAATTTTGAAACTATTTATGACATTTTAAACAATTGTACCTCATTTAATCTATCAGTTATAACAATAGTGTTAAGTGGAAAAACGTTTATTCAAATTATATAATATTATCATATATATTATCTTATAATTATTATATAATAATTTCATATCACAATAATAAAAAAATAAATTCTATCATTACATTATGTGTGTCATGATATTTCAACTAAATCACCTCATTATCAACCATTAGTGATTTTATATTCATGTATGTAATTTTTTGACCACCTTCATGAACAATGATATAGAATTCCATCATCCTTGACAGTGGTGTAATAAATGAATTTGGGTCAACATAATACATAACATGATCCTGAGTCCCAAAATACTGATATTGTTTCTTCCTAAAAACAAGAGGTTTCAAATGACTGAATCTAGTCAAAAATATATTATGAGTTGTCAACCTTATAATAACAGTGTAATAATAGAAGAGAATAACCAAACTCTTACACAAGGATAAATATCAAAAAATAAATAATATGTTAATAAAATTTAATCATTCTATTATAAATGTAATTCAACATATAGTCACATAGACTATAGGTATTTAAAAAATAAAACAGATAGTCCAACACAGATTCAATAATAGATAAAAAAATAAACAAACTGAAAATTATTAAAATAGTCCCCAAGACCAATATTGTGCAAAACCACATACCTTGTCTCTATGAAGATTAAGATGCACTTGCATGATCCTGACACACTACATGACTAACTATATGTAATTAATCAATACTAGGCCCCAAAACCATCCATTTTACAATGTGGTCTCCAACATGAAAGCATGAATTTGGTCTACACAAAGGCCGGGGTTCACGTTTATAGGGTGAGAACAAAATCCCTTGGCCACATCGAATGGTGAATCGATATTCTCCTATTATAAAAAATCATGTAAAATTTATATAAAAAGAATACTGAAAAACTAAAAACTACAGAAATAATGATAAAATCATAAAATTTGGAAATAGACATTAGGAAAACCACCAACCATTAGATATGGTCTAAGGCCATTAGTAATTATAACTCCACTCTGGACCCTTCCAAAGTATTTAAAACACATAATTCACCCAACATTAAGATAACATGTTCATTTTAAAGATTCAAACTGAGACTCCTAGTTGGAATAGAAAAAATAGACCTGAGTTCAAGACCATAATTGGTAACTATAGACGTCAATGTGAACAATGCGATTCTACCGAGCTCTTGGATTGATATACCAGATCTGAATTGGAATTTGGATCATCTATGATGACACAAAAACAAAACAATTTCAGCATCAAAATTTCATAGACATTCTTTAGACAACAATTTTTTGATGAATCAAGCATACATTTCACCCCAATGTACCATTTTTGGGATAATGATTAGTGTGTGTGGATGTTCCAGAAGTTGTGAGCAAGAATCACATGGCACACAAAAATTTATTGAGCATAAAATAATATGATATATTTCATACATATCACCAAATATGAATATAATTCTAGGTAAATAATGATATTTAATGAATGGATGTTAACATTTAATGAAGTATACACACAACAACCCACCTTTCATTCCAAGGACAATATAAATCCAAGGGAATTTTGTGAAAAATCCTAGTGGTAATGGATGAAATGGCATATAAAACCCCTTCAATGCCCCAAGCCTTGAGTTAAAATCACCATGGATTTCAACTATACATATAAGCTCACCCCTCCATTAGAGAGGCTCTCTAGAATATATATAACCACAAGACTACACAGAAAACTAATCTCCATGACATCACACTACAAAGACTACAAAAAGTTGATAATCATTGGTGAGAGGCCTCAAGTGGGGCCAAAAATGTCATGACACCAAGTTGATTGATCCTCACACTACACCACTAATGGTGGTTTAGGTAAAACCAATAGAATCTTCAAATATGAATCATTGATCAGTACACAACCAAAATTATGTGTGCAACAACTTTTTATGTCTCCATTTCAAACCATTTTTCTAGAGATCCTTTCTCAACAATCATTTCTGTGTAACCCATTAAACATTCACACAACAAATTTAGATCCTCATACTATATGTTTCTCATGACTCCTTTGAATCTTTTATTATACCTTTTTCTTCTGAGAATGTGTACACTAACCCATGATTCTTAGTTGAACGAGGAATATACTATGGTTATTGTGATTAGAAATTCCTTCAATAGTTTTACCCTCATACATTCTAAGTCATGGCTCTACCAAAGGTGAATGAGATGTGGTAACATAATCCTAAGGGTTGAAGAGTGATTCCTCCAATGTCCGAGCAACATAATGTAAAACTACATAGTTCCACATCACAGTTGTTTATTGTTAAACTGCTTGAAAATTTCTATATGGCATTATTTAAAACTATAATCTTACCATGTAAAATACGAATAAAATGATCCATGTATGAATGTAACATGATGACTCCCACACCTCTTCCACTCACATTGAATGATATCCTCTATGTAGCACAATCTATAGGCCCCTCAGCACTCGAACGAAGATATCTCTTCTTATAAAGGGTAGATTCATTGCATAATCTATACCCCATATCTCATCGATTCTCTTTACTAAACATAGACATCCTTACCATATGATGTTAATATTTATATATCATTCATTTTACATGACCTAATATTACGACATATAACTACATGTGTTTCTATCTCTATCATCTAGATAGGTTATGTAGGATTCCTCCCTAATTATCGGTATTAAAAAACAGTATAATTAGGTTCTCCTATATAGGGACTTACCTCCTCTACCTATATCAAGGGGAATATTAATATTCTCTTTAGGTTTTACTCATAGAAAATCTTGAAAAAATGGTAACTGTTGGTGCTCCCTCCTAGCTATGTACCTCCATAGTCCAAATCAATGGGTGTTCTCATCAACTCATCAGGGTCACTTCATAGAGAATCCCATCCACGGGAAAACTACAATGATCCCTCTTAGGAACATAAATCAAGGAACTATGTCAATGGGGGTTCTATCCATCCATTTTGGGTTTTTGTCAATGATTTTTCTCACCCATCCCTCGAGGTGTCGAATGTTAACTTATATAGACACACCTACCTTATCCATATCAAGGGGAATTTAGGTCAACAACATAGATCATACACAATAAAACTTCATATCCATCGATATAGGGTTCACTCTATGGGGAATTTTCATCCAACCATTAGGGTATTAAAAAATCCCTATTGGGTTAACACCTACAAAATTAGTCTTAATTGGTATTCTAACTCATCTATCCTAGATCAGTATTAAAGGATATTCTGATTAATTAATCCCACATGTTGAAGAATCCATCTTAGAGAAACACATTCCAAACACATCTCAAGGGAGTTCTAATAAAAAACTCAAATATGCCTTAATCAGCATTCTGGTCCATCCATATTGGGGTCCCCTCAAGTGGTGATCTTATCCAATAATCCATGTGTGACATCTATACTCCTTGAGGACCACCTCTTTGATATGACTAATGGGTAGTGCCAAACCATCTATCATAGATCTGTCTCCTCATATATTTTGTTTCATTCATATTATATTCTCCCTCGCAGGGATGTACCTCATGAATCCATTTCAAGGGTTATTTTGTTAAATCCATCACAAATATGTCTTTTAGGGAATTTATGATCACCATCCTGGTGTTACATATTACATCTTAGGGATAGAACTTCTTATTCCACCACCATGGGGAGCACTAATCCTTATATATTGTTCTCCCAATACATTAAACCTATTCCTAAATCCAGAATTTGTTAAAATAATTCCTCGACTGGTGTCAATTAGACCAAACACATTGAACATTAATATAAACTGGGTTTCTAAGGTAATTGTCCCCAGAAAGAAAATGGTATAAGGGATCACTTCCTTGTGAATGATATATGATATGATGGATTCGTGCCCATAATAATCCTCATATGAGATGCCCTCTCCGGAAGAATAATACATCTGACCGATGCTCTCATCATCCAGAAATGAGCAATGATTCCCAATATGAATACTCTAATGACCAAAGGCTTCAACCCTTTCAAAACCAAATTCAGAATTTCCACACATAATCTGTTTAATGAACAGGTGTCTACAATGTGATGGAACTTGGAATGAGTTTCATGAACATGAATTAAATATATTATGGAGTTCAGGACTACGTTATTATATTTAAGGATGAATTCGTGGACGGATAAACTAATATCCCATCATCATATTTCATTCATGGATCATAAATGACCATTTAAATTGATGAATGTCACCCGCCATTGGAAAATAAGATTATGGGGATACTTCATGGAAGTGTGCACATGGGTCATATTGACATGAAGGTGGGACCCCGGGTGAAGGTGTTGTAAATCGAAATGGTGAATCATATGTTAATGTCTTCTCCTAAACATAGGGACATGTATGATTTGAGGAATCAATATGTATTCATGTCATTGTATCTAGCTATATGCCTCAAGCTCCCACAAATAAAATTGATGTTCCAGCATAGAACTCAGAACAAATTAGGGCATCTTACAGTTTTACATCCTTCAACTGTCACATTTTTAGTGTTGATATCTCTTCATATTTGGAATATTCAATGATTATGGGGAATTAGGAATCACATTACATGTAATTGTAAATTATTTTAAGTTTAAATTCATTATATGTTTCAAACGACAAGCAATAGAAAATACATTACCCACATGATTTGAGGTAAAATAATTACAAATGATGTAATCCTATTGAATCTAACCCCACAACCCCTTCTATTATGATGTCTGATACCAAGAACCCACTCCCAATCATACATATAGAAATCATCTGTAAAATGTTTATTGTCAACATCAAACATTTTTATGTGCAGGAACATTTCATTCCCACATGAGGTATAGCACTTTATAACCTAGAGGCATCAGCACCTCATGTATGTCACCACCCCCAATTTTCACATAGTGAGAAACCACTCCCCATACCAATCAATAACATCATCTAGATTCTCTCCCGAGAGGGGTCCTATGACTCCCTCCAATAATCCAATGATGTGGGGGTGTTCAATGAACCTTGAAAATTACTACTACTATGTTTCCAATACTGAGGTATCCAACCATGCGTCATTAATGCATGAAATCACCAGTCCCTTAGAACGAATAATATCATGAATATTCACATACTCCACTAGACATGATCTAAGCCACCCGATGTAATAAAATTAGGAGAAAACTCATTAGAATGTCCAATAAAATGAATATTCATACATAACCTTAGTTACGTATTCTACAACTAGCACATGAAGCTGGATCATTAAAATAGTTTAATTGGGATTTGTTTTTTATTTACTATGATATAAACACAAGCCATCTCATAGTCAGTCCGATTTGACTGTATCAATTTCTTCCATCACCTGAATCTATTACGTGAAAACCCATAATAATGATATATAGAGAGGACGTCATCCACGCACCATCAGAAACCAAAGTGGAGGTATTCCCCATATGTTTGGAAAAAATTTAGGAGGGCTAATCATCACCCACATAACTCAATATGACATTCCTCCCAATATCCACATCATCTAGGATGATCATATCTAAAAATCACCAACCAACCATTGAAGATGTGTCCCCTGCACTGGACATGTACCATACCATGAAGAAATGTATTTGGTAAAGAGGCACAAAAACCGCAAAGGAATGAAAAATATTAAAAAATTCTAAGTCGTTGTCAACCTAATTTACCTAGATCTCTACAAAGAAATAGATGACTCAGTGATGATGACTCCAACAAGACTACCAGGGTCTACGACAGGAGACTAAAAGGTAAGAAAAACCATTTTGGAAGGATAATTCCATAAGATACACAAATACCTCTATAGGTACATGATTTTTATGGAAAACTTTTCCCTCTTTAAGGTACTCATGGTTTAGAAATCATCCTCATCATCGGTCTACCTCTGAACCACTAACCAATATAATGAATAGTTTTATCATTTGAGATGAGTCTTTCATATGGTTATCATCTTACAAAGACACAGACTAATATGTCATAGAAGAGTAAATGAACCATTTCACATGATTCACTGGTGAATACTCCATCATATAGGGATGTGATGATGTATCTAAAACAATCATTGAGAGAGAACTTGATGTGTAGGGAAGAGATGCCTCACACAGTGGATTCTCTGATCGCATGCTAACATCCAAACTGAAACACATTTGTACTACCACCAATCTCTACGATATAGAAAATTAGAGCATTGGATGACCATGAATAGGGATATAACTAAAAGGAAATGTGGTAGGTTCTACCCATCTACTAGTTTCATGTTGTATTATGGACATTTGAAACTACAAACATCAAAATCCCAAAGTCCCTTAATGAGTTTCAAGTCATGTATCACATCCAGACCATTTGGATGAAATTTCACAACATCTGTGGTCACTAGATGATCTATATAATAATCATGGTGAACCTTGTGAATAACTATTAGTAAAGATGATGGGTTAAATTTTCCTCACTTCAATAGGCTCATTCTCGGAGCCACTAGGATACTATCATACCAAAAAAAAAATTTAAAATCCTTATATTGCTCAACTAAATTACGGAGGAGGTGTACGATCATGTTCATATTAGTGGATGAGCATATTATGATTCTACCCACTTCAACTCTATATTCTGATAGACTGAGTTACACATCGATGGTTAAATTTAAATTACAGGATAAGTTATTTTAATCATGTTAGTTTTTGAGTTTCATGAGAATAGGGGCATCAAAATAGGGTTAGATTGGAAGTTATCATCCAAGGGGTAGAACCATAATAAATAGACCCTCATATATGGTTCTACACCTACATGTAAAAGAATATTATTGGCATTAAGGATCACGCTGAAAAAATATCGTTTCCTTCCCATGAGATCATTAACAATGTAAAATAATATGACGGGCCCTCTGATCCATTCATGTTGTCACTAAAGACAGATGTAGTGAATTAGATACATACCATACATTAGCATAAATCATATAATAATTGGATCATTGATGAGATCATTTCTAATGGATGCCTTAACAATGATACAATGGGACAAGATCACATTTCACCCCATAATGGGTAAAAAATTCCGTATTACCTATTTTTCCCCACTTGAGCTCAAAAATCCTACACATCCATATAGATAAAATATTTTTGTGTTTGGAATGATTATGATATATGTATTTTCGAAACCTTGCAAGAACTGTGATTACCCACATATGGATCTAGGTCATGTCGTTGAGCCGTCATACCATGTGGATGAGTCTATAAATGAATTGGAGGTTAGTAATACTCATCATGAAAGTTATCTTTATGAATTTTATTTGTTATCTACTCTCACTGCTTTCCATAATACCTAGTGCTGGTACAAGTGGAGATTCTTCTGTATGAAAACTTGTTCACCTCATGAGTGGAGAATATGTGAACAAACCCAGATTTTAGAAACCCTATATTCTCCCAATTCAATAGGATGGATGACCTTCTATAGAACATGTCCCACATCATGTAAAGGTATAGGATGATTTGGGTAACTCTAGACCAGTAGGAGGCAACCACACACAAGTGTTTCTTCCAAATATTTGAAGGACCTTTTTTATTTTCGGTACAACTAGTTTCCCATATGTTACATCATTGCTTAAGAAGACCTTAATAGAAAATTACCCAACTATTTCTTCCCCTCAAAGAGAAATATATGCATTATATACCTATTCATGCGCAAAAATGTCTTGATGAGAGAGTGTATGATTTTTTAATAGCTCGTAGGCCTCACATATTCAGTTGACACAGTTCATACTAAGGAGAATCTTTTAATGGTGAGTGTGTGGATTGTCAAGAGTAAGTTATTACTAACCCTTGTCACATAGTACATCCTAGTTGGGTTTGGTTATTTTTCTCTTAACCCCCAGTGTTTAGAAGAATTTTTGAAGCATGAAAAGAATGTGGAACATTGCCTCTTCTAACTCATAAGAGTAGTTCTTCCAAATAAATAAATACATGTAACGTAGAGGTAGATTCCCTCGATCCACTATATTTATTATCCTTGTTACTGGATGATATTATCCATGTGAAACAACCATATCAATAATATCTTCATCCATCACTAAATTCAATGGCACCACCTTGCTAAGCACTATATTCTAGACTAGAGAAATTGGCTCAAAACCCTTATTAGGCTCCAGTCCCACATCAGGGCCTGGCTCCTAGAGCCCCCTTTTTGGTTATTCAAATCCAAAACTATTATTTTAATGATTAATAGGTCATCAATAACATTCCTAGTGTCTTTGGGTTGTGGATTCTGAATATTCCATTGTACAGGAGACCACGTGAATCCAAATGCATAGACAGTCTCAAGCATTTTACAATACCGCATCATCGTTTGACATAATTCAACATAATTTTATTTTTAAAGGATTATCTCTAGGACCATATGGATAATGTCTTGGTAGGTTTATGTGACATCCAGCCATAGGTAACACATAACTCCATCGATATTGACAATTATTTTGAGGGTTCTAGTGGATGGTAGATTGGTAAAATCATGGGATGAAAATTATGGTGTTTGGTTGGCCTGAAGAGTAGTTTCTAACACCCATGGTGTTATCCATGAAAACATCAGTATATCATAGTTCTTGGTATTCAACATTACTTCTCAGAATTAAACATCTAATTCTTCATCACAAGAATCTATATCATATAATAATAGTCACCAAAGACACAATGGAAATTAGAGTCCACCATCAGTGCCCAATACATATCATGATCTTGGTGATGTCATGAACCCTAAACTAGTCATTAAATGAATACTAATTAGATTAAGAAGAATTTTTTGATCATATAATAGTAGTAAAATTCCACTTAGACAATTTCATCTAACATGAATCCATAGCTGACCATGATTACTAATGAAGATGATCTGCTGCATACACGAAATAATCATACATATCCAATAAATGATAATCCCTAGTCAACAGATAGTCAACCGATAGTGGTTTCGGGCGAATTAGATGATCTATTTCAGTATTTTACAAGCTCCATCTAGAACCTAGTGGTATATCTAGCATCGCCCAGTCTGCCTCCCCCCAAAGAGTGACCCCCTATGTCCAGGAACACAACATTGATAAAAAATTATAATGTGTTAAAGAATCTCTATGAAATAAATACAAGTTTTTTGTTCCTATAAAATCTCCAGTTATTCAATAAAATGATTATGGATATTGTAGAAGACATTATTATCCACCTATATTTTTAGGTATATATTTCATTATTAGAGGCTTACAATATAGAGGAGGTCGAGAAAGAAGATCTAAAATTCTTCATCCCATTCTCTAAAGAGGATGAGGTCCTGCTCATGTAGGGTGTTATACATCCGATATACATATGTGGCCAGTTTAATGGCATGGATTTCTACATTATCCTGGTGGAGATAGGTTCATATATCTATCTCATCCCGACCTACACCCTACAAAATTTTTGGAGGATTGGAGAATATTTGACTCCACTTTAATTGATGACTCATGGCTATGCTAGGATAGATAATATCCCATGTTGTAGGATTTGGAATAAGAACAAATTAATATGTTGTATATCATATTATTAATCCATGTTATTCTTTCTTGATACCTTATTCAATGAAATGTTGGGTGGGACCTAGAATAAAATTATTATTGTAGTCCCCAATTCATATCGTTAATTCCTTATGTACTCCATCTATAGTCAAGTGTGGGTAGTCTAAGGTGATGTGTCACCATTCAATTCATGAAAATATTTCTATCTATATTTCATCTATTATAAGAGATAGGGGAATAATTTTTAGATTGATGAGTTTGAGTGCAACAACATCCTGTCGAGTCTCTATGTAGACCTGGAAGATTCTTTAATTCTTCAGATTCAATAGTTAAAACCCACAGTAATAGATGTGGTAGGTTTTTTTCATGTATCATATTAGAAAGGTTGAAAATTCATATAAGTATAGAATTTTCTTTAATTAACTTATAATTTCATAAAGGATTACTCCATGTGATACTAGATATCCAATCTCCTATAATGTAATTCGAGTTTTGGATTGTGGCCACCATTTCAATGCACTATATCATTTTAGGAATTGGTTAGTTGAATAACCAGAAACTGATTCACTTTGACATAAATCATGGACACCACAGTCCAATAATTGATGGAATGGGTTCAATAGCCTGTATTTTCATGGTATCAATATATTTGGAGCCTCTCACTATGTGTTCTATATATGATCAGTCATGAATTAGTGCCCCCCTCAGCTAGCCATCCTAGATGAGTTTCCCCCTACCACTGATTATCATTATAGAGATGATGATGAGGATTTAGAATATTCTTCTAGTCTATCTGAATAACTCTTCAATAATAATTTTTTTGATTTGATTCAGACAAACCTTATTACAGAGGAAAATATGATACAAATGTTGATCACTGAATCCATTCACTGATAAGAAAGTCGATTTTATGGGGATTTCCCAATGTAGTACCATAAAGTATTCTCCTATATATAAAACTATATTCTAGGAAAATACTTTCATGTCACTAACCATCATCTTTTTCCCTAATGTCTTCATCATGGATTCAAAAAGAATCCTAGAAATATGCACCCCTATCATGGATCCATGTTTGAGTCCAAGGATGATAATATTTTCATGAAAGAATTCATTAGGGAAGTCTCATAACCCAAATGTAAGTCCAACGAAATGACAATCAAAAAGAATAACGGGTTAATAATTGTCATTATAGAAATATGGGATCTAAACTACCACTACTAGATAGAAAATATCCCCCTCCCAAAAGAAGAGTTATTGATCAATGATACAAACCATTTCCAGTCACTATACTATATAGATGAATTATTCGGGTATAACCAGATCTGAATGGACCTCGATGAAGAGGAATCTACCACCTTCTATTCACCATATATGAACTCTTTCTATCAACTGATTCCCTTTATCCTAATGAACTATGGATCCACTTATCATCGGGCCACACACCACATTCTCCAATTGATTCTCAAGTCATCTTAAGAATTCTACGTGGATGACATACTGGTCATGTTCCACTAGTTTCAGAACCATTTAACGGATATTAAAAAATATTCAACATCCTTTTGTATAGAAATTTTATTATGATCCCTTTGATGTATTCATTCAATTTTACCTATGAGATGTTTCTCAGCATCATCATCAGATAATGATGATTCAAAATTGACCCAAAAAGATAAATCTCGTCATCCAGATTCCTCCCCCCAAGAAAATTGATGAGGTTCAATGATTATAATTCCATATAGTCTACATATTTTTATTCATTATAAATCTATCCATAAAGTGTAATCCCTTTCCAAAACTGCCGAATAATGGATTTCCAAACAGTGGGTTGATGAATGTTAGTCTTCCATTGAGTAAATTTAGTTGTACTTTTACACCTTCTAGATTAGATTCCACACATATCCTGGAACCCTCTATTCTTCTATGTCAACTCCCTAGAATTTTCACATAGTCCCCAACATTCCAAAAGAAATTGTTAAAGAAAAAGGTTTAATTTTTTTATCTGAGATGCATGTTTGTATACAACGATTCTAGATACATTGATATCAATAATATATTCAATTCACTATATTTTTAAATGAAAAATATGCTACATGATATAAGTAATTACCAAAATATAGCTGATGTGCCATGTGGTGTTGTTAATATATATCCATAATCTCCCCATGCTGAATATAATACTATAACATTGGGAATTGATCCTTTATTAGTTCACCGTCTAGTTCATTCCCAAGAGATACATCCAGTGTCAAGAGTTACCGAAAATAAATCATCCCATTAGTCCCTGATAGAACATCCCCTTCACATTTAATTCAACGATGAATAATTCCTCTTAGTCAAAAATGTTGTCCCCTGTTAAAAGATATATATTAATGATGCTTCCCAAATCCCAACAAGTAGATATTTCAAAAATTTGAATCTTGATAATGTATGACAATGTACCATCTTCTTCACTCTAACAAATTTTATCCTACCATACCCATTCTTGTTTTCAAAAAGAAACCGCAAAAATTATGTTGTCTGTCAAGGTCTTCTAAATAGTGTCAGGAAATCCCATTAAACATTTGATCCCCTTTTATATGTAATGGGAGACTCAATGATGATCATTACATAGTATAATGGTGACTATATCATCAAAAATATAGTGTTATTCCCAGAACTATAGTGCACTCACTAGATAATAGAAATGTTACATTCTCATCAAGATTTCAAACTTGTATGGTGGTCACAAAATAGTCGAGCTAAGCCCCTGGACATTTTATCTTATTCCCCTAAATAGTATAACCAGGATTACCTATTAATTATTGTCGTATATAAGAGAGTCTTTTTTCTCTTAATTTTAGATGATATTGATGATAGGTAGATGGTGAACTATTTTACTGCTAGTGAATCTATGCATAGACCCTCAGGTTCCCCCTCTATATATGAAATAACCAACTAGAAACCTCTATTTGTAGAGAATCTTCGACATGGTATTATTATGCCATAACAAGATGCATGTGAGAGAATCCACAATCGTGAAATATTTAATACCCTCTAGAGTAAACCTTACCCTAATAAGACTCTTTATAGATCTCAGTTTTAGGGGATTATATACTATTTCATTTTAAATTATTTTTCCCATGTTACATAGGATCGCCATGTCATATCATTTAGTTCCCATGAGGCTTGATTGAAGCTCTTCCACTAGAATCATAGACTACATTGTTTTTATCCCACCATGCTAGATGAATGAATCATGTATTGCAAAGGGTATCATGTCTTCCATATGCATTCATACTTTGTGGATCAACCACTGCGGTGTCTCCACACTAACAAGTATTCATTTCCATTTTTAGTATGGGGAATAAATTGTAGGGGAAGATACCCTCTAAATATATCTCACCATTGTAAGTACAATATGAATTAGATATGCTTCTCCTATAGGTAAAAAAAATTAATATCTCTCAATGAATTTGACTCCCAATTTTTTATCACATTCTCGAGCTTCCACAATATACATCAATTATTAGTCTCTCATGTCATTCAAATTGAAAATTTTAACAACATACTTGTTTCAAAATTGTAGATATTTTACTCCATGTAAAATATCTGTTCCAACAATACATCATACTATCATGGGAATTGGAATGGAAATATTTATGCATTCAATAAAACTATCTATAACATTATGCAGAAGATGTTGGGCCAAAATAAGATTTTTTTTCAAAAAATTCCCTCAACGCCATCTTTGGATATCAGGGGATGAGACTAAATTCTACAAAAATGATTTTATATTTTCTACTATATGAAATAAATCATTCATTCCCAAGGATTTTTAAATTCCATCCAATTCACAACGTTATATGACCCAAAATTCCCTATAGAATAGCATAACTCAATCTATATAAGTTGACTTCCCTCACAGGGGGAAGACTCCAAGACTGGCATAATATCAAGTGGAACCAGAACATGATATATATAGAATTTAATAAGAATCATTTCATCCACTCCTCCATTTAGTGTTATATAATAATGGCTATAATAATTCCAATGATACCTATAAATAAAATAACAATGGTGTATCATAAACTGGAAGGACCCTACATTAGTAAGAGGGTCTATTGTAATGGTGAATAGTTTTTGATAACAATGGATGGAGATCATATTAATCCTCCAAGAAATTACATTATTCTCAAAAATTAAATCTCATGAGGAACATGAATTATCCTAGTTCAATTACATTAAACTATATAATTACCATCATCCATTTAGATGAAGTTAAATCATGGGATAAATACTCAATATTTGAAATTAAAATACTGTTCTATGTCATGATCATACGACATTAAACTATATGATTGGTCCAAGAACTATGATCTAGGAATAAAAGATTATGTTATTAAATCTGTGACTTTAATAGAGGATCCCATAGTCAAAGAATCACATCATAAAACTATGTGAGAGTATTCTCAAGATTTTGTTGTGTGGTTTTTTACTGCAACCGCCCTCACTCACATTAGGACTTCTCATTCCACTGCACTATACATAACAATTTTAGATAAACACCCCCTTGGTTTGATATCTAGGACCTCAAATTGGATGCAACCGTACATTCTTGGTTGTATTTATTTAACCTAAAATGATTTACTCCCGTAGATCATGATTTTAAACTAAAACATTACCCCAAACATATTTATCATGTTAATTCCTCTACTATTATTTTTAATTGTATCAAATCGGGATGCCTAATATCTTAAATGAAAGTCAAAATTTTTTCCCACTTTATGATTTTAATATTTTTACCGACTCTATAATTGAGATTCATTATAAATAATAGATTTAATTTACCGAATAAGAAATTGTAACTCCATAAAAAATATGAATTGGATTGTCAAAAAATATCATGTCTTTCCTTAATCATGGGAGTCTTGATGATAACTATGAGATGCCTAAAATCTGACACCATAAAGGATTTCACCTAATAGAATTGCTAACAAAGAACACTGTGTTCCAAAACAACATATTTCTACATTCTTATCCATATGTATTATGTAGTGATGCCTCGAAATCTCACCTTCAATCGCAAATATAAATTTATTAACACATCATCCCCTAGCTTCATTCACGATGTATACATTAAAACATTAAAGTCTATATTGATCATCTTAAGGATTGTGTGTGGTTAATGGGCCACCATTCTTCCATTCGCATTGGGTTTTACACATAATTTCTCATAAATTAACCGTGGATAAGAAACCCCCTTATTTTTAGATACTTTTCTTTATACAATTTTCAATGGTTTTACCATTATGTCCTTAAACAATATGTGTGCCTTCATAATAAAGCATGGTGTAGAAGTGGGACTCTTATGCTCCCATTCATATTGGGTTTTTACTCTTCCACACTAAACATATCCATTTGAGGTACTCAATATGGGTCCATGCTCTAAGAACATAAACTAGGAACTCATAGTCTGAGAATTACAACCATAAAACAATAACCTTCCAATTGTTTATGTAATAATACCATAAACCATCTGTAACACCCAGTTCATCTAAACTATGTATGTATGGATACTTTACCCCCCTTAGAAACCTCATTCTTGATAATGGGTGTGATACCAACCTCCCGATACACAAGACAATCTACCATGTATGTTTTGTGCAGTGAGACCATGTGTATTGAATCACACATAGATATTTCCTCAATCAATATCCATACATAGTGTCTTTCATGGATTGGATTTCCATCATAATTCCAATATAAAATTACCCACTATTAGGGATGGTGTTTGGTGAGGGATTACCTCGCATCCTAGTCGAACTCCTTGTTGGATTTCAAGGAAAAATGAATATATGTTGATAATTTAACTAGATAAAAATTTTATCATTAATTTTCCCTCCCTATTCGTGACTACTATAGTTTGGGACTCAATGTTTCTAAAATGGTTAATGTCAACCCATACCCATTTCTTTTCTCATATCCACATATCTAAAGTCTCTATTTAGATTCATTCCAGCTCCTAATATCATGGTGGATTTTAAAGACATTTGGTGTCACCTATATTAGTATTTTTACAAATCAAGAAATCATGTTAGAATTGTTGAGGAATTATCAACCTAGTATATCCTATCCTCTACTATGATCTTATGTGTGTTTGGAATTCCACATCATCTCTCCTTTTTTCCATATCTTGCATAAATAAAATGGTCATAGTAGTCCTAGTAAGTTTTCTAATGGCATGTTCATGCTATACAAAAGAACATATGGTATGTAGTCTATAGACTTATTCCTAGAGTTTGAGTCCAAGCATCCTGAATTATACTTATATACAATTTAGCATAGGAATATATGGTACGGTGTCAGCTTCCTTGTCCCTCATTAACATCATTTTTTCAATTTTTCATTATATATATATCTGAATAAGAAGAAAACATGGTCTAAAAAAATAAATATAAATTTAGCATAGAGAAAAAGTATACTAATCATGACTATAAATTGTGTACATGTCCACCTTGGGGATGAATTTTGTGGTACATTCCCCCTTGGCTCTATATCACAATTATTTGTCACCATAAAGCTATGGATATCAATTTATGATGGAATACAACCCCCTTGTCTGAATACTATGACCACAAACTATTATCCAATTTCCATGATTCAAGACTTTAAACTATATTGGAATATTTCATAGAATTTTTCTTGTAAAAGATGGCCTCCTTATCAATCATTCACTTAATTTTTTACTCATCCATGATAAATATAACTTTTTCAGATAACCCGAAGGTCTTAATTCTAGGACCATAAAATATAAACATATCATTTAACAATCATGACATTAAACTATGTACATGTATTCTCTTGAATTTGTTGTGTGGTATTGTGCCTCCTCATCCATCATTAAAATTGACATTTTCATGACACATCTGCACACTTATATATTTGAGATTCCCACTATATGATCTATGAAATATATACATAAACTATTACCCCCCACTAGTTCAAGAATCATTTAATAAATCTATTTGTTGTTGCATATTGGTACATGTATGGTACACGGTCCACTTGGCCATCAATCACATCAGGTAATGAATATTACACACTATAGAAGTACCCTTATGATGAATAATAAAATATTGCACATATCATGACATTAGAAGAGATTTCCTTTAGTCCAAGTGACATGTCTCTGATAATTTTTCCATGGTCCAAAACAAATGACCTTACATGTTTGGAAACTGCTTTTATGATTACTTCACATGGAGTAACACCTTATTTTTTTATTAATGTCAGATATTAACTTTCCCCCCATGAACATCCCATTGAACCCCATCATTTCATGATCCAGACAACATTACCAAAAATTGTGATTCTCCTCTTATAAATACAAGTATCTTTATTCTTATCCATATTTTATATTAGATAATTATATACATTCCATCTCTGAGACCATCTATATATTCAACACAATTTCATCTGTTATCTGAATTACATTCACCTAACTTTCTCCAAGAACCTCCATCTAGGACCCTTAATCCATTATCTGGATGATATTCCATTTTAACGTAATATATGGAAGGAACATCCATATAAAATAACAATTAATTGTATCTTTACCCCATATAAATTTGAGATGCATTATGTCCTTGTATGAGAATATTTGAGACTATCATTTAAGAGGGTATCCTATTTTCCGTCATTGGTCAACTACCACACTGTGTTTCATGGTCCAATCATCATGACCATAAACAACTCACTACCATCCGTTTACATTTTTTGGCAGGTTGGGTTAATAAATATTCATGCCACACAGAAAAATATAGGTCACCCATTTTTCCTACATTTATGACCTTTATTTAGGAGTGAAGAACTAGTATAATATTCCTAACACAAATTTTTATTAGTATTTTCTTATGGATGTATTATGTTTCATACAGGTACCCCATATGACCCTCTATTAATTTCATCTAACGTTCATTCTATTTCATATGTGTTTTGTCAAGATTCCTTCCATATATTCCTTGAAAAAGTCATAATCTATTTGAAATAGGTCCTAAATCATTTACCATAAACTAATATTATTTTTGATGTACCAAAACATTACACTATTTCCATAAAGTCTAGACTCTATTACCATAATATAAAAGTATAGTTCTTATATTAAGACCATAAACTCTTTGTTCCCCAACAAAAATTCTATTTCATAGTGCATTATCTCATATCTGGTTATCATCATTTTCCATCATCCCCTACAACAGGGGCGGTGTCAATCATGTCATTTCACTACATAGTTACTTGAATTATTCAAAAATAATATTAGACTCTATGAAATTAAAAAATGATTCTCTCTTTATGAAAAATAGTATAGAAATGATGTGAAACTCATTGTATAAGCCCTATACACCCCATGTCTTGGGCACATGTGGTTAAATTGTGGGATGTGTCCTTACCTCATTATGATACACTATACAATGCCATGTCCTCACCGTATAATGCTAATATATATGTCCAATATCATTATTTCAACAAATAGCACTGCAAGTAATCTTAAGAACTCATCTGAGAGTCCCTTTTCTATGGTTCATGTCATCAATCACATGGTTCATATTTTTACCATATCTCAGCCATTGAGGTGATTCTCCCCTAGAACATAATTTTCACTTCTGATCAGACCGATCACCCATTCTGATTAAGCCTTGATCCATAGTGGTGTAATTAAATGTGTATTGGAATCCATTATAACACTTCATCACTTTATCTAGATGATTAACATTCTCCCTATTTGGACACTCGTATACATATACGTGTGAAGGTAACCCATAATTTCATAACATGTATCCAATAATTACTTAACATCCTGGGTCAATAGTGAAGAGGTCTTTATACATTCTGATTGAAGTTTTGAACATTGGTTCAACATATTTTTTTGTCTCCATTCAAGGATAACTGTATGAATACTATTTTTAGAACATGATTAGTAGTTATTAGGTGTCATCATGGCACCATCCTTTTGATCCATGGGTGGGGAATTGAGATTGACACTTCTCATTCCACTTATTTTGTGGTCAAATTCATTTCCACTAGATTTTTCCAATTCATAAATAGTTAAATTTCGAAATTCATGTCAACTGTTAAGAGGGACCCATTCTCCATTTATAGTTGCTCTCATCCCAGGCACTCTTGATTATCCATAACTAATAGAAGATCATAAAGTTATACATGATTTTTCAATAATTTTATATGAATATTTAACCACATATTTTTCCTCATTTCTCATACCAAGCACAACTCATATTATCTTAGGGTATGTTTTTTGATTTTCTCTGAAATATAATCGAGGATTAATAAAAAATCAAAATAAAAGTTTCAATGAATGGGGAAGGTTAAAAAATAATTTTATTTTTGAATTTGTTTGAGGTTCATCCACATATTGGATCATCTCTCATTTTCTTGAAAAAATATGAACCTATATGTCTGCTTTATCAATTAAGCGTCTCAGCCCCACCAATATTGGGAATGTGTCCTCCAAGGTATAATGTTGTCTCACAATGGTGGATTCATATTCATTAGTAATAGGATTCGGTTCAGAATTTATCATACATTATAACTCCTACTAATCATGGAGAATGGATATATGAGATATTTCCACCATCATTTGAATCACTGTATCCTCTAGATTAACACTTGGTTGAATGAAGACTTCAGATTGAGCATTCAGGAAGGTATAACACAGGTATGTATGTTCCTATGGAAGAAGGATTTCCCTATCCACCTTAGAGAGCTTATTTGTGGTATTATACATCCTCTATTGTTAATAAATTCATATTTGTGAGAGTTTCTAATAAACCAACATGATAAGGATGTTTTGGACCAGTGCATGAAGACCATAAAAATTAACCCCAAAAGTGCCTAGATTTTCTGGGAAGTGGCGGAGGGATCCCATCTGGCTCACTAGGTACTGTTCTGGAGTCTGGGTGATCAAATACTATATGTTTTACTATTCCCTTCACCATACTATTATATTCTTTTTAGAGGACTTGTATTCATTGTATTAATTATCTTCCGTTGGTGTCTATTCAAATTCATGAAAATTCATAAGTGATTCATCATCTGGTCCCACATTAGGGATTATTCAGGCCTAGTCATGCTCTAGATCAAGAATTATTTCATAAACACCTGACCCATTCATCATGGAACTATCTCTTCAATCCCCATATTCCTTTACACCATTGTGAATCACCCATGACTGTAATTTATTATTTTCCTAAGGCTAATAAAAAATCATCTTAGCCATTCGATTCCTCTAGATTTGGAACAACCATCATCCAAGGACCACTGGATTCCCCATCCTCATCCACCTTATGAGTGAAAAACCATTCATGAGTTACTAGGTATACTACAATTTCATCAAATATTACCATATAATCAATATATGAACATGCATCGGAGACAAAACATATACAGGTAGAGCATCATAGGATTACATCATTGAAAATCAGCCTAGAGTTCCATTATAGGTGACCCCTCAATTCCATTTAGTGACATGACTGCTAATAATTATCCACCCAATGGTGGAAGAGATAGAGCTTCATGTGGACCTATATGAGGAAAAATCCACATTGATTATAATATCCTAGGAAATTTTATATTGGAATTACTAACTGATATTCTCTATTACCTTTGGGAAGAGGTATTTTGATGGTGAAATTCCATGGGTGTGTCTTGTCCTCAGAAATGGGTGATGATATTGGGGATAAAAGGTGTAGACCCCATAATTTTCATGGAGGACCAGAGGATTCGATTTTACCACCATAACATCCTCAACTATCCCAGCAGATACTTCGACCGTAAGAACAAACCATCGAGTGTGATCATTATCACCCAGTGGTCTAACTTCTCCTGCTCTAGTAGGGTTCCCTTTACCAATTTCATGATTCTCTTATACAAGAAAAACATCAGTTAGAGTTTCTATATAATAAAGGCGATTTGTATAAGGAGGTAGTTAGGTTTTTGATTACATCTATAAGGATAACCAAGTCATCCTTGGAGGGTAAAAGTTGTCCATTATCTTAGGACTCTCCTAATCAGATGAGCCCCATGAATCTCCCTCATGCGATATATACACATCCTCATATGCTCATTCCTCCTTAGATAAGCCATTGAAATATTTTGTCTCATCCCACCGTGGATCACCAAAAAACATCATCTTAACATGGGTGTAATGAGGATGGTATTCCCCTGGTTAGAAAGAAAATTATTCCATGGTTATATGATGCATGTATGTTTTATGGAAGGTTATATTGGTATTGATTTGGGAATGACACAATACTTTCTTCTCAACTCCCTCAAGTATTAGATTTCACTGCATGTACTATATATATGTCAACATTCATAGCATCAACCATTCAATATAGAGATATGGGAATATGGAATCACTGGATTTTTGCAGCGAGTATGTCAGATTATTCACATGAGACTACGCAGATCTGATTTTCTTGATCATGGATCCACCTTCATTAACTCTTGATCTCTTTCTCATATCTTATCTTCTTAGTGGTGGGGGTGAAACAAAACCCTCTACACTACCACCCATATTCTAGAAAATATTTCTAATTACTTGAATCGACATTGGTCAATGACAACACAATAAAATCCCATGATACTCCATGCATCGGAATCCACCAGAGCTGCATAAGAATATGTGGATTCTAATAATTAAGGAACCATATATAGAATCTAATAATCACCCTCTAGGGGAACCCAAACATTATTTAATATAGGGATGGTGTGTATAGTTCTTTATACACATGGCCATTGATATTGGTCACTAGCACTACACCCCAGAATCACTGCAGGTACTCATTCTGTTTGCATTTTACCTTATGATTATCCACAATAAGTTCATATACGGATTATAATGGAGGGATGAAGATGTTCTCATGGTTTCTAATTCTGATCATGAACCCAATCTCACAAAATACTAGAGCACTAATACATTTGTTGTTATGTATAAATAACTGCAAGTCAATTTGGGGGGGGGGGGCTAATGGAGTTCACGAACTCATAACTCTAAATGTATGGAACAATCTGAAAATTAAATAATAACAATATTCCACATATTCTCTTTGTCTTGAATTCCCATACCAAATGTCCCAACATTCTACAGATCCAATCTAACATGAGTATCCATTGGTTGATAGTGTTTCTTTTTTCCAGCCTTTTTTCCATCACTGTTATCCCCAGGTGGGGGGCCACTTGCCTATATGTGATCAGAAGAATCCATCCATTCTAGAATGTGGTTAGAAAGGAAGTGTATCTGACCATTATACCATAGCCTTCCCCCATATTATATATCCACAAATAATAATGAACCTCCTCTAGGATCAAAAAGTATGATCCTAGACTCCTCTTCATTTATTTTAGGAACTACGTTCCATATCCTCACATACTCGTTAGCAAATTATTCTAAAAATCATGACACATTATAGAATGAAAGGTATATCCTTGTGAAACACTGGGGATTGACCAATATTTTTCTCCAACACCTCCATATTTTTTATGCAGGAGGAGTCTAGTTTCTATCATCCATGTTGTTCAGTGAATATTGGAAATCATCATACTAGAACCCTTCCTAAGGGATTCCTCTAATAAATTGAGAATCCAAAAATAGAAAATAGATTTTAAACCTCCATTTTATGTACCTATAGGATCTTTCTCGAGGGATTTTATGATTCATCCATCAGATGTTGGCCTCAATGGGTTTACTCATCCATCCATCCAACTGTGACATATTCACACATTGGGACACAACACCTTGATCCATTTCAATGGGAGTTCTGATCAACCACACAGATCCACCAAATTATGTGTCATGATCCATCCATCGATGAATATACAGAAGGGGTGTTCTCACACAACCTACTTGGTGTCACATATTCTCTACTTTGGGTACACCTCCTAGAACTGTATGAATGGGTGTTTTGAATCATCCATCCCAGATATTTCTCATGGGATATTCGGGTTCATTGATCCAACGTGTGACATATTCCCTCTTAGGGACCCACCACTCGGATCTGTCTAATGGGGTGTTTAAATCAACTCCCTTAATCCAAATCAATGGGAGTTATAATCAATCCATCTAGTGTTCTACCGAAGGGTTGATCCCTTACAACCATCCATGAGTGACAACTTCTCTAATATTGAAAAATTGCCCAGATACATCTTAATGGGTATTGTGATTCTTCCATTCCATATAATCCTCAAGGGATGTTCTATTTAATTTTTACTAGTTGGTCCCTACTCGAGAAGATCCTCCATGATTTGTATCAATAGGAATTCCAATCCATCCATCATATATTTGTCTGAGCATTTGTTGTAGTTTACCATTCATGTGTGACATATTTCTTTTAATAGAAAAACCATTTGGATTCAACTCAATAGGGAACACTATTTCATCCATTTTCCCCAGAATACATTAATCATGTTCATGTCTCCATAAAATGGCAATGTATTTATGTATCATAATGTCGCACTGAGAGGGGGGGGGGGGCAGTGAAACATCTGTGACCTAATTGTTACCAAATTCATTTTCACATATTAATTAATACCTTGGTCACCTATTAAGATGATTGGATCACGCATGCAATGAAGGTAGAAAATGAAAATAACCATATAATATTTTTACATGGATCAGTATTATGAACTACATTCTTTCCATGTTGATTAGATCCATAACATGAATTATTCAATAAACTATTATAATAAATTAAATTGTTTATGGAATAAAATTTTTATAAAACCAATCATTTTACCCAAAAAAATGATTCTTATTATAAACCCACAATCCAACTCATATACCCTAGTTTCTTGGGCACCACATCCATTAAACCGGTTAGAACCTCGAATCTCTAGAGCCTCATCATCAACTAGTTAGTCCCCCCCCCACGCCCAACCATTCACATGGTCCTTCATTATGTAATGATTTTTTTATCCACTTATTTGATGATCACTTGATCTTCATCCATGATCATTCCATATCACACCATCTCAGGTTCAATTCCAGAACCTATTCAATGATGTCAGTCGTGGTCAAATAATTATAACAATGAATATAATTAGTTGCATCTTTATAACACTTATTAGGAAAGAATTCTTTCATTTAGTGAAGACCTAGCCTCACTAAACACTTAAAAATATATACACAAATTTAATATCAATCAATAATAGTAATTATATCCCAACATTAGTGTCAAATAACTACATACTAATTTTGGAATATAATTTCCATATGAATTTATTCAAACATTATGCATGTATTGAAATCATTTAATAGTATTCTCATTTTATGAAATCATTATTTCATGTTCAAAAAAATTAATCAACTAATTATTTAATGGAGAATTTGTTTCACACTACATTTCAATCCAACTAACACAAATACAAAAGTTCATCCATAGTTATGAATTAATTAAATTTATGTTCTCACATACTACCAAATGTTTTCTCATCATGTGGTGGTGGAATCTAGTCTAGTTTACAGTAGAATTTAATCCTCTTTGATGAATTAATCATCCAAAAAATGATCTTTCAACACACATGTTACACCATAAGACCCCATATAGAACCATATTTCTAGTCCAAATAGTCAATTTTTTGTGGTTGTAACATTTGAAATATGAACCCAACATCTATGATAAAATATTAAACCTCTAGTAAATATAAAATAAATCATTCATAAGAAACCAAGAACACATACATACATTTTATATTTATATTAAATTCATAACATCGTGGTTGGAATTTTCACAAAATAAATCTAACATATTAATGTATAATCAAACATATTTATTTAACATCTAACCATGGTGTTGATGTGAACAAAATCAAGACTAATATATTTATATTGAATTTATATCAAAAATTATATATAATGGAACAATTAATGTAAATAATATTCCATTGATGGTTCAGAAAAATGGATTGTGTTAGGTATATAAGGTTTTTATTAGATAGTCAATGGTCTGCATTTGGTGTATTATTTTGGAATAACATACCTATGGGTCATAAAAGAGGATTATTAATGTTTTTATAAGATTTTTTTTCATGTAAAGAATACTGTATCAGCTGGTGGGATAATATATAAGTATATATATATCTTATATTACATCTCAGCCTATATCAAATGTTCTACAGAGGTATCAATACAAATGGTTAATTGTTTCTATAAAATTATTTCTTAAAAATAGATAATATTTAGTGCACTCAATCACCCCTAAAATCGATTTCTATGGGAAATAAAATAGTATTATATATAGTTAATCAATTTAATACTTTAAAAGTATATAATATATCTTTGTTAATGAAAATTATTAGGTATAATTTAGTTTTTAAAATATTTTAAATAAATAGTATAATATATTGTCGTGTAAAAATTGTCACATAATTGATGTTTTAATATATAATTAACTTTTAATCATAGTTATTAAATAAAATAATTCAAAAACCACATGTTTCAGATATTATTCATTCATGTGTCTTAGATTATGTTGTTAACGGAATCAATGATTCCAAATATGGAATACTCTACACAAAAATATATAAAAAACTAAAATTGATAATATTATTTTGGTTAATTGTTGTTCATGGAAATCATTGGATGTTATAAAATAATTTTTCTTGTATAAAAATAGTCATTAGGTTATGGTCCCAAATAGGTAGTGATTTGATAGTATCATATATAAATAATTACTCCTTTAATGCATTAATACTTAACAACCACTGGCATTGATTTAGGTCTTCATTTTGTAGGTCGAGTATAGGATCACACTCATTGATGATGAAAATGGAACTATTATATGGTGTCAACATATGACATAGGATATATATTTCTATATGTTGTAATGAAGTATATTCTATGAGCATTTATATTTTTATAAAGAACATGATGTATTCCAACATGTTACTCATTTACATTGTTTTGTTTTCATACCTGATGGTGGATGATGGAGATACTATATGCCTTACTTGGATAGAAGGATATATGTTACTATATTATATTGTGGTACATGTGACTGTGGCAATAGATGTAAATTTAATTTTCACTTCTGGGGTAAACTCTTTATAATAAATATGGTTAGTATATATCAATGCAGTGGGTCATCATTTTTTTCCACTACAATAAGGGTTTTCCATTTCTTTTCTAATTATATTATATGGTTCCCCTCATTTTTATTGAATTAAATAAATAGATTTAAAAAAAATAAAAAAAATTATGTTTTCAAATATGGATAATAGATCCTACAATCAAAGTTGTAATATTAATATCAACAATATACCATTAAAATCCCTAATCCTCGTGATATAATTCAGAATTAAGTGTAACTAGTATTAATAATCACCAAAACTCATCCACTATCCTAAAATGTATACACTCTTCACAGAGAACAATATGTTATTACACTGAAATAATGAAAATATTTATCCAAAACTAAAATTTTATTTTATTTTTATCAAAAAAAATATATTACGATGCTTATCATATTCAACGTGTACTACAGAGTGTTTTGTAATCCAAAATGTGAATTTACAGACTTGATAATGAGGGTAAATTTACAATCTCACATATGAGATCTTTGGTTGGGTTTATATATTCCCTACATAGATAATAAAGGTAGTATTTTTTTAATATATAATATATTAAATTTAATTATATCTATTATCTTCGATATTAAATTGAAAATCATTAAATTGATTATTTTTATTAATTTTATCCATATTTAAGAGTAAAAAACAATATAAATGAGTTAAAAGTGATAACATGGTTTATAAAACCTCAATACAATTTTCATTGATCATAAATTGTCATGGATAAATATATATATTACATGATGGTTGTTATTAATAGTGTAAATACATCGATGTGTAATTATAATATAAATCTACCATCAGTAGTTTGATTTAAATAAAAATATGATTTTTGGGGAGTTATGTGATATCTAATGACTCTTATATTTATAATGGGATTAAAATTTCAGATGGCCAAGATTTGTTTAAAAAATATTATGTTTTTAATAATATATTTAATTCATGATTCATTATGTGATTCCTTCGTACATGATATCTGTTAATCGTGAAAACTAGGTATTTCTCATAAATTTTCATAATATGTCCCAGTTATAATTCAAAATCATGCGAATAACATATTTGAATGATATTATATGAGTACATTAAAACAATTTATACAATTTAATGCTAATGTTCAATTCTTGAGTGCATATATATGATGAAAATCCCATACATAATTGGTTGGTACTATTACACAAAATAATTTATTTAATATCATCATGTTATTACTTTCCAAATATGAAATTTCTCAATTAACATTGTAAATTATGATTCATTTTATTTTAGACCATATAACCCCGGTAAAATGATCTTGGATATAAAATAATTTGATTGTGTTTATAAATTAGTACAATTTTGTAAGATTATAGTGTTTTAAAATGGCTAATGAGAAAATGGTTAAAGTAAATAAATCAATCCAATATGGATATGAATTTCAACGAATCATACAACACCCTAAGTTATACATATTAAAAAATAACATAATATTATTTTTTTCATTATACAACGATTTATATTGTGTCCTTATGTTTTATATCCCTTGATATAATCATATAGAATATTTATTTTGAATTAAAATAATATTCCCATTATATGAAAAAACGCTACCCCCATTGAGTTATTGGTATGGCTAGCAGTGTCCCTATAAACCATCCTATAAAAATTTAGTTGGAAGTCAGTGGCATATAGGGATAATAGACTCAAATGATCAAGGTGTTTTCCCTATATAAAAAATTATTATTACATGTTGATCAGACAATTAGAATAAAATTTAATGAGGAATATTAAATTATGATTTATTTAAATGTATAATATTAGTATATAGTAAATCTTATAAAATATAATGATACCAATATATAAATGGAAATATTAGAAGAATTGAAATGTAAAAAATAATAAAAATTAGAAACCCAATGTAATTTTTCACAATTATAAGTCAATGAATAAAAAATCTTTTGAACAACTACAAATGAGGAATAGTGACTCTACGATAATTAGGTTCACCTCAAATGTTAATATACATGACCAAATGAAGATTCACAACTAAAAAATCAACAATAAAATAGTGATAAGAAAAAATATATATTATATTCTATAACAGCATTTATGTTCATAAACATTTATAAATAATAATGTATTCACACATTGAAGAAAATAATGTATCTTCACATTCTCAAAATACCACCCATGTATATCTCAATATCATATAGTAGTTAGTAATATAAGTTTCATCCACATGTCTATACACATTAATAAATATGATTTACTCTCTCTAAATTATAATCTCATAGAATTTAGAATCACAATATATAATGCACTAATATTACATAACTCCCACAAACAGCATAAAAACTAACTCTTAAAAGGTATTAAGATCATTCCTTAGTCTATGGGGTATAAAAAAATTCAAATTTTTATGCCATTGAAATAGATTTTCACAATGATTCATTTTATATTTTTTTTATTTTCCACTACTATTGATTTTTTTCTGAAAGTATCCTTATTAAATCATTAATCTATTTTATCTCATAAGAAGCATGTCCACTTCGTGATATGTAATATTCATAATGATAATGAAATTAATTTGGTAGTGGTATATATCACTCTCACTAAAATAAAAAATAATCATTTGGAATAATGTTCCAAATCATAATTTTTATTATTATCTAACGATTCATAAATTTTCTTAAAGAAAATAAATCAATAGCTGAAAAATATAAATTATTTTTGAATATAATCAATGTTATGAATGTTCTCTATAGATAAAACCTAAAATAAATAGTCCCTACATAAATATTTCCATCCTAAAAATAATATAACATGGATAAAAGTTTTTTAGTAAAATCATCAAGACTCATTAAGAATAAAATAATTTTATAAATATTTCACATTTTCTAGATCCTTATAGTAGCTCGTGATAATATTTTATTAATCACATAAATATTAAAATGGGTTTAGTATCCAATGCCATGATCAAAGTAATATTACTTATCATTTTAAAACATAATAAATATATTTTTATAATTTAAGGTTTTTAAGTTGTCTGCATATATAAATTAAAAAAATATAATTTTGGGTGTCCAATAGTTCATTCATAGACATAAAATTGTATAAAGGATATCCCATGTAATAATATATTCTTATAAATGTTAGGTAACTTCATGTTGATATCATTCCACTATATTAATATCCTCAAAAACTAAAATAAGTTGCTTCATACATCATTTCTCTCATTTTCTATAACTTAGAATAAATATTATATGAAAATGTTTCTCACCCAAAATGTAACATTTTGTTGTTCTTATGAATGGATTGTGATAAGATACCATACAAATCCCCATGAATGGTATATTGGGACCATAACATATTAACATACACAATACGCTATACCATTCATCTGTGGTTATTAGAAGTCATTTAAACCAGTTAATCATAAGGATATGTATATAATTGTTATCGACCGTTAATAAATGTCACCAATATTTTCATAATCAAAACATTAATCTAATAAGTGTCTTAATGATACATTTGTGATATTTATACATAATACATGAGGAATTATGATTAAATTTCATTAGTCTAAAAGATATCAAATCTATATATTTATAATTTATTTTTTTAGGGAAGGGATCTAAAATTTGTTGGGCACAACTAATGATAAATTTAAAGTTCCACTAAAACAATCCTTGGTTTATGATCAAACAGTTGAGGCCACCTATTATTCATCGAATCAAATACCATTTCACAATAGATGCATTATTACCAAATAATATCTCTTCACATGATATCAAATTAATTTCTACAATAACCATTTTTAAATAAATATGAAGTACGAAATTCCATGTATTGTTTTGGTGCCAATATTTTAGTAGATAAACTAATCTTTGATTCCATCATTAGTGTTTTTGTATCATCTAAATCAATGTTCCAATACATGGTTAGAGGTGTTTTGGGGCCCAATATAAAACTCCTTTATATAATTTAATTTATAAAAAATGATGTTTTGAAATTTATGTAAATATATATAATAAAGAAATGATTTTAAAATTTAATTTAAAATTCAAATATATGATGTAATTATAACATATGAGGTTTAGGAATCCTGCCTCTAGGTTATATACTTTTCACAATATAATTTATTTTGAGATATCATATACCCTTAATGAATAAAAATTAGAACAGTTATATTTATAATATCATATTATTAAAAATTATATTTTTTTGGAAGTTGAAGATGAAAAAATAATTAAATTCACAAAATATAAAAAATAATTTCCATGACGGATACTTAATTGAATATATTCAATTCTTTGTTTTATTATGAGATATTTTCGTTTTATATGATGGTAAAAGTTTCATAAAAAAATTATTTTCATTGAAATTGACTAATTTTTCACACTCGATTTTACGGAAATTTATAAAAAATCAATACAACACCACTAAAAATATGTAAAATAAATGAAATTTGTATTTACAAAATATATATGAAAATAAATAAATTAATATTCTCAAAATCATGGTAAATATAAATTTTTTTACCATTGTGTATTTTCCTAATAAAAACCATTAACTCTAAACGATTAGTATTGATGTTTTTTTTCCAAAAGTGGTAATTTTGATAATCAATACCTCTAAAAGAACCTTGGGATATAAATAATAATCTAATGAATGGTATCCTACCATAGGTTTTTAATTTCATATAGATCATTAAAATGAAATCCCAATAAATGTCATTTAAATTTCTTTGTCCATAAATTATTAATTACAAAAAAGTTTTTAATATGTAAATTTACTGTTAAATTAATTTATAATGGAAATTTCATGAATCCGATCTATTTATGGTGACAATTCCTTATAATATGATCCCTCATAATAATAACATCAAATTTCAAAGTAGTCAGTGGCATATTGGGATGATTTATTTCCTGACCAAACTAATTTTGTTCAGGATATGGGAATTCATTCAAGAATACATTTTCACCAATATTAAAACTAATATAAAAACATTCCTTAGTATAAAAGGGGGTTTCAATATTTACTTGATATTTTTATTTAATCTTCGATCACTCTTCCCCTTCCTCGAAAAAGTTTCTACTATATTAACTTTAGGGTAAAGTTTATTCTTAACATGTATTGATAATTTATAATGAGAATAAATTATGGATGTTCTATTTTGTGATTTGTTTTAATATATATATTTATTAAATAAATATCCATATCATATTGCAGGACTATTACAGTCACTTGTTTCATTCATTGTTAAGCCAAGTCACTAGTTTTTTATCAATAACATTCACATCACTATAGACAACACCACCATTTCATAAGTTTCAAAAAATAATATAAATTATAATTTCATTAAAATTATTCTCACAAAACATAAATGAATATTTTTAAATAATTTTTACTTATTATGTAGGATCTCTGGATCATATGAGAAAAGTGGAAAAGTGTATCCATCAATCTAATGTATAATAAAACTATATGTTTGTAAACTCAAAAATCGTCCAGTGTTACCTTAGTAGATTTTTAATTATTTTATCATACTAAATATGTTGTATAAAAATATTGATTGTGCTTATATCTTCTTTATTTAATTTTTTCCTATGATAGTAGTGAAACATTTTCCTATTTCACACTATCTATACCTTGAATCTAGTAACAAAATAGTTATCATTTGAACTCTACTATTTAAATGATAATAATTCATTGAATGAAATATCATGGTATAAAATGATAATCACAATAATAATATATCATCTAAATATATTTATGTGAAATTCATTTTGATAATTTAATGTTCTCGTTGTTGAAGTGAGGATGTTAAGTTAACAATTAAATTAAAATTGATTATCTCTAATTGAAATTTATTGTATAGGTTCTTAAATTTTTTTATCTATAATCTAGGAGTATTACTTATAATCTATTTATAGACAATAATAATAACTAATTTCATTATAATAAAAAAATTATGTTTGTCATAGCATTTTTGTTTCGCATTTTGAAATTTGATTTTAGGCAGGCTTATAAATTGGAATAAGAAACCATTTATCACCCCCCAATAATAATTCCTTGTATGAGTAGAATAATAATATTCTCATATGTCCCTATAATCACACATATCACCATATAATTCACCTATAATTCTAAGTATCGAAAATAAAAAAATTAATTATTATCATGGGATTATTCAGATAATATTATAAATTTATCTAAATACAAAAAACTATACATCATAAGTTTCTCCCACCACTTACATATAATTGTAAATCATAACTGAATATATCATCAAAAAAGATCGTTTTTAGGGGAAAAGAAACTATCATTTTCCTAATAATATGAATAAAAATATCCTCTATCATTTTTCATTGATCTTGGGGTCATGGACTAATGAAATATAATGATTATTTTTCAATGAATGATTTAGATTATACTATATACCCAAAAAATGTCAAATGTATATGTCACATTTATACTAGAATTTCTATTATATGAATCTCATTTTTGGATTTATTTTTTCGACATAGGTATGTGAATTCCTATCGAACACTTACTAAATAAACCGTTTGTGATAAAAAATTTACCTAAATTGTGACCGCTTGTCATTATAGGTTAATAATTAACACAATGGTTTTTTGACTCCATAAATTGGATTATATTTATAGTTAAACTAAAAACTAAATACCCAATATTATTATAAAAAAATGAAATATCAAAATTCAAATAATATAATTTAAAAAATACTGAAATAAAACAACAATGGTAAAATAACCATGAAATAAAATACCCATAATGTAATCAGATTTCATAAATAAAAAATCAAAATTTAAAAGCCCAGTGGATTAAGTAAATATGTTATAAATAAATACATATCCATCAAAACAAAAAAAATTACTATGACAAAAAGGAAACTATCTACATGTTAGTAACACAAGTCAAAAAAATCTATATTAATATATCTCATGGTCTACCAATAATCTTATTAAAATTACACATACATTATTTAAAATTTATTATATAAAAAAATCAATTTGGTATTCAATAATGGTGTGAATATAAATCATATTGGGATACTACTATCGGGACCATACCATTTACTATAAATATTAATGATAGTAGAATTTGAGTGTTCATTAGAAAAATTAAAATTATGTATAGTTTAATCAAATATATTTAATGTAGATATTAGGAGCATACCAAAATATTCAATATCCTAAATAAATTTTCTTCAATAGTTTTCAGTTTATTTTGAAGATTATAAGGTTATAAAAATATATCTCATAAATTATTCTGGAGTCCCAATGAAACATAATCATTCAATGGAATAATAAAACAAATACATCACATAGTATAATAACAATGTTAGTCAAATTATATAAACATATCATAGGACCAAGTAGTAAATAAATTTAATAAAAAGTCTTGGAATTACACATACCAATTTATATATAGAAATACTATTATGGTATATATATGTAACATTTGTGTGTAAATATTTATATGTGAATATACAATAAATATTTAAATATCTAACTTAAAACCCCAATTATCCCTTTTAACAGACACATTGCAACCCTTGTCACTATGAAGACAAACAAAACATGCACTGATCATAACTAGATTTTTTACTACTCATCATTCCCACTAATCGTATATTAATACACATATGGTCTAAACAAAACATCTTCCTTGTATTGTTGAGGTAAAACTAGATAATAAATTCATCCTAAAAACATCATTTTATGTTACCTATATTATCTCATAATATTTGGTAAAATGAAAACTTTTAATATATATTGATCTATATTTCATATTCACAATACCATTCACGGTTTCCCACATAAATTAATCCAATTAAAAAAAATAAAATGTTCTCTTATTAACAAAAAAAATAATTATACTTAAGATAAATTCTCTATTATATCATATATTGTCTCTATAAATCAGTTCTATAAAATTTTGATTGTTTGTGTTCCTTATTTTTTCATGATACATTATTTTACCCAAAATTCAAAAAATTATATCAAATTAGAAACATTTTTAACTAGATAATATACTAATAATATCTTATTTTGTAATATTACATCTCCCACCAAGAATAATTAAATCCTTATTTGATAAAAAATTATATATTCTTCCAAATGTATTAATAGTGGTAAAAATATGGCCTTAATGTCTTTATTTAACAAAAATAGATATAAATAATTATTTTATTTTAGTATAGTGTTAATTATATTAGGAGATGGATGATTACATAAAAATATTTGAGATTTATTTATTTAAATGATGTAATAAAAAATATGAAGAATATAATGGGAGTAAAAATAATGGAATATGACACATCATGGAAGGATTAATAATAACGGTAAAATAACTATCTTTTAATTTATGTTCTAAAAAATATAATGTTTGAAATTTATTATTGAATATCCAAGGGAACCACAATGTTGTCCACATATTACACCATAGTAACTACCTACTCAATATTCATGGAAGTAATTCATACCACCAACAATGAAACATATTTGGTATTAGGATATTGTTAGATATAGAATCCTAAAAAATGGAATCACCTTACAAATAGTAAAATTTGATAAAATTTTATAAAACCCTCATTATTTTAATGATATTTTATGATAATGTAATTGTAGTGTAGAAGAATGTTTATCCTAGTAGTGCCCCAAAAAGTCACATAATGATAATATGTTAATAATTTCAATGATTGAAGAGAAATCATAATAAAAATACAATGAATTTCACGGTTCATACATAGTCAAACTCAATGGGATGAACATTTTATGTGATTTTAATTAAAAATAAATATTGAGTTACAAGATTCCAAAATACTATAACACTAATTATTTAGGTAATTAATATTTAAAATTTTGTTGTCCACCAATAATCGATCAGGGTATATTTGTTTATATAATATCATTAGAGATATATTTTAGTAAAATTTGTTCTACTTCTATGTGACAATCTCTCATATCCCACAATGAATCAAAGACACCTCTATTTTCAATTAGTTTTTACTGCCTCGATTATTAATGTTTAGTGAACAATATTATATTTAAATTTCATCATATCACATGCCCAAAACTCTAGTTTATGATATCAACAATTATATGTTGTTATAATATTATCATGTTTCTCTATATTTAATTTTTAGTTTAATTCTATTACCTCTATCTAGTTCTGAGTTTACCTTATAGATGATGAAACATTAAAATTAATCATTATATTGGTGCAAGATATTATTTTTATATACATAATTCCATCAATATCTCACATAATATATAGTTTTTATGATTTAAAAATGAATCTAAAAACATTTAAATATCATTATTTCTTTAACATAACATTAAAAATATCAACATCGTTATCCATCGTGTTTTGGATCAATTAAGTCACATTGAGGTGTAAAAATACATAGGAATATTCCCAAAACAAGAAATATATCAACATGTCCACCATATTATTTGATCTTAAAACCTTTTGTAGCTGATGAAATATATCATCCAAAAAAATTCAGATGATGTGATAAATTATCTTGATATTTATTTTGTTAAAAGAAAAAATTTTATAATATAAAAGATAGATCAAATTCCATGAATTATAATTTAATTTTTCAATATCCTACATTCTTCCATGAACCTTCATTAACCCCTTCAAAAAAAATTAACTCCTTAAATTGTTCTTCTAATGCATAATTATATGCATATAACACACTTGTGTTATTATTTTTTAATTATTTAAGAATTATTTTTTTGCTAAATGGTTCTTCTATGTTTCTATTTCTTTTAAAATATTATTTTTAAATTTTTAATATTTATAAATGTTACATGATTCGCTCAAATTCAATAATATCCAAAAAAATAGTGTTACAAAACATGATAGCATGCATTTGTTTTAGTTAGTAAATGTCTCATTAAACTACATGTGGTTTCTAAATAAATTATTTTAATTTTTTATATTATGGGGTTCCCTATAGTCTTACCACAGGGTTATGGAAAATAACCTTCCCCAAAACAAGTATGGTGTTTTATTCTATGTATTGGTTTTCATATCGTTTGTCAATTATTCTTTAAAAATGTGTCCAAACCATATTCTCTTACCAGAATAAAAAAATTATTTTCCCAAAAAATACCATTTTATTTTGATCATTTTTTCATATTACCAATCTTATAAAGATACAATATTCTAGGACCCACACTTCCATATCATATGATGAAATCATTGATATTGAATTTTTATAATTGATACCAATGATGGTGACTAAGTTTTCACCATCTAGAACAGAAAACATCAGAAGGAATAGTTGGAGCACATACATATAGAACAAAAATGTATGTACACTATTTTAGATAATTGAGGAAAACTGTTAACAATATGTTTTTACAATCAACAATCTTATGAAGATAAACATCATCTCTCAAAATAAAAATATTTTTAAATTACTCATTAGGTCATCATCATCCACATGAAATCATTCGTAAAATTATTCATTCAAAATCGTTCTTGATAACTTGTGAAAAAAAGAATCATTATAAGGGTGAGTATAGATTCTTGGTAAGGGTAATTATAATCATTAATAAATGAATTTCATCAATGATCATAAAATAGAAATAAGGGTATTCCTTTATAATAAGAGTGGTTTAGTTAATCAAAAAAAAACTCATTCCAATTAGAAACTGAACCATTCATCAAGAGTCAAGTAATAATTTTTTTTCACCCTCACACAATGATATCTTTAGGCATAAATTGTATACAAATGTATTATAAAATTAAATCAATTATATAGGGATGTAATGTTGGTGTAAAAAAACATAATCAATCATTATTATTTTTATAGATTGATTAACCCAAGTAAAACAAATGGGTCTCGTGTTACTCTCTTCAAAACATGATTAACCTTCTGAATTGAAATGTTTTCCAAAACAATATTATTCAAAAATGAATTTGAAATCGAACAAAACTGGTTCCATTAAAATATATTTGAAATGTGATTATCCAATTAAAAATAAATGGGTTCTATAAAAACATCTTTGAAACATTATTAACTAAAGTAAAATATATAGGTTCCGTAACAATCTATTTGAAACATTATTTTCCCATGGAAAGGAAGTGGGTTCTATAAAAATATCCTTGAACCCGTATTAAAATTGATAAAATAATTAGGTTACATGAAAGTATCATTGAAACATGATTAACCTATAGAATAGAAATGGTTTTCATCGATTCTCATTCAGGACTGATTTACCATTTGAAATGAAATGGGTTGCACCAAAATCTATTTCAATCATTCATAACACATCCATATAAATAATGAGGATAATGTCATTAAAAATGTCCCCATTAGAGTGTAATATAAAAATTTTTGGTTGGAATTAATGAAATCAATAACATTAAATTATCATTAACATTTTTTTAGTAAAATAATTGATTAATATTGAAAAAAAAATATCTCTACAAAAATTTTAAAATATATATATACTATTCATTTAAATATAATCAATAGTGGGAAAATATAAATTAATAATTAAATATCATTCAAAACATTTCTTGAAATGAATATCAATTCTATATGTAAAATACACTTTTTATGAAATAAACAATTCTAGAAGTACTTTTATTTGAAAAAAAAAGGAAAAAATACAAGTTAAGATTCAATATAAACCTTGACCATGATGGAATGAACTTTTGTTCATGAATCTCATGTTAAATCAATAATTACATTGACATATTTAGTAAAATAAAAACAAAATTTTTTGGAAAATAAAATGAATATTCATTTAAAAAAATCTTTTAAATATTAATATTTTAGACAAAATCCTTTATTTAATAATTCATTAATTTATAAGAACATTTTCATGTTCATTTTGATATAATATGGTTTTGAAGAAAATGTGTCTTTACTAAAGAGAGAAAAATGATGATTTTTTCATAAAAATTTGTTTGGAAAAAATTATTACATATGTATAGGATATAATGGTAAAACATGTACACTCACAGAATAAACAAATAAAAAATAAATTATTGCGTTTTTTGTGCGATATATCATTATATTTAATCATTGGATGCATAAACATAAATACTCCTAATGAATGAGGATATTGTATGATTTAACCATTACCTCTCATGTGACTATTTTACCATAAATTCCATATTATATTGATCATACAATGGGTATAAAATTCTAATAAATTGCATTTGAGGATTCAATAAATAATTTCATGGGATGTAGATATCCCATATAAAAGAAACATTTCGTTAATATAGCACATGTCTCAAAAAAATATAAATGTGAGATGGAAATCCATTAACTCAAGCCTAGACATTCCATAAATGTACTTAATCTCTAATATAATAAAGTTTTGACAATTATTTGATTTTTAATAATATATTCCATGTTTAATAATTTATATATAAATCATTTGTATCTTTTATTTTTAAGTAAATATTCAAATACTCAATTATTTACTCCACGTGAGGTTTTTTAGGATATTTTTGTTTTTTTCATTCAAAATTAATTTGTTGTATTGACCATGGAAAATAAGAAAATTATTAAGACATATACATAATTGAATTAAATTCATTATAATAATTTTTATTCATCATTTCTAATTTTATTTGTAATCCTCAAAAATTGTTATAAAAAATTATATACATTATTATCAAGAAGATAGTAGGTCATATGTGCACATTGGTAACATTTTTTTTAAAAGGTTGTCACCAAAGCCTTATTTATTATTAAAGAAAATAAAATAACTCTTTTAAATGGGTAGAGGGAGACCCATTACATAGCCAAAAGACACAGTGGGCATTTAACCCATTACATGGCCCATAGGCTCAAATATTTAGCCCAAAGCCCATTCTGTGAATAGTACTACTACAATACCTTCCGGCTACAGCACCACACAGTACCCACCGCTGATACAGTTCTCTTTCTGCCACTACCGTGACCTAATGCTTCTTCAACTCCCAATATTGTTGTAGTGCATCACTTCTATAGTACACTACAGTACCTACGCCCAATGGTTTTTGAACTGCCATTTTTCATGTATAATTACGGGGTGCATACCACTAATCCAAACCCCAACTACTAGGTATCATTTATATTTTGAATAATTATTATAGAATGTATATATATATTATAATAATTGAATTATAATAATATCATAAATACTATTACAATAATATTTATGTACTTATATATATCATCGTTATGATTTGTTGATGAATGGAGAATACCTCAGCTTCTAGGAGTCCGTCATCCACACCTACACGATCAATGTTATGAATTACCAGTATAATAAATAAAAAGATATATTTTGATATAATTTAAGAACCCAGATCTTCTTTTCAGTTATGTTCTCCTTTTTCTGGTGTTTTTGAGAAAAATGAATTTTCTAGAAATTTTTTATGTACACACCGTGTACTTTCTGAGTACATGTCGTGTACTCTTTTCCATCTCGAAGCCATGTGTTGTCCATGTCAGGGCCACACACAAGGTGTGTAAGGCTGAGGTGGAGGCCGGTTAAAGTGGAGTACGGAAAACTGAAGTACACGTTGTGTACTGAAGAATTAAACGTCGTGTATTTTTTTTCATTAAACGGACCGGGGCCGCACATAACCCCTTATTCCATCATCTTCTCCATATTTCGTCCACCAAAGAGCGACCGTATGGCCGGATCTTCAACGAACTCCAACCTCGATGTCTGTTCTCTGATTCAATCACGGTCAGTTGCGTTGGAATCACAGTGTTTTGTTCTTCCTTCTACTTGAGTCTTGTTTCTCCTTTCCTCCCTGTTCCCATGTTATTGGGGGATGAACGTTTTGTGTGTGTTTCTCAGATCATCATCGTTCTAAGGGAATCCGTCGTCACGGTTCACTTATATCGATCTCCTAGGATCGAGGTAGGTGGTTTTTTCCTTTCCATAGAATTTGGATGAATATTTTGTGCAATTTCCACCAATTCCCTTGAATGGGGTATTGCGTGTTCCAGTTTTTCCCTTGTTGTATTGTCTGCTTTGCTTGATTACTAGAGTAGATGTTTTTCCTGTGATTATGGTATATTTACTGTACCTTGTATGTTTTCTTTGCTCGTTCTTCCTGTTTGGTGTTCGCCAGTTTCCATGCTTAACCATATTATAGTGGAACTGCTACCTTGTTATGCTGCTAAACCTTAGTTGATATCCATGTAGTTCTTGATGTTTACTTGGATGATGTACACACACACTGAGCATGTTTTACATTTCACTCAGGACTGTGAGAACCTAGAGTAGTAGACCAAAGGGAGAATTGACGGAAGGGATTCTCCAGAGTGTCTTTTAATTACGAAGCGAGACCATAGGGGGAATTGACGTTGAGTGCTTCCTCACAATGTCTGTAGAACGTCGACACATGCCACATGGGGAATTGACATTGAGTGCTTCCCCAGAAAGCCTTTATCATGATACGAGACTATTGGGGGAATTGATGGTGAGTCCTTCCCCAGAGAGTCTATTAATTTCATAGCTGAACTAGATGGGTGACACTGTGTGTGCCTTGTAGAGGGTTTCTAGTACTTATAGGTTGAACCATAGGGGTTGGGATATGAGGGCTTCCCAGAGGGTTAACCGCTTTCTTCTTGTTTCGGGCTGTTTACTTGTGCACTTTATTTGTTAGAACTGTGAATTGTAGCTGTTTGTGCTTTCCTATTTACTGTTTCTTGTTTATTTACTGCCAGGTATTCATTGACTATTAGGGCACAAATTTTTGGTTGATTTTCTACCATGATTGTATCTCACACTCTATTTGGGTCATGCTTTTGGGCCCAAGAAGACTATGTTGTTACATGTACAGATAAGGGAAAGCAGCCTTCTACTTCAGGATCTTGATTGCGATAGAGCTGGAGAGCATGGGACCGATTAGGGGCTCGCGATGCTGAGGAGTTTAATTTGTTTTTCTTTTTCACTTGTTATAAGTTTTATTCCATCATGTTGTTGTGTTCGTTGATTTCCATAGATACTTTTACCTGCTACATCATTGTCATCATTGCTATATATATTCATTGCTTCCGTTATTTTCATTCTTTTTTTATGCATGTTGTTACTACTTCTGCTGTTGACTGTTGTTTTTCCACTGTATAACATACAAATTGAGGGAATAGTTTCCCCACCGACTCCCCAAGTCCCTCGCTGCTAGTCAGCAGCCTCTGGCGTTCGGCGAAATGCACTTGAGGTCATGTGGTGAACCGAGTACGGGGAACCAATGTAGGGGCTCCAAATTCAGGACGTTACATAGTGGTATCAAAGGAGTTCTTTTTTCTTGCCATAGTGTTTGGAGACATTATCCAGGGACAGGATGGATTTGGTACTTGGTATTAATCTGTGACCGGGAGTAGCAAACTCGTGTATAGGGAAAGGCCATACTACCTCGTTAATTGTAGTTTGCTGGTTTTGAGTTTTTATGGCTGACATGTTTTCAACTAGAGTGATTCGCATGACTTATGCGGTTATATTTTTGATATTTTGGTTCTATTTCTGTAGTAACCTGATCAGATGATGGTATGACATCTCATGCATCATATAGGCACTTTTAGAAATCACATGTCATGAATTCTTTCCATGCCATGTAGGGTGCATTATCCATTGCATGTTGTTGTGATAGACTCTGTTTAGATTATGCATGCTATTCTGACAGATTCTTGATAGATTCTCTAATGTCATGTTAGAAAACTATTGTTTTTTTTTCATTTCCTTAAATTGAATTCCAATTTTTGGTTCTTGAGGTGTTATGGGCCCCCACAGATCGGAATTTGGAACCTCTCTTCCTCGTTTTTAGTGTTTCTGGGAGTCTGAGAAGTTTCTGAGCTATTGCCCAGAAAAAACCAGAATACACGGCGTCTAATTTTTGATACACACCATTTAGTTTTTAGGCCATGTCACTAACCGTGTGGGCAGAACGCGGTGTCATCGGAGTAACTTCGGAAACACGCTGTGTACGATTGGTACAAGCCATGTACGTTTAGAGCCATGTATCCGGTCGTGTCACTAACAACACGGGATAGGGAGTCCTTAGGGAACACGTCGTGTAGTCCTATCAAGGTACCTGATCCTTTCATGAACAACACATGTCGGCATTACCTTCTTTTCCACACGCCGTGTTTGTTCGGAACATGTCGTGTAGTCGTGTCCAGGTACCTGGCCATGTCACGAACAACATGGGACTATGTCACCTTCACCTATACATGTCGTGTTTGTTCGTAGCACTCCGTGTAAGGTTCATCTATGTAGACTTCTGTGTGTTTAACAACACGGGCCGCCGAAGCCTTGTCTAGTACACACCGTGTCTGTTTCGAACAGGTCGTGTAGTCTCAGGTTGAGTTGGACCGTGTGGCTTACTCGTGTAAGGAGACTCGATAGGGGAACAGTTTTCAATTATACGATGTGTGTGAGTGCAACACGCCGTGTAGTTTGAAGTGTACACGACTTATAGGGAAGGAGTATGCACCCATGCATGTGGTTTAAGAAGACACGCCGTGTAGTATTTATACATGCCGTGTATTCGAGTTTTGTAAACCTGTGTGTTTTCCTTCCCCTGTTTCCATTTTGAAGTCTTGCGTTCTCTGTCCTTGTTTTCCTGATCTAAGTTGTGCTTTTGGACTTTCTGAACTATGCCTCCGAGACGTCCTCTGGTCGTACGTCTGTCATCAGGCAGTGATCAGATGCTAGACAGGGCAGATTAGGGACATCATGCCGATCCTCCAGTCTGGTCAGCCTTGGCACTGGCTATCATACCAGTTGAAGGCACTGACGCACAATTCAGGGTAGGTTTCATGAGGATGATGCCTGCCTTCCAAGGAGCGCCACCTCCATCCACATCTATGTAAGACTTTACTCGGGTTTTCAAGCAGCATCATCCTCCCACATTCTTTGGGAAAGGAGGACCTCAGGCTACAGAGTCATGGATGGAAGCCATGCTGACTATCTTTGAGCATCTAGAGACGCCCATAGAGAGGTGGGTCAATCTCGCCACCTACATGCTCTGAGACTCCGCCAAGAGGTTGTGGGACGTTATCTCATAGGCGGGTCAGAAGCAGGCTATGGCTTGGGAGGATTTCTAGCATGTGTTCTATGACTACTTCTACCCGGAGACCTTGAGGGCTGACTGAGCCCGAGAGTTCATGAGCTTAGAGTAGGGTACTCTTTCAGTCATGGAGTATTCCGCTCGTTTCACTGAGCTACATTGCTTCACACCCTTCCGGGATGGGAGTGGGGTGTTCCTAGTAAGGAAGTTTAAGGATGGTCTTAGGCGGGAGATCCGCTCTCATGTGAATCTCTTCCAGTTGACTTCCATTACTTCTATCGTCAACCAGGAACTGATTGCGTAGCGCAATCTGAGAGACTCTGAAGCTTCCATCCTGGGTGGTTAGGCATCTAGATCTAGTTTTCCTCTAGATGACAGCCTGAGGTGTCGTAGAGAGCCTACGCATAGTGATTCGAGGAAGCGAGACGCCTCGTCAGTCAGCTAGGTGGCATGATACCAGTGTGGCATGTCAGGGCACACGAGGCCACAGTGCCAGAGGGACCCTGTGGAGTGCCTATCTTGCGGCAATATGGGTCACCTTAAGCGTTTCTGTCAGGTATTCTCACCAGCAACTGGTGACCGGGGTTCTTCCATGACTCCTCGTTCAGAAGTAGCCCCACCAGTCTCTCACCAGTCAGGGAACTGGAGTTCCTCCGACTGTTCGGGCCGAGGTGGAGGTCGAGGCCATGGCGGTCAGCCACTACTCCCTCAGCACCAACAGGGAGGTTCATCTCAGAGTGGTCAGTCAGGGGCAGAGGACCGCTATGCAATCCATTCTTTCACCGTGGAGCAGACTTATCATTAGCAGGATCTCGACCCTTCTACTGTTCGAGGTACGATTTTAGTATCCTCAGTTTTATATTCAGTCGTTTTCGATACAGGTGTTATGCAATGATTTATCTATGTTGCTGTTGTGGAGAGCCTTTGACTCTGGTCTTTTCTTCTGCCGACTCATTCACACTACACACATCTTTGTGGATGAGGACATCTAGTGTACTCCAGTGTAGAGAATTCCCTATCGAGGTTGTAGGGTATCAATTCTTGTGAGATCTCTATGTCCTAGAGATGACTGGCTATGATGTCATTCTCGGCATGGACTGGTTGATTCCCTTTCAGGCAGTCGTCAACTTTTATCACTGTAGTGTGAGTTTCGTCTCACCAGAGGGTGAATCTTTTCTACATAAGGGTGAATAGGACGTTCAGGCGAGTTGGTAGGTACTCGAGAATCTTGGGCTAGGAGGGGTGACGACCCAGATTTCTAGTCTTTATCTAGATGATTAGGGGACTCCACAGTTGGATTTTCCTCCAGTGGTGGATTACTTCAGGGACGTATTTCTAGAAGACTTTTCATGTTCGCCTCCAGAGCGTAAGGTAGACTTCTCTATTGAGCTCATGTTAGGAGCTGCACTAGTGTTCATTCCTCCCGATAGGTTGGCCACACCTATGTTGCAGGGGCTCAAGAAGCAGTTGGAGGTGCTGTAGGCTTAGGTTTTCATCCGACCCAGTACTTCTCCTTGGGGTTCCCTTGTCCTGTTTGTGAAGAAAGCAGATGGTAACCTTCGGATTTGTGTGGATTATCAAAAGTTCAACCAGTTAACGGTCAAGAACCGAGATCCTTTTCCGAGTATTGATGAACTTTTTGATCATCATGGAGGATCTCGGGTGTTCCTGAAGATCGACTTGATGTCCGGTTATCATCAGTTTCACGTTAGACTATCAGATATACCTCTGACACCCTTTAGGAGTAGGTACGGTGTTTAGGAGTATACAGTCATGTCATTCGGTCTCACGAATGCACCTATAGTTTATATGGAACTGATTAACCGATTATTCTATCCTTATTTGGTCTCCTTATTTGTGGTCTACATGGAAGATATCTTAGTTTACTCTCACACTCAACATGACCATGCCACACATCTTGAGATCGTTCTGAGTACACTGAGAGGGCATCAGATCTATGTTAAACTCTCTAAGGGCCACTTCTGGATAGATCAGATTCACTTCTTGTGTCACGTCATCTCAGAGGCAGGAGTATCTGTCAACCCAGAAAAAGTGAGAGCTGTAGTTTCCTAGGAGAAGTCGAAGAATCTCATTGAGGTACGAGGTTTCCTAGGGCTGACTGGATACTACAGATGCTTCATTCATGACTTTTCTCGTTTAACAGCACCTTTGATAGGTCTGACCAACACGGGGTGAAGTTCTTATGGTCATATTCTTTTGATTCAGCCTTTCAGGAGCTGAAAGTAAGGTTGACGTCAGCACCGATACTAGTCTTGCCAGAGCCAGGAAAGAGCTACATTTTTTAATTTGAGGCTTCAGGTATCGGGCTGGGATCTTTCCTTATGCAGGGGGATGTAGTCTTTGCATACGGGTCTCGGCACATGAGGCCACATGAGAGGAACTACCTGACGCACGATCTGGAGCTGGCATCTGTTGTTCATGCCTTGCACTGTTGGAGACATTATCTTCTAAGAGTGCACATTATGGTCTTCACTGACCACAAGAGTCTCAAGTATATCTTCACTCAACATGATCTGAATCTGAGGCAGCAATGGTGGGTTGAGTATCTACAATCTTTTGACTCCGAGAATGCCTATACACCGGGTAAGGGAAATGCAGTGGCTAATTCGTTGAGCAGGAGAACACAGATTCAAGCAGTTCATGAGGCCATCTGTGAGTGGAAGCTGATGGATATGATCTCTGAGATTCATCTAGAGGTGCACGACAGACATGGACATATCTTCCTATCTTCTGTAGCTGTTACCTCTACACTTCTTGATCGGGTACAGATGAGGAAGCTATCAGACCTAGAAGGCTTAGTTATGCGGGAGAGTGTATCAGGAGAGGACCCTCTTCCCAGATGGACAATGGGTGAGGATGAGATCTTTCATTTCTAGGGATGCATATGGGTGCCAGCAGACATTCGCGAGAAGATGATGTGGGATTTTCATTTATCGGTTTTGGAAGTTAATCCTGGCATCACCAAGATATATCAGGATCTTCATCCCTAGTACTGGTGGATAGGAATGAAGAAGGATGTTGCTGGTTCTGTAATGAGATGTTCTACTTGTCAGCATGTGAAGGCAGAGAATCAGCGACCAACATGCCTTTTACAGTAGCTACCCATTCCATAGTGGAAGTGGAACGATGTTGCGATGGACTTTGTGACTTCGTTGCCGAGGTCACATCAGGGGAACGATGCTATTTGGGTTATCGTCGACAGGCTTACGAAGGTTGTGCACATCTTTCCGATTAAGGTGACCTTCAGTGTTGACGATCTGGGACGAATTTACATCTGGGAGATCATTTGTCTTCATAGAGTCCAACACTCCATCGTTTTAGACAGGGATGCATGTTTTACATCTTGGTTCTGGAAAGGACTTTAGAAGGCCTTTGGTACATAGGTACTTTTGAGTACAACATACCATCCCTAGACTGATGGCCAGTCCGAGTGCATGATCCAGGTGCATGAGGATATGATCCAGAATGCATTCTAGACTTTGGCAGTTCTTGGGAGAAGAATATCCCTCTTGTGGAGTTTGCCTACAAAAAAGTTTCCAGGAGACCATTCAGATGGCACCATACGAGGATTTTTACGGTTGGCCATGGTGATCACCCTTATTCTAGCTGGAGGCAGGAGAGACATCTTTTCTAGGACCTCATCTTGTATAGGAGACTTCAGAGTAGATAGAGCTGATTCAGAAGAGGATGTCTATAGCGCAGTCTCGATAGAAGTATTATGGTGATCAGCAGAGACGAACTCTGGAGTTCGAGGTTGGTGATCAGGTTTTCTTGTGTGTCGCACCATTGTTGGGACACAAGAAGATTCAGAGACAGGGTAAGTATTCACTGCGGTACGTTGGGCCATTTTAGGTCTTGGGGAGAGTTTGGTTGGTCACCTATCGGTAGCAGCTACCTTAGAGGTATATGGCCATGCACGACGTCTTCCACGTCTCTCAACTCCGACGTTACATTTCAGACCCGTCTCACTTCTTTCAACTCAAGGAAGTTGATCTTGAAGCGGATGCATCGTTTAAGGAGAATCCTATCAGGATTATCGATCGCAGTACGAAGGTTCTCCACAGGTGGTCTGTTCCTCTGGTACAGGAGTTATGGTAGCATGGGTGAGTATAGGACGAGACCTCGGAAAGGGAGGCCGATGTACGATCGCAATGCCTGAAGCTGTTCGGGGTTTATTCTTCTCCTTCTCTTTAGGGAAATTCGGGGATGAATTTCATTAATGGGGGATGTTTTTAAGAACCTGGATCTTCTTTTCAGGTATGTTTTTCCTTTTTCTGGAGTTTTTGAGAAAAATGAATTTTCTAGAAATTTTTTAAGTACACACCATGTACTTTTTGAGAACACTTCGTGTACTCTTTTCCGGGTAGAAGTCATGTGTTGGCCATGTCCAGGCCACACACACGGTGTTTAAGGTTGAGGTGGAGGCCGGTTAAAGCAGAGTACGGAAAACTGAGGTACACGCTGTGTACTCAAGAAGTACACGACGTGTATTATTATTTCATTAAATGTATCGGGGTCGCACCTAACCCCTACTTTCATCTTCTACTCTTGATTTCATCTATTTGAGAGCGACCGTTTGGCCGAATCATCGATGAACTCCCGCCTTGCCATCCGTTCTCTGATTCAAGCACGGTCAGTTTCGTTGGAATCGCAGCGGTGAGTTCTTCCTTCTTCTTGAGTCTTGTTTCTCATTTCCTCCTCGTTCCAAAGTTATTGTGGGATGAAATTTTTGTGATTTTCTCAGATCTTCACCATTCTAAGGGGAATTTTTCGTCGAGGTTCACTTATATCTATCTTCTGGGATCCAGGTAGGTGGTTTGTACCTTTCCGTAGAATGTTGATGAATTTTTTTTGCAATTTCCACCAATACCCTAAAATGGGGTATTGTGAGTTCATTTTTTTCCAATGTTGTATTTCCTGCTTAGATTGATTGCTAGATTAGATGTTTTTCTTAAGATTATGGTATCTTTATTGTACCTTTGATGTTTTCTAATCTTGTTCTTCCTTTTTGGAGTTTTCCAGTTGCAATGCCTAGTTATAGGACAGTGGAACTGCTACCTTATTATGCTATTGAGCCATAGTTGATAGCCAAGTAGTTTTTGAGGTTTACTTGGATGATATACACGCGCACTGAGCAGGTTTTACCTTTAACTCAGGAATGTGAGAACCTAGAGTAGTAGACCAAAGAGAGAATTGATGGAAGGGCTTCTCCAGAGTGTCTTTTAATTACGATTCGAGACCACAGGGGGAATTGACGTTGAGTGATACCTCAGGGAGTCTGTAGATCATCGACACGGGCCACATGGGGAATTGACGTAGATTGCTTCCCCAAAGAGTCTTTAGAACGATATGAGACTATACAGGGAATTAACGGTGAGTGCTTCCACAGAGAGTCTATTAATTTCATAGCTGAACCATAGGGGTGAGACTGTGTGTGCCTCCTACAAGGTTTCTAGTACTTATAGGTTGAACCATAGGGGTTAGGCTGTGAGGGATTCCCCGAGGGTTACCTTCTTTCTTCATATTTATGGTTGTTTACTTGTGCACTTTATTTGTTAGAACTGTGAATTCTAGCTGCTTATGCTTTCATGTTTATTGTTTCCTGTTTATTTACTGCCATATATTCATTGAGTGTTAGGGAACAAATCATTGGGTGATTGCCTTTTGGGATTGTATATCACACCCTGTTTGGACCATGATTTTGGTCCCAATCAGACTATGTTGCTGCAGGTATAGATAAGGGAAAGCACCCTTCTACTTCAGGATCATGATTTCACTAGAGCTGGAGAACATGGGACCGAGCCTGGGCTCGTGATGCTGAGGAGTTTGTTTTGATTTTTTTGCACTTGTTTTCAGTTTTATTCTATCACGTTGTTGTGTTTGGTGCATTCCATAGATACTTATACATGCTGCATCATTTTCATCATTGCTATGTATATTCATTATTTCTGCTGTTTGGTTTCTGTTGTAATGCATGTTGTTACTACTTCCGCTGTTGACTGTTGTTTTTCCACTTTATACCTTACAAATTGAGGGCATAGTTTCCCCACCGACTCACTAAGGCCCTCGCTGGTAGTCGGCAGCCTCTGGCATTCAGGGAAACACGCTTGAGGTCATGTGGTGAACTGGGTATGAGGAACTAGTGGAGGAGATCCGAATTCGGGTCGTTACATATAAAATGATAAAATTTACATTAATATCATTAATAAATAAATAATATCACTTATATTAATTAACATTATCCTTATTACATTTTATATAAAGAGTTTCTAAAAACTTGAATAACATTACTTTGTGAGGCGGTAGTCTATCATACACATGAGTGATATTAATGTACCCCCATTTGAATGGAGTGTAAAAAAGGTAAATGTGATATAATAACCCCATAATTATAAATATGTCACAAATATCAAACATATTCATCAAATACATCATTATAACATGTACTTAGAGATGATGATGGAAAATGAATTCCATCAGTTCATGAGGGGATAATTCTCCAAAAACAATAATGATTATTTTGTTCCCATTCAATAGAAAATATATGGATTTAGTTTATAAAATTAATATAATAAATACTCATTATATATAAGATACATTTTTATCAATTGATTAAATTTTAAGAAAATTATAAGGTTGTAGAGGATGAAAAAAATGTAAAACAAATAGTATGTAATTTTTACTTTTCTCAGACCATGTCTTTAGGATCATACATAAATCATTAAAAAATGTATTTATGAATAAAAAATTGAATCAATTATTTTGTTATTGAATTTGGGAAGTAAATTTTGTGGGTATTAGTTAAACCAAATTTGTTATAAGTTGTATATTAGTGATGAGTGTGGGATCCCAATTGTAAGTGAGTTGAGCGGCACACTTGTAATTTGTGAAATAAAAAATGTTAACCCCTCATTTTCATATTAAAAAATGGTTAAAAAAATATAATTTTCTATAAATATAAATAAAATTTTTATAGAGTGAATTAAATTAAATTTATAAATTTTTTAGTTCAATGTGACCATTATCTTTTATGTTTATCCCATGGTAAAATAAATTTCACCTAAATCATGATAATTTAATTTTACTTTTTTTTCATAATGATAAAAAATTAATTTCAACCTATTAAATAATTAATATTATCATAATTGATAATATTGAGTCTATTTTAAAATCATAAATACATGTAACTTGAAAAACGTAATTTAAAAAACTCACAGATGCGTAAAAAGGGATTTTAAGAGGTTTATTTCTTGAAAATAACGATGATTTCTTTCAAAAAATATGATTTCTGATAGTAATATTATGAATCTAAAAATATATTAATTTATATAATATATATTTAATTCAAAAAACTACACATTATAAATTATCTTAAATAATTAAAATGGGAAAACATTATTCATTTAAAAACTGTTTTAAAATAATGTTACTTTCTTTAAAATAAATACAATACCATAGTATGACCAAATATGAAATCGATTCAAAATAAATTTATAGTGTTAAATATAATTAAATAATAATTAATTTTTTCAATCCCCTTGATATCATATTACGAATTTTATATTTCATTATTTATTGAAACAAATAGACATCTTATTTAAAATAATGATTTTTCACTATTCAATGAAAAATCAATATTTTTTGGAAAAATTCAAGAATATAAACGAAATTATATTTTTATATTACTATTTAGAAAATTATTTTTCTTATTATGAATTTAATTATATTAATTTTCAAGAATAAGTTATAAATTTTTTTATGAAAATCAATAAATTTATTTTTTTAGAAAATATATTTTGGAAAAATAAAATTACTTTACTAAAAATTGATGTATTAATTAAAAATAAATTATCAATAATTTGTTGACTAATATATATATATATATATATCATAAATTATTTATTATAATTCATAACGACTGTAAAGACTCGGATTTCCCATGGATTTTTTTTAAAAATACATAGGAATTTTACGAGTCTGCAGTTTCTGGCGAAGCCGGATTCCAAGGACCGGTGTGCCCCAATACATTTTCTGATGTTTTTCTCGGGTACGTTCAGTTAATGTGGGAGAATGGTTTTAAAACTTTTGAACTGGTGCTCGAAACTGAAATCTGAAGGCACCGTCGAACTCACAACGGTGGTGATTTCATAGTGAGACATTCACCATAGAAGTATTTTAACGAGAGTGGAAGTTAGATTTCATGGTTATTAATTAAGTGGAATAAAAAAAGTATTAACTTTATTTTTATTAGTGGTATTTAAATTCACCAAGAATAGGTTAGTAGTGGGGGCTACCACACCATAACCGCTCATGAGAGGTTATATAGAGTTGGGGCCCACCCACACATAACCTCCCTTGGGAGGTTATCCTTTGGTGGGGACCACCCAGGTGATGAAACCCTTGGAACCCCCACTTATGTTTGAAACCCATGAACTTCCCCATCATTTAATTTGGCCAAATCTCCACCAATTAAGTAATTTAATGGTTTTATATAATTCAAAACCTATTGAATTCGTTATGCCAACAATTTAATATGGTGTGATACTTTATTATTTTTCTTTTGGGGGGTTGGTATACACTTTTGGGAGGGATTGGAAAGGAGATTTGATGGGTAGAAAATCTCTCCACCGAATAATGTGAAGAATGCCTCTTCATCACCAATGAAGAATGACGAACACTTTTCTCGATCTTCGACCGCGCCTATGAAGTAGGAGCTGACCATGAAGAATGCCAAAGACACTTCATCCTCAGACTCCTAATATGGATGCTTCGTGATGTCAACGAATTCACGTCGCCCTTTCTGCTGTTTCGTCAATGAATCGACATCTTCTCTTCTTCTGAAATCATCAACGGATGACAAATATGAGGTAGGGAGATTAGAGTTATTTTTTTACAATTCTACACTGTTAATATTTTTTTATTCGTTATACCGAATGTTATCTGCATAACATGGGGGCTCAGACCACACCAACACAGCCGACCCATCACCTTTTATTGGTTTTGTTTGTTGATGACAGTGGAACGGACCACGACGAAAAATAGCGGACGATGATTGGCCGACCGCGAATGAAACCGGCTGTGCATAGGTCACCGGGTCACCAAGAGGGTAGGACTCCACCTCTCTACATGGAGGAGAGCCGCAGATGCGACGGGCTGTGGTGGAGGTGCGTAACACCATCGCGTCACGCCAGTTGTGCTGGACTGCGGCCAGGGCAGGCCGCGTCGGGAGAGCAGGGGCGCGGGGCCATCACGCCGCGCCGTTGAAGAACCGTGGCCTCAGGACGTGGTGGACAGGGGAGGGCAGATGACTGATCTGGCAACTGATGCACATTACATAGGTGGTACCCTTCGGGTCACACACTTACAGCGGTCAGTGCCATGCGTCGTCCATTACAAACTAAGAGGGGGCGGGCCACCCCGCTACCCCCCGACATGGCTAGCCGGGCCCCGTGGACCACCGACCGTGGCCAGCCCACCAGGCCGTGCGGTCAGCTGGGCCATACCTCACGGCCAGCCACGCCGGGCCCGGCCATGCTGGCTGTCGGGCCGGACCACCCCTTTAGGTTAGGCCACCCTTTGGGACATGCAACCTTCAAGATAGGATGCCCCCATGGGCAAGGCTGAACCTTCGGGTTGGGCTGCCCCTTCGAACCGGGTCAGACCCTGGTTCATACCCAAGTTCGGTCGGGTAGGTCTGACTGGGTGGGACCGGACCCAGACCCATAAGACCTGAATACGCATATTCACCCATAACTCGGGCTACATGTGTCCTATCGGAAAACTTCATGCAGCGACATAAATCATAGAGCGAGATGGTTCTTTTGGAATACCAAACTTTATATTTTGACGCAGTTGTGGTACGGTAGGAATGGCTTGAACCTAAACACCAATCGGGCCCCTAGAACGGAAAATCCAATAACTCACAGATCAGGTGTCTGATTGATGCACCATCTATCTTATTGGGTTCTTTTTGATGAGACAGAACTAAGGGATACATCAACTCGATAAATCTTGGTAGTTTCCATATCGACACTTGGCTTGAGGATAGGACCCTCCCTGAATCAAGCGTACTGGACCTGGATCCTATGTGGGTTTGGCAGTGACGAGACTAGACCTAGATCCCTTGTGGGTTCGACTGTGAAGAGGCTGGACCTAGATCCTCTGTGGGTTCGACAATGACGAGACTGAACCTAGATCCTCCTTGGGTTCGATAGTGATGAGGTTGGACCTGGATCCACTATGGGTTCAATAGTGACGAGACTAGACGTTGATCCTCACTGGGTTTGATAGTGAGAAGACTAGACCGGGATCCTCCATGGGTTCGACAGTTATGAGACTAGACTGGATCCTCTGTGGGTTTGACACTAAGGAGACTTGACCTAGATCCTCTATGGGTTCGACAGTGATGAGACTGGACCTGGATCCTCCATGGGTTTGATAGTGATGAATTTTGTACCGTGATCCCACTTAGGATCAACAACGTCGACAGACTGTTGTTTTAGGTTACTATAGATATCTGTCGTTTGACAATGAAATATGTTTCAATGGATAAAAATAATGATCTCTTACTCTCTTTTAAGTTGTGTATAACATGTGTGGCCTGAGTCATTACACTCGTGTTTACCTCATGTATGAGATGTGTACTCTGGATGACTTAGGTATATGTACGGGAATATACCTATGTAAGGTTGGATGTTTTTTTCATGGATGTTTCTTTGTGGATGTGTTGTGTTGAAGCCCACATGGGTTTCTTCTGTGAGCTATACCTATGGGATACACCTTGTGTTGTACATTCTTTGTGGAGTGTTTCTATACTTATGGAATGAAAGGAGGTTGGTCTCAAGAGTTGGAGTTGGTTGGGATTCGTAACTTAGGTATATGTATGGGCATATACCTAAGTTAGGATCGTTGATACTTTGTGATTGTATCATTATACTATGGTTTGTCCATAGTGAATTATGGGAGACCTTCAAGGGTCTCGGGGTCCCCTACAGAGTATTGTTATACTCACCCGTGCACGGGCTTCACCCGCACCTTGTTCTGTTCTGTGCAGATGACAGTTAGCAGTGCTCGAGGATGAGGGTGATGGACTGAAGGCTGCTCGGAGCTGGACTAGATGGGACATACCTCAGGGAAGATTACATTGATATCTAAACTTACCCTTCAAGTAAGATTTCTTGGTTGATGATCCAGGAATTGTTTTCCCTTTTTTACTTGTTCTTGTTCTTATTGTTAAGTTGGGTTTGTATACTAGCCCACTTACTTTCAACACTACCTTTGTATTCAGTCTAACATAGTGATTTGCTTCTAGTCATGTACTATAATTGTGTGTGACTAATTTTTATAAAGGAAATGCCTTCCCATCTTAGGGATTTACACCTTTGGTGTTAGTCTCCAACCCTTAGCCTATGGAAGGTGGGTTTGGGGTAGTCACGGCATTGGTCCCAAGGATGGGTCATGACCACCAAAATTTTAACGGAATTATTATAATTGATATATATTCCAACTGGCATTTATTCATGGTGCTGCCTATCGAACATGATATATTATATAGTTTTCTTATCTAAAATATAGGGGTGTTTAATACCTATCCCAATTGTTAATTTGTACCTATAAATATAAACCTTATCTTAGAATTAAAATGGTGTATATATGAAAATACATTTTATTTGGAAAATCACATCAAAAAATTTGCTAATAAAAAATCACATTGATATGAGAGAAAATGGCATGTGATGGTTATATAGAATAACAAAAAATATATTACCGTTTAGAGAATAAGTGTGGGAAATGATTATTTGTAAATGGAATAAAATGATAATTCCCAAATAAGTAAATTTATTAATATATATCATTAATTATTTTATACTTACTAATCCATAGAATGATATCACTCCCAAATCCATATACGAAAGTGTTTTGAAATTTTTTTTGATATAAAAATCGATGTTAATATAATTTTTTTAGATCCCTTTACTAATGTTGAGGAATTTTATTCCCATCAAGACTATGATAACTAATAAATATAGAAAAATTAAAATTATAATTTCAATATTTAAGCAATCTGTATCATAATCCGATATTTTTTCTCTAAAAGGTGATTATTCATGATGAATTTTTCTTTTCAATAAGTGATTAAATAATACTTTAATGAACCAAATATATATATAATAGAATATAAATATATTCCACTTATCTGTTGATATTAACCATTATCAAAATGTTTAGAACATGTTAATAAAAATTTCTAAATTAATAATCATTCATATGGTGAGATAATACATTAAACATTAAAATTAAAAATTAATATACCAATTACAACTAAAAAATTATTTATATAAATGAACTTATATAAAAAATAAACATAATAACATCACTATTAAATACCACTTAAAACAAAAAATTTAAATCATTCCTTTCATCTTACAATCCCATAAATATAAATACCATTTTCTAAAATGATATTAAATACCTAGCCACCAAATTATATTACAATCCCATGATTATCAACAGGATAAATGTTTTTTTAGAAAATTACCATGATATCCATGAGAATATAAAATATAATTTTTATAAATACCTTAAAACTTATCTATTAATAATTTAGAAAAATACTCACTTTAAACTAAATATTTACATATAATTCAAAAGAATAAAAATTATCCTAAAGATTCATTATTCACTTTAATATATCTAACATAAGACTGAAATAGGGGTGTGAAGACATTAAATTTATGATCAAACTAAATATTATAGACATATGATGGAATATATAAATTAGAAGATATCATCACATGAAAACACCCTAATCTCTAAACTTAGCTAATGTCCCCTTTTATACCAACTATAACTTACTCGATCCCACACTCTGGGGTCCTAAGAAAAAATAATAAACATTACTCATATGACCATGATACTAGTGATGGGGACCCAATTTTCATCAGCCAATGCATACAACATGATAAGAAAATATTAGATTCCATCAATGATCAATGAGCTTTAGGGTTTATAGTTTTAATGAATTAGTAAAAACACTTACCTTTGTAGATTTATAAGCAACTAGTTCATAAAGATGGAAATCATCTCCCACATTACCTATAGTATCATATTACAGAATTGGACATCATCATTATCCATATGATATAATTCCGAACATAATTCATTCCACATATTTCTTGATGACATGGGGGAAAATAATTAATATGAATTGAAAGATAAAACTATTATTAAAGGAAAAATAAGAGTTGTAAATTTTATTTCATCAATATTAATAATAGGTTTATAATTGTATAATTTAATAATAAAAGTTCACTGGAGAATCCAAAATAACTCATACTCATCAATACGTGAATCCTCAATCATGAAACATGGAATAATTATTTAATAAATTAATTGATAATAAAAATAAATAATCAGGATCCATGTTATATCAATATTGATAAATTTAAAGATTATAAACCCCTGAAAATATTGATACAACATATTGGCATGTTTGAATTTTTCCATGAAATAACCCTTATAAAATTCTAATAATTAGAATATGCATAAGGATGACTACCGATAAAATTATCTAGAGAAGATAAATATTATCTAATGATGTAGAGAACTAAATTCTATAGCCTTTATAAAATCTATATTGTACTCCAAAAAATTATTTTTGATCACAAATATTAAAAAAATTATCAGGTTCATCTGGTGTTTTCTGGGTGCATCCACCATTTAACGATGTCAAAGAAACAAAAACAATGTATCTAGATGTTTAATTTCATTTTAAATCTCATAAAAACATTCATTAATCCATTCATATCATGAATAACTCCATAAAAATAAATGGATTTCATGTTAGTCTGTATGGAACATGATTAACCAATTGAAAAGAAATTGGGTTTGTAACAATCACCTTTAAACATGATTAACCTATTGGAAATGAATAAGATCCAAACCATTTTATTTGGAACATGATTAAATAGTGGAAAATAAGTTTCATCCATAATAATATATTATTAACATTTCAAACCCAAGGAAAATAAATGTATTTCATAGAAATATCTTTGAAACACGATTTATGCAAGGAAAAGAATCTATTTTTATAAAAATCAATTTATAACAAGATTATCTTGCAGGAAATAAATGGGTTCACCAACAATCACTTTCATACCTGATTAACTCCTGGAAAATTTAATTGGTTAAATAAATAATATATTTCAAACCTTATTAACCCTTTTTTTAAAATATTATCCATAAAAATTTCATTGAAACAATATTAATACATCCACATAATGAATAATGATAGTTAAATGAAAAATATTTCTTTTGGAGTATAATTAAAAAAAATAGATGTTGAAATAGATAAATTTAAATGCTATTAAAATTTATTAATGAAATTTTTAGAACATTAACACCTTCATTTTGAAAATAACATAGAAAATTGTAAAAAATTCCCAATATATTAAAAAACTAAATTTCCTTAAAAACCATCAAAATATTTAATAGAATTTATAAAATACATTTAGAACATGTCTTGGAGAAATTATTCATTCCCTTTTCAAATAAAAACATTTTAAAAAATTATTCTGAAAATACATTTCTTTGAAAATAACCTTTAAAATTTTGAATTTAATCAAAAATAAGTTTCATGCTTGTGTCAAATTTTATTGGAAACATACATAATAAATAAATAATTTCAATTTTTCAATTAAAGAGGTACAAACTATTTTGGAAAGAAAATTGAGTATTAAATTCATATTGGAATTAAAAGTACAACATATATAAAAACCCTTATATCAAATTATTCAATGTCTGTTACAAAATTAAAAAATATTTTCTAGATAACTTTAATTTGGTAAAAAAAATCATAAGATGGAAATAAATTTGTTTTTTGTAAAAAAAATCTTCTTAAATATTACCAACATAATGTGATGCAAATTAAGGTGAAATGTATTCCACATAAATAAACAGATTTAATTAAATTTCATGTTTTTCATGAGAGATAGATTCTATGATTTGGACAACATAATCATAAAGATAAACAATCTCAATAAATAATGATATTTTATAATGAAACCCTACCTGATTTGTTATATTATGTACCATAAAATCCGAGAAATATATATAGTAAAATGGATGTATAATTATATATAAAATTCAATAAAAATTGTTGAATAAATTTTTGGCAATTTTATGAACCACTTAAAAGAAAAAAACTCTCAAAATAGAATTTGTCACATAGAACATCTGCATGAGATCAAAATCTATTAACTAAATACCAAATAATCATTAAATACCCTTTAAATATTTTATAATAAGATTAAAATTGTTATTTTATTTAATAATATCATTATATATATTAATAACTTGTACATAAACCACTTATTTTATCTATTTTTATTAAGTATTCAAATAAATAATTGGTTGAGTCCTTGTTAGGTGTTTTGTGGACGTTCAATTCATTGTTTCAAAAAAGATTCTGTGTGTTGAACATGTAAGAAGTGGAAATTATTTCAATGCGTCAATAATAATAATCATAAAAAAAAAATATTTATTACTCAATTATACTTCTAAAAACTATCATAAAAATTGTTTACTTAGAATTAAATATGTTACAATCATGAAGACGGTAGGTCGTACTACTAATGAGTGACATTTCCATTTTTAAATGATTATTATGGAAATAGTTATGTGTTATTTTATCTTTCTATTATAATTTTAATAAGATAAATGAGATTTAATTTATTTAAATTTACTTATATATATATATAATCCTAGTAATGTTGTGTTGAAATGTGAATCAGATCACTTCCTTCAAGTAGTAACCACAAGTACACGAATGAAGTTATCATTTTCCAGTGTATGATAAAATGATATATTATATATTCAGAATGTAAAATATTTAATTAATATTAACATTATCTCATTTATATCACATAATTTCACCAAATTAATCCCTATTATAGTCCATGTAATGTGTTTTTGAAAAAGAAATCACACTATAAGGCAGTAGTATATTGTACATCCGAGTAGCATTATCATATCCCCCAAATAATGGAAATTAAAATAAGTAGAACGTGATATCATAATTATATAAGTAATAATTATCTCCCAAATATCATATATATATTTTATATTCAAAATAATGAAATTTCATTTGAGAGATTCATGGAAAACAAATTACATCGGTTCGTTAGGTGGTAGTCTCCCATCCACAGAAATTATGATTTTGTATACAATTTGATCGATGGAATTTTGGATATAATTTATGAAATTAATATAATGAAATATGTATTCATATTAAATATAGTTTTTATCATATTACCATTTATGAATAATATTTTAATGGGTGGGAGATTAAATAATCAATACAAATAGTATGGAAGTTTCCCTCTTCTTGGACCACCTCTCTAGTATTATATGTAATTTTTTCCTTTAATGGGTTTTTGACAAAATTTTATTTTCTTAGAATACATTAATAGATAATTGAATGTTTATTGGGTAGTTAATTTTTTTCAAATTTTTCTGATAGTGTGAATAAAATAGGAGATGGGGTGGACTATTAAAAGAAAGGTGAGTGGGACACATATAATTATTTTAATATAAAAAAGCGTAAAACATTTTTTAATTTTAAAAATTTTCCAAATAAATTTTATAAATAATTATACATCATAAGGTCAAAATATGGAAAAAAAATTAAAATTTTAATTTCATTTTGACTCTTTTAATTTTAATTTAACCCCATAGTAATCACATTTTCAACTTAACGATAGTAATTTAATTTTACTATTTTCACTATTCAATATAGAATTTTTTTAAAATTATTAAATAATATATATACACATATATATTATGATTCAATATATTGAATCTAATTTATAATCATCAATTATTATCATGAAAAAAATTAGTTTAAAATAAAACCTGCAGACATGATGATTGTGTGGATCTTCAATGGTGCCTTATTCTCGAAAAATATAATTTTATATTAAATATTTGATACATAATATTAATCTTATGAATTTAAATTTATATTTATTGTTATATATTCAATAATTACAATTTAAAACAATACTCATTATTTATTTTTAATTAATTAAAAAAAGAAACACTATTCATTTTAAAAAAAAATTAAAACACCTTTTTTAATCCAAATAAACCATAATAAAATACATTATCAAGTTGATTAAAAAAACAAATCGATTATAAAAATAAATAATATATATGTTGCATTATTTATTATTCAATATATAATTTTCAATTTATAATTCTTAAATTATTGAAAATAAATGCAATTTTTTAAAAATTAGTATATCTCACTATCCATAAAAAATTAAATTATTCCAAAAAAAACACAGAATTTAACTCAACGTAAAATTTCATATTTCAACATAAAAAATGATGATAATATTTAAAAACTAGTTTTTTTTAAAATATCCAAAAAATAATTATAATATTTTTCTATGATAAAAAGTAAGACTAATTTTATAATTAATTAATTTTTATGAATAAAATTATTTTAGTAAAATTTGATTGATTATTTACTAATATGTTATCATAAATTAATTTAGTAGTAAATGTATATATAAATTAATTTATATAATAAATTTGTTAATATAATTCATAACCACCAATTTAATGGCTATGTTATAAAGGTCAAATATTTTATGGGTCATTTATCCTTTTTGTTTCATGTTCAACACGCTTTGAAACATTATTTCATTTTCTATAATATTAGGGTCACACATCCCACCCCTTATATAAATTTCATCCTCAAAAATATAAATTTATCCCTATGATAAAATGATGCATATTTTAAACATTCATTTTTTGGAAACCCACATTGTAAAAAGGGTTAATAAAGTATCTTCTTGATAAGAGAGACAAATACATTTGACGGTCATTTGGAATAACACATGCTAGTTTACCATATAAGTGAACATATTTAAGAAGTATAAAATTTGGACATGGATAAAAATAAATGTTCCCAAATAATAGTTTCGAGTTATAGAGACCATTGATCACAATAATATGAATGATCAATAGAAAGATACAACTACAAACCTATAATCCAAAAAGATGTGAAAAATGGAATTGATATCTTCAAAAATGATTTAATAGGATATCATTTTTTCCATATCCTTTTATATATTTGTTGAATTAATTTTCTATATAGTCTATTAGCACAAGGAAATACAATTAATTGATATATTTAATTTAATTTTTTAATAAATCGCCACCACAATCTCATATTTTTCTCTAAATGACGAGTATTTAGGATGAATTTTCTATCTTTCATAAAGTAATAAAATCAATATATAAATTTCCACATAACCATTATTGGGAAAATAAATCAAATCCATAGGTCTTTCGATATTAAACACATTGTAAATGGTTATCACATGGTAAGATAATTACAAAAATGAATAACCCTTCATATGATTAAATAATACATTAATATAACAAACTTAATAGTAATACCCTAGTTAATACTTAATCATTCCATATATAAATAACCCTCTATCCCCATAACCATTATAAACTCAACATTAAATTTGAATTGCACCAAAATGGTTATATTGTACCTCTAATATTAAAACACAAAATTTTAGTGAATACATTTCAAATAAAATTTATTCCTTACTCACAAAATCACATTACAATACTCTTGTTATCAATAATATAAGACTTGTCTTCCCATAATTAATGAAAAATCCATTATTATATAATGTTTAATATTTTTTAATACCTTAAAATAGATGTCCAAAAAGTATAATTGAAAACATAAAATTAAAATAATTCATAACATATTATACAACCAAATAAAACATCTTCTAATATGTCATTGAACAATTCATGATCTCATCACCTAAAACATAAAAAGGAGTGTATAATTATTTTAAATTATGATATGTCATTATCATATAGGCCTATGATGATATTAAAAAATCATAATATTAATGCACATGAAAAAAATGAAAATATCTAAACACTTTTAGATTCTCTTTTGATGCTAACTATAACATCCTTGAACCCATACTTCCATATTCGATGATGAAATTATAAACAATAAATTTTAGTATTTAAAAATGATTATGGTTTCCTGTTTTTCACAATAGATAAAATAAAACATACGATGGAATTATTATATAAATTACATTCTAATCAACTTATTGAGGTTAATATTTTATAAAATTAAAATAAACACTTAACATAATTGATTCATAAAAAGCTGGTTTATAAAGATGATCGTAGCCTCCCACTACACCTATATTTTCATATTGCACATTAGGTAGTCATTATCATCCATATGAAACCCTTATAGACATAATTCATTCAACATAACTATTGGTAACCTATGGAAAACAAATCATAAGTGGGATGAGCTCAAATATTTAGTAATGATTATAATTTTAATTAAAAAATGATTTTTATCAATGGGTATAAGAAGTGAAAAAGGGCACGAATACATAATCAGAGTATTTGACTGGTTCATAAAAGAACTCATAGAATTAAATACATTATTCCTAATCAATGAAACATTTCATTAGGATTTTAGTAAATAATGAGTCAAAAGAATTAATTATCAGGATTGATGTTATATTAATGTTGATAAAATTATAAATTATAAACCATGGGAATGAATAGATAAAATGTGATGTTATATTGGAATGTCATCATCATAGAACCCTTAAATAAAACATACAATTATAATATTATTATGGAAGAGTTATAATATAATTTATTTATGTCCCAATAATTACGCAATAATTTAGAGAACTAATTGGGTTCACTCATACTATACGATATATCAAGCTCAACCAACTCTATCAAGAAGCACACATCTTCTGAAAATATCAATGAACCATAAAAAAGTACATATATTGTTAATTTCATCATAATATTCTTAGAAAGAATCATGCATCCTTTTATATTATTACTAACCCCTTGAGTGGAAATGGTTTTCATGACAATATCTTTGAATAAATATTAACATGTTGAAAATAAACAGATACTATAACAATTTTATTTATGCATGATTAAAATTTGGAAAAGAAATGGGTTTAATAACAATATTTTTTAAACATTATTATGTCATGGAAAATAAATGGGTTCCATAATAGTTTCTTGGGAACCTGGATAACACATTTAAATGAAAATGGATACAATAAAAATATCTTTGAATCATGATTATCCAATGGAAAAGAAATACATCAAATAACAATCTCATTGACACATGATTAACCCATAGACGTGAAATTATTTCCAAAACACTATCTTCATAAAATGGTTATCCATTATTAAATAAATAGGTTCCACGACTATATATTTGACGCATGATTAATCCTTGAATAAAAAATTTGTCCCATAAAAATATCAATAAAACAATAAAAATCCACCAACAAAAATAATTTGATTTGTATTGTTATAATATATCACAGTTGGAAAACATCTAACAGCAATTGTTCTTCACATCTTTTAATATAAATTTGAGTCAAATATAAATAATTAAAATTTGGTAAAATTCCCTTTACATTTTAAAAAATCACATTAAAAAACTACAAATTTCCATATTGATAAAAAAACATAAATTAAAATAACCTTAGATATATATAATGTAATATATGAAATAATTTTAAACTTTTATTATGGTAAATAAAATTTCATTTTTTTAGATAGAAAATTTATAAAATAAAACATTTAAAAACTGGATTTCAATAAAAATAACTTTGAAAACCAAAAATTGAAGATTGAATGAAAATAATGTTCCTGATGGTGGATAGTTACATTTATGGTGTACATGTTAAAAAATATATATCATTGTAATTTTTAATGAAATTGAAATGGTCATTTTTTGAAAAATTGTAGGAATATTATTTTAAAATTAATATTTAAAAATTAATGAATCATTAAAAATTTACCTTATAAATATTTTATGAATTTCAAAAAAAAAAATTAAGAGATCATGGTTTTGGAAAAAAGGCATTCCTATAGAAGACATAAATAAATAATTTTTCAATGAAAACATTGTTTTTAACTTCTGAGTACATAATGTTATGAACAAGAAGGTATAGAATGTATTCTAATCACAGAATTAGTAATAGATAAAATGAATTTTTTTTAGAGATAGACCATAATATTTCATCATCATTAGAATTAACATAATAAATCCCTATAAATGATGAAATGGTATCATAAAACCATTATAACAGCAAGAGATTTTATACTATAAATAGAGTGATATAGTGATCCTAAAATTTATATTTTTAAATTCTAAAAAATTTCATGATAATATTCACAAAATTAATTAATGTGAATTATATTCCACCATATAATATATTTATTCAGATAATTTGTAATGTGTATCTAATAAAATAAATGTAAGATAGAAATTCCTTTCATCATGAATAGATATTCCATGAAATTTATTTTAATTCTATATAAAAAGATTAAATACATTATTTTACTTCACAATAAAAAATTTTAGGATTAATACCATATACTAAATTAATTTATAATATTAATTATTATTAACATAATCAAGTAGATAATTTCTTATGACTACATCTGTTGTATTGAAGATTTTCAATTCATAATTTCAAAAAATATTTGGTGTGTTTAGTGTAGTAAAATCAGTCATTATGTAATGATATATAGAATAATAATAACTGCATAATTTTCATATATTTTCATTAATTATTATTTTAAACACATTTTTGTAAAAGGGTTATGAAAAATGATTTGTGTTGTGATCATGGAGACGATATATCGTAAATACCCATGAGATGTGTTTCCATTTTTCAATGACCATTATATAAAGATGTAATATATTATTTTACAATTGAATAATTGCCATGATATTTATAATACATAATATTTTCCTAAAAAACATTTTATTAATAATCCCTATCATGTGGTGATAAAATGAGAATCTCACATCTATGTGGAGGAAACAAACCACGTGTACATGAACAACATTATTATATTTCAGCATACGTATGAACATAATATATGATATTTTATTAATGATAAATATTTATTTTATATCATTATGATTACTTATATATAAAATTTATTATTTAGTATCATCCTTATTAACTTTATAAATAATTAGTGATAAATGAATCATGTCACTTCGGAAGGTGGAAGCCTATCATACAAATGAGAGAAACTATTGTATCTCCCATATAATAAAATAAATAAGGTATGTTTTTTATAATAAGTAAATAAATATAATAATTTTAAAAATATACTAGAAATATTGTAAATTCATTATTAAAACCACCAGTTTGAAAAAGAAACAATTTAAAATGAATTCCATGGGACCGTGAGGTGGTAGTCTCCCATATACATGAATGATGATTTTGTATTCCATTTGAGGGAATAAAATATTGATATTTTATTTAATTAATAAAAACCATATAATTATATATGATATAATTTTATTATCATATTATAATATTTTAATAACATATGGTGGAGGTGGAAGAATAAAAAATGCATAGTATAGAATTTATCCCATTCTCAGACCACCTCCATATGATAATAAAAAAATTATTCCAAATATATATTTATGAATAAAAGGATTTATTATATGTTTATGGAGTTTGGGAATTTATTTGGTCTAGAATTGGCTGAGAAAAAATGTTTTTGGTTGTGAAAAAAGAGAGGATATCGGTGTCAATTTATATTTGAGGTGATTGGTACACATTGATTTTTGAAAATAAAAAGGTATCACGATGATTGTAAAATGAAATAAGGATCCAAAATATATTATTGTACAAAATTAAAAATCATAAATATTAAATAATCCCATAAAATAGTTTTGGGACATTTTTCAAAATCATTCATAGATTATTTTTTAAGTTTAATCCCCTTGAAAATGTTTTTTAACTTTATCGTGTTAATTTATATTTACTACTATGAATATAAATTATTTTAATAAAATAATTTTAATTTTTTATAGAATAAAAAATTTTATATTATAATTACGAAAAAAAATCATTACAACATTCAATTCAACCAATTGTAATTTTTTAAATTTATTACAAAACACAGATAAAAAGAAGAAATTGGTTTTCAAGAAGAATATTTTTCAAGAAAAATCATTAATTTATATGAAAAATATATTTTTAAAAAATAATTGTTGTAATGTCCAAGAATTCCCATGATTTTACTGAAAACATATATGGAATTATTTCGAGACTACAAGCTCAGACGACACGTCATTTGGAGGCCCAGAGTGCCTTGAATGATCCATAAAAAGTTGTTAAGCATTAAATAGCTTGTGTGGGATGTATTCTTGAAAAGGTCGAATAACTCTTAAATGGGTTCCCATGTTAGAAATTTAAAGGCATTGTTGCCTTTATGATGGAATTTTTAACATAAATGTGACTTATGTTTAGTCGTCACATGCCTCAAGTGAGAAAACCCAGAAATAGAATAACCATAAATAAAATAATTAAATAAATTTATTTTATTTTACAATTTCTTATAACTCACGAACAGTGAAAAGAACTGAAAATATAAGACTACCACTAATATTTTTAGGGTATTCATTCATTATTCAGTTCCTATAATTGGTTGGTGCCTACCAACAGTGGAAATTAGCTTTTGGTGTTAAATAAAACAATTATGTAACAATTATTTTATTTTCAAATCCTTATAACTCCTAATTGCTAACTAAAATTGAAAATATTAATGTACCATTACGCTCCTGAAGGAATGATCCCTTTAGGAAGAGCCTAACCTATAATGTTGTGGTTCGATGGTGAATGTTCACTTTTTGTCTTTATTTAGATTCATTTGAATAAATGTGTGAGCAGTTTTTATAACTTTTGAACCATTGCTTGCATCGAAAATCCTTGGGTACAATTGAACATAGAACACCAGGATTTACCTATAAATTTCTTAACTTCGACTATAATGAACTGAGAGGAAATGTTATTTTACAGACTTTTTTAGAAAATAAAATAAATTAATTTAGAAGTTTTATTTATTTTCTTTTCTCAACATTGAGTGTAAGACAGTGACACTACGATTCAGTGATGAGGCGACGATGATGATCATTAATTGAACTCGTTAATGTCTTGTTAACCTAGAGCGTAATGACAATTTACTGGCATGAAACGGTTTCGATGATTCATAAATGAAACAGCTTAACGGCGCGACATCACACCGTATTTGAAGCAATGCGATTAGATGCTTTTTTATAGTCAGGGGCGTTGGACGAATGATGATTTAAATGTGGGGATTCTCTGAGGAACCTCTATCAGACTGCTTCTCCAATGAAGAATGGTGAACGTCAACATCTTCATTTCCCCTCAATGAACGGAACCAGAAGCGATGAATGATGTAAACATCTTCAAACCTCAATGAAAACGAATTGCAGAATCAAACTTCAAAGAGGTAGGGGTTGTTTTATTTTTCAGATCATCCCCATTATTTTCTAAAAATGAAGAATGCAAATCAACCCACAAATAGGTTGATCTGTAAATCATGCATTTCTACAAGAGGCTAACTTTATTTGGGGGATTCTCTATCCGATGATAGTATATAATTTATTTATTGAACAAAAATACCCAAACCACCAATGATTATAAACCTATATGGAAAAGGGTGTGTGCCTATATGAACAATGTTTGAGAACCTAATCTACGTTTGTTCTTTGAGGCCACACCCTCAAAGTGGAGGAAAGTTGATTCTTAGCCTTTGCGGTGAAGAGGGTGTTCCCCAAATAGCGCATGTGCTGGAAGCGCGAAGAATGTAGCACTAGAACTCGTCTGGTGAATTTCCAAACAACTGCCAGAAGCACCAATAGAAGAAGTGGTATCCCTTGTCGGTGGTCGTGGGTTGAAGATAGCAGTGCGCCCGTTAGTGAGCCGCAGCAGCATGAGGCCACAACAGGAGAGCCATGACGCATTGAGGGATGACCTGCGCCTAGGCGGTTTGGTGTTTCGGTGAGACGTGGTTGCTCGGCCACCGGAGGAGGGGACCCCCCATGTCTGTTGGGCTAGCAGGGACCAGATGAGGTAGTCAGCCACTTCCTTTCTTGGAACCTCAACACCAGCCTGCACGACACGGGCCAGCCCCGTGCCGGCGGGCCGGATTAGACCGGGTATCTCGTCAACCCGACAGGCTAAACCCTCAGCCAAACCTAATCAGATCCAGCAAGTCCCATTGGTCATGGCCCACTAGCCAGGCTAGACCAGACCGGCCCTGACCAAAACCGTTTTAGGTCAAGTTGGTCGAATTAAACAAGGGTATATGGGACCCCCGGTTCGGGTTGGTCAGGTCAGCCCGGCGGGTTCAGACAAAACGTAGACGCAGAAATCCCAGAATTACTAAAAAGATAATAACATGCAAACTAGTCGTCTGATTGATGATCCCTTGCAGGAGTTGGGAAACTCCTGGTGAGGACGATCTTTTGGAAATGTCAATGGTGAAATTTTTGTGTGTTGAGATCACACTCATGGATTTAGGATTGGGTCTCACAGGCATGCTACGTACGAAACCCTGTGATTGGATGTGATGTGTAGACTGCATGCATTCGACTCTGTATAATTCGACTATGGCCCAGTGGGAAGCACTTCCCCATTACATTGTATGACCTTGTTGGTAAGCACTTTTCAGTGAAATTACAGGCCCATGGTACGCAATGAGCTGGAGTACCTTAGATGGCCAAGATTAGGTGGAATCATTTCACTCTAACATTACAGTCCCACTCTATGCGATGGGGACATAAACCTAAGCAGTCTAGGGATAGTGGGAATCCATTTTGCGTGACTTAAAAATACCACTCTACTTGTTATATTAGGAGTTCTCCCGCATCCATGGTGATCGATGTTGTGACAGATGTGTCCACTATCACTACTCTAAACATATAACAGGTGTAAGATGTCTTATATTTCATGCATACTTTGAGCATTTAAGTGGTATTTCCTTTTCTGGGGGTACCACTCAGTATTTTGTTTCTCACCCATGCATGGGATTCTCCCGCACGTGTTGTGTCTAGTGGAAATGATCAATGTTTTGATAAAGACATAGGTAGACAAGTACCCATAGGCCCTCAGGGAGATGGGACTGAAGAGCACTACAACTGTGTACTTATTGTCCTAGAACCTGATGGGGCCCAGTAGGGATGGGTGGAATGGAAAACATAATTCAGCTTCTAGTAGCTACCCTACTCTCATGATCAGGTGGGGTTTTCCACCTATAGACATCAGAGTTTCCATTGTATTATATTCTTTTTTTAGTCTTTTCATTAGGGTTTTATTTTGGACCACTTTTATTAGTTGTACTCACAATTGTTTTTAGTGATACTCATTTCCTTGGTCAGTGAGTAATACTTGGTTTTGTGTGTGTGTGTGTGTTTGGGTACTTAGGAAAATGTCTCTCACTTGCATTTTGATGCATTGTGCATGAGTATCTAGCCCCTGGCCTTGGGGAGGTGGTCTTGGGGTAGTCACGACGCATTCCCCAGTGGACGGTTCATGCCAAAGTGGTATCAGTGGGCGGTTAGATCTACCACAAAGACTGGGAGTCAATGTTTTGTTTTGGGGAAACAATGTTAAGTGTTTCGAGTCTGACGTTCAGATTCAGGGAGTCCAATGTTGGTGTGGTGGTCGATGTATCCCTACAAAAGGACATTGAATTCTGGTTTTTGGAACTATACAAGAAAACACTTGTTTCATTACTATCTCCTTATGTTCTATTGAATAAATGTCAGCTGACCAGGTATATCCTTCTAATTGTGGTACATCTTGATCTTTCTCAAAATTCCTCCACATGGAAGACTATCTAGAATCTCGATACAAAGTCATGAAGACATTCCACATAGTGACAAGGCATTCGTTCAAGGACCAGTGCTAGAGATGGCCCCACCAGCTAGTATATCATTGTTACCACCACCTATTGATCTTCTAGAAGGCCAACGACCAATGGTTTAGGTGGATGGAACATGATAGAAGATGTCGTGGATGACTCTTTTGGCATAGAGTGATGAGGAACATTGTTCGAATGTGTTTCACTAGAATCTGAGGCAATGATCAACCAAGATGTAGGATCAACAAGACTTATAGATTGCATGTGTGAAATGTAATACACATAACCAATGGTTTCATATGAATAAATGTTATAGTTTTAAGACGGGAATAGTTATATATGATGTTTATGACTAGGGACATATCAAGAGAGATTTTCCCACCAATCATGATGCCGGGAAAGAGAGGATACATTTGTTGACAATAGAGGGTTACTACCCCAGGACTCTAGGGATGTATCAAGGTTCGATTCATGTCGTTCTACATTATCTTCATTATTGATAGAATCTTGTACTAATTATATCCATTTCTTATTACTTATTCTTGTTTGATACCTAGAGGTTCCAGCTAAGATCGTTGACTTGACACTCACGTTTAGATACACTTACTGGAAGAGACCAAATGACCACAAACTAGTTCTGATAGTGTGATATAACTCTTAGAGGCAAGAGTATCAGTTGTGATCTCTTGGTAGTAGTGTTGTTTCCTTACAACGTGAATCTTGGTATGGACTAGTACCCTTCATTACATGACTGACTGTATTAGGAAAAGGATGTTGTTCATCTTCATAGATGGAACCAAATTTCATTTTATCAGCATAGGGAAAATCCTCGCAACTCCTGATGGTCTTAGGTAGAGGAGGGTGTAGCCATTTCCTATTCAGTTTTCTATTTTACCCTTAGGGAAGTGAATGAAATGAGACCTCATTTTCTTTATAGAGTGTAGAGTATAAGGATGTCTCCCTTGAATATGTTCCATGTTTACCTCTCTGTTGAGAGTTAAACTTATACTTTGATATGTTCCCTAAGATGTAAGAGATATCCACACCAGGGTTAGGGAGCTGGAGTACAGGGTAAGGGAGTAGCTTCATGTGGTCAAATATTATGACTCGTGGGCTCCAGGAATGATTCACAGTATTGTCTTTGTCTACTAATAGTTTTCATTTTAATAGACTTATGTGTTATTCATTACATTTGTTATGAATCTTGTTCAACAACTATAGTTTTGGTTAAACCATTAAATTGATCATTACATATGGATATACCTATGGGAGGAAAATAGATAATCAAACATATGTTGACAGTGTAATATGAACCCAGAGGAGAGATTTCACTTGGAACTTCTTGGTGGCATCTTCAAGGGATTACAATGTTAGTTTGGGTATGGACTGGTCATCCACATTTCTTGCTCAGATTGACTATTTTAGGACAAAAGGATATGGTATATCTGAAGTGTTGGAATGGGGTTTTCCTTAGTCGACAAAATTGTAATCCCATGCAACACAGGATAAACTCATGAATAAGAGGGTGGAACTGATCACTCTTGAGTCAGTCGGACATACCATTGTGACAATAGATGTTTTGAGTTTTCAGTTCCCAATAGTACATGTAGATTGTCGGAAAGCCCTTTAAAAAGATATTTCCAGGTTTACCTACCCGCAGGTGGTGGGACCTATGTATAATTCTACCCCACGAGATGGGACCGATATCAGTATTAGTATATTGTTGGTATTTTGTAGTGCTTCCCAAGAAGGTAGGAATGGGCGGGGTACATGTAGAGGAAAGTCTTAGTAAGACACAATGTTTGAGGTTATGTGTGGATTAATGTCACATTAACCAATAAGCCATGGAGAAGGAGTACCCATACCAGAAGTTCGATGGGAAAATCAATCAGTAGATAAGAGTATACTTTTGTGTGGATATAAAGGTTCTCGTAGGCTTTTCAGCAGTTGAGATAGCGGTGATTGCTAGAGTTCCTCTAGAAATATGACTTCAATAGTCTATAATCCTATGAAGGGGAACGTGGAGGTTGTCACACTCATCTATAGGTCTGGTTTACAGCTGATTAGTGAGGCAATAGAGATGCTAGCCGCAATGCATATATCCTTCGTGGGTGATGATGGACCATCATAGAGTCAGTCGATGTCTATTACTCCCCCACTCTTATAGTTATTCAGGGTGGCAAAATGGTGGATATATACTATGATGCCCGACATGCTCAGTTATCATCATGACACGCTCCTCATGGATTTTCTAAAGAAAGATAGAACATCATCCTTTTCATAGGGATCACCATATTGCAGGTTGAATAATGGGAGGGTTTGTTGATGGAGCTCCATACATAACCTTTAGCGGTACATCTTGGAGTGGAGATCATCTACCAGGGCCTCTGAAAACAGTTTTTGTGGCATGGAATGAGCAAATTAGTGGTTTAGTTCATCTCATGATGCCTCACTTGTCAGCAAATGAAGGCTAAGAATCAGGTACCAGCTGGCTTGGAACAACCACTTGAGATACCATAATGGAATTGGGATGGTATTTCAATGGACATTTTGATGGGATTACCACACACGTCAAAGTGTCACAATTATTTTTGGGTGATAGTTGAATGACTTGTCATGTCGGCCCACATCATACCCATGATACAGCTGGTACCAATAGAGGGAGTAGGACGCCTCTATGTCCAAGAGATAGTGTGGATTAATTTGGTGACATCCATGATCATATTAGATTGTTACACTCATTTACAACCCAGATGTGGAAAGGGTTGTAGGTGTCATTTGGGACTCATCTACATTTGTGGGCCGTTTTTCACCCTCAGACAGATAGTTATATGGAGAGGACCATACAAAACCTATATTACATGCTTCACGCTTGTGTCCTTGATTTGTTCATAGTGAGTAGGATCACTAGCCACTGGTGGAAATTACATACAACAACAGATAACAATCTACCATTGTCATGGTGGCTTTTTTAGTCCTTGTATGGGTGACCTTGCAGATCACCTATGTGATTGAAAGACCCATGGGAGTTGGAACTCATATGTCTGAAGTTGGTACGGGCTACCTTTTATAAGGTTCATATCATCCACGAGAAGAATAGGACTACACAGAGCAGGTAGAAATCTTAGGCCGACTGGATAGGGCTACCCTTGGAGTTTTAGTTGGGTGATCATGTATTCCATCGGGTCTCAACATGACGAGGATTGTAGATATTTGTTTGGGGAGAAAATATATCTACAAGATTCGTCGTACCTTTTCATATGCCAAGCAGAGTTGGTGAGGTGTCGTACCTACTAGATCTTCTCCCATAAATGAATTGGGTGAATGATGTTTTCCACATGTCTCAACTGATGAGGTACATGCATGATCCATCACTCATCCATGACTATAGAGTGTTTGAAATTTACATTGGGGAAATAATTTTAGAGTCCCAGTGGAGATAGAGGATCGATAGGAGAGGGTCATTCATGGACTGTTCATTCTTCTTATGTGCGTTCGGTGGAAATACGATAACCTCCATGAGAGAACATGGGTGTGGGAAGCACAGATTAATTCTCAATACCTTCATTTATTTGATTAGACCTTTTTTGGCTTTAGGGGATGTAAAATTTTATGTTGGGGAGAATGTAATGTCCTATAATATCAATTATTTTTTAAAAAAAATAATATTGACTTATTTTGAGACTAAAATATCTAATGGAATATGATTCTGAGGCCCCTAGTGCCCAAAATGATCCATCAAAAATTGGTATGCTTTAAATAGAACATGTGATTAGTTTTATTAAATAAGAGGAATAACTCCTAAATGGATACCCGAATAAAAAATATGATGGCATCATTGCCTTCAATATGGTGGGTTTAACCTAGGCATGATTTATGTTTAGTCGGTACAGGCCTCTCGGGATAAAACCCGAAAATCGAATAACTGTAAATTACATAATGATATAAAATATTCTATATTTCAAATTCTTATAACTCACAAATAATGACTTGTACTAAAAATATGATACCACTTATTAACTCATGAAGATATGATTTCCTTAGGTGGATCCAAACATTGGATGGCATGATAAATTAGTGGAGGTTAGTTTCTGTCCATAAATAAAATAATTATGTAACAGTTTTTTTATTGTAAAATATTTATAACTCTTAAATGGAAACTCGGAATGAAAATATGAGAGTATAGTTGAGCTCGTGGTGGCATGATACAATTTGGAAGAGCCTAACATCGGCTGACACAGGTTGAAGGTAAATTTTAATATTTGAACCATTTTTAGATTAATTTAAATAATGGTGTGGATTGGTTTGTATAACATTTGAACGGGTGATCGGATTGAAAATATAAGGGAACCGTTGAATTCAAAACACTGGTATTTTCCTCAAAATAACCTGACATCAGCCGAAAAGGTAATATGAAAAAGTTATTTTTTAGTATTTTCAAGAAAAATAATAAATTAATTTAAAATAAATATTTTATATCTTTTATCACTGTTGAGTGGCGAACGGAAATGCAACTATGCATCGATAAGGTTGTGATGAGGATCATTTATGGAACTAATTAATGGATTGTTAAATCATATTGTAATGACACATTAATAAAGAAGAACAGTGAAGTTGTTTCACAAATGAAACAACGTAACTACACAACATCACAATGTAGTGGAAGTGTTGTGACATGTTTTCTTTTTATAGTCATATGTGTTGGGGGGAATGAGGATAAAACATCATTGATTCTCTTAAAACCCTCTGATAGACTTCCTCTCCCATGAGGAATGAAGAACGCCAACATCTTCGATGCCACTTGAAGAATGAAGATCGAAGTGGAGAATGACATCAACGTCTTGAATCCACAAGGATGTAGCCTTGCAGAATAGAATGTAAAATAGGTAGGGGTTGTTTATTTTTATGTTATTTCCCATTATTTTATAGAAAGAAGAATGCGGATAAACCCACAAAGAGTTTTATTCTCAAATCAAGTGTTTATGCGGGTGGGTAATTTTATTTGGGGGATTATTTATATGGGATTAGTTTATATTTTGTTAATGGAATTGAAATCCCAGAACATATAATGATTATAAAGCTCTAACATAGAGGGTGTGGTCTAACATGAACAAGGCCCAAGCACCTCTTCCTTGTGTTTTCTTTGTGGTCACACCCTTAATGTGGTGTAAAGATGATACATGGACCTTGGTAGTAAAGTAAGAGTTCCCCAGAGACTGCGGGAACACGCAACGCGAATGAATAGACCACCGAAGTGCAGAGGAGAGTGGATTACCCATCGGCGCGCCACAGTGGCAGTAGGCCATTGTCGACAGGCCGTGCTGAATGGATGGACAACCCGCGTCTAGTTTATCTTGTGGTTTGGCGAGCTGTATTCGGTCGACAGTGGCAGGAGGGGCCCCATGCGTCCGTGGGGCCAACAGTGACCAAACGCGGCAAGCGTCGCATCCTGGATATGCAGCACAACAGCAGCCCACACCGCGGGGGAAGGAATTTGGTATAGAGGTCCACAACCGCAGCTGGAGGGCCGCGGTCACTGCCCCTGTCGGCGGGCCGCAACCCTAGCCAGCATGCTATGGTCGCAACTAGCTAGTCGGACCCACAACACAGTCATCCAGACCACATGGCATAGCATGTAAGACCCACACCGCCAAGATGGACATGCTCTAGAGGTCTGTACCATCACCCATTAGGCCGGACAAGTAACCTTTGGGCCACGCCAGACCCAACCGGGTCATCGGGAGTCCCGGATGGCTTACCCATTGTCCAAACTCGGATAGGTCTAGCAAGGCCCATTGGGCCTAGCCCACTTCCTAGGATGGACCAAACAGACCCATACCCAAACCAGGTCAGGTCGAGTAAATCATATTAAACAATGGTTGCTAGGACACCCAGGTCGGGTTGGTCTAGTCAGTTTGATCGGGTCGGACTGGGCAAAGACGCAATTGGCACCTGTTTAGTAAAACACTAATAATTTCAATCCAGGAATCTGATTGACAATATGATTGCAGTGTTTGGACCCTCTCGATGGTGAAAATGGTTTAGAATGATCTATATTGACTATCAAGGATTTTGACATGTGACGAATGGCTTGAGGAGCAGTTCTCCAAGGCGTGCTGCCTATAGAACTATGTGGTTGGCTGAGACATGAAAACTGCTGACTTTTGACTCTATATGACTCGATTATGGCCCAGTGGGAAGAACATCTGTATGAATTTGGAGTAGAACAGTGAGAATAACTTCTCAATCACTTTGTATTCCCATGGTACATGACAAGGTGGTGTACCTAATTTGGGATTAATTAGTGGGATACCCTACTCTAGAACTATTCAGGCCCACATTATGCGATGGGGAGGTGTACCTAATAAGTCCAAGATTAGTGGGAATAACTTATACGAGACATATATGACCCAATGTACTCATTAGAGGAGTAGTTCTCCAGAAGCTGTTGTGTTTGATGTTGTGATTGATTTTTACACTATCACTAACCTAAAGGTACATCTTGTGTGATCTTTCTTGGGTTTTGTGCTTACTTTGTTGATTATATTGTGGTCAATCCTTTTTGTTTTGGGGTCCCTGTTAATTATATTTTACTCACCCATGAATGGGAAATTCCCACACATGTTTTTTCTGTGCAGACGATTGACGTTTCGACAGAAACATTGGTGGAATGGGACCCAGAGGTGCACAGGGAGACAGGACAGATAAATTCTACGACGGTGGTCCTTGGGGCCTAAGACCAAGTGTGGCCCACTAAGGCCGTGTGGATTGGACATTCTTCTTTGTATTTTAGTATCTACACTACTCTCATGATTATGTGGTGTGTTTCATGAGTAGCCATCAGATTTTCCTTTGTGTACTTTCATGTTCTCAGTCCTTTTGTTGTGTTAGTATTTTCTGGCCCTTTTATTAGATGTACTCATCTTGGTTTTTAGTGATAATCATTTCCTTTGTATGTTTTTGGAACATGGTTGGGCATGTGTGTGTGTGTACAGGTACTCATGAAAATGTCTCAGAATTGAAGGTTTATTCCTTCAGCACTCGTCACTAGCCCCTGGCCTTCGAGAGGCGGGCTTCTGGTAGTCACAACACAGGCCCTGGGGGACGGGTCATGACAAATTGAATGAATTTAAATTAATTTCTTTATCTAAAAAATATATATTTCATTAAAACAATTAGTTATTTTGGTTATTCTTAATTAATTAATATAAAGATACGTTATGCATTATAAAACATAATTTATAAAAATGTCATTTATATCCTGGTTATTTTACTACAATACAACAAGATGTGGACTAAAAATTAATTAACTGGATTAAAATTATAATATTTATATTGATTTAGATCATATTCAAAACAAATTTTATCTTTTAAAACTAATGATTTATAAAAAACTAGTTTTTATAAATAAAAATCAACATTTTTACTATACAATGAGAAATAATTTTTTTATGAAAATTCCAAAATTTCACCCAAGGTAAATTTAGATATGTATTTTTAAAAAATAAATATATTTTTATCAATTTAATTTTGTTAATTTTAAAAAAATTTATTATAATATTGTCATGAATGTAAGAAAATATATTTTTCAAGAAAATTATTTTTTTGAATTAAAATACTTTATTAATATTCGATTGATTATTTATGAATTATTCAACAATAATTTATTTTTGAGATATGTATATTTATATAAACTATATAAATTAACATGATTCATACCCTCAAATGTGGTGTCTATGTAATAAATGTTATGTATTTCATGGGTAGTTTTAGTGTACTGTATTCGATCAAACATAATACTAATCATAGTTTTCTATTCTAAAATATATGCTTGTTATAGAAGAGATTGACCACTTGAGATTATAATAGTTCCCCCACTCTTCATATACACTTTTCTTGTTTTTATTTATTCATTACATTCAAGAGGATTATCATGGTAAAACATCCACAAATTCTCGCATTCGTACTACTTTCATCATATGTCTTTATCTCCTTGAATTTTAATTAGACCAGTAAAAACCATAATCAATGTTCAAGGTGGATTTATGTTTTGTATTGTTATATAATTATGTATTTATTCCTATAGATCATTTATTGGGTTGTTTTATAACAATTTCTCATTACATCGTTCAATTTTATTGGTTTTTAATTGATTGTATATAGGTTCATTAATATTCATCCTTCATTGTGAAATTCATTTACGAACAAATAATTTTTAAATTTTTATGAATAAAATTTGGTAAAAAATAACACCATAAGTGGTATTATAAATTTCTTTTTTATGGTACCAATTACTTTATAAATATGATTTTTTTATAAATTAGTCGATTTAATTTTGATACATATCTTTTCGTGTGAAAGGAATTTTAGATATTCTAATAAAGACTTTCAAAATCAATTAGAAATAAAAATTCATCTCCGGAAATGTCTTGAAATATTAATGGAATTAATTGTGTTTTCAAATGTCATTGTTTATGGTAAATAGGTGTATTTATTTTTATTGAATATAATTAAATAGTTATGGTTTCATGGAAATAAATGTGAATCAATATAAACTTATAATTATGTATTGGATAGATTGGAATCACATAAATTAATGAATTTATTTACAATGGTACCCTTCAAAAATTTATCTATTGTATTTATAATCAAATTATGAATTTTTTATTTTTATTTTATGATCATTCAATTTTAATTGGTGTTGTTCAATGTGAGGAAACCGAAGGTGAGGGAGAGTTACTAATTTTTTCTTGTCTGTTGAAAATGATTTGTTTTTTTCACTCACCTAAATAGTTTATTGGTAATGCGAGCCTAGGTAATTTGTGTAAGGACATTATTCTTACTACCCTATATGGTACACATGTTACGAAGTACACCGCTAACATGAATATTTTCTAGGTGGGTGTTATCATCCATAAAATGCAAACATGGGCTAGTTTGGTGGACTTTATTATTGTTGGGTATAATATATCCATGTTTTTTGTATTTTTTTTTGAAAATAATATTAGGATTTTATTTCATTAAAAATTATGGTTTTCTTGTAATAAAAATTTCTTTTTTGGGTGTTTAATAGGAGGGAGATCCCAATTTCCACCAAACTATATCCAAATATGAATTCATTACTTGTGGAAGACATTGTATTATACGTCATATTTCTCATCAGAAAATATTTATCATCCTAATGACTATATATCCCAGTATTATTTATTATTTACCTAAATTAACATCATGTGTGGTTTTAAAAATGGTTTTTAAAATGATTTTGTTTAAATTTTTTGTTTTCTTTATGGAGGTTTAAAAGATATTATTGAAATTAAGTAAATGGTTTCTCGATAATTTTTGGGAAAATAAATATATTTTATTTTCCTTATGTCTTATGAATTTTATAATATATATGAAATTAATAATTATTTCTAATTTATGAAATATGGTTTACTTTTTATTTTTCATTAAAAAATAAAATCATTATTTTTAACTATATTTTATTTTATTTTTTATGAAATGAAAAATTAATTGAATGTCGTAGAATCTTTTCTGAGATGCCACAATTTCTATTATATCACACCCTATATACTAATTTTTTTATTTCCTATGTATATTCAATTCAGATGTTATATTTAGGATGATAGATATACTCTTTTATATCAATTTGTATAATTTTAGGTATCAATGGTTAGTTAGGAAGTCATGTGTCACCTTGGGTTTCACATATATAGTTTCCCATGAAGTATTGATATTTTATTTATTTATGGTTATTTGTGTACAATGAAATTATACTTATTGTTTTATTATTTCATTTATTTGCTTCTTCATATCACTAATTTTTTTTATTCTATACCCATTTTCATTTCTATGATGAGTTTGAATGCTCATTTTCTCCCCAAAACTATTAAATTCCTTTTAAAAGATTTTATTTCATGTAAATGGTATTTAATATATATTTGTACAATTATAGATTCTTGGTATGATCTTATTGTTTGTTTATTTATATTCATATGGAAAACATATTCTGATGATAGTGTTTTATGATTTTGGGGAACTAGTTTCTATTTTTCTGGGATCAGAATCTTTTATTACATGTTTGAATTTTTGGTAATTCCTTGTCCATTTAGCTAAAAATGATTACAATGTCAAGTTCTATTGATGATCAATGGTACTCATTTATCTATGAATGTTTGTTAAATTAATGTAAAAGGTAATAAATATAATGAAACTCAAGAATTCAGTGTGTGGTGAATCTGGTGATGTCATTCTATCAAATAACTTTATATTATTAGAGGCTTATGTGATTTTCTTTTTATAACCATTCATCATATAAATATATATGTTCCATTTTGGTTTTAATACTCCTGTGGAATTTTATGACTTTACATGAGTGTAATTCATGAGTTTTGGGACGAGTATTGAGAATAATTATTGAAACAATGTGGTAATTCATGAAAAAAAACAAGCATTCACAAAACAATTGATTTCAAAAATGTTATTGGAACTATTCCACAATTGGTACATGACGTTTCAACTAAATCATGAACTAAATAAGGGTTCCACATCCAAATAATAATTTCTATTAAGACCTCATCAATGTTGGATTTAATATATGAATTATGTAACGAGAAAAATATATCATGGGGATTTTGATAATTTTAGGTTGGTACACTAGATATATTGTTGGAAATTTAATATATTCAATTGATTATGATAATGTTGAGGAATTAGTTTTTAAAAAAAATTACAAAACTGGGTGATTTTACATCATGTTTATTTAATTATTTGAAAATATCATCTTTATCCCTCAATTAATGTTTCGTAAAATGTTAAATATCATTTGATCCATTGTAATATAGTCTTGAATAGGTGTGACTAATTATATAATCACTTTTATGTGATCTTGTCTATTTCAGACATTAATTAAATTATATATAAAATTTTTAATTGATTTCATGTAGTTTTCAAATAAAATGTAATACGTTACTAATGATAGTGTGTTTTAAAAGATTTGGATTGTTTTTTAAAATGTTTTTCATAATAAAACATGTTTTAGAAATTCAATGTGATGATTTATTAGAATTCATCATTTATTTTATATATATATATATATATATATATATATTATATGATCAAAATTGATAAATTTAAAAGATTTTACTTTTTCATTATTATTAACTAGAAATTTATGTTTGAGTATGTAAAAATAGATTGATTATTTTAATTTTTTGTAATATTTATTGTATTCCTCCCATAATGATCAATAATTAATATGGAATTATTTTCACCATGGATGATCCATAATTTTAATCAGACCATTATCTAAACATGATTAGTTAAATTTTTTATGCTACCCATATCCTGAGTAAAGTAGTGGGATAATAACATTTCCTCACATTACAAACTTGTGTTTGTTTTACAATTTTTAATTGAGTAATTACATGATAAAGGATTCTATAGTCGTGCTAGATCATTGTTAGGGGTTACTCATTACTATGGTCAAAATTTCATCAATTCCATGAAATCCTATGGGAAGAAGGTGCATATCATGTTTTTTAAGTGTGTGGGTCTGGAGATACATATTATTTATTTTTGGAATCTCCAATAAATTATCCTAATTGTTCTTATTTAGGATTTCATAAAAATGATTGTTATGTTTAATCATGGGAATATTTATTCGGTGAAATTTGGGGTGGACTATTTTATCTCTCATTAGATTATAGTTATCCTTGAGTCCCTCATTCTTTTATTCAATAAAATATTGACTATTTTCCATTTATGCTCTTATTTTATTGGGGTAATATTGTTTCTGTAAGATGATGTCTCATTTTAGAAATGAGTATATTAATGTTTATATAGATGTAATTTTATATTTAGTCAGTAAAAGATTAGGTATCTTGGATGTGTGATACTATAATTATATAAATGAAATTTATATTTCTACAGTTTTCATTGCTGGGTTAAAATATAGTTGGCGTGTTTTATGTTTGATATCCTAGGTTTCCCATTCCTATTATCTTGAAAAAATATGCTTTTTCAATGGTTATTCATAATGAATATGGTTTTTTATTATTAGGATTTGTTTCATTTTAGTGTTGAATTGTTTTGTGGATCCATTTCTTGTTTTCATAGATCTATTTTTGTTACTATTTGGATATTTATATGGGTTATATCTCCATTTTGTGTTTTGGTATCCTTTATTTGGATTTTCACATATGGTTGGTGTAGGATGGCATTTTATTTTTTTTTCATGGTTCTGATATTCCCCAAAAATAATAGTGATATAAATTTGTTTCCCATTGTCACACAATTTTAGATTAAATGTAATTATTATTGAGGTTTTTCTCAATCTCATTTCTTATTTGTAATCAAATTTAGATGTTAAAGGTGTAGTAGTACATTGTGATGTGGAAATTTAATTAGGTTATGGGTTCCATTATTTTGAAGATACCACATTTTATTTAATGATGATAGGTTGAGTTATTCATTTTTTTCATTCCATGCCCTTACCACCTATTAAATTGGTTATACGATATCATAGTATTTACGTATGTTCAACTATGACAAAAGACATTATAAATGATGAATGTGTCATGGTGGGTATAATGTGAAATCACCCATGTTGTTGTGGGTAATAATTTAAATATTATTTATAATTATTAAATTGAAATTTTATATATCGATAGTTTTATAAAATTATTTAGGAATATTGGAATGTATATTGGTGTTTGGTGGTTTAAATATCATTCCTAGTAACCATTATGTTACCATGAATTAATGCTTCAATACTTAAAATCCTAGTTTATCATATTCTTTTCACCATTTAACAGACCCAAAAAAGTCTTCCATGAGTTAATATTTTTTGTTTTTTCTATTGGGGTGATTTATATTGCAGGAAAATTGTTATGTAAAATTATGTGGCCAAAACCATGTGACGTGTAATATATCAAAAAGTGACACTCACATGGTTAGTGCAGGTATTGGATAATCATTTCATGTTCATATTTAAACAATATATAGATATACCATACCAGATTCATTGTATGATTATGTGGTTTTATTAATGATATTTCATGGTATAAAATATAACCATGGAATTTTTAAGTGATGCCCATACACTATTATCCATACATTGTGGAAAATGGAACACTGTTTGGACCCATTTTTTAATTAGGTTGGGTTATATGTTTGTTTATCATGGGATGAGTCAATAAAATTACTCCATTAAAGATAGTGAAACCAAATTTTCATATATATAAATCTATCATAGGGAAACATTCTTCCAAACCATTGATAAACTAGAGTATCCACATAACTACATCATTGTATTTGCTTATTCAAATTTAGATGTTTTTTTACTACACTCGTTTCATGAGAAATTACAATCCTTATGATGGAAATTACATAAATATTTTTTTTGAACTACTGATTCACAAGGAAAATTAACTATGTACTCATCTCCATCTTCATTTTTAGGTGCCTTATCATAACTCATCATGAAATGTTCATCTATGGGGAGTTGTTTTATGTTTCAAAAAATTCATCTATAATAATTTTATAACATTCATGATATTTTTTTACTTTATCAAGAGTAAGGTTCAAGACATTTGGTTTCTTAATATCCACATCCTTAAAAACCACTTTATGGACCGGTGATCTTTTAACAAAAAAAAATCATAGTGTTTATATTTCATCATATAAATTAGATGTCTCCTCATTTATAGAATTCGAATGTGATCAAAATTATAAAAAATTATAAAGAATAACTGATTTCAAAAATATTCTATTGATAACAATGTTTTCCATCATTCTTATCTAATTCATTTTCATCAATAATAGAATATAACATTTTGTTTCAATTGTAGGTTCAATTTTTAAATCATATATTCTCGAGTTATTCCAAAACACTCGATCTACAATGTAATTATTCATGATAGAAATTGAATTCTTCATAAAAAAGTCCACTTTAAAAAAGAATGAAGGAATCTGGATTTTACCTCTCAATCATTATGATCTAACACAACAAATAATAAAATTCCGCGCATAATTATAATAAAAAAATTATTAATAAATGGGGAAATGATTTTATGAAAACACATTCCTTATAGTTGTTTAAATCCATTAACAATAACACTTTACTATTACTATTTTATACATCTAAAATCATCCATAAAATTATAGATCTTTTGTTTGGAAGTATTATTTTCCCTCTAGGTCAATCTATTAGTTTCCACGTTACTGATACATATATATAATCAGCTTCACGACTAATTAAAAAATCTTACTACTTAAAGTCGCAAAATCTTGAAAACACATATAGACATAAATTTTATATATCCTTGGTATGAATTGTATCATGTTAAATGTGTCTCTGTCATTATAATCAATCCCCATTATTAGATTATATTAATTACTAAAATTGTGGCTCTAATCTTTCTAGGTCCACTACATATATGAAATCACATTTTAGAGATTTTTTATATGACTAAATGGACTGAAATATTAATTAAACATATAGTATAAGAAATACCAATAGATAAAATCAATCTTCTAGATATTATAGTGTTTCATAAATTTCAACACTCTTTAAATTACATGGATCTTTTGAATTTACCTTCAAAGGAACATCATCATGTGATCATTCATTATTCTCATCAACATCATCCACTTGGTTATAATTCTTCTATAATATATCATCATTAAAGAGAAAATTTTATATTCAAATATATTTCCTTATGTAATTATCCCATATTTAAAATCCATGGTCTTGATTACCATATCCTGTAATTTATCTCACTATGAACAATGCCTCTAGGTTTCCCCTTTTCCTAGAATAAATTTGAATTATATGTGATACATTAAAAATAGATGGAAAATATTATATTCTTCTATTATATAATTCTCATATAATTTCATTTCATAATAAACAATAAGGATACTGATTCACAATATATGAAGAAATATTTATATCTTTTATTTAGAATACCTTGAGGGGAAACTAGGATGAAATTGCATACATCATTAACTATAATACATAGCCATATTCACTCTATCATTGAAAACATTTTTTCCTAATGTACCTAGTTCAATATTATTAAATTTTATACATTTTTTCCAAAATCCCTTAAAAATATTTTCTTTTGTGTTACCAAAAATTTTATATCCTAAAGGAAAGAACTATTCATAAAATATACACATCCAAATTGGCTATCTAAAAATCACTGTTTAGAAAAATATTCATATATTCATGAGAAAGATCATACATAATTTTTATTTAATGTATTTAATTAAACTAAAATAGTATAATTATACTTTAAGAAATGGGATGAGGAAAGAACCTATAATTTCAATTGATCTATCTTTAAATTATTATCCAATTGTGTCCTATATTCAAATTTGAAGGAAAATTCAATTTAATCTCAAAAAAAAATTATTCACATGTTCCACACTCAATCAATAAATTTTTTAGTATACCATTACCATGTAATGATTTTCATTCCTTTATCACCCATGTAAAGGACACAAAAATTCCATTACCATAGTAATTTAGATATTATTTTTATGATATATATTTCTTCTTCTAAAATCTTGGAGATATTAGAAATCACTTCTTAAAAATAATAACTAACACCATGGAACCTCATGTCAAATTATATAGTCCACATATAAAGGATGTAGAAAATAACTTACCACCATTAAATATTATTGAAATTGAGAGATTATTAATCTATAGTGTATATCACAATCCATTTAATTCTTATAAGCTACTATTTTATGTCTAAATAATAGTATCACCATATTCTATGATCCTGAGGTTTATATCATCCTTTAATTGAACCCTATTGAAAAATCATGTATTGTAATTTCTTATTCCCCCTTCATGAATATAAGGTGAAAATCATCCCATTATCCATTAATTTGTGACTCAAGGGAACATGATACACTATATACTAAACAACTCCTAACAAATGAAACCTTATTTTAAGATAATATTTTATTAATAATATCCTTTAGAATTCAAGAATTAATACACATAATCTTTCATTTCATATCATATTTCCTTAAATTGATTTCACATGAGTTATTCCCCACATAAATTTCATAAAATCATTTGTCTCATGTCCTTAACCTTCCTTTAACTTTTCCATGCAATTGGATTCCCCCTTAATTTATAACATAATTTGTTTCCAATATAAATCTATTTCTCTCCCATTTTGAAGACATTATTTATTATTAGATCAGGATGATATGTCATCTCTTTTATAGACTTACCATTACTGTCACTCAATTGAGTGACCATAATATATTATAATTAGGTAATTTTAGATAGAAAGTATAAACAAAACACCAATATTCAAAATAATAATAGGTAGACTGAATATATCGATAAAATACATTAATGTCAATAATATTGTAATGTTATTTCCCTTACTCATTATCTTGAGAGGTAAGTGAGATGCTACTTGTCCTTAGGCAACATTCCAATGGAGCCAAAGGGTTGAAATAAATGTTTAGGTATTAAATTACAAATGGGAAATAAATTTACCTCAGAATAAAACAATACATCCAATAAATTATTGAACAACGTAAAATACATGATTCTTGTCGATAAATAAAACCATGATAACACATTACTAAGAGACAACCAAACACTTCCTTAAAAGTTCCCAAAATAAAATATAACTAAATCAGCAAAAAACCTAAATATGAGTCCCAAGATATAGAATCATCAATTAGTCCCAAATTAAATCATGACACATTCCAATGATCTAGATCAAGCACCATGCTCCATGAACCATAATACCGCCCATGAATTATGATGAAACTCTCAAAAAATGAGATGCATTCTATTTACTTGTATATCTGAAAACCACTTCTACAAAAACACCCCGGATCCAAAGAAGGGGGTGAGTAATAATACTCATTTGGTAGTCCCTAAATGACTTTCCAAACCATTCCAATAGGGTATAACCATTATCAGAATTTTATTAATAATTTTATATAAAACATCAAACACTATAACATTTTCAAGCAAGATAACCACAGTCTTACCAACCCATTTATCACCCAAATCCACACAATACCTATAAAAACAAAAAAAATATAAATAATATTATAACATACAACCTTAGAAATGTAATTACACCTTGATTAGCCACAATGATCAGAAAACATATCCATAATATTTCACACACAAACCCTAGGGTAACAATCATGGTGGAACATCTCATTCAAGCATGTTTTCAACATTTCTAATCTAGTGGTACTTCCCTCCCTATTATCCATGATTATGCAAATTACATCCATTATACATCCTATTTTTATAGTTTTAATCCCTACCCACCACACAACCATTTCAATCACATGCATTAAATCTTGTCCAACAAGCAATCATATAACACATAATTTCCACAACATTATGCAAACAACAACTTCAAACCCAAAAAAATCCATAAAGAAATCACCCATGAAAAATTAACATATAATAAGAAATAATTTTTTATATCCATTTTGAAAAACCATTTAAAAAAATCATTCTAATAACTCAATTTAAAAATATCCATATTAAAATCTAACATCAAGGAATGTTCACAGCAATACGCTATTTTCTCAAAATTCCACAAATCATTATAAAATGAATTTTCATCAATCTTATAACATCATAATCACATCCAAATTCAAGAAAAATAAACTAATTAAAAATTAGGATTATTGTTATAGAAAAATGGAGTTGAGGGAGAAGACAACTAACGTAGGGTTTTTGTAAAACCATCAAACACACAAATTCACCAAAAACTGAGTGAAATCTCCACCAAAACTGAGTTCGATCTCTCTTCCTAACATCCAAAACCCAACTATAAATATTTATGGAAAGAAAACCACTAGATCTACATGCGATGGTTGTAGATCTAGAAAAAAATAGAGAGATACAGAACTAGATCTAAGAAAAACCTTTAAATATCAAAGTGACTAGACATACCATTGAAAAATCACCTTCACGGTGCCTTAAACCCCATTAGAATCCCCAACAAAATGAGGGGGATATCAAATTGAAGCCTTGATAACCAAAAACCATGAGTTAGGTTAGAGTTGCGGAATAATTGAGAGGTTTATGGGAAATCCCCAGTGATCCCAGATTTAAAAATATTATATTTAATGTTGCGCATGGTTTTCTTACACGATTAAAAAAAAGTGCATTAATTATTGTCCTACTAAAATATCAAAGGGATCCTTACACAATCTTATCTAACAATTAGAAAAAATATGTCTCAATGATGTGAAACCCATTATCCAATGTTCCAAAATTACATGGGATTGTTTCAAGGAATCCCCTAACCATTCTCAAAATTTTCTCCTTTAAAAAACAACCAATAACATTCAAAAACCTCCCCACACTATCCTGACCATTATCCAACAACATAAAAAACATAAAAAATAAAATAAAAAATGGTGATATACATCACTGTGAGGTTCTAAATTCTCCCCACCATTGTGATTTTTTTCATGATAAGTATAGAACAATTTCTTTTCTAAAAGAACTCTGGACATTTTCGGGCCATCTATTTTCCTTGCTCGCAATTCTCCTCAAGAATCTGAACATGCTGCCAAAAAACCCTAACTAGACCAATTCATTTACCACATAATACATTATCATTCCTATCCAAAATCTACACTAGCACATGCACCATGGAAGCATCTGGATTTAGCTCAATATTATCCCATCGAATCACATGGTCAGGATCCAACTGATACTTCGTCAACTAAAAAACATGAGACACATTTTGAACCACTCTAAACCATGGTGGAAAAGACAATTGATAAGACATCTCTATAAACCACACATGGTTCTCAAAATTATATATATAACATGGAGATATCATACCTAGAAATCAAAACTAATGATGTCAAAGCCTACGTGAGATTCTCAAGAACAAATACTCACCCACAATGAATGTTAATATGCATACAGGTTCTAATGATTATGAACCATCTCTATCATTTTCCTGATCAACATTATCTTCTTAGTAATATCTTATACATGGAATGGTCTGACCATCAACGAGTCACCCGTTACCACAAAAAAAAGTGGAGAAGGACATGGATTCCCCTACCATGTTTCAAACAGATCCATATGTATTAATTCCTGATAATGGTTGTTATAAAAGAACTCCACCAACAACTAGTTTTCCTATCAATTTCCACAAAAATCCATCAAATGTGACTATAACATATCATCCAATGGTTGTATCATTCTCTTGTATTACCCATCCATATAAGGATGGTAAGGTGTACTCAACATCAACTGAGTCCCAAGGTATTTCAGCACAGATTTCTAAAAATGACTTGAGAATGTTCAATATTTGTTTGATACAATCAAAATAAGAATACCATGACTCTTTACTATATCAATTATATAGATTTGGAATGATCCTCTACTATATGATATTCATGAATATGGATGAAATGGGATGAATTTTTGAGGTGATACACTATCACCCATAAGTCATCACACTTTATAACCATTATAGGGATATTTGTAAACAAATCCATCACTATTTGTTCCCACTTCCACATAGAGATATGTAAAGTCTACAAAATGGTTACCAGCCATTAATGTTCGTCCTTGACTTGGTGACAAATATTTTTTTCAAAACAATGTCCTCTTTATTCCTTTTCAAATGGCCCAAATTTTTTTCATTGAACAGTTTATATATTTCCTAAATTCTATGATGAACAACCCATCTGGAATGATGATAATGCCTAATAAATTCCTCCTAACAACACACTTGTAAAACTACCTGATTAAAAAACAAAAAAAAATTGAACTCCCATTCAGTTCCCCGCCCTTAAAGGTCTATCCAACATTGAGTTTCAACCTCATCTTCAAATATTCATAATCATATTCATGTACATCTTTAACCAAGCCATCCTTGTCAGTAACTAATGAGAGCAGAAATAAGACCAGTCTCTCTCATCGGTCCTCACATTCCAATAGAATGTAGGTTATGTCCGACATCAACTTCCACTGATCTGATGCGTGTTTCACTGCATGATCTTTTGACATCCTACTGAATTAATCCACCATTGAAATTCTTTTACTGAGTTTGTACAACATGTCAACGTAAAACATCAGGGGATACTTCATCTAAAACATCTATATCCAGTTCAAATAAATTTTTTATATAATATTCTCCATTCTGTTATGATTGGAAAAAAGAATGAATTCTCAACAAAGAGATAACGACGCCACATATTTAAGGAATGAACGACTAACATCACCTATAAATAGTGTGTTGGGTAGATCTTCTCATGAAACCTAAACTGCTGAGATTTATACATAACCACATGATCCCCATTTAAGAGATAATATCCTAAATCTAATCCCAATGTGTCATAATACACCACGCACAATTTCCCTAGTTCTGGCAGAACCAAGATTGGCACTGATGTTAGGAAACCCTTATGCTTTTCAAAAGATTTCTAACACTATACAGTCTATTTAAATTGACCATTCATCCTAGTAAATATTTTAATTGGTGAGTAAAATCATGAGAAGTCCCGAACAAAATTTATGTATCACTTGGCCAGACCAAGGATGTTCCGTATTTCAAATACATGCTTTGGCAGTTTCCACAATATAACAACCACTATCTATTCTGCATCAACTTAAAAAAAATTCTCATAAATAAAATGGGAATGAATACAAACCTCAAATATAAAAAAATATCACTTTGAAAATTTTTCATATAATCGATTATCTCTCAATATACCTAGAACTATCACCATTTTATTCTCATGCTCCATAATTTTCATGGAATACCCCAATATATAATCAAAAAATACGCATAAAATAGAATCCAAATATTTCTAAAATATATGATTCATCAACAACATAAAAATACATAATGAATTTGTAAGACCAAATTGAATAACAACATACTCATAATGGTGATATCCACTTGTAAATTTAATTTTGGTTCTATCATTCTTCCACACCTGAAACTGATGATATCCTGATCTCATGACAATCTTGAAGAACTACTAAATTTCCCTTAAATAATTAAAAAATTCATCAATGTGTGGAAGTGGATATCGTTTATTTATTGAAATATGCTTTATACAGAAATAATAAACACACAACCTAAATGATCCATCCTCCTTTTCATCAAATAAAATGGCACTTCCCATAGAGAAATTATAGTCTTGATGAGCCCATTATTTTTTAACTCATCCAACTACACATTTAATTCCCATAATTTTTTTGGTTCTTTCCGGTAAGAGGGAACTGATATAAGACTGGTCCCCAAATAGAGATCAATCATAAACTCCACTTCTGTCAAGGTTAGAAACCATGGGAATGTTTTGGGAGGGACATCCAGGAACTAAACTATAACCTCTGTAAAAAATTTATATTGAACTCTTTCCATTAATGCAAATTAAAACCCTACTAACTACTACAATATCATGCTAATAGTTTCTTCCAACCAGTACATTGCACACAAAATTTTATTATACACTCTACTAAAGAAATTCTTGACACCATAATATAAAATGAATCTAACCATTCACGCATTACAGTTGATGTGTAACTCAACCATTTCCAACTAATCTATTTCCCTGATTATATCAAATGAATCCATCTCACATTCTGATAAATACAACATCAACATGACCCCATCCAAAACTATACATCATTCTAAACATAGAAAGTATCAAAAATTTCTTTAAACAAGATGATTTTTTATTTTAAAACTTTAATATTCTTTTCCATAGATAAACCCATAAAAACAGCACGAGACACAATAAAATAATGTGAAGCACTTATATCAAACAATGACTACATCATTGTGTAATTTAAAAGATCTATACCTCGCACCATGGATAGTCCTGACTGAGCATCCATCATATCCATCTTAGCTCTAAAATAAGACATTTTTTACACACTATACACTTTATGAACCTGCTGAGGATTCATAGTATTCCATGAATCACTATGACTGACTCTAGTCTACTAATAATTGGTATGTTTTTGCCCCTACCCTATCAAGGAATAGGATTCATGTGACCCCTGTTGAATATCATGAACACCTAACTTTATACCATTACAAATATAATTCTAACGATTCCACATCTTCGTCTAGAAATGACATGATAATGCTTGTTCCACACAAGCCGGCTTGATGTGGCCCATATAGCTACATAGAAATCATCTCAACATACTATAAGGATTTGGGGGAAGATTCACTGATCCTGTCATTAGATTCTAAGATATACTCAAACCCTAGAAATATGTTTCCCTCTTCCATATTATCCCAATGTTATAGTTCCTAGCATTTCCTGTGGCTATCAACTTGTTCCCCTACCGATACTCTCCAAAATATATCATTCAACTTTTTTTTCTCAATTCAATATTTCAGTGTAATAACATATATAGAATAACATTATTTTAGAAATAAATTCCATCATTTACCCATCATTAAAAATATGTGTCTCCAATTATGTACTACTCACCACCTCAGGCGAAGAGTGCACTATGTTCAGAAATATACCATCATATTCGGTTACCGGGATGTTCACATTCTATAAAAAGACCTATTCCAACATTATTTTATGAATGTAAGAGGGTTGTATTTTTTAAAAAAAATTCCACAATACCCTCCCATATCATCCATTAATCTGTTCCAACATGGACTACTAATTCCCACAACTAAAGGGAATGTGATTCCAATATATACATTGTTAGATTCGCATATAACACCACCGGTGATACCAGTAATTCAAATATCCCATTATTATATTCAACCATGCTTCCCACTTTTCCTGATTGGAATAACACTTAAAGAAGGGTGTATTATTATTTTGAAACTGAACTTTATTATCCACATTTTTTGGCTTATCCAGTTTATTCCCACTTCCCACAATGTTCAATTATTGCACTATACTCTACACAAGCTTCTGGTCCACATGGGGCTATGGTACAACCACATTTTTAGCACCCTCCTCTAGTTGTTCTCTAATATGCCTACCTAGTCCCATTTCAATAACGAAAAAATACAGCATATGTCCCACTCCCTTAACAAGAAATGTCATACAATTTCAAACTCAATTACATTGAAACTATCACAACCATGAATTCCAAAAGTTTATAATTCCCAAGTTGCACCATTTCATAAAAAAACCCCATGTTTTGAAAACTGACCCATTTCAAAATTCCACAACAATTTAAATTTCAAATCTTCACATTTAAAAATAATTTGAAAACTTTTCAGAAGTCAATATATCCATAAAAAAATAAAGCATTACTTATATGAAATATGACACCTAGTTGGAAGTAATTTTTACTATTCATTACATCCTCTTCTCATTGGTTACACCCACAATATTGAGATTTCCAATGATTATAAGTGTATCAAAAACACATATGTACCAAAATACTTGTTAGCATGATGTTCGACATAAAATTTCTAGTCATGTACCTTTATACTATAAATATCACATTCTAAATATCCAACTCCTTTATACCATCCTGGCTAAATGAATGTCCTTATAATGAATGTAAACTTTGAGACCACGACTGATAACAAATGTCAAAGGAATTAACAATGAATACCACTTCTTACGGTATGTCCAATCCTCCTTGGATTGAAAAGGTGATGAGATGCTACATGGCTAAGGTGATTCTCCCAAGGCACCAAAGGATATAAATTAATGTTGAGGGGTTCAAGATAAATCAGGGAATGAGTTTCTCTAAGAAAAAAATCAACCAACCAAACAAGAATTGACTTAACTAAACACCATGTTAATGTCAAAAAAGAAAACCATGATAACGCATTAACATGAGACATCGAAACTACAAAACTATTCAATAAGAATTCCCAAAATAGAATATAACTAAATCACCAAAACTACAAAAAACTATAGTACCAAGAGGGAGATTCATAAAAAGACCCAAATGAAGTACTGAAACACTCAACATATCCCCAAAAAGATCCTTTTTCATGCACCACAATTTTGACCAAGCATCACGAAGAACATCTAGAATAATGATATGAATTAACTTTTCATGTGTCCTCGAATACAACTTCTGCAGAAGTACACAAAGTGCCATTGAAAGGGGTGAGTAATAACACTTAGTAGGTTTTCCCTGAATGATATCCATACACATTCCACAATTATATAACCATTAAGGCATTTATTTAAAGGAGTTTATATAAAACATAAAATAGTGGAAAAATTCCTAGTAATCCAAACACACCCTTACCAAGAATTGTTTCACCCAAATACACACAATATAAGGGAAATCCAGAAAACAAGTCATAAACCATTTTACAATGACAAATAAGAAGATATATATCCCCTTAATTATCCACCCTCATAATGAAAATATCCCTATAATGATTCACACACTCAACCCAGGGTTACAATAATTGTGGAACTTCTCATCCATGCTTGATTACTACATTCCCAATATAATGGAACTTCCAAACCACTTATAATTGATGATTTCCCATCCAACCTCAATCCACCCCCTATTTATAGTGGTAATCCATGCCCAATTCAGATCCATATCTAACACATGCATAAATATTTTTCAAAAAAACAAGCATATAGCACACTATGGAAACAACATAATGAAAATAACCATTTACAACCAAACCATTCAATGAGGAAATTACCCATGCCACATTACATTAAAAAAACAAATTTCATTGAAAACTATTTTCAGAATCCATTTTCATAAATAAAACCATGAAATCAATTTTAAAAAATATATATTGAAATGTAACATCATGAAAATTTCACGACAATACCCAATTTTCCCGAAAATCCACAAAACCACACTAAATGAATTTCCATCAAAAATTTCACATAATAATAATAAATGCATATAAGAACAATAAAATTATTATATCCATGGATTTTATTTATAGAAAAATTAAGTCAATAGAGAAGCCTCTTACGTTAGGGTTTTAGTTAAATCAACCATCGCATTACCCCTCAAAAAAAACTAGGTGAAATGAGAACCAAAACCACCATAGATCTATTTTATTTACTTAAGGAATCCCATATTTCCATACATTACGCAACAAACCCCCTATATCTATATGTGACAGTTGTAGATCTAGAATACCGAGAGATAAAGAGAACTAGATCTAAAGAAAACCAATAAATATCCATGAGAAGAGACTTACAGGAGAAGAATCACCCTAACCACACTATGGAAACCATTAAAATCACCACCAAATTAGTGGAAGATCCCCTACAACCATTGAAAACCAAAAAATCTGAGTGGGGATTACTTATGGGAATAAATGAGTGGTTTAGGGGATGTCTCGAGTGATCACATAATTTAAAATCCAATTTTTATTGTCATCAAATGTTAGCTTGCACGGTTATACTATTTGTGCACTAGGTGTGCTCCTGCTATTATACCAAAGGGCACCTAGTATGGTCTCCTCACATCATTAGACAAATTTTGTACACTCTGTTCAATTCCCACTATCCCAAGTTGCATGGTTACCTGGGATTGATGCACAGTTTTTCCTAACAGTGATCAAACAATGATCCTTTAAAACCCCACCAAACATTTCCAAAACCCTTCTAATATCTCCCAAAAATATCCAAATAACATTAATCAGATAAATTTTCATAAGAAAGGTTACATTCCTCAAATAGAGGGTGTTACAGACAAGATCCCTCAGTAATATGATTTCCTAAAATTTCATGTTGAACTATCTCATCATAATAAAAAAACTAGTTATAAATGATAATGACTCATAAATGATGGATAGTTAAGACATTTTCACATCCATATTAATCACATATTAAACAGTGAAGGACATATTTTCAATCATTGACATATAAATTATCTAGATATATTTCCGATCCTTTCATTCAAAATAATAATTTGATTGTGCTTCTCATTTTACTCACTCCAATATATGTTATTTATCATTTTTGATAATATAATAAACTATATGTTTCTAGAGGAATCTAAAATGGTAGCCATAAATTTTATTAACCTTGGCATTACTGTCATCTGAAAAAATTCGTTATGAAAAAATAGGCTCCCTTTTATTCTAAAATAAATTCGATTTCTCATGATCTTTTTATCAAAATTATTCTATAATTCTTATCCCAAATTGATTATTTTGAAACATCGAATATAAAAATGCATATTTTTTAAATTTATTAAATTATATTATTGAGTTTTAGTAACTAATTTGGGAAAAAAATGAATCTATAATTTCTTTTCAATGTACCAAATAGAGAATAATGTTATAGATCTCCTACAATCATTGAAAACCTTTGTAATTGTCTTATGTATATTATTATTGAGTAGCTGTATACAATATTAAATTTGTATAAGATAAAAGTGATCTCATCAAAAAAGACAATATATTTACATCGTTTTTTATAATTATATACATAATTTAATATCACATTACATTTTAAAATATAACAATAATACATAGTAAAAGGAAACATTTTATATCCCTACACACAATCAATTATTTTCAACCCATTTTCATGGGATGTGAAAAAAGATATGTGTGATCCTAGATTCTTATTAATTGTTACATATATTACATACTATCATGAATAAAAAATTAATAATCAGAATTTCATGGTCAATAATTCAATACATAACTCATTTTATCAGAAAAACTATAATTTTGAATAATATGTAAGGAAAAAATTATGATAAATGAATCCCATATAATTGATCACATGATTCTGAAATGTCTCCAAATATATCATAACTATTTATACAGTCTTTTATACAACAATAAATAGACCTCTTATGATGGAATGAATAGTTTGTGACCACAAATTTTTATCTTCATGGACTCATGCTAAGACATGTTTCATTTATGGATAGGTCCAGAATTAAACACCAACTATAGTTTATCTCATGAGACCTACCAATCCATAAATGGGTTATTAAGGGAACCAATTGTAATGTCAGGCTCGGGTGCCACACAATTGTGCCCTGAGATGATCGGTCACATGGCTATAAATATTTAACTATAGAGGAAGCATATATAAGTACTTAAAAAAGGAAAATATGACGATTATGAAGTATTAAATACATATCAAACTAATGAAAAAAAAACATGTGATGATGATGTATGTCTCAAGGGTAAAAATAAAAACTTGAAAATTAATTCACATATGACACCCAAACAGGGCCCAACCCACTTTTGGTCCCCTCACCATGATCAATCCCAATTCAATCATCTAACCTAGAGACTTTACCAATATACATTATAGAAAAACATACTACTCTAGTACCGATCAGGAAGCAAGAGTAGGGTGTGAGTAAAACTATGTATTCCACCAAAACAATGTCCAAATCAAATATATTTAATAAATGTGTATGAAGTTGTATACATAATAAAAATACAATAAAAAAATTACATTTATTCAAATGTCATTTATATAACTTCATAAAACCCCATTTTCCCATGGAAACATGTATCACAATATCATTTTTGACTGATGTCGGAGTCTAAACCATTTTACATTATCAATTCACATTTCATTCAGACCAATGTTCCTTAACATTCCACTTTAATCTAGTTTATATAATAGCTAATTGGAACCATAGTTTAATGCTAATTACTGGGTGTCGATTACATTTTCTAGCACTGTTGTGAGTAATTAGAGAATTAGTCCATATCACTTATCCCATGGGTATTTAGATCAATAGACCATGTCTGATAAAATAATATTTTCTAGCATGATGGGTATAACACCCCATGTCTATCACCCCGTGATTATTTGGAAAATCAGTCCATGTATCACAACCTGTTTATCAAAAATGAAAATATATCACATTCAACAAATTATTCAAGAATAATCAACAATGATAATTTATCAAAATTTTACATCTCACATGTATCTCAACATCACATTACTTAATTAAATAATTAATTAATCACCAAATTAGTTCAATTAATCCAACAAATTATTAATAACATATTCAATTATTTATTTTTATAATTATTTAATCACATTGTCCTATTAATTGATTTAATAATTAATTAATAATAAAATCACATTAATTAATGTTTATAAATAATTAATCAATATCTATAACCCGAAATCGTATAAATAATTCTATAATTAATTATCTCATTCACAATATCAATAAATTATATTTAATTATACAAATAATTATCTGAAATCATCTATTTCAAAATCACATAATTAATTTACCAATTTATTACACAACATTCAAATATCATTTCCTCATAATTAATTAACCCATTTATTATTCAACAATATCAATTCAATACCTCAACCATACTTATTATTTAAATTTCCAAATGATTAATCTAATTCATTCAATTGCACCTTCATTGAAATTATCATTAATTAATTCACCACTTAACAAACCTAACACATTAAATTTCTTCAAAACAAATAATATACACTAAGTAATTCTTCAATTAATTAATCTAACTTATCTAATTATTATAAAAAATTATCCCTATTAATTTTTTTACAACAAATTAATCTAACAAAAAAATCATGACATTACATCAATTACTTAATAAAACAATTCATTAATTCATATAATTCTAATTAACTAAATACTCAATTAGTTAATATAACTCAATAACTTCAATTAATTCACTAATTATTTGTCCATGTCACCTTTTATTAATTAATTTCGTATTAATTATTTCATATTTGACCACACTTGAATTAATCCACCAATTAATTGTTTCTATTAATTCCATTATTTAGTTAAAAAATTAAATAATTATGTAACATAAAATAATCAATTCATCAAATAATGATTTAAATTATTTAATTCAACAATTAATTAATAACATTTTTTATTAATTAATTTTTAAATTAATTGATCCCATTATTTAATTCAACCCATTAAATAATAACATTTCATTGATAATTAATTCATCAAATAAATCATCTCATTATTAAAGAAAATAATTTAGATATACAGGTTTGATAAATTAATCAATTTGTCAATTAATTAATCAGCCAATTCTATTTATTAATTCCATAATAAAATAACTAAATCCCTTAGTACAAAATGATAATAATAAATTTATTACTAAATTATTAAACCATCCTAATTAATCAATCCCATAATGAATGTTAATTAAATCCAAAATTAATTAATTAATTTTACCATAACAAAATCCTTATTATAAATCTATCAATTAATTATTTGAACTATCCAATTCTATTCAATATTTCAAAATCCCCCAAAATTAATTAACTTACCAAATAAAATAATTTAACGTAGATAAACTCTAATGTTAATGGTAATGTAAAATTTCTATAGTCGCATAGGCATAAATGAAACAAGACTATGGTATTTAAATTTATTCCACCTAACTCAGATATGATGATCACATTATATGAATCCAACATCAATGGTGGCTCATTATTGCGACATCTATCGAAGGAGAAATAAAATTAATAGGCATTTGGAGTTTAATAAAAAATTTCTCAAAATAAATTCATTTTCTATGGAAATAAATTTTATATGTATCATCCTCTCATCAAGACGAATCTAATTCCACTAATGGCATGTCAACCTACTCAATATCAAAAACAACATTGATTATTAAAATACGGATCGAGAAGAATTTATGAACGAATAAACACCCTAAAAACAGACATTATCCACTAATAAATATGTAATGATAAAATCATATATAAATATAATTTTAATAATTACATATTTTTTCATTATAAATATATTTGATATTATTTCACAAAGATGAGAAAATTATAATTATTAAATGATTATTTTATCAAACCATTATTTGATAAAAATTTTTTAAAAAATACATGAAATTACAATTAAAAATACAATTATCCTTAATAAAAAAATCCACAACTTTCTAACATTTTCCATCCATTTTTAAGAATTATTTTGAATGGATAAAAAAATAGAGTTAATAAATGAATTTTTTTTAAAATTAATTAAAAATTTAAAGGAACCTGGTTGGAACACCAAGTTGCGGTGCACCATGGAATCACACTACATTGGGTGGCTCATCTGGTTTCCATGGAGAAATAAGATTATTCATAATTACGTAGTTAAAAATTAGAATAATTTTTACTTGACCTGATCTTACCTGCAACACAATAAAATGGTCTTTTAAATACGTGATCTAGAATGGTTAATCTTCAACAAAATCCCCTATTTGAAACTCATCATTTGAGGTTTTTTTCATCTATTCCATAATAGATGATTGATTTATTTCATCCTTAGCAGACGTTTAATGTTTTATTGTGGTGAAAATTGTCCACAATCAAGGATTCAAAAAGATTTTGTTGAAAAAAATTGAAGATGTCGTTCGGAGAATATAATTAAATAGTGAATAGTTTTGTTAAATAATTTATATTATTATTTATTTAAATAAAACTATTTTAATTTTTAAAATTAATAAAGATTCCTTTGAATAAAATAAGTATACTCTGTATAGGGAGGAAACTTTATTATGCACCCATTGGTGGTCTCATATTTCTATTATGATGATCATTTTGTGAGATATTAGTTATTTATTCTTAAAAAATAGGAATAAAAAAATTAATATAAAAGAGGTAATTTTTGTGATCGGGGCATCCAAACCCCAGACTCTTATAAATGTTAGAACCTATCTAGGGTAAAAACATCATTTTAGACTAATTGGTGGTCTCTGATTTCCCATTCAATGCATCATTTTGGAGATATTTAATTATTATTTTTGAAATTAATATATTAAATATTATTTAATAAATTAACTAATGAGTGAGGAGTACGAAAATAAAATGCCTACATATGTCATACCCTACCGCAGGTAAACAACACATTTTGGATCTAATTGTTAACTCGTATTTTTCAAATGATGCATCGCTTTGGATTTATTCAATTATTTTAAAAAAAAAATGTACGCGCTTACTATAATATAATTAATATATATTTTTTCTCCTTTGTCGAGGCTTTACGGGCCTCATAATCTCACACTATCCAATGTTTGATTCTGAAAACAATATAATAATATTTTACATGGTGTTAATTGTGCATTACTTCTCATATAATCCATTATACATTTATAATGTTTTTTCTCTAATAAAATATTTTTTCACATAAAGAAGTTATAATATATAAAAACAAAAAACTCTGATGAAAACATACTTGGTAAAAGTAGAAAATATTAAAATATTACCACCTTATAACAGCTCATCACCATGATGTACCCCCAAACATCTTTATAAAAAACTGGGTTCTTAAAATCTATGCACCTGTGAATCATCGTTAACATCTATTGATATGTATCACAACAAAAGAAGTTTTCATAGAGCTTCGGTAAATATTGAGAAACTCAAATTTAAATTGTGGATTGTGTACCTCACACTATCAAGATCTACAAATATATTTCTTTATAATCACAACCTCCAAGGGGACCCATATCCAACCAAATCATGTTCATTTTTCTAGGTGAAAACCCAGATCTTTCTCAAGGTACCTGGGGCTCTGCCAGGGTATGGAACATGACCATCACAAATTAATAGTATACTCAGATTTTTTTTGAGAACCACCACCAATCATTCATTATCTTTACCCTTATTTTCCTACCACATGGTCAATATTGAGGCGTTATAACTACACTTTACCACCCTACACCTAGGTCCTATTAAAAAGGGAATACTCATTATTATAATTCATGGTTCACATTAGACTCCAATTTTTTATCATCTGGCATAATTTTATAACCAATATCAATTTCATATTATGAATATTTCATTTCAATTTCAAAAAATAGAGAAAAAAGATCACGTTCAATAAGCTACCCATATCCCCTTTTCCCATGAATGTCATTAATGATGCATTTCAAAAAATAATCAGGAGGTCCTCGAATGATGTATAAATACTGAACTCACAGTACATCCACATCTATTGGTCAATATCAATATATTTCGGAATCAACAATCACATCGTAAAATAATTAAATCACCAGAATTGAAATCATATTCAACTGTAACAGAAAAAATAACAGAAATAATCCAACACCGGGCAAATGGGTTCACCCATACACATTAGGTAGCTACTACCATGAATGATCTCATATGAAATCCCTGAAAACACTAGTCTCCTCTCTACCTTTCCCAAAATATAAGATATAATAAAAGAAAAATGAAACATCCTTCGATACCACTTTGTAACATTCTGGACTGGGTACAACACAACTGTGACCAAAGACAATTTGTCACATAACATCAGACGCACCACCCATACTCCATAGCCTTTTGACTAGCAGTGAGGGTCTAGTAAGTCAGTCACGGGGAGACTATACCCTATTTTATCTATTTAAACAACATCAGAAATAATAAATAATTGTGGATGTATATATAATTATGGAAAAAAACAATATCACACATACACATAAATTAATCGATACGATGGGATAGGAATTTAAACCACCCACATAAAATATGATGAATAAGTGATATGAATCCAAATCACTAACAGCGTGTTATTCCGATGACTATCGAAGGAGAAATTAAATAAAGAAGAATATATGATTTAATGAAAAATTTCTCAAAATACTTTATTTTCATTGAAATGACATTTGATAAGTACCTTCAACATACCAATAAAAATCCAATTCCACTGATGGCATGTCAATCAGATAAATATTTTAAAAGTTATTAATTATTGAAGACTTTGTTCGAGTAGAAATGAAGAACGAAAGCACATCATAATAAACACACTTTATCTGCTAATAAATATCTTATAATAATATCATTTATAATTATAATTTTAAAAATTCATATTATTATTTATAATAATATTTTATATTATATTAAAATGATGAATAAATGATAATTATTAAAATATTATTTTATCAAATCATTCATTGATAAATTTCTATCTAAAAATAAAATAACATTTCATTTAAAAATGAATTATGATTAATAATTAAATAATCCCTTTTCTAACTTTACATAAATTATTTAATTTAATTATTATAAAAGGATTTAAAATATAGTTAATAAATAAATAATAAATGAAAATAGAAAAAAAGGAACCTAGACGGAGCACCATATTGAGGCACAATAAGGAACCTTGCTATGGGGAGGTGGCACACCCGGTTTCCGCAGAAGATGTGGATTAATCTCGCTTACACAATGAAAAAGAAAAATATTTCACAAATGACCTGATATAACCCTGAAATTAATAAAAGGGTAAGTTAGATAAAAGAACTAAAACCGTTCAACTTCAATAAAAATTCCAAATAGAAACTCTTCATTGGATGTCTTTTTCAACTATTTATTGTAGGTAGAGTGATTTATTTCACCCTTAGAACACATTTTATGATTTAATGCGGTGAAAACTGTCCACAAATGAGGTTACCAGAAGCTTCGATAGACTTGAAAATGGAGGATTCAGTTTGGAGAAGATGATTGAATAGTGAATTGTTTTATTAATTAATTATTTAGTTGTTTAATTAAATAAATTTATTTTTATTTGTGACTTTTATAATAATTTTTTTTGTACAAGAATTTTGTTCAGCCTATGGAAAACGCCATGTTCCAGAGCCATTAGTGGTCTTGTATTTCTCATACAATGTACAGTATATGATACATTAATGATTTTTACTATAAAATTCAGAATAAATAATAAAATAAAATAAAAGGGTTTATTTGGAGTGAGGTAACGAAACACTAGATGCTTACAAATGTTATACCACCTCTATGGTAAACTCCTCATTCCAAAAACATTGGTTGTCTCAGAATTAGAATACAATTCACCATTTTGGAATTATTTAATTATTTTCACGAAAATAATATATTAAATATTGTTTAATTACTTTAACTGTTGTATATGTCATCCAATGATCTAATTCATACAAATGTCACAAATTTAATGCGGTAAACATAACATTTTGGATCTAATTGTGATATTTTATTTTTTAAATGATGTATCAATTTTGAATTATTCAATTATTTAAAAAAAAAATACTTCTTATTATAATATAATTAATATTTTAATTTCTATTTTATTGAGGATTTATGGGCCTCAAGAATCTTACACTACCCAATGTCTGAGTTCGAGAATTTTCTAATTAAAATTTACAATGTGTTTACTGGGCATTATTTCTCATGAAATATTTTCAACATTTATTGTATTGTTCCGGCAAGAAAACATTTTTTTCCACATAATGTATATATAATCTATAAAAAACTCATTGGAAAACAGACATTCTAAAAGTACATAATTTAACACCAACAATCAACTAATATATATAATGAATTAATTGTATTAATAAATAATAAAACTTAACCAACGTTCCTTAATAAAAAAATAATTTCAGAATAGAAATAATAAAAAAATTGAATACCAATACATTTGTAGTGAAATTTAGCATAAACCATCTTGAGAAAAAACAAGGCTATTATCATTATAAAATATCACTAGTGGAGCATATAAAAAATATATAATTATTGTCATAAAAGGAATATAAATATGATAAAGGGGTAATTAAAAATATTCTTGTGGAAGATATGATTTTTATATTGAAACCTATCATTAAAACCAAAAATTTCCAATATATAATGTAAAATGCAGTTTTTTAAAAAATAATGGAAGATTATACTGAAAGAATCAATGATTTGGTTGTTCTTGAATGTAGTAAATTTCATTCATTCTGAGTATGTTATAACAATTATTCCAATAAAATTTTGATAATGATTCAAAAGTGCATCCTTCATTAAATTAAAATATGATTCCCTTCAAAATAAATTTTAAAATGTAAATAATGGGAAAAAATGAATTTGAAAAATAACATAGTAATATAACAATATTATATAAAATATGGATATGGATGAAAATTCTATATCGATCATAAATAGAAAACACCATATTTTATTTAGAAGAATATTCCCAAATTTTATAGTACCCAAGATAGGATATCAGTAATATAAAATAAGAAATTCTTCAATAACAATAGGCTATGAAAAAAAAATATAAAATGTTCATATTATTTAATTTAATGGAAATTTCTTAATAATGAATCCTGATTAAATTCATACTACAAATTAAACCCCTTTTATTTTTTAACTTCTCCTTCATAACCCAACAAATTAGATAACTTAAAATGAAACATTAAATAAGATTAATATTAATGGAATAATTATGTAACATAGCGATGGTGTAGTACATAACCCACCAGAGAAAACTACTGGCTAATATTCCATAAGTCTCATGGATTTTAAAGTGATAAGAGAAACCCTAAGAGAAGTCATATTGTTAAAAATGTGATTTAATAAATGATTTATTTCAATGTGAAGGATTTAAATCCACAAAATAATATTTTCTGAAAATTTATTCATTCATAGTTAACCTCACACATATACAAGATATAATATAATAAACATTGGAGTTTTATTATACCAGGGAAAAAATTAATTTATAAGACCACCTAGGACATGGTACCATACAATTAAAATTCCCCTAGTTGAAATAATTCAAAATGAATTTGAAAAGACAATGAATAATAAAGGATTAATGATATGACATGTAATATTGGAAACATATACAACACATAAAATTATATTAGCTTAAAAGCATTAAAATATTCTCTAATTAACGGAAATTAAGATGATATACCGTACCATAGTTTTGAATCTACCATATATTTGTTATCTTACTAAATTAGAATGCTATTTTAATTATTTACATTCATAATAACATTTTTAATTATTATTATAAATTTAATTTTTTACAATGTTATATTTATTTATATAAACAATTATTTTTACATCAATATATTTGAAAATATTGAGATCACATATCCTAATTCACTTTTATAGGATAAAAATTGTAAAAGTGTTAAGTGTTCAATAATCTCAAAAATAATAATAAATAAATAAATATCAATTCCATGTAACACAATAGATCATTCAATTTATATTATTGTTAATGTTATTGTAGATAATTTTTTTATTTATATATTACTTATTAAGATATTGTGTGAGTGTTTCATAATCATTTACGATAACTATTTTATAAAAAAATTAAAAATAAATATCCATGAAAAAAATAATTTATAATTTAATTAATATTCATAATAGAATATATGTATCTGTTATCCATGTGACAAAATAGTAAAGATATTAAAACCATGAATGTGACATCTTTCTCATTGTATTTTATGTAATTACTAAAAATGAAAAAATCAATGAAATATAGAATCATGTGGGAATATATTCTACATTTTGATGGCCATTTTATAAATCCACTAATAAATTTGGATAAAATAACGTTTTATTGATAATTATTCACCATCATCATATTTTTTAACTATATTTATTGCATATACCCATACCATGGTTATAATTATTTAATAAAATTTCTATTCATAATAAATAAAAATAGAAATTCCTTATTTTAACAATTGGTTCCTCTTAATTCCAATTATGGAATCGATTTTTCATGATTTAATTATTATAAGTGACTAATTATATATTAAAATTAGACCTCTCTGATGTTTTAAAATATATTTTTTAATTAAAATTTATTTTTTATTATATAATCTTGTTATAATATATCCTACTATAATATTAACTCCAAAAGACATAATTAGTTTATGATTAATAAAAATGAACTAATTAAATTCAAAAAATAATATAATTTATAATTTTCCATTTAAAATAATTGAAGGACAATAATATTTACAATAAATATAAATATTATTCACTACTCATTAAAAAAATATAAATTTCCAAAAAAAATATCAACATCTAAGCATAAGATAAAATTGATATTCTGATTCCAAAAAATATTTCATTTTTTAGAAATAATTTTCTAATAGTTATTGAATTTGATTATATTATTTTCTCAATAAAATAACTAAAATTTAATTTTTATGAAAATATATTTTTAATTATACAATTACTTTGCGAAAAAAGGATTTGTTATTTATGAATAATTTTTCAGTAAATATTCATTGAAATTGAAATTTATCTATATTTCGAATTGTAACTCCATGAACCGAGTTACCCAGAGTTGGTGAATTATTACATAACTTTTGAATGATCACAATAGATCATGAATCGAAAGACCGATTAGTTTAGTATACTTGGAAGTAATAAATACATACGTATGTTTTAAATTACATTATGAAATGGAAAAACAAAAACATTATGTCCCCTATGAACACACACATATCTATGAGTCTATCCCTACAGGCGAGTCAAAATGTACTTTTTCACATCCTAGTAAAAATAAATCATAAGACATGGGTGAGCTCAGATTCTCAGTAAGGATAAAAATATAATAGAAACATTCATAAATAAGTGATCACATTTAAGGAAATGTATTAGAATAAAACACTATTCTTTAAAACATAAATATCAGCATAATATGAAAAGGATAAATCTAATAATTCTATTTAATTATTCACATCGATATTCTACTAGTCAAATAATCACTTGTAATATCAATAGATAATTTCATAATGATGTAATGCATAATGACGGACAAAAAAACCACATAGTCATGGCCTCCTGCCATGACTACAAATAATATTTTATAAAATACTTATTCCAAGACACTAGTTTGTCTAATTAGACATACCGATGCATCGAGGAGCTATAGAGTGCTCCACTCGTCACATACTTAGTCCAATGAATTCCTCATATGAAAATAATGGAACGTAACATTATCATTTGTATTAAAACTATAATATAAAATGTTAATAAATTAACCAGAACCCATGATTGGTATAAAAATAACACATCCACAGTCAAACATATTATAAAACCTTCAATACAATATGGAAGATTTTGTCATAATAAATCAACTTCAAACAAGTCTAAAATCAATCAATTGATGTTAACATAGATGAAATCAAAACTATTTGAGAAAATATTTTTTTCAATTTTCAAATCAATTAAAAGAAACATATTTATTAAATAAATTATTTATTTTAAAATATTATTATAAATGATTATGGGAAGCTATAAACATGTTATGATGGCATAAAATAGTCACACCCACCGTATAAGATAAAAAACATTCATACCCTAATTCGTCGAAAAAGGACATAAAGTACCTTGTTTAGGAAATGATGGAATGACTCATTTCAAGAAAACTTATAAAAAGTCAAAAAATGATATAAATGAAATTAACTTATATTGAAATAAATAGTAAAAAATGTTTTGAAATACCTTTTTAAGAAACACACATGTGGATGATAATGAAGTCCCAGTAGATACTTACGTATAAACAACCTCTGATAAATAAAGTGATTATAACATTTACCCTTAACATGTATTCTTCCGTAGTTGATGGTTTTTTAAAAACATTTATAATGGTTAAAAAATTGTAATTAAATTATCAAATAACCATATTCATAAATTTGATATCCCATATTATCATATAATATTTATTTGTTAATAATATTTCAGTAGTATAATTGCTTCGGGTGTTAATTGTTTCATATTCCATTATATTTTCTATTAAGTAAGTCATATTTGTTATTTAAAGGATGTATTTGATTTTTATTAATAATTATATTATGTTCATAAATAGTTTTTTAATTATCAAATGAAAATTAATCTTGAAAGGTTATGATGGGGAATGAATATCATTGAGTTCATGAAGACAGTATTTCGTACGTACGCACGAGCAACAATATCATTCTATTGATTGAAAATCATATTTAATTGGATGATATATCATATATATATAATAATTTACATGTTATATTTATTATTTACATCAATTATACACATTATTATATCCATCCAAATAATGATGATTTGAGTAACAAACTACACCATGACGTGGAGATGGTAAGTCGTACGTACACACATATGGTGACATTGTCATTTATAGGATTGATTTAATAATGAATATGGTTGTAAAATATTTATAATAACATCTTAGTATGTATAAGGTATGGGATTTAATATTTTGGAATAGAAAATTCAATGAAAGAGGAAGTGGAAGAAGAAAAGAACTTTGAAAGAGGAGATGAAATTGTTACCTCTTCTTCAGGTTCTTCCTTTTCATATGATAAAAAGGTATCCATAGGCTGGATTTATGATAAAATAAATTCATATAAGTGGAATTGATCGTAGTTTGGAGGATATTTGATTAGTTTTTGGATGATAAAAATGGATTTGGTGGTGTGAAATTATAATAAGGGTAAGTACCTTTTTGTAAGAGAGGTAAGTGTCACTTTAGGAAAATCTTAAAATATTATTTTATTATAAAATAATTTTCAGTTTCTAATGGTTCCATATAATTTTATTTGGAGACATAGATTGTTATGGGTCTTAATCCTCTCAACCAATAGGTTTTAGACAAGATTAGGCTACCTTATTAACCATATCTTTTATATTTAGGTCTTGGTTAAATAGTTTAACATCTACCATGTCTCCTTTTATTTTTTAATATATGGTTAAAAAACATACTATAAAATGCCATCAAAACCTGATCATTAATGAAATATATATTGTTATATAAGTCCTTTGGGTGAACCTGATATTTTTAGTAATATAATTTAATATAATAATATAGTATTTGTTTTAAAACTCATTTCTGGTTTTTGGTGAAAGTATAAAAAATATGATTACTCGAGTAAAAATACATTAAATCAACCCTAACATGTTATATTAACCTATAAAATTCGTGTATGTCACCAAATAATTAATATAAAATTTATTTTAATATTTATAATGTCATTTATATGATTCTTTCATTATTAAATAAAATATTGCATCATTATTATTTCACAAATAAATATATTTATTTTATGTCTAATAAATGTAAATGAAATATAATGAGTAGAAAATATTTTTATATTTATAATTACTATTTATAGTTTTAGATATCAGTTATATTACTTCATATAATTATTTTTTTAATAAAAGATACACGCTTTTTTTTATTTTTGTCATTACTTTAAATAAATTAATATAAAAGATCATTATCACTCCTATGTGGCTCCATGGGGTCCCAAAATCGACCCAATGATGCCTCTGTTCTGCTATTAATCATCTAATTGGCTTAGGAAACGTGTTATGGTAATTTACGGTTATTATAATATTAATTTTTTCCATTATTTAGTGGATTTACCTATTAACCATGGTAAATAAAATTTTTAATGAAGTAGCTATTCATAAAATCTAAAAATAAAATTTACCTATTTACATAATTTTGACCATATGATTCTAAATATGGTATCCATTTTTTTCAATTTCAAAACATAGATGTTTCAAAAATTAATTAAAAATTAATTCTCGTTGTTAAAACCAAAATGCTGGTTATTAGGAAGTAAAAACTATCAAAATATTGCCATGTTTTTATGTAAATTTAAAATGTGAAATTGCATCCAAAGACATAAATTATATTAAATTATAAAAATATAGTCTTATGATACTTTAAAAAAAATGTATAATTTAACACTGTATATTATATTTATTAAAAATTAGTTTTTAATTAAAATATAGTGTTTTCACTTTTCATGATAATATGAAAGTAATCATGCAAGTACCAAAAATTTATACAATCTTAATTTTTCTGTTCTTATTATATTGAAGAATTTAATATAATCAAATTGAATATATGAAAGGGTAAAATATTGGATTTAAAAAGGGTTTATCATTAAAAAGAGGAAAAACTGCCTTTTATACAAAAAATTACTTCTTTTATATGAAAAATTGAATTTGTTCTAATATTATTTCTATGAAACACAAAAGTTGAATGTTAAAATTCTTGGGATATATATAGAGTTCAAAATATTGTTCGTATTATTCATAACCACTTTTTAAATGACTAGTTTGATAGGTCATCATAGATTTGAATTCGGTGTTGCATTTATTAAACACTATTTTATTAGTCAATGGGAAACGTATCATGGAATCTTGGTGTGTTACCCAAATTTTTTAAACTATTAATACTTTTCAACATAAACATTTGTATATTAATGTTTTATTTAAATAATAATAATTCATTGATCATTTATACTAGGTGACGTTGGTTGTATATACAACACAACAAAATTTTATTTATAAAAATAATATTAGGGTGTTACATCCCCACCCACAAAATAAATTGGATCCACTGTTTTTGAACCTCTTCGAAATAATTATTGAATTGATATACAAAAATTCCTCTTTGAAAAACTAAAATAATAAAAAGGGTTAATAAATCATTATATTAAAAAAGGGGATATATAAATTTTATGTTCATCTATAATAATAGAAAACTAGATTTCCAAATTGGATAACATTAGTGGTATATAAAATTTAATAAAATGAGGATAAATCTAACAAACACATATTAATAAAGTGTGATACTAAGGCAAAATTTAAGGACCAAAAAATAATAAATCATTGATGTAAAAGAAGAATATATTTTTTCAATAAAATTTTTATATTTCTGTGGAAATATTTAAAAATAATTACCAGAAAAATAAGAAAAATTTCATCATTGAAAATTATAATTTAATACATTAATAAATTTCCCACACAGTCTTATCTTTTTATCTAAATGCTGAGAATTCAAAATGTTTTTTTTATTTTAATAATACTAAAATCCACTTGCAATGGATCATATAATAAATAAATGAATAAAATGATATTGTTTTTAACATTCATTAAATAAAATTATTGTCACATATTATCACATATGGATAAATATAAAAATTAATGTCTAATGACTCTATAATAAGCCTCAAAGATCAATATAATCCATTCCATATATAATTAACCACATATCAAAAATATCCTCAATAACCTAAACAATAAAGAAATATTTACACACAGTGTGCATATTATACCCACTAATTACAACGCAAAAAAATAATTTCATTCATCCTAAATATTTATTTATATTACAATTAAAAGTTATATACACCTTAACCCGATAAAACGTCTCCTGAAATTTCATCAATCCCCTGAAAAGATAAAAAAAATTAAAAAAATGTGTCCCTATGATATTCTTTCCAAAATAAAAATAATAGTGATTTCTTGATTTTATTACATCAATTATATACGATAACTAATATGATTTAAATATCATTCATCACAAATTTAATAAATAAATTTTCAATCTTATGGTTTTTGATATAGTAATACATATGTTTCAAAATTTTAATAATACATAATTACCTGGTCATCAATTGTTATATGACCCCTTAATGTTATAGATAACATTAATAATTATTTCTACAAAATAACAAAGCATTATTCATTGAATAAACATTTCAAGAAAACATAATCTAATATAAAGGGTTTCATTTCCATAGATATCATCCATAAGATCCTTAATTGTGTTAAAATAACATCACATAAAAATAAATACATATATTATTGATTTATATACAATATCAACTGTATAATTATCATCCAAATGAATATTAGGATTATTTCATAGAACTATGTAATATGAGTGGATTTCATTGGTTCTATTCTATCATTCATTATAATGGTTCATAATGAACCTATGACCTGACTTAATAATATCATTCCTGACATACACACTGGTTGTTCCATAATAGAACAGTCATTATGCACTAAAATTATGGTCTATATATACTTAACCACTCTATTCAGGGTTATTACTCATTGATGAATATTTTCCGAAACCACAAAAAATTTTATAATGCTTACATAGACTTATTCTTTAGAAGACATCATAATTATACATAACCAAAAAAAATCTACAATTTTATTATAATCATACATATTCAAAAGGATAATGATAGGGTTGTGTAAACTAATAATGGTTTTAATTTACCTAGTTTTTATAGTTTCTAATAATATTCATTTGATAAAAAATATAACTAACTGAATTTTATGGCTAGGGTAGATACATAATTTATTACATTGGCATAAGATATAATAAATCTCATCCTGAATGACCAAATAATTTTGGAGTCCTAGTAAAAAAATTTACATAATTTTAAATATCATTGAATTTCAAAACAAGAAATTCATCACAGTGAATGTATATATTCTTCATACATGAACTCATTTTATGTTCTCTTCTCCATACCATGGGGAATGAAAAAAAATAAGGTGTTCTCAGATGTTGAGTGATAGTTATATGCATTACATTCTATCATCATTAGAGAATTCATATTCACTATGGTAAGGTAAATAACTAGTTACACATTCCATTTATTCAATAATAAAATCTTGAGGAATAACACAAAAAGAATGAATTATGATAAAATACTTATATATAAAAAATAACAAGAGACAGAAACCTATATATGGAAATCACAACTATTAAAACAATAAAATTTATATCAATAAATAATCCCATTAGCATAGAATTCATAAATTTAAATATGATAAAATTTCCTCAAAAGACTTGTTCCATGAAATCAAACACAAATGGGTTAGAAATTAGCAAAATGTCGAAACTAGATTGTCTTATGAAACTAGCCTATGAATTGATGGATGATAGTAGGCCCTTAATTTCTATTAATAAATCTAATTCATTCATCTTTTAAATCAACAATACAACTTAATTAGTTTTCCATAATGAAAAAAGGGTTCTTATGAAATGTACTAAAATATGGAATTTCAAGGCTTTCAATGTAAAATACATCATAATCTATCTACTAAAATAATAATGATGGTATCATTTTAATGTATCCACAATAGAGAATATACAAAATAAGGGTTTATGGTTTTTGATGAAATGAAATACAATAAAAATATAATGAAAAAACATATAAGGAAAATTCCCTTTTCACATCATAATTAACATTTAAAAAAAATTCCATATTATGGATTTTTCAAAAAAAACCATGTATAAATGTAAATTAATCTTTAAATAATTCGGTGTTCATGAATTCCTGGAATTTAGTTAATTCAGAGTAATTTAAAATGAATATTCCTCTCTCATCTTCATTAAAATGTCCAAAGTACCTAGCATGTACAATAAATAGAAGATTTTAATCATAAAAATCAGTAAAAACTCATTCATTGGTAAAAATGAATATAAACATTTATACAATAATATTATAAAAATTATTTAATCATATTTAGAAATCATGTATATTTGAGAAAGATCACATTCTATTGAAAATGAAAACAAGTCTAGATTTTCAGATAAAACATTTCTCAATTTTATTGAATAAAAAGAGAATATAATTTCAATGTTACTTGAAAAATTCTTTAATAACTGTAGTAGGAAAAAAATTTGGGTTTTATTAGTTACATAAAATTTAATTTAATTTAATTTAAATTCATGAATAATGCCCATTAAAATGACACGGTGAAATAAATCATTGCCTCTTTGGTAACATTAGAATCAAAACCCCCTTGAAAGAAAAATATTTCAAATTAAACATTTAATAATATGAATATTAAAAGAAATAATAATACATAATATAAAGTTTTAACTTTATACACCACATAAAAAAATTAAGTTTTGAATGTGGCATATGTCTCTTTGATGTAAAAGTGATATGTGAAAACCTTACAAAATTCATATTATTGAATTTAGAATTTATCAATGAGGTATTTCTATGTGAAAATTATAAATCCATAAAATAAACGGAAACAAAAAATATAAATTTCATAGGTTATTTAAAAGATAATCATGGAGTCATATTATCATTAAATATGTGATATATACCAACAAAAGGTAATCTAGATGAGAAACCTAATTCAACTTGCTAATTTTCATAAAAAATAAAATTGGATGAAATAACTCAAAGTAAAATATAAATCAAAATAAATTATAATGGATTACTGATATTCCATTTAAAATTGTAATTATATATACCATATTGAATAAAATATCAAAATAACATAAAAAGTTCATCAATAATTGAAAATAGAGATGAAATACACTAACATTGGTATGAATCGTCATATGAGTTCATTATCATATATTACAATAAAAATTAATTAATTATTTATTTATGTGGAAATTTATAATATATTACTACTTTTAGATTCTTATAAACATGAAATATTCATATAGATAATGAATTATGTCCACATAATACTTTTTCAAGATATTCAGCTTTTTATCTAAAATAACTTATGTTTGTTGAATATTGTTATATAGGTCATTGATCAATCAATTATAGAACAAAAATCAAGAAATAAATATCATTTTTATACATAATTTATACTTTTAATATTACCAATGAAATATTTAAATTAACAATGTAATATTTTACAATCATTGTGATGGTAAGTTACATGTACGAATGAATAACGATATCATTTTCAATGATCATGATAGAACGGTGGAATTTATAATTTTATATGTTAATAATGATAATTATATCATAAGTACCACATTATTTATTAAAATATAGTTATATTTTCCATACAAGTACTATGATATTGAAAAAAAATCACATCACTCAAAGAGGTAATAATCCTTATATACGCATTAATTATGATGTCATGTTACTACGAATGGAAATCTATGAAAATATATAATATATTAATATCAAAAAATGATTAATAAATCATAAATAATATATATATATATATTAAATATATCATCCTAATTAGTCATTATTAGTGATAATGGGAAAATAATTCCATTGGTTCTTGAGGCGGTAGCCCGCCATATACAGAAACGATAGATTCATTTTCTATTTGATGGAAGTTGATATTGATGTATGTTATTCCATTAATATAATAGTATAAAAAATATATTGTAAATATTTATGTTATAATATCAAAATGGTATAATAATATTAAATGGAGTTGGAATAAAAAATGAAATAATAATTATAGGTTAAGAAAGATACAACTTCTTCAGAAATCATCTTTTGGTTTACACCAAAGCCATTTTTATGATGGGTTTCAAATCATTAGAATTACACTAATATGATGGTAAATAATTATCGAAGGAATTTATTTAGTTACATTCCAATCAATTATTCTCTTTTCCTTTCAAATAAAATAGGATATGAAGTTCCCATTTATAATTGTTGGAGGAGGATCCTTTGAAAACTCATTAATTATTAAATTAATATAAAAGAAAATTCAAGGAAAAGGAACCAAAAATATTAAATTTTATAATGGGGGATTATGGGTCTGAATAATATCATAAATTTATATTTGGATATTTTTACATTGTTTTATACCATTATTTCATTGTTTTTCCCTTCATTAACCAGTTTTTTGACAATTATAGTCATAAAAATATGTTTACACATTGTGGGTCTTTATAGTTACTATAAAGGTTTATTTGGTCAAAAAATTAACCATGGATGTTATTTTAAACCATATCAAAATAAATTCTTGAATAATTTTATATTTAGGAATTTTTAATAATTTAATGACAAAAATTTATTTATAAAATTTAACTATTTTCATATATGGAGAAATTCATTTAATTTAATTTGAATACAAATGATACTAAATTAAATCGAATAACATGCACTAAAACAACACTAAAATATTAAATTTGACAACCAAATTTAGGGAATAGAATCATTCCTAAAATTAATATTACATTAAATAATATTAAAAACATATACTTTATTTTTATTTTTATTGAACTAATATTTTTTCAACATTTTATAAGAATTTAAGAAAATAATTTCATTAATAAAAATTATAAATAAAATACCAATATAAAATCAAAGCATTTTTATTTAAAATGAATATAGTTTCCAAAAAACTGGTATCTTTTCCCACAATAAAAATTAATTATAGTTCTTAAATGAATGAAATTGTCATTTTTTCATTATGTTTTATTTTTGTATTATAAAAAAATATAACTCAAATAGAACCAAGAGGCCATATATTTTAGGATTGGATGGAAATGTTCAAATTATAATCCAAAATTGTGATAATTTCTTGTTTTCATGTAAACATGTAGTAATTTTCATATTGTCTTTTATTAAAATTACATAATTTTCCCTTACCTTGGTGAGAATTGTTTATTATGGTAACTATTTATAGTGACTAAAAAGAATACAATTTATAAAATAAGTGCCTAATGATTACAAATAGGGAATAATTTTTTTGATTTGCAATTCAATGATGTGGGAAATTTTAGCATAATATTAGGCATGAGAGATGTGGCAGCTATAGTTTTTCAGAAATATTCCATTTATGTGTAAAATTGTTTTAATCTATATTGAATTAAAAATTTTATTCCAAAATCCATAATTATATTATATTTAATATAATTAATGTAATTATATTTTATAAGTAATCGAAAATATATTTTGACATTGTGAATACTTGAAAAGAAAATACACTTTTCAGTAAAAAAAAATTTTTCATTAAATATTGAAAAATCAAATATGAACAAAATTGTAAAAATTTTATAATATGATAATTTTACGATAATGATTTTATATATAAAATCCTTTTACAAAATAAAATTTTCTTAATATTATTCAAATTATTTATAATATTTTCAGAATAAAAGTTATAGAACTCATTTCTGATGAAAGTGTATTTTGTAATAATTAAAATAATTTACAAAAAATTCATTGATTATCCAATAAAAATATATCAAAAAATTCTATTTATTATACTAAATATATATGTTTCATAATTTTTTTAATCATATTAACAGCCCCCAATTCAGAGAAAATTATAATAGTGATACTTAAATAATAATTTTACATGGTTCTTTTAGGATTGTTGTTGTCTGTCTAATACACTTTAAAAAATATTTAATTTTCTTAAAGTCTCAGTTTGTTAAAACTATTTTGATAAAGTATATAAAAACTGTTTCTCAAGGAACATATTAGTGTATAAAGACACTATATTTGGAAAATTAATTATGAAATACATTGTTAAAATAATAAAAAAATAACATTAAAAAAGAATAATGTTATCCTAACTATGTCGTAATACATATGATGGGAACACATTATGAATTTATTGAGAAATATTATCCATGTTAACAGAGACCTAATTACATTAACTCTTTTAAAAAATTATTATATGATTACATCATTGACATAAGATAAACAACTAATTAGAGATAGTATATTTATATATTATATTTATATATATATTCTTGTGAACCCAAATCCCTGAATAATCGACACACATAGTGTGAACACATTTTTCCATGGTAACCAATAGTTTACTATAGAATCTGACCCTAGAAATAAAATTTCCATTTTAAAGTACCATGTTAAAAAATCAACCTCAATCCTTTCTTGATAATTATATTCCAAAAAACATCATCAACCATATTTTTTTAAATTTATAAATCATGTTGATGGCCAAAAAATATATTATTTATTCCACTTCATCTATATTGTTATATTTTATTACATTCTAACACTATTAATTTCTAAATATAAAAAATAGTATAGATCCAATTCATTTCATTTTTCAAGGATAAAAGTTAAAATCACAACTAATAGTATGTTCTACCTATTTTTCTACATTAGCACCAAAAAACATATTTAGTTGGAAAAAAATTACACCCCACACAAAAAATAATTAAACCCTCATTAAAAAATCAATTAATGTAATATATATATATAAATTTAATTACAATCATAAAAATATGGTTTTATTAAAAAATTTCAACTATAGGGGTTCTAAACACACATAAATGTCATTTATTATATCCATGACACCCCTAAAACAGCATGTTTTGGATGTTGAAATAGACCTAAAAAACAATTCAATCAATACCCCATTAACATGACACTTATAAACTATTCATAATATATATACAACTTATGATCATCGATAGACATATATAAAATAAGTACTAGTCTCAAATTGTTTTAAATAGAAAATCGGATGAAATCATGATGATAATAGTTAGAATGACTTTCAAATAACCATTAATAATATCCTGAGATCAGAGTACTATAGAATCATAATCTATAGAATTTAACCATGTAAGAAAATATTGAAATACAATGAGTTCATCAAACATTAAATGAGATATAAAATTAACAGAATTATGATTCAAACAAATAACATAAGAACATAAAAGAATTTGGAGAAAACATAAACACTGTAAAAGGTAAAATTAAAAAATTATCTTTCAAATACATCATGCTAAATTTTGATAGAAAAAATACATATGAACCATACTTTACATATCCTAATATAATATGTTTATAGAACACATTTTAATGATTAATGATTTGGTACCCACCTATAAAATCAAATAATTTATTTATTTTTGTCTACCCAATATAATATACGCATAAGGATATCATAAAAATATAAAAAATATAAAATTATATTGATTCAAAATCAATGTCATATAAAGAATAAATAAATTTCCTAAGAAAAAATCATTTATTAGTAGATGTATGAATAATTTATTTATCTATAAGGAAAATGGATAGTCTTAATGTGGTATCAATGAATAGGGTTGTATCGTCTAAACATGAATGATGGTCTAAGATGGATTGTCACAAGGCCTTAAGCACACGTAGATATTTGTTCAATGTTACCAATAAAATCCTATGTCTTAATACTTATATTGGGAATATTATTCTCTAGAATCATGATAATAAACAAGTTGAAAATAACATAATCCCACACAAATATAATTTGAGTTTGTATAATAAAATTAAAATTTATTTCATATATTATAAATATTTTTCATACCGATTACTTGTTATACAAATATACATTGATCACTAACTAGGCCAACTATGACAACCCGGACCTGGATGCCACATAACGGTGCCCCGAGCCCGTTGTGCCACATGGCCTCAAGCGCGTCTTCCCGAATGCCAGATGCTTCCGACTAGTAGCGAGGGCCTAGGGTGTGTCTATTGGAAGAATATGACATAATTTTATGAGCGATGTATAGTAGAGGAGATATAAATGAATAGTAAACATAAAAGGAAATATAAATAAATAGAAGAAGAAAACTGATGCAATAGATAAACAAGAATAAAAATAAATGTATCAACTAGAACAGTGATAATGTAAATTCATGTCACTCAAAAACTAGAAATCATGGATACAAGACAATAATCATAACATGTTATAAATGGTAAAAGAAAAATAGTCTACTTCATGCATCCCAAGATCCTACTCAGTCAGCTACTGTCAAGATCCATCCTATTAGCACATAATCAAGTATTAGAAGATGCATTCTTCCTTGTGTTATTACCTGCAACCATGTAATCTACATAGCCCACCAAATGGTTCCCGTAGAGGGTGTGAGATAAATCCCAGTGGTCCCACACCGATGTTTAATATAACATCTAACCCGTGTTATGGAATATAGAAGTGTGAAGACATAAATGTAAAGTAAATAAAAAAGTTCAAAATAACAAAATAACTAAGTACCTGTTTCATCCCTCAGTAGGTGTCTCAATAAGTAACATGTTAATTAATTAATCAATTACCATTTAATGGTAATAGGTCACGTGATTCATCGACAACACTGACATCATCTCATGATATTATATGTAGTGAAGGTCCCAAGATGTTACAAGGCAACCTGACAATGATATCCCGTGAGGGAGTTATAGGGTAAAAAGCATGGTCACATAAATTCATGTAAATATAACATAGTAGTATCTGAGTATAGTTAAGGGGTAAGAGTGTAATCCATGGATCATAATCCAAGTCATTCCACAAATAAGGCACCTACCGAGTCTAAGGTGATCGACCAAGGTAAAACGGGGAGAGGCAAAGACATGGGCCCGATGGGCTTTCACCATGGAACCTACTAGTCAATTATGGATCCAAGGAGTGTAGTTGAGGTATAATATAAAAAAAGGGACCCAATTTTAGAATACCAGGAATCCAAGGAATAGACAGGAACCAGAGTATAGGTGTGTATCAACCTAAGAAAACTGTATCCTTGATTCGAAATGGGGTTCTGAAGACCAAAGGTATTCTCCTCTCAGAATCCACGGTGAGCACAAGTCCCTCTATTCCTATTTGATATTTTAATAATGTAATAAGTAATTTGGTTCATTTATTTCCTTCGATTAGTGAGGATATGTCGATTAGAGTTGAAACCACTAATCCATTATTTTTCGTCTATTAGTATGGATAATCAAATTAATGTTTCGACCATTTAATTAAGTCTTAGTTAGTCATTAAGGAATCTTTAATAATTGAGGTTCACTCATCTACCATGCATCAACATAGAAAGGGGTGATACATACATTTAACCTTTATTAAATCTCATTAAATAAGGTCATGTTATATACATAGTATACGTTCCATTTTACATTTCACATTTCACTTTTAATAATCATTCGGAAGAAAATAACTTATGCATGACAAGTGGTGAGTATACATAGTACATTCCATTATAAAATTATAAATAACAACATGAAATTTATTTTAAGGAGTCTCAACAATATAATTTTCAATCATAGGCACACCTGAACGGTGGAACAAAAGTGATGAAACACTAAAACCCAATTATGAAAAAACATTCGATATGAGGCTGATTGGGTTGTGGGAAAACCCACTAACAACTAATCACATAGTTTGAAATAGAAAACCCATAAAATTCTAATTAGTATAATCATGGAATGTTAATTTATGAAAATGTTTCATACAAAACCAGTGGTCCCTATAAGAACATTCCAAAAAAAACTAACATTAGGGTTGTGTTATAGACCACCAACCTTGGGGTTGTTTGAGCCTTCTCCTTTGGTATCAGACCTTGATTTTCCGTAGATCAGAGTAGAAGTAAGAAAAGGTGAAAAAAACCTCAAAAAGGAGATAATGTGGTCATTAGTGAAAGAGAATAAGAACAACTAAAGTTAACTCATGTACTTACTTTTACACATCCAACATGAACAAAAAAACATCGGTCGGATGTTGGAGGAAGGAGATATCTTGATTCCATGTTTGGATCATCAAAATGCTCCAAAATGAGAGATAATTAGGTAAATCCCATGAAAAATATGATTAGGGAGAAAGGGTAAGGATAGATATTTATTTAATGTCATTTTAGTCATTTTACATAGGTTTTTAGCCTTTGCACGGCTTGTCCACATGGTTTGTCAAACTGTGCACAAACCGTGTGGGACGGTTCTGCCCTAAAAATATTCTGATGCATGGTTTGATCAAACTGTTCCCCACCCAAGCATGGTTACATAGGAAATAAGGGGAGTTCAAATAGTTTTGGTTGCATGGCCATTTTGCACTATCCAAAAAAACACAATCTACATGGTTAGGAAAACTGGGTACTAATCATGCACAATCCATGAAACATGGCATATTTCCCAAAAAAAAGGTGTTTTGAGCTCCAAAAAAGCCCCAAAAAACCACATAACCATTTCTAAATTATTAAGAATCTTTATTAGGTCCAAAATAATGATTTTTATGGAAAATAAGTGATCCATTCCTGAGGGAAATATTTTCTTATTACAGTCTTCCCCTATAAAAAACTCGCCCCCCGAGTTCCCCTTCCACAAGTAAGGAAATACTATCTGAGAAAAACTCTGATCATTGAGCACGTACATTTGATTTCCACTACCAAGTATCATCTTGTACTCAACCATTCTTCCAAATCACCCATACAAGGGGGAAAAAATTTACTTGGAGAACCTTCATTCTTTGGTCAATGATGCATACTAGATACTCCTCAAAGGTAAAATCAACATCTATATCAACTTCCTCATTATTAAAGGCATGAGATGGGTTAGCTTCATATTAGTGAAGTTGTCAGACATGTAGTATATTGTACATGGAATGATACCACTGAGGAAATGGAAACTGAAAAGCTACCAACCCAACTATCTCAACAATATATAATGGCACGAAGTGACAAGGAATCATTATTCCTCCTTCTTTAACATTTTATGCCCTATTCTGGATGATACCCAAGAAAACATGATCCCAATCCTTGATCTCAAGAGGTCACTAATAGTGAATGACATAATATTTTTGTCAATACATAGAAGTATTCATATGCTTTCTGATTATCTAGACCTTTTTTGAAGTCTCCTAAATGAGATGAGGTCCTAGTATGGATGCCTCACCTACCTCTAGCTAGAAAAAAGGTGAACGACATGGACTACCATAAAAGGAATCAAAAGGATACATCTGAATCATATCTTGGAAACTTTTATTATAGGTAAACTGGAAGAGAGGGATATGCTTCTCCCAATAAATTCTGAAATCAAGGTCGCATGCTTAGTGAATATCCTCTAAAACCAGTACTGTCTATTCATATTTTCCATCGGTATGAGCCTTAAAGGCTATGCATAGAAGAACCGGAGTTCCTATTGCTTTCTATAAATCCTCCCAGAACTATGATTGAAACAACCATCCCTATATAAAATGATAGTACATCGAAACCTGGGGAGTCGTATGATCTCATGAACATACAATCTTCTCAGCTCATCAACTGAGAAGGTCTCCTGAATAGGAATGAAGTAAGACAATTTCATTAGTCACTAAATGACTACCCATATAGAATTGATGCACAATGGAAACCTATATAATCCAACTATGAATTCCAAAAGAAACATCATCCCATTTCAATTTTGATATTGGATGTGGTTGTTACAAACCTCCATGTCTCTATTACTCCTTCATCACCTTTTGACAGGTGGAACACCTAGTGATGAAGCCCGCAATCTGACATTTCATTCTAGGCCAACAATACTAGCATCACATATCTTGGGATATCATCAAGATTCCTGGATGAACATCCCATTGGGAAGAGTGGTAATCAATAATCAACTCATATCTCACATCTACAGGAACCCAAATACATACACGTAGACGTATGATATTTTCTCCACCCACAAACTAGTCTGGAGGGGGGTTATCTTATGATATAATCTCATATAGAGCCAAACCTTCAGGATCTAAAAACATCATAGTCATACCGTTATCAAGGAGGGAATTGGAAACTGTTAATGCTTAGAGGTAATATTTCATGTGATAATTGTGAAACTCTAGGTTATGTTATGAAAAGGTTGCCATTAACATCAATTCATCATTGGCTCCTTGTATGGCCTACATTTGAGTTTTCTAAATCAATGTATATGCAACCACATTTCCTTTTATAGGTGTATAGAAAAGCTAAAAATAAATGGATTGATGATATTTGACCCATCTTCACTGATAAAGATTCACATCAGGCATAAAATATATATAATTGAGTCTCTTGTGATCTGTATACATTACAATGATCTCACCCAACAGATAGTGTCTCTAGCAATGTAAGTCATGGACAACGACTACTAGATCGAGGTCATGCATCATATAATTTCTCTCGTGAGGACTAAACTATCGATATCCGTATGAAAATAATTTTTAATCCTACATCAACATTTATCCTAGGCCAATGTCAGACGCATCACAGAAGATGATATAACCTTTACGAGATTCTGAAATAATCAGAATAGGTGCTAAGACAAGCCTCTCTTCATGATCCTAAATGGATTTCTCAAATTCTTCTGACCGCATAATCTTAACACTTTTCTTTGTAAGGACATTAAGAGGTGATGAACGATGCGAAATGACTTTTATTGAATTCCAATAAGATCCATCCAACCCCAAGATACTATGTATGTCAAACATGTTATTAAGACTCTCCTCGGAGACAACTACACTAACCAATTATGGTCAACATATACTCCTAATTTTGAAATAATATTTCCCAAGAAGTGTACTTTGTCGATCCATAAGTCATATTTGGAAATCATAGCATAAATATGATTCTCTCTCGCTGTAATAAAAATAATATCATGATGTTTTTCATTTTCATTATGAGTGATCGAATACACCAGGATGTCATCCACAGAGTCCATGACAAAAGAGTCCAAATAGGTATGAAAATCCATATTCATTGATTCCCTGAGAACTGTAGGCATGTTCCTAAGACTAAACGACAAAACAAGATACTCAAAAAAACCATAACTTCTATGGAAATATGTATGAGGTATGTCTTATGCTCTGAATCACACCAGATGATAACTTGATCTTATGTTAGTCTTAGAGAACACATTTTCTACTTGGATTTGGTCAAAGAGATCTTCTATTCGAGTAAGTGGATACTAGTTTTTGATCGTTAGCAAGATAATCCTTCTGTAATCCACCCATAAACTTATATTTCCATCCACCTTCTTAGCAAAAAGAACGGTGGAAACCCAAGAGAATATTCTGGGTCGTATGAATCCTTTTCCCTCTAAGTCTGATATCTGCCTCTTGAGCTCTTGACGCTCAATAGGTACTATCCTGTACGGAGGAATGGACATGGGAGCTACTCCAAGATCAATATCAATTGTAAATTATAAATCTCTCTTAAGTGGTAATCTAGAAAATTCATGAGGAAATACTTCCCAAAAGCAATCAACTACTGGAGGGAGATCAGGTTGAAGCATACCCTAATCCTCCATGAAAATATTTGCAATCGCGGAGTTCACTCCACCTAGCCCATGAACTTTCATTCTAGCTCTCCCATATTGGATATCCCACTCATCTTCTAAAAGATAAATGCTGCAATATGGTGACATAAAAGAACCCCTTCGGCATTAATAGTCTTCAAAGGCATGTATGTGGACCAACCATTCCATTCCGAGATTGATATCGAATCTCTTCATCTCATGAAAAATGATATTCTACAAGAAAGGAAAACTAAATTATTCAAGGGGGAATCCCCTATAATGGTGTATATCCTCCTGTATTCCCAATGGTTTATTGAGGGTCATTACATAGTAGTGATACTATATATCTAGTCCAATACTTTCAATAATAGATATAGAAATAAAATATTTTGAAGCACCTGTATCAGAAAAAGTAGATACAATAGTTGAGGCGACTAGAATAGTGCCTCGTACTATATATAGTCTCGTAGACTGATGATCGGTTGTTAATTGTATGGCACTAAATTGACATGATCCACAGCCATGTGCAACAGATGGACTACAGTGATCATGAATGCTCTTCTGGTGATTCTCGTGATCTAGGATCAGACTACCACGACCATGACCTCCTCCTCGACCAGACCTACAGATGCTACTCCAATTTCCTACATGATGCAGTGAAAAAGAAAATTCTCTTGATGGTGGAGCTGAAGCTGATCCTTTTCCACTTGAAGCTGGTGGAATGGTCCTACAAAAGTGTTGAAAATGACCCATATGGCCACAAGCCTAACACTTAATAGGGTCTCTATCACACTATGCTATATTATGACCTGGTTGTTTCACACAGATGACACACTATAGAGCTATCAAGCTAGATACTATAGCTACCACTGCCATGACGATAAACCTCAAGGGAACATTTCCTACCACCATAAGTACTACTATCCAGGCGCGACACTGATAAATTAAACCAAGTACACACTTTGTCCCTCAGGTTACACTCAGTGGTAGGGACCTAATAAAATAATTCATAGAAGTTAGGAAGGAGAAGGACATTCAATTGAGCTTATATGGAGTACTAGAGCCCATCCTCAAAATGTATAGCACGTAAAAGATCATCACCGGCTTGATGCAGTGAAAGGGGCTTTAAATCCATGAAACATGCTGAATATTCCATAACTAACATAAAACCCTTCTCAAGATGCATGAAACTCCTAGTTCTGTCAGATCTCTATTACTGAGGAATGAATTTACCATAGAAGGAAGTCTAGATGTCAACCCATAACATTCCCTGCTGGCGACCATCCTGGGTAACAGCATCCCACCAACGCTTGGTCGAATCCTAAAGCATGTATATAGTGAGATTGAATCTCCCCTACGGAGGTGTTTTCTAATGTTGAAAGATACATACAATTTCCTCTATCCAATACTCAACAGCCTAAGATATTCTATCACCTGAAAAAGTAGTAGGATGATGCTATTAGAACTCACGGGTTAGATCTTCCATCGTAAGTGCAACCCATAGAGCACTAATCATTGACTACATCATACATAAAAAATATCAAGGACTTTCACATAAGTTACAAGAATAGGTAATTCCACTGGTGCCTCAAGTGGCACCCCTGTATGTCAGAATTCCGGCACAGGGCCCACCATTTCTAAACATCGGTCGTCACCCCCTTCCTGGTGAATGACTTGAGGCTGGCGCGGTAGCATTGGTCTAAAAATTCAAAACTCAAATCTTAGAATAAGAATAGATGAAATGATATATCATCACTAATGGTAGTTGAATGTAATAAAACTCACTACCTGAGGAATACTACCTAAATTACTTACTTAGATTTTTAGGTATCGATAAGTGATCGAGTATAAGTTTTATGTCCTTTTGTAGTACATTCATAGGTTTACTCCTTTACCTTTCATACATATGACAAGGCATGATAAGGACGTGCAACCACTTCATTTTATATTTTATGATTCACTTTAAAATGCATATTCATTTCAGATGAATTACTGCCCATACACTAATCACCAAAAAATGGCACCCATTTACTTATAGTGTAATGGATTAACTTGATAAATTATTCATCCCAACCCATGATGGCCCATAAAACTCATCTGTTGAGATAGGAAATCCCTTAATCTAAGCCAATGTAATTATAACACATGAATCTAACCCAACATCACTAAAATATAAAATGCATATGAAGCAATGAAAAGCACTGAAATGAACCTATATGGCATGTCAATATGCATGAAATTTGAATTATATGATCTTGTAATGATCTATGTAGCAATACCCCTTTCCCTCATATCATCAAGACAAGGATTAAATAAATTCCAATAGAGTAATAATCAAAAACACCAAAAATGTGATTCAACCAATGGTGAAATAATATCAACTGTAATGTGAAAAATAGAACATCAATTCCATTATGGGTAACATGGCTTTTACCCCGAACATGGGTTGCCGATGAACAAGAAAGGATTATGAACAAGTCCCAAGAATACCAATTCTCCAATCTATTGTCTCCAAATAGTCACAAAAGAAATTGAACCCCCTTTGATACCAATTTCTGATGACATGGACCTGTATTCCACTTAACGATGCCCAGAGCCCAGTGGGCCACGTGGCCTCAAGCACATCTTCTCGAATGCCAAAGGCTATCAACATGAAGAGTGGGCCTAGGATGTGTCCATGAGAATATTATTCCCTCATTATTAGAGTGTAACATAGTGGAAGATATATAAATGAATACAAAATAGTGGTAACCATATAAATAAATAGTTAAAGAAAACTGATGCAATAGATAAACAACAATAAAAATATCTTTATCAACTGGAACACTGGAGATATAATTTCATGTCAATAGAAAACTAAAAAACATGTATACAAGACAATAAGCATAAAATGTTCCACAAGGTAAAAGAAAACAATTTCTACTCCAAGTATCCTTATATCCTACTTGGTCATCTCCTATCAATCTCCATCCTATCAGCACACAATAAAATATTAGAAGTTGTAATATTCCCTTTTTTAATACCTACAACCATGTAATCTACTCCAGGTCCTAAACGGCACCCGGAGAGGGTGTGAGATAAATATCAGGGTGCCACCACCGATGATGTCTATAACATTCTCCCCGTGTAATGGAATATAGCAGTGTGTAGACAAATATATAAAGTAAAGCAAGTAGTAAAAAATAACTAAATACCCAGGTACCAGCTTCAGCTCTCTGCTGGTGTCTGAACATGAATAAAATTCATTAAATAATCAATTTCCATTTAATTTTAATAGGTCACATGAGGAATATCCAACACTGACAACATCCCATGATAATATATGTAGTGAAGGTCCCGAGATGTAAGAAGGCAACAAGATAACGATATACAGTGAGGGAGTTCCATGGTAATAACAAAGTTAATGTAAACTCAAGGAAATCTAAATCTATAATATCTGATCATATATATGTGGTAATAGTTTAATCTGAGTTGATTAATCCATGATAATTGATAATAAGTATCCTACTAAGTCCAAGGTGATCGACCAATGTAAAACGGGGCTATGAAAATACATGGTCCCATTGGGATTTCACTATGGCGCCAACTAGTCAATGATGGATCCCTGGAGTGTATTAGAGGTATCCTGTAATAATGAAGGGGACCAAACATTACTATACTGTGCATCCATGGAATTGGCATGAACAAGAGTCTATGTGGGTATCAACCTTGGAAAACCATGTCCTTGAATTAGAATGTGGTTCCAAAGACCGATGTAATTCTCCTCTATGAATCAAATGCGAGAATGAGTCAGTCCATTCCTATTTGATATTTTTATCATGTAATAATTTCTTTGACTCATTTCTTTCCATCCATTAGTGTGAATAGGTCGAGTAGAGTTGAAAACATTAGTCCAATCCTGGTTATCCATTAGATTGGATAGGCCGTGTAGCGTTGCAACCATTTAATCAAGTCTTAGATTGTCAATAAGGCATCTTCAATTATTAATGTTCACTCTGTTACCTTTCATCAACATGGATAGGGGTGTTAGGAACATGTGACCATTATTAAAACCCTTTAAATAAGGTAATGTTTTTTAATTATTATACTTTCCATTTTACATTTCAAATTTCACATTTAATAACCATTTGGAATCACATACCTTAGGTGGGTCAAGTGGTGGGAATAGATGTTATATTCCATTATGGAATTATAAATAAAAACAATCCACTTATTATAAAAATTATCACCATTAGAAAGGTCTAGAAATGGCACACCCGAACAATGGCTCAAACATTCCAAAACTCTAAAACCAAATTATGGAATAACCGTCGATATTATGCGGATTGAGTTATGAGTGAAACCACTACCAACTAATCACATATTTGGAAAGAGATTAAAAAAATGATTCTAACAAGTATAATATTGGCATGTTAATTTTAGAAATAGTTTACAATGAAACTGGGGGGCCCCAAACTAATATTCCCAAAACAGAAAACATTAGGTCAGAGTTATAGACCACCCACCTTAGGGTTGTATGATACTTCAACTCTGGTATCAGCCCTCGATTTTCCTCATATAGAAGAAGATATAATAAGAGGATAAAAATGAACACATGTAGATAACAACATTGATAGTGAATGAAAAGAAGAACGTCTAAATAGAACTTGATTACATACTGTTCCACATCCAACGTGATGAATGGATGGTCGATCAGATGTCGGACGAAGGAGATCTCTTGATTCCATGTTTGGATCTTCAAAATACTCCAAAATGAGAGAAAATTAGGTCAATCCCACATAATCATGAATTAATGAAAAAGGGTAAGGAATAATATATCATTAAGGAATCTTTAGTCATTTTAGAATGGTTTTTATCCTGCACATGGTTAGTCTACACTGTTGGTCAAACCGTGGACAAACCGTGCAAGACGGTTCATCCCGAAAAAAGTCCATATTCACGATTTGATCTAATTTTGTGCCACCCATGAACAGTTACCTGGGGAAAAGGTGAGTTTGTACAGTTTGGCTAAATGTCCATGTGCGAACCATGTGAGGTTTCACTGTCTGAAAAAACACAATCTGCATGGTTATGAAAAGCGGTGTGCTAACCCTGCACAAACTGTAAAAAATGGCATGTTTTCCAAAAAAAAGGTATTCCGAGCTCCAAACAAGCCCCAAACACCCTCAGAACCATTTGTAACTCATTAGGAATTTATATTGGGTATAAAGTAATGACTTATACGGAAAATAATGGATCCATACCTATGTGAAATATAGGTTTCTCACACCAAAACAATATAAAAATTATACAAAGTACCAAAATATTAAAACATCCATTCTACCATAATCGGGATTCAAAATATCCATGTCTCAAAATACCCTCAATTTTCTCTATATGAATCCACTACTTTTGTTGTGTGGTTACAAGACATAAATAGATAGTCTACACATTAATGATGGTATATAAGTATGGTGAGGGAGATAATCTCCAAAGAGTATCACCTATTTCTCCTAGGATACACAAATATATATGTGTATATAAATGGAATGAAATATAAATCTTAAATAATAAATGTATTCTTTGTTTGATGATGAGGATGTCCAACAACAAATCAAATCTAGTAACCATATAGTATCCAATATTCACTATTACATTATTATACATGCTTCTGTTCGATGTAAGAATCCAGTCGCCACCTCATTCCATTGTTGGTGTAGCATGACTCGTACCCATGGACTTAGGGTAGGGTGTCGTTAAATTCATGAATGATAACTATAGGCACATGGTAAGTTCATGTCCCTATGATTTATAATATCCATCTCACTCGTTATGGTTTTTTTAATAAATAAACACTTCAATCTCATTTTTGGTAGCATCCATTATATGATTGAGCATCACATGAGAACATAAACCACATGTCACTCATATTAGTCTCATCATATGTTATCATGTATATTCTCATATTTTACTTGATGTCTATTATTGTGGTATAATTATCTAATATAATCTTGAAAAAATTTTGGAAACTCTCATTCATCGTAGTTTGAACTATAATATCTCACTCATGGTAGGGTCTAGTCATTCTGTCTCACTTTTGAAGATTTTAAATGTCTCATGTCATATTATATTAGATGTGGTTTACAGAAATATTTAAAATAATTAGTAAATAATATTATTATATATAGTTGATCAAATGTTATTTCACCCATATAATAAAAATGAAATATTATATATCAACAACACATAAGTTCACCAACTATGAAAAACATAAGATAATACGTGATACTAAAGGGGTACACAAATATGTCCCCCACCCATATAATAGATTAAAACACACAATTATATATCTTGGATAACATATCGCGTTGCAAGACATTCCACCATTACCTTGATGGAATTAACAATGGTTTGAAATACCTGTCTTGTTCTACACATATTGATACTATCTCATACTGATCACACTAAAATGACCTTAGAATGTTATGGATAACCCTAAACATAGAGCAATGAGGTGGGGTAAAATCCTTACTCATATTTGTATCCAAACCTTTTAATAATACCATATAGATAATCCATGTGATCTTTTCTAAAACACATTTCTCGCCCCTTGCTAACTTCCTATCCAAAACACATCACCCACCCATGATCCAAATCACAGATCTCCATGTGGACAATAATAAAACCATTTACACTAGAATCTAATTATCCATCACACTTTTAGATCAATGGAGGAACTATTCCACTATTATCACTTTAAAATCCTCAAACAACACTCATAATTATGCCACACATCATGGATTTTACACATAGTTATCCCACATGTCATTAATAGGTATATACCTCTCAATCCATCCAAACTATCCCTTAGTAAAACTATCTTTAGCTACCCAAATGAGGTATCATGTCATGATACCATCTATGATCTTGTATATTCTTCACCAAAAACCACTATTATTATTGGAATTTCCACTATGAGATCACAATTCACGAAATTTGTAAATAATCATATACTCTTGTATATGAGATCAAATTTCATTATATATCTCAATATCATCCACTTTCGAACCCTATTAGTTTTACTGAAACCCATAAAACATTATTTCTTCATTAAATGATTCATGAATTGATATATATAGTTCTATAGAAGGGACCTCCAGCCCTATAAAAATGTTCCCAATTAAATAGTGTTTGATTGATCCTCATTTAAAACTTTTCATGTACCTTCCATGCACAACTGAACATATATCACATCATGAATTTAACATAATTAATTATAACACATTAAAATCAATTAATAAAATTAATTTATATATGTAATATTACCTAAAAACCAAGGTGTAACACTATAATAATAAAATTACCCAAATCCGTAGGTGTTCATCATCTAGGTTCCTCCTCTAGACAATGCATATTCAGTCCCCTTTATACTCACCTTATTCCATAATGATCTAGTGTAATCAAAACCCAAATTTATCCCAAAATCAAAAAAACATATTTGGGTGATCTAATATGGAATTATATATTTGGAAGAATATATGATCTTTTCTGGATTCCACCCAAAATAGTCCCATATCATGGGTGGTTGGGGGTGGTAGAATGGGAGTAAAAATTAGCTGGAAATTGAATATCTCAACACTATTTCTCCTAAATACAAAATTAACCATAACCTAAAAAATATTGTACTACCTTGAACAAAAATAACACTCATGTTAATTCATAGTTTAATAAATTGTGTCCATGCAATGAATCCAATTCATCAAGAGAATTCATAAGATGAATTGACTATGGAAGAAGTAGTCAAACATTATTCAAGTAATGAACAATGGTTTGAGACATGATATCATCATAGAAGAGTACATCACACATTTTCTCTCCACATATATAGCACAAACCCTAGGGTTCACAATTTGAATGATTGGGATGATAAAAATTCATCTCATCAGTTTTTTGGACCTTCCATAGTATCCACCCAAGCATCAGTATCACCATTTGGGTCTCAAAAAAACCATGAACACATCTAAATGATTACATAATGCTTAGATTAATAATAATTTCCCAAAATCTAAAAAATAATCCCTCCCAAAATATAAATATCAAACTAATTTGAAACATAAAAACTCTTACCGATTATTGTTATATTATACTCCATTAAAAAAAGTTTCTCATTATTAAAAATGACTATTAATGTCTTAAAAAACCAGACAACTACCTAAAATCTAAATTTTTTTACAAGAATTTGTGTGGAATAACCAAATAATAAACACAATACATCAAAATAACTACAATAACCATGGTAAATATTCCATATAAGGCGAACCTCCCACTGAATCTAAATTCCAACACCATGATGGTAATTAACATAAAAATATATTCATAGAAACAATGTTGTCTTCATCTCAGTTATCCCAAAAATTATGGTCCTCCAATAAAAATTCTACTCAATGTAGACTACTATATAAAATTTTTCATGAAAATTGTGGAATAGAAAACTAAAAATGAATTTTGTGTAGTCTACTAACCCGCCAACCACAATCTTAATATATCTACCAATGCAGTTTTTCCCCTCAGCACATTCAATCATTCCTAATAACGATACATTAACCAAATGTTTACTCATGATATAATCCAATTATGTTGGATGAAAACATCCAATTTAAATATATTATTAAATCTCCAAACACCATGTCCACTTTGATCCCACACCGAGCACTAATATGCCCCTCATACGACACACCATCAAATCACAAAATTTCATACATGCCTTTTTATCAAATGAAATGAATCCATATAACACTTATTCTATAATATGAATCTATAATTACACAAGGAACAAGATAGAATCATATCCTAATTTGAATTTGAATCATGCTTGCACCTCAACCATCAACTGACTGGTCTCTCTATATCCCATATCATTCAAAAATTACGTATTTCAACTATGAACAATTGGAATGACCCTACCAAAGGATTATCATTACCAAATCCCATTGAAGAAACCATCCAAACTCCATCCATTTCAAAATGCAATGACTATTTCGGAAAAACCATCTAAACCATAAGATCCAATTGAAAACACCTAATTCAACCTACTCTTAGATAACTAGAGTTTAATCCATAGAAACCATAGAGAGCATATGGTTAAATATACACAAAATATCATACTTTTGGATGCTTCTAAATGAAAAAATACCCCAAAAATTCACCTAACAAAAATTAATGTCATGGACTACACTCAACTCGACCGTTACAAAGTACACCAATCCATCACTAAGGTCATTTATCCTAATTAGGTGTGATCTTGAAGACACAAGACCCCATAAAGTCATTACCTTTAGTTTATTACCATTGAAATATAGTTGGAGCACCACTATAGTTCATTTATAAGATACAAATTTATCAATGGGCCATTACGTATTTTTTTCACCAATTATCAACATATTTTACCACAACATGTAATCAGGGAGAAGTTTTCCCTACACATTGAGACACACCACAAATAATTACCTCTAATGATCATAATTCTCAATACTAATAATGTTCATCCTATAATATCCCTGTCCTTATTTCTTAATCATGACTCTATGGGGTCTCAAAAAAAACCCATCAAATAAAAACTCCCATATAACTGAAGCACACACCACAATTCACTTTCCCATTCGTCTCTTATCACGAAATTTTAGATGTTCTTCCATACCCAACATCATTGTCCTTTAAAATTTCAATCCCATACAATATAATATTTATTGTCAGTCGTTCAATGGATAACTTCATAATCACCAACTAAATGGTGATCATACCAAGGGAAGGACATGAAACTAATCATACCATTAAAAATTAGAGATGATAAAATGATAACCACTTATGATATATATCATTTATAATGAATGGAATTAATTCCTTTAATAATAAACCATTTGGTTTTCCACATATTTATTTCAATCGTCGCTCATCCTAGTAACACATATCAATCATTTCAGGTTTTTGACATGTTATAACATAGTCATAAAATTCCGGCACTAAACCACTAAGGGTCTGTAAACATCCATTGAGAATAGATTATATTTCATCTACTGGAGAATATCTATTACTTGGATCCACATTAAATCCCATCAGAGGAAACCATCAATAGTTCAATATAGTAAAATTCCAGTAACACGTCATACGGAAAACACAATAGATGTATTAACTTACATTAAAAATAGTCATTAATTATAATTAGGAAATACAATAAAACATAGTTTCTAATATTTATAGTGAGATATTAGAACAAAAAATGATTCATAAATGTAGACTTATTAAAAAATTTCCATGTTACAAAAAATTTTATAACAACTCTATCAAAACCAATTTTCATTATTTAACAAGTCATCTATAGTATTTGAAAATAAGAAAAATTATCTTTTTCCAAGGTAACCAATACATACCCTAATAAAGGTGTTCATATATGACATGTATGATTTCTATCAATATATCATATCGTTCCTTAACCACCCCTCTACTATCTTCCTAAATAGCAAGAAAAATATTCTTTTTTACATCTTTGTAATACCCTCGCTAAAAATATCCATCTGATCTGGACTACCACATTTCACCCAATCGAACCTCCCAATATGCTATCGGAATCCCATTAATGGTGATGACCTATTCCATTCAATTGGAAGAATATTCCCTCAAGAATGAGTGGAAAAATACTGGACGATAAACATAAAATGCATAGCCATAATGATAGCATTAATTATAAAATAAAATAGTTCTATATAAATTGAAATTCAAAAATATATAATCACCATTTCACAAAGATAAACAAATTATAAAATAAATGGAAAATGATTTCTTCCTTAACCTATCTTTAACAAAACATGATATTTATATAATGTTCTACTTCTATATCCCTAATCTTCGACACATATTTTTGTAAACATGATATTTAACATAATAACTATAATGGTTCCCATATATTCTATCACAAATAAATATTTATCTGTTTCAGTACATTTCTATAGAATAAGATATAATACACATCTATGAATGAAAAATTAAATAATCAAGATATATATCCTCCTGATATATCTTGTTTTAACTATGACGTGATGACTCACTTCTCAATATGAAATAATGTCGTAACATGGAAAACAAAACAACGATCCCTAAATATTATTTTTTTATATTCAAATAAACTCTACAACACCTAACATCATCTATGTAACTTATAACATTATTGAGTTCTTAGTGAATGTCATCCTTTATATTCAGACCATAATTCATATTGGTAGTGTAGTGTCTTATGCCTCGCATCTTATCCAAACTTCTACCTTAAATTTTTCCAATGTCTATTACATTACCTATAATGTCTCAATCTTGGTAGGTTACACTAATATCATATGGAATCACATTCTATCATGAAACACATTTTAATCATATGATAACATTTTACATTCTCTCATATCATCTCATCTCAATCATTATCCCACTTATTCCAGTCACAATATATGATCCTACTACATTTTATTGAGTGACCCCATATCACTCGTGATTGTTTGACCATTATCATCCTACTCATTAAAGTATTCTACTATTTTGTAAATGTCACAGTGATGATAAAAGAATCAATCTATCCCATCTCACTCAGGGTCAACTAAAAATTATTACACAATTAGTAATCCATCATACACATGGATGTTTAGTTTGTACTATCACATTGATATCATTCCAAGAACTTTGGATCCAACACCCAGCCCCGATTACCCCTATCACAAGCACATGTCGGTAAATGAATAAAAATAATTTCATAAATGGAAAAAATATCATCTAGAAAAATCATTTCACCTATAATTAATCATCGAGTAACCTATCAAAACACAACACATTTAACATCACATTGTAGGGTAACCAATACGGTTCTAAAAACCCATCCTAGTATCTTCACTCCAATACCATGTTATATATTTCACCCTTTAATGATGTTATAGTCCAAAATATCATCCTAATCCTTGACTCTATAGTAGGATTCCAATCCTTTTCGAGAGGAACATCACATTGATGTCTTGATTCCTCGAGGAACATTCTGATGTCATCCTACCGTGAACCCCATGGCAGCCCAATGCTATGTACCTATCCAAAACTAATAAACCACACTCATTTATTTTCTCAAATTTAACAATAGACACCCCTAATACCATCACCATTATGAAACACCTACTTTTATACAAATTGTTCAATGGTGGGCTTATAAAGATCACATCACTCACCAGTCCTCAACACATTCTCTGGATGATTTCACTCATTAAGAATGAAGTGTAAGATTTACCCACCATTCTTATCTCTGTAAATTAATGAGATATATTCATGACTATACCATGAAAAAATAATCTATACATATATAATTCAGGTCTCAAATTATAATACCACTGAATATGTCACATAAGATCAACTGACTCCCTCTCCCCTTGGAGTCAAATTCACCAGGTGATCCTAATTCACCTCATTTAGAAAGAAAACTTCACCTGGGCATACTGAATTTAATCTTATATTTATTTATCATCCATTTCAAAATCCTCATTGTTCTACCAAAACCAATGAATCATTCATGTAGTATTAACTCGTTTATAAACATGTTTATGAGTTTTTTTAATGAAATCCATCTTTTTTATAATTGTTTCCACCTATCCCAAGCACCATTAAGCCTCATATAAACTCATCCAATAACTACACATACTCTCATTATAACACAGGAGACTTTTATGAGAAGTATTTTTTTTATGTTATATAAATCATCAAAGGAATCTTTCACTACACAAAACACTAGCTTGGCTTGCTTTACATGCAATCACGACCTTCCTCGATAGCTTGTGTTGTACGCAATACCGAGTTTCACTAAACAACGATGTGCTATTAAAATATTAATAAAACTAGCCATTATGAATAGTAATACCCACTTTTTGAAATTTTGAAATTTTTATTTTTCAAAACATAATTCATTTTTAGATTCGGAATATCTAAATTAGACTATGGTGAAATTTTGGTATTATTCTGAAAAATTTCAATTTTTTATGAATATTGAAAACACTGGGTTACTATTTAAAAACCAAATTTTTATTTAAATAATTATTTATTTTATTTAAATTGATTTTAGGTCCAAATTGATACATAATACCTATATAATTTCAATGCAATTCATTAGAGTCTTTTTATAATAATTTTAGATATATAAAAATTTTACTGAACTTTTCAGCATCTTTTACCCACCTCCTAGGAGAATTTGCAAATTTAAATAAAAGATAATTTTACCACTTCTGTGAGTGGAATTTCAAAAGTCTGAGAGACACGGTTAATATCAAAGACTAAAATGTGGTTCAATGAGATGAAAATAATTTTTGATGAATAGTAACTTTTTACTTTTTTTAACCACGGTTAAAAGTAAATATTGTAATTAAGGGTAACAAATTATATTATTATTACCCTAAAAATGTCCTAATTACATTGTATAAGTTTAATTCGACCAAAAATAGCCATAGGAATAAAATATGACCATTTAGTCCCACTTGGATTCGATTAGGACTTTTAAGATTAATTTATTTAAAGAAGGGTTAAAATAGTTAAAATCAATGTTTAATAAGTAAATCATTTTTAATATAGTGTTATACAAAAGATAAATTCGATTATAAATATTTATTAGAAAGATAAATGGGTTTCCTACATAATGGTATTTTATTTGTAATTTTTAGACATTATATAATTTAATTTATGTATGAAACAATGATGATGCAGTAATTATCTTATTAATGAAATATTGACATAATTGATGTTATAAATACCCAAATAAATGTAATTTTAGACTTTTTATGAATTAAAATAATTTTATAGGCTAATATTACATATATGTACTGATTTAATTATCGTTTTTAGAACTAATATTTCTGTTATGATTTTCTCAAAAATCAGTTACCAAATAGTGTCAAAATTGACCTAAAATAGTTTTTAAAGAAAATATTATACTATTTTTTGTTATTTTATTCATAAAAATCTACGGATCAGCCATATGACATAGATAAGGATATATCTAATAATAATAAACAACTTGGTTTTCTTTAGGCTTGTTATAGTATTTTTATTAACCATATAGTGTAAGAAAACAAGAAGACATGGTAAAAGTAAAATTATTTAACATAAAGTTAAATCCAAATGATAAGGTTAAAATAGAATGCTAAACATGTATAAATTATATTGGATGAGAGGATTTCAACCCATACCCACCTTATCTTAGAAATAAATCAATTTGGAGTTATTTAAAACCTATTATTACTTTTTTAATAAAATAATAATTTTAGTTTATCCAAAGTGCACCTCTCCTCCCATATAAAAGGGCACCTCCTTGCACAATTCCTCACACCACATTGAGCCTTCAAGCTCGGCCAAACCCTACCAAATTATCTTCTCCACTTACCTAGAAACATCCTAAATGTCATGGTTTTATGAAAAGGCCAATTTTATTTCCCTAAAAGGATGTCTCATAGAGGCTCTTCAAAGAATAGGTAATGTCTGTTACCGATACATTCAACTTTATTTCTTCTTACACTTCTTCTTCTTTAGTTGTTTAATTATGAAGTAATAACATCAGTATCAATAATATACAAATATGTTATTATATGTATGAAACAACCCTATTTCACCATCTATCCATCCTATAGAAAATGAAATCACCGCGCGTGCCTACGTACGGAATACCGTTTCCATGCCATGGTGTAATATATTTTCCACCACTACCTTACATGGATGGGTATAATGGTGTAAATAATAACTATATATGATTATTTTAAATTGATATTGATTCTGAAATAGTATACATACACTCTAATAAAATTTCACGATCATGGGAATGATATCATCGCACGTGCGTACGTACGGAATACCGTCTCCACGATGTGATGCTACTCGTTCTACATGATCTTTATTGCATAATGATTATATAAATGAATTTAATGAATTAATATGATATATATTACACTAATACCATTCTGTAAATGAGTTATCTATAACTTAAAGAGAATAATCAGAATATTATTCGAGATGACACGCATAAGAACAAAAGGTAATAAACACTAGAATAACAAGTAGAAATGAAATATTACTAATAAGAAGCTCTGAATATGACTGTATATAATATCATAACAATGAGTATGATTCTGGAATAAGAAAATGAAATTATTTAAATCATTATACAAGAGTTTCGGACACTTACGAAGAAAATCGGACCAAAGGTAAGGGAAAATATCACAATCTCATTTTTATCTGAGATTGTTTATACTTTGGTATTTACTAGGGTGTATTTTATCATCCACATCCATGTTTCCTCAATATGTAATATTATTTCCATCCACCTACAATTAATTAAATCCAATATTACCCTTATATGAGTTTTTAGTAAAATATATGAAAGGAATCTTTGTCGTTTTTCGTACGAGGTACTTTTTGAATTTTCCGAAAAAGTACGAGAAGAATGTTTTTTACTTATACAAAATGAATGGATTTTTAAAAAATTATTTCCAAGAAGATTCCTTTACAAGTTTTCAATATTAATCTTAATCAACTTATTTTAGTTTAAAATTGTATGACATGTTAGAAAAGAAAAATGTTTTTGAAGTAAAAATGATATTTTCCTCAAGAATCGAGTTCAAGTGTTTTATGAAAATTATTTTCCTTCTATGATAATATAGGGTTCCATTTCTATCACTATTATTACATTGATTTGATTATGTTGTGATGGAATTATTTTTATGAATTCTTTTATCTTATATGAAATGTTTTATGATGTCATGATGTTTAAGAATCTCATTTTCATTACATGGGTTATCCAATGATGTATGATTTATGATTTTATGGCACACATAAAAATGGTATAATTATGAGATGGGTGGGACCTATATCTCCCTCCAATTCATTGGGTAAATATTTATATCTCATGGGATACACATGGTTGGAACGGCAGGTTAATCCGGTTCAGTGAAACAGGACTGAAACGAGGAGTGAACTCGGTTCAGAAATGGACTTTATCCTCTAAGATAGTCTTGGAAATGAGTCTTGACTACTATGAAATGATTATCTATGATTATGTGTGTATGCCACTAATATTCATCTTTTAATTTATGATTATTGGGATTGCATTTCACTACTATGATTTATCCCATGTTATGAAATTATGATCTCTTTTGCAGGTTAAATTTCAAAAATGTTATGTTCTTATGAATATGATGTGATTGATAATTCTTTTGTTTACCCTTACTGAGCATTTGAGGTCACGCTTTTGTATGTTTTCTTTCCCCAAGTCAGTAAGAAGGTTATAAAGTAGGATATTCCAAAATGGACACTAGGCATGATGAAATAAAGGGGAGACAGTGTAGATGCTTTATGAACCAGTTGTTTATGTTTCCCAGTTTCTAAAGACATTATACCTATGGGGTCCTTTAATGGTTTTGTTATATGTTGTAATATGTGTATTTAAATTTTTATGTATTAACCATGTATGAAAAGTATGGGTCGTTATAGTTGGTATCAGAGGAAATTTATAGTCAACCTTTGGAAACTAGGATGTGAAAGCCTTAGTAAAAACCCTAAGGATAAGTCTAAGAATAGAACACAATCTTAGTGTTTTAGAAATGGCCATGAATAACCTATGATAATACCCTAAGTGTAAAATTTTATTCATGATTGTTTTTCCTATTGTAATTAGTGTTGCTCACACTATGTTTCTTTGTTTATGTCAATGGATGGAACCTGAAGGAACCATGTTAATACAAAATGTGACAGGAAATGCAATGATTGTCCCCCGGAGCAAACAAATGTTATGGGAGCTGGAATGAAAAATCATGTAGCCATGCTCACAAAACTTTCTCAAGCTATGAATCATGCATGACTTCCAAATGAGCAAAGGAAAGAGCAACATTTTGTTGAATCCTTCATGAGGCAGTGTCCACACCCATTCAGCGGGTATACTGATCCATTAGTGGATGAACAATGGATCAGTACTACTGAAATGATATTTTCTGTTATTCAATGTTCTGAACATGATAAAGTCATCTTAGCAGTTTATCGTTTGAAAGGTGATGCTGATCAATGGTGGAATCTTATTAAGAATATGAGGCAAAGGGATGAAATTGAGTCCATGGAATGGGACGAGTTCAAGAACATATTTTTCAATAAGTATTTCCCTTGTATTCTTCGAACAAAGATGGGGAAAGAGTTTGTTGAACTGAAGCAAAAGGATGATGAATCCTTTGGTACCTACGAAGCAAATTTTACAAGACTTGCAAGGTACGCTTCCAGAATTATTATCCAACCTGAGAGTAAGATCAATCGATTATTTAGTGGCTTAAAACCAAGTATTCGAAGTTCGTTAGCCATAAGGGACTTCAATAGCTACGAGGAAATTTTTCGATGTGCTCTCAAGGTTGAGATGTAGATTGGTGTAACCCCTCAGTCACATGGGTTTGATAAGAAGAGGAAAATGGAATTCAAAGGAAAATCTAAAGACCATATTGAAAAGAAGATGTGTTTTCCCTTATTCTAAAAGTGTGGACAGAAACATGGAGTAAATTATCTTAAGTGTACATGCAAATGTTATATTTGTGGAAAAGAAGGTCATCGGGAAATTGAATGTCGAAATAATGGGAAGAAGAAATCAAGTGATGCGAACAAAGAAATGGCTACACAGAGTTCACCTCATACACTTCATTGTTACAAGTGCAAGGAAATGGGGAATTATGCTAATCAATTCCCTAATCCAAGGGTTATTTATGATGATTAACATCAACAAACTCTTAAGGCTAAAGACAAAGGAAAGTCAGATGCAATTTTTATCAGCAATGTGGAGTACGATAACGAAGTGGTGAAAGGTACACTTATCATCCACTCTAAAGTAGAAAATGTTTTATTTGATTCTGGATCCACCCACTCTTTTATTTCTAAAGTATTTTCTAAGGGTATCACCATATTACCTCAGCAATTAGATGTTTAGTTGGTTGTGACAACTCCTAATGGCACAACAGTCACATCTAAAGTTTACAATTGTTCTCTGATTGAAGTTTGTGGGAAAGTGCTTCCTAGAAATCTTGTGATCCATCCTATAGTGTAATTTGATGTGATTCTTGGCATAGATTGGATTTCATTATATGGAGCTCAAATAAATACCCAAAGAAGGAAAGTCACATTTCATATTCCAGATCAATCTATGATCGTCTAACGATGCAAGGATGAACATAACCTTCCAGTGGGAATTTCTTCCATCTTATGGGTCTTGATTCCTATAAATTATGGTTATTTACCTCAAATTGTTGGTGATAAACTCACGATTAATAATATGCCCATTGTACGTGAGTTTGATGATGTCTTTTCGAAGGAATAGCTGGGTCTTCCACCAAATCGTGAAGTTGAGTTTTTAATAGAACATGTACCGGGTGCTTTGGCTATTTCAAAGACACCTTATAGAATAGCCCCAATTGAGTTGTTGGAATTGAAGAAGCAACTCCAAGAGAATCATGATAAGGGATTCATATTCCCTAGTGTATCACTTTGGGGAGAACATGTTCTGTTTGTTATGAAGAAAGATGGATCATTGTGACTCTGCATTGATTACCGAGAACTTAACAAGATCACTATGAAGAAAAAATATCCTCTCTCGTGCATTGATGACATATTTGACCAACTATGAGGAGCTCAATACTTCTCCAAGATTTATCATCTATTAAGGAATCATCAATTAAGGGTCAAAAGATAGGATATACCAAAGACAGATTTCCGTACAAGGTATGGACACAATGAATTTATAGTGATTCCATTTGGTCTTACTAATTCCCCTGCTATCTTCATGGATCTAATGAATAGAGTATTTAGAGACTACCTTGATCAGTTTGTGGTATTCTTTATAGACGATATTATTGTATATTCAATGAACAAGGAAGAACATGAAGATAACTTGAGATTTATATTAAAGACCCTGAGAAAGGAGAATCTTTATTCCAAATTTACCAAGTGTGAATTTTGGCTTCAAAAAGTTGCATTTTTGGGTCACATAATCTCAAAAGAGGGGATATTTGTGGATTTAGAAAAAACAGAGGTTATCGAAAGATGGTTGAGACCAAAAACATTAACTGAGATGGAAAGTTTTCTTGGTTTTTTTGGATTTTATCGACGTTTTGTGAACGATTTTTCACGATTATCTAATCCACTCACCAGGTTGACTCGAAAAGGAGTTATGTTTGTGTGGACGAAGGAATGTGAAGAGAATTTCAAGGATTTGAAAAGAATGTTATGTAGTGCACCTGTACTCACACTTGCTTGTAGTGTAGAAAGGTTTCTGATCTATAGTGATGCATCCAAGAAGGGGTTGGGGTGTGTTCTTTTGCAAAATGATATGGTGATAACTTATGCCTCACGACTGTTTAATATCCATTAGCATAATTGCCCAACTCATGATTTGGAGTTAGCTGTGGTAATCTTTTCATTAAAGATTTGGAGGAATTGTCTTTATGGTGAAAGGTATGATATTTATACTGATCAAAAAAGTTAAAAGTATATTTTCACACAAAAGGAGCTGAAAATGCGCGAAAGAAGATGGTTGGAGCAGATTAAGGATTACGACTGCTCAATTCATTACCACCCTGGGAAAGAAATCAAGGTGGAAGATGCATTACGTCGACAAGAGTATGCTAGTTTATCCATGATTAGGATCACAAAATATCCAATATTTATGGATTTACAAAGGATGGATCTTGGAATTATAATGGAAGGGGAAAAATTGTATCTTTATCAAATGAATATTCAACCGTCTATACATGTGAAGTTTAAAGACGCACAGAAAAAATATTTTAGTTACAAAAGAAGGTGAGAAATGTTCCTGAATTCAACCTTGATTGTGATGGGATAATAATGTTCAGGAATCGGGTTTGTGTTCCTCCAATCCCCGAATTAAATAAGGAGCTGCTAGATGAGGCTCATAGTTATTCATTCTATATTCATCCTAGAAGCACGAAGATGCATAGGGACCTGAAAGAGTACTTCTGGTGTGATGGAATAAAAAGATATGTTGCTGAATATGTCTCTCAATGCTTGGTTTGTCAGCATGTTAAAGCTGAGAGACAGAAGTCTAAGGGGATGTTACAACCATTACCCATACGTGAATGGAAATGGGAAAACATCCCTATGGACTTTGTCACTGGACTTCCTAAAACATCCAAAGGATATAATTCTATCTGGGTCTTAGTTGATCGTGATACAAAGTCTGCACACATCAGTGCTATTAGAGATGATTTTTCTCTTGATCATCTTTCCAGGGTATATGTAAAGGAAGTGGTAAGATTGCATGGAGTCCCACTTTCCATTATATATGATCGGGATCTGAGGTTTACCATGAAATTTTGGCGAAGTCTTCAGCATGCTCAAGATACAGAGTTGAGTTTCAGCACTGCTTACCATCCTCAGATAGACGTTCAGTCTGAGAGGACAATTCAAACACTATAAGACATGTTAAGATCATGCTCTTTGGATTTCAAAGGTGGTTGGGATCAATACCTTCCTTTGGTGGAATTTTATTATAATAATTTCTTTCACTCCAGTATTCAGATGGCTCTTTATGAAGCTCTCTATGGACTGAAATGCAGGACTCCAGCATGATGGGATGAAGTTGGCGAAAGAAATCAATTAGGACCTGATCTTGTGGATGAGATGGAAGTGAAGGTATGATAAATACAAAAACACATAAGAGCAGCTCAAAGTCGATAGAATGGTTTTGCCGAAAACTGAAGAAATGACCAAGAGATTGAAGTGGGTGATAAGGTATTCTTATGAATATCTCCTTGGAAGAGAGTAATGATATTTGGAAATAAGGGAAAGTTGAGCCCTTGGTATATCAGTTCTTTTGAAACTTTGGATCGTGTTGGGAAGGTAGCTTACCGATTGGCGCTTCCACCGAATCTATCTCAAGTTCACTATGTGTTCCATGTATCTCTCCTGAGAAGGTAAATACCTGATCCTTCACTTGTACTCAGCTCAGAAGTTTTACCGCTGGAGTAAGATATTTCTTATGAAGAACAGCTGATAGAGATTCTCGATCAAAGTGAAAAAGTCCTACGGAACAAGACAACTCACTTGGTGAACGTTTTATGGAGGAACCACCAATTAGAATAAGCTACATGGGTGCTTGAGGATACGATGAGGGAGAGGTATCCTCATCTGTTTGTTACAAAGTGATGAATTTTGAGGGATAAATTCATTTTAAGGGGGGTAGAATGTAACACCTGAGACTTTTATGTGAATTAGTTTGTTTTTATGTTATATAAATCATCAATGGAATCTTTCACTACACACAACACTTGCTTGGCTTGCTTTACACGCAATCACGACCTTCCTCGATAGCTTGCGTCGTACGCAATACCAAGTTTCACTAAACAATGATGTGCTATTAAAATATTATTAAAACTAGCTATTATGAATAGTAATACCCGCTTTTTGAAATTTGGTAATTTTTTATTTTTCTAAACGGATCTCTTTTTTGAATTTGGAATATCAAAATTTCCCTAGGGTGAAATTTTGGTATTTTTCTGAAAACTTTCAATTTTTGATGAATAGTGAAAACACTGGGTTACTATTTAAAAACGAACTTTTTATTTAAATAATTATTTATTTTAGGTAAAAATTGATACATAATACCTATATAAGTTCAATGAAATGCATTGAATTATTTTTATAATAATTTTAGATGTATCAAAATTTTACTGAACTTTTCACCGTCTTTTACCCACCTCTTTGGAGAATTTGCAAATTTACATAAAACTTAATTTTACCGCTTCTATGAGTGGAATTTCAAAAATCCGAGAAACACGGTTAATATCAAGGACTAAAATTTGGTTAAATGAGATGAAAATATTTTTTCTTGAATAGTAACTTTTTACTTCTTTTTACCACGGTTAAAAGCAAATATGGTAATTAAGGGTAACAAATGATATTATTATTACCCTAACACGTGTCCTAATTCTATTGGATATGTTTAATTCGACCAAAAACAACATTAGGAATAAAATATGACCATTGAGGCCCACTTGTATTAGATTAGGACATTTCATATTAATTTATTTAAAGAAGGGTTAAAATAGTTAAAATCAAAGTTTAATAAGTAAATAATTTTTAATATAGGGTTATACATAAGATAAATTCAACTATAAATATTCATAAGAAATATAATAGGATATCCAACATAATGGTATTTTATTTGAAATTTTTAGACATTAAATAATTTAATTTATGTATGACATAATGATGATTCTTTAATTACCTAATTAATGAAATATTGAAATAATTGATGTTATAAATACCCAAATAAATATAATTTGAGACTTTTTATGAATTAAAACAATTTTATAGGCTAATATTACATATTATTACTGATTTAATTATCTTTTTTATAACTAATATTTCTGTTATTATTTTCACAAAAATCAATTACCAAATAGTGTCAAAATTGACATAAAATAGTTTTTAAAATAAATATAATATTATTAATTGTTATTTTATTCCTAAAAATATAAGGTTCCACCATATTACTTAGATAAGGTTATATATATTAATAATAAACAACTTGGGGTTCTTTTTTCTTGTTATAGTATGTTTATTAACCATATATTGTAAGAAAACAAGAAGACACGGTAAAAGTAAAATTATTTAACTTAAAGTTAATCTAAATGATAATGTTAAAATAGAAACCTAAACTTTTAAAAATTATATTGGATGATATTATTTCAACCCATAACCACCTTACCTTCTAAATAAATTAATTTGGAGCTATTTAGAACCGAATATGACTTTATAATAAAATAATAATTTTAGTTTTTCCAAAGGTGCCCCTCTCCTCCCATATGAAAGGGCACCTCCTCCCTCTCTTCCTCACACCACTTTGAGCCTTCAAGATCGTCCAACCCCTGAAAAATTATCTTCTACACTTCCCTAGAAACATCCTAGAGGTCCTGGTCTTCTTCAAAGACCAATTTTAGTGCCCTAAAAGGAGGTCTCAAATAATAGCTTCAAAGAAGAGTTAATGTTCGTTACCGATTCATTCAACATTATTTCTTCATCCACATATTCTTTTTTTTCATTATTAAGTAACAACATAAGTATAACTAATATAATTATATGTTATTATAAATATGAAACAACCATATTTCACCATCAATCCATCCTACAGAAAACGAAATCACCGTGCGTGCGTACGTACAGAATACCGTCTCCACGCCGTGGTGTAATCTATTTTCCACCACCACCTTACTTGGATTGGTATAATGGTGTAATGAATAACTATATATGATTACTGTAAAGTGAAATTGATTCTGAAATAGTATACATACACTCTAATACAATTCCACGATCATGGGAATGATGTCATCGCTCATGCGTACGTACGACATACCGTCTCCACGTTGTGATGCGACTCTTTCTACATGATCCTCATTTCATAATGATTATATAAATGAATTTAATGAATAAATATGATATATATTACACTAATACCATTCTGGAAATGAGTTATCTATAACCTGAAGAGATGAATCAGAATATTATTCGACAATGCACGCATAAGAACAAAAAGTAATAAACACCCGAATAACAAGTAGCAATGAAATATTACTAATAAGAAGCTAACAATATGACCATATATAATATCATAACAATGAGTATGATTTTGGAATAATTCAATGACATTATTGAAATCATTATACAGGAGGTTCAGACACATATGAAGCAAATCGGACCTAATGTAAGGGAAAATATCACAATCTAATTTTTATCAGAGATTGTTTATACTTTGGTATTTACTGGGGTCTATTTTATCATCCACATACATGTTTCCTCAATATGTAATATTATTTTCACCACCAACAATTTTTTAAATCCAATTTTACCCTTAGGTGAGTTTTTTTGTAAAAGATATGAAAGGAATCGTTTGTCATTTTTCGTACGAGGTACTTTTTGACTTTTCCGTCAAAAGTATGAGAAGAATGTTTTTAACTTATATAGCATGAATGGATTTTAAAAAAATATTTACAAGAAGATTAATTTACAAGTTTTCAAGATTATTTTTAATCAACTTATTTTAGTTTAAAATTGTATGACATGTTAATAAAGAAAAAGGTTTTTGAAGTAGAAAGGATATTTTTGCTCAAGAATGGAGTTCAAGTGTTTTATCAAAATTATTTTCCATCTAAGATAATATAGGGTTATGTTTCTATCTCTTTTATTACATTGATTTGATTATGTTCTGATGAAATTATTTTTACGAATTATTCTATCTTATATGAATTGTTTTATGATGTCATGATGTTTAAGAATCCCATTTTTATTACATGGGTTATGCAATGATGTATGATTTATGATTTTGTAGAACACATAAGAATGGTATCATCATGAGATGGGTGGTACCTATATCTCCCTCCAATGCATTGGGTAAATATTTATTTCTCATGAGGTAGACATGGCTGGAATGGCATGTTAATCCGGTTCAGAGAAACATGACTGAAATGAGTAGTGAACTCAGTTCTGAAATGGACTTTGTCCGCTAAGATAGTCTTAGCAATGAGTCTTGAGTACCAAGAAATGATTCTCTAGGATTATGTGTGTATGCCACAAATCCTCATGTTTTATGTTATGATTATTAGTATTACATTTCTCCAATATGATTTATCCCATGTTATGAAATTATGATCTCTTTTGCTGGTTAAGATTTCCAAAATGTTATGTTCTTAGGAATATGATGTGATTGATATTTCTTTTGTTTACCCTTACTGAGCATTTGAGCTCACCCTTTTGTATGTTTTCTTTCCCCAGGTCTGGAAGAACGTTAATAAGTAGGATATGCCAAATGGGACTCTAGATATGATGAAATAAATGGGAGACAGTGTAGATGCTTTATGAACCCGTTGTTTATTTTTCCCAGTTTCTAAAGACACTATACCTATACGGTCCTTTCATGGTTTTGTTATATGTTGTAATAATTGTACTACAATTTTGAAGTATTAACCATGTATGAAAAGTATGGGTCATTATACTTATACACCTACCTCACACCACATGTAACACATAATTAATTATAACACAATATAATTAATTATTAAAATTAATTTCAGAAGGAATAATTTTTCTATAAATACATCAAGTATCACTAGTACAATGATACCACCTGAAACCAAGGGTGTCTATCCTCTTAGTCCCTACTCTATAAATTACTTTTAAATACCTCATACTACTCTCTTTCTTCCAACATGCTTTGTTATAATTTATTCTAAACCATATCCTAGAATATATCTTGTTAGGAGGGATATAAATGAGTTACAATTGACTATATATAAATAGGTCATTTATCCTCGATTCATATTAAATATTTTCAATGACCAAAGCCTACGACACAGTAGAATGGCACTTCTTAAGAGTCATTATTCAAAAAATGGGGGTTTGCGCTAAATGGACTGAAATGGTAATGAACTGCATCTTGAATGTCTAATTCAATATAAAGGTCAATGGGGAGCTTACCGGGGAATTCATCCCATCCCAATGCCTTCGCCAGGGAGACTGGCTCTCCCCTTTCCTCTTCATACTTGTGGCACATATTTTTTCTAATCTTATTTCCAGGGCTGTGTCTTCAAAGTCTATTCATGGGGCCAATGTCTTCCGAGCTATCCCTCCAGTGTCGCATCTCTTCCTTACTAATGGCTGCCTCCTTTTCTCCAAAGCAACAATTAATGAATGTCGGGTGATCATCCAAGAGATCCGTCAGTATGAGAGGGCTTCTGGCCAAACAATAAATCATGGAAAAACTTAAATTTTCTTCAGTGCAGTGGTGCCTCCTTCTAGGAGTGATACACTTGGTGCATCAGCTAGCATCCATATGGTTGATAAACATCATATGTATCTCGGGCTCCCCACGATGATTGTCTGGTCCAAAAAAGAAATCTTCATATCCCTTGGTGACAAGATTTAGAAAAAATATCATGGCTGGACCCCAAAATGAATTTCTAAAGCTTGAAAAGTGACCCTCATCAAAGCTATTATCAAATCTGTCCCCAGCTACTTTATGTCACTTTTTAAGCTCCTAGTGGCCATCGTCGACCAGATCTACACATGAACTGCCAATTTTTGGTGGGGGAAGAATGATGGAAGGAATCGACCCCACTAGGTGGCCTGGGAGAAATATTGCAGACCCATATCAGAGGGTGGGATGGGGTTCCGAAATCTTTCTCCCTTCAACGAGGTGCTATTGTCCAAGCAAGGATGTCACCTAATTAATCGTCCATCATCTCTATGTACGCAAGTTCTTCGAGCCAATTACATTCCCCACTCGGACATTCATGATTCCTCTCACGGTCCCCATCCTATCTTCCTCTGGAAAAGAATTTGGGGGGATAAAATGCACTTGGATAAAATAACTAGGATGGAGGATTAGGACTGTCTCATCTATCAAAATCTACACTAATCCCTGGCTTATTGACAATGAGGGAACTCAGGTTACATCCCCTGCCCAACCAGGTCTTGAAGATGCCACTGTCAGCTGCCTTCTTTGCGACCATGAATAGGGGTGGTGTTTGGAAAAGATACATGGATGGTTTAACGAAATGGATCAAAGAATTATCCGTAGCATTCCCTGGGTACCAGACGTAGGCCCTGACCATCTCTTCTATATCAATGACATCTCGGGTGACTACACTATGAAATCCGGCTATAGACTTGCTCTTGGAAGCCACTGAGTCGGCTGGGTGGAGGGACCATGGAAATTGATCTGGACGCTCAACATCCCCCAAAAAATACTACAATTTTGGTTGATGGTTTGTACGAGCACTCTCCCAAAAATGAGCCACCTTGTTTACTGATATATGGACCACTCTGTTTTTCCCTCCCTTCCCTAGAATTCCACAAACCCCTATGCATGCTATCATTGACATCCCAAGAGCTAAGGAAATTTGGAATAAATGGGGCCCAACTTCTGTTGTTTCACTAGCATTGGCCTCTGACCTTCCTGATCTCCTTACGCATTGGTGCTCCTCTCTCACTTCGGCAAATGTTGGTTCACTCTGCATTTTGGCTTGGATTATTTGGGTCTGGTGAAACAATTCTGTTTTTCATCAAGCTCAATGACCCCCCATTTACTAGATTGATTGGGCCACTTATTGGATTCAAGGTTCGAAATTCCACAATGAACATTCTATGATAGGTGTTACCCTCTCCCATCAGGCTCATTGGAATCCCCTAGTAGAAGGAGTTATTAAGATTGATGTGGGTGTGTCTATTCGAAATGATGGGCTTATTGCCCTCGGCCTCCTTGCCTGAAGTCATCTAGGGAAAATCCATGCTGCTATATATGAACCACATCAGGATTTATGGAAATTGGTAGTTGTTGAAGCCACGACCATCCTTGCTGGTATGATGCTCACTATTGACTGTGGATGGGGTGATATCATCATTGAGTTTGATTTTCTTAGCGTTATCGAGGCTATTAATCACAATGACGGCGAGCTTCAGTCATTTGGAATCATCATCAGGAGAATCCTCTCAGTTCGCCAAGGTTTCTCATTATGCACCTTCTCCTTCACCAAAAGGGTAGGAAACAACGTGAACCATCAACTGGAGACTTCAGGCCCATTCGATACCAACCAGTTCTAGTAGGACAATTTTCCTTCATAGATTTTCACATGTACTTCTGCTGATCTTCATCATTAATTTTATTTGCTTTTAAATAATAAAAATATTAAATATTTTCGAAAAATAATCCCTTTTTAAAAGGTAAAAAGTGAAGGATAAATGGAGGGAGAATCAGTAATTAATGGTTATTCAAACTCATATTTACCTTAATAGTTTTATCCACGTGGAAATGGAAAACATGGGACTGTCACATTATAAAATTACACACCCATACACCATTAATGACATGGAAAAAAGTGTTCATAGAATGAATCTGTTTTCCCCAGTGAATCCAAGGCATAAATGGTCAACAATAAATGTGGTAAAACATTGTTATTGTAGTGAACTATGGATCAACCCCTACAAAATATGTGATATAGGATTTCACCTCATGGAAATATCTACCAATTTCCAATACCCCATGCATCAAGATGAGAATTCATAGAGTAGATAAAAATTGTAATATCAGGCCATTCAACCCTTCCACAACATCCACTGAATAAACTATTAACCAAAGGGGTGTAAAAAAATCAAAAATTACATCTTAATAATGTATGAAATATAATATTACAAATATTATTCCAAATTCCAAAAAGTAAACACCTCAAAAATAGAAAATTCATATTCTCTTGGAAATTAAAGGTTATTTTGAAGTGATTCATTTAAATATTAATACATCTATATATGTAATAATGAAATATAGATAAATATCCATGAATGAGAAATATTAAAATGAAAGTAATAAGTTTTGAATTTGTAATGAAATATTGCCATTATATCATGTATTTTATAATAATTTCAATTTTTTTTGATTTCTCATTGACAATTTAGTTCCACACATGAATGGGGAGGATACATGTGATGGTGAAGTAAATGTATTTTTGTATTTTTCATCATAAAACCATAGTTTTTTTTATTCTCTCTAGTCAGATACATGATTTTTGATGTTATTACACATTATTTAGTGACATGAAGACATATCTCGTGAATTAATTTCATATTTTGAGAATTTTACACATCATTTAAGGGTTATAAGTCATTTAATGGGAAAAATTGTTATATAATTACAAATAGAAATATTTTTCAGTGTAAATGAAATAAAATTGTTTGATGAAATTTAAAATATTACAATCCATTAATTTTTTTGAGTTTTTTTTGGGTGTCGTTCATGAGTTGGAAAATTCATTGATTTTTGAATCCCTCTCCACTCCTGCAGAGCACTTACCCTAGGTGTTATTGGGTGACTCATTTCAATATAGATCCCTCTAATTAGTGATTATTGAGAATAAATAGGATCCCCATCTATTTGGGTAATCTTTCCTCTATAATAATCCATCATTTATTATAGTAGTAATGTCTATAAAAGGTATTGGTAATCAGATCTGGTTTTTTATCAATAAATTATTGTCTCTTATCATGCATTTTCATTCTATAGAATTATCTTATCATTTATAATCCAATTTTCTGGTGGAATATTGGTTTTATAATTTCATTAGGCAGGAGGATGTATTCAATTGTTTTAATTTATTTAATTCATTATTATTATTATTAATTGATTGATATTTTAAATGGGATTTGTTGTCTTCAATTTGAAAAGTGGATTGGAATGTTTTATAAAGTAGGGATTACCTTGGAAATAGAATACACTTTATTTTAAATGTAAAATAAACTATAAAACCCCAATTATGATTGGATTGGATTGGAATTTTTTTTATCAAAATACTATCATTATTAAAAAAACTCAAAAACATTGAAGAATAAAAACCTTCCATACGTCAGGATAGAGACATGGGTAACCACAGAATTTGTAGCAATACTAGGATTTATCATCTTATATATCAATGTACTATTGATGGACTTGATATTTTTGGATCCAAAATTATGTCTTTGTACTCTTATTGATGTATAGTACATATATTCATATAGGCAAGAGCATGACTAGAATGTGCATCATTATTTCTTCAGATTTGTTAAATGATAGACTATTTCATAGATGTTGGAGAATATGAATGTTTATATTTCATTATCATTAAAACATTTATTATGGATTTGGAAAATACAACATGTAATTTGTTAAATCTCAGGAATTTTTTTTAAATGATTTTAAAATTTTATTATTTAATATAATTCCTATAAAACTATTTCAACTAAATAATGGAATTAATAATTATTGTTATTAGAAAACTAATATATATATATATTTGAGGTGTCCTATTATTCCCTATTTATCACTAATTAAATTTTCATATGGAAACTTTTATACTTTTTTTATGAATCATGTATAGGTAAAAGAATTTTATTGTATGAAGGATTATTTTTACAATTTATTTTGTTTGGGTTGATTTGGAGTTGGTGATTGGTGATAGGGAGACTTATTGATTAGACATGTTGAAATTTTAAATTTATCCCATTTGGATCTGCTGTATATCCATTATTTGTATTCTTTATACAAATGGTTCAATTCATTTTTTCCCGTATATAAAAAACATTATTTATCTTCATTTTCATAAATCAATCTATAATGGGAAGGATTTGGTGGCTGGCCTGGTTTGGCCTACTTGATATGTTATAATTTGGAATCCAAGCCATACTCATGTTACATTTTTTCATCACTACGTGAGTTTTTTTGGTTTCATGGGTTTATGGGAAAAAATTCATTAGAGTTTAGATAGTAGATGTAGAAAAAGGTCATAACTAGCTCACTCTTGGGAATGAATCTATGTTAGAAAGGGTGGTTGGAAAATCAATTCTACATATGAGATCTGGTATATTTGTATTTTTAAATTAATTGTATGGTAAATTTATTCAAATTTACAAATCTAATATTTTGGGGAATTTTTTTTGTGAGGTCATTTATATTCATTATGTGGTGATTTAATTATATGAGAATTTTTATTTCTAAAGGCATCACCTTTTTTTGGACAGGATTAAAAATTTGATTTAAATTCATTTTAATTTTAAGCATAGTTTTGGATTCTAAGGTTAGTTATATGGGTTTGTATTTTTATTTTGGTTTATTGGTTACTATCACCAGTTTAATTAGAAATACCTCCTAGAATATATTTGAAAAATAAAATAGGGGAATCCATGAGGATGGTTATATAGATCATCCTACAATTGATCCTTCCTATGTGTCATAATTAAACTAAACCGTTCAAACTCTTATTTATGTAAACAACACAAACCCACGTAGACTATGGGATAATTTCATGAAAATCACCATGAATAATACACATTTCTTATAAAGAGACAATGTTCCACAATATTTACCAGAGTGTCTTGAAAATATTGAGAGTTTATTTAGCTTCTAGAAGGATCCAAAATATTTCCATGGGGGTTTTTCTAAAAATAAATGCTTGAATGTCTAGGAATAATATGGTGGGACTCTTTTGTGTAAGGTAAGTTGTATGAAAGTCTTAAGTGGGTTGCATTAAATAAAATATTCAACTGATAGTTTTATCGTAGGACTATGAATATCTAAAAGTCTGAAGAGTTTCAGGATTTGGATAAAGGGGAGTGTACCGTTCTAGAATATTATATCTCTTATGTTGACTTGGTGTATCTCACATAAGAGCATGTACCAATCATTAAAGTCATGGAAGATTTACCTGGAAATAATGGAAGATATTCTATCACAGTATTTTCTCTTGTGCCATTCTAAATATGAGGAGGTAGTGGATAAAGAATATTTAGAAAAGTAATCCATGAATATAATGATTTGTTTTTATGGAGAATTAATTGGTGAAATGCTTATGCATGGTGCTTATTCATGTCCAAAAATGAAGCAAAAGAGTGGTTAGTTTTCTACAGAACCAGTTTTAGTTTCCTCTCCCAGGAAGAAAAATGTTATCTTCAACCATTGGAAGTTTTATTTTCATAGAATTCCTCATTATATGGTGGATCATAGGAATTGTAATCCTTGTGTGTAACATGACCAAAAAAACAATTTATGTGACATTATTCCCTATAGTTTAAAAGTTGGATAAAATTTCACTAGGGGATCACATATTCATGTTCATTATCACCTGGGTGGTGGATTTTATTCACATGACCACAAATAAATCTAGCTGTTAATTGTAGAGGAAATGTTCTAGTATAGTGTGAACCATATGAACATGATTTAGGTATAGCTAATGGTATAGGTATGATGTTTTTTTTATCATCTCTATATCAATATTTGTTTGATACATGTTATACTCAATCATTTATACTGTCAATATTGGTTGAAAATTTGGGTGTGTGTTCGGTTCATTTTTCATTATGGTTAGATCTTTCCAAATATTTGGGAACGAGGTATAAATAAGGTTTTATGTGAACCACATAACAGGTATTGATAACCATCATTGATGTGGTTTCTAATTTCATAATTCTTATATTTAAATCATTAAATTGATCATCATCAATGATTGGAAGATCATCTTGAAGGAGCACAAATATTGTTACTGATATTGGATATGAATACCATCTACCGATGGGATCAATCAATTTTTTAGGGTTAGTGGGACAATAGATCAAGAAAGGTGGGGTATGCCTTTCCATATGCTAGAAAAATCTCATTCCAGCTGTTTGTAATGTTTTTTATGCAGTTTACCTTATTAGTGGTGGTCAAGTACCAGATTTTGTGTGTGTATACCTTATATTCGACATGGATAGTTTTTTTTGTTTTCATCCATAGATAGTGGATGAGTTTACTATTAACCAATTACATTGAGTGAAACACATTACTAAGATATCATATAGAATCGATGTTACTGAGTTGGTGGAACATAAATAATAGCTTGAGGACATAGAGGTGAAAGGATTTATTCACCATAGAGTGTTCTCATAGCCATCACCTGTACTCTTTTTTATGAATGACGGTAGTAGTATCATTATTTTTTATTATCTATTGAATGTTGAATCGGGAGACCATTAAGAAAAAATAACCTCCACCCAGAGTTGATGATCTTCTTAATCATGTTAGATGGGTTAATTGGATAAAAATGATTAACATGATATTAGGGTACCGCGAGTGGAGAGTTTGAGAAGAATATATACCCAGCACTACATTTAGGAGTAGATATGGGTATTTAGTGTTTCTAGTTATGAAATTTTAACTAACTAATTCTCATTTAGTATTTATTAATTTCAAAAATTTAATATTATATCAGTTCATGGACCCTTATTTTTATGTCCATGGATGATATCTATATATACTCCATGTCATAGTAGGAGCACAAGGTCCTTTTGAATATTATACATTAATAATTGATTGAAAATTTAAAATATGGTAATCCTTCCATATTTGAGTTTTTGAACAATTATTTGATTTTTATATGGTTTGAGATACATGAAAAGGGAATCACATTGGATCCTGAAATGATTCAGGGTGTTATGTACATGGAATACCATAAAAACATGTTTGAAATCTGAAGATTCATTGGTTTGGAAGGTTACTATTGATTGATGTATTTAGATATCCCTATAATATAATTTTTGGATAGATTTGACCATTAATGTTATAAATAATTAATGGACCAAAAAATATTAGAGATATTTTGAGGTTCTAAACCCGAGGTTTACATTAGAACTATTTTTAATTCTTCCAGAACTAGGTTTTACATTTGGTGATTCTTGTGATGCATCTAGTATAGGTTTCATATGTGTCATGATACATGGGAAACAAGTTATGGGATATTTCTATAACTAGTTACGCCCTCATGAGAATAAATACCATTCCCATGATCTTTAGTTGGAATCTATTATAAATAAACACAAAATATGTAATAACTATCTTTGAGGGGAAAAATTTATTGTATACTATATTAATATGAACATGGAATATATTTTTACTTAGATATATATATACAAGATATAGAGGCACTGGGTTAAGTATTTAAATTAGATTGATTTTGATATTGATTAACTACAGGAGAGTAGAAATGTGATTTCTGATGTGTTGAGCAACAAATTTCCTACAAAAGACATGATGGAATCAGTTGAGCAATGGTCTCTTAAGATGTTTTTATATATATGGTCATGGGAGAGGAATATATTGGTGAATAGGTGTTCCTGACTCCAATAATGGTAGAAATTTAGTTTTTAAGATCAATTTGAAAATGAGAAGTCAACAATAACTGAGATCTGATGCATATGATAAATCATTAATTGTGGGGAGACCTCAAGTGAGTGGTCTTGGAATTCTAATGATTCTTTTTTATTTCATATAATGGTGGTAATTAACATATCCTTGATATATGTGTTTCTTGGAAGAAGACATTTATAATGTTTATTAGTGGAACATAGGACTAAAAATATTTAAAAATGAATTTGAGAAGTCAATATTTTTTTCCATGTACGAGGAACTCAGTTTTATGTTATGTATTATGGTATATCACATTTCAATGAGTTATTGTAGAAAAAAATAGAAATATACATTATTCTCATCCCTTAAGAGTTTCTATATGGAAGTGCGGTGAAATTTCCATATATTTTTTTATTGGTTTACCTTGGAATCCCAATTGGAAGGATTCAAATTGGGAGATTATTTATGGATTCACATGATCTATGAATTTTAGACCAATAATGCAAATGATGAAAGTAGAACATATTAGGAAATTATATGATTAAGAGATTTTGAGACATCAGGGTGTTCCCTATTTGGTTTTTTCCAATATGGAATCAAGGATTATATTTATATTTTGGAATGGGTTTCATTATGAAATGTGTTCAAAGATGAAATTAATTATGGATTATCATCTATATATGGATAGACAGATGAAGTGATAAATCCATTTTCCTTAGTATTTGGTTTGGGCCTTTGTGTTTGAATCATTGGGTCATCAGATAAGAATTTTTTGTCTAGGTCTTCCTATAACAAAATTTGTCATGAATAAATAAATATGGGAAATTTGAAGCTTTATGTGTATTCATGTCGGTCTCCCTTGTGTTATGTAGAGTTATTAGATAGGTCCTTGGTTGGGTCAAGTATTGTTTATGAGAAGACATAGATTGTGCAGATGACCCATCGACATTTTATTATGGACCAAAGTCTTCATATGTCTTATTTGGACCATCTTCACAAGAAATTGGAGTTTGATATTAGTGATTCGGTCTTCATTATAGTTTTAAATTTATTGGGATGTCATCGATTGGTTAATAAGGGTATGTTTTCACCACGGTTTTTTGGACCCATTGAGATTGTTGATCAACTGGGGAGGGTGTCCTCCTAGTTGGGATTTTTTGTTGTTTATACTTATATCCATGATGTGTTTTCTGGTTCATAGTTGAGGATATATGTGATTGAACCATTCCATACTATACTATGAGAGGAAATTTTGCATGATCCAGATAAAAATTTATTTGTGTATAAAATTTAAATTTTAGATTTCATATATAAGGTAATGTGTTGTAAAACTATCCCCCGGGTATAGGTATTAGGGAATTATGGGAAAGAACTACACAATGAATCGGAGAGGGACTTGTTGATGAAGAATTAGTTGAATTTTAATTTTTGGGATTGAATATTTTTAATATCATTCTAGGGACATAAATCTATTATAAAGGGATGATTGCAAATCCTCATTAACTTTCTGTTGAGTGTAATCTGATGTTTTCTTTTGGATTCCTTTCTCATTAACAATTTATTTATGACCATGAATTGGGAGGATAGATGTTATGGTGATGTTAATGATTATTTGGAATTTTCCACAAATGACATATAGTTTTTCTATTCACTAGGTAGTAAGGAATCTTGAAAATAGTACTACATGATGTGTAATTTATACCATATTGATCCCATGAATTCATTTCATATTATGATAATGGTATACCCATGTTTGGGTTACTTGTCATGTAATGTGCAATATCTATATATCATTAAAACAGTATTTATTTTTTTCATCATATAAAATGAAATAATTTCAAGGAATGTAAAATATTTCACTCCATGTAATCAATATAGTTACATCATGTATGGTGTCATATTTATGTTTGGGACATAATTGTTTTTAAACCTTTTCCTCGCTTCCAAAGATATTATCCTAGTTAATTTTGGGTTAATATATTTCCCTCGAATAACATTACATGGTGATATATCAGTAGTATTCAGTGTGACATCTTTTCCTATAAGAATTCCTCTACATACCACCCCTGTTTGAGCTTATGGAACTATTTTTGGTAGAGATTAGTAATTAGATCTTTTATTTTATCAATTCCTTATTGTCTTTTGTTGTTCATTATCTCTCAAAAGTAGATCATGGGGTTTAAAAACAGGATTTTCATAATTGGATATATTTTATATAACATTGTGGTAGTTGGATCTATTTAATTTTTATAATTTATTTAATTTCTAATTCTTATTATAAAATGATTCAGATTTGAAAATGGATTTTGTTTTTCTGAAATCCAAAAGTTAATGGTTTTGTGGTTGACATGTTTTTTTCAAGGAAATGGAATTTCATTGATTTTAGATGAAAATGGATTTTTAAACTCTCAATAAAATATTCATGGAACTAAAATGGATTTATAAATGATTAATCTTGTATTCAATAATAAAATATTATAAACATTGCACAATGGGAACCCATGATATCTCGACATAGAGACATTGGTAGCCATAGTGTTCATGACACCACTATGAGGTAAAATCTTATATATCGATGAATATTGCAATTGAGTTTTTATTAGATGGATCAATACTTATGACTTTTTATTCTCATGATTTTCTATTATGTATTTTCCAAGTCGCTAGATCTAGACTACAAGGTATATTGTTATTTCTAGTTATTTACTGTGTGATGTATTTTTTCATGGATTTTTGATAACATTTAGATTTAGATTTTGGTATCATTTACTATTTTATGTTTAATTTTTAAAATATTACAAGATATTTCTGAAAACTCATGTATTTTTTAAAAAAGTTATTATAAATATTTTATTAATAAAAAATCTTTTAAATTTTATTTTTTATAAATCATGGTCTTCTACATTCATGTTATGATATATTTCATCGATCTCTTTATGGTGTCATATGGAGATATGTTTATCACACCCTGAGTCTTAATGTGGGAGGATATATATATTTCCATGGAGGATAATGGTAAAGGGAAGACAATTCTATAGCCTCGAGGATTTTTTATATGATTCTGTTATGGTTTGGGATGGTTTGGATATGAGGATTAGTCACATGAAGACTAGTTGTCTATACATCTCATACATTATAGTTTAACATGTCTGGATCTATTTTATATCCCATTGTTTTCTCCTTTTTATATTTTCATATGTATTTTTTTCTATATGTACAATAATTTTTTTATTATCGTTATCATATCACTTCTTTTAATAGGCTGACATGCATGACTAGATTGGTTTTTTAGGGTAAGACTATTATAGAAATCATTTAAATAAGAATATAGGGTAAGAAATAAATATTAACTAACGATTAAAAGTTAAATAGAAAAGTAATTCAGGATAAATAATGGAAAATAATTATACATCATGGATAAATGTATATGAAATAAATAAATGGAAATATATGGAAGACAATGTGTGAACCAAAAAAGGAAGGCTATGTGAAGGGGATTAATTCATTTATCTATATTATATTTTATAAGAATAATGAAATGGTATATTGGAGATGATAATTATAGATCTCTATAATCAATGGATAATTGAATAATATCTACTCAAGTGATTAAATTGACATGTATCAATGGTTTTTATACATGAAGATAACATTTAAACAAAATGTGATAACAAATTCATTAAGGATTTTTTTCATCACATAAATTTAATTATAATGGCAAAGAAACATTTAAATAATTAAATTTAAATTATTTATTAAAATCCATGAAAAATATAATATTCTAATATTATAAAAAATAATTTAATGAAAGCACACATGAAAATATTTATGGGGGAGTAATACAAAAAAATATAGAAAATTTTCCCTTAGTTAATATATATATTTTTACAAAAATGAAAATTTTAAAATGATTTCGTGAGATAATATTTATATTAACCAAGAAGATAAAATAAATTTTTATATTATTTAATATTATATTTACATTGATAAATAATGATACCATTTGGGAGAAATGGTAAAATGATAAAAGGAAATATTGAGTGGGGGAAGTTAGTGTTGTTTTTTAAAACATTATAAATTATAAACTGATATTCCAAAAGAAATAAGAGGATAATGTAAATACCATGAAAAAATATAGAGCTATAAATATTTATGATCAATAAATTTGAAAAAATATATAGAGAATATAAAAAAATAATAAAATAAAACAAGAAATTTATTACGATTCGGGCATGAATCCTTCAATAAATTAAATAATATTTACTTATGAATAAATGATTGAGATTTTTATTCATTTAGAAAAAAAAATATTCAATAATTTAATGAATAAAAGTATTATATTAAAAAATATTGATGATTTTTTTATGTTTGGAAATGATAATAAAAATCACATAGAATTCTAGATATCAAAATTTGTCCCTTAACCAAAAAATAAAAAACACTCAACAAGCACCATTCAAAGAAAATAATAGTTAATTGTTATATGAAAATATATAAATGAAAAATAATATTTTATGATTAGATATTAATATTTTGAAAATCCATATAATATAATATTATATACTCAATTGAAACATGATATTTAAAAAGAATTGGTAATGTTTAATTTGTCATGATTGATTTAAAAAACGCCAAGGGGTCCAAAAACATTTATATTGTAAGAAACAAAATGGGAAAAATATTTATATATTGATAGATTATATATACAATCATATTTGAATAAAATTCAACGAATATAAAGAAACATATTGATACCGAAAACAAATAGACTAAATGAATAACGAATGTGATGAAGTGTGATTTCCTCGAGTTCATTCATACATGGATCCTCGTCTTACATATTGAATAGTTGGATTATATAGGATATTTTTATAATATAATACCTTCATATTTACTGTTTCATATATAATGATTAATTTATTATTATAAATGGTTTCTTTAAATTATGGTTATATTCATGTTTGCCATTTTGGGTTATTTAGTCTATCTATATCATCCCAGTTAAATAAAAAAGATAACAATTTCAGATTTATTAATATTTGGTAATTAAATTTTAATTATACTTTAAATTGGATTTTATGCCCGATGGCATACCCAATACGCAATAATTAGTTTCTTGGAAATCGTACGTTGGACACTAAAAATATAATTTTATTATTTTAAATGGTAGTTAATGCATAGCTGTTGTATTGGTAGGAATGGAAAGAACTAACTACAATAGGAATATACAAGTTTGTTATATGTTTTTACATTTATCCAATAAATTTTATAGGTTTAAAATGTGAAAGAATCTGATATTAAGTATAAATACTCAAGATTCATTAAAATGACAATTTACAACCTTTTAATGGTGAACACTTCTTAAATCTAGTTTTTGTCACTTTTATATGTTTTTTTTGAAAAAATAATATTCTTATTTAGAATTTTGACATAATAAATTTACTTTGGACTAAATTTTGGTATTTTTATGATAATTTTCATTTTTTAATGAATACTGAAAAAATATGTATTTTAATTCAAAAATGGATTTTAATATAATTTATTTATATGATTATATTATCTTTTTAATTTGTTTTAAACTGTAAATAGATTATATTTTTACCATTTAATAAATATTTGTCCATCAGAAGTAAGTTCACATTGAAATTGGACATTAACAAGTATCAATATTTTGATAGTTATTATTTCATAAAAACACGCATTTTGTATTGATAATGGGAATTAATTATAAAATTAATTAATCAAACTTATATGTTTTTAATTTGGTAAAATAGTCATAATTCTTGATTTTGTAATATCAAAATTAACATTTAGTGAATGTTTTGAATTTTTTCTGAAATCTTTAATTTTTTTATGAATAATGAAAAACACAACATTATTATTTAAAGATGAATTTTTATTTAAAGAATTATTTTAACATAAAATATTTTTTGAATTCTAAATAGATACATAAAACATATATTAATACAATTTAAATGATTTGAGTCATTTTATAATAAGATTTGATATATAAAACTCTATTGAACTTTTTAACGCCTTTTTACCGGTCTTCTAAGAGCTTTTCCAAATTTGCATAAAAAATAATTTTACCACTTCTATGAATTGAATTAATAAATCAGCAAACATGGTTTTAATAATTATGTAAAATTTTGTTTAGTGGGATGAAAATAATTATTAGTGAATAGTAACTTCTGAATTTTATTAATCGTGATTAAAGGTAATTATTGTAATTTAAGGTAAAAATATTATTGTAATAATATAAAATTATATTGAAACTTGTTAGAACCTTATTTGATTAGTCATGGCTGACCAGGGCAATCCATGGTTCAATTTTAGGACCCCATGGAGCCACTTGGGTAAGATAATGACATTAACAACTTTTTATTTAATGTAAAATTAAAAATGTCATAAACATATATTGTTTTACTAAAACAATTTTAATTTAGGGTTATATAATTGATATATTTAACTATTATTATTCTTTAAAAATCTAAAAGTTCTTCCTACATCATGGTAAATTTGTTATAATTTTTATACATTAAATAAATAAAATTATTTGTGACACAATGATGATGTAGTGTTTATATCATTAAGGAATGATTTAAATAAATAAGAAGATAAAAATTAAAACGATATGCAAATCATGTCCAATTATTATTGGATGATTTTATTCAGAACATGTTCCACCATATATTTGACGTTAAATATTATTGGATCTTTAGAAACCGAAAATCATTATATAATAAAATAATATTTTCCAACATTTCAAAAGAGCCCCTCCTATCCCTTATAAAAATACCTCACTTCTTACCCATTTCTCACACTTCTCAAGCCCATGGATCATTCAAACTCTTCTCCAATAAGCTCCCAAGGTCCCTCTCTTAATCCTATAAGTCTTACCTTAGGAATAAAGCACTTCAATAATCCCTTTTGGTTTAAACCAAAGGATGTTACCCGATTTAAAGGTTACATCTTCTCTTAAGTTCATTTGATTTATTTTACTTCTCCAACCCCCTAAACTCCTTTTATTCTTTTATTTTATAAAAACAAAAGTTTAATAAATTCAATAGGAAGTATTTATGGGAATAATTAGTTCTATAGTTACACACAACACTATCAAATGGATAAAGAACATACAGTTTCTATGGATGATGAACTACTGCCTCACGAAACGATGATTGATCAAATATCTACAACCCCCACTCATGGTGGCCATTATGAAGGAAAATTATATATATGTGATATATATTATAATTAAATTGTTTTAATTAGTCTGTATTTTTTATTTATATCATACTTTTATGGTTTCCATAATGGGTAAATGCGATAATTTCATTGGAGAAAGTGTGGACTACCACACCTTCCAAATGAAATGTCACGTTCATGCAATACATGGAACATATAAAGGATATAATATATGAACATTTTCAACATATATAACATATATATTATACTAGAATTATAATATACCTCAGTATAATTATTTTTTTCATTCCATTAAAATATGAAATAGAAATGAAAGCATCGTTCTTGTGTACGTACGACTTACCGTCTCCATGAATGGTCCATTTCATTTCATATCTCCAAATGTTTAGTAGTATTATAAATAGATATATATAAAGGATATATATGATATATATGACATCTAAATCATGAATATAGTTCTGGAAAGAATGGAATTTTGGCCACATGGACAATTTATAATTAAAACAATTACATTATTTACTCAAGTACAAAATATTGAAAAAACGACAATTATTTACTGAAATGATTGAATAATGTTTATAACATGGTAATAATTGATATAAAATTATTAATAAAATTTAAAAAGGTTCTTAATCAATTATAAATTAACATAAGTTTATTATTTAGGAAAAACAAGGAACAAACAAGTCATGTCGGACACATGGTAATGGATTCTTATTTCACTTTTAAGTCTGAGAGATTTCAATTGGTCATGAAATATTTCTTGAATTTGGTGCATTATGTACATCCATTTTATATATATTATCATGATTAACTTTATATGAATTTTATTTTGTAATTAATTTTGTGGTTATTATCATTTGGTCACATGACTCGATTGATTACAACGAGGTAAGCAGTTTTAATCTCACTTTTTATTCCCTTGAGATTTGTTCTATATTTTTCACGATTTCCTTTGAGTGGTGTATGTAATGATATTTATTCTAATATTTGTGTAATATACTTTAACTTATGGGCATTTACATCATCAATTTATAATCCTTCTTTCATGGGGTGTATGTTTCGTATGTTACCAAATCATTAAGGGAGCCTTTCACCCTCCTCTTTTTAAAGGAAATTTTTTTGTTATGTCTTTTAATTTTCATCTTCTTATATTGGGTTATGCTCTTATACATCCTAATTTCTGTAAATATTATAAACAAGTGATGAGATACCCTTTTATCTCTGATCAACTAATTTTCTGAATTTTAAAATGACTTCCTTAGGTTGTCGAATATCTATAAGGAAACATCTTTACCCAATTTCAGTTTTTTGGGTTAAACCTCTACTAAATGATTTTGGAATCATATGAATATGTGTGAATGACCTATTATTGTTTTACACATAATATCAACTTCTATTGGTTGTATTTATACTTTTTCACACATAATTACATAATTGATTTATCATTAATCTAATGATACCGTCCTGATAAGGGACTTCGTCTCAATTTACATTTCATTGAGACATCATTGTTGTTAACTTTTATTTTCTGTATATATTGTCCTTTGTAATATTATACCATGTATACCTGTATTCTCGTTATATTATGAATTTTTTATTAAATTTTAATCCACAATTCTTTGTATTCAAGCATATTTTATATGTTTATGATCTCCTTAACAAAAAACATATTTAAACATTTATTCTTCTAAATAATTCTCATTAATTTCCATGTTTTAAAAATGGTTATAAGGATTTATTTATACCAAAATTACTATTTTAAAATATTAATTCATATTAAAGTATCAATGTGGTATGGGACACTTTGATTCATATATCTCTTTATTAAATGTTTTAAATAGTTTTGGAAATGGTTTGATAAAGAATTGATTATGTCAATATCATGAAATGATATATTTTGATTGCAATGTGTAATTGTTATATTTCCTTTATTCATGTTTTATGTGTTATGAATATGTTATGGTTATTGGGCATTGATTACGTATTTGGGTGGTTCTGTGATAAATCTAGGGAAGGTGAGCCCGAGATAGCTCTCCAATGAATGGGGTAACAAGACAGAGGTAAACATTAATGTTTCCACTAATAGATTTAGGTAATATACTTCGATAGGTATTTCAAATGTGACTCCCTATGTAGCAGCGATACCTACAATTTAAGTATGTTATGTATGACATAGGTTGCCTTTATGATTTATGATTTCAAAATTTTATTAAAAAATCTTACTATTTCATGAGGTATGCTATGATTGAAAATTATGGTTTCATTGATTTTTTTATTCATGGGTTAAATATTCCTTTCCTTATTGTATAACCATTAACGAGATTTTTATGCAAATCCGATGTTTTTGAAATGTTTTTTCACAGGTTATAAGGAAGGGTAAGAGAAATGAAGTATTCAAGAAGATTTATATCAAGAAAATAACTCTATTTTTTATTTGAGGAGTTTTATTATTGTGAAAATAGGTTATAGTATATGTGTCTACATTGTAATATTCATGTTGACCTGTAATATTTATGGACTAATTCTATAAAACTCTAAACATAAAAATATTCTCAATGTGAATTATTCATTGAATTCAATATTATGGACTGTTTTAAGGACCGGTCCTTACAGTAGGTATTATAGGTCAGTTTAGATAACTTGGTTAGGGTGTAATTTAATCATTACTGACATAACCATAATAGATAACATTTTAGAAAGTGAAATTATTTTTTAGGTGATAAATGGTTATTTAATTTTTTTACGCAAAATGAATTGTATTAGATAACCTTTGTTGTTAAAATATGTTATGGTCATTTTTGAGGAATTTTTCTTCATTTTTGAGTGTTATAAAATTATATGGTTTTAGAAAAAGGAATAACTGCATGAAGGGTGACAACCCTTTGCATCCGAAAGGGCCATAGGAATCTTACCCACAATTGAAGGGCGACAAGGTGCATCGCCTACGACTGGAATATGTGATGTCCGTATTTATTATAACTAATTCTTTTTAGTGAAATTATTTTATGGATCAAGAATAAGTTTATTTTTGATCTTATGTCTTATTAAACTTAAATCCATAGTATAGGAAAATGAATTTTTTATTAAGAGATAAAATTTATTTTGGAAGACATTCTTTCTTTTGGAAACATCATATGCTTATGGAAAATATAATACTATGGAATCACATTTTTGTATGAATGGATAAAATTATTATTTTGTAAGAATCAATGTATTTATTATGTACATATGGTGATCTGGGTTATTTTAGAAAAATGATTATCCTAGCATAAAGAATATGTGATTAGGTTAATTACACTTTAGTATGAGACTTTTAGAGAAGTCAATGTTATTTGGATATAAATGACATTATTTATTGTGGAAGGATATGAGATCAAATTATCTTGGGTTTTGGGTTTCAATATTAGTTTTAATTTTATTGAATAATTTTAAGGGCAACTGTGTATTGAATGGTTTTTACTAACCTCTGGGTACTACTTGTTTAATTTTGGACATTATGAGTAGTATTTATTTTTATAAAGGATTATCCTTTTTGGGGATTATCTGATCTTGTATAGACCATTTTTGGTTTTGGTTAATGTCAAATGAAAATGGAATCATATTTCTCTTTTTTTGGATAATGTGACTCTCTAGAAGTTGATTCTATCTTTTTTTATTTGAGCAAGTCAGCTCGAATACTAATCATTTAGAGAAAATATGATTTTGTGTTAGAAATATTGTAAAATATGATAGTCAACATCAGATTTAGGGATGATTCCTTATGTTTTTAGTTAATCTAATAAATAAATTCCTCAATGAAAAGTAAATTAAAACAAAAACAATCGGTTAACTTTTCCAACTGGGGAATGGAAGATTGTTTAACCCATCACAAGTTTTGGATTTTTTGGTGGTTAAAAATATCTTAATCATTTTTTCTATCACTCTCCAACAGAACATAATGGTATGTTTTCTCCTCCATATCCATGTCTTCATAGAATCCTATTATTTTTTGACTCGGGTAACCTTTGTACTTCTCTTCATTTATTTTAATTTGATGGTTTTATTGAGTCTTTTTCAAATGTGGGGCATTCAATGAGGTTTCCGAGACCAATTTTAGAATTGTGAGGACATAATTCCCAAAATGGGGGAGAGATGTAACATCCCAGGTAAATAAATAATCTGACAATTTCATATTTATTATTATTTGGGAATTAAATATTAATTTTACTTTAAAGGGGATGCAACGTTCGATGGAATACCCAATACTCAACAATTTGTTTCTTTGAAATCTTTCATTAAAGACTATCAAAATAATATTAGTATTTTAAATGGTAGTTAACACCAAACTATTTTATTGGAGAGAGTGGACAGAAAGAACTACAATATGAATATACATGTTTGTTAAATGTTATTACATTTATCCAATAAATTTTAGGGGTTTAAAATATGAAAGAATCTGATTTTAATCATAAATACTCTAAGATTAATTAAAAGGTCGATTTAAAGCCTTTTGATGGAGAAACATTTTTAAATATAGTTCTTATCACTTTTATATGTTCTTTTTTACAAAATAAAACTCTAATTTAGAACTAGGACATCAAAAATTTACTTTTGACGAAATTTTGTTTTTTCTCTTATAATATTCATTTTTAAATAAAGAGTGAAAAATGATGTATTTTAATTCAAAAATTCATTTTAATATAATTTATTTATATGGTTATATTATTTTTTAATTTTATTGAAAGTGTAAATATTTTATATTTTTACCATTTAATCCAATTTGGCCATTGGAGTTAATTTCACATTGAAATTGGACATTAACATGTATCAATATTTTGATAGTTATTATTTCATTAAAACACGCTTTTTATTTTGACAGCGGGAATTAATTATAAAAATAATTAATGAAAAATTAATGTTTTTAATTTCGTAAAATAGAAATATTTTTTTTAATTCAAAATATCAAATTTACCTTAGAGTGAATTTTTGGGATTTTTCTAAAAACATTCAATTTTTGATGAATAATGAAAAACACAGTGTTGTTGCTTAAAACTGTCTTTTTATTTAATGAATTATTTTTAAATTTAACATTGTTTTAATGTAAAAATATATACAGAATACCCATATTAATACAATTTAATTCATCAGAGTCATTTTATAATATGATTTGATATATAAGATTCTATTGAACTTTATAACGTCTTTTTACCCATCTGTTAAATGCTTTTCCAAATTTGGATAAATTGTAATTTTACCGCTTATGTGAATTGAATTTCAGAAATATGACATACATGGTTGTCATTAGTATGTAAAATGTGGTTCAATGCAATAAAAATAATTTTTGGGGAATGGTAACTTTTGACTTTTATTATCTGCGATTAAAGGTTATTAGGATAATTAAAGGTAAAATTTATATTATAATAATATAAAATTACCTTTACACTTTTCCTAACCTTATTGGACGATTCATGGATGACCAGGAAAATTCAAGGGTCATTTTTGGGAACCCATGTATGCACTTGGGTAAGATAATGATATTACTAACATTTTATTTAATGTAAAAAACTATCATAAACATGTATTGTTTTACTAAAACAATTTTAATGTTGGGTTATATAATTGATATATTTGACTTTAAATATTCATTATAAGTCTATAAATATTTCCTAAATCATGGTAATTTTTTATACTTTTTATACAAAAAATAAATAAAATTATTTTTGACACAATGATGATGCAGTGTTTACTTCATTAATGAATGGATCAAATAAATAAGAAGATAAATATTAGAACAATTTCCAAAACGTGTCCAATTCTTATTGGAATATTTTATTTATAAAATTTCCCAACTTATAATTGACATTAATTATATTTTGACCTTTATAAACCAAAAATAATTATATAATAAAATAATATTTTTAAACATTCCACAAGTGCCCCTCCTCTTTCTTATAAAAATCCCTCACTTACTACCAAATTCTCACGTAGGTCAAGCCATTGGATTGTCCAAACTCTACTCCAATATGCACCCAATATCCCAATCTTCATACTAAAAGCCTTACCTTATGATGAATTCACTTTAAGAAACCCTTTCGGTTCAAACCAAAAGGAGTTACCCGATTTAAAGGCAACAACTTCTCTGAAGTTATTTTGTTTTCATTTAATTCAACAACCCCCTAAAATCTTTGTATTCATTTATTTCACAATAAAATTATTATACATAATGTACAAGGATGTTTTTATGAGATATATTACAGCTAAAATTACACACAACTCCATCTAATGTGTAAAGAACATATTGTTTCTGTGGACTTCGAACTACTACCTCACTAAACGATGATTGTTCCAATATCTCCAACCGCCTATCATGGTCGAAATTATGATGGAATTTTATATATGTGTTATATATATTATATTTATATTGTTTAAATTATTCTGTATTTTTCATTTATATCTTACCTTTATGGTTTCTGTAATGGGTAAACGCAATACTTTTATTTGAGGAAGTGTGAACTACCACCCCACAAAATGATATGACTCGTTCTTGCCATAAATAGAATGTATAAAGGATATAATTTATGAAATAAGAAACATATATAACATATATATTATAATATAATTATAATATACCTATGTATCGTTATGTTTTCAATCCATTAATATATGAAATAGAAATAAAAGTAGCACTCATGCGTACGTACGACTTACTATCTCCATGCAAAGTGCATTTCATTTATTATCTCAAAATGTTATGTAATATTATAAATATATTAATATTGGATATATATGATATATATGACATATAAATGATGAATATAATTCTTTATATAATGAAATTTTGACCACATGGACAATTTATAAGGATAATAAGTTCATTTTTGACTCAAGTACCAAATATCAACAAAATGACCATTATTAACTTATATGATTACATAATGTTTATAAAATGGTAATAAGATATATAAAAGGAATAATAAAGTTGAAAAAGGTTATTAATCAAATATAAATTATCTTTTCTTATTATTTAGGAATAACATGGAACAAAAAAGTCTTTTCAGACATGAGGTAAGGGATTATTATCTCACTTTAAAGTACTAGAGATTTCAATTGTTCACCACTTATTTCATTAAGGTGGTGTATTATGTAATGAAATTTAATATATATTATATTTATTCCCTTTATATTCATTTTATTATGTAATCCATTATATTTTTATTATATTTTATTCATATGACTTGATTAATGACAACGAAGTAAGTGGTTTTATCTCACCTTTTCTTTTCGTGAGATTCATTATATATTTTTCACTATTTCAATTAAGTGGTGTTTGTTCTGCCCCATGATTCTACTGTTTGTGTAATATAAATTCATTTATGGGTATTTAAATATTAATATTATGATCCTTATTTAATGGGTTGTATGTTTCAAAAGTTACAAAATCTGTAAGGGAACCTTTCACCCTCCTCTTTTTAAAAGAATTATTTTTATAATGTCTTTTAATTTAGAACTTCTTCTGTTTGGTTGTGTTCTTCTATATCCTTATTTCTATAAATTTTATGTCTATGTGATGTCATACGCTTTTATCTCTCACCAAATCATTTTCTCATTTTTAATGTGACGTCATTAGGCCGTCGAATTTATGTAAGGGAACTTCTTTACCCAATTTCAATTCCTTGGGTTAAACCTCTACTTCTTGATTATGTCATGCTATGAATATCTGTGAATTACCGATGATTTTTTTACACATAATATCCAATTATATTTGATGTATTTATATTTTTTATACAAAATTATGTAATTAATTTATCCATAATCTAAGGATACCATCAGGATAACAGATTTCGTCTCAGTTTACATTCCATTGAGACTTCATTATTGTTATACGCCAATTCACTTTTTTATGCTCTATATACTATCATTTGGAAAATTATTTCATGAATACATTTATTCTCATGATATTATGATGTTTTGATTAAATTTTATTCCTCAATTATTTTTATTCAAGCATATTCTACTTGGTTAAGATCTCCTTAATAAAAATATCTTTTTAAAGATTTATTCGGCTATATTTTTCTCATTAATGTAGATGTTTTAAAAATGGATTTAAGTATTTATTTATATGGACATTACCATTTTAAAATGTTAATTCCATTAAAATATTCAAAGTGTTATGGGACACTTTGAATGAAAAATCTCTTTATTAAATGTTTTAATGGTTTTGAAAATGGGTTGATAAAGTATTGATATTGTTAATATCATGAAATGATATATTGTGATTGCAATGTGGAAATGTTTTTTTTTATTTTATGCTTGTTTTATGTGTTAGGAATATGTTATGGTAATTGGGAATTATTTAAGTATATGGGAAGTTCCATGATAAACCCATGGGAGGTGAGCCTGAGATAGGTCTCCAATGCATTTGGAAACTGGATAGAGGTAAACATTAGTGATTATCCTAAGAGATTTAGGGAATATACTATGTTGGGTATTCTAAATGTGACTACCTCTGTAGCTGTGATTGAGACAATGTAAGTATATTTTTTATTCCATAGGATACCATTATGATTTATGATTTTGAAATGTTATTCATAAATCTTATGATTTCATTAGGTTTTTTAGGATTGAGAAGTATTGGTTCATTGATTTGTATTTATTGATGGTTTAATATTTCCTTTCCTTATTTTATATCTAATACTACGCTTTTTATTCTCATCCCATGTTTTTTTTAATTTTTTTCACAGGTTATAAGGATGGGTAAGAGAAAAGAAGTATTCATGAAGATTTATATAATGAAAAGAACTCATGTTTTATTTACGGAGTTTTATTTTTGTGAAAATTATGTTATAGTAGAAGTGTCTACTTTTTAATATTCAAGTTAATATGTAATATTTATGTCCTAATTATAAAAAAATATAAACCTAAAATGATCCTCAACGTGAATTATTCAATTAATTTAAGATAATTAAATGTTTTAAGGCTAGGTCTGTAACAGCCCAAGATTTTATGAAAAATATTCTTTTTAATTTCATTAATTTCTTGTGTTGTACGCTACACCAAAAAGAGCTTGCACAACATACATCCTTGACTTGCCTTGTATTACATGCAATCACGACCTTCCTCGATAGCGTGTGTAGTACACAATACCGAGTTTCACTAAACAACAATATGCTATTAAAATATTATTAAAACTAGCTGTTATGAATAGTAATAACAACCTTTTAAAATTTTATAAATTTTTGCTCCCAAAATGAAATTCATTTTTGGATTCGGAATATCAAAATTAGCTTAGGGTGAAATTTTGGTAATTTTCGGATAACTTTCATATTTTGATGAATAGTGAAAATTACTAAATTTTAGTTAAAAACAACTTTTTCAATCGAAATAATTAATAGTGATAAGTTATTAATTTGAGTAGTTTTAAAGTATATTTAGAATATATTTTTACAATTTAATACAATGTTGGTCATTGGATGTAATTTCACATTTAAACCAGACATAAACAAGTGTCAATTTTTTGATAGATATTGTTTCTTAAAAACACGCTATTTGTTTTAACAGTGGGATTTAATTATAAAACTAATTAATGTAACTTCTATGTTATGAATTTGGTAAAATTGACTTCATTTTTTAATTTGTAATATGAAATATAGCTTAGGATGAAATTTTGGCATTGTTCTGAAAAATATCAATTTTTGATGAATAGTGAAACTACTAAATGGTAGTTTAAAAACTGAATTTTTCATAAAAATTAATTTTACCGCTTCTGTGAATGGAATTTCAAAAACCCAAGAGACACGGTTGATGTCAGTAAGTAAAATTTGGTTCAATGAGATGAAAATAATTTTTTGGTGAATAGAAACGTTTTACTTTTTTTACCACGGTTAAAAGTAAATAGGGTAATAAAGGGTAGAAATGATATTATTATTACCCTAACACATGTCCAAATTCTATTGGACAAGTGTAATTCGACCAAAAACAAAATTAGGAATAAAATATTACCATTTAGGCCCACTTGAATTAGATTAGGACATTTATTATTATTTAATTCAAAGAAGAGTTAAAAGAGTTATAATCAAAGTTTATTTACTGAAACATTTTTAATATAGGTTTATAAATAATATAATTTCAACTATAAATATTAATTAGAAAGCTAAAAATATTTCCTACATAATGGTATTTTATTTGTAATTTTTATACTTTATATAATTTAATTTATTTATGACACAACGATGATGCAGTAATTACCTTTTTATGAAAATATTAACATAATTGATGTTATAAATGCCCAAATAAATGTAATTTGAGACTTTTTATGACTTACAATAATTTTATAGGTTAATATGACATGTTATTGTTGATTTAAGTAACTTGGTTCGAACTTATCATTCTGTTAGAAATTTCATAAAAATCATGTACCAAATAGTGTCAAAATTGACATAAATTAGTTTTTTTAAAAAATATTATATTATTAATTGTTATTTAATTCTTAAAAATGTAAGGTTCGGAAAAATGACTTAGATAAGGATATATATATTAATAATAAACAACTTGGGGTTCGTTTGGCTTGATATAGTAAGTTTATTAACAATATAGTGTAAGAAAACAAAAAGACACGGTAAAAGACAAGTTATTTAACTTAGAGTTAAATCTAATTGATAAGGTTAAACTAATAACCTAAACATTTCTAAATCCTATTGGATGATAGTATTTCGACCCATACCCACTTTATCTTCGAAATAAGACCATTTGGAACCATTATAAACCGAATTTGACCTTAATATAAAATAATATTTTGAGATTTTCCTAAGATGCCCATCTCCTCCCTTATAAAAGGGAACCTCCTCCCTCTCCTCCTCACACCAATTTGAGCATTCATTCTCAGAAAAACCCTGAAAAAATCTTTTCTCCACTTCCCTAGTATCATCCTAGAGGTCCTGGTCTTCTTCAAAGACCATCTTTAGTTCTTTAAGTGGAGGATAAGTGAAGGCGCGTCAAAAAGAGGTAATATCCATTACCGATCTTTTTCAATTTTCTTCTTCTTAAACATCTTCTTCTTTAGTTGTGTCAGGATAAATAAATAACATAAGTATTTCTTATATACTGATATGTTATTATAAATATGAAAAAACTCTAATTAACCTTCAATCCATCCTATGGAAAAAGGAAATCACTGTGCGTGCGTACGTACAGAATACCGTCTCCACGCCGTGGTGTAATATATTTTCCATCACCACCTTAATTGGATGGGTATAATGGTGTAATGAGTAACTATGTATGATTATTATAAAGTTATATTGATACTGAAATTGTATACATACACTTCAATACAATTCCAGGACCATGGGAACGATATCATCGCTCGTGCGTACGTACGTACTACCATCTCCACGACGCGATGAGATTCATTCTCAATGATTTACCATTCATGAATGATTATAAAGTATATATAATAAGTAATAATGAAATATATGACCTAATAATGATACTGGAATTATTTATATTTATATGTATGTCATCTACTTAATTCCACTCAATTCAATAAGGAAACGAAAACAGCGTTCATGCGTACTTACAGACTACCATCTCCATGAACGGTGTATTTATTTCCATTTACTGATTTATTATATATGTATATTCTGAATATATATATATATATATATATATCATGTTTTATATTCATGTATTAAGTAATCATGATCTAAGTAATCATATTAATAATTACAAGTTAAAAACACGAACGACAAATGAGACGATTTTACCCAAAACGCTACTTTAACATGAATTTACAAAAGAAAGGGTAATATAAAGTCATAAGTGGACCATATATGATATAATAACAATGAATATGATTCTGGAATAAGTCAATAACATGATTTAAATCATTATACAGGAGGTTCGGACACTTACAAAGCAAGTCAGGCCTAAGGTAAGGGAAAATATCACAATCTCATTTTTATCTGAGATTGTTTTTACTTTGGCATTTACTGGGGTGTATTTTATCATCCACATCCATGTTTCCTCAATATGTAATATTATTTCAATCCACTTACAATAGTTTAAATCCAATTTTACCCTTCGGTGAGTTTTTAGTAAAGAATATTAAAGGAATCTTTTGTCATTTTTCGTACGAGGTACTTTTTGACATTTCCAACAAAAGTACGAAGAATGTTTTTTTAACTTATACGGCATGAACAGATTTTTAAAACATTATTTCCAAGAAGAATCCTTTAAAAGTTTTCAAGTTTATTTGTAATCAACTTCATTAAGATTAAAGTTGTATGACATGTTAAGAAAGGAAAAATGTTTTTGAAGGAGAAAGGATATTTTCCTCGAGAATGGAGTTCAAGTGTTTTATCAAAATTATTTTCCATCTAAGATAATAAAGGGTTCTGTTTTTATCCCTATTATTACATTGATTTGATCATGTTGTGATGGAATTATTTTTATGAATTCCTTTATCTTATATGAATTGATTTATGATGTCATGATGTTTGAGATTCCCATTTGTATTACATGGGTTATGCAATGATGTATGATTTATGATTTTGTGGAACACATAAGAATGGTATCATTATGATATGGGTGGGACCTATATCTCCCTCCAATGCATTGGGTAAATATTTTATATATCATGAGATATACATGGCTGGAATGGTAGGTTATACCGGTTCAGTGAAACAGGACTGAAATGAGGGTGACTCGGTTCAGAAAAGGACTTTGTCCACTAAGATAGTCTTGGCAATGAGTCTTTACTAACAAGAAATGATTCTCTATGATTATGTGTGTATGCCACAAAGTTTCATGTTTTAAGTTATGATTATTGGGATTACATTTCACCTATATGATTTATCCCATGTTATGATATTATGAGCTCTTTTGCAGGTTAAGGTTTCCAAAAGCTATATTCTTATGTATATGATGTGATTGATATTTCTTTTGTTTACCCTTACTGATCATTTGAGCTCACCATTTTATGTTTTCTTTTCCCCAGGATATAAAGAAAGGTTTTAGGAAAAAAAAAGATCTTTATGGGAGATATTGAAGATCTTTCACCACGATTAGAGGATTTTATTCCGAATTTCAAAGACACTAAACTATTACGGTCCTTGTGTGTGTGTTTTGTTATGTACTAAGTATTCCGAAAATGTAATGTAATGTCCATGTATGTCAGGATTCGGGTCTCTACAGTTGGTATCAGAGGAAAAGGAGGTATGACTGTATCTGATCCTTGGGAACTCTCACATGTGAGCATTGGACGAAGCATGGCTCTCCACCCAAGGGCTTCATGAGGAAATGGCTGCCACTAGGGATGGTGGTGTGTCCCACCCAGGGGGTATAGCCGCCCATGGAGTGCCCTGATATGTATCAATTATATTCCACTGAAAGTAATTCCAGACCGTTACAGTTGGTATCAGAGGAAAGGTTTAGTCAACCTTTGGAAACTAGGATGCGAAAACGTTAGTGAGATCCCTAGAGATATTTCTAAGGTATGTCTAGGGATGTCCCTAAGGTTAAAGAATACATATAGGTTATAATACTAGAATTACGCTAACAATAATAGAATTAAACCTAATACGTTAGATATTGAAGGTACTCCCCCTTTATTATGTTGTTTTCCCCTACCATGATTTTTGCCTCTCACACTATTCTTTTTGGGTTTTAGAAAATCGCTGGAAATAAGATGATTCACTATAATGGAGGATATGATGGACAATGGAATGATATTATTCATAATGAAATGGGATTTGGAAGTCCAAACATCATTATTATGCTGAATCAGCAATCTCATAATATGATCAATAAAGTAAAATTTGGTAAGTTTCCTGACTCGGCTAATAAGAGAAAGATGGAGTTTCATGATGATCATAGAGGAAAGAAAGTTCAATTTCCCCTATGTAAATCATGTGGGATGAGGCATCAAGGAGAATGTTTCAAAGGAAATGGAAGATGCTTTGGGTGTGGAAAAAAAGGACACAATGCCAGTAAGTGCAAAGGAAAAGGTTCAGTTAACACCAGGGATGAGGATAATGGTATTTCTACGACATCAACAATGGTTAAATGTTTTAAATGTGGAATGTATGGGCATTATTCAAACCAATGCCCTAAGGGAAAGTCTCATGAAGAGAATCAGTACAGCCATATGGGTAGTATTTATGTTGATGATGATGAAGAGACTACAAATGATATGTGATATGAAAGAATTGTTGAAGCTCAGCCAATGGTTTAAGAAGGTAGTGGAATGATTAAATGTTTATCAAGTGTAATGTTGTATGAAGAATATCATGGTACTATGGAATAAAGAGACATCTAAACATTGTTACACTGTTGTCTTTCCTTGAGTTTTGAAAGTGTATGATTAATGTTACCAGTATCCATGAAAAGTTATTCAGATATTTTTGGAATGTAGATGATATGCGCATAATAAAGGGATAAGGAGAAAATTAAATGTTTGATAGTATTCATGAGCTCATGATTGATATAAGGAATAAGTGATATCATGGTTTGAGTATATAGAATTTTGAGGATTTTGGTATGTGGAAAATGTTAACTTTTAACTGCATTCATGTTTTCACTAAGGTTCAATGGGTATTCATTCTTCAAGAGAATACATGATTAAGGTATTCACATGTTTGTAATTTGACCAGCAAGATATATCTTATGATATATGGGGGATAAATGATGGCATTCACGTGATTGTTCTGAGACATTTCAAGTAATCATTCTCTTTATACTATGAGCTTGGACCGAAGTATTTTAGATAAGCCTAATGATTAGAATGGATTATGTTGGACATAAGTTAGGATAAAACGTTTTTTGATATTATTGATGGGATGTTATAGTAATATAGCATTAGAAAAAGGACAACCTGCAGGATGGGCGGCAGCCCATCGCGTCGGACAAGGCTGTGGGAATTGAACCCACAACCGAAGTGCAACTGGCCTTTATCGCCTACCACTAGCCTACAGGAAGTCCCTGTTTAGTAAAAACTAGTTTTATTACATTAAGCAGTATGATATATGATGTATAAGTCCATTTTAGGAACCATATATCATTAATCTCACTGTAGAATGACTTATGTATATTTAATAACTTTTGCTAAACTTTTGTTTGAGATAGATGGAATGACCCGTCATTCTATCACATGATCTACTAACACTTCACGAATAACAAATTCAACTTCATTTATTTAAGAGATGAAGTGGAAATTTTTCAAGGCACGAACAACAGTGAGATTGTACCGAAATAATGTAAGTATTTATTCTAATTCAAAATTTTCAACTTTAGGGAAATGATCTTGAAAACCAAAAATGTTGTCTTAGTGCCCTTATATCCGATGAATCAGATGGTACCCCAGATCGTCACCAATTTATGGCTTTGTGATTGCTAGCTTTTCCATTGCCCTGTTCTCTACCACTCTCCATCAGAACATGATGGATATATTTCTCTTCCAAATCCATATTTTCACCTATGTGGAAACCCAGTGATTAGTTTATTTGGGTAACCGTTACATTTCATACTTTTGTTTTTAAAGATTGGTTTTGGTATTCCTTTTTACGATGTGGGTTTCTATTAAAGAAACTTTCTAATAGTAAACCATTTATAACCCCCGATGAATTTCGAGGGCGAAATTCATTTTAAGGGGGGTAGAATGTAACAGCCCAAGATTTTATGAAAAATATTCTTTTTAATTTCTTTAATGTCTTGTATTGTACGCTACACCAAAAGGAGCTTTCACAACACGTATCCTTGACTTGCCTTGTATTACACGCAATCGTGACTTTCCTCGATAGCGTGTGTAGTACGCAATACCAAGTTTCACTAAACAACAATATGCTATTAAAATATTTTTAAAACTAGCCGTTATGAATAGTAATAACCACCTTTTAAAATTTTAGAAATTTTTGCTCTCAAAATGAACTTCATTTTTGGATTCGGAATATAGAAATTAGCTTAGGGTGAAATTTTGGTAATTTTCGGATAAATTTCATATTTTGATGAATAGTGAAAATTACTAATTTTTAGTTAAAAACAACTTTTTCAATCGAAATAATTAATAGTGATAAATTATTAATTTGAGTAGTTTTAAAGTATATTTAGAATATATTTTTACAATTTAATACAATGTTTGTCATTGGATGTAATTTCACATTTAAACCAGACATAAACAAGTGTCAATCTTTTGATAGATATTGTTTCTTAAAAACACGCTATTTATTTTAACAACGGGATTTAATTATAAAATTAATTAATGCAACTTCTATGGTATGAATTTGGTAAAATAGAATTCATTTTTGAATTTTGAATATGAAATATAGCATAGGATGAAATTTTGGAATTGTTCTGAAAAACATCAATTTTTGATGAATAGTGAAACTACTAAATGGTAGTTAAAAACTGAATTTTTCATAAAAATTAATTTTACCGCTTCTGTGAATGGAATTTCAAAAATCCAAGAGACACGGTTGATGTCAGTAAGTAAAATTTGGTTCAATTAGATGAAAATAATTTTTCGGTGAATAGTAACTTTTTACTTTTTTTACCACGGTTAAAAGTAAATAGGGTAATTAAGGGTAGAAATGATATTATTATTATCCTAACACATGTCCAAATTCTATTGGACAAGTGTAATTCGACCAAAAACAAAATTAGGAATAAAATATGACAATTTAGGCCCACTTGAATTAGATTAGGACATTTATTATTATTTAATTCAAAGAAGAGTTAAAAGAGTTAAAATCAATGTTTATTTACTAAAACATTTTTAATATAGGGTTATACATAATATAATTTCAACTATAAATATTCATTAGAAAGATAAAAATATTTCCTAAATAATGGTATTTTATTTGTAATTTTTATACTTTAAATAATATAATTTATTTATGACACAACGATGATGAAGTAATTACCTTTTTAAGAAAATATTAACATAATTGATGTTATAAATGCCCAAATAAATGTAATTTGAGATTTTTTATGACATAAACTAATTTTATAGGTTCTAATGACATGTTATTGTTGATTTAAGTAACATGGTTAGAACTTATCATTCTGTTAGAAATTTCATAAAAATCATGTACCAAATAGTGTCAAAATTGACATAAATTAGTTTTTAAAACAAATATTATATTATTAATTGTTATTTAATTCCTAAAAATCTATGGCTCGGCCAAATGACTTAGATAAGGATAGATATATTAATAATAAACAAATTGGGGTTCGTTTGGCTTGATATAGTATGTTTATTAACCATATAGTTTAAGAAAACAAAAAGACATGGTAAAAGTTAAGTTATTTAACTTATAGTTAATCTAATTGATAAGGTTAAACTAATAACCTAAACTTGTCTAAATCCAATTGGATGAGAGGCTTTAGACCCATCCACACTTTATCTTCTAAATAAGACAATTTGGAACCATTATAAACCGAATTTGACCTTAATATAAAATAATATTTTGAGATTTTGCTAAGATGCCCCTCTCCTCCTATATAAAAGGGAACCTCCTCCCTCTCCTCATCACACCAATTTGAGCATTCAAGCTCGGCCAAACCCTGAACAAATCTTTTCTCCACTTCCCTAGTATCATCCTTGAGGTCCTGGTCTTCTTAAAAGACCATCCTTAGTTCATTAAGTGGAGGATAAGTGAAGGCGCATCAAAAAGAGGTAATATCCATTACCGATCTTTTTCAATTTTTTTCTTCTTCAAATTCTTATTCTTTAGTTGTTTCATGATAAAGTAATAACATCAGTATTTCTTATATACTTATATGTTATTATAAATATTAAACAACTCTAATTAACCTTCTATCCATCCTACGGAAAAAGGAAATCACCGCGCGTACGTACGTACGGAATACCGTCTCCACGCCGTGGTGTAATCTATTTTCTTTAACCACCTTAATTGGATGGGTATAATGGTGTAATGAGTAACTATATATGATTATTATAAAGTGATATTGATACTGAAATAGTATACAAACACTTCAATACAATTCCACGACCATGGGAACGGTATCATCGCTCGTGCGTACGTACGTACTACCATCTCCACGACGCGATGAGATTCATTCTCAATGATTAACCATTCATGAATGATTATAAAGTATATATAATAAGTAATAATGAAATATATGACCTAATAATGATACTTGAATTATTTATATTTATATGTATGTCATCTACTTAATTCCATTCAGATAAATAAGGAAACGAAAACAGCGTTCATGCGTACGTACGGACTACCGTCTCCATGAACGGTGTATTTATTTCCATTTACTGATTTATTATATATGTATATTCTGAATATATATATATATATATCATGTTTTATATTCTGGTATTAAGTAATCATGATCTAATTAATCATTTGAATAATTACAAGTTAAAAACACGAACGACAAATGAGACGATTTTACCCAAAATGCTACTTTAACATGAATTTACAAAAGAACGGTTAATATAAAGTCATAAGTGGACCATATATGATATAACAACAATGAATATGATTCTGGAATAAGTCAATAACATGATTTAAATCATTATACAGGAGGTTCGGACACTTACAAAGCAAGTCAGACCTAAGGTAAGGGAAAATATCACAATCTCATTATTATCTGAGATTGTTTTTACTTTGGCATTTAGTAGGGTGTATTTTATCATCCACATTCATGTTTCCTCAATATGTAATATTATTTCCATCCACTTACAATTGTTTAAATCCAATTTTACCCTTCGGTGAGTTTTTAGTAAAGAATATTAAAGGAATCTTTTGTCGTTTTTCGTACGAGGTACTTTTTGACTTTTTCGACAACAGTACGAAGAATATTTTTTTTAACTTATACGGCATGAACAGATTTTTAAAACATTATTTCCAAGAAGCATCTTTTAAAATTTTTCATGTTTATTTGTAATCAACTTCTTTTAGATTAAATTTGTATTACATGTTAATAAAGGAAAAATGTTTTTGAAGAAGAAAAGATATTTTCCTCAAGAATGGAGTTCAAGTGTTTTATCAAAATTATTTTCCATCTAAGATAGTAAAGGGTTCTATTTTTATCCCTATTATTACATTGATTTGATCATTTTGTGATGGAATTATTTTTATGAATTCCTTTATCTTATATGAATTGATTTATGATGTCATGATGTTTGAGATTCCCATTTGTATTACATGGGTTATGCAATGATGTATGATTTATGATTTTGTGGCACACATAAGAATGGTATCATTATGAGATGGGTGGGACCTATATCTCCCTCCAATGCATTGGGTAATGATTTTATATCTCATGAGATAGACATGGCTGGAATGGTAGTTTATACCGGTTCAGTGAAACAGGACTGAAACGAGGGTGACTCGGTTCAGAAAGGGACTTTGTCAACTAAGATAGTCTTGGAAATGAGTCTTGACTAACAAGAAATGATTATCTATGATTATGTGTGTATGCCACAAAGTTTCATGTTTTATGTTATGATTATTGGGATTACATTTCACTTCTATGATTTATCCCATGTTATGATATTATGATCTCTTTTGCAGGTTAAGGTTTCCAAAAGCTACATTCTTATGTATATGATGTGATTGATATTTCTTTTGTTTACCCTTACTGAGCATTTGAGCTCACCCTTTTATGTTTTCTTTTCCCCAGGATATAATGAAAGGTTTTAGGGAAAAAAAGAAGATCTTTATGGGAGATATTGAAGATCTTTCACCACGATTAGAGGATTTTATTTTGAGTTTCCAAAGACACTAATCTATTACGGTCCTTGTGTGTGTGTTTTGTTATGTACTAAGTATTCCGCAAATGTAATGTAATGTCCATGTACGTCAGGATTTGGGTCTCTATAGTTGGTATCAGAGGCAATGGAGGTAGGAATGTATCCGATCCTTGGGAACTCTCACATGTGACCGTTGGACGAAGCATGGCTCTCCACCCAAGGGCTTCATGAGGAAATGGATGCCACTGGGGATGGTGGTGTGTCCCGCCCAGGGGGTGTAGCCGCCCATGGAGTGCCCTGATAGGTATCAATTATAGTCCACTGGAAGTAATTCCAGACCATTACAAGGTCCATATACTATCATTCTAAAATTATAATAATATAATAGGAATAGAAAAATTTATAGTTCTAAGGCACCATAATTTATATTGTTTCGAGGTATTTTTTATTATTTCATTCATTTAGTATATAATATCATTGTTTAATATATTATAAGTCCCTAGCATAAAACATTTTAGAATATTTTTTTAATTCATTAATTCACATTAAGGATATTTACAAGTGTAGAGTTTTAAATAATCAGTCCATAACTATAACATAGAAACTCGAGTTTATACAATGAGGATACAACTAAAACAATTTCCATTTCATCCACAATATAAATGTTTTTAAAAATAAACATGATTTATATTCTTGATAAAATTATTCATGACTTATTACTTTCTCTTATCTATCCTTATACCCTATGGAAAACAATTCAAATACATCAATTGATAATAAAAATATCAGCATGGAATATAAAATAATGTATAAAATTGTTAGTCCATGAACATTTTAAACCATTGAAATCATTTTCACGAAATCAAAATTTTTAAACATAAAACATAATCTCTTTAATAGACTCCATTAAACCATTATATTCTATAAAAACATCTAGAAATCTTAAATCATAAAGTTAACTTGTGGTATCCATATCATATTTACATTATAACTTTCACAACTACATACGAATTAACCCTAAAAAATTTGTTTGGAATACCCATCACAATATATTTCTTAAATATCTTTGTAGAAACAATAGTGTTTACCTATATCTCATTACCAAATGAATTATAGATATATCACATGCTCACCCACCCTCATTTTATCACAAAACCACCCATATACATAAACAATCTCCATGAACCATAAGATAATAATAACATATAAATAATGGATAAATTATGAATAAAATTTCCACATTGGAATCACAAAAGGTTATTTAAATATATTTACATTACAATTCCTTTATCAAAACCTTTTTTAATACCAAATTACACAAATACAGAATATCGTATTTATTTCTCTTTTAAAAACATTACTGGTTGTAGTGGAGTCTAAATATCAAATAATGGTCAGAGTGGTGTGAAGGTCATTGTCCCCGCAAATGTTAAAAAAAACATTCCTTTTTTTATTTAGTAAAATCTTCATAGAAAAATGATTCATTTATAAAAAAAATTTAATGAAATTAAATGTTTAATGGGATAATCAAATACCGTATAAAATATGTTGGTGTATGTTATCCAAATATGACTCAATGAAAATTGATTGAGACAAGGTCCCTTACCTTAATTCTTTTTCGTCACATAAAATAATTATATTCCTTAATAAAACCCATATGTAAATTTCTAATTTTTTGGAAACATTTTCTACTTTTTTATTAATTTTATATCACTTACTACCATGTTATAATAATTATATAAATATTTAAGTTCATATTAGTTGTTTTGTCGATATTTGGCACTTGAGTAAAAAAAAAACAAGGTTTTGACGTCCCTAGTCAATGTGGAAATACATTCATCATATAAAAACAATGTTTATTAAATAATTATAAATTTTATACATTAATCATAAATTTTAAATTAATCTATTAATTAAGGTTATAAAAAATGAACAATGTTTTATTTATGGATATGGTTGGTCATACGTACAAATGAGTAAGGTTTTCATTTTTCATTATTCATTATGGAAGTAAAGTTATTATTATATTATCATTCTATAATGATCAAAATATTACCTTCATGATAATTATCATTTAAATATACCTATATATTTATCACACAAGTGTTGTGGTGAATAAAAACGATTCATATCACTTTGTGGAGGTGATAGATCACATCTACACATGAATGACATTATTATTTATATGTGAATGGAAGTTAAAAAAATTTAAATATTATATTTTTACACTGATAAATATTTCATTGATATCAAATATTAACATTAATTCAGTCATTATAACAATTCTTGATAGATTTAAATGGAAGCTAAACTAAATCGGTTCCCGAAGGTGATAATTCACATGTACTCAAGAACAATTAATTCAATTACCATTTGATGGAAGTAAAGATTTACTTCGGGGATGATATTAACATAATAATATCTCAGTATATTGATTATACTATTATTATTTTTTAATCTAGTATGAAGAATATTTATAGGATTTGGATGAATAAATTAAATAGAAACTCTTAAGAAAATGATACATCTTCTTTGGGTAATCACTATTGAAGAAAACCATAACACCTATATAGATGGTTTTATGCCTAAAACAATGCCTCACGAATGCAGGGAGGGATTCATTTAAATTTTTTGGATAGATATTTTCTTATAAAACAATCGTTGTATGTGTGATAATTATATAATACAGGGAACCTTTTGATAGGAGAGGGAAGGTCTCCCATAGAAACCCCTAAAATATTAAATTAATATAAATTAGTTTTCTAATTAAAATTAATCCAACATGTTGTATGCCATATATAACACTATTATATTTCAAAATCCTCTCAGAAAATATTTTTTAGACATATATTTATTTTATGTTAAACCTTATCTTTTCATTTTACCCATAATATTTATCTTTTAATTTCAATTGTGATAAAAACATTTTAAATATTAAGAGGCCACAAATTATATTTATGGGGTTAATTTCCAATTATTATATACATAATAAATTTTTTGAACATTTCATAGTAACTATTATATTTTAAATTCTTTTATGTATTTTTAAATAATATAATCAATCATAATTTTTATAAAATATACATTTTGCAATTTTTTACACTAATCATTTTATTGAGTTTCAATAAAATATAAAAATTGAGATAACTTCAAAATAAACCATTGAATAGTCTTATAACATGTCCTATTATCACAAAAAATCTTGGATGATAAAAATTATGTCAAATGATATTTATTTTAATATTTATAATATCATTTATTTTATTGTTACATTAATAAAGAAATCATTGTATCATCATTGTGTCATAATTAATTTAATCATTTTAATGTATTCAAATTATAAGTAAAAATCCATGAGCTGGAAAATCACATTATATTTCTATTGAATATTTATAGTTGATGATATCACTTATATAAGATAGTATTAAAAAAAATTTAATAATATAAATTTAAATATCCTATTTTTATTTATATTAAATTAAAAGTGATAAGTGTCATAATCACTACCAAGTTGCTTCCAAATGAAAAATTTTCATCCCAAGGGTTATCATGGTTGTCCATAGCTCATACAATAATATTGGGATACGTGTTAGGGTAGTTTTATATTATTATAATATTATATTTACCCTTATTTACATTATTTATCCTTTAATAGTGGTAAACAATAATTATTACTAATGTTACTATTCCTAATGTCCAAAAAGAGATCTATTTACATTACTTGGATATTATTATTAAAAATATATAATCTATATTTTCAAATTAAAAAAACATAGATGTAATTAATTTAATTGTAATCCCTGTTGTATAGATGATAAAAATGGTTTTTAAAAAGAAAAAACCATCAAATTATTGAGGTGTGTTTATATCAATTTCAAGGTCAAATTATTTCAAATTAAAAAAATTGGATTGAATGATAAATAATCAATATAACTTATAAATGTGTCAAAAGTATATTTATTATTGTTAGTCCCTCAAAAGGTGGTAAAAATTTCATTTTATAAAATACAGCTTTTATGCTTACAATTGTTTTTGTTGTTATATATTGTCTTTAAAACATATAATTTTAATTCTAAACATCATGTTGAGATCATATCTATTTAATATAATCCAAAAAAAGTGGAATGATTTTATAAACACAATTATTCTCATTTAAATTTGTTTTCATGGAAACACATCTTTTGTATTCATTTGTTTTATATTTTTATTACTAATAAATTTGGTAACCATTTAATCAATATATAAAAATCTATAAACTATATTTCCATAATTTAGTTGGTAATTTTAATTCACTATATTACAATGGATAGGATATAAGTGTAACATTTAGAAAATAATATTTCGTTGTTCGTTTATGCTCGATGAAGCTTATCATGTATGATACTGATCATAGTGTCCCTATATTAAATATTTGGAAGTTACATCATCCACACGTTTTATAAATTGAGTCCTCAAATTTTTAATTTAGCATTTGGTAACTAGGGAATGATTTTTCAAAATAACTGCATTGTAATCCCTCATTGGAATGTGCGGTAAGAAAACTACCACTTTAAAATAAATAAAGAGAAGTACAATGGTCGCCATTGATAACACATTATAGGATTCCATATAGAAATCATGGATGTGGAAGAATTCATAAGTATATTGGTTTATAGAGAGTGATATATAACATGATAAAGAGAATGTTAACAATCATAAATCCACAAACATGTTATGGGTTAAATAGTTATTGATTTCCCAATAAGAAAATTAAAAGGAAAATATTTTTTTATCAGATAACATTCATAATGAAAGGAAATTTTTTTATGATGTTGACTAATAATATAAGGAATCATACTTACACATAATGTAGGGTTTTATCCTTTAATAATTTTATACAAAAAACAAATATTTTATCCAAATGCAGAGTAATTAAGATGACCTGGTAACATTTGAATCACTATAATCAACATTTAGATAATAACAATATCCCACAAACTTTATCTATCGATTCATCTTGTTTTGAAATAAAAAGAAAAAATAAAAAGGTTATGATAAAATTAGACAATTCCAAAATCTAATAAAATACTGTATAATGAAAAACCAATTTTAATCTCCAAAATTCAATAGTAATTTCCAAAGGTCAAAAAGACCATTTGATAAATAAACTTCATTATAATTACTTCAAAAAAAAGTGATTGAAACCCAAAAATTTTCAGGATTTGATAACATATTATTACACCAAAAAATTCAACATTTATCTTCCAATAATGTCAAACACTCTTAGTGTATCTTACCAAAAATTAATTAATCTAATCACATTGCCTACAAAATAGATTAATCATTTCCTTAAATAACCTAAATCATTATATCATTACAATAAAAATAGTGATTCGTCTAAAATAAAATTCAACCATTACTCCTAAAATAACATCCCATTTTATTAATGTATTCCTTAGGAAAATAGTGTTCCCAAAATAGTGAAGTTCTTCCAAAATAACATTTTTCACTCAATCCATAAATTATTTTTCAACACAATGGATATAATATTTTAAAAACATAGATTCCCAAAATAATCTGATATTTTTTTCATAAAATCATTTAACTAAATTGATAAATTCATACTAACCTGATACATCACTTAGGGGAGTGGTAATTGATACAACCTTGTGCCCTTCGGTTGTGGGTTCAATCCATATGGACTTGCTGGACATGGCGGGTTCTCACCCATTCTATGAGATGTATTTTTTCTAAAGCAATATCATTCATATAATATACGCCAAATATGAGTTAAAATCCTCTAAAATAAAAATAACATTTTTATACTTTAAGGTTTTTACATGCCAATTATTTTCATCCAAAACCATAATGACCTCAACATATCAATTCAAAAAAGTATTATATATATTAACATATATTTTATTTTATTATTTTACCTCAAACTAATTTAATCAAACTAGTACCAAAATAAATACCATTTTGCATTGATCATGGTGTTAACCTTTTTTCATCAACATTTTGTTCATGTAGATTGAAGGTCCATACATTGCAACAATGATTTACAGATTCTTCAAAATCACTTTCTTCCTTTTATGAAATACACCTTTTATAACTTCGGACATATGGGTTTTTAAAGAGATTTAGATTTGTAAAATAATCATGTATGATATATAATTTCAAAAAATCATATAAAACATTATTTTCATAAACCACTCAGAACGATTTTCAATTCATAAATTCAATAAATATATTTTTTTTGTAAAACTATAAGTAAGTGATGTATGACTATAATTTAGAAGGTAATATAAATACGTTGTGAAAGGGTATCCTTCTTGAAGAGTACTTTAAAATCAAAATATTCTTCAAAATCATTGTAAAAGGTAAACCATCTCAAAATACAAGAGAATATTTTTCTTTTTATTAAAAATATTGGCATATTTTGATAATAAAATTTGATTTAAAATGAACAATGATCCATGATAGAATCTAGGTATTTTAGATGTGTTTTAAATCTCAAAAAACTGCTTTTATGTGAGTTGTATGTTAGAAAATGTTTCAAAATCATCCATACATGACATTGAATAATTATTGCAAGAAAGTCATTTGGAACAGATAATAATTTTTTTTATATCCTCCTCCATCCATTTGAAATCGAATTTACAAGATTTGAAAATGTTATAGAACAATGATCAAACCAATAGAATAGACAGATAATGTTTCCATATGGTTATCCCAAGCTCCTAATCCCTAATGTTGTCTCAACTGACTGTGTCTACCAACTATAAGGTTGTTGCTTTAAATGTTATATAAATTTGAGTTAAGACAAGAATTTCTATTGAGGATCATTTAAGGTATACTATTTTAGAATATTTGGTTATAAATATTACACAAAAACACAAATTTATACAATGTGGAAACAACTGAAACAATGTCCATATATTATATAATATAAATATTTTTAAAATTAAACATGATTTATTTTCATGATAAAATTCATCATGGCTTATTCCTTTGACATACCCATCATTATACCCTGTGGAAAACATTTCAAAAACAAGGGATGAGCATTAAAATCTCAGTATGTAATATTAAAGAAGGAATAAAACCATTTTTCCATGAATATTTTAAACACATGATTTCTTTTCACAAATCATACTTTTCACCGAGAAAACATAATATCTTTTACATACTCTATGAAATAATAAAACTCTTAAAAGACACATAGAAATCATAAATCATAGAGGTAACTTGTGGTGTCTATATCATACGCACATTGTAACATTCACAACTACATTGGCAGTAACCTTGATGGTTAAATTTGGAATACCCATAACAATATATTCCCAAAATCTATTAGGAGAAAACATAACATTTTCCTCCATCTCATTAGCCAATAAATTGGAGATCTATCACGGGCTAACCTGCCCTTGATTTATCATGGAACCACCTATATACATAATAAATTACAATTAACCATAACATAATCATATAATATAAAATAAGCATATAGAAAAAATAACATTTATTCATTGCAATCACTAGATTTAATTTCAAGAAATTTATATAATCAACTCTTTTTCAGAACCATTTATAACACTAAAATAAATTAAAAGGGAATATTGTATTTATTTTTCATTTAAAAACATTATGGCTAGTAGAGGTTTCCAAATATCAAATAAATTTCATATTGTAGAAAATGTCATTATCTCTATGTACACTACAAAACATTCCTTTTTCAATTTGTAAAACACTTCATAGACAAATTAATTCTTTTAAAAACCATTTAATGAAATTAAAAGTATAAAGGGATATTTATACACCATAAAAAGGTGGTGTATATTATCAAGATATGCCTCAATGAAACAATATTGAGACAAATTCCCTTACCTTGAGTCTAACTCATCACACACAATCATTATATTCCTAAATAATAATCATAGGATAATTAAAACATTTATATGAAGGTTTTTAAAGTTTATCATTCCATTCATATCACTTATTAATTTGTTAGTAAAATTACTTTATTATTTATGTTTATATTAGATATTTTGTTGATATTTGTTACTTGAGTCATAAATGAACATGGTTTGGATGTCAGAAGTCATTGTGGTCATAAGTCCATCATCCCCAAAATAGTATTCATTTCATATTAATTACATATATACATTACCAAGATTTTTTAAATGAATCCATGGATTATATTTATGAATAATGTTCAACGTTATATTCATTGAGATGGTACGACATAAGTACCGATGAGCAAAGTTTTCATTTTTAATTGATCATTATAGAAATAAGTTAATTATAATCATATAATTCCATAATGATAATAAAATTTTTCTCCACAAAATAATAATTTAAATATACTTATATATATCATACAAGTGATGTGATGAATAAAAATGATTCACAACTCTTTATGGAGGTGATAATTTAAATATGCACACAAACAATGTGATTGTTTTTTGTGAATGGAAGGTAAGAAAATAATTGAATTATTTTATTTTTCAAAATTATAATTATGTATTTAATATCAAATAATAATATTTATTCAATCATTATAATCAACTGTGAAATATTGTAATGAAAAATGAACTCAATCGGGTTGTGGAGGTGATAATTCAAACATACGCATGAACTATTAATTCCTTCCATTTTAAAGAAGTGGAGATACATTTAAGGGATGTTTTTAAATAAAAACATATTAGTATATTTAGGATATCTAAATTATTATTTCATCTTGTAATAACTATTTTTAAAGGATGTGGAAGGGTAAATAAAATTGAAACTCTTTAAAAAAGATACATCTTCTTTGGGTGATTACATTTGAAGAACACCTTGACACATACAAAAATGGAGTTCTTCCAAATATAAGGCCTCGAGAATTTGGTAAGGGACTCTAGGAAGGGTTTGGGGTATAATTATTCTAAACCAAATGGATTTGGAACTGTGTGTATTAGATGATAAAGTGTACCTTTTTATAAGAGAGGGAGGGTGCACCCTTGGAAAAATGTAAATAATTAATTTAATAATAATTAATTTGTAATTTAAATGGCCAAAACCTGAGATAATTAGAAGTGATTATTAGTATTGACATAAATTTATTCATCCAATAATTTTTAGACATGTATTGATAATATTTTAGAAGTTATATGTTCAGTTCACCCTTAATTAAAATCTTTTAATTTCACTTTTGGTAACATTTTAAATATTAAAAGGCCATAAATTTGACTTATATGGGTTAAATATCCAATAATTAGAAACTAAATGAACATTTATACCTTATAATAGTCACTTTTTTATTCTATTTCTTTATTATTTTTATATAATTTGATCAATTAACACATTTATAAAATATCTATTAATCCAATTTATAGACTATTCACTTTATTTAATTTCAATCAAATATAAACAAAGAGAAAAATTCCAAACAAACCATTGAATAGTATTATAACATGTAATATTCAACTACAAAAAACTTGGATGACATATATGATGTCATGTAATAATCATAATAATATTTATAATATCATTTATTTGATTCTTTCATTAATAAAGTAATGACTACATAATCATTTTTCATGACTAAATATAATTATTTAATGTCTAAAAATTATAAATGAAATACCATGAAATAATAAATCATTTTATATTTATAATGAATATTTATAGTCTAAGATAAAACATAAATTAACCAATATTAAAATTTGTTTTAATAATATGATACATGTTTATACCATTTTAGCCATTACATTAAATTAAAAGTGATAGGTGTCATAATCGCAGTCAAGGTGAATCCAATGGCCAAATTTTTACATTTAGCAGTTTATTGGTTGTCCATAGATAATGAAATAATATCAGGACAACTTTTAGGGTAGTTTTATATTATTATAAAATAAATTTCACCATTATTTACCAGATTTACCCTTTAGATGTGGTAAATAAAAATAATTACAAACATTACAATTCATAATGTCCAATGATAAAAGAGAACTATTTAAATAATCTGGACCATATGATTCAAAATATGGAATCTATTTTTCAAAATTCAAAACACATAATTTTTAGTATTTCATTTTAAATTAATCCCCCTTGTAATAATGAGAAAACGTGTTTTTTAAAAGTTAAACCCATCATACAATTTACATCTGTTTATATCTATTTCAATGTGAAGTTACATATAATTATCAAAATTTAATTAAATAAAAACAATAGCCTATTTATAATTTGGAACCTATTAAATAGATAATCTATCAATATAAATAATGTAGATGAAAAATAGTTTTTGAATTTAAATTCTGTATTTTTTATTTTATTGGAATCATAATTTTATCATAAAAATACCAAACTTTAAAAAGAAATAAATTTTGATGTAATTTATCCATGTAATGGGGTTATTTTGTCAAATATAACTTATAAAAGATGCATAAAATTGATTTAATGTGGTTTCACCATGAGAAGGATTTAAAAATTATTTTTTTGAAAAATACACCATTTATGAATAAAATTGATTTTGTTCTAATAAATTGTCTACAAAACATATAATATTAATTTTAAACAACAAAATTGAGTTTATATTTAATTGATATAATCCAATAAGAGTGATATTATTTTATTAATATAATTATTCTCATTTAAATATGTGTCTATAGGAATACATCCTTTATATTCAATTGGTTTTTATTTTCATTTCTAAAATATTTGGTATCTAATTAATCATCATATAAACACGTATAAACTATATTATAATAATTCCATTAATACTATTCCTTAACATCATTAAAAAGACTAGGTTATAAGGGTAACAATTAAATAATAATATTTATCTGTTCGTTCAAGCTCGATGTAGCATATCATGTAGGCTATTGAACATGGTGTTTCTTTCTAAATCTCAGGATGTTACATCCTCCTAAATTTAATAAATGGTGTCCCCAAAATTTTATTTTGGGGGTATGTAACTAGGGATGAATATTCAAAATACCTTTATTTCATTCCCACATCTAAAAAAGGGTCAATAAAACTACCACTTTCAAATAAATAAAAATAAGTTCAAAGGTCACACGAGATAACATGTACTGGGATTCCATATAAGAAAACAAGGATATGGAAGAAAAAAATGTAATGTTCTAATAGACAGTGATAGATAACATGATCAGTAGAATGTTAGGAATTATAAAACCATTAACATGTGATAGGGTAAATAGTAATTGATTTCACAGCAAGAAAAGTTAACAGAAAATAATTCTTTTAAGAACCTTTTTGTAAATTTTAGGCATTTATTTATGATCGTGACTATCAATGTAAGGAAACACACTTAATTTCGAAGTATAGATTCATCCATTATTAATTTTCTTCTACTGACTCACCTCTTCTCTAAATTATGATTATTTATGATTTCTTAGTCACACCTGATGCATTAGAATAATCTTTTAGAGAATCAAATAATCCCCAAAAGAATAAATATCTATTCATTGTGTATTGAAATATTATCTGAATAAAAATGTTTGGATAAAATAAAATTATTCTCACATAATATTACAATATTGTATCAAAAAAAACCAATTTTAATATCTTAAATTGAACATTAATATCCAAAGTTCAATATTTACTATTTGATAAATAATTTTCCTTAAACTTACTCAAAATAATCCAAACTAAGACTGAAACCCAAAAATTAGAATGATCTGATAACATAATGTTCCATGAAATAATTTAACTTTTTTAACTAAAAAAATAAAACACTATTATTGTCTCATACATAAATGTAATTAACCAAATCACATTTTCTCCATGATAGGTTAATAATTTTGAATAACAATCTGAATCACTATATGTCCACAATAAAATCATAGATTCATCCAAAATAATATTTAATCATTAATCCTCAAATAAAATACCATTGTATTCTATATTGCATAGGCATATAGGGTTCCATAAATAGTTAACCTCTTCTGTAACAATAATTATCACACAATCCCTAAATCATTTTCCAATACCATGGAAATTTGTTTGATAAAACATAAGTTCCCAAAATCAACATATTCTTATTTCATCATCTAATTTATTTAAAAATATTATGTCATACTAACCAGGGATACCATGTAATCTTGTGGTAGATGATACACCCTTGTCTCCCTTCGGTTGTGCGATCAACCCATACAGCCTTACCGAACACGATTGGTTGTCACCCATCCTCTCAGTTGTCCAATTTCTAAAACAATATCAGTATTCTAAAATACTCCAAATATGAGATACAATCCTTAAAAATAAACATAACATGTTTTAACCTTAATTTTTTTCTTATACCTCTAAATTTCATCGCAACTCATAATGAGCTCAATATCTCAATTCAAGAAGCCTTATATATTTTAACATATATATTCTTTCTTTAATTTCACCTCCAAATAATTTAATAATGCTATTACTCAATTAAATAACGTCTTACCTTGCTCATGGTGTCCACCATGCTTCATACTCATTTTATTCATATAGATTGATGGTCCATACATTGCAAAAATAATTAATTTATTAATTAAAATCACATTCCTCCATTGTCTAAATACACCTAGTACAACATGGGACATATGGGTGTCTACATATAAATAGTTTTAAAAAATAGTATCTATTAAAAGTAATTTCGAAACATATGATAAAACAATATTTTTTAAAACCATTCTAACTAATTTTGAGTAAAACATTCAATTTTTGGTCCTTTTAAAATAACAAAAGTATGTTGGGAAATAATATATTTTAAAATAAAATATAAATAGGTTTCACAAAGGTCTCCTTATTCAGTATCATTTTCTAAAACATAATATAATTTATAATCCTATGATAAGGTAAAATATATAAAATTCGTTGATAATATTTACATTTATTGAAAATGTGAGAAAGTGGATAAAATAATATTTTATTTAAAATCCCCCTGATGCACGATGGTATTAAGGTATAGTGGATGTGTTTGATATATCAAAAAATTCTTTCTAGTGACTTCTATGTTAGAAAAATGTTCATAATCATCCATACATTACACAGAAATAATTATTTCTATCATGTCCTCAGGAAGAGATAATAATGTTGTTTGAAATCATTTTCCTTCCATTTGTAACCGACCATACTTGATCTGAAAAAGTAATAGAACAAAGTTTTATAAAAAAATAATAGACATATAATGTTACCATATGTAAAATAAAAACTCTTAATCACTAAATTTTTATAAATTGACTAGTGATACCATCTTTAAGTCTCAAACCATAAATATTACATAATATTGAGTTAATTTAACTTTTCACATTGAAGATCGTATCATGTTTATTGTTTTAGAATATTAGGCCATAACTATTACATAAAAACTAAAGTTTATAGAAAGTGGATACAACTAAAATAGTATATATTTCTTTCACAATATAAAAAATTTTAAAATTAAAACTGATTTATTTTATTGATAAATCCTTCATAAATTCATCCTTTTTCTAATTCATCCCTATACCCCATGGAATACATTTCAAAAACAATAGATGAACATAAAAATCGTAGTAAGGAATATAAAATAAGTAATAAATCTGTTAGTCCATTAATATTTTAAACCCATGAAAACATTTGAAAAAAATCATATGTTTCCCCCATAAAAAATAATCATTTTAACATACTCCATGAAATCATACGTTTTCTAAAACACTCATAGATATCATAAATCATTAATGTAACATGTGTCATCCATGTAATGCATACAATGTAACATTCTCAACTACATAGGGAGTATCCTTTATTGTTGAGTTTGGATTACCCATCACACTATATTCCATAAATATATTAAGATAACCCATAAAAATTGCAAAGATCTCATTACCCAATGCATTGGAGAGATATCATGGGCTATCATGCCCTTAGTTTATCACGAAATCACATATATCCATAAACAATGCCCATGAACCATAATATAATCATACCACATAAAACAAGCATAATGAAAAAAATAAAATTTCTATATTGAAATCAAAATATATCATTTCATGTTACTAAAATAATCAATCTTTTTCTAAAACTATTTTTAATACCAAAAAATGAAAATTTTAGGAGGTATTTATTTTTCTTTTAAAAACAGTACGACTTGTAGAAGACGGAAAATAACAAATAATTGTCATGGTGGTGAAAAGTTCATTGTCGCCGAATACATTACAAAAAAATTCCATTTGTCATTTAGTAAAAATAATCATATAAAAAATATTATGTTTGAAAATATTTGATTAAAATTAAAAGACTAAGGGGTTAATTATAAATCGTATCAATGAACGGGGTGTATATTAGCAAAATATAATTCAATAAAATGATATTGAGACAAAGTCCTTTATATTGAATCTAAAATGTCACGTACGATAATTATATTCCAAAATAATAAAATTATGTTAATTTATACTTGACTGAGAACGTATTTAATGTTTAATATTCGTTTTGTATCACTTATTACCATTTTATTAAAATTATATAATTATGTATGTTCATAGCATAAATATGGTCAATATTCATTACTTCAGTCAAATATAAAAATGGTTTTGATGTCACATGTCCATGAGGTCATAAGTCTATCTTCTCTAGAAAATAATTCTGGAAATAATCATCACTTTTATACATTAATAATAATTTATAAATCAAACCATTAATTTTGGTTATGAAAAATGGCCAATGTTATATTCATGGATATGGCAGGTTGTACGTATGCATGAGTAACATTTTCATTTTTCATAGAGCATTAAGGAAATAAGGTAATAATTATATTATAATTACATAGGAATCATGACATTATTTTCAGAATAATGATATTTTAAATATACTTAAATATCTCATACAAATTATGTGGTTAATAAAAATGATTCACATTGCTTTGTGGATGTGATAGTTCACATGTATGTATGAACAACGTTAATTTTTTATTTACATGTAATGTTATAAAATAATTGAAATATTAATTTTTACAATGATACATATTTCATTAATATTGCACATGAATATTAATTCCACCATTATAACCAATGATCATAGACGATAATTGAAAATGAAATAAATTGGTTCTTGGAAGTGGAAATTCACACGAATGAATGAATGATTAATTTTTCCCTATTTGTAGGATGTAGAGATAGAATTTAAGGGAATATATTGACTTAATGACATCTCAATATTTTTATGGTATTGTTTTAGTTATTTTATCTTGGAATAACTGCATTTATAAGATGTATAAGAAGAACTAAAATAGAAAATCTTAAAAATGACAACTCTTCTTTGGTTAATCACCTATTATGGACACCATAACACTTCTAAGAAATGTGTTCGGCCTAAATTAATTCCTAAAAAATGCAGGGAGGTATTCTAAGAAGGTGTTTGGAAGAGATATTTTGAACCAAAAGAATTTTTTTTGTGAGTATTAGAACAGATATGATAACTTTTTATAGGAGAGAGAAGGGGTACCCTTCAAAACTCTTTATTATAAAATTAATATAGATTCATTTTTTAAATAAAATATATCTAACATGAAATATTTCAATGATAATATGAGTTTCTAAATCCTCTCATAAAATAATATTTATACTTGTATTGATTTTTTTAAAATCTTATCTTTTGGGTTTACACTTAATAACTCTCTTTTAACTTAAAATATTATAACATCATTTTAAATTTTAAGAGGCCACAAAATTTACTTATATGGGATAAATTTCCCATAAATGGACTCTTTATGAACTTTTAGACCATATAAGAGTAAAATTTTCATTTTAATATATTTTTATAATTTGTAAATAATTTTATCAATTATAATTTTTATAAAAAATAAATTATGTCATTTTTTACACTATTTAATTTATTTAATTTCATTAAAATATAAACAAAAATATAACTTCAATACATACATTTAATACTGTTATTATATGAAATATTCACCTATTAAAATATTTTATCGATGAAATTATCTCATATAATATTTATTTCATTATTTAGAATATCATTTATTTGATTCCTTAATTAATTAAACAGTCATTGCATCATCATTGAGTTATAAATAAATATAATTATTTTGCATTTAAAAATTATAAATAAAACTCAATTATTTCAGAAATAATTTTATATTTCTAATAAATATTAATAGTTTAAGAAATATTTTATATAAACCCATATTAAAAAAATAGTAATAAGTTATATGTATGTAAAATAGTTTCCATTGCATTAAATTCAAAGCAATTACTATAATAACCACACCTAAATTCCTTTAAAAGAAAAAATTTTCATATCAAAGGTTTTCGTGGTAAAAAATATACCATACAATAATATTTTTATATATGTTACGGTATTTTACATTATTATAATATTATTAATACCTTTATTTACCAGATTTACCCTTTAACTGTGACAAAAAAATAACAACTAATATGACTATTCATAACAGCTATAATAAAAAAGAAATTTTTAAATAATTTGGAATTTAAAATTTAAAATAAGGAGTCAATTTTTTTTGATTTAAAACACATTAGTTGCATAAATTAATTTGAAATTAATCCTCATTTTCAAAATGAGAAAACATGTTTTTCAAAATTAAAAACCATCAAAATATTGACATGGAATTAAATCTAGTTTAAATGAGAAATTAATTACAATTACCAACACTGGAATAAAATATATAAATATAATCTAATTTTATTTTAAAAAATATTAAATATATAATCTAAAAAAATAAATAACATAGATGAAAATGCATTTTTTAATTAAAATGCAGTATATTTCATTATTCATTATAATATAAATTTTATTAGAAAAATACAAAAAAAAATCTTCCAAATTATATTTTAATGCCTTTGATCCTAATAAATATTTTATTTTGTAGCATATAACGTGTTAAAGTGTTAGAAACTATATTTAAAATGGGTTCACCATCAAAAGGCTGTAAAAATATCATTTTTTAATAAAAATTTATTTTATGGTTAAAATTTATTTTGATCTTATATATTGACTAGAAAACATATAATAATATTTTTTAAAATCAAAATGACTATATATTATGTTAAAATAATCCAAAAAGGTTAATATGATTTGAAAAACTCAATTATTATGATTTAAATTTGGTTTTTATAGAAATATATCTTTTATATTCAAATGGTTTATATTTTGATTTCTAGTAATTCTTATAATAAATGAATCATTATATAAACATTTGAAAACAATATTTTAATAGTTCAGTTAATACTATTCACTCAATCCATTATAACGAGTAGTTTATAAATGTATCTTTTAAATAATAACATTTTGTTCTTTATTTATGCTTGATGTTGTGTATCATGTATTCCATTGAACAGAGTTTGTCTTTTATAAAACCAAGGATGTTGAGAATATAGTCCAAAATTATGAAATTATATGAAAATTTTCACATTAAGATTTTTTAAGAGATTAAATTAATAAATTTTTGTTTATTATTTTTGACAATATTATCATCAAAATATAATCATGGTATATTCATATAAATATCATAATATTTATCAAAAATATGAATCTTAATGAATTTTACTTGTTCCCACAAAAGAATATAATGTTTATAAAAATATTATCACTCATATAATTGAATAATACCATCATAGTGTGAGTAGTGCTTTTAATAGAATATTATAATGAAGAAAACCAGTAAATAAATTGACATCAAAAATAAAATGGAATATAATATAAATAATATTTTATTTTTTAATCATTTTAACACATAATAATAGGTGTTAGATAAAATAGAAATGTTTGGGGAATTATAATAATATTTAAGACATTGTGCTCTTCAAGACACCTCTAATAATAATCACATTATAGATTCTTGGAGTTGTGTTTTGATAAGAATATTCCTCCTAAAACGTTTTTAAAAAGGGTTGATTGGGGTATATAATTGGATCACAGGATAGGGATGATATTAGAATATTAAGGACAATTGTTATAAAACGTTGTGAATAAATAGGAAACGGTGGGAAAAACTTTAGAAAATAAACTATTTATATTTTTATTATTTTCCCTCAAACCTTTGAATTAATTAGACATTTATAACAGATCATGGTACCTTTTTATGATATTCCATTAAACATTTTTATGTTATGTTGTTCCTCAGTCATTTATAGAGCTAACAATGGGTTGATGTGGTGCTCCTCGACTAGTGTACTACATTATATGTGAATTGTGAGGTGGTTCTTGTATATCCATAGTCAATGATGAACATAACGTGCTTATAAGAAGTGACATAATAGAAATTTATTTTTAGGATATTGTGTTTCTGGTAATGTCATGGATAATATGGGATCTAATCAATTTTTTTCATTTATTCTTGATACTACTTCATTTCACACTATCCATGTTGGTGTAGAATTATGTGGTGATAATTTGTTATCAATGATTGTGAGATGATTTTAGTAGGTCTATTAAAAAAGGTACATAGATAGATTTAGAGGATTGATGGAATAAATAATGTTTTTCATAATTTTTTTATTATGGATAGTGGGTTTGAGTTCTTATAATTATAGGTCATTATTATGTTTATTATAGTTTAATTTATTTGGGTTGATATCTCATTCATTTAATGTTACCTGTATTTTGGAACATTTCATTTAGATTGGGAAATTCTTTTTATCTCCCTACTCACATTCACTAGATTATTTTGTGTATTTTGAAACATATAAACCATTATAATTTATGTTGTGGTATTACCATAGTGAAACTATATTTAGTGTATTTTTGTGAGAGGTATTATGTTTATTTGTTTTATTGTGGAGGTTATAGAGCATTTTAATTCCCTGATAAACATTTTCTTAGGTCTTTTATTTTATTCTTCATAATACATAAATTTAAGTTTATTTCCAGATAATCCAAAATTCTATCATTTGTATATTAACATTTAAATAATGCTGAAAATATTGTATTTTTTAGAAAAAAAATATTAATTAGTATGTGGAAATTCCTAACTTAATTTTGATTCATTTATTATATAAATTTAATTCATTTTCCATAATATATTTCTACATTAGTGAAATCAAATATAAAAAATTAAAATAGACATTATTTGTTTTGCTAATTTTGTTAATAATATATTATTAACTATTTAATCATTAACAAATTTTTGATATATAATATATTAATTTATTTTATGTTATTTTAATAATAGTATTTTATTATTCATTGAGTATATTTATTATTAAACAATTTTTAATTCCAATTAGTAAACAACACTTCCAATAGTCAAATATTTCTTCTATGTTGTATAAATACCTCTTATTTCCTACATATTCAATTCAGTTAAATTTCACTCAAACAATAATATAAATAAATAAAATCATATTTATTTTTTTTGGATTTCATACTGTTGTTCATGTTTTCTATTTTTCTTATGGACATTAATACACCATAATTTTAATTTTTAGTATATTTAATTAATGTTTTTGTCGATTATACTATTTCATTTATTTTATGGAGTGCATTTTTCATTGATATGTAATATTTAATATTATTGAAATAATATGATTTTTATTTTGATTTTGGTGTCCTATTATTGTATTCTATATCATATATATAAATTTATGTGCATAAATAATTAGGAGAACAATTCTGTATAGATATTTTACAAGTGTAACATTGTTTTGAATTAATGAAATTACATCCTCACCATATTTTGTTATTGATAAATGATTCTTATTTTTTATTCAATTTTCATCAAATGTGAGACTAAAAAATTGATACTATAAAAATATTCAAATGTAAGTTCAAAATTGAAAATGTATAAATAATTTTGAATTTGAGCCTAATACATACATAATAGTTATCCATAACCTTACACAGAAGAGAAGATTGTTATCATTTCTGTGATTATAACATTATATATGAAATCCGTATTGAAAAAAATAATGCAACACTATTATAATATAAAATGATTCACCCCATAACATTTTCATTAGGATTTTGGGATTTGTATTCGATTATTTTATTCAAAGTAAAAATTAAAATAAATAATAAAAAATTTATTATTTTGTGGCATTGCATCTGTAATATGTCAAAAATAAAATATAATCAAAATTATCTTTATGCTCCACATATAAATAATTTATAGTCAATCTATATCCTATAATCTTGTGGGTACATATATTAAATAGGAGTGGGTAGGTTCATTGTAAAGTTAAAACTAAATAGAGTCATGATGAACCCAATTACTTGGAATGTTAAAAGGTCATAATGAACAAAATTGAGACATAATACAATATAATAATAAGAAATTTTATGTAACATGGTTGAATATATTTGAATTATATAATATCATTGAGAATTACATATTATAATTGAGTATAATAATCATTAATATAATGGAAATCAAAGGAAAGTATAAGAATGTATCATAAACATGAATTATTTTATAATATGAATAGGTCAATACTCACTAATAGTACGTCATAATAGTATGTTAGGCTGACTTCCCATCCACCACTTCATAGTGGGAATATATGACATCCCATTCTCCAATATTGTGTGTGTGTATCACTCCTCATCGGGCATCCATAACATATCATGTGATATAAAAATTTTCTAATTATTTGTGGGAAAGTGAATTCTTGGCCGAACAATAACATCATAACATGTATATGCATATTTTTTCCACATATAAAAGTAGAATATAAATATCATTAACAAGTTAACCCATGTAAAAGACATTGAATTATAAGTCAATGTCATAGGGAAAAACATAGTTTGGAAAATTGATGAATCATGTTGGATGAAGATTAATTAATGAATAACCAAAAATTGCTCAGAATGAATAGTTAAATCCCTAAATTGAATATAATAGATCAAGTGTATATAACACCATGAAAATTAAAAATCATAAAAAGGATTTGTGTAAGGAATATTTTCAGTGTAGATGTTGGGAGGGAAATAATCATTCAATAATGAGGCAAGGGTAAATATACAATTAATTCACCATCATAAATGAACAAAATATAATTTTTTACAATAATGAGATGTATTATCTGAGTGATATATGATGGTAGATATGTAATAAAAATAATTAACATAAAGGGAATATTATGGGTTAATGATTGATTCCAATGACAATATTATATGGTATAACCATCAATCAATGGTTGAGTATAGGGATTTCATATATAAAACTTGATGTAATGGATAATGGAAAAGTATCAATTCATTTTTTAATAAGAACAAGTTTCATATCTTTTTATACATTACTAAACCATTTAAAAAAAATATGATCATAAATTAAATTAAAAAAATTCTCTTTAACCTATTTTTTTAAAAGTAGTAAAACACCTTTTGATGATAGGGTTTTTTTTTTCAAAACCAATAACAATATAATATTTTGACTTTCTGTAAAACAATGATTTGATAAAATTGGAGAAAATATCTGTGATATAATTAATTCAATAAAATTAAAAATATATATAAATATATTCTCTTAATTATTATACAGGGGTTTACATAAGAGTGCCTTTTCAGACATTATAATAAATGATTTATAGGTCCAACAAAAATGTGATTAGAAATATAGTGTGAAAAAATATTTCAAAAAAATTATTATATATTCAATAGATTTTAGAAAATATATCAAAGATAATATATTCTTCAATATACATTCATTTTGGAATGACCCTGTTTTATTTTATAATTTTATCCTTGTTGGCCAAGTCTTGTTCGGAGATTGAGTGTCTTTGTATGTGATAATTAAATAATGTTTTGGGGAGTATGCTTTCTGAATTAATGGTGTTTGGATATAAATCTGTAAAATGTGATTATGAAGGTTTCCATACATGGGGATGCAATTTTATGTGTTTTAGATCCATATGTCGAAATGTGGATGAAAATTATCTATAGAACATTTACAAGATGTTAAAATGTATTACACACTTAGTAAATGTCTTAAAACACATGTTGTGAATTGTTACAGGTCGTAAAGTGATTCATGACATTGAAAGTATACACATTGTAAAATTAAATTGTAGATAGTATAATATTTAGTCAGGATAAATATAATAACAATTTGATGGGTTTTTTAGTGTATCGATCAAAAAAGATATAAATGATGTGTAAATGAATTACACCCCTGCAATATACTAAGAAAAAAATTTATTGTGTATTACAGATATTTTTTCATTCTATCTCCCTCATCCATCCCCATATCAACCAATGGGAACATTTCCTGAAATTTTGGAGTTCCATTCTCCTTTTTGACATTCAATTTATGAAATGAACACCTTGTAAGTCATTGCCATCAGATTCTCCTTCCAATTAAGTTGATATCTATTAGGGAAGTGGAATATCTAGAACAAATTTGGTTTCTATGTAATCTTGATATTATTTTATCAAGGTATCATATTTCACTATTCTGCACCTTCATCCTCATTTTTTCACCTTTTGGAAGTGATACATTATGATATGGTTAATGGTTGGGGGCCTAAATCTTAAACATAGTTATTTTTATTTACAATTTATTTGAAATATTTCAATTTATCCATCATTAAATGTTCCTAATTAATTAAATGATGAATTTTATTATTCATTGGATTCAATTTGGAACCATTTGTATATCACCCGTGTCACGCCCTCTCGGCCACTAAAGTTCCAAAGGGGGTGATCACCAAGTTTGACTCTATCCTATCCTCTTTTATCTGGGATGCTCATGAGGAAGGTAGAAGACATTGGGGATCGTGGAGTAGACTTGCATTACTTGTTCATGAGGGGGGCATCGGCGTGAAGAGCTTATTTGATACGCTGCAAGGTAAGTAGGCGAAGCTGGATTGGGAGGTTATTGAGGCTAGAACTTTATGGGGCAGTTTCATGGCTAAGAAGTTTAGTGGATTCGGATGTAGAGAAATCGGGGGTCGGGCCTTGTTGTGTGCTATGTTTTCTTCCCACATTCAATCCCTCCTACCCACTCTAGATGGATTGTAGGGAATGGGGAGCTTTCCTTTTGGCATCAAAGCTGGGATGGATCTCCCCTAGAGTTCCACGGATGCCCGAATACCGGCATCACCTTCATGCAGGCCAGTAGGTTCCTGTGTATTATCAATTCGGTGCTTGATAGGGACAAACAATCTATCTTTGATTCCATTGTGCTCACGGATAAAGCTGACAAATGTGTCTTCACGGCTGCTTCCTCAGGCGCATTCTCAGCAACGGACTATCAGAAGGTGATCAGTAGAACGACTCAACAAGGACCATGGGACTCCATTTTTTGGATAAAAGAAATACCATTTAATCTCAATTTTCTGGTGTGGCGTATCAAAAATTATTCCCTTCCCATGGACATGATTGTTAAGAAGACTAAAATCTCCCTGGTTTCAAGATGCATGTGCTGCTAGGGTTATATGGAGGAGAGTTTGGAGCATCTGTTCTTTAATAGCGACTGGGCTTAGCAGGTGTGGCATTTTTTGGGGACTTCATGGGAATCTTTGTTATTACTTTGAGGGATTCCCCCTTCATGATTTGATGGTTTCATGGGTCGGGAGACATTGGTCCCAAGAGGAAATCCTCTGCAGTCATACATGCAGCTGGTTGATGGTGTATTTTGTTGGCAAGGAATAAGGCAAAGCACAATGGGATTCGGTGCTCGAATCAGGTGGTGGTGGCACGTACTAAATTACTTCTGATGGATATGGTCTTATCTTGTAAATATTGGCTCAAATCTCCCTCTCTCATGAATTTCTATGTGGGCGCTATTGAAAAAGGTCTGAGGAATAATGGGAATTGGGTCAGATGGCTACCACAACACTAAGGCCTTAAGCTCAATATAGATGGTTCTTGCTACTCGGATGTCATGAAAGGTGGCAATGTGGTAAGGGAATTAGTGGGCTGAGTTGTCCTTTCCATTAATTCCCACATTGGCAGGGGCATTCACATATGGCCGAGGATCTGGCCTTGTTGACTGGCCTTTAGATTTTTAGGAACAGGCATATCAGATTGGCTGCAGTGGAAATAAATTCTATTATTATCCATGACTCTATACTGGGCAAATGAATTACTCCATGGTCAATATCCTATGTTATGAAAAAGTACATATCTCTGGTCAGTGTCAAAACTGGCATCCATCATACTAGGTGGGAGGGAAATATGGTGGCTGATAATTTTGGCGCTTTGGCCTCATATGGTTTTTGTATCTTTCTTTTATCAGACATGAATTCACTCTCAAAGGAAGGGAAGAATATTATTAGAGGGGACTCCCTTGGACTTCATCACTCCAGGCCCTCTTAGTCTCTTGTCTTCTACCTATTTGTGTAGTTTGGATGTTTTGGTCTGTTTTAAATAAAAAAAATAAAGGAATTTGGAGATTGTAATTTGAATAATTAACCATTGAGACTTATTTTGTGATGTTGTGATATCAATGATATTATGAGTTATTGTGTAAAATGGTATATTTCTTATAAAGTAGGATATTCCAAATAATGAATAATGTAATGCTTATATATTGGTCTTTTCCTAGATATATGTTGTTAGGATTATATAGTGGTTTACGTCTAGTGATTCTAAATTAAATGATTATATATTATGAATTCACATGATACAAGACCCAATTCATATATATCTGGCTATGCCTAGGGACTCTAAAATAATACTTATATACCAGGCTTAGACCTGCTAATTTACATAATGCTTATATACTTGTCATTTCCATGATACAGGTTGAAATGATTATATAATTGGATCATCACGAATTAATTGATGAAATTTTTTTAATGGGATTGATACAGATTTCAATTATTTATACAATATAGATATAGTTATGGTTGGAATAATTTTGATAAATTTTTAGAGCTCTTCGAGCATGGAGTTGAAGTAGGTTATGATTATACATGGTTATATGGTTATGGTTTTTATGATCGAGGGACATGTAGAGATATATTTCAGCATGATGTAGAAGTTTGTTGATGGGTTATTATTTCAGTTATTTAATTAATTGGAAATTCTAATTATTTCATTATTTCATGATCTTAAAATAATGTTGGTTATTTTTGAATATGGTGTTGATGTATTAAGTGATACTCAAACCCTATTTGGGTTGTCATTTGGTACTTATGTAGTTGGAAATGAAGTAAGAATTGAAAAGGGGTAGGGACCATTATATTGAAATTTTCATGATGGATGGGATGTGGTTTGTTGATGATACTGACATGGGACTTAAGACTGGGTTTTTTTAGATCACTATATTTTTATTTTTATTACTTATAAATGGAAATTTATTTACATTACAGCTTGACATTAAATTATACATTTATTATTTATTGGATATCTATGTTATATTTTTTTTATGTAATTTTTTTGGTTTTTTACAATTATTAATAATTATGATACTATGATATTTATATTCATATAATTATTTATATTATGTTTAAACTATATGACCCAGAGTTATAGTCTCCCCACTATAAAAATAACACCCCAATGCTAGTGGGAAACCTCTTGTGTATGGGAAGTCACTCATAAGGTATATTAACCAATCCGTTTATGGCTATATAATAGAGTGATATGTTGGAAAACATTACAATGTGGTGTTTGTAATGACCCAAAAATTTTCTGTGTATTTTTTTTTCAAATATTATATTGAATTAATTCGAGATCAGGCACTTGGATGGAATGCAATTCCAAGGCCTAGTGTTACCAAGAATAAATGTTTGAAAGATATTAAATATATTTAATGTTGCATGAGTGGTTTTCATGAAAAAGTGAATAACATTAAAACTAGTGTCTAGATTAGATACTTAAGGGAACCATTGAATTTAGAGTGTCAGAATTACCATAGATGAGGCCTAACATTTTCCAGTGAGGTTAGGATATGAAATTTAGTATTTGAATATTTATGTAACAAAATAAATTAACGTTTTTTTATATTCATGTTATGGGGAAGTAGTGATACATTTATTTATTAAGAACCATTATAGGGGCCAAGGATTATTATTTATAACCCTTGTGAAATCTGGGAAATATTTGTAGATATGCCTTGGAGAAACCTCGTGATTAATGAAGAATAGAAGACATATCATGGTCATTCTTGATAGATATTCGATTAGAGAACGACATGCACTGTTCTTGACTAATCTCGTCAACAACAAAAATTTTGTGATCAAACTAATTCCTTTAAAGATCCAAATCCCATTTGGGAATGTTATTTCAATTCCTACTTTCCATGTTCTTGGATATAATGATGAATGTGGATCAAACCATTAATAGGTTGACCCATAGTTTGATCATTATTATGGGAAAATATTGATTGCATGTTTTGTTTGGGGATTATTATTTTATTTTTTGATTATCATTATCATTCTTAAAGAATGTGTCATGGCTGGAAATAAACAATGGTAAAGGTTTATTCCTTGGGTGGTTAAATATTTCTTTTCCCCACTATATCCTTTATGTACATCGCTTTCTTCATGGAATTAGAATGGATGGGCATTTCTCCTCCATTTCTTGGCACAATAAACCAAAATTGTAGATCCAATCTCTTGAAGACCTAGAGTAGGTAAGATAATAAGGGAATACGAAATATTGATGTATTTTACAACATATTATTCTTTGAGAAACATTCAATAAGAAGATCAGAAATGATATTCGTAGCCGATTAGTTGCCCGAAACCCACCGATTCAGTGATTGCATTGAGAGAAGATACTGGAACATTAGTTTCTAGGTGAATAGATAATCATATCGAATACCTGAGAATAAACCAAATAATGCATAGGATAAACCATCATTCTAGAAAATCCCAATGAAAACAGTATATATCATAGAATACCCATCATGTGGGACTCATTCTGTGGTGATTAGTGATACAGGTATCATTGAAGTGTCACAAATTTTGTGTAACCTATCACATGGATAGTGAGCCTTTCGATGAGGCCTGATGTGTATCCTTTGAGTTACATAGACACAAGTTAGAGTACACAACTTTCTTACATGGCGTGTACCCCACCACATGGCATGACCCTAATCAGATACATGGGTTAACCCGTGTACTGGTACACAGTAAAGTGAACACGAGATTACAACATGTACTGACATAAGGATAGAGTAAATTGGTTTACCACATTCTGTGAGACACTATTTTTGAGCATTTCAAAATTCCATTTATAGATCTTCTACAGGATTTTTTTGATGAAAAGGACCTTTGAAAAGGGGTAGTAACCAGGGTCATGTGACATGGCGTATGACCCTTCTATACACCATATACCCATTCTGACATGGCATGAAACTCTTGTACATTTTATCTAGGAAATGTTCCATTATGTTTGGTTCCCTTTTCTTGTTCATCTGATGGATACTCTATATCATTTTCTATTAACATGTGTACAGTCCCTTTAGTTGGATTTTTCTGGATATTGTCGGGAATAAACTCTGAAAGGCCTAGAGAATGATCTTATATCCATTATTGTACCATATGTAGAGTATTTTTATTGTACCAAACAATCCTACCATATGTTGATCCCCTATAAGGGAGGAGAATGTTAATGAGTCGTGGTAGCACCACATGGCCATTATATTCATCCAAATATGTGCATCGTTATCATTCCCACTCGTGGAGTGAGTACTTCTCTATTGAGATAGTCATATCTTAATATAGATCTATCATTGTATCTCTATCATGATAGTTCCAAAAAAACAATATATCTTAGGTGGATGTCATCAGTGCTATCAGACTTAGGAGTGTGTGCTCCCAGATTAGTTTTTTTGAAGAATCTTCATATTGAATTTCTAGTGTCGGCATTCTGTATTTGTGTCTTACCTCTTGACAATGATATGTTGTTTTAGTATTTTTTTATATGTTCTTGTTATATATCCATAAGAAAAATAATTTTTAGAGGAGACTATACATTTACTTTCTGTATCTATTTATGGTTTTGGGGTGTCCAGCTGATTAATGTTATGTTCACTCATGCATTGGATTTTCAAAAACATGTCGTGTGTTGTGTATATGAGTGACATTTTGACAGAGTTTGGGGTGGACGAGGACCAGATAGTTCCTTTTGAGTTTAGATGCACTGAGGTGTTCCAATGTAATTAAGCATTGGTCCAAATATCTTTTTTTTACAAGTTGGACTATTTGGTTTTCAGGATCATTCATTTATTAGACTTGTATTCGGGCCCCGTTTACATTACTGCACATTACATTCCTAATGTACTCTATTAGAAGGGATTAGCGGTATGCATTAATTTTGTTCCTTAGTGGTTTTTCCTTTTAACAGTTTTGGTTTGGAGACGTGTGTGTGGGTACATGTACATTGTCAATGCCTATGACGATAGTGATATGCCTACTCGGTGCTAGTCACTAGCCCATGGCCTATAGGGGGAGGGATTGGGGAGTCATTGTATGATCCCCACTAGGATAGGTCCTCAAATAGAGGTATTATTGGTAGTCGGTTCTATCCTACGACTAGGAGTCTATGATATTGGTTTGGGGAAACAATTTTTAGTGTTTTTACTTTGACTTGCACACCATGATATCCATTGATGGTATGGGTGGTCGATGTATCCATACACAAGGACTCTGATAACATTCATTTGGAATTGGTATATTTGAACACTACTAGCGCAGAAAATAATTGTAGATGAATCATATATGAATGTGTGGTATACTACATGTCATTCTTGAGTTAACTCACCAGGTATACTCATCGACCATTATTCATCTTGTTTTCTTACAGGATGCCTTAGAGATGCATACCATCTTGGATTCAGCATCATGATCACGACGATGAACCCCTCATTGATGAGTATTCGGTTCAAGGACTAGATTCTGAAATTTTTCCTCTAGGTGGTGAAATATCTATAACAACACCAGTGGAGTAGAACATGGTACATGTAGTACCATAAGATGAGGTGTGTAAGAGGAGCATGTCCATAAGTTTAAGAGACAGATACCCCTTAGGATATGAGTTGAGACTGACCCTCAGGTGGTTGACTAGTGGATTGAGGTAGTGACTAGAGTTTTTTTCCTAGTGAGAAAAGTGGTGGACCAGATGTTCTTCTAGGAGGCATGTCTTCTTCAAGGATCAGTAGAGCAGTGGTGGAGTTTTACTGAGAAACCTCACGATGATGTGACTCTTTCATGGATAGTGTTAAATCAAATCTTTATAGAGGATTTATATCCATTTATTCTGGGAGATGTGCGTATACAAGAGCTTCATCAGCTCTAGTATGGTAGTTTGATGGTTGATGACTACTCATTAAGGTTCACCGTTCTCTCTACGTACATGATGGATATGGTCAGTGATCAGAAAAATAGGGATTGGACCTTCGAAAGAGGACGACATTTGGACATCTGAGATATCACTATACCTCATTTCATTCTGAACTATTTTGGGATTCTCGAGCGAGCATTGGTGGTCAAGATATTCTTGGATGAGAATATGTAGCATGTGATAGTCAGAAATAGGTAGACTTGTGTAGAGACTTCAGATGTGGGGATCCAATGTCAGACATATGGATTTGGATGTGGGAGACATTACATGATGTCCCAGGATAAGTGATTTACAACTCAAGGATCTAAATCTGGATCCAATCATCCCAGTGAGAGAAGATTCTACACATATGACAACATGGGTCATATTGATAAATATTTCCCAAATCGTCAATCTTCTAATCAGTGGACAATGGATTGACTAAAAATATTGAGGCAACAAGTAGAGAAGGTAGATCCTCAAGGTGGCGGATATAGTAGAGGAGTTGGGAGAGCCTTAGGATGTGGCTGATGTATTGACATAATACCACCACCCCCTAGAAGGTCCACAAAAGGCTCAGGGAGATGGAGGACTGGGGTGGACATAGATATATGTGATCAAGGTGTTTATCCCATGGGCTCTAGGAATTATCTAAGGCATGATTGGTGTCTTTTCTACCTTAGCTACCATACTTTTATACATAGGTTCAAATTATTCTTCTCTCACTGCAGACTTAGTACGAGACTATGAGATTTAGATAATACTGTAGACTCGACCATTATGATTGTATTAATTTATGTGAGGAGACTCTATGATCACACACTTATGCTAAAAGTTTCATCTGCACCATGGAGTTGAGAGGTTTGGTTATAACCTCATGGTGGCAGCGTCGATGCCTTGTGACATCATTCTCGGTATGGATTGGATATAATTGATCCATTCCCAAATTGACTTTTTTTAATAGTTTTGTGTGTTCATAGTAATGTGATGTGGTGTTCCTTTGTTGGAGAATGAGAATCTTATGCACAAAATTATGGACTCGGGCATAGGAGGGTGCATTTGATCACTCATTAGTTGGATGGAATTACCCTTAGAGAAGTCAATTTTATGAGATTTCATTTCTCAACATTAGTGGTGGAGTACGATGATGTATTTATAGAATATGATCTATTTTTACCTCCCCATTGAGAGATCGATTTATTAATTGTTTTACACCCTAATATGACACCAATATCCTCACCAGCATTTAGGATGACTCACACAGAGCATCGTGAGATGAGGGTGAAGCTTCAGGACTTGAAGGGGAAGGGCTTCGTGAGGCCCATTGTTTCACCATTGGAGGCCAATGTTTTGTTTTCTATGAAGTTATATGGGATATTTAGTTTTTGTATAGATTACGAGCTCTTGAAATATGTGACTATGATGAATAAGTATCCACTAATGAGGAGTGATGACCTTTTCAATCAATAGACAAGGTAATAATGGTTCTTGAAGGCTGGCCATCGGTCAGGATATCACCATGTCTGAGAATGGGATGAGGATATACAGATGGAAGATTTCAGATAACGCAACATTCATTATGAGTACTTTGTGATTATTTTTGGCATGATGAACACTCCATCAATGTTCATGGGAATCTTGAACCAAGTCCTTCAGCCTTACTAACACCGGTTCATTCTAGTCTTCATAGATGATTTCATTTCATACTTAGAATATAATTAGAAGTATGTGAGCCTCTTACAAATGGTTACAGATGTACTCTAAGAGTAGAAGCTTTTTGGGAAACACTCGATGTGCCAGTTCGAGTTTCAGGTGGCCACATTCAGGAACATGTTATCATAGAGGACAGAGTGGCAGTCAACCCCGCCCAGATGGGGGAGTGTTATCATTTCATGCACCTAGGAGTGTGATAGAGGATAAAATCTACCTTGGGATGGATGGATATTACAATAGATTCATACCTTATTTTTCTTGGATATCAGAACTTATGACGACTTTGACCAAAAATGGGTATCCTTTAGTATGGAAAAAAATATCCAACCTTATTTTTAGTAGTTGAGGAACTTTTTGATGATCACATTGATCGTGAGATTTACATAGGAGAATGTTGAGTATGTAATGCTCTGTGATGCATCCGGTGCTAGAATAGGTTGTTTCCTATTGCAGATGCAAGTAGTGGTTTCCTAGGGTCCACACTTGTTGAGACCACATGAGTAGAAATACATGAACCACAATCCTGAGTTAGTAGTTGTAGTTATAGAATTTAATATATCATGACACTACCATATGGGAGAAAACGTTATTGTCTACTCCTATCACATGTGTCTCAAGTATATATTCTCTTATAAGGACACGAACATGAGTAATAGAAGATGTCCATAGTTCCTTTGGGATTATGACAGTGATATTTTCTATACTCATTGGAAGTGGAATGCGAGGTAGATACTCTAAGTCAGTGATCTAGTTGAAAATTTCTAAACGAGGCATCAATGTTTTTGGCCTCATTAATGTTACCTTCGTGGATGAAGATGGAGCATGTTACATCTAGTTGATGGTTGACACAACTCCACTCTTATAGTGACTCAGTGAAGCACAACATGGGGACACTGCTTCCGAGACCTCACATGGCCGTATTTATAAAAGTCATACATACAATGTATATTCACTAGGTGGGGGGAAATTTGTTCTTTTCAGAGTACATACAATTGTACTAGTGGCGTTGTGGGAGGAGCTTTAGAGGGAGTTTCATGCAACCCCTTTGGAATCCCACCATGTTGTGGAGATGATGTACCACGACCTATGATTTTCATTTTGGAAGAAAAGGATGAAGAAGGTGGTGGAAGAGTTTATTTATCAATTCCTTATGTGACAGCAGGTGAAGGCTAATCACCAGGTTCCTGTGGGATTAACATAATTCCTTGTGGTGATAAAATGAATGTAAGATGGTATATCGATGTAAATATTCATAGGTTTACCACATATGATTAGGGGAAACAATACTATCTGAGTGATTGTTGGTCTACTCACCAATTCATCCCCTTACCTACCTATCTGATATAAGTTTTCAATAGAGATAATGGGAAACCTATATATCCATGAGTTAGTTTGACTACATGAATTCACTCAACAATAGTTTCTAAATGTGACGTCGGTTTCTCATACCGGTTGTTAAAGGGATTACATGATAATTTTGGAACTCAGATACACCGAATAATTGTGTTTCATCCTTAGTTTTATGGCTAGATGGAGATGAAAATTCATGTTCTGAAGGAAAATGTTGTGGTATTTAACCATGGAATTTTGTCATAGTTGGGAGGGACACCAAACACTGTTGCAGTTTACCTACAAAAATAGATACCATTGCCTCATTGGTATTGAACAATTCAAGGCTCGGTATAGGAGTCCATTTAGGTCACCACTATGCTTGAGTGACCTAGGAGAGTCAGCACTCAAGGGCTAAAAATTCGTGAGATCTAATTCCACAAATGTACAGATCATTTAAAAGTGTATAAAGACTACACAGAGCCATTAGAAAGCATATTATGATAGATGGTGGACACATTTGGAGTTTGAAGAAGGATACCGTGTCTTCCTTTGGGTCTCACCTTCATGAGGGATATAGATATTTGGCTGGGGAAGCATGTAATTGCTGATTTTTATTGTCCCATTTGAGATACAACATCACATTGGGGAGGTAGAATATCTCTTATCTCTACCCCCATAGTGTGACCAGGTACATAATTTATTCCACATGTCCTATTTGACGAGGTATGTGCATGACCCATCACACGTCATCAAGTGGAGAGGGGTGGGAATTGTTGATGATGTGACTTTTGCTGAGTTCCCAGTAGAGATCAAGTATCTATAGAAGATGATTCTTCTATGGTGATATATTACTTTAGTGTATGTATAATAGATTCATGAGAATATCCAAGATATAAAATGAGAAAGGGAGGCTCAGATTCATACCTAGTTTTCATATCTTTTTTGTATAGCCCTTGTGTTTTTCATTAAGGGGATGTAAATCCCAATGGCGGGGAGAATGTAATATCTTGATTTTTTTCTATGTAGTATTTTTAAATATATTATATAATTAATTTTAGACTAATCAGGGAGATGGTGTGAAATTTAAAGGCCTAGTTTTCCACGAATAGATATTTAAAATATATTTAATTTTTAAAATATTTTGTGTGAGATTTTTCCCTAAATAATTTAAATAACATCTATATAGGTGCAGAAAAAAATATAAGGGAAATTTTTTATTTAGAGCATCAACTTTACCTTAGGCAAGTCCTAACATCGGACAGAATAGACCAATTTTTTAAGATAGTTGTTAGACGTCTAAAGAAAAAATTAAATTAATGATTTATTTTATTTGGAATCTTCATCTAACATTGACACAATTTTTTTAATAAAAATCATTTATGGTAACCGGGGTATTGATTAATAACCCTAGAGAAATACCTAGATGAATTGGGGAGGAATGTTGGATAAACCACTAAACAAAAAATGACGAGACAACAGGTCATCATCATTCATGACAGATCGGTGATCTGAGATCAACATGTGTTGTTCATTATGAATCACTCTAATTATGATGAGGCGAAAATCAAAATTATTCATTTAATGGTAAAAACCCCAGTTTTGGATGGTTGTTTAAATTCATTAATTTCTTCATTCATGGAATTAACGTTGAGCGCATATCAACCCACAAATAGGTTGACCCGTGGTTTGATCATTCTTGTGAGAGATTTTTGATTATGGGTACTGTTTTTGGATGATTTTTTTATTGTTTTATGAATTTTATTATTCATATGGAATGGATCAAGGCTGGAAATGAACATAATTTGAGGGTTTTTTCTTGGGTTGTTCAACTATGATTTTCTCCCATATATTGTTCGTCTTTTTCATGTTATTCACTTAATATTAACAGATTACCATTGAGACTCAATTTCCTAGAACAACGATCCAAAATCAGATATCCACTCTCTTGATGAACTAGTGGAGGTGTGATGAAGAAGATTTCATAAAGATCGATGTATTTCGGGATATACCATTCATTGAGAAACATTCCAGCAGTTGATTAAAATTGGTATTCAGAGAGGATTAGAGACCCAAAACCAAATGATTCGGCGTTTCGATGTTGAGATGAAACCCGATATTCATTTTTGAGGTGAATGGACCAGTCGATCGACCAACCGTGAATCATCAAATGTTCTTGAAGTATGAATGAGGATTCTAGAAAATATGGATGAACACAACAACTATCTTGGAATACATAGTTTTTTGGACCTGTTCCACAACGGCTAGGGATTCACATTGTAGTGATGTGGCACAAAACATGTGACACCTATCAAATGGTGTGTGGTCCCTTCCTTGAATCTCAACAAGTATATAAGGAATTACAAGGACCTGAGGTGGAGTAAAAATCCTTCCTAAATTGTGTATAACCCACTACATGGCCGGACCCATACTAGATACATGAGTAACTTCATGTAAGATTACATGAGCATGCGAAAATGGGTTGAAACTATGTGCCGGAACATGGACAATGTACATAGGTGGACCCCTAATAGTAGGAAACTCCATGTGAGACTCTCTATAGGATGTGTATACCTCTTTTACATGACATGATATGATGACACAATCTGTTGAACACGGGAAATACCTGGGGTCAAGAGACATGATGTGTAATCCTACTACAAGATGTATACCCATTACTATATGTCTTGAATATTTTTTCATCATATATCTGACATGTTTTATTAGTTTTGGTTTCCTTTATTATTCCGATTAAGGTTAGTTGGTATCATTTCCTATTCATAGCTGTATGGTCGCTTCAGCAATATTTTACTTGATATAATAATGAATTCAATATGATAGGCCTAGAACATGATCCCATATCCATTTGGGTAACCTGAGTAGAGTCACGGTTTCAGCATGACAAGTCATACTAGATCTCTATCCTTTACCTAGTAGGTGAATCCGTATGAGTCATGGTATCACCCCATGGCTCTAGTAGTGATCCTCATATGTGTATCATGTTCTTCCCCACTCATTGAGTGATTACACCCAAAAGAATTTTATCATATCTCTCATCAAATAGTTCATTGTATCTCACCCATGAAGTTTTTCGATGAATAGTCCTTATCAGGTGAACGTCATCAGTTCTATCAAACTCAGGAGTGTGTAGTCCCGGGTGAGTTGCTTTGTGGAATATTCACACTGAATCTATAATATTAGGATGAGGTAGTTGTGACATACCTCTAGAATATGGGTTTTGTATTGATTATGTGATGATGTGATCTTTGTATATGTACAATAGTCATATATTGTGTAGAGATTAATGTACCATTACTTTTTGTATTACGTTGTGTTTTCAATGTTTTATACTAAGTATTGTTATACTCATCCTTGCATGGGATTTTCCCAGAGGTGTTGATTCTTGTGCAGACTAGTGGCCTTTTTAAAAATTTCAGTGTGGACCAAAAGAAGGCAGAGCACTGTGAGTTCAGATAGGTCTAGGTGTTCCTACGATGTTGAGTAGCATTCCGAATACCATTATTTACTAGTCTAACTTTTCAGAATTTTGACTCATTCTTTTAATTGGATATTATTGTGGCCCTTTTTTAATTACATCAATTTAATTTCCTATTCTACTATTTTAGTTGGGTTTAATGGTATACATCAATTTTGTTCATTAATTTTTTTTACATTTCATAATTTTGTTTCTTAGAGACCTTATCATGTGTATATGTACTTTGTAAATGCCTCCCATGATAGAAATATGTCTACTCGATGCTATTTACCACCCCCTAGCCTGTTGGGGGAAGGCATGGGTAGTCATAGAATGGGACCATTGGGACAGGTCATGACAGTATGAGAGAATGCTAATTTTCATTTTTGTTCATTACAATTCAGGAATGTAAACAATTATACAAGGATTTGTTGGTACATTGTACTGATAATGGGAATTGGAGTAACTAACCCATGAATGGTGTGAAATACCACTTCCTAGGGATGATATTGTTGTTTATATTGTATTCAAGATACAACACATGTTATTTCAACCATGTTGAATCACATGATGTGTGAGGTTATTATTTAATGATTTTATTTGTTCTTGAGATTTATACACATGGCCCGATTGGGCATGAGATTATTTTATATTCATCATGATATGAACATAGTGATATATATTGACATACAATTTTTATGATGGGGACACATTTATTACATGGGATGTATACATGGTTATTTGAAATATGATATAATAATAATGTTATGTCTACCAAAAAAGAATGAAATAAAAAATTATTTCATGCTAAAACAAATGTAATCCATGTTTACAGAGACAAAGATGAAATGTTCTTCTATTTTTTCACCTCTTGTGGTTGGCATTATGGAAGAAATTATTCTAATGAGCGTTTTTGTATTGAATATAAAATATATTCTCACCCACATAAAGTTGTGAATGAAGTCTGTGGAAGCCAACACACTTATAATGGAGTTGAACTATATTTTCCTATATATTTATTGGATTATATGGATGTTTAGTGTCATGAATGATTCTTGAGGGTCATGTGAGCCCTGGAATGAGTTAATAGTCACATTGTTACATTCTTTTCTATGATAATTATAGAGGTACAACTATAGCATCCAACAACATTCACTGTGTAGGGAGGCCTATTGGAAGTAATGTTATGGTGAGAATAAATCTTGATTATATAAATGCTTCTTGAGACCACCATATTTACAAGGATAAATCATGATTCATATATTTTTATTAGACAATAAAATAATTGGTGGGACATTCTAATGAATTATGGGAACAAATAGGAGTTACCATATATATACTTCAAAATGAATTTACTAATACATTTACATGATAATACATTTTGCGATGATAAGGATTGTGAGTTCATTCACTTGAAACAGAAGGGAATGTTAGTACCAAACTATGCTAAATGTTTTACATACCCACAACACCGTGCACTATATTTAGTTTCTGATGAAATCTATAGGATTGGGTGCCTTCATGATAGAAATTTATATAATATTAGTCCAAATTTGAACATGTTTTATTTGAGTATCTTTTTAGATTTTATTAATAAAACAATCCTCATAGAATGGAATCTTAGAGGGGCCTCAAGAAACAACCATGATGTTTTAGAAGGGAGATCTAGGAAATAAACTTATTGTGGAATGAAGTATCTCTATAACTTTCTTCTCTAAGGAAACAATGGTATGAGTGGTCATAGATGTGGGAAAAAATATCAAGACCATATTCAATTACAATGATATCGGCTTTGAATTATGGGGATCAAATGGACATAGTGTATGTTAACCATTATGGATTGTCATGGTTAAAGAATATTAGGACACATATAAATGTTTTATATGGTAATGCAGTTATAGAGTGGTTCAATGGGAATCTAGATAGGTACAAGAGTATTGGAAGGTCTTAGCTACTTCTCTGTAGACATATAGCTAGAGTTCCATAGGTCATTTTTTTCGAGGCAGTGGATATGGTATAGTAGTTCTTCAATTTTAATAGAGTATAGAGGGAATATATCATTGGAGTTAGGCTAGTGAAAATGGAAGAGGGTATGTTTATATTAATGCTCTCTAAATTACTATAACTATTTTTGATGAAGGACCTTCACCAACAAGAGTTTTGATTTTTATATCATCAAACCATTATTGGTTTTTTACAAGAGAATTACATTCCTTTTGTATCCACTCTTTTTGTAAACGGTATGGTCTTGTGTGTGTAAATATTATATGGATGTGTCACAATCAATATACCTTTTTTAGTTCAATCAGATATTATCAAATGGTACAAGACATGTTTTATATAGATTTATGGTTACTGTTTCTTATGAGAACCGCTACTGCTAGAAATTACCCTGTCAAATTTGATCATTTTTAGGCTTTGGGATGTTTTATAAAATTCACATATCAACTATTTCTAGAAGAAATTTACCTTTATATATCCCTAAAGGAGGATGTTTTTTCCATAAAACTGAGTGGGATATTTATACTAGCAGTTCCTGAAAAATTAAGTGTTATATGGGATGTATCATAGATAGGATATTTGTTTGTACTCTAGATGATTGTGGAATATGGTTGTATTATTTCCCTGTAGTGGATGAAAATTTTCAAGATTTATTTCCTGATGGTATCTATGATGTACATCTCGAACGAGAGATAGAATTTATGACCATGTTATTTCTAGAATAGAACAAGCATTTATCCCGCCTTATTTTAATTCACCAGAAGGTCGTTTGGTTTTGATTGTTCACTTATAACAAATAGTTGATAATTTTTTAACACAACCTATTACATCTCCATGGGGTTATTTTATTATATTATATATGAATTCTCATGGTAACTTACACTTCTTTCTATATTATTGGATATTGAACCAAATGTATGTCATGAACTGATATCCTCTCACTCCAATCAATGATTCTGTCGATAAATCATGTGGTCATCAGATATCCCCCAAGATTGATTTGAGACCCAAACAACCATATTCGAGGGTGAATCCATAAGAAATATCTCATAATACATTTAAGAACATATATGGTTTCTATGATTTTTTTGTGATTTAATTTGTGTAGTATAACACCAATAAGGTATTTACGATAATGATTAATATGATCATTTATCCTTTTTTGCATAGTTTTTTGTTATTTCTATCAATGTAATACTAGTTTACTCTTAGTTAGAAGATAAAAATATCTAATATCTTGACATTATCACACGTATACTGAGGGAGAATATAATTTATGCCAAAATATCTAATTTTTGTTTCTGGATTGATAACATGAAATTTTTTGGACATATAGTCATAGAGGAAGGATTATCAATGGTCCCCGAAAACGTTACATCCATGGTATCATGGGAGTATCCAAAGAATGTATTCAAAATTTATAAATTTCACATCTTAGTTCGTTATTTTCATTTATTTATCATATAATTCTTTTATTTGGTAAATCTATTGCCAGGGATTACCAATAAGGAAGGTGTAAACTATTTTCTCAATTCTCGTGAGAGAGATTTTATGGAGTCAAAATAGATCATATCCTCGATGCCTATCCTAACATTACATTTTCTAGGTAATGAACATTACATTTTCTATTTATAATTATCATTTTTAATTGATGTAGTTATGATGGAGGAGGATCAAGTGGTTTCTTATTGAACGAGTCAACATAGACTACATAAGAGGAATTACTCTACTCAAGATTTTGATTTAGCAGAAGTGGAACATTCACAAAGATGACTAAGGAATTATGTCATGGGTGAGAGGATTGTGGTATATATGGACCAAAATATCCTCAAGTACATATTTTCATTGTGAGACTTAAACATTTTGTAGTGTAGTTTGGTCGAGTATAATCAGTATTTTGACATTGATTTGGATTATACATTAGGAATGGAAACACCGTTGACGATGCTTTTAACTGAAAGAAAAACACATAAGTATTATAAGAGGATTTAAATGGGTGTTGGATGATGTCATTCCTTGAAGAAATTTATATTGATGTTTATATATCTCAGGGATAGGAATCCTAGACTTCTCCATCTATAATACCCATAGATTTGGACTGGATCAACACAGAAACTATCTGATCCAAAGGGAATAGTTACGAGAGATAGCTTATATGGTGACCTGATGCCATGAAGATGGTATCTTAGAAGTTTACATTTTACTCATTACAATGTATATGTAATGATTTCAGTGGGTATAATAGAAGTGATGATGTGATAGATTCATCTTTCTAGATGTGAGGTGCATAATAGTTTTACAAACACGTATCTATCTTTCTATATATAATACTAGTTTTCAGGTGAGAAGAAGGAGGAAGCATGCTTTTTTGTTAAATGATTCAGTTTATAGCATGTGAATGAAGAGAATCAAAATCCAAATGAGATTTTATTCCTTTACCATCACTATGTGTTAATGGGTTGATGTCAATATAGATTTTGTTATAGGGTAACCTAGGAGAACCAGTAAAAATGATAATGAATGGGTGATTTTCGATCGAATGGAGAAGGTATCTCATATATTGCCTAAATAAGAGACTTTCGTAATAGATCATTACTCTATTCAATATGTGTCAGTGGAATTGTTGCTATCAGATGTTCCATATATTATCGTTTCTGATAGAAATAATCATTTCAACTCTTGTTTCTAGTAAGGCATTCAAAAGGCTCTACGATATAAGGTTATTTGGAGTATGGATGGCCATCCTCAAATTTATTGTCAGTTTATGTGGACTATTATTGTTGGGATGATATTTTTAGGGATGTGTTTTGGGATATGGTGTTTAATCATAGAAAATTGTGAACGCATGTATTATCAAATAAAAAAATTATATATGATTTGATCCCGATGTCATAGTTAGAGACTTTGAATAAATGTTTTTGTATTTCATCTCTTTATTGTTTAGAGTCTGGTGATTCCACATTTGTGGGAACTAGTCTCGGACATGAGACATCAGAGAATGTTCAATTGATCCGGAGGTTTTTGGTGATTGAAAATAGAATATTGAAATACTATATTGAACATCATAGATAAAATATTGACTGTGAGGTTTTAATATTCCTTTCCATTGGGTGTTTACTAGTTAGGGGAAATATTGTTTTGAAAGGAGAGAAATCTAGTTCTCAATTTTGACAGGTTTTCCTTAATAGAGGTTATGGTCAGTATGGTGGTGTACCTATTAGCCCTTCTACATTGCTACTATGACATGAATGGCGTGTTTCAGGTATCATAGATTTGCAGATATCATCCAATCCATTATCATTTTATTGAAATATATTTCTTCGATTTTAATGTTAGTGTTTCATTTGTGGAGAATATGATACTAATTGTAGAAAACCGTGAGTTGTATCATTGGGGTAGGGTGACATATTTCCTTAGAGTGTAGTAAAATCATTGGAATTTTCAAGAGGATTCATGGTAGAGAGAGACTGATATTAGATATATATGGATAAACATGTTCGTTTGATACCCTGCAAGGATGCTTAGAGTAGCTCATAGGTGATCTATTATATGATGTCGAGGTCTTGAGATCTTTTATTTTCCATGTACGTCATTAATTGAGATTATAATTTTATACATAATGGATGATTCATGGTAGAATATGTTGACTTTATTTGGGAATATGACTTACATCTCAGCGATTTATGTTTGATTAATTGCTAGATTCTGAATTTATGTGATTATAATGGGTGTAAGAGGGTTTTCAATGATGGGGAAGTCTTTAGAAGCATTTCAGATCCTTAAGTGAAAAATCAGGCAAAAACTGTCTTCAGAACATTTAAACCTCATGAATATGCTCCTAGATACATGCCATGAATGGTTACAAGCCGTGAACTGATTAATTCCATGAAAAGAATACAAGTGGTGAAACTAAATTACATACCATATAATAATCAATCAGGATAAATTCTAATCTGTGGAAATGGGTTATTCAACATATCCCATTAAAAATATATACAATATATTTAATTAAATTACATGAATTATAATTTCAAATGATACATTTTTAAAGATTAAATTAATTTATTTTTCATTTTATATGTGGAAACCATTCTCCACTCGACCTTAGGGTATTTAGCATATATTTTTATGACTCCAACCATCTTTTTGGATTAAACTTTTTTGGAATTTAACCCTCTTATGCCTTTAAATAATTTTTTTAAAAGGTTAGGGATGAATCCTCATTGTATATATTAAAGAAAAGCAAAGAAATCTTTTAACTGGGTTGAGGGATAACCATTACATATCTGAAAGACCTAGTAGGAATGTAGCCCATTACATAGCATGTAGGACCAAATTTTTTGCCCAAAGTCCATTCTATGAATTGTACAGCTATAGTAACTCATACTGCTACAATACTTGCACAGTCCCACCTCTTCTATAGTACATGCCGCTGCCACAGTTTCCTTCCACCGCTACAGTACCGCCATTGAAGAATGTCTGTAGGGTAATGATCGGCTCCCACTAGGGGACCCCACCATGTCCAGAGTGTGACGCACATTCCCAGGCTATGAAAATGGATTTGAATCACCCTGTGTATAATATGCATAGTGTCTGAGTCTGGTGGGACTCGAGCATGGGCCAATTCCCACAATGAGTGAGGGTTATAACTAGCAGGTACAACTCGGATAACACCCCATGGGAAAAAACATGTGTAGGGTAATGCTTGCCTACCATTGGGAGCCCCGCCATGCCTAGAGCGCACTTCATGTTCCCGGACAAGGAAAATGGATTTGAATTTCCCTATGCATATTATGCACTGTGTCTGAGTCTAGCTGGACTCGAGCTTGGGCCAGTTCCCATGGAGATCAAGGGGCACAACCAGCAGGTACCACTCGGATAACACCCCATGGGCGGGTATTCCTTTAAATAATGTTTACCCATCCCCTTTCATTTTTTTTAGGATTTGGAATCATTGGAATGCATTTGGGTTTGATGACAATCTTGGTCATATTTGATGTAGGTTTTATATTTCACACTTCTAATGCTTCTTCATCATTGGTGTTAACTATTGGTAGAACTTCATTAGTCACCAATTAATGGTAGGGTATCTAATATATAACCGTAAGGACTATTCAATTTTAATTAATGTTTAATATTTCAATTATAGAAACAGATCATCTGTATAACTAATTAAACGATGAATTAGATTATTCCTTGGATTCCCTTTAGATAGAATTATTATTACCTGGATTATTGTAAACATTTTGTTGTGAATATCCTTTTTTATAAATGAGTTATGTAATTTATTAACTGTGTTTAGAATGATATGTGTTTTGGGTGAATGATTTACATAGATTAACCTTTTATTGTACTGATTATTTAAATTATTTTAATTTAATTAGTTTATGATGAAATGATAAATGAATTTAGTAATGTAATAAAAAATTTAAATTTTCCAAAATAATAATAGTGTTGAATGATGTAATATTGTGATATACCTGCTATTATGAATTTTTTGTAAGAAATTCTAATTCATATATAGTAAGAGATTCCCAATTATAAATGTTTAACTTCTTATATACTAGTCTTGGAACTAATTAATATTGTAAGAAAAATATAGAGATATATTCTCACTAATACATGCTAAAAATATTATATACCAATCTTGAAACTGATATGTTTTGTAATGATTATGTAGAGTGACATGGCTAGTGATTCATGATGTAATTATTAAATAAAAGGGTTTTCCCTAAAACATATTATAAATATTTTTTTATTGATTGGCCCTAACAATTTAAAAAATTATTATAAATTTGAATCAGCATTTATAAACTGATAAAATAATAATATGGAGGGCTTGACATAGATTTTTTTAATTTCCACCATATATATTTGGTCATCAGGGAATGCTTGTGAGACATTATTAGAGATTTTATTCATGGTGTTGAAGAAATATATTATTTACCATGGTTATATGGTTATAGATGGCATGGTCGAGAGACATAATTATATATATTCTTGTATAGTGTCGAAGAAGTTTGATGTGGTATTATATCTATTGTTTTGTTAATTGATTCTCAGTTTTTATTGCATTATTCTAGGCACTCAATATCAGTCTTGCTATTTTTTTTTTGAAATTGTGGTGTTGACATATATATTTATTCTAAAACCCTATTCCATCTGTCATTTTGATGTCGTATAGATTACATGGATGAATGATGGGACTAGTGCATGTTGCATTGTTGATGACTGTTAGTGGCTATATGGTATATAGTTTGGAGAAGGGACCAACATGGGATTTGTGATCAATGTATTTTGAGTATTCTAGAATTTCATTTATATTAATTTGAATAGAAATTTAGTTAAATTTTTGGAAAAAATTACATTACCCCATTAGTATTTGTTGGATTATTCAATTAGATATTATTTTTTGAGTTTTACATTTTTTTTTTATTTTATTTAAATAATTTACTTTTGAATTTAATGTTATATTATTATTTATGATATATGGTTACTCAGTAACTAGGGGAAATATTCTTCCCACTATATATATCATACTCCACAATAAGTCAATAGATTATAGCATATGATGAGGTGTATTTGAGTCCTCATAACTGACCCTTTATTTCACATGAGAGAGTGTCATTACAGGGGATGTTATATAAACCACAAATAATCAAAATATAGAATGAATCGTGATTCAGGGGAGAACCCACAAATAATATTATAATGGTAGGCAAAATAATGATATATTTATATTTATATAATAATGTAGATACATATAATTACAAAATTATCTGATGAATCCCTGGAATTGATTATAAAATAAATATATTAATTTTTATAAAGGACTCATCAATGGATATACAATCCCATTTAATAATAGAGGGAAAAGGAAAAAAACAAAAAATAGAAGACATAGGAAAACAATATTTCATATAAATAAATGCATATGTATTTACAAAAACATAGAAATATACATGATTATTTTATTTAAAAATAAGTATATGTCTTAAATCAATGAAATGTAATTCTATTTAAATAATGTAATCCTGGAAATGTGAAAAAAAATGTTACCTTAGTCATATTTGATTTGATCATTGGAAAAATAACTAAAAATATATCTATATACCCAAAAAAATTCAAATAAAAAATTAATATATAGAGGTAAAAAATATATATTGAAAATTTACGAATCATATTTTAGAAATTTGGAGGTAAATTGGAATAATGAGTGGGATTAGTCTGAATTAACAAGGACTGTGAGGGGGTACGCTTACCACATTTCGTGGATCAAATGATAATTTCTTTACCCACTAATAAATATGAATTAAAAATAATATTTTAATAATTAATTAAAATTAAAAATTTCCTTACCAATAATGAGAAATTTATTACCATATTCCATTCATTATATTAATATTCTTCCCATATTAATTACTTTGGTCTGTTTAGTTAAATATTATAATATAGATTTTTAAAACGATAATTGTAAAAGACTCAAAAAAATAATATCATAAATATTAAATTGTTGAGGTATTTGTGGTAATTTAATCATTTTTTTCTATATATTATGTGTTTAATAAATAGTCTAAATTATTTTTTATTTTTTGAAACATTTCATAGTATGGTTGTTTTTAATGTATTAAATTATGTATTAGGGCATAATTTAAATATCAATATAATTATTACCATTTTATCATTTTAGAATTATAAAAACATTATATGAATATAATATTAAAAAATTCATGAATATAAGTTCTCGAACATTAAACTACAAATGGTAATTAAAATCAAATTTTATCATATAAGTTTTAAAACAAACCTATATAGTAGTTTATTATGATAATTTAACAATGATAAAAAAACAACCCTGTAGATTGAATAAATTTATTTTATTTTATTCATTGTGATATTTTAATGTACACAAAATAATTTCATAAATATATATTTATTTTAAGATAAGGATGATAATTTATGTATCAAAATTTGGAAGAAATACAATGATATTCGAGAAACCTCCCATGGTATTCATCGTATGGATGATATGACTATCCATTTGATCAAAAATTCCTTCAAAAATAAGTTTTAGAGGGTTTTGGGATGAATTTTTTTATTTAATATAGTATTAATGTATTTAGGAATTGTAGGTAATTTGGGGTATGTTTGATTTTATATATAGGCGAATGAGTGGTAGTTTTTTGAATAAAATATTAATAATTTTATCATTTTTTCTAATGACTATGAGTAATTATAATTCTTGAAACTAATGATACTTTTTTAAAATTGGATATAAATTTTATTAAAATTTAGGAACATCCAAAATGTTAATTTTGGAATATTATAAACTTTTTATTTTACAGATTTTAGTTGTTCTTTATATGTATTGTTTTATATAAAATAATTAAAAATATTCTGATATTTGATTTTTGATTCATATATTTTATTATAAATATTATACATAAAACAAAAATATATATAATTTGATGTGGAAATTTTCATATGTAAAAGTAATGGATATTGAAATCTATAGTAAAGATCTATTGTGACTATATCCTAAAATCATATTTTCACTCTTATGTCTTATCAGGGTTGTTTTCATGCATTATTAACACTTTAATTTTAGAAAATACTTTCCTGCTATAATGTATTCTTTTTTGTATTGACACGTGCATTTATCAATAGAATTTTTCCCTTTCTTTTAGTAATTTCATAATAACAAATTCTCACTTATGGACCATAATAAAAACATCATAAATGATGAATTAAGGAAATATGACATATTTCTATAAGATAAGAAATATATACTGATGAAATAGTAACTTTACTGTAGGAATAGAAATATGAACATTTTGAATGGTAAGTTAACCTAATGAATAGTAACATCATCCATGAATGTATAAATAAAATTTAGGAATATTATAAATAAAATGAATGTATAATAGTATCATAGTCTTTGTAAATAAATATTTTAAAAATTAATAATTAATTGTTTGCTTATTTATGTAATAAATAAGTAAGTAAAATTCTATGATCAATTTATAAATATAAAAGAAAATTTTTTCATAAATGTTTTTCATAAATAAATATATTGATTTATTATTATTTTTATATAATTTTATTGGACCATAAGAAATTTTTTATTGTGTTTTGAAATCAGTTATGAGTTTAAAATACCATTTCTCCTATTAAAGAGTGATCTAAATTAAAAATAAAATTACACATATTTAAAAAATTATTTTCCTAAAATAGAGTTCATTTTAAATTCTACATGATGAAAAATGGTTATGGAGATTTTTTGGGATTTTTCTAAAATAATTGAGTTTTTATAAACTGGGAAATACGATAATTAACTATACAAATGATATACCTGAATTGTTTGATTCATGGATGATGTATCGATGATGTAAGCCCAATAAATCGAACTATCACTCATTCATTTAATAATTTTGGTGATAATTCAAAACCTATAAATAGACTTCATAAAAATAATAAATTAAGGATTAAAATAACGGGAAAACACCCTTGTCATCAACCATGAATTCCACACCTCACACCCTCTTTTCCTCACACCTATAAATCATTTTTCATTGCCTAAATTTTTCATAAATACTCTTACCTAGTCCCTCCCTCACATCCAAGAGCTCATGGTCTCATTAAAATTCCAAAAACCTTATTCTATTGAGGATCTATAGGAGGATAAATCCAAGAGGCAAATCCACTCTCTGTTTCTTTTAATTTCCCTTCAATTTCATTTCTTTTCTTATTCGTTCCACACATCACATCATTGAATCATAATGAAAAATCCAGTAACATACATATACTATAATTTTATCATGTCAATATAAGATCCATCATTAAATAATATCTATCTTTCGTATATTTTAAAAATGAAATTGTCGCTCGTGATGTGTCAACTTACCGACATCATGGGCGATGCACATTCATTTTACAATAAAAAATTAATGGATGTTAATAAAACCATTATAATGGATGAAAAATATAATAATTTGTATTTTATGACCATATTTATGTTATCTAACTATTTTATTAACATAATACACAATTATAAAAGAAAACAAGTTTGTTGTGATCGAAAAACTAAAAAACTTAATCCAAAATGATCATCATTTACATGTTTCTAATGATTCATCAACATACCATATAAACAAATTAATTATAATATATTATAAACATTTTTATTATCATTAAAAACACATAATAACAATTCTAGATATTTATACTCATTTTACATGAACTACCATTCATGTGGGAAAATTAACCAATCATGAAAACTAAGAAAAAAACTCCTAAAATATGAAATTAAACTCTATAAATCAACATAATCCCCAAAAAACTTAATAAAACAAGAATAAAAAATAAATATATAAAAGTTTATGGATTTGTTTAGTAATTAATTTAATGTTATTATATAAGAAATTAAGGTGAACCGAGCATTCCAAATCAAATGTAGAGAAATTATTCAACCCAACTCTCTTTAATTGGGATCTCCCTAATTCACCCCATTTTTAGTGTGTTTATTCATAAAAAACAATTCTTTATCATTATCATACATTTCATTTGATATAAATTTTTTCTACTTGTGATTATAAAAAAATAATGTTTTCCAAAATAACTAATATTTCAAAAAAACCTTTTACTTCATGAGATTGTTTCATCTTCACTCATGATTAATGATTCTTATCTAAAATATTTTATTAGCACATTGATTTGGGAACCAAATGATTATGATTTTATGATTATGAAATGAAAACCATTATTTTCCATGTGATATTTTTTTCATGAATGAACTATTTTCTATGTGGCATGAATCATAATGTACATGTTATAATTTGACAGGTGCACCCATAATTATATTGCACATTGTAAATGTCATAACATGAATGGTGCACCTAAAATTATATAGTGATATAATTCATTGGATAACGTGATGAATATCAATATTTAATGTGAAATATGTTTGAACTTGATTCTACCCTTTTTCACAACTATGAGTGGTAGTTGAACATTATGACATGATGTTTCATTTTTCTGCATTTCCATATTCCATGCCATTTCATAATTCTTCCACTAATGATTTTGATATTATGAATATTTTATGATGATGATTTTATTCTTTTAATCAGCCCCATATTATATTTTTTCAACTTCTTATCTATCCTCTTAGTGGAATTTTATCACACATCTTTTTGATGTCTATCCTCAGGTGATTATTTTTTATAAAGAGAACACGAGGGATAATAAGAAGATAGAGAAGAAAAAATTAATTAATTTTTTTACTTTTTATTTTGTAGATTTTTTATGTTCATAATTTTCCAAAGACACAAAACCATTGTATCATGATTGTATAATGGTTTTTATATTGTTTTATTTAAAATTATTTTACAATAATGTATGAAATAGAAGGGGCATTGAAGTTAGAATAAGAGTATGGATTATTTAATTTGGTAATTATGATTATAGAACCATAGTGAAAACCCTTAATATGTGGCTATGTATAAGTGAAAAATCATGAAAAGTTGGGTTATAAATTTCTAAATTTATGGACCCCACAAGAAATTCATTTAGACATTAACAAACAATGGAATAAATAGTGTAGTCTGGAATTGTTGACTTTTGTTTTGATCTAACCATTTCTATTATAGAAATATGTGGAACTCGAAAATATCTGGGAAACGTCTTGTATGAGTGACAATTCATCGATTTTCAAAACTTTAACAGCCCTTAATAACCTTACTGTATTCACAAGGTGTGAGTATGCTACTCATCCTTAATAGACATCTCCTTGACTGAAATCAATGGAAATAAATGATGATGGGTTTCAATAGATTTGGGGAATAATTTATCATTTAAGAATAAAAATTAAAATAATAAATTCAGATCAAAAAAATCACTATATGATGCATGTAACACCCCATGCTTCCAAGGTTTGTTTCCCTTTAAATAATCCAATAGCCTGCATTGTACACATCTTCGAGTTCTAGCACAACATAACAAATTATTCTAGCTGCTATGAAGAGTAATACCCATTTTTTTAAATTTTGAAAATTTAATTTTTCAAAAAAGGCTTTATTTTGTGATATAGAATATCAAAATTAGATTAGAGTGAATTATTTGTATTTTCCTGAAAAAAATCAATCATTTGGTGAATAGTGAAAAATATTGCATTATTATTTAAAACCAATATTGTATTTAAATAATTATTCTTTTTATTTAAATTTATATAATGTGGAAAAAATAAAAAATACATATATTAGTTCAATTTAATTCATTGGTGTCATTTTATAATAAAATAATATGTATAAAATTTTATTGAATTTTTTAATGTCTCTTACCCACCATCTTATCACATTAGAAAATTTACATAAAACATAACCTTACTGCTTATGTGAATTGAATTTCAAAAATCTGAGAGAAACGATTGACATTAGTATGTAATATTTGGTTTAATGGGATGAAAATAATTTTTGGTGAATATAATCTTTTGAATTTTATTTACCAAAGATAAAAGTAAAAATGGTAATTAAATATAACAATTATATTATAATTACACTAAAACATATCATAATTATATTGTATTAGTGTATTTAGACCATAATAAACCTTTTGAATAAAATATGATCCTTCTGGTCCTCTTGGATTATATTATGACATTTACTATTATTATATTTAAAGAAGAGTTAAATGTATTAAATTAAATTTTCTATAACTAAAAAAATTTCATATAGGGTTATACATAAGATAGATTCAAATATAAATATTAATTATAAAGAAAAAAATATTTCCTACATAATGGTATTTTATTTATAATTTTCAGACATTATATAATTAAATTTTTTTGGACACAAAGATGATGTAGTAATTACCTAATTAATGAAAGATTAAAATAATTAATATTATAAATATCCATATAAATTTAAATTGATACTATATATGAATTAAAATAATTGTTAGGTTAATATGACATGTTATTATTGATTTAATGTATTTTATTCTATGTAATCTAGTAATTTTGACTTTCAAGAAAAAACAAATACTAAATAGTGTCAAAATTGACATAAATGAGTTATCAAAATTAATATTATATTATTAAACGATATAATATTCCTAAAAATATATGTTTAGCCCAAATTACACATATAATGATATATATGTAATTAATGAACCACTTGGTTTTATATTGGCTTATTTTAGTAATATTATTAACCATTTCTTATAATAATACAATAATATATGGTAATAGTTAAACTATTTAACTAAGAGTAAAATCGAATTGATAAGGTTGATATGGTGAACTACAACTAACTAAAACCTATTAGTTGAGATGTTTCTAACTCATACCCACCTTATTCTCCAACTTAATCCTTTTGTATCCATTATAAAGAGGATATTATTGTATAATAAAATAATATTATAGGATTTTCCTAGAGTGACCCTCACCTCTCTTGAAAATGGTACATGACCTTTACTCAAATTCACACCTCCAAATCCATTTGGATCAAGAAAATACAGATCAATATCCTCAAAACTATCCTCAAATCAACCTAGAGGCCTTAATTTGATCAGAAATCCAACCTAGGTGTCCCTTTTGATCAAATAAAAAAAGCACCCGAAGAAGAGGTAATAATTTCTTCACCTCTTTCAGTGTTCCTTTTTTCTTCAACATCCTCTTTCATTGTTGATTTCCTACCAAAGTAATATATCAAGTACATTATACATACTATGATGATAATATAAGTAATATATAAACATATTCATTATTTTATCTATCATATGAATGAAAAAGTCACTATACGTGCATACTTACGGCTTATTGTCTCCAAGTCATGGTGTAGTTTGTTATTCAACACTTAATTATTTGGATGTGTATAATAATGAGTATAATTTATGTAAATAATAAATATAATGTGTTATTTATTCTTTCTAAATTATATAACGTCCAATTTCATTCCATTTCACCATCAATATAATGGTATTGTGGCTCGTGTGTATATTCAGATTACCGTCTCCAAAAACATGATGAGATTCATTCCCAATTGTTACCATTCAAGAATAATTTTCATTATATAATTGAAATAATATTTAATAAAATAATATAAATCTAGATATTAATCAATTATATCATATCTATAACAAACATGACTTATATTACCAAACATACAAAGGAAAAAAAATTAGTTAACACCTAAAACAATGATACTACTAAAATATTACTAACAAAGCAATATTAGAAGATCTTATATGATATCATGTTTTTATGTGGTTATTGTATAATTTAATAAAAATTATTTAACTATTATACAAGATTTTAACGTACCCTTGACTAAGGAAAAGTATAAGGTAAGGGTTAATTTTACAATATCATTATTATCTGAGGTTGTTAATATGTAAGTATCTACTCGACCTCTTTGTCATCAACATACGTGCTTCTTAAAAATTTATTTCAAAACATTTTTACTATTTTCTATACAATGGGTGAAATTAATTTATAGCCTTGTTTTAATATTTATATAATGTTTATTAAGGAATAATTCCATTTTTTTCCAAACAAGGCCCTTTAAGATACATTCAACAAAATTGAGGAAAAATTATTTTCATAACTTATACGGAGTGTGCGGCAATTGTCCACCATTATAACACATTCAAAGCTTCCATTACAATCATATAAGAGTATTATAAAAATAAATGATTTATTTTTTAACTACAATCCTTTTAAATGATTTTCAAATAAAATGATATATTTCTCTCAAATAGTTTTGATTTCATCTATGTCAACATCCTTTGATAGATTTTATAGTTGTTTGATGTTGATTCATTATAATACAATCTTCCATATTGTATTAAATGTGTTTTGATATGTTTGACCATTTATATGCTATTTTATACCATTCTTGGTTTATGGTTAAAGTATTGACATTTAGTATGATAGTTTTAATATGAATTTTTATGTTATGTTTTATACATTTCATATGACGAATGCATTGGACTTAGTAAGTGACGGGTGAGGCCCACTCAAGCTCCTCGATGCATCGGTTGGTCTCATGAGACAAACTAGTGTCTAGGAATTAGTCCTTCAAAAAATCTTATTTCTAGTCTTGGAACGTGGCCCTGATTATATGGTTATGATATCTGATATTTTTCATTCCATCATTATGAAATTTTCTTTTGATTTTATATGTGGTTATTCGACTAGTAGAATATCCTTATGAATAAGTAAATGGAATTATTTTGATATATATTTTCCATAATATGTTAATGTTTACGTTTAAAATGGAATTTTTTAGTGTTATACATTTCCTTAAATGTTTATTCTAATTTTGAATTTTTCAGCTATATTGTTATCCTTACTGAGTATCGATGCTCACCCCTTTCTATTTCTTATTTTTCCCAGGATTTGAAGAATTATTTTTTGTTTAACCTACAAAAATTGGCTAAGGGATGGGAGTGTGTTCTAAGGGAACACAATGATTTTGTTTTTCTTTATTTAATGATGTAATGTAAATCTTATTTATATATCCATTACTTCAACGTCTACTAAAAAAATCAGTCTTTCGAGACATGATCTCTTGTTATCATTCCAATATTATGTAATAATGCACCGTTATTGGTAACTAGGATTAGGGCATTACCATTGGTATTAGAGTGAGTTTAGTATAAACATTGGAAGCTAGATTTAGAGAAACTCTTATTAGAGAACATTACCCTAATATAGAATTTGAGGATTATTATAGAAGAACATCCTATAATTTTGCTATTGTAGAGATTTTGTGTATTTTACAAGAAATAAATCCCTGTATAGATACGATCAGGTAGAGGTGGCTTGGGAACAGATATATCTATGATTGAAATCACTGACTAAGAGTTTAGAACTTGACCTAGGGTATCCTGATACATGATAATGGGCTTTGCTATACTCTTGGTCACAATACTCCAGGGGGAAATGCTTAGGATAATTAACATTTTATGTACAAACCATTATGAAGGATTTATGAGTAAATGCCTCCTTGAATAAAACTTTTTTTATGATTTGGGATTATATACAAAACTGTTAAATATATGTTATGTTTTTTACAAGTTTGGAATTGTGTATTGTGATTCATAAACTAATCTAGGGTATGCCATTGTTTAGAAATGGATCCTATGGGATGGAAGGGAAACCATATCAATACACATTATTCATATAGGAATTTCCCTCCTACCCAAGTTAATTATAGTGGAGCTGGTGATGCAACCAGTGTTGAAAAACTTATACACATACTAGTAAATCTCACTTAGGTTATGAATAATAACCTTACCATATGGAGCACCTTGATCAAGAATGTGGAGGATCAATGTTAGACCACTTCATGAGGAAATGACTGAAATCATTCAATGGGACTACAAATCCATAATTAGTTTAGCAATGGATAGGTTCCTTAGTAAAAATATTTCATGCTCTAGTGAGTAGAAAAAGGCAAAATGTTTTCATTGCAGTTTACCACCTCATGGGAGATGCAAATCAATGGTGATTATTAATTCAAAACACAAAGGAAGATGGAGATCTATCAAATATGGAATATAGGGATTTTAAAGATCTTTTTGTAGAAAAGTAATTTCCCTGTCACCATCGATCTTGTATAGAAAGACTATTTCTAAGTCAGAGAAAAAATAACGATGAGAATATCGTAATGTTTGAGGCTTTCTTTACAATGACAGAAAGTCATGCAGAAAATTATATGCATAACCCAATGAGTAGGATTGGTCAATTCATTGATGGGTTAAAATTGTTTCTCCTTCGATCATTAGTCTCGCAATCCTTCTCATCGTCTGATGATATTATCTCATGTTCTATCAAGATAGGAAAGTAATTATATAAGTTTTACAACTTTAAAGAAAAGAAGGAGAAGAATTGATTTGTTAAACACCATGTAAATGGAAATAAGGAGAAGACGGGAAAAGATGAATTTCTATAATGCAGTAAATGCTGGAAGAAACACCCAAGTACTTTCGTAAAAAGAATGAGAGATCTATTACAAGTGTGGTGAAAAAGGACATTGTGCTCGTGATTGTAAGGGAATGAAAGAAGATATCAATGATGAATGCTACAATTGTAAAGAAATTGGGAATTTTGAAAATGAATTTTCTTAGTTCCATGGAATCTTACTTTAGAAAAGTCTAAGGTAGCTAATCCGTGTTTACACTATCACTACTACTGAGGATGAATCTCTGACTAATGTGGTGGAAAGTAATTTAATGGTTTCCTCAAATTTAGCCAATGATTTTTTTGATTCTGGATCTTCACACGATTTCATTTCTTCCTAATTTTCTATGAAAATTATATATTTCCAATTTTATTTAACAAGGGATTTTTCAGTCAAAACTCTTAAGGGATGTATCATTAAAACAATGTTTTGTAAATCAGATCCCATTAGGACATAAACAATTATTTATCTATTGATCTTATTGTCATAATAATGACTATATTTTAGATAATCCTTAGTATGTATTGGATTTCAAACCCTTATAGGAAAATTTATCATAAGAAGAATATGGTTACAATTTTTTATGATGATAAGGAGTAACTTATCTTTAGAGTAGAAATGAAACCATCCGATGCTTATCTAGATCCACACCAAGTAGCTCTAAAAAATTTAATTATTGGGGAGGAAGATAATAAAATAACATTGGGTGAGGAAAGTAATGTTAAAATAGGGGACGTACCTATTATAATATAATATGTTGATGTGATTCCAAAGGATTTTACTGGAATCATTTAGAATGACAAATTGAGTTTTCCAATGATTTACTTCTTGGTTCAAGGCCTATATCAAATACCCCTTATAGAATGGACACAGTAGAATTAGTGGAACTAAGGAAACAACTAGAGGAATTTAGTAATAAAGGATTTATTCTCCCTAGTGTTTCTCCATGGGTTTCCCCTACTCGTTTTGTTATGAAGAAAGATAGATCTATGAGGTTGTGAATTGACTAAAAGGAGATCAATGATATATCAACAATGAAAAATTATCCCCTACCTCTCATTGTTTATTTATTCAATCAATTTAATGGAGCTTAATATTTTTCAAAGATTGATATTCGATCAGGATACCATCAGTTGTGTGTGAAAAATTAAGACATTCAAAATAAAGCATTTCGAACCAATTATGGGCATTACGAATTTACGATAATGCCTTTTGGACAGACTAATGAAACATCTATCTATAGGGATCTAATGAATAGGGTTTTCAATGTATATCTGAATTTGTAGTAGTATTTATTTAGGAAATCTTGGTATAATCTAAAATCTATGAAGATCATGAAAATCACATGAGAACTATTCTAATGACTCTTAGAAGAAATGAATTATTTGGGGATTTTATAAAATGTGTATTCTGGATTCTGGAGATTTATTTTCCTGATCGTATTGTCTCTAATGATGGAATATCTATTGTTCCTTCAAAGTCAAAAGAAATATAATAATGTCCAGCACTATTGAGTATAACTGAGGTACGCAGTTTTATTGGTTTACAATGTTATTATCGGTGTTTTGTCCATAACTTTTCTCGATTGGGTAACCCATTAACCAAGATCACACGTATATGGGTTAAATTTTTTTGGACAAAAGAGTGAAAAATATTCAGAAGAACTGAGGATTATATTATTCAATACACCTATCTTGACTCTACTATTGGGGAATGATGGGTTTGTTTTTTATGGTGATTCTTCAAAAAAAATGTACTTGGTTGAGTCCTTATAAATAATGATATAGTTATTGCCTATGCATCATGAAATCTAAAAATTCATGAACAATAAAATCCCACTAATGATCTTGAGTTATTACCTGCAATATTTTCTTGGAAGATATGGATACACTATCTCTATGGTGAAAAAAAGGGAGATATATACTAATCCTAAGAGTTTGATTAATATTTTCTCAGAGAAAGAACTTTACATAAGGAAAATACAATGGCTTAAACTACTAAAAGATTATGATTGTACTATACAATACCACTGAGGGAAGGAAAATAAGGTGGCATATGCTTTGAGTAGAAAGGATCATGGGTTTTTGAACAAGATTAGAGTAGAAAGGGATCCTATGTTCATGGATATAGTAAATATATATATGTGGGAATAATCATGGAAGTTGAAACATCAATACTTTTTCTAATGGATGCCAAACCATCTTTACTAGGAAGGACAAAATTTTCTCAGACTAATGATGAGGAGTTTCAAAAGAAAATTTAATCTATGAACGAAAGGATATTTATTTATTTCGTATAGGAATATTTAATTTTGAAATTCGGGAAAAGACATTGTTTTCCGAATATACCTGATCTAAAAAGGGAATTTTTGGTTGATTCTCATATCTCCATTTTCTCAATACACCGTACTGGCACTAAAATGTATAGAGATTTGATGGAAATGTTTTGGTGGGAAAACATGAAGAAGGAGATTAATGATTATGTGTCGAGTTGTCTTGTTTTTAAATAGGTGAAGGTTAGAGGACAACATCCTAGGGGATTCATGCATCCTCTTCCCATACCTATGTGGAAATGGAATGATACTATGATGTACTTTGTCATGAGTCTATGAAAGAAACCTAGAAGGAATGATGAAATATGCTTCATTGTTGATCATATTACCTTGGCAGCACATTTTCTTTCTATAAGAGAAGATTTACCACTTGAACGTTTAGCAATAATATATATTAATGAAGTTTTATGACATAATGGAGTAACCCTATCAATTGCTTCTGATTATGATCACCATTTTATAGCATGATTCTAGAAAAGTCATCAGATGTCCATGGATGATGAACATCGTTTGATAACTGCTACCATCTTCAAACTAATGGACAATCAGAATGGACTATTCAAACAATAGAAGAAATGTTATGATCTTTCTCACTTGAATTTAATGGTATGTGGGATTAATATTTACCATTGGTTGATTTTTCCTATTGAAATAGATTTAATTCATGTATTCAGATGGGACCATATGAAGTGTTACATGGACATAGAAGTTTCACACTAACTTGATAGGATGATGTTGGTGAAGGAAAACTCATAGGCTCAAAACTGGTTGAGGAAATAATGGAAATGGTGAATATTATCCAAACCCACATCAAAGCTGCTCAATGTAGGAAAAAGATCTATACCGATAACCGAAGGAATGATTTGGAATTTCAAGTAGGAGATGATGTTTCCTTGATGGTATATCCATGGAAGGCTATTATAGGTTTCCGTAAGAATGGTAATCTATGTCCTATGTACATCAGACCTTTTGAATTTCAAGTAAGAATTGGATTTGTAGCTGACCATTTGGAAAATCCACCAAGTCTCACCAATGTTCATGATGTGTTCCACATGTCATTTTTTGAAAATAAATTCCTGAACCAATGCATGTACTCAACTATGATGAAATAGAACTAGAACCTGATTTATCTTATTGTGAAGAGCCTCTCAAGATTCTTCATAGCAGAGAACTAGTGCTGAGAAACAGGACAAGTCATCTTGTAATAGTTCTATAGAGAAACCATAAGATGGAAGAAGAAATGTGGGAACCTAAGGAACTTATGATAAATAACCACCAAAATGTTTTTATGCAGTAATATTATAGAAATTTTGAGGATGAATTTATTTGAAGGAGGGAACAATGTAACACCCCAAACATACATATTATATTTTCCGTTGAATAATATAATAGCTTGTGTTGTACAGAACTTCAAGTTTTAGCACTCCATGACCAGTCAAACAAGCTGTTCTGAATAGTAATACCTAACATTTAAAATTTTATAAATTTTATTTTTCAAAATAGATGTCATTTTTTGATTAAAAATATGAAAATTATCTTAGAGTTGGTTTTTTGTCTTTTTCTGATAACATTTAATTTTTGATTAATTTTGAAAAATACTACTTAAGTATTAAAAACCAAAATATTATTTAAATAAGTATTTATTTCATTTCAATTTATTTTAAGTCAAAACATATAAATAATACCTATATTTGTTCAATTTAATTCATTGGATTGATTTTATAATAAAATTACATGTATATGATTTTATTGAATTTTTTAACATCTTTTACCCACTTTCTACGCACATTAGAAAATATTCATAAAATGTAAATTTACCACTTCTATCAATAGAATTTCTAAAATTTGAGAGACATAGTTAAAATTAGTAAGTAAAATATGGTTCATTGGGATTAAAATTATTTTAGGTGACCAATAAATTCTGAATTTTATTTACCATGGTTAAAAGTAAATAGGGTAAATAAAGTTAAAAATGATTTTATAATTACCCTAACACATGTACTAATTCTACAAGATAAGTGTATGTCAACCAAAATCAACCTTAGTAATAAAATATGATCTTTTTGGTCCACTTGGATTAAATTATGATATTTATTATTTTTTTATTTTAAGAAGAGTTACAGGTGTTAATTTCAAATTTTCATCACTAAATCATTCTTAATATAAAGTAGTACATAAGATAAACATGACTTTAATTAGTCATTATAAATATAAAAATAAAATCCTACGATAATGTATTTTATTTATGATTTTTAGACATTATATAATTAAATTTAGATGCGACACAATGATGATGCAGTAATTACATTATTAAGGAAATATTAAAATAATTGATATTATAAATATCCAAATAAATGTAAATTGACAGTTTTGATAAATTAAAAAAATAATCTAGGTTAATATTACATTTTTTGATTGATTTAATTTATTTTGTTCGATTTCATCATGTTTTGTTGACTTTCAGAACAAACAAATACTATATAGTGTCAAAATTCACATAAATGAGTTTTCAAATATATATATATATTATTGAATGATATAATTTTCATAAAAATATAAGGCTCAGAAAAAGGACTCATATAATGATATATATGTCATTAATGAACCACCTGGGGTTATTTTGGCTTCTAATAGTAATTTTATTAACCATTTATTATAATAATACAAGAATACATGGTAAAAGTTAAACTATTTAACTAAGAGTTAAATCTAAAATATAAGGTTAATATTGAGACCAAAACATGTATAATCCCAATTTTTTCAATGTTTTTCAACCCAGAACCACATTAGACTCGAAATTAATTTTTTTGGATCCATTATAAAATGAATATTATTTCATAATAAAATAATATTTTAAGTATTTCAAAAAGTGAGCCTCATCTGTCTTATAAAAGGGTACTTTCCCTTCTCTCAAAATCATACATCCAAATCCATTTGGCTAACAAACCATACTAAAATATCCTCCCAACTACCCAAAATACATATTAGGGGACTTACATTGATCTGAAAGACATCCCAAGAATCCCTTTTGATAAAATCAAAATGAAGCACATAAAGAAGATTTAATAATTTCATCACCTCTTTCGAAGTTCTTTTTTCTTCAACTTTTTCTTTATTTCTTGTATCGATAGAAAAGTAACAACTAAATTATCTTATAAATACTGTGATATTATTATAAACATGGTACAACCATATTCATTATTCTATCCATCATATGAATGTCAAAGTCATCGTACGTTCATACGTACGGCTTGCTGTATCCACATCCTGGTGTAGTTTTTTACTCAACACTTAATTATTTGGATGGGTATAATAATTAGTATAATTTATGTGAGTAATAAATATAACATGTTAATTATTATTTTTATATGATATACTATTCAATTTCATACGATTTCACTATCAATAGAATGGTATTGTCGCTTCAGCATACGTATAGATTATCGTCTCCATGTACATGATGAGATTTGTTCCCCATCATAAACATTCATAACAATTTTCATTTCATGATTAAAAACAATGTTTAAGAACTCAATAACATTCTGGATACGAATCAAATACATGTATCCATAACAAACATGGCTTACTTAACAAAACATATAATGGAAAATAAATCAGTTAACACCCAAAACAATGATACTACTGATATATTATTAACAAAGCAATATTAGAAGTTTATATATGATATCATATTTATGTATTTGGTTCATGTATAATTTAATAACAATGATTTAACTATTATATCGGAGTTCAATGTACCCTAGAACAATCAAAAGTACAAGGTAAGGGTTAATTTTACAATCTGTTTATTATCTAATGTTGTTAATAGGTAATTATCTACTGGAACCACTATATCATCCTTATTTGTGTTTCACAAAAATGTATTTCAAGACATTTTTAATGTTTTTTAAACTATGTGTTAAAGTCATTTATACCTTTTTTTACATTTTATTTAATTTTTATAAAAGAATCTTATAGTCGTTTTACAAATAAATTCTTTTATAACCTCTTCAACAAAAGTAATGAAAGAATGATTTTTAACATTTATTGCGGGTGGGGATATTTTCCAGTATTATAAAACCTTAGAAGATTCGCATACAAGATTATAAGTGTATTTTCAAAATAAATGATTTCTTTTATATTTATGAGGCTTTTAAATGATTTCAAAATAAGAGGAGATATTTCTCTCAAATTGTTTTGATTTCATTTCTGTCGACGTCCTTTGATGGATTTTACACTTATGTGTATTTTATTCATTAAAATAAAATCTTCCATATTGTATTGAATGAGTAATGATTTGTTTGATAGTGGATGTGATATTTTTATACCATTAATGGATTATGGTTAAAGTATTTAAATTTTGTTTCCGAGTTTTAATATGAATGTTTGTGTTATGTTTCAACCATATGATACGAGGAATGAATTTGACTTACTAAGTGATTGGTAGTTACTGTTATGGCTCCTATATGTATCGGTATGTCTCAGGAGACAAACAACTGTCTGGGCACAAGGCCTTGACAAAATCCTATTTTTTTTCTTGGTACGTGGCCTTGACTGTGTAGTGATGATGTCCGGTATTATGCATTCTATCATTATGAAATTAGATATTGATATTACATGTGGTTATTCAACTAGTATAATATCAATGTGAATAAGTAATTGAAATTATTTTGAAATATATTTTCCATATTACGATGAATTTCAGGTTTAAAAATGATTTTGTTTTAATCTTATACATTTCTATCAATGTTTATTTTTATTTATGAAAGTTTTTTATATATTATTATCCTTACTGAGCATCTGATCTCAACCATTTCTATGTTTTATTTTTCCTAGGTTGTGGAGAAGTATATTATTACTAAACATTAGGAATAGCCTAAGGGATAATAATGTGTACTAAGGGGACACAATGATTTTTTTTCTTTATTTCATGATGTAATGTAAAATGTATTTTTGTATCTATTACTTATAAAGCTACTAAACTAATCAATCATTTGAGACATGACCTCTTGTGATCCTGAAAAATTTTATTTAATAATACACTGACTTTGGGTAACTAGATTCGGGGTGTTACAATGCATAGAAAAAATAATGAAAACTCAACTAATTTTTTTATAACATAACTCCCCAAAGTGTACTATAATGGAAGACAATCTAACATCAAGGTAAATAGAGGAACAACAATAATAAAACTTCATGATGACTAAAAGACTCCATGCTCTACAAGGTCCGTGCTCCAAAATGAAAAAATAGCACAAGTATCCTGTGGTAATGCTAAAGACATATGATACATTACATTTTCCCATGACTAGGTTGATTACATATGGAAATCATCAATGTTCCAAAGCAATATTGTGTACTAAATATCAGTAGTTTTTCCAAAATGACTTCCCTACTCATAACACTATGATAGAAAGGTTATAAAAATTTACACAAACCAATTTATATGAAAAAGTCCCCAAATTTATTTATAAGAAAATATAAACAACATCTAAAAATTGCTAAAACCAAATATTAACAAGTTCCATTTTGCCTAATTTTTACCCATCAAAATCTATTTTTCATGAAAAAAACTGACTAATTATTTGAATCTATTTCTAAATTTCCATTTCGTAGTAACCATTAAATTCCAACAATCCACACATCTAACCATGCATGTAACCTTTAACTCCATGTACTCATGAGTGGAATGTCGTTATTTCACTAATCTGTCACCAAGTGATCCATTTTAATGGACGAGATGCCTAACCCTTATCCATACCACTAATGATGGGTGCAACTCCAAACCCTTATCCATTACTAATATACATAAACAATGAAAACCATAATGACCATAACCAATAAGAAAACAACAATTTCATTAGTTTCAATAAAATAAATCATTAATTAAAAACCATTAAAAAAATAATTCAAACCAAAAACCCCAATTATTTTGAATAAAAATATGACTTTTGTTGAATTTATTTTTAAAAATCCCTTTACTATAAGTATAGAGAAATCCTTATTTTGAATTCAATATTTTAAAACCGACCAAAGCACTATTTAAAAACATAAAATTTCATTTTTTCGGCAAACCGTCACTCATGAATATTTTAAAAAATAATTAAATTTCCAATTCAAAAAAAAATTAACACAAATTTATCAATTTATAATCAATCCAGTTAGTTCTATAAGAGGGATTCAGTAGTGAATCTACATACGATGAGTGTTTGGGATAAAATGATAAAATGAAAAAGAAGGCCAATGAAACTACGTTAAAGATTCACAAATCTGCCTCAGATATCTTCTCCTATCATAATCATGACCAAAACCAATCATATATGGAATAAACAACTTTATATCTACTGAAAATATTTGTTCATATTGAAAAACATAGAATAGGGGTGATGTAGATCTAGGAGAAACACCAAGAATGATGAATAAAAAACACTACCAATGATTAATCCGCATCTAATCATCAAGTAAATCATTCATATTTACTACAGATTAATGGTTGAACCTTTCATAATCATTAGGGAAGAAAAATACAAAGTTATTTTCGAATATGGTGTAAAATGGTATAGATAAAGGAAAAAAATAAGATAGAACCACTTTTTTAGAATCTATCATTGACCCTGCGCAAGGTTTAGTAACACAGTTGGGAAAATTGTGTACTAACCATATGTTAGACACATTCGTCCATGAAAAATTGTGCATGGTCACCTCATACAGTGTCCATAACTATTCAACTAACGTTGTAAATCCACTATCTCAAAATACCAAAAAAAATCAAAGTGCAGAGTTTCTCTTAGGTTGTCACATGCTTTGCGAAAACCATGTGGAACCAGTGTGCCTACAAGTCATCCCAAAAATAACTTTTACATTTCTCCAAAATCTTCCAAACATCACCCATATACATTATATAAAAAAATAAAAATGAAAGAGTTACCGAAGAGAAATTGGGGGTGTTAAATTTATCCAACCATTGCTCATTCCATCCCTAAAAAGTAGAAAATCGTCGTTGCCCTAGAAGAGTTCTGGCCGTTTCTTGTTTATTTCCTTCTCTCGTTTCCAAGTCTCTTCGTGAAATTAACCATGTTACCAAAAAACCCATATTGTACCAATGAAACATCTGGATCTATGTCAATGTGATACCATCTGATCACATGGTATGGTCTAGGTTGATACTATCTCAAATATGATTCATGGAATACATTTTTCACCACAATGAAACATGGAAGGAAATCCAACTGACATTTCACCTATCCAATTAATTATAATATATCGAAATGGGTAATTTATTGAGTAGATAATCTTCCCTACTTTCCAAAATTTCAATGTCCATACATTAGAGAAATTCATAAAAACATTTGATCACTCACTGTGATTGAAAACTATCGTTGACGATGAACCTCATATGATCTTTGATGACTCTATGACGTCTCCATCCTTTTTATGATCAACTGAATCTCCTCTATTTTTTATTATATAAGCATCAGACCCACATTGGTAGTCTTACATATTTCCACCAATCATAGTGGATAATGACAAGGTTTCGCATACAATGATTCAAAAGGATCCATATACATCAAGTCCTGATAGTTGTTGTTATGCGAGAACACCACCAATGGGACATTCTCATCCCATGAGGCACCAAAATACCATACACAAGCATATATCATGTATTCCAACATATGTATCTTCTTATCAGTTTTCCAATCCATATGAGGATGATGCACCTTCATCATAGTCAATCGAGTTCTAGGGGGGGAATCAGTAAGGATTTAAGAAAAGACACATGAACTTCATATATCAATCTACGACTACTGATACTGGTACTCGATGTCCCTTTATAACATTACAATGATAGATTATGGAACGATCATCCAACGTGTTATATTCATGAATATGATGAAGTGGGACAATGTTTTTTTTGTGATCTATAATCATCTATATGGAATCATGTTTTCAAAAATATTTATGGGAGACCTATGAAAATAATCCATCTCTATTTTTTCACATTTCCACATTTGGATAAGTATATAATAAAACATACCTATTATTTCATGATGAACTAACATTAATTGTTTACAATTTAAGCACTTTTAAATAAACTCAATCATCTTCCATTTTATATTGTTAATCTAGAACTATGATTTAAATTCAGATAAGTCATATGTATTTCTATATGAACAAAAAATCTCAAATGGTGGTAAGAATGATGAATTTTTTCCTATCAAGCCATATGTACAACCATACAATTTCTAAACCACAACACATAACTTCTGTCTTGTTTTCATCCCTCGATGGTCTCCGCACCACTGCATTTTTAACTCATAACCTGTAATTTTTCACCAGATGTTTCTACCTTTTTTACAATCTTTACAGAATGTGGAACAACTAAAACTAAAAAGGAAAACCACATCATCAAAATGGCCCTCACATTCCACATGCTTATCATCTAGGGCCGACATCAACTGCCACCCATCTGATGCTTCTTTTTCCAACTGAGCATATGAATTTATAGTTAAGGAATCTACCACGATATCACCTTTTCTCAGTGTACACATCCTATCAATGTTAAACATATAGAGACACTATATCTTTCCCACATACCTCATATTGAAATCCCATTGTGAGAAAAAAATTAGTCAAGCTCTTATGATCTGTGAACACCATAAATTTCCCACTAAATAGTTACTGACACCAAGTCTTCAAGGCATGAAAAACTATAGCTAACCGTAAATAATATTTTTTGTAATTATTCTCAAGTAACTTCAACATCCTTGTTCAATAAGACACTACATGGTATCCTTGCCTAATAACACACCCCAACCCCCCATCCTAATGATTATCAATAAAGAACACACCCCTATCTGGATTCTATGAAAATCAAATAGGTTCTTATATAAGATAAATGATCATCTCTTGAAAAGATTTCTAGAATTCCTCAGTCCAATGAAATATAATATTCTTCTTTTTTAGGGCTTTAACAGGAGATGATAATTGTGAGCATTAAAAAAAATTCATCAATAGTAAAAAGAGATACCAATAAAAAATCATAACACAAAGACGTTCTTTAGTGGTTGATAAGAGATAACCATGACTTTGTTGTCTAGATCCTAAAAAAATTAACTTTAAAAAGTAATTGGACAAGAAAGCATACCACTTTTATCCCTAAAACACAATTATATATTTTTGAATACTTGGAATGATCTATCATGTTTCCCAATGCTATATTTAAGTGTTTCTCATGTTTATCCCCTTTCCATGAATACACCAATATGTCATCCAAAAACACTATAATGAAGGAATCCATATATATCTGAAATATCTGATTCATCAATTCTATAAAGACGGACTGAGCATTCACTATAACAAAAAATTTCCATATATATATATTGGCCAAATATTCTCTTGAAATCTCTTTTCGGAATATCCCCATTTTGAACTCACAATTTGTGATATATTAATCTCATGTAATTTTTCGAGAACCAATAACATCCCCTTAATAGAGAGAAAGTGTCATAAAAACATGCATGTGGATATCAATTCAATATCATAGATTTTTTATGCTTACGATAATCCACGCACAACATTAGATTTCGATCAAAATTATTCACAAACCAGACTTGTGCTACCAAGTGGACATGTTCTTGGCCATATGAAAACATTGATTTCAATATCTACCAACTTCTATTTGAACTCCCTTAATTATATTGGTGTCAACCTATAAGTTGTAGGCGAGAAAGTATTGTTCCCCATAAGGAGATCAATCAAAAATTCCACATTCCTTATAGGTGGTAACCCTAAGATTTTCATTGAATAGAAATATAGACATTTATCTATGATTGAAAGAAAAATATTACCCTTAATAATATCCATTGATGTAGATGTTCACTCCAATAATTTTTAAGAGATCGGTCCCACTACTGGTTCCATCAAATCAGTTACACAAGTCTTTATAACCCTTTCTCATATATTGTGATTCTTTGCGCTATCCTCAGCAGCGAAACTAACTGTTCTACTATTATAGTTGATGGGAGCCTTCAAAATTTTCGATGAATCTATACCTAGGATTACATAATATAAATCCATCTCCAACATTAATAATTTCTATTTCAGATCATCTCCATCAATATTTTTAAAATATTTTTTCCAAAAATGCTATAAATTCTCATTGACTTAGAGGAGATTTATGTTTAATTATAGAAGGAATCATATCATGTTTTAAAATGGAAAATAAATAGAACAAAATTTAATGAAGAAATTTGATAAATCAGTATCAAATTTAACATTCATATGGATAGAATTCAAAATAATTGAACATCTCACCAAATATGGTTCTTCCTGGTCATCTACAATGATATGCTTAGCTACAAATAATTTATTTTTCACTACACATTTCTCTTCAATACCATGTTGAGATTTCCCTATATTTGGATACAAGGAATATCTAGAATAACCAGGGATAATTGTATTCTATTGATGATATTGGTTGTGTTATCCTTTCCCCTATCAAATCATATGATTCTTATGACACCTAGGAAGTGTCCTGAGCACCTGGTCCTAGAGAATTGTGTCAATATCAATGAATATAGTCCCAGTAGTTTCATTTTTGTAATGATCTGAGGGGTTTTGTAAAATATATATTTATGTGGTCAAAAAATACACAATGAATACAACAAGGTTGGATCTTTGGTTTTTGTGGAAGATTCACTGATCCGATTGATTTATTATGATTCCCCCTTCCACTATGAAATTATGTGTCCCATTTCTTCTTCCTCCTAGTAATATATTTCCCACTGGTTCAATTGGGAATTATAATTATTCATCTTTACACAACTCTTGAGATGTCTATTTCAACCACTGACACTCTATTCAACATCTTCTTTATATTCGGTAATATAGAACACAACTATCCTCAAGGAAATATCTTACATTAATCCTCATTCAAAGATGCGGGCCTTCAAAATTTCAAGGATTGTCCTAAACAAATATATTAGGTTATTGATAAAAACCCAAATAATTTTGAAATTATTCCTTCACGTAATATTGACAAAGTAGTTATTGATTGTTTTCAGTGGGAATGACCATCGATACATTCTACATCTTCCAATCCACAATTGCGGTGCAGTGGGATAACTCAATGAAGACGATCTTTTCTATTCTTCACCATATTAAGATTGAGAAGGTGAATATTACCATATTTTGTCAAAATGGATTTGTGATTAAATGGTGATATTTTATTAAGAACACCAATAAGAGGGATTAAATAGAGAGTTTGAGTGGGAATATATAATGATAATGTTTCTTAACACATATTTCCCTCAAACTATTTTTAAAAAGATGTAGAGTGAATTCACTGAGATGAAGAAAAAGGAAGGTGAATCTATCACGACCTACAAAAAACATTCACAAGGATTACTAGTTAAAAAATGAGTTTTGTAACACCCTAAACTTTTATAGTACGTTTCCCTTTGAATAATTTAATACCTTACATTTTACGCAATTTTGACATTCTAACACACCACTACCAATCAAACTGGCTGTTATGAATAGTAATACCTAATTTTTTAAAGTTTAAAAATTTTATCATTAAAAATGGACTTCATTTTTGGATTTAGAATATCAAAATTATTTTAGGATAATGTTTTGGAATTTTTATGATAACTTTCATATTTTGATAAATAGGGAAAAATAATAAATATTAATTAAAAAAAATTTTAAATATAAATAAATTATAGTGAAAAATTATAAATTTGAATAGTTTTAATATGTTATTAGAGTATATTTTTATCATTTAATATAATTTTGTTCATTATATGTAATTTCACATTTAAAATCATTATAAACAAGCGTCAATCTTTTGATGGTTATTATTTCTTAAAAACATGCTTTTTTATTGTATAAATTAATTTTAAATTAATTCATGCCACTTCTATGTTTTTAATTTGGAAAAACGGATACCATGTCCCGAATTAGGATGACCAGATTGTGTAAATAGGTAAATTTTATTTTTTTCATTATGAATAATTACTTCGGTAAATATTCTATTTACCATGGATAAAGGGTAAATCCAGTAAATACGGGTAAAAATAATATTATAATAATACTAAATTACCATAACATGTGTTCTATTCATATTTTTTGATACATTTCCGACCATGGGCATCCTTGGGTCAGTTTTGGGACCCCATAGAGCCACTTGGGAGTGATAATGACATTTATTTTAAATAATCAAATGTAATGAAAAAAATAACAGAAAGAAAATAGAATTTAGTAAAAGAAGTTTTAAATGAGGTTATATAATTGATATATTAGACTATAAATATTCATTATAAAGATAAAAATATTTAATACATCATGATATTGTATTTATAAATTTTAGACATAAAATAATCATATTTATATATGAGGCAATAATGATGAAGAATTTTCCTTATTAATGAAAGAATCAAATAAATGATATTATAAATATTAAAATAAATATAATTTGAATTTGTAGATTCCATACACAAATTTTATAGGTTAATATGGAATTTTATTTTTATTTTAATGAATTTAGTTTGAAGTAATCATGATGTTGTGAATTTAACTAAAACCAAAATACCAAATAATGTCAAATACGACATAAAAGTGTTTTTAAAACAAGTATTATATTGGTAATTGTTATTCTATTATAAAAAAAATAATTTTCAGAGAAAGGGATTAAATATTATTATACATGTCATTAATGAACCACTTTATTTCCTCTTGGATGTTTATAGTAAATCTATTATCCATATAATTTAAAAATACAAAGAGACATGGTAAATGTCAAACTAATTAACTATGAGTAAAATATAAATGATAAAGTTAATATAGTGACCCAAACCTATATAAAACCTACTGTTTGAGTGGTTTCCTACACATCCCCTACTTTGACTCGAAATAAATCATTTTGGAGCCATTATAAACTGAATATGAATTTATTATAAAATAATATTTCAAACTTTACCTAAAGTGACCCTCACCTCTCTTATAAAATGGATCTTCCCATTCTATCAAATTCACACCATAAATGCCATTTGGCTTATCAAAACCCTACCCAAATATCCTCCAAACTATCCTCTCTTCATCCTAGAGTCCTTCCTTTGGTTATAATGTCAACCAAGGATCCCATTAGATCAAATCAAAAGAAGGAACCCGAATAAGAGGTAAATATTTCATCACTTCTTTCATGTTATTTTCTTCTTCCACTTATTCTTTCATTGTTGTTTCCATTATTAAATAATAACTCCAGTATATTATATATAATGTGATTATTTTATAATTATGGTACAACTATATTAATTATTATATTCATCCAAAGAATGACATGTCACTATACGTGCGTACGTACGGCTTACTGTCTCCACGTTGTGGTGTAGTTGTTATTCAATACATTATTATTTGAATGGGTATAATAATGATGTATTAATGATGTAAATAATAAATCTATCATGATAATTATTCTGTATATATGATATAACATTAAATTATATACAATTTTAATATCAAAATAATGATATTGTCACTCGTGTGTACGTACGGATTACCGTCTCCACGAACGTGATGAGATTCATTCCCCATCATAACTATCAAGACATATTTTCCTTTGATGCTTATAAATAATTTATAAAGACTTGATATCATTATGTATATGATTAAGATACATCCTATCCATAACAGACGTTACTTACACAACAAGGCATATAAATGAAAACGAATCAGTCAACATCAGAAATGATGATACTGCTAAAATATCATTATCAAAGATATATAGGAAGATAATATATGATATAATATGGGTCATGTGTAATTTAATAACAAATATTTCACCATTATATAGTAGGTTAGCCTACCCTCGACCAAGTAAATGTACAAGGTAATGGTTAATTTAACAATCTCATTATTATCCAAGGTTGTTTTAAACATGAGTATCTACTAGGACCTCGTTATTATTCATATCTGTGTTTTCTAATAAATGAATTTTAAAACATTTTTACTGTTTACTAGAATCTGGGTTAAATTTAATTATACCCTTATTCGAAATTATATGTTTTTAATGGAATCTTTCCATTGTTTTCCAAACTTGGTATATTAGGACATTTTCGACAAAATTTAGATAACATTGTCTTTTTTTTAAATTATACAGTGACTGTGGTTATTCTCCACCATTATTTCGTCGTCAAAGCATCATTTACCAAATTATAAGAATATTTTCAAAATAATGGTTATCTTTTATACCCATTTGACTTTAAAAGATTTCAAAAAAAAATAAAGAGATATTTCTCTCAAATAGGTTTGATTTCATCTACGTCAACATCCTTTGATGGTTTTTATACTAGTTTGAAGTCGATTCACTATGATAAAAATATTACATATTTTATTTAAGGTTTTGTGATAGTATTGATTGTGGATGTGTCATTTTAATAACATTAATGGTTTATGGTTAATGTATTGACATTTCATATGCTAGTTTTTATACGAATGTTTATGTTATATTTCATCCTTTTCATGTGAAGAATGTATTAGACTTAGTATCTGACAGGTGGATCCCACTATAGCTAATTGATGCATTGATAGGTCTCATTATACAATTAGACAAGGAATTTTTTGAGGCCTTTCCCAATTTGATAAATGGTTTTTGCAGATGCCTCAATGATTTTTAGACGTTTTGTCCAAGCCCTTGACAAAATGTTTCAGATTGTCTGTCATTTTACATTCCATCATTATAAAAATAATATTGATGGTTTGTGTGGACATTTGACTAGTAGAATACCCATGATTATGTTTTATTATGGAATTATTTACTCAGCTGATATTCCTGGCGTAAAAGTATTCACGTTTATTATTTGTAAAAGAAAGTGTTTTCAATTATTCACCATGCCTAATATTTATCTCATCTTCCACTGTATTGGTTACCCTTACTGAGCGTTTGATCTCACCCCTTTCTATTATTTTATTTTCATAAGATATGAAGGACTTTTTTATTAGTGAATTCCATGAATAGTATATGAGGATTGGATTCTTGTAATGGAATAAATTAGTGTTTTATTTGATTTCGATTTGTAAAATTGAACTTACGTATGAATCTTGTTTCCAAAAAATACTAAACTGATCGATATTTCGAGATTTGATCCTTTCTGATCATGCCAATGCTATGTAATAATGCACTGAGTCTGGGAAACTGGGGCTGCGGTGTTACATTTAGTATCAGAGGACGTTTAGTACAAACATTGGAAACTAGATTTAGATAAACTCTGGTTAGAGCATGTTACCCTAAGATAGATTTTGGGGATTAGTATAGATGAATTTCCAAGAATTTTGGTAATGTATAGATTTTATGGTTTTTACATGTAATGAATACATGTTTGGATACGAGAAGGTAGAGGCAGCTCTGGTATAGATGTATCTATGTGTAAAGCCCCAAAACACTGCTAGTTAGACTAGAACGGAATCTGGTGCACGAGAGTGGGCCTTGTTGCACTCTTGGTTACAACTCTCCAGGGGGTATGCTTAGGACAATTATCATTTCATTACAAACGATTATGAAGGGTTTATGAGTATATAATTCCTCAAAGAAAACATTTTTAAGATTATGGGTTATATCCATAAACTACTAAATTTATATGAAGTGTTTTACAACTTTGGAAATATGTAACGTGATTCAGAAACTAGTCTAGTATATGCCATTGTTTATAAATGGTACCTAGTAGAAGGAATGAAATACTACTCAATTCACATAATCCATGTATGGATTTCCCTCCTACTCAGGATAATTATAGTGGATATGGTGAAGAAACTTGTGCTTATCAGCTTATCATCATACAGGGACATCTCACTCAGGTTATGAATAATAACCTTACATGTATGGAGCACCCTAATCCACAACATAGAGGATCAATGTTATACCGATTCATTATGAAACAACCACCAACATTTAAAAGCAATAAAAATCCATGGGTAACTGAGAAATGTATAAGTTCCCTAGAGAAAAAATTTCACGCTTTAGGGTGTAGCGAAAGGGAAAAAGTTGTCATGGCAGTTATCACCTCACAGGAGATGCAGATCAATGGTGGTCATTGATTAACAAAAATGAAGATGAATAAGTATGAAATATGGAATAGAGGACGTTTAAATAACTTTTCTTAGAAAAATATCTTCCTAGTGACCATTGAGCAGATATGGAAAGGCAATTTTTGAGTCTAAGGAAAAAAGAGGATGAGAATCTCACAATTTATGTAGCTAATTTTACAATGTTATCAATGAATGCTGCATATTATATATGTATCCCATGATGTAAGATTGATCGTTTCATTGATGGGTTAAAAAGGTTTCTCCGTCAAGAATTATTATCACAATCTTTTTTATCATACAATGATGCTTTCTCATGTCTTATGAAGACAGAAAAGGAATTCTATAAGTCTTACGACTTTAAAGTTAAAAAAGAGAAGAAGAGATCATATTTTCATGGATCTAGTAAGATGTATATGAGAATAACCATGGAAGGTGAAACATCAATTATTTTTCAAATGGTTTCCAAACCATAATTACTAGATAAAATAAAAATATTGTAGACTAATGATGAGGAGTTTTAAAAGAAAATTAAAGCTTTGAATGATGGGAGATTGATCAACATCGTATATGGAGATGAGATTTTGAAATTTGGGAAGAGGATTTGTGTTCCTAATATACCATATCTTAAAAGAGAAATTTCAGATGATGCTCATAACTCCAATTTCTCTATACACCCTGGTAGAACTAATATGTATAGAGATTTGAAGGGACATTATTTGTGGGAAAACATGAAGAGGTAGATTGCTGATTGTGCGTCAAATGTATGGTTTGTCAACAAGTGAAAGATGGAAGGAAACAACCTGGAGAAGTCATGAAACCTCCTCCCATACCTGTGTGGAAATGGGATGATATTAGGATTGACTTTGTTATGGGACTACCGAAGACTCCTAGAAGGAATGATCTAATATGGGTTATTATTGATCGTCTTACAAATTTAGCCCATTTTATTGCTATAAGAGGAGATTTACTGCTTGAAAATTTAGAAAAAAAAATATATTAATGAATTTGTAATACTTCATGGAGTTCCCCTATTGATTTTTTCGAAACGTGATCCTCATTTTACATCAAGATTCTGGATAAGTCTTTTAAAAAGACCTAGATACTGAACATCATTTGAGCAATGCCTACCACCCTCAAACTGATGGAAAATAATAAAGGACTATTCAGACCTTAGAAGACATGTTGAGATCATGCTCACTTGAATTTCAAGGTATGTGGGATCAATATTTACCTCAGGTAGAATTTTCCTATAACAATAGTTTCCATTCAAGTATTCATATGACACTCTAAGCATGATATATAAAGAGATGTAGCACACCAATTTGTTGGGATGATGTTGGTGAAATATAACTCATAAACCCAAAACATGTGGAGAAAACGATAGAAAAGGTGAAGATTATCCAAACCCACATCAAAGCACCTCAAAGTAGGCAGAAGAGATATGCAGATAACTGAAAAAAAAGATTTGGAATTTCAAGTAGGAGATCAGGTTTTTTAGAAGGTATCTCCATGGAAGGGTGTTATATGTTTCATTAAGAAGGGAAATTGATTCCCATGTACATAGGACCTTTCTAAATTATAGAATGAATTGGGGATGTAGCTTACCATTTGGAAATGCCTCCAAGTCTATCCCAATTTCATGACTTGTTATACATATCACTGTTGAGAAAATACATGCCTGGCCCAATGCATGTACTCTTTTATGAGTAATTAGAACTATAGCACGATCTATCTTATTGTGAAGATCCTATCAATATTATTGATAAAAGAGAACAAGTGTTGAGAAACCGGACAACTCGTCTGGTAAAAGGTCTATGGAGAAACCGTATGATGGAAGAGGAAATTTGGGAACCCGTGGAACTTATGATGAAGAACCACTGTAATAATATTCTGTCGTAATATTGTAGAGATTTTGAGGGAAAATTTATTTTTTGAAGGGGAGAATGTAACCTCAAAATCTTCCATAGTAGGTTTCCCTTTGAATAATTCAATATCGTGCATCATACGCAACATCGAGATTCTAACACACCGCGACCAATCAAACTAGCAGTTATTAATAGTAATTGACACTTTTTCAAAGTGTATAAAAAATATATTTCAAAATGGACTTCATTTTTGGGTTCGGAATATTAAAATTATCATAGGATAAATTTTTTGTATTTTTCTGATAACATTTATATTTTGAGGAATATTAAAAAATACTAAAATTTAATTTAAAAAACATTTTTAATAGAAATAATATATAGTGATAAATTATAAATTTGATTAGTTCTAATATTTCATTAGATTATATTTTTTCATTTAATATAATTTAGGTAATTATATGAAATTTTCATTTAAACTAGACATAAATAAATGACAATCTTTTGATAGCTATAATTTCTTAAAAACACACTTTTTGTTTTGACAGTGAGAATTAATATTAATTTAACACCTTCCACTTCTGTTTTTTGAATTTATAAAAATGGATTCCATATTTAGAATCAGGATTTCTAAATTTGGTAAATCAGTGTCTTTTATCTTTATAAATTATGAATAATTAGTTCGGTAAATATTTTATTATCCATGGTTAGAAGGTAAATCCGGTAAATAAGGGTAAACAAATAATATTATAATAATAATAAATTTCCCTACAATGTGTCATATTTAAATTTGTTAATACATGTCAGACCATTGTCATACATGGGACGAATTTGGGTCCCCGTGTCACCACTTGGAAGTGATAATGACATTTATTTTAAATAATCTAAAGTAGAGACAAAATTAACAAAAAGAACAAATATTTTAGTAAAACATTTTTTATTTGAGGTTATATAATTTCTCTATTCGACTAATTGTATTAATTATACTGAAAAAAAAATATTTCCAACATCATGATATTTTATTTATAATATTTAGACATAAAATAAATATATTTATTTATGACACAATAAATATGCAGTATTTTCCTAATTAATGAATGAATCTAATAAAAGATATAATAAATATTAAAATAAAAATAATTATAAATTTTAGATGCCATACATAGATTTTATAGGTGAATATGACATTTTATTGTTGATTCAGTGAATTTATTTCTATGTAATCAAGGTGTAGTGAATTTAACAAAAACAAAATACCAAATAGTGTCAAAATTAACATAAAAGTGTTTTTAAAACAAATATTATATTATTAATTGATATTCTTATCCTAAAAATCTATGGGTAGTCCAAAGGGTTTAAATATTATTATATATGTCATTAGAGAACCCCTTAAGGATCCCATTAATTTTATAGTATGTTTATAAACCGTATAATATAAAAATACATAGATATATGGTAAATGTCAAACTACGTAACTAAGAGTTAAATCTAAAAGATAAGGTTAATATAGTCATCCAAACCTATCTAAAACCTATTGGTTGAGTGTTTTTCGACTCATCCCCACAGTTTCCTCCAAATAAATTATTTTTCATCTCTTATAATCTGAATATGAATTTATTATAGAATAATATTTCATGTTATACCTAAAGTGACCCTTACATCTCTTATAAAAGGGTACTTCCCATTCTCTCAAATTCACACCTTCAATTCGATTTGGCTTGGCCAAACCCTTCCCAAATATCCTCCCAACTCTACTCACTTCATCCTAATGGCCTAGACAATGTAAGAAGCCATTTTTAGAAAATAAAAAAGAATAACCCAAAGAAGAGGTAAATATTTCATCTCCTCTTTCAAGTTCTTTTCTTCTTCCACTTCTTCTTTCCTTGTTTTTTCCATTCTAAAATTATAAATCCAGTAAATTCTTTATACTGTGATGTTATTATAAATAAGGTACAACTATATTAATTATTATATCCATCCTATGAATGACATGTCACCATACGTGCCTACGTACGGCTTACCATCTCCACGCCGTGGTGTAGTTGTTATTCAATACATTATCTTTTGGATGGGTATAATAATGATGTATAACTGATGTAAATAATAAATATAACATGATAATTATATTTTATATATTATATACCATTCAATTATATTTTATTTTAATTTCTAATGAATGATACTATCGCTTGTGCGTACGTATGGATTACCGTCTCCGTGAACACGATGAGATTCATTCTCCATCGAAACCATTCAAGACTAATTTTCATTTTAGTATTAAAAATATTGTTTAAATACTTGATATAATTCTGGATATTAATAAGACACATCCTATCAATAACAAGAATTTTTACGTAATAAAGCATATAATGGAAAAAGAATCAGTTAACACCTGAAATGATGATACAACTGAAATATCATTTACAATGAAATACTAGAAGATCATGTCTCATATCATATGGTTCTTCTGAGATTTAATAACAATTATTTCACCATTATAAAAGAGTTTATCCTACCCTTGACCAAGGAAAAGTACACGTTAAGGGTTAATTTCACAATATCTTTATTATCTGAGGTTGTTTTATACATGAGTATCTATTGGGACTTCTTTATCATCCACATTCATATTTTCTTAAAAATTATTTTAAAATATTTTTACTATTTACTAGACTATGTGTTAATGTAATTTATACCTTTATTTGACCTTATATGCTTTGAAAAGAATCATTCAATTTTCTTCCAAACAAGGTACTTTATGACCTTTTCAGAAAAATTAAGATAAGAATGTCTTTTTTATCTTATATGGTGGGTGTGGTTATTTTCTGCCATTATAACATCATCAAAGCTTCCCTTACAAGCTTATAAGAATATTTTCAAAATAAATGTCTTCTTTTATAACTATGTGACTTTAAATTATTTCAAATAAAAGATAGTGATATTTATCTCAAATAGTTTTGATTTCATCTATGTCAACATCCATTGATGGATTTTATACTTGTTTGAAGTCGATTAATTATGATAAAAATCTTCCATATATTATTTAAAATATTGTGATATGTTTGACTATGGATGTGTTATTTTTAACCATTCATTGTTTATTGTTAAAGTATTGACATTTTGTATGCTAGTTTTAATACGAATGTTTGTGTTATATTTCAACCTTTTTATATGTGGAATGTATTGGACTTAGTATGTGACAGGTGGAGCCCTCTATAGCTCATCGATGTATCGATAGGTCTCTTGAGACAATTAGAAGTGGAATAGATCAAGGCCTTTCCCAATTTGATATATGGTTTTGGCTGAGGCCTAAATTATTTTTAGAGGTCTTGGTCGAGGCCTTGAAAAAATGTTTCAGAATGTCCGTCATTATACATTCCCTAATTATGAAATAATATTGATGGATCATGTTTTCATTCGACTTTTAGAATACTCATGATTATGTTTTTCGTGGCATTATTTACATATCTCATATTACTACAATAAAATTATTAATGATTATCATTTGTAAAGGCATGTGTTTCCAATTAATCACAATGCCTAATATTTATGTTATCTTCCACTGTATTTCTTACCCTTACTGAGTATCTGAGCTCACCACTTTCTTATGTTTCATTTACCCAGGATATTAAGAAGTTAGTTATGATTGACTTTCAGGCATATTCTAGGAGGATAGGATGCTTCTAATGAAATAAATTAGTGTTTTATTTCTTTTCATGTTTTAATGTTGAACTTATGTATGAATGTTGTTTCCAATAATACTAAACCGATCACTCTTTCAGGATTTGATCCCTATTGATCATTCCCATGCTAGGTAATAATGCACTTACTTTGGGCAACTAGGGTTGGGGTGTTATAGGTTTTTTTATAAAAAATGATGGAAAGATTTATAGATTTATAGTGGTTTAATGAACAACTTCAAATGTATCATGAAAATAGTGACATTAGGTGTTATGAAGATTTTGTATGAAGTGCTCTAAAAGTGAACATGGATTTTGAAGAATGGTTTCATGGATATGGTGAAGAAAAATGAACGATGGAGTTTGAGATAAAGGATCTAATGAAAAAGGTCAAAAGAAAACTAAACCACCAACATGTCAAAATGTGGGAAGAAGCATCATGGGAAGTGAATCAAAGGGATGGGGAAATGCTTCAAGTGTGGGAGAGAAGGCCTCCTTTATAATTAATGTTGAAATGACATGAGGATGAAGGAAAATGTGGTGGATGAAATGAGAGTACCACCCATGGTCTAATGCTAAAATAGTGAGGAGAAACTTAAAAATACAAGCCATTAGATGAAACCTCTAGTTTCATAGGGTAATCGGCTTCATCAACCACAAAATACAAAGGAGAAATGGAACATGTATTCCATCACTACTAGAGAAGTGGGGAAAGATAATGAAACCATACAAGGTACACATCTTATTCACTCGATAATGTAAAAATTCTTATTTGATTCTCGTTCAACACATTTCATTATATCTTGAATGTTTTCTAGAACTATTTAATTGAAGCCACAAATCATTAAGGTAGATATATTTGTAAAAACACCTAGTGGTGCAATCATAGAAAACCATGTTTTGGACTCCTATCTTATTATAATATGTGGGAAGATTCTTCCAGTGAATCTTGTGATACTTTTACTGGTGGAATTTGATTCTATAATGGGAATGGATTGGCTCTTGTTATATAGAGTACATATCAGTATTTTGGAAAAATAATTATAATTTCACATTTAAAACTATCCCATGATCCTTTAAAAATTCAATGAATATCATGAATCATCTTTGGAAAATACATCAATGGTGTGGTTTTTGATTGCCTATAAAGAAGTGTACTATGCTCAAATGGTTTATTCAAAGGTATTTATCAGCCTATAGGAAATTCCAATCAATATGGAATATAATAATGTGTTTCTTGAAGAGTTAACTAGACTTCCCTGGGATTGTGAGTTATAGTTCTCAATTTAACTCATACATAGATCTACTCATATTTTAATGTGTTCCTAGAGGATGGGTCATATAGAACTCGAGGAGTTAATGCAGTTGCTGCAAGAGAATATGGATAATTGGATCATATTCAATAGTGAATCACCTTGGGGTGTTATAGTGTAATTTGTGAAGAAGGATGGATCAATACATATATGTATCAATTATCAGGAACTCAACAAGATCTCTATAATGGAGAAATAACCAATTCCAATGATTTATGGCTTCATCGATCAGTTATGAGGTGCTCAAAACATCTGAATAGTGGATGTTGATTCTCGATATCATTAGATAAATGTGAAGAAGGATGATATTGAGAAGGATTCATTCCATAAAAGTAAGGACACTATCATTTTTTAGTGATTCCCTTCATACATACTGATTCCCCTACAATCTTAATGGATTTTAGGAATGTGGCATTTAAACATTACCTCTAAAAATTTTCTGTTATATTTTACCGATAATATTCTCATCTACAATATGTGTATGTAGGAAAATGAAGACCATATAAGGCTGGTGGTAGAAGCATTTTTGAAGGATAATTTGTATGCCAAGATCATCAAGTGTGACATTTGGATACATGAAGTCACATTCTTGGTACATTTGATCACAAGTGAGGGAATTTATATGGACCCTTAAAAAAATTAAGGAATGGACCAGACCCTATTGTGTTATATAATTCCATTGAATTTTTTGGATTGTATGGGTATAACTAACATTTTTTGAAAACAAATTAAAAAATATCATTCCCTCTGATTTTGTAATATATGAAAGTGTTGAAGTATATCTGGATGGAATAAAGTGGGGAACGATTCATGGAGCTAATGAAGGGGATTATCATTGAACCAATACCCATAGATAGAGATTGTTTTATGATATACATTGATGCTTCCATGAATGGTAGGGTTTGTGTACTAGTGAAAAAAGATAATGTGATATCCTATGACTCGTGACAATTGAAGATCCATTAGAAGAACTACCAAACACATGATCGAGAGTTAGTATCTCTGATTATTTCCTAGAAAGTATTGTAACACTACCGATATGGTGATAATTATAAAATATACACAAATCACAAGAGTATAAAGTATTTATTCACATTAAAGGATTTCAACATCAGTCATTGTTGTTTATTATAGATAATCAATGACTAGGATTAGTCTATTCACTATTATCCTGAAAGGGGAACAAGGTATCTATCATTCTTATCAATAAATAACATGTTACTGTATCCTTGTTGAAGATTGAGAAATACTAAAACATCACAAATATGCAATTAATGGATTTTGAAATCACAATGGAAGGGAATAAATCCTAACATTCCCAAGTGATTTCCCAACCATATATCATTAAGAAGATTAATTTGGCACAAGGGGAAGATCCAGAGTTTGAAATGAAGGTAAATTCAGCAAGAGAAGGGAATTTACAAGAGACCCATATCAATGATGATGGTGTGATTTGGTGTGGAACTAGGACTTATGTTCCTTAATTACCTGGTATAAAGGAGGTTCTATTGGATAATGCACATATCCGAACTTTCTCTATCCATCCTAAGAGTATCAAGATGTATCATGGTCGCCAAGAAAACTTTTGGTAAGATAACATGAATAATGAGATTTCACCGTATATCTCAAAGTACTTGATATTTCAACAAGTTAAATTTACGAAAAAGAATTCCAAATGGATGATGCAACCATTAATGACACCCATGTGGAAATAAAATAATATCAAACTGGTCTTCAGCACTCTTATCCCAAATACGTGAAATGGAAATAATGTGAAATAGGTTATAGGGGACAGACTCACCAATAATACCCATATTATCACCATTTGGGTTGATCATTAACTTGATCATCTTTCTATGATATAGTTTTAGGAAGAGGTGAGATTATATGGTGTTCCTCTCTCAATTGTCTCTCATCATGATCATAGGATCACATATAAATTCTGGATGAGTCTTTAACATGTGTTGGTTCTAGATTTAATTTTAGCTATGATTATCACCCCAATTTGATAGCTAAATAAAAGTACTATTCACATGCTCGAATATATGCTAAGAGACTACTCATTATATTTAAAAGGTCTATGGGATAAGAATATATGATTGGTTGAGTTCTCATACAACAATCTATTTCACCTGAGTGTTTAGAAGGATTCATATAAAGCTATATATGTAAATCAATGTAGAGCTCTAACCTGTAGGGATGAAGTTAATGAAATAAAGCTACTTGGACCTAATCTTGTTAAAGAAATGACATATAAGGTTAACGAAATCATACATCATATTAGATAATTTCAGATTCATAAAAAGGTTATGCTGGAAAATTTCAAAGAGGCTTTGGGTTCGATATTGGAGATAATTTTTTTCTTTTGGATATTTCCATGGAAGATAGTCATATGGATTGTAATGAAAAGGATGATAGGCCCAAGGGACATTGTCCACATTGAGATTCCTGATCCCATAAGAGATTGGGATTACATTATTTCACTTCTATTGAATATAGCTGATGTTTTTTAGGTGTTCCATGTATCACTCCTGAGGAAAAGCATAACATATCCCTCACATGCACTGAACTCAGTGGTGTTATAACTAGGAGATGATAACACTTTGGATGAGTAGTCAGTAAATATTATGTATAGGGGATATAACATTCTAAATAATAATAAAAATGATCATTTCAATGTGATATGGATGAACTATTAATATGAAGAAGAAACTTGGGAACCAGAGGAGGCAATGAAGGAGAATTTCCCTCACCTATTTATATAATATAATATTTCATCGAAGAAATTTTAAAAGGGGCGAAGAATGTAACAAACCAAGCATTTATCAATATAATTTATCTCTTCTTATAATAATGTCATAATCACCTACAATCACATATGGACCATAAAAAACATTATAAATGATGAATTAATTAAATAGTAAGTATTTCTATATGTTAGGGAACCTACAAAAATTAATTATTAACTTGACATTAGGAATATTAATACGACTCTCATAAATAGTAAACTAGCCTAGTGAATAGTAACCTCACCAATGAATTTATATAAAAAAATTTAGATTCTTATAAATAAAAAGATTATATCCTTATATCATTGTCTATGTAAATAAATGTTTTAAAAAATATTATTTAAAAACTGACATTTTCATAAGTCGTAAATTTTTAATTACAATTTTAAGTTCAATTTCATTAATTGAAAAAAAAACATTATATTAATAAAATGCATTGGTAAATTAATATATTGGTTTCTTGTGATTTTATGATAATTTTATGAGACTAGAAGTAATTTTTCAATGTGTTATAAAAGTATCTTTATTTTTAGAAGTTTTATTTCCAACAAAAAAAATATTTTTATTAATATTAAATTAAACATTATTATAAGAAAATAAAGTTAGTTTTTAAATTATACATGTCAAAAAATAGTAATGAAGAATTTTTTGGTTCTTTCTAAAATACATGAAATATTTATGGAAAGTGAAATACGATAATTTACAATAAAAGCTAAATACATAAATTATGGATTCATAAATGATGTAAGGATGACATAATCCCTAAATAATGAGCAATCCTTCATTATGTTAATATTTTTTGTAACAATTCTCAAACTATTCATATTATTTAACCAATATGAAAAACTAATAGTTAAAATAAAGGGAAAACACTCATATAATCCACTATAAATACTACCCCTCATAGCCTCTTATCATCACATATCTCAAGCTTTAATACTTGTCTAAATATGTTACTATGAACTTCCCTAGTTCCTACCCCACTTCCATGAGATATTGGTCTCATAAAAATACCAAAACTATACCCATTGGAGGTTCTCAAGAAGGATAAATTCATGTGGTAAATCATACCGTTCATTTATTTAATTTCATTCAAATTTCATTTCTTTTCATATTATCCCATAACCACTATTAATAAAAATGGAATTATAACTCTACTACCCTACATACAATATAATTATATCATGTTAATCAAATATACATCAAAAAATATTCTTTGTATCTCTATTATTTTAAAAATGAAATCATCACCCACAATGTGTTAATTTATAGACATCATGGGTGATGCAATTTAATTTTCCTTTATTGACTTATATGATGTTAAATAAACCATTATAATGGTTCAAATTATTTATAAGTATTATGTTACAACTAACTTTATGTTCTATAAATAACTAATACACATGATAGTAAATTATAAAACTAAACAAGTTTGTTGTGATCAAAAAACAGTCAAAATTAACTTAAAATGATAATCATAAACTTGTCTATAATGATCGATCTTCATAACATATAACCTAATTAATTATAAGATAATATAAAATTATATAAGAAGATTAATCACATATAACAAAATTTCTTGATATTTATCTTTATTTTACATGAACATCCATTCACGTGTTCAAATGAACCAATCATGAAATCTTAGTAAATGAACACTCCCGAATGATGAAATTAGTTTCTATAACATATACAAAGGAACATAAAAGTATGTAAAAAATATAAATAAATACAAATCATGCATAAAATATTTTTTAATTTTTTATTAATGAATCTTATGTGATTATATTGGAAATTAAATTGAATAATACATTAGGACTCAAGGTAAGGGGATTTCTCAAACCCAACACTCTTTCTTTGGGTTTTCCTTATTTCACGCTATTATCAGTTTGGTAATTATTGAAAAGTTATTTCTTCATAATTATCATAAATATTTGTGGATATAATGGTTTTTAATTTGGGTTTAGGAAAAAAATTCACCCAAAATAACTTTTCATTCAAAAAAATATATCTTTTACATCACGAGATAGTTTCATCTTTACTCATGGATGATGATTATTATATCAAGAATGTTATTAACTCTTACATATTGGAACCCAATGTTTATGTATTTGATATTATGAAATGAAACCCATTAATTTCCATCGTAAATTGTATGGTCAATCTTTATATATGTTATATGTGAAATGTATGATAATGTAAATGTTTTGATCTGATTAGTGCACCCAGAATTATATACTGAAATGAAAATGTAATTATGTGACAGGTGTTCCGGGAATTATATGGTTCTCCATTGGATTGGTTAATTTGATGAATAATATTTGTTAATGTGAAATATTTTTCAACATGAATCAATATTTTCATCACAATTATGTTTGGTAGTTTACCGCTATGAAATGATGTTTCATTTTTTGGCATTCCCACATTGCATGGCTTATAACAATTCTTCCTCTCATGATTATGATAGTGTGATTATGATATGATGATGATGTTATTCTTATAAAAACGCTATGTCATACTCATTCATGTAATAATAAATCCCTTTAATTTTCTTTTTATTCTCACCCCTTTATTAATGTATATCGTCATGTAATTAATTAACTATAAACAAGGAATTAAATAAATATCTAGAGAAGAAGGAATTAAATAAATATTTATGATTTATTTCTTAAATATTATGTGTAGTCCAAATTTTCCCAAGACAAAAAACCTTTGGATCCATTCTGTGTAATGGGTTTTATATTTTTTGTCTTTTAAGATTATGTAATAGTAATGTAACAAAAAAAGGGTCACTAAATTATTTTATTAACAATAAAAAATGTTCAATCTCCATATATGTTATCATCCTCAAATTACACTCCATCAAAACTAATAATTTCTATTTATTATGGATCATAACGTATCATCTTTGATACTAAGTATACATCATACATCATTCTATATTGAGGGGAAAGTGCTAGCTAAAATGAGTAATTTTTGATTCCCTCTATATTATCCAAAAACTACATATCATATTTTTTTCATACCAACTATATCATCAAATTATGCTTTTCTATATCTAGTATACATTTTTTAATTACTTAATATACGATTAAAAAATTTAAGGGTTAGGTCCTCTAGTCTCTAAGTGGTATCATTCAAATATTTAAAATTCTTATATTTTTTAAATTAAATATTTAACAACCGTCTTTTTTAATAATACATGTCAAATTAAACACGAATTCTCTCAAAAAATATAATATAATGAAAAATGGAGTTTCCATCTATATATCCTTAAATAGTACCATTGTATCAATGTATGATAATTAGTTTCCTATAAAATCTCGTTGTAGATGTCATTAACATCACAATTTGATATAATGACTAAATTTATGACACAAAACATATCCTATAAAATCTTGATTGTACAGATATATTAAATACTAGAATTTGTATAATAAGTCATATTCAACATCACCTTAGATAAAATTTACTTGTAAGTATCCTACCATAATAGAATTTTAAAACATGCATTTCTATCCAATACAATGATTAAATATAACATATAGATCCTTATTATCTCCTATGTTATGTTCTACCTAAATCAAAAATTGATTGGTTCTTATGGATCAATAAATTGTTTTTCATATTTATTGGTTTACCAATTATTAAACACATAATTTCCTTATATTGGGGATACATTGAATGCTTGATCATGTAATTCACCATTAACATATCCTATTTATATAATAAAATTTTTAGTTTTCTTTAAATAAAATTTTTTACTTTAGTGTATAAAACTAAACTACTAATATATTTAAAATAAGAAATAGATCATTGAATATATTTCTAAATTCTTTTCTATAAAAATCAATTCAATATATTGAGATAAACTGTTATCATCTTTTGGCATGAAAACCATGAGAAGACTGTTGAATCTTGCATGGCCCTATTATTAATGATTTCTAAGACTGACATTGTTCTATGAACATACATGATAATAATGACATCATATATTAAAACAATAAGATAAAATCCATTATAAATTCATTTTTGGATAATATAATAGTCTATGTATATCAAAAAACTATCATTTAAACTCACTACAATAAAAAATGTATTACTCATTGGTTCTAACACCTTAACACTATGATTTTATTTTATATCAAAAAATTTCTCTATGAATAGTAATATAAGTTCCCACCCCTATTTTATGTCACATGTCACAAAGGAATACATCTTATTAAGATGAAAATTACATGTTACACAATTTTTATATTGTTTATTATTTATCTCACAATCAAATGATTTTAATTAGTACACAGATCATCTTCTTTTAATGTTAATAATTCTGTAGAATATTATATTTTAATGATCTAATAATTGGTAAAACCGTATAATATATCACATAATTTTTATTGGTGATATTATATGAGAGAATGTACTAAAATTACTATTTGATGAACAAAAATTAAGTAATTTATCAAATAAAAAATAAGAAATTTATAACCATAGGTGACCAAAAAATCATTATATATTAATTTTTCTCTAAAGAAAAGGTTTATTACAATAATTTATATTACACATGTAATTTCTGACATATCTAAGACCAATAAAATAAATGAAAACGTATCATGTTCATATCTAAATAGAAATATAATAATGGTCATCTCAGTCATACTCCCCCTATTTATTAATAATGATCTAAATATATTCTACCAATTGGGATAAATTAATGATGAGTTGGTGATAATATCAAATAATTATAAAAACATTTATCTCATGAATGTTTTATATGGTTTACATTAACTTGCCAATACGTAATATTCATGATGAAAAATGGTAGTATACATAGATAAAACATACTGAAATTATTTTTCCCCTTAATAATGATTCAATCAATTGATAAAATTATATAAATTTTATATTCTCATAATATTCCAAAAAAATATTAATAAGAATCATTCTCTTTCTATTTCTAAAAGTACACTAAATAATTTTTATAAAAACTCACAATTTAAAATTAGATATTTAAATTAAATAATTTTTCCCTCATATCAACAAATATATGAGGAAATTTTAATTCCAATGTAATGTTGATGAACTCATATAATATATAACAATAAAAAGTGATCTATATTTAATTTAATAAACTAGTACTATTTTTATGATAAATAGATAAATTAAAAATTACGAAGGATCATGAAGTTCTCCATGAATAATTAAATATTTCATCTATCAATGGAAGTGAATATCTACTCCTGATTGTCACCGAGTACATTCATGGTAAATAAATAAAGTGTGTCAATGTTTTCACCTTTCTATGATAATAACACTAGATAACCACATTAGGGTTCGATTTCTATAATTAATCCCATAATTTCATGCCACCAATATATATATTTAACTCTCATAGATCAACATGGTCTATTTCAAATGATGGTATTGTTATATAATATGATTATATTATAGGATCAATTATTTAGTAGATCTCAATATCATGATATAATACTAAAAAATATACATGTAATATATATTGAAATAAATAAAAAACATTAGGAAATACATATTGTAAAATCTAATTGAATAATTATAGATGTTTGTTTTATGAATGATTTGATATATCCTGTCACCAAAAATTTATCTCCAATATAAATTACATAGAATAACACTCCCAAATGTGGGTATAACAGTTACCGCAAAATGAAATACATTAAACATCCTCTCATATGTAGTTTATAAAATCCCAGAAATGTTTTTGATTCTTTATTTCATGATAAAATTTAGTCATTTAATTATTTAATAAATAAATATGCTATATTTCCATACCCACTCCTATTTAAATTACATCAAGGGAACTTCATGATACATTCTAATTACTTAAGTATTGATTACAAAAATTCCACCAACACACTCTATAACCATCCTCAAATCATATTATAAATATGAATGCATAAAATATTATCCTTAATATAATACAAATTGAGAACACACATTATATGAATCCATAAAAATATTATGTCATAATGTAGACAATCTATCCTTTTAATCAGTATTTTTCAAAAAAAAATTAAAAACAAATAAACCAAATGTATATTTTGTCATCCCCACAAATATAAATGACAAGTTAGTAAAAAATACCTAGTTTAGTAGTTCTAAACAATTTGTATCCACTATATGTAGCGTATGGACCTGATTTCCACTAAAGCAGTGCTTCATGCCTATTGGACAATGGTCCATATTCACTTTTCCCTATATGAAAAAGTCTACAAACTAGAAGAGTGGGTATGATTTAGTGATAGTATGGTGATTATACAGTCATTTAGTTATCATAATATTATTCCTTATGTTTTTTAAACTGTGAATGAAAGAACATAAATCAGTAGAAGCATAAAATAAACTTAGTAGAATGCCCTTCAATGTTGAAAAAGAATAAAAATAACCAATATAAACAATTCAAATTATCGTATGTCATATAACACAAAATATCTGATTCTCCCATGACCAACCATTCATGTAAATACATATAATTCATGTAAAATATAAATAGAAAACACCTTTTTCAATTAAGATCCACCAATTTCCAATTTCATCTATCTAGTGAATAAGGTACAACTGGAGAATAAAGGTCAATCTCTTGAGCGTGATCCAATACCTATTCTCAAATAAATAATGTGTACATGCATCCTAGGGGTCCTGTGTATGGTGTTAGAATGAACATAGAAGGGAACCACCAAATATTTTGTTTCATGCGTACATTATTATGTAGGCGTATGCTAAATATAAATTAAAAAGGAAACGTCCATTTATTTTTTAATATCCTCATTCCATGTGATCAAAAACCACAATGAACAGTTACCTAGGTCATCCAATGTTTCTATTTACAAGAATACATTATCCCAAATATATATATATATATATATATATATATTTAATACTACACTTGTTTTCATATATAATTTTTTATTGGTGGTGACCCATGACTTAGTGCCCATTAAATCCCTAGATGGATATCATATTTTGTGAACTCTCAGGTTCCACTGATAAATGTTTCCCTAACATATCATACTACCAATCATGTATCCAAAATCTAAATAGAATGACCATTAAATGTAATCCATGTCCCTTTGACCCTTACTCAGAATGTCTCCAATGGTTCTCAACTCAACATCTTAAAGAATGATGATACCAATCCTATAATAAATTTACATGGTCAACTAGAAATCCAACGTCCTGAAACATGATGATATCTATCCTCCATTAGTCATGCCCCACTGGAATAAAGTATAGTGATGTGCCTCCACCCCCATATGATGGTCTCAACATCATATCTACATGGAACATTACCATCCACATTGAATTATAAAGTGATCACCCAAAACATAACCTAAGGTCATCATCATTTCATAATCACCATATTCTATAGGGGACTCTACTAACAATTAGTGGTCAAAACCACGTGATCTTAGTTCTATTTGTATGAAAAAGTATCGATTTGATCATACAAAAATTATTGGATGTGTATATCACCAAAGAACATATTCCAAATCATCTGAAACATCATTCCACTTTGAATATACCTCTATATACCCATGGACAACACTATATACAATGTAATAGGATACGCCCTCATCCTGAAGACGTCATCACCTCAAAATAATGACAAAGTCACCCTAACCTGAAGATCATCATCACACCATTGGTCTTAGAACACACCCCTAGAATAAAAATATGTCTCCTTAGTATATATATTCAAAATCGCTTCAATCCTCAGGCATATCCATTCACTTCCCATGGAAAAAACAATTTCTATATTAAAAATGAAATTAATTAAAAACACACAAGTAGCCAATCCGACCGTTTTTACACTATCCCTTACCCGGCTGATATTTTAAAATAGGCCTTCTGCTAACCAATTGACATCCAATCACAATAATTTATTAATTTTAATGAATCGATTAAATTAATGGGGAATCACTAAGTTGAACACCCTATGGTTAAATAATAATGCAAATATAACTCTCATATAATAATCGAGAAATATATAAACCCCCAAACATATACTCATAGGTGCTGAGTCATCAGATATTAGCCTATCTACTAAGCAGAAAAAAAATCAGTCATTTAGAAAATCAACCTGATGATCGCTAAAAGGAATAAGACATATTTATCATTCTATATGAAAAGATAACAGTTAAAGTGAACCAATATGATTTAATAACTTAATGATATCTTTTAATCATGAATAAAATATCAAGGATTAGATATCATAAAAAAGAGAGCCCTAAAATACACTATATTTGGAAAACAGTTACCCACAGCCACTGTGAAATCCAAATAATGTGGGATGGAGGAATAAAAAAGATAAATAGAAAGTAGGGATATTTAGAAATTACATTCATTTTAATGAACTGAATAGTTTTCTTAACCATGCACCAATCATATAGTGCCCTCCCCCCAAACGTCACATTCCTCATGGTTAGTCTCGCGTTGGGAACAATGTTTGGAAAAAGAAACATAGACTATTCATGTATTATAAATTAAAAAATAAAAAAGTCATGAATGTCCATGAAACCCACCTTAATAACTTTTCAAACCATTTCCACTGAAACTAGTGGCTTTCATAGATACACTTGGGAGGCTTCACTATTAAATCTAACTATGATCATGTATATGTGCCTTCCAAAAATAGAGTTTTTCGAACCCAACACTCCCAAAACTAATGTGAAACATCTAGGAACTTTTTGGTCCATATAAAACATATAGAAACAAGGCCATAGGTAAATAAAAGACATGGAATTACGTTCTAATTATAAAAAATAATGTTATCCAAATCACATTGCTCAAAAATTAAAATAGGTGGATGAATGTTGATCCTCTAAAAAATCGGATGTTATAGTCCCCCACTATATAATAAATTATAACAAATAAATAATGATTTAATCATCTATATTAAAAAATCAAATTAATTTAATTTTTTTTAAATTATACCCAGTCTGATAGTCTCATAACAATTCCCCTCTTGGGCTCCCACCTTATTAATTTTCTATATAGTCTCTTCCTATAACACCCCGAATTTATAGAAATTTCTTTATAATAAATTAAATGATAATATATATAATGAAATGACATAATTAAATCATTACATTCACATGGAACTTACTAATCATATGTTAAATAATACACTGACATGGTGTACGATACACATAATACTGAGTTGCAATATGATACATGGAACACTAGGTTACAATGAAACATCTATTTTTTATAATTATTTAAAATGATATAATTATTACATATCCTCTAAAAATAGTTATATGAATATTAAATACTTTTAAAATATAGTTTGTAATTTTTTGGAACAAATAAAACATATTGATAGTAAAATATATGTTTTCTGTTAAATTCCAACTATGTTGAAAAATATTGTTTTCCCAAACGATTATATTTTAATATATTTTTGTGAAAACTGATAAAATAAATAATATAAACATATAAAATATTAATTTTATAAAAAAAATCATTTATTTAATTAAAAATAAAAAATTATATGAGGATGAAATTTTTGGACTTGTCTAAAATACTTTATTTTTTGGGTTGAATACGGAAAAATACATTATTTTACCTCAAAAAATATTTTTAATTTAATATATTTATATTATTAAATTTTATTTCAATTTGGAGTAAAGGTTAAATAGATAATTTTTTTACAATTATTCTAACTTTATTGATTAGAACCAATTTCACATTGTAATTTTATAATAAAATATTTCAGAATTTTGATTATTTTTAATTTGAAAACTCACATTGTTGGCCTCACTAAGGTATTAATTTTAAATTTACATTTAACAATTATATTTTTAGAATTTTAAAAAATTGATTTCTTAATATTAATTAAATAAATTTATAATGTATATTATGTTTGACAAAGTTTTTGATCAAAAATATTTGTGAAATTGATTAAAATAATTTACATCAGTTAAGAGAGAAATTAAGTTATTAATGTACTAATCCTTTAATATAAGACAAGAAATGACAAAGAAACTTGTTCAAGACAAATTTTAAGGAAATTTGTCTTAAATTAAACTTCAATTATTGTGTTTTTTATGAATTTTTAGGTTAATACATGGGTATACGTAACTTGTTTTCCAACATCCCTTTTGTGTCCTTTCACATCCTATAACAGACCACCAAGTATACCCACATCTTCACACATCTAAATCCCCATAGATCACACAAAATATACTTAAATATGCTACCAAACTCAATACCATTTTCATAAAACACAAACCGTGTCCATAATTAATCTCAATGAATCCTTTTGGCACAAACAAAAAAGAGATACCTAATTAAGAGGTATTGTCTTCTCTCAAATTCCTTTCATTTATTTTCCTTGTTCACCTCATCCACCTAGTTAATTAAATTATTATATGAAAAATAGTATACTCAAAATAATTTAATTTTTTTATGCTAAGGTTTATACCTACACTAACACACACCTCTATCTAATATGTAGCATACATACTATTTCTTTGTACCGTGAATTACTGCCTCACGAATTGCGGATTACTCATTTCTCCCTTACCACCTACCATGGGAGTCATTATAATGGAAAATATTATTATATATTTCATATATTATATTTATTATTTATTTATGATTCTTTACTACTTTTAAAATAAATATATTTTAAATTTTCATTTGTTGTTAAAATAATAATTTTATTTGAGGAAGTGTTGACTACCGCCCTGTCAAAGCTATATGATTTGTTCATAAAATATATGTATTATAGTAAGGATATTTTTAATGAATATATATGATAAACATGATATCATAAATATAATTTAATAATTATATATATATATATACTTATATTTCATTTTGAATCTTTATTTCAAAATTTTAATTGAAATGGAAACATCGTTCTTGCATACGTATGGCTTACCATCTCCCTAAATAGAATAATCAATTTCATACTTATTTATGATATAGAATATTATAATATAAATATATTTGATATATAAGTTATTAAAATCATGATTTGAATAATTTAAATCATGATATATGTATAATGAACTATGATATATTAAATTAAGACACATGCGAAGAACAAAGCATATATTACTCAAAGAGAAACATTAGCAATGAATCGTTAACAAATAGAAAATATAGGGTCTTAATATTACCATATATAGTATTATTTATAACATTTAAAATATATAAAATATGTATATATACATATATTTAATATACAAAAATATTTTATTTATACTAAGAGAGGAAAGACATAAGGTCAGTGGATGTCATCTCACTTTTTATTACTGTGAGACACATGCTATGTTTGCCACATTCCTTTTGGGTGTGGTATTTAAATATTATGATTTTATTATATATATTTCATTATATTATACATAAATTTATATGTATTAACATATTCATTTTATGAACTCTCCTTCATATGGTTTATGTTTCAAAAGTTACCAAATCGGTAAAAAAATGTTTGGTCTCAATTCTCCTTCTTCGACATTCATGCTTTGTTATGAACCTAATCATTTTTTGGAGGTGAATATTCCTCCATTTCACATATTATATATTGAATATAATAATTTTCATTAAATTTTAATCTTAATTTCATTTCATTTTCTTACAGGGATATCATGATCCCATGTTACTTAGTCATAAGTGTTTATTGAGACAATTTAATCCCTTTTCATGATTCATTTCATTTAAACATCCATCGATGAAATATTTAGATCGATATTTCAAAATTATTCATGATTTTACTTCCCCTATATTTATTCAAGATATCATCATGGCTTATTATATCTTTTTCTACTATTCATTTCATATGATAATGTATTTTGGTAAAATTTGAGGATATATCTTTCATCAGTCACAGTTAGAATAGTTTCAAAAAAAAACATACCATTAAAAAGGTTTTCAAAAAGGTTTTCAAAAATATACTAGAAGATAATATTAATAAAAAAATGGTTTGAGAAATCATTATTGATTTAAGAGAGACCATTATATTCATTCAATGATATTTTTGAAGAAAAATCTCTTCAAATGTTTTCTATTATTGAAATATTTTTTTCAGTGAAGGATGAATATTTTATTCATGAAATGTTTTCAAATAACCTTTCAAAATTATTTCACATATATGATAACATCCATTGGTATTACACATGTATTTATGAGGAAATTATTTAATCTTTTTATTAATATTATTTCCTTGAATATATTATGTTTTAATTGAATTATTTTTATGATACATGTTTTTATAACTGGAGTTATATGATTTTGAAATACGCTTCATTCCATGGTTTACTTTTATTATGAAATGGTTATGAAACTTATCTATTTAAAAATTTTAATATATGACTACATGTTTACAATACCCTTTTTATTTATGGGTTATTATATGACAACTAATGATCTTTTTTCATATGTATGAATGATTTCACTATGAAATGTTTGGGACATATATCTACCATAAATTCATTGTGTAAATATTTATTTATCATGATATAGAAAATGGTTGGTATTGGGAATGAACCATGACATGATATATGGGAATTGGAGTAAACCCAAACTACCAAGATGTTATGAAAAGTAAACTCATGCTAACAAGGTGTCCATGAGAGTGAACCATGACTACCAAGAGGGTATGGGGAGTGAACCTATTCTACAAAAACGTTCTTCGAAGTGATTCTTTGGATACTTTGGAAATAATAATATATTTTTATGTGTCTTCATCAATTCTATGTTTTATTTCTATTTTTTTGATTCATGTATTATTCTCTTTATTTCATTATGATTCATGTATAATGTATGTCAAATATTTATGCCAGGATTTTAGTTATTATCTTTGATATGGAGGATATGATATTCTATTTTCATAATCACAATCTCATACACTTATTCTCATGTTTATGCATACATGTCTCCCATGTTAACCCTTACTGAGAATCTGAGTTCGGTGGTTTTTTTGTTTTATTCGCATAGGTTATGATGTTATTTATTATTTTTGAGGTGACTAAGAACAAGTCAGAGATGATGTAAATCATTTATGTATTGGTTTTTCTGTTTCTAGGTTTCCAATGGAAGCATAACAATTACAAACTTTGGGTATCATTTGGTACAATGTTTAAATAATCTTAAAATTGTATGTCATGTTTTCTTAAAAGAAAGGGTATTTGTAGGTGATATCATATAAAATGTATAGTTAACCTTTCAAAGCTAGGATGAGAAACCCTTAGTGAGACCCCTAAGGATATGTCTAGGAATAAGTCTATGTATGAGGGAAAGTATTGGAAAACGACCTAGAATTATTGAGAAGGAAAGAGTTAGTGGTCTCCAATAAATACATCCATGTTTTGATAATGTAAGTGGATGTGGTTTTGGAACGGATTTACCTATGGGTAACAACACCGAAAAGAATTTTCTGGCCTAAAATAGTGTAATCTGGTACATGACAACAAGCCCTGTGGGACACCAGGTTTGACACTCTCGGTGGATATGCATAGAGAATTCACAACCTCTCCATGAACCATTATGATGTATTTAAATATATTTTGGCTATGAATAACCTAGGATAAACCAATTTTGTCATAAATTATGGATGTTTTCATAATTTGAACATCATATATGTGATTTTTTATAATTATGTGATTCCACATTTTGATTATTATATCCTATTCTATGCATATGGTTTTAGTCAATGGATGGAACCTAAAAGAACCATACTAATGGTGATTATGACAGACAATTAAATGATCTCCCTCCTAAGAAACCAAATGCTATGGGATCCAGAATAAAAAACCACATCTCTATGTTCACACAGCTTCCTCAAGCTTCGAATCTTGGTGGCCTTCAAAATTATTAAATGAGGGAAAAATATTATATTTATTATTTCAAGAGGAAACATCGACCTTCTTTCATAGGGTCTTCTAATCCACATTATTTATGAACAGTATATTTGTAACATTGAAAATATATTCTCTATTATTAAGTGTTTATAGTATGATAAAGTAAATCCAGTTGTATATTGGTTATAAAGAGAAACAGATTATTGGTGTAATATAAATAAAAATTAGACATTAAGATGATATTAAATCTGTGGATCATTAAAAGTTTAAGAACTTATTTTTCAATAATTACTTTCCTAAAATTATTCATGAAATTAATTATTTATAGTTCCTTGAGATTAACAAATTTGATGATCGATAGGTTGGTATATATGATGCTAATTTCACAAGACAAGTGAGGTATGATTTAGGAATTATCATCCATCCTGAAAGTAAATTTTATAGGTTCTTTAGTGGATTAATGCAAAGTCTCAAAAGGGAGGTGACCATAAGAGATTATAGTAGCTATGAAGATATTGTATGTTTTGAAAAAAATGTTGAAATATATTTTGTAGTCGTGTAAAAATATCATGTTTTTCATAAGAATAGGAATATGGAGTTCAAATGAAAATATAATACCCATGAAAAAAAAGATAATCCTTTATTTTTGCACTATTTTTGGGAAGAATAATTTAGGAAATTGACTTAAGGTGTATAATTTTTTTTTAATGTATTGAATTGAAGGAAAGATGGAATTTTTTTATTAAGTGATTGGACGATGTTATCTAATATTGTGAAAGGGTAAAAGTGGAAAGGAATGAACCTACCAAAATTCAATGCTATAAGTGTAAGGAGAATAGTCAATATGCTACCCACTTCCCAATCCCAAGCACTGGTGATGATAATCGAAGTCAGCAACCTCATAAAACTTTGGAAAATGGGAAATATCTACCAGTGTATATTTATGATGAGTGGTTTGATAAAAATTTGATTAGTGGTACACATACCATCCACTCTAGAACATCCAATTTCATATTTTATTCTAGATCGGCCAACTCATTCATATTTAATGAAATTTTGAAGGGTGTTATGATTCATCCATGACAATAAAATATGTAATTAGTAATGAAAATACCTAATTTAATGATTATTGTATACCATGTATAAGATTCCTCTTTAGTTGAAGTTTGTGGTAATGTGCTTCCTGTAAATCTCATCATTCATTCTTTGGTCGAATTTGATGTCGTCTTATGCGTGGATTGACAAACTCAGTATAATGCATTCAATAATTTTCAATGATGGGAAGTAAGTTTTGATAATTCATACCCTAAAATTAGCATCTATTAATGTGATGATAAGAATTAACATCATGTGGACATTACATCTATTTTATTGGTCTTAATTACCATTCAAAAGGGTTGATATTTCTAACCCTCTGATGATCATCCATAAATGGCTACAACCTCTACCCCATTCTGAAAATATCTAAAGCACCATTTCTCAACCAAATTATGTTAAAATAAGTTCATAACATCCATAAATTCACCCTAGAATCCTTAATGATTTTATAGGGCATATCAAGTATACCATTTGGCATAAAGTGAGAGGAGTTAACAAATGAAGAAGTAATGACTTCACTCATGTTCATTTCCATTATTTTCCATCTCCACCCCCTACATTACCATTATTCTATTTTTTTAATACAACACCAGTATAATCAATATACTATGATGTTTTTTTGAAAAAACATTTACCTACAATTACACTAACCTGCATCTAATTGGTAATTATCATTCCATTTCTGTGTATGGCCGAACTGATTCCTCGTGAAATGATGACGATTCATTTTTCCATTACAACCTTCCATGGTGGAAATCATGATATAAAATATGACTATATATGTTTATAAGTTTTTTTTTATTTCATCAATCTTATATTCCTTTAACAAAACATATCTTTCTATGTTTATTTTTGTGTTATTATGATAATTTTATTGAGGAATTATGGACTACCACCCCCTCAAAGCGATGTGACTAACTCATACATTACATAGATTATATTAGAGATGTATTTTGTGAAAATATATTATATATATGAAATAAAAAAAATTAATATATATATATATATACTTATATGATTTTTTATCATCCTGTCAGTAGGAAAATTTAAACGGAAACAATGTTCCTGCCGAAGTATAACTTACCGTCTCCTTGAAATGTGTATTCTATTTCATACATCACTACGATATATTTTATTATAATATAAATATAATGTATATATAATGTTATTAATATAGCAATTAACATTTTTGAAATTATTATATACAAATAATTACCAATGTTATAATATATTTCAACACATGTGAAAAGCATATAGAATCTTACCCGAAGAGTAAAATTAACATAAGATCATTAACAAGCAAGTAATATAAGGCCATAATCAAACCATATATGGTATTATGTAAATAGAATAATTAGGTAAATTACTTATAATAAACTTATATTAATTATACATGAATCTTGTATGAGTATTAATAGAGTCGAGACACAAGTTAAGAGGAATTAATCTTTGTTTTTATTCCTATGAGAAAAATGCTATGTTAGCCAAAATTTCCTTTTGTGTAGTGTATGTACATCCCATGGTTATATTCTATGTATATTATATGTATATTTATTTCTAAAAACATATCCATTGTATGAACTATCACTCATGGGATTTATGTTTCCAAAGCTTTTAAATCAGAAGAAAATGTTTTGTCTCAATTTTCCTACATTGGGACTCAAGTTTTTCTATGCACCTAAACTATTTTTTGCGGTTCTTAGACATCTATTTAAAAATTTATATAATTAATGAACTTATTAAAATGATGTTTTAAGTTTAATTTAATTTCATTTTCTTATATTTAGATTATGATTCCATGATACCAATTTATACTAGTTTATTGAGACAATATCATCACTTTTCAAGATTGTTTAGGTTTATGAATCCTTTGGTGAAATAATTTTATCCATATATAAATAATACTAGTGATCTTCCTAATCCTATATTTGTTAATGATATACTAATGTGATAGTGCCTATTTTTCCACTAATGGTTTCTTAAGATAATTTTTGGATGTAAAATATAAACATCTCTCTCCCTTCGATCATAATTATATTTGTTTAAAAACATGTTTTTGATAATGTTTACAAAAACGTTTTAAACAGATCCTTGATGATATTGTTCAAATAAAATTGATTTTAATTTTATTTTGTGAAATTCTTCATTTATATGATTCCAATGTTTTCAATAGTTTTTATGTTATAAATAATATTTACTGAAGAAAAATTGTTATTTTCATTAAGAAATGGTATAGAATGACCTTTAAAAATTATTACACATCCATGATAACATCCATTGGTTTTAATAATCCATATATGTGTAAATTATTAGAAGTTTCCATTCATATTAATTCTAGAAATATATTATGATCTGATGGAATGACGTTTTTGAAACATTTTCTTTTAATGGGTTACATGATTTTGAAACCCACTTATTTCCAAGGGTTATATTTATGATGAATATATTATGAAACCTAAATATTTACACATTCTATGAGATGATCACATGTTTGTAATATCCATTTAATATCATTGATTATGATATTAGAATTTCTGAACATGTGGCACATGTATGATTGATTTCACATTGAGATAGGGGAACTACATATCAATCGAATGAATTGGGTAATGATTTATATATCATGAGATAGACTATGATATTCATGATAATGATCCTAGATAACTAATATGTCCATGGGATTGAATCCGGAAAACCAAGATGGTATGAGGAGTGAACTCATTCATCCATGATGGCCATAGGAGTGAACAATGACTACCAAGATAGTATCGGGAGTGAACCTAAACTACCAAGACATTCGTGGATGTGATGCCTTGAATAATATGGAAATCATATTGTATTTTTATGTGTCTTCCACAATTCAATGGTTTTTTCCTATGTTTTTATTTCATGGATTATTATTTTTATTTCATTTTGATTCTTATTTTAGGACCAAAAAGTCTTTATGCCATTATTTTTGTTATAATCTTTGATATATTGGGGTTGATTTTTTATTTTCATGATTTCATTATCATACCCTTATGATAATGTTTATTCTTACATGTCTCCCTTCCTTAACATTATTTAGCTTATGATCTCAACCATTTTATATTTTTGTTCCCACAGGTTATGCTGATATGAATTATGTATGAGGTGTCTAAGAAGGGTTATATTCAAGAAGAAACTAGTTGATGATTAAATAGCTCATTTATGTGTTGTTGTTTATGTTTCAATGTTTTTAAAGTCACTAGAATAATTATGGAATTCAGGTAAATGTTTGTGTAATGTTGATGTATTCTGTAAAAGTTATGTAATGATTTTGTCTGATAATTGCGGGTCACTATACATCAGACCCTCAACCCACATTTTATAATTTTCAACTAACCATCATTGGAATGAACATTTCATCCCATGATGCATCATCAGTCAGACACATCATCCGGTGGTCTATTTAGAAATTTGTCATATCTGACATCCATCAAGTCCCATATATCCTTAGATTCCTATACATACATTTCCCATTAAAATCTAATATTAATATACATCTCATGAGATTAAAGTACCCTAAATCTCATTAGATTATCAAAAATAATTCTTCATTATATATTCAGAAGAATACCCCTAAAAATCATGATGCCTAAGCATCTCACATGAAATACACATTGTATTTATGTCGATAATATGTTCCAAAGACTGTGAACATGAAAATATATTTATATCACATGTCATTACTAATTAAATCATCATAACTAGTGTAAGGTCATTACCAATAAAAATTACCAGTTCACCTAATGCTCTAAAATTAGGTAAATCCCAAAAAAAGGATACTCGTTCCTACCCACAACGTACCTCAAAAATTCCTTACATCCCATAAATACTTGACCATGGAATCTAAATTGTCTTATATTGTACTGATTCCCATATACCCAAGGTATTTAATCACTTTCAAGTTTTACCTGCTACTTTCTACTAGACCCACTACATGGTCTCTTTGTCTCTACCTCATCTTCTTCAGGTAGATGAATCCCATATACAATCTCCTTGTACCAATTTAGGTCCAGTGAAAGATCATTAAATATGAATAGGTCACAAGATCCGAGACTTTTGAGATGTTTTATTGCATATCCTATCCAAATTCCCAATATGGCCTCACACACAGCTCTATTCTCAACCGAATAACATCTTTTTCAAACATGCAATGGATGGATGCAATGGAAGAAAAATCAGTAAGGCCAACTCATCCATGGTATATAAAAAAATTTGTTTATAATTCAAAAATGGGACTCCCCAAAGACCTAATTATTATTACTAGAAGCATCACTACATAGGTCATCTAACTTATTCACCTAACACGAATGATTCCAGTCCCTCCATGTTTCTCTCATCTATTAGTGCATGATTTTAAACCGTAGAAACATATTGTTCATAATGTTATTCAGTAAAATCCTAATGGAATGCCTAAATTTATCTAATAGATTTATAACAATGGAGATGATGTTGCCTTAAATGCGGGTGAAAAATATGAACATTCAATGAAATTGGTTGTGTATTCCACGACATATGAATCCTCATAAAAGATTTGGGAACTAATGAGCTATGTCCTCTCTCATTGACTTTGGTATGTCATGATCACAGAACCATTTATTGAAATAAGTTGACTAAAGTCTCCCTTATCTGACTTCTTAAACATGTATCTCCACCAAAAAATTAGTTATCCTTTGATCATATGCATCACCACCTTCACCCTCTGGTATGGGGGTGTATCGAGCTAATTAAATATCAACTTCAATAACTCAAACTAGTTTTGTTCTATATATTTTTGAAACCCTCCCCAAAAGTGTTTTCAGTGCGGTGATTGAAAATCAGTAGTTAGATACACCATTGAAGGATTAAAACCCTATATTCCCCTATTTATAATATGTATAACTCGAACCAAGATCACCATTACTTCCACTTATAACCATGGCCCAAAATATTCAATCTTATGCGGCTATCGTACCTCTCCCAGAGCCAATACTAAAGGATCATGATCATCCTGACCCTATGGGGACTCATTTAAACCCATTTCTCTTCCATCCCATACACATTAATGTAACAACATATCACCTCCAACCTGACACACAGCTAGAATTCGTCTAGGTATAATCATAAGGAATACAAATAAAATGGTCACATAAACATAAGAGCATATATATATATATCTGTGTGTGTGTGTGTGTGTGTGTGTGTGTGTATACATATATCATAGATAGTAAATTCTTTATAAGGAATTGTATTTGAACAACCTTATAATCCACTAACACAGGATTGTAACATGAAATGTTTTCTCATTTTAACTTACCTACCAATAACATAGAACAAAATAACATATAATTTAGCCACATGGACCGTTTCCTACACATAATAATGTTGGGAATCAAATATCACATATATCAATATGGAGTATCATAGTTGAAGTCCAATAATGGATATATATATAAGAAAACACTATTAATATTATTTGTTTACACAATAAATATTAAAACCCATTTTAATCACTACTTACTTCATATATAAATGCTAGGCCCATACCCCACACACCACATATCAATCACATTAGGACCACATCTCTCAACTAGAAGAGTATAATGTCTCTAATAAAGAAATGTAAGATACCACCATTTAAATGCTTCATTGAAATATTAAACAAACCATTCTCTCTCAGCTCATTCGTGGAATAATTAATTATTCACATGATCATACATATATCATATAACCCTATTTTCATATCAAGATGAAAAATTAACAATATGATTTCTTATCAGGTAATGTACCAAATTTCATATAACATATTACCATAAAACTCATATTTTACAATCATGATTGAAGTCAAATCAACTATAACATAACATAGGAAAACCAAAATTTCCTAGCCATGATATTTGGTCAGATCCTTATGCATTGGACCACAGGAACCGAAAAATGTTCACATTATTTTGTTCAGAAAACTTCATAGTCTCTTGTTTCACCATATCCCAATTACTATGAAAAAATATAAAATAAATTATTTTATACCATTTGTAAATAGTTGAATATAGTTACCATTTAAATACCTATGCCTTTTAATGATTCTTGCAAAACCCCAGAAGACATTTCTATGATAGCATTTGTAGTGAACCAACTTGATTTATTCTCAATAATTTATCTATGATGATTGGACACTAGGCCTCAGGTGAACCTATTTGTACACCAAAGAATTCTATATAAGAATAAGTGTATAGTTAAGAGATATTGGGGTGAAAATAAACACAAATAATGATAAAAATAATAGTTCATATGTATATAAAATTGTTAATTTAGGAGCATATGTTTGGGAAAAATAAAAATAATCTCAATGAAGACAAATTTAAAGCAGCTACAAAATAATATCATTTTTAGAAAAAAAACCAAAAATAACATGGAAATATAAAAGATCAGTGTATCCCATATTTGACTATACTAATAAATACATATAAGGAATATAAAAGCTAAAAAGAGAATTGAAGTTACATTTAGGATCCACCATGTCTCAATTCCATCGATTATTTGAACTAGTTATAACTCAATTACTATATCCAACTTCTATACGTAATACCTTTCCTGATATCAATGATATAATGCTTAAAACATCTCGATGGTCCTGTGTGGGGTGTAGTAATAAACTCATTAGGACACCACCATTGTTTTCATATCTTGCATCCATAATTATGTAGGTATATTATATATATAATTAATGATCAATGCATATTTATTTTTCAATAACTTACTCCCCTTATGCTCAAAATATACAAGGAAACGTTTAAATACTTCATCCAACACATGTATATCTCTGGATACATGTCCCAATATATATATATATATACATGACATAATTTACATTTCTACATATATAAATTTTTTGTGATAATAATCCATTGCATAATATGCATGGAATCTCCTTGGAAATATCATATTTGGTGAACCATATGGTTCCAACCATAATAGTTTCATGAACACCTTGTTCCATAAATTTTGTATCCAGCATCCAAATAGTACTTCCAATCAAAAAGATCAAGGTCCCTCTGAGGTCACGACCCCCTACCACCAAAGATACCCCTCTTGAGCTGGTAATGGTGAAAGAGAGATAATGACCGCCGAGTCCTGCCTCCAGTAGTCCCGGGAGTGACGACTAGAACCAAGGGTATGAGTTTTCACAAATATGGGAGGCATTACCCTTTTTATTATTTAAGATCATTAAATAGAATGAATCAAAAACCAAAATAAAAAGGAACAAGTAAATGAATATAACCCAAAACCAAACCCATATGCATGTTTTATACAATACTGAAACAATAGTAAATGTACAGAAAAGCTCCAAAGTATTGTACCAAAAAGTAATGGAAAACAACAACAGAAAACAGCAGAACCTCCCCCTGCCTAGTTTGTAAGGTCCCGCACAGTCCCTGTAGTCCTCCTGAAAACCTAAAAGCAAACGTAGGGTGATCATACAAGTATACTCTCTAGGGAAACCTAAATCTCTCGTTCACATGTGGGGAAACATCCTAATTCCCCGTAAAAAAATAGAAGAACCAAAACCTATCAAGGATTCTATCCACCCAGCCTCACCAGCCACACTCACCAAGTAACAAAATTTAATAGATTATAGTAGTAATGTTATCAAAGTATGGGAACCTCGCACAACCTTCCCATTGGATACTGCTCAAGACCTCATGCCCAACGCTATGATGCTTCCCCCTCTTCCTGAGCTAGTGCCGTAACTTGGACATACGAAGCTCGGGCTAGTGCCGCAACCTGGCCATATGAAGCTCATAGTAACATGCCGTCACACAATCCTCTTACATAACAACATCTCATCCCGAATAGACCTGGGAACATATCACACCTCATCCCGAATATTCTTGGGAAACATCGGTCGTAAACTGCCCGAAGGAACATGGGCTATAGAACCTAGAAGAGGGAGCACTGGGAAGAACAATAACCAGCCATCCTTTGGATATTTGAGAATCTTACACCCCGTCTCACGGGTGTTCGGCACATAGTGATCGACATGGTTTGGGTGCCTAAAGAAACATAAAACGTAAACATTTATATAAGTATAACAACCACTCATCCCATCCTAAGGCTTCTACACAAATATCTGAGCACGTGCCTTGGCACTGCTACATCGAGAGTATGCACACAACAATCAATCCCAAAAACCCATTTAATGTTTTCACGTTTCAATAGCTTTAGTTATCAGTTTTCTTTACTACCGGGCAACTATCAACAACCAAATTGGATCAATCTTCCATAAAACATATCCCTGCCATCCACAAATCAAGTTAAGAAAACACAAGCAATCACAATGAAGTCCCTTCTTATTAACCAACAAACCCCATTGATTATTATTCTGATTCCATTACCATGCCCCACCATGCATTAACTCTTCTACTTTTATTTATTATTCACAACCCATAGTTCGTTCACATTCAAACACATCCCTGCAGCCCCACTACCAACCACCATAACAACAATCACTTTGAAACCCATACATCGTAATCCCTTTGATACAATTTATCGCAGCCCCGCTTCCCATCACCAACATAGCATTCACACCAACCCCCAACCAAAGCAACTGTAGCCCCACTGATCACCTGATCCACAATAACCCAAACAACACCCCCTTCACATAAATAAACCCTAACCAGCACCCACATGTTTATTATTTCAGTTTTTTCAACCGGGGTGATCACACAAGGGTCCCAGGTATTTAATCATCCAACTTTACGTGATTAACCAACTTCCACATTCAATTAAATTTTCATCCATATGAAAATATAGATGGAGAGGGAAACATTTAATTGCGTAGGTAGAGGCCCCCAATGACCATGATTTTTAGTACGCAGAATCCCATTCAATTCACAACATAATATCAAATGATATAAAAAAAGTAACCGCACTCACAAACATCCCATCCCCATTATATAGGACAGTTATTATCTTTATGAAACTGGTTCAAATGTGTTTCAAGTAATCAAGTGGACACCTAACCTGCATGATTTAAAATTTAGAGAGACGAAGGTAAGATCCCTACCTCAAAGGTTTTTGATAGAAACCACAATGGTCAAGGAACACTCAAGGAACCTAGGTTGATTCTCGGAAACCCCACCTTAGATCTCTCCTCTTAGAAAGATCATAGACCAAGACTCATCATATTCGACTTCTACATACATAGATCTACCCATAATGGGAATAGATTTATGAAACTGAGGGAGGAGAAGGAGTAGGTCTAAGAAGATCTATGATCCCAACAATAATGATCACAAACCTTGAGAAACCTGCTTCGATTTGCGAAGATAAGCCTTCATATCTCCTCCAAAACGCTTGGGAGAGGGTATCTTACCCTCAAGAAAGAGTAATCATGGGTTATGCACGCTTAGGGGCTTAAACGACCCATTTATAGGAAAAATAGTTAACATACGAAATTTTAGGATATAACTTTAAGTGCCTGCACGGTTAGTCCACAGGGTTTAACAAACCGTGCGTTAACCGTGCATTAGCTTCTGCCTCAACAAAAATCCTTGCACAGTTAGGCCGCATGGTTTTTCCTAACCGTGAACCTCCCATGAGAATTCTACTGCCTCCAACAATAACCTCGCACGGTTTGGACACACTGTTTGACAATCTGTGCGCCTCCCGTGTGAAGGCCATTACCCCTTTACTTTTCCTTAAATATCCACCCAAACGCCCCCCTTGTCACCTTGATTTCGTGAAAAACCTCAAGCCCCACATTTTCACAGAGGAATGGAATGAAGAGGTCCAAGACATTACATCTGATACCTCTGAATGCATTCTCATCCTCGAGAATTAAAAACCAACCCATAAAAAGTGTAAAGGTCCAAACAACCACCCCACAAGATACCTCTCAGGGCTCTCATCATAACAGGAATCCAACCACTATCCTAATTATATGAGTCGGGGAATTCCTTCCCCCATGTTGAGATATTATCCTCTTTAGGCGGTACTGACTCACCTGCATGGGTTTAATCGCATCAACGTTAATGCATCTCGATTAGGAATTATTTCCTCCAACCCCCGTATTTTAGGATTTATCGTACACATACTACCCCCACCACCACAAAAAACAAGAAACACACTGCCCCAACACATGGATTGGGGAATTCCATCTCCCATGTCAAGATACTATCCACTTTGGGTGGCACTGACTCACCTGCATGGGTTTAATCGCATCCACATTAATGTGTCTTGATTAGGGATCAAGTCCTCCTCTCCCCACATGTTAGGACTCTTCAGACACATTTTAAGGAAATCGGGAAACAACATAGCATTATAGGCTCATAAAAAACAAGGTCCATTCCCAAAGCATGGGCGAGAATGAGATTCAACAAAAGCGTGTAATGCTCGAAAACATAAATGAGAGCATTTAAGTAAAACCGAAAACATCTCTGTCGATCTCTGGCCTTGCTAGGGTTTCCTCTTCTGTTGCGTTCAACTATCCGCGTCCCACTCCTCTACCTATTTTTTGACTTCTACCTCCTCGACCCTGTCCTGATTGGGGTCCTTGAGGAACTCCCTTTGTTTGGACACCACTTGCTCCAGCTCCCCTTGGAGGGACTAGAGCCTGTTGCTGCTGGAAGGGTCGGGATGGGAAATGTTGGTGGGGCTGGGGACGAACCCGGCCAGTCCCTCCATACTGAGTCTGAAAAGGGAAATGTATACCAAGATTCCCATGATTCCCACATGAAAATCACCTCGGTCCCTGGCCCATAGAAAACGGGCAGAAATTGTGAGACTGGTATGGGATCTGCTGAAGTCTGCTCCTTGTCGGTCGAAACATGGAAGTTCCTATTGCTGGGGATCTACTGCTGACTGCCTTCCCCTTCGACGAACCCACCTGGATCCCCTCTCATGATGCACCTCCCTACGAGTGCATCCTCTTTACAACCATTGTCTTCTTTTGTACTGCCATGTACGTCGGAAGGGTGAAGCGGGTGACAACATACTGGAGTGAAGGATGGAGCACCTCCTTCAAACATCTCACCCGATACTCCTCATATGAAAAGAGATCTGAAGCAAAGCGTAAGAGAGCTTTGATCTTGATCCCTAACTCTCGTACTGACATACTCTCCTGCTGGAGAGAGAGTAACTCCTACCGCTTCTCCACCTTGATCATAGAATAAAGGAATTCCTCTCGGAACTCCTTCTCAAGGTCAGCCCACAGAACCTCTACCTCTGACCTCTCCCCATTGTAGAGTGTCCACCAATGATGCACCACACCTCTCAGCTGACTGACTACTAGGGGAACCCAGTAAATCCTCGGAGCAAGGATCAAAGTAAAAGTGATCCCTAGCTCTTCAATCCACCCCTCCATCTCCATATTTAATGTAATACCCTTGTACTTATTGAGTGTTTGTCATTGGAAATAATAGAAATTATTCTTTCACTGATCATCTACCCCCTCTCGGTCAATCCTCAACTGATCGACCGCATAAATATACTGGGCCTCGACTGCCTGAGTCACCCTGGAATGACGTTCAGGTACCATAGCAGTATGGTATACAAAGAACTCCTAAGCCCAAGTAGCAAGGAAATTTTCTTAAGGTTTCATTTTATCAGTTTATATCGATTTATTTCCCAAAATACCCAAATCATGTAAAACACAAATCATGATTATGCATGTGCCTTTCCTAGGGTCTCTACCCAGCAATCAATGTAGTCTTACTTGGTCATTCGGTAAGCTCAGAGTCCTTTCTTTAGATCACGGGGGGGGGGGGGGGGGCTAAAATCTAGTGTCCTAGTCGGTCTTCCCTGGCCCATGTCACACAACAAGAACAACCAACACTGTTTCCCTACCATACCATGAAATCCTCACTATGCCTAACTCTATACTTCATCCTATCTCTCAGCCATTAGTCTCTGATATCATTCTGTCACGACCCCCTCCCACCAAAGATACCCCTCTTGAGCTTGTAAAGGTGAAAGGGAGATAATGACCCCGGATTCCTGCCTCCAGTAGGCCCCGGAGTGGCGACTTGCACCAAGGGTATGAGTTTTCACAAATATGGGAGGCATTAAACTTTTTATTATTTACGATCAGTAAATATGATTAATCTAAAACCGAAATAAAAAGGAACATGTAAATGAAAATAACCCAAAACCAAACCCATATGCATGTTTTATAAAATACTGAAACAAATGTACAAGTACAAAAAATCAACAAAGTACTGTCCCAAAAAGTAAAAGAAAACAAGAAAAGTATATGGACACAACTCCCCCTGCCTGACTTGTAAGTTCCCACATAGTCAATGTAGTCCTCCTGAAAACCTGAAAGCAAATGTAGGGTTAGAATACAAGTATACTCAATAGGGAACCCTAAATCTCTCATGCACAGGTGGGGAGACATCCTAATGCCCCGTGAGAAAATAGAAGAACCAAAGCCTAGTAAGGAATATATCCACCCAGCCTCACCGGTCACACTCACCAAGTAACACAAGTCAATAGAGTATAGTAGTAATGTTATCAAAGTATGGGTAATCCGCACCACCTTCCCACTGGGTACTTCTCAAGACCTCATGTATAACGCTCTGATGCTTCCCCCTCTTCCGGAGCTAGTGCCGCAACTTGGCCTTACGAAGCTTGAGCTAGTGCCGCAACCTGTCCATACGAAGCTCATATTAACCTATCGGCACAAAATCCACTACCATAACCACATATCATCTCGAAGACACTTGGTGTAACAGCCCAAGATTTTATGAAAAATATTCTTTTTATTTCACTAATGTCTTGTGTTGTACGCTACACCAAAAGGAGCTTGCACAACACGCATCCTTGACTTGCCTTGCATACACGAAATCGCGACCTTCCTCGATAGTGTGTGTAGTACGCAATAACGAGTTTCACTAAACAACGATATGCTATTAAAATATTATTAAAACTAGCCGTTATGAATAGTAATAACCACTTTTTAAAATTCTGTAAATCTTATATTTCAAAATGAACTTCATTTTTGGATTCGGAGTATCGAATTTAGCCTAAGGTGAAATTTTGGTACTTTTCGGATAACTTTCATATTCTGATGAATAGTGAAAATTGTTATTTATAATTAAAAAACAACTTTTTTAATCGAAATAATTAATAGTGATAAATTATTAATTTGAGTGGTTTTAAAGTATATTTAGAATATATTTTTACAATTTAATTCAATGTTGGTCATTGGTTGTAATTTCACATTTAAACCAGACATAATCAAGTGTCAATCTTTTGATAGAAATTGTTTCTTAAAAACACGCTATTTGTCTTAACAGCGGGATTTAATTATAAAATTAATTAATTCAACTTCTATGTTATGAATTTGGTAAAATAGACTTCATTTTTGAATTCGGAATATGAAATATAGCTTAGGATGAAATTTTGGCATTTTTCTGAAAACCTTCATTTTTTGATGAATAGTGAAACTACTAAGTGGTAGTTAAAAAACTGAATTTTGCATAAAACTTAATTTTACCGCTTCTGTGAATGGAATTTCAAAAATCCGAGAGACACGGTTAATATCAAGGACTAAAATGTGGTTCAATGAGATGAAAATAATTTTTTGGTGAATAGTAACTTTTTATTTTTTTTACCGCGGTTAATAGTAAATAGGGTAACTAAGGGTAAATATGATATTAATATTACCCTAACACATGTCCTAATTCTATTGGACAAGTGTAATTCGACCAAAAACAAACATAGGAATAAAATATGACCATTTAGGCCCACTTGGATTAGATTAGGACATTTATTATTAATTTATTTAAAGAAGGGTTAAAATAGTTAAAATCAAAGTTTAATAAGTAAATCATTTTTAATATGGGGTTATACATAAGATAAATTCGACTATAAATATTCATTAGAAAGCTAAAAAGATTTCCTACATAATGGTATTTTATTTGTAATTTTTAGACATCAAATAACTTAATTAATATATGACACAAAGATGATGCAGTAATTATCTTATTTATGAAATATTGACATAATTGATGTTATAAACACCAAAATAAATGTAATTTGAGAATTTTTATGAATTCCACTAATTTTCTAGGTTACTATGATATATTAATGTTGATTTAATCAACTTGGTTCGAACATTTAATTCTGTTATGACTTTCACAAAAATCATATATCAAATAGTGTCAAAATTGAAACAAAATAGTTTTTAAATCAAATATTATATTATTAATTGTTATTTTATTCCTAAAAATATAAGGTTCGTCCAAATGACTTAGATAAGGATATATATATTAATAATAAACAATTTGGGGTTCGTTTGGCATGTTATAGTAAGTGTATTAACCATATAGTGAAAGAAAACAAAAAGACACGGTAAAAGTTAAATTATTTAACTTAGAGTTAAATCTAATTGATAAGGTTTAAAATAAGATCCAAACATGTCTAAATTTGACTGGTTGATGAGATTACAACCCTATCTCATCTAAGCTTCGAATATGAGTCATTTTTGGAGGTTTTTAAGTGGGGTTAGATTTATTATAAATTAATAATTTTAAGAATTCCTAAGGTGCCCCTCTCCTCCCCTATAAAAGGACACCTCCTCCCCCTCCTCCTCACACCAATTTGAGCTCTCAAGCTCGGCCAAACCCTGCCAAAATCTCTTCTCCACTTCCCTAGCAACATCCTAGAGGTTCTGGTCTTCCTCAAAGACCAATTTTAGTGCCCTAAGAGGAGGTCTCAAAGAGGCGCTTCAAAGAAGAGGTAATTACCGTTACCAATTCTTTCATCTTTATTTCTTCTTCCACTTCTTCTTATTAGGTTGTTTCATTATGAAGCAATAACATCAGTATCACTCATATACTGATATGTTATTATAAGTATGAAACATCCTTATTTCACCATCTATCCATCCTACGGAAAAAGAAATCACCGCGCGTGCGTACGTACGGAATACCGTCTCCACGCCGTGGTGTAATCTATTTTCCACCACCACCTTACATGGATGGGTATAATGGTGTAAAGAATAACTATACATAGTTATTACAACATCATATTGATTCTGATATATTTTATAATCCACTCCAATTCAATTCAATATTTATAGAAATGATATCATCGCTCGTGCGTACGTACGGACTACCGTCTCCACGACGCGATGAGATTCATTCTCCATGTTACCCATTTAAGAATGATTATAAAGTATATATAAGAAATAATAATGAAATATATGACATTATAAAGCTACTGGATTTATGTATATATATATATATATGTATTTCATCTACTTACTTCCATTCAAGACAATAAGGAAAGGAAAATAGCGTTCATGCGTACATACGGACTACCGTCTCCATGAACGGTGTTTTTCATTTCATTTATCTATCTATTATATATATATATATACTGAATATATATGATATATAAATCATATTTTATATTCTGGAAGTAAGTAAATCATGATATAAGTAATAATAATTTCAAGAACAACAAATCAAAACACCTACGATAAATGAAACGATTTTACCCAAAACGCTTCTTTAACATGGAATTTACAAAAGAACGGGTAATATAATGTCATAAGTGAACCATATATGATATCATAACAATGAATATTATTCTGTAATAAGTCAATAACATGATTTAAATCATTATACTGGAGGTTCACACACTTACAAAGCAAGTCGGACCTAAGGTAAGGGAAATATCACAATCTCATTTTTATCCGAGATTGTTTATTCGTAAGTATTTACTGGGGTGTATTTTATCATCCACATCCATGTTCCCTCAATATGTAATATTGTTTCCATCCACTTGCAATAGTTTAAATCCAATTTTACCCTTAGGTGAGTTTTTAGTAAAGAATATGAAAGGAATCTTTTGTCGTTTTTTCGTACAAGGTACTTTTTGACTTTTCCGACAAAAGTACGAAGAATGTTTTTTTTAACTTATACGGCACGAACGGATTTATACTGTTTTATAAATCCTTATTTTAATGAAGCTTACTCTAAAAGATTTCATGACTATTTTCAATAAAATATCTTTCTTTTAAAATTGCATGATGTTTTGTGAAAAGAAATTGATTTTGAAGAAGAAAGGATATTTTCCTCAAGACTTCAATTCAAGTGTTTTATCAAAATTATTTTCCATCTAAGATAATAAAGGGTTCTGTTTCTATCCAAATTTTTACATTGATTTGACTATGTTGTGATGGAATTATGTTTATGAATTCCTTTATCTTATATGAATTGATTTATGATGTCATGATGTTTCAAGAATCCCATTTTTGTTACATGTGTTATGCGATGATGTATGTTTTATGATTATGTGGCACACATAAGAAAGGATTCATTATAAGATGGGTGGGACCTATATCTCCCTCCAATGCATTGGGTAAAGATTTTATATCTCATGAGATAGACATGGCTGGAACGGAAGGTTATTTCGGTTCAGTGATACAGGACTGAAACGAGGAGTGAACTCGGTTCAGAAAGGGACTTTGTCCACTAAGATAGTCTTGGCAATGAGTCATGACTAACATGAAATGATTTTCCATGATTATGTGTGCATGCCACAAAGTTTCAAGTTTCATGTTATGATTATGGTGATCTCATTTTCACTTCTATGATTTGTTCCATGTTAAGATGTTATGATCTCTTTTGCAGGTTATGATTTTCAAAAAGATATGATATGATTTTTATTTCTTTTGTATACCCTTACTGAGCATTTGAGCTCACCCTTTTATGTTCTCTTTTCCCCAGGATATAAAGAAAGGTTTTAGGTAAAAAAAGGGGAAGATATTTATGGGAGATATTGAAGATCATTCACCACGATTAGAAGATTACGTTCCGAGTTTCCAAAGACACTAAACTATTACGATCCTTGTGTGTGTGTGTTTTTGTTATGTACTAAGTATTCCGCAAAAGTAATGTAAAGTCTATGTACGTCAGGATTCGGGTCTCTACAGTTGGTATCAGAGGAAAGGTTTAGTCAACCTTTGGAAACTAGGATGCGAAAACGTTAGTGAGATCCCTAGAGATATTTCTAAGGTATGTCTAGGGATGTCCCTAAGGTTAAGTATACGTATAGGTTATAGTACTAGAACTACACTAACGATCATAGAATTAAACCTAAGATATTAGATGTTCAAGGTACTCCCCCTTTATTATGTTGTTTTCTCTAGCATGATTTTTGCCTCTCACGCTATTCTTTTTGGGTTTTAGAAAATGGCTGGAAACAAGGTGATTCACGATAATGGAGGAAATGATGGACAATGGAATGATATTATTTATGAGCAACCAAATGAAATGGGATTTGGAAGTCCAAACATCATTATTATGCCGAATCAGCAATCTCATAATATGATCAATAAAGTAAAATTTGGTAAGTTTCCTGACTCGGCTAATAAGAGAAAGATGGAGTTTCATGATGACCATAGAGGAAAGAAAGTTCAATTTCCCCTATGTAAATCATGTGGGAAGAGGCATCAAGGAGAATGTTTCAAAGGAACTGGAAGATGCTTTGGGTGTGGAAAAGAAGGACACAAAGCCAGTAAGTGCAAAGGAAAAGGTTCAGTTAATACCAGGGATGAGGATAATGGTATTGCTACGACATCAAAAATGGTTAAGTGTTTTAAATGTGGAATGTATGGGCATTATGCAAACAAATGCCCTAAGGGAAAGACTCATGAAGATAATCAGTATGGTCATATGGGAAGTATTTATGTGGATGATGATGAAGAGACTACCAATGATATGTGAGATGAAAGAATTGTTGAAGCTCGGTCAATGGTTTAAGAATGTAGTGGAATGATTACATGTTTATCATGTGTAATGTTGTATAAGTAATCTCATGGTACTATGGAATAAAGAGACATGTAAGGATTGTAACATTGTTGTCTGATTAATGTTACCAGTATCCATGAAATGTTATTCAGATATTTTTGGAATGAATATGATATGCGCATAATGAAGGGATAAGGAGAAAATGAAATGTTTGATAGTATTCATAAGCTCATGATTGATATAAGGACTAAGTGATATCATGGTTTGAGTATATAGAATTTTGAGGATTTCGGTATGTGAAAAGTGTTAACTTTTAACTGCATTCAAGTTTTCACTAAGGTTCAATGGGTATTCAATAGAGTACAAGATTACGGCCTTTGAATGTTTGGAATGTGACCAACAAGATATATCTTATGATATATGGGGATCAACGATGGTATTAAATCTCTGGTAATCGTTTTCACTATGTTATGAGAATGGACTGCAGTATTATGAGCCTAATGATTGGAATGAATTATGTTGGACATAAGTTAGTATTGTTTAAGGATAAAAGTTTTTTTTCTATATTATTGATGGGATGTTATAGTAATATAGTTTTATAAAAAGGACAACCTGCAGGACGGGCGACAGCCCATCGCTTCGGACAAGGCCGTGGGAATCGAACCCACAACCGAAGTGCGACTGGCCTTTATCGCCTACCACTGACCTACAGGAAGTCCCTGTTTAGTAGAAACTAGTTTTATTATATTAAGCAGTATGATATGTGATGTATAAGTTCATTTTAGGAACCATATATGATTAATCTCACTATAGATGGATTTATGTATTTTTTTGATAACTTTTCTAACCTTTTGTTTGAGACAGATGGAATGACCCATCATTCTATCACATGATCTGCTAACACATCGCGAATGACAAATTCAACTTCATTTCTTTAAGATATGATGTGGAAATTGTTAAAGGCACGGACAATAGTGAGATTGTACCAAAATAAAGTAAGTATTTATTCTAATTCAAATTTTCAACTTTAGGGAAATGATCTTGAAAACCAAAAATGTTGTCCTAGTGATCTTATACCTAATGAATCAGATGGTACCTTATATCATCACAAATCTATGGATTTTTGATTACTGGCTTTTCCATAGCCATGTTCTCTACCACTCTCCATCAGAACATGATGGTTAGATTTCTCTTCCATATCCATATTTTTACCTATGTGGAAACCCAGCGATTAGTTTATTTGGGTAATCGTTACATTTCATACATTAGTTTTTAAATCCAAGTTTTTGTATTCCTTTTTACGATGTGGGATTCTATTAAAGAATCTTTTGAATAGTAAACCATTTATAACCCCGACGAATTTCGAGGGCGAAATTCATTTTAAGGGGGGTAGAATGTAACAGCCCAAGATTTTATGAAAAATATTCTTTTTATTTCACTAATGTCTTGTGTTGTACGCTACACCAAAAGGAGCTTGCACAACACGCATCCTTGACTTGCCTTGCATACACGCAATCACGACCTTCCTCGATAGCGTGTGTAGTACGCAATAACGAGTTTCACTAAACAACGATATGCTATTAAAATATTATTAAAACTAGCCGTTATGAATAGTAATAACCACTTTTTAAAATTCTGTAAATCTTATATTTCAAAATGAACTTCATTTTTGGATTCGGAGTATCGAATTTAGCCTAAGGTGAAATTTTGGTACTTTTCGGATAACTTTCATATTCTGATGAATAGTGAAAATTATTAATTATAATTAAAAAACAACTTTTTTAATCGAAATAATTAATAGTGATAAATTATTAATTTGAGTGGTTTTAAATTATATTTAGAATATATTTTTACAATTTAATTCAATGTTGGTCATTGGTTGTAATTTCACATTTAAACCAGACATAATCAAGTGTCAATCTTTTGATAGAAATTGTTTCTTAAAAACACGCTATTTGTCTTAACAGCGGGATTTAATTATAAAATTAGTTAATTCAACTTCTATGTTATGAATTTGGTAAAATAGACTTCATTTTTGAATTCGGAATATGAAATATAGCTTAGGATGAAATTTTGGCATTTTTCTGAAAACCTTCATTTTTTGATGAATAGTGAAACTACTAAGTGGTAGTTAAAAAACTGAATTTTGCATAAAACTTAATTTTACCGCTTCTGTGAATGGAATTTCAAAAATCCGAGACACACGGTTAATATCAAGGACTAAAATGTGGTTCAATGAGATGAAAATAATTTTTTGGTGAATAGTAACTTTTTATTTTTTTTACCGCGGTTAATAGTAAATAGGGTAACTAAGGGTAAATATGATATTAATATTACCCTAACACATGTCATAATTCTATTGGACAAGTGTAATTCGACCAAAAACAAACTTAGGAATAAAATATGACCATTTAGGCCCACTTGGATTAGATTAGGACATTTATTATTAATTTATTTAAAGAAGGGTTAAAATAGTTAAAATCAAAGTTTAATAAGTAAATCATTTTTAATATGGGGTTATACATAAGATAAATTCGACTATAAATATTCATTAGAAAGCTAAAAAGATTTCCTACATAATGGTATTTTATTTGTAATTTTTAGACATCAAATAATTTAATTAATTTATGACACAAAGATGATGCAGTAATTATCTTATTTATGAAATATTGACATAATTGATGTTATAAACACCAAAATAAATGAAATTTGAGAATTTTTATGAATTCCACTAATTTTCTAGGTTACTATGATATATTAATGTTGATTTAATCAACTTGGGTAGAACATTTAATTCTGTTATGACTTTCACAAAAATCATATATCAAATAGTGTCAAAATTGAAACAAAATAGTTTTTAAATCAAATATTATATTATTAATTGTTATTTTATTCCTAAAAATATAAGGTTCGTCCAAATGACTTAGATAAGGATATATATATTAATAATAAACAATTTAAGGTTCGTTTGGCATGTTATAGTAAGTGTATTAACCATATAGTGAAAGAAAACAAAAAGACACGGTAATAGTTAAATTATTTAACTTAGAGTTAAATCTAATTGATAAGGTTTAAAATAAGATCCAAACATGTCTAAATTTGATTGGTTGATGAGATTACAACCCTATCTCATCTAAGCTTCTAATATGAGTCATTTTTTGAGGTTTTTAAGTGGGGTTAGATTTATTATAAATTAATAATTTTAAGAATTCCTAAGGTGCCCCTCTCCTCCCCTATAAAAGGACACCTCCTCCCCCTCCTCCTCACACCAATTTGAGCTCTCAAGCTCGGCCAAACCCTGCCAAAATCTCTTCTCCACTTCCCTAGCAACATCCTAGAGGTTCTGGTCTTCCTCAAAGACCAATTTTAGTGCCCTAAGAGGAGGTCTCAAAGAGGCGCTTCAAAGAAGAGGTAATTACCGTTACCAATTCTTTCATCTTTATTTCTTCTTCCACTTCTTCTTATTAGGTTGTTTTATTATGAAGTAATAACATCAGTATCACTCATATACTGATATGTTATTATAAGTATGAAACATCCTTATTTCACCATCTATCCATCCTACGGAAAAAGAAATCACCGCGCGTGCGTACGTACGGAATACCGTCTCCACGCCGTGGTGTAATCTATTTTCTACCACCACCTTACATGGATGGGTATAATGGTGTAAAGAATAACTATACATAGTTATTACAACATCATATTGATTCTGATATATTGTATAATCCACTCCAATTCAATTCAATATTTATAGAAATTATATCATCGCTCGTGCGTACGTACGGACTACCGTCTCCACGACGCGATGAGATTCATTCTCCATGTTACCCATTTAAGAATGATTATAAAGTATATATAAGAAATAATAATGAAATATATGACATTATAAAGCTACTGGATTTATTTATATATATATATATATATGTATGTCATCTACTTACTTCCATTCAAGACAATAAGGAAAGGAAAATAGCGTTCATGCGTACGTACGGACTACCGTCTCCATGAACGGTGTTTTTCATTTCATTTATCTATCTATTATATATATATATATACTGAATATATATGATATATAAATCATATTTTATATTCTGGAAGTAATTAAATCATGATATAAGTAATAATAATGTCAAGAACAACAAATCAAAACACCTACGATAAATGAAACGATTTTACCCAAAACGCTTCTTTAACATGGAATTTACAAAAGAACGGGTAATATAATGTCATAAGTGAACCATATATGATATCATAACAATGAATATGATTCTGTAATAAGTCAATAACATGATTTAAATCATTATACAGGAGGTTCACACACTTACAAAGCAAGTCGGACCTAAGGTAAGGGAAATATCACAATCTCATTTTTATCCGAGATTGTTTATTCGTAAGTATATACTGTGGTGTATTTTATCATCCACATCCATGTTCCCTCAATATGTAATATTGTTTCCATCCACTTGCAATAGTTTAAATCCAATTTTACCTTTAGGTGAGTTTTTAGTAAAGAATATGAAAGGAATCTTTTGTCGTTTTTCCGTACAAGGTACTTTTTGACTTTTCCGACAAAAGTACGAAGAATGTTTTTTTTAACTTATACGGCACGAACGGATTTATACTGTTTTATAAATCCTTATTTTAATGAAGCTTCCTCTAAAAGATTTCATGACTATTTTCAATAAAATATCTTTCTTTTAAAATTGCATGATGTTTTGTGGAAAGAAATTGATTTTGAAGAAGAAAGGATATTTTCCTCAAGAATTCAATTCAAGTGTTTTATCAAAATTATTTTCCATCAAAGATAATAAAGGGTTCTGTTTCTATCCATATTTTTACATTTATTTGACTATGTTGTGATGGAATTATGTTTATGAATTCCTTTATCTTATATGAATTGATTTATGATGTCATGATGTTTCAAGAATCCCATTTTTATTACATGTGTTATGCGATGATGTATGTTTTATGATTATGTGGAACACATAAGAAAGGATTCATTATAAGATGGGTGGGACCTATATCTCCCTCCAATTCATTGGGTAAAGATTTTATATCTCATGAGATAGACATGGCTGGAACGGAAGGTTATTTCGGTTCAGTGATACAGGACTGAAACGAGGAGTGAACTCAGTTCAGAAAGGGACTTTGTCCACTAAGATAGTCTTGGAAATGAGTCATGACTAACATGAAATGATTTTCCATGATTATGTGTTCATGCCACAAAGTTTCAAGTTTCATGTTATGATTATGGTGACCTCATTTTCACTTCTATGATTTGTTCCATGTTAAGATGTTATGATCTCTTTTGCAGGTTATGATTTTCAAAAAGATATGATATGATTTTTATTTCTTTTGTATACCCTTACTGAGCATTTGAGCTCACCCTTTTATGTTCTCTTTTCCCCAGGATATAAAGAAAGGTTTTAGGTATAAAAAAAAAGGGGAAGATCTTTATGGGAGATATTGAAGATCATTCACCACGATTAGAAGATTACGTTCCGAGTTTCCAAAGACACTAAACTATTACGATCCTTGTGTGTGTGTGTTTTTGTTATGTACTAAGTATTCCGAAAAAGTAATGTAAAGTCTATGTACGTCAGGCTTCGAGTCTCTACACTTGGGAACATATCACCTCTAATCCGAAAGATTCTTGGGAAACATCTGTCGTAACCTTCCTTAAAGAACTTGTGCTATAGAACCTAGAAGAGGGAGTACAGGGAAGAACAGTAGCCGGCCATCCTATGGATGTTTGACAATCTCACCCCCGTCCCACAGGTGTTCATCATGTAGTGCTCAACATGGGTGGGGTGCGTAATGAATCATAAAATGTATAGATTTATTTAAGTAAAACAACCACTCAACCCTTCCTAAGGATTCTACACAAATATCTGAGCACGTGCCTTAGCACTGCTACTTCGAGTGTATGCACACAACAATCAATCCCAAAACCCCATTTAATTTTTTCATGTTTCAAGAGATTTAGTTATCAGTTTTCTTATCTACCAGGTAACTATCAACAACCAAACTAGATCAAGAGTTCATAAAACATATCCCTTCCATCCCCAAATAAAGTTAGGAAATCACAATCAATCACAAACAAGTCCCTTATTATTAACCAACCAACCCCATTGATTATTACTAATGTTCCATTACCATGCCCCACCATTCATTAACTCTTCTACATTTATTTACTATTCACAACCCATTGTTCGTTCACATTCAAACCCATCCCTACAGCCCCACTACCAACCACCATGACCGCAATCACACTGAAACCCATACATCATCATCCCTTTGATACAATTTATCACAGTCCCACTTCCCATCACCAACATATCATTCACACCAACCCAAAACCATACCATCCATAGCCCCGCTTCTCACCTAATCCTATACAACCCACAAAACACCCCCTTTACATAAATAAACCCTAACCAGCTCCCACATGTTTATTTTTTAAGTTTGTTCAATCGGGGTGATCACACAAGGGTTCCAGGTATTTAATCAGCCAACTTTACGTGATTAACCAATTTCCACATTCAATAAAATTTCCATCCATAAGAAAGTCTAGAAGGAAAGGGAATAATTTAATTTCATAAGCAGAGGCCCCCAATGACCATGATATTCAGTAGGCAGAAGCCCATTCAATTCACAAAAAAAATATCAAATGATATATAAAAAGTAACTGTATTCACAAACTTCACATCCCTGTTATATAAGCCAGTTATTATAATTATTAAACCGGTTCAAATGTGTTTTATGTAAACAAGAGGACACCCACCCTGCATGAGTCACAATTTAGAGAGACGAAGGTAAGATCCCTACCTCAATGGTTTTTGACGAAAACCACAATGGTCAAGGAATGCTCAAAGAACCCGGGTCGATTCTCCGAAGCCCCGCCTTAGATCTCTCCTCATTGAAAGATAAAGAGCATGACTCATCATATTAAACATCCACAAACTTATATCTACCCATAATGGATGTAGATTTAAGAAACTATGGGAAGAGACGGAGAAGATCTAAGAAGATCTATAAAACCCAACAAGAACGATCACATACCATGGGAAACCGGCTTCGATTTATGAAGAGAAGCCTTCAGATCACCTAAAAAATGATTGGGAGAGGGTATCTTACCTCCAAGAAAGATTAATCCTATGTTATGGCCGCTTAGGGGCTTAAACAAACCATTTAGAGGCAAAATAGTTCATATCCAAAATTTTAGGATCTAACTTTTTCTGCCCGCACGGTTAGTCCGCACGTTTTAACAAACTGTGCGCTAACTGTGCATTAGCTTGTGCCTCGACAACAATCCTCAAACGGTTAGGCTGCACAGTTTGTCCTAAATGTGTGCCTACAATGTGAAGGCTACTACCTCTAACAATAACCTCGCATGGTTTGGCCACACGGTTTGACAAACCATGCGCCTCCCGTTTGAAGACCATTACCCTTTTAGTTTTCTTTAAATGTCTACCCAAACGCACCCCCAAGTCACCTTGATTTGTCGAAACACCTTTAGCCCCACATTTTCACAAGGGAATGGACCGAAGAGGTCCAGTCCATTTCATCAGAACTATGATTGAAATTTCCCTGTTGGCTATCTTCTCGACATCATGAGGAACACTTATACACTTCATCTAATAAATTATAATCATCATCTCAACACTCTACATCAAGAGGCATATTGATCTATGTCCTCCAATAATAATGGCTAATTGGCCATATATACAACTATGATCATCAAACCCCATCTTATGGTCTCAACACCATCTCCTAATGGTCTATCATAATCCACATGGATATCTATAATAGTCACCACTAACATATTGTGCGATCATCAAAATCTGCAAATTCATATATTATATGTGTCTCCACCCAAAAAGAGTGAACAACATCCCAACATCTGAATATTATATGTTTCCACATGACTCAAATAACATGTTTTCCAAAAATAGTGACATTCAATCAATAGAAACCCTACGACACATTATAGGGAACTTCATTACCCTATGACTGTGTCGTTATATCATGATGTTCAATACCATCTCAATTCAAACAAGCCATTACCTCATCCTAGAAATCGAGTTTCCTCAAACTGATGACCATGGTTCTTTATCATGGTGATCATTATCATGTTTATGTCATGGGACATTCCCTTGGAAGAACCAATAGGACACCTTAGTCTAGGTGATCAAATTCATCACAATCCAAGGACCTAGATCATTATGATCTTATAGAACAAATCATTTCAATAGAAGAAATTTAATTAATAAAACACATACACTCAACATTGCCTTAACAAGTGTCCATTGGCCCTTACTCAATAAATTTTTATAAAAGGACTATGGAATACCCATAGCCATCCCATAGAAACACATTATTAATTTATAAAAATTAATTATTTAATGGGGGTCTCACTCATTCAAACACTTCAAGAGTAATTAATAACATTTGCAAAACACCATAAAAATCAAGGAGAAATCTAGGCACAACCAAGAATATACTAATATGTGCTTAGTAATATGATATCAACATCTAACATTAGCTGAATCGAGAGAAATTATGATTTTAGACGAACACCATGAAAAAATGAAAATGTTATCGCACATATTTTTCATTCATTATCAGGACATTTAAGGGAATGTAATGAAAACAAATTAATTCCCTTACCAAAATGATTGAAGAGATATTAGAAGATTAAGGATAATATCTCAGATGAAGGATATCCCTCAGTGTCTCCAATTAGGTAATAAGGGAAAGAAAACCTATGTTGAATTTGGTATGGGTAAAAAAAGGAAGTGAAAAAATAGACAAATGGATGGGAATTCCATTCATTTCTCACAATTTAATGCCCCACATGGTTTGGAAGTGTAGTTTGGACAATTAGGGACCAACTGTGCAGTTCCCACAACCGAAACACCAAACTATACATGGTTGCACACATATTTTTTCAATTTATTAAAAAATAATGAACATACCCTTTGTTAAAAACTACATGGATATTGGATGGACCTGAAACCCCACCTAAAAGATTTGACAAACTTTTTCTATTATAACTGGTGGGCCCCATGGTAACTCCAGGTAGGTTGGATGGTTCAATCTATCTATACACCTCTATCATTGGTTTCCTAAAATTTAGTTTTTGCGGAATGACACAAATGAAGCTCATTTTAAATTCCATGTAACATGATAGGACATAAAACAGATCTAAATAGAGGTAATTAGGTTAATCAAACTCTTAGAATTATGTTTTGAGGCTCAATATTAATGGTTACTGGATCACCAAACTCAAAAATTCAGAAAATGTTGAGGATTATTTACCAACTAAAAAACATGGGACATTAGCCCATAACATTTTTTATATTAGATTATAGGATAATGTCATTGAATGGTGATCCATATAACATTGTATTATATTTATAAGAACAATTATACCATAAAGAACCACATCCCTAATATAAGCATCAGAAAAAATAAATCTTAGTGTGTTAATGATTCTTATATATAACATTATCACATAACTCTATTTTATGTATCTTGATTGTGTTTACCTTGAGTAAAATTATAAAATTATGAAAAATACATTCCCCAATGAGGAGGAAGATAACAACTATTTCCTTTTTTAACTTTCTCACATCCCTAATATACAACCTAAAATAACCTCTTAATACTATATGAGGATAAAATCATGGTGCCCAAAATATGATAATGAAACCCTATAATATATAATTACACTAATAAATTCTCAGTGACGAGATCATATTTCACGATATAATTACAAATTATTACATTGTAGAACATCATTTATGTTTGAAAATATAATGGAAACATCAAATTAAATAAATAATAGTATGTATCCATTTCATCTGTCTATAGTAGTCATTTTTATCGAAAATTGGAGAATCTAATTGTGTATTTGATAATTAAATTATCATCATACTAAATTTCTAGGTATTTCTATTATTTTAAATTCATTAGAAACATATGAATTAAAAAATAAATGAATAGGACCTAGTATATATTCACCATAAAAAACTTCTTCTTCTTAATATGTATATTTATATCTCATTACTTTTACTCTAGTCCTTTAAATATATTCCTCACCCACATTACCACTGGGAAACATGGGGTATCCATAAACTATAATAATCATGGGATTCTATTTTTATCTTTTATAGTCACTATTATCATTTGATTTTGGTGAATTAAATTGTAAGATACATCTTAAATTCCTTATTGGAGTTATCCATTATTATATGACCACACGAGGGTCCTCTCTATAACTCATGGAAGAACGTAAGAATATTAATCAAGATATTTTATATGAATTGAATTTATTAATAATTTTCCCTGGGGAATGATATATTCCTCCCTTAAAAAATACAGTAGATAATATATTAGTGACAAAATTCTATAATGAAAAACTAATAGTCAAGATGTAACTCAACTAAAATAATTTTAATCAATATTATCCTATTTCATAAATACATCGATTTCATATATATATATATATATATATATATATTATGTTTTGAATATAAATAAATACATCCCTCTTGAAATATCTTATATCATATCAAGTCATTATTTGTTTATTAAATATAAAAATGTTATTCAAATGGACGTCAATAATATAACATTAAGTAACAATCCCATCTTCGATTCAACTCATCTAAAATTTACTGACAACCTTGAATCACCAAATTAGATGAGATACTTATATATATTTTATGAAAGTCCCAAAATATTAATCCTTTTAGAATATAGATTAATATTTTAAATCTTAATTATTTTTAACATAATCCTCAAATGAATTTTATATAAGAATATAATAAATAAAATTTCTGTTAATAATTAATTATACAAAAAATATATTTGATTATAATAATAAAATGTCATTAAGACTCCATGTAATCCAAAATACTAACAATAATATAAATGTGTATTTCCTTTTTTAACCCTTTCAAATAGAAAATAAAAGAATTACATAAATAAATAATTCATTCCGCATTTATTTTTAACAAAATAATAATAAATAAAATAGTATAATCATATATCATCAAAAGGGAACCCATTATTTTTCTATATAACATTACTTGACATTGTCATGTGTAACATCAATTAAATATTTTGGGAAATACATCACTATATTAAAAATATTAAATTAATTAACAAAATAAAAAATGACTCAAATAAGATTCTCTAATGACCAGGTCCTAAACAAAATTAAAGAATTGTACTTGAATAGTATATGACCTCAATACTAGACCAACCTATAAATGTTGATGATTATAATTTTTTGTTTCCTAATCATTTAATTGGGTGATATTTAACATATATAAATATACCAGAAACCAAACAAAACTTAATAAAACAGTACATGATAAAAAAATATGTGGAACATGTAGATTAATTATATTATTGAAATATTATAATGAAACATAAAATAACAACAATACACATCATGTGACGTTATGTTATTAAATCATTTGTAAATTACTATGCAGAGAATTTTATAAATATATAAATGACCCTGATATAAAAATTGAAAGATTAATAATTCTAGAAATATATTTCCCATAAAGTTTCCCATTTCTTAGCATGGAACCCTTTCACCACTAGTTATTGTAAATAAATACAAAAATTAAAAAATTATTATTTTTATTTATCTTTTCCATATCATATGTCATGATTTTTCAATACATCACTGAAATATATAATCGTGTAAACCATACCCTTCCATGTATGTGAACAGGTTTAATGATAAAATAAGTAGTAAGAACAATGTCATCTCTATGTTAAAATGTTTGGATTAAATTTTCTCTTGTAATATATTTTATAAAGATATTTATAAAAATAATGTGATATAGAAACATGTGATTGTTGGGAAACAATAATTAAGGACACCAAATATATTTGTACAAACCAAGTTATAATCCTCTAATAAAGTGTCCTTCACATATAAGGGAATAAATCAATCATAACTACCAAAACGACCATATTAATCAAGGTAATGAAATAAGAATTAACTTCTATCTAATTAGTATTTCCTTCCCTTGATATCCCTGGTATTTCCTAATGAATATTTGAGTCACTAAAAGGTTTAATACTGATCATTAAATATAATATTTTGTTTTAAATATTGAATAAATTTTTTCAACAATAGTTTCACTAATTTTAGGTGATTCTACCTTTGTATTATTTTAAAAAATTGGTTATCAATAACACATATTGTTTTTATAACTACACTACACTAAACTCAATATTGGAGAAAATTTTCAATATCATTTTCATATTGTATGTTCAATTCTAAAATATTTAAAACAGTAAATTTTATCTATAAATTGACATTTTATTTAATTTCCATTGTATTTGTTTATGTTCTAAGTCATCCTACCTCACATAAATACACTAGTTATTCTTGAATTATAAAATTACTGGTAAATATGATTTGATAAAAAAAGAACATTTTATAATAAATAAATTTTATATAACTCAATTTTAATTAAATTAAAATCACACACTAAAGAGGAAGAACCACTCACAAAAATAATAATAAAATATATTAGAAAATAGGACGGAAAAAGTTAAACATATAAAGGATGCATGATGGATCATTCCACATGGACTAATAACATTCCTCCCATGGGTAACATTATTTTCAACACCAATATCCATGATATATTTTTTGGTACATATATATTTAATATGTTTTTTGTTGCTGGATTGTTTAATCCTTTACTGATTTTCATCTTTATTTTTACATAAAATTGTTTTTGGTCTCTATTTTCTATGAATTTTGTCAATGTGTTTTTTTTTATAATCTACATGGTTTATCTATATCTTAAACCTTAATATTTTTTATGTAACCATGCATGTAGTAATAATTACATGAATAAATAATTTTCATATGTGTTGAAAATGGAGAATTAGAAATCTTCTACAAATTTATTGTATGGAATTTGGATAACACACTCTTGTGTTTTGATATAAGATATATTGGAATTTTCTCACATTTATCCATGTTACTATAGACTATGTTAGTGTTTATGTTTATATGAAATGTGAAATTAAATACTATGTTGGTATATTACATTCATTATCACTTTTAATGATCACAATTCATAATTTTCTTTTCAAGGATATTTTGATTCTTCTTGGTTTGTTATGTGTACTCAATATACAACATATAATTTAATTGTGTTTCATTATTATTATTGATTTTTATTACATTCATGATTCAAGATGCATTATGTGAATTCATGGGATATATGTTTTATACACCCACTAGTGTATTGATGCAATTGTTGTTTAAAATTCCGCCATCCTTTTTTTGAAACATATCCAATGTTCTCTCTATTTTGTTCAATTATGTTTTGGAAAAATGGTTTCATGATGATGTTGTTATTTACATGAGATAACTAAAGAAAATGTTCATATATAAATTCATAACATATAATATAAAAATAATATAAAGTAACATAATTTAATTTATATGTTTGGTAATTTAAGTTGTGTGATCAAAATTGATGTTTAAGATAGACCAAAAAAATTTCATGAACTAACAACATATGTTCATGTTTTAAAAAAGTAATATTTTTAAAATAAATATTTTTGTACTCGAAAATTTTTAAGAATTTTACTCCTAACATTCATATTTAAAATAATTGGAATTACATGATGAAATAAAAATAAATTGTAATCATACGACCTTACAAGTAAACCATGATTCTACATAATTATCAACTTCATCATTATCAAAATTGATAATAGATAAAAAAATATTTTAAAATATTATTTACATAGGAATAAAATTAAATAGTTTTTTGTATTTTTTTAATAATACCAATTGAATTCTCTTCATCCATCCAATGGAGAACCGACCTAGGTTTTCTTATCCATTCACCTTTTTAGGTTGGCCACATGCCTCAAATTGTGTTCCTAATCTCCATTGGTTAAGGACTACAACTAAGAATAATGTATAAACTTTTAGGAATCGTTTCACCCAAGGGAAACATGTATGACCCATACATGAAATTGTATGGAAATATGAACATAATCAAAATCAATCAAACTATATATATATAGCCATAGAAAACAAATAACATTATATAAAGATACTAAAACATTATTAAAACTGTATATACATAACATACCATACAAGAGACAGAAACATAATTTCTGTTTCTAATTATCAAAAACCTAAAATATGAAATTATACCAAATGAGGCCAATACAAATATCCAAAAAGTATAAAAATATAAAATCGATCCTCAGGATCCAATCATGTGAAAGGAAGACAATATTCATGAAGAGCCATCTATATGAATATTTCTCTTTAAATTAGCTATTTACTATAAAAAATAAAGTCTATATATTCCTCAAGGAATATTTGGGGTGTTAGGAATGAATATAATTTGGAAAATACATTGAATATTTTTAATGATTTCAAACCATGAAAACTAATTATGTTGTTTAGAAACTCATTTTTCAAAATAATTTCACTTATAAATTGTTTCACATGAAATAGAGCACTTAATTTAATTTAATATCTTTTACAAAAAAATTTCTTAATAATTTTTCAATATGAATGTAGTAATGAATCAGTTAAATATGGATCTACATGGTCAATATTCACCAAATAGGGAAAAATAATTGAAATCATAAATACGATCATCATAAAACCATATAATTAAAATAGTCATAAAAATGATATCAGATAAAACCAGTCACTAATATAATTCATAAAAGGGTATAATTTAACAAGTAATGAGTAATGTTACCTAATTAATCTAACCATTATTGTAGAATGACAGTGTTTTTAAAATATAGAATTATAGATAGCTAAATAATGTGGAATATCTCATGGTCGTGCCTAGGAAAAACTCCTATGAGGTTACATGGTCTCTTGTTCAGACAAGTAGAACCTATATAAACCTTCAACCAAGTGGATATCTTTTCACATTCCCTGATATAAAAATCTTTCCCAGTATTCCTCTTAATGTAACTAATAGTCCCTTAGCCATCACAACCAGATACCCTAAGTATAACATGTGCTACTCAATTTCGAAAATAATCACATCACAAGTGTCATATAAAAAATCTATTTTAGTATCCATTCATGTAAAATAAGTATGTCCATTTTAATACAACTCCATCCTCAAATTAAAAACATTACTAAAATCGCTTTATAATCAAATTCTGAACTAAAACCACACATTGATCCATTTCATTCAATACTTTTGTTGTAGTACGACCACCCCCATTTAAAAGCCTGAATTTAATCCATATATTGAAAATTAGAAATGGTGGATCAAATAAAAAATAAAATAAACTTACATTAAAAATTATTTAAAAAGAAATTTTACAAACATAAAAAAATTAGATTATTTATTCAAGGGTAATGCATGGAAAACACTATTAATTAGAGACAAAAACCTCAATAGTTGTTCCAAACTCATCACCTTCATCGACATTCACATAGTTTTGAAAGAAGAATGTCTCACACACATAATCGACAAGAAAACACCCCCATTTATAACCCTTAGATTCAATCAACCAAACCACTTTGGTTTTACATGTCAATTAATGAATAATTAAAGAGATGGGGAGAGGGGAGACGAAAACATTTTGTTTAGGACTTACCTCAACACAAAACACATTGAATATGAGAAAAATACCCCAACATTATAATTAATAATCTATTGAGAGAATTGAAGGTATTTTTCAAAATATTTGAGAATAATTGCAGGGGTGAACATAAAATTGCACTAGGTGATTCATGTAAAAATCGAAAAAAATTATGTTCTTGAATTCACGCATTGTTTGAATGAACAGTAAGTCAAACTATGTTCTAACAATGCTGGTTCTCATTTTACTAACAAATAAAATCACATTGTTACCCATAATCCTTTTACAATTTTAAAAACCATGCTCAATCATTGAAAACATGTAGTGTTCCCTGACCACACCATGATACTCTAATTTACTTCACCATTACACCATTGTATTAAACATAATTTGTATAATAAAATTAATATATAATATCAACTTTCCCATCATGTTTTATTCTATTGTTTAATATTTTTTCACTGTTAAAAAGATAAATTATACTTGTTTTGATATTTTTATTGTAAATAGAGGTGATTAAGAAGCCCCAATGATGATCTAGAAAAAAAGGCCAAACTGCATGGAATCCCAAGGAGTCTTCTACACTATTTTATAAAGTTTAAAAAACTCTGTGAATCCAAATTGGATTAAATTTTTAGGGACTATCCAAAAAAACTGGCATAAAGCGCATCTCATGTTTCACAATTCAAATTCATCCATTATGTGGATCATCCGAACCAATCTCTCTAGGGGAAATAATCTTAGCAAACTCAAAAGTTATATTTGATATTTTGACATTAACTACCAATAAATGAGTTTAATGGCTTCCCAATTTTATATATAGTTAGTAAAGATGAATTAAAATAACCACACTTTTTTAATGTCTTGATATTACCATTTACTGGTCCAAAATTTATAGATAAATTGTCTCTAGAAAAATAACTTCCCCAAACCACTTCTCATTAATGCTATAAAAGGAAACTATGGGAACCTCATTTGTAAGTTAAAAATAGAAGAAAATATCTTCCACTTTGGATTACCAAATTATTCATATACTCATATAAGAAGTTCATGAGAACCCAATCCCTATAGGGGGATCACAGATGAATGTGATGTTCCACACGAGGATCCTCATTCGCTCGATGGAGAGCTAAACTATGGATGTTCATTTAAAGGGAGGAAAACATCCATGGGAGGGTGTTTCGGTACATGATACAATACTGGATTTGTTTAATTTATTGTTGTGTTATTTCACATATGTTTTATCTAAACATTACTCTCCTCAGAATTCATTTTGTGTGATTAATTAAGTGAACCAATTTTTATTTCAACACTCACTGGGTTGAAATTTCAAGTGAAAATATTGGGTTGTTAAGATTGGGAAACACAAGAATTCTCTTTCTATCACACATAAATAAAATATTAATATTATTTTTTAGCCTTCATTATTTTCTTGAGGTCCAATCCTTGTCAAAACAATTGTTGTTTAATTGGATGGAACATTGTGCAAGGATTTAAGATGCAAGAGGGCAATTAAGATGTTGACAACCCTCAACCAAAGAATTAAAAATAACTAGGTATATTTTTTATAACAATGAACTATCTAAGATGTTCAATGTAGATGAAATTTTATCCTTCAATAATAATTCATAAATAAATATTTACTTATCAACACTTAAACTCATTAATTTATATCACTTTCTAAAAACTATTTTCAAAACCACCACCATATTTTAGTGCTTTTTATTATAAATTCACACTCCAAACCTAACTATTCCCCATGAGAGATGTGTTACGGTACATCATAGACTGAAAATAATCTTTAAATCATATATATTTTTATGTGATGTAAAAACATGTTCAAATTTTGACGCCATTTCTACAGAGCGCTTTGGTTTTTAATGTGTGTTATCATAAAAGTATTGCATATTTTGTAATTATTTGTTCGCTTCTTTTATGATGTCATCTGTTTAAGTCAATTCCTAAAATAATCCATTTTTATTCATTTTTCATGACATGATATTTATCCTATGAACTACTTCACTTAAAACGTGAACCGTATATGGTCTTGTGTCTTCAACACCAAGAATCATCGAACAATCCATTAATGGAGGACACCAGAAATATTGAAGCTCTTATCGATCCTTCATCTTCTCCTAGAACCTAAATTAAAACTAAAAATAATTTATAAAACATGGATAAAAACAATAAAATACTAAATGAACTAATGTCTCTTGATGTTGATATCTAATCCACTTACATTCAATTACAAGGCGAGGAACATAATATTGAACTAAAATCTAGTATAATTTACTTAATACCATGATTTCATGTACTCACTAGAGAATATCATCATAAGAATATAAAACTAACTTTAATAATTGTGATAAACCATAAATCATAAAAATGTGGATGAATAGAAATCAATGCTTATGGAATTCCAATTTTCATTAGAATACACTATGAAAAATTTGTATTATTACTTCAATTCACCAATTAAAGGTTTGGCGGATTTGAAAATACCTTTTCTTTAATAATAATTTATATCCTATAGAACTGCAATAATATGCATTTATTATGTGTGATAATAAATTCTCAAATTGAAACACTTCATGAATATAGGGAAATATTTAAAATTATTTATTCAAGTTTCCCACAATACCAAATAAGTGATCATATTTTAATACAATATCTTAATGAAAAGTTGATTTATATCGATGAAAACATGATTGATTATGTAGTAGGTGGTTAAATAGATTGCATGACTAAAATTTCTACAAGAATAATAATTTTGAACAAAGAAAATAACACTAAATAATTCAGCTCAATATCCAGGGTACCCATTCGAGGTGTCCATGAGGTACAAAGTACAAAATTCGAGAAGAAGGTGGACATAATGTTTCAAGTGCTATGTACCCATATTAGAAAAATTTCCCTTTTCCAAGGTAAATCCCAATAATCTCCAACCCTAAATTGTGTAATATGTTCTTCTTGCACTCACTATTCTGACCAATTCCACCAATTGATAGAAACTTTTTAGAGTTATTATGTACTCTTGATAGGATACCCCTTTAACCAACCATTAAGGAAAAAACCATATTATCCATATAACCATGGGTGGAAAGAAAAAAGGTTATATGAAATGGGGTATTCAAACCAATTCCAACATCCCTATAACCAACCATAGCAGTGTAGTCATCCACCACTGCCCAGAAATCCCCCACCAAAACAAAGACCTTTCCCTACCCCCCCCCCCCTCCAAAACCCAAGGATAGACTTGATTTTATATTGAATCAACGGAATTCTAGAAATCTACAATTAAATCAAACCACCCAAGAATCCATAGAAGTCCTAAAAAATCATTTAGTCTAACTGACTAACTATGTGGGGGAAATTCAAAGTCATGGGTAAGGTAAACTACCTTCTCAGCAATTTATCAACCCTAGGGATAAGGGAATTGTGAGTTACATCACCCTTAGGAGTGGAACTCAAATTAAAATCAAAATTCCCCCTCGAATAGAGACATCCCCTATTTGGGAAACATATATTCCAACATCTCAGATTACCAAAATATGAAAAATTATTTCCATGAGAAAAATCCATAAAATGAAGGAATGTGTATGTTGATGAGTCACCTAGCCTAACCATTCTTCTTGTATTTCCACAAAGTTCCACAAACTAATAAAAAAATGAAACATAACAGTATAATGAAATATTGGAAACATTCAAAAAAGTATAGGACATCATCCCCTTGATATATGCCATGTTGAAAATTCTACAATACACATTGTTTCCCAAGAACATGTGTTCACACAAAAGAAGAATTCGATGTGATGAAAAGGTGATCCTAGGGATAGAAGTCCCATCATTGATAGAGACATAAAATCCAACCAAATGGAATGATCCTTGAACATTCTCTATTCCATGCCACATATGCTAGTATTCCTTTTACAATTCTATGATTGATTTAGGTTCTCCTAGAAATTTGATCCCTCAAAACATATACTATTAACTATAGGATGGAAAACTGAAGCCCCCTAGAATTGTTGTTCAATTAGTAAATTATATTACATCACTCCTTTCTAGTGTGTGAGAGGAAGTTATTGTGAGGGTAATAATTTTAATTTTTCCAACTGATTATTATGTGCATAAAATGGAAGATGATAAGATGAATTGTAATTACCTAGTTATATTGGGGATATCATTCCTAAAAACATACAAAACCACAATTATTTTCCATAGTGGTATATTATACAGTTATTTTGGTGGCGACATTGTCCACTTCAACATCCTTGATTCCATAAATATCCCCTTATAAGATAATTCCTCTATCTCTATTTTAACTCTATAAATGTACTTAATTCCCATGAAAAATATTATTTCTATTCCCCTAACCCCCATTCTATGTTTTTATAATTGATTGAAATGTTAGGAAATGAATATTCATATAATTTTATTCCAGTTTAGAAAAATTTCATGAATGTTTTTTAATTGATAATTTCTCAAACACTGAGGAACCTATGACCATTAATGATACTACAAATATTATACAGGCTAATTCCTTATATAAGGATGATACTATTGAGAAGTTAGATGAGATTAAATAAATCTAATTTTCCCACACAGTCCCATAAATCCAAAACCCCCTTAATTGGAACTAAAAAACAACCTCAATATCTAAAATATTCATATCTTGAAAATAGAAACAAGTTTCCTATCATCATATCTAGTTCACTCCCTATTGATCAAAAATATAAACTTCATGAACATTTTAGGGAGTATAAAAAAGTATTGGTATGGACACTTGATGGCATTCTATGTATTATCCAATAATTTTTAATAAACCATTTATTATTAAATGATGAGGCTAAAATAGTGATGAAATCACAACATTGATCCAAACCAACCCTCTTAGATGTTTTTAAAAAATAAGGTTCAAAATTATTTGGATAATAAAGTAATTTACCTCATCTATGATAGAAAATGGGTTAGACTAGTGCATGTGGTTCCAAAAAACTGGTCTAACGATAATTTAAAATGAAAATAATTAATTGGATCCAACTCATGTGAAGATTTGTTGGCATGTTTGTACAAAATATTTCTGACTAAACAAATACATTATGAAGTACCATTTTCCATTATTGTTCATTGACTGAATTCTAGTTAGTCTAGCGGGGAAGTCCAATTATAGTTTTATTGATGGATGTTCTAGAAACATTTAGTTCCATATTTCCTATGAGGATCATGAAAATACATCCTCCACTTTCCCATTTGGGATATTTTTATATCGAAGGAAGCCTTTATGACTATGCAATGCTCTAGGTAATTTACAGCGATACGTGGTTAATATTTTTTCAGATTGCCTAATGATTTGCATGGAAATATTCACGGAAGATTTAATTGTTTATGGATAATCATGGTATGAATGTTTAAGTTGTCTTGGTTATGTTCTACATCTTTGTATAGAAACTAATGTTATTTTAAATGATGAGAAATTCTATTTCATGGTGTGAAAAGGTATAGTACATGGCCATGTCTTTTCATGGGAAGGTATACAAGTTGATAAGATAAAAGTGGTTGGAATTTCATCCCTACCAATACAAAATAATTAATGGGATGTGCAGCCTTTCAAAGGATATGATGGATTTTATTTTCATTTCATTCGATGAATTTTTAATATTGCACACCACCACTATTGATTACTCAAAATAGAATAGAATTTTATATCAGTAAAGAATATGTGGTTGATTTTAATAAATTTAAAAGGAGTATCACATCAACCACAATAATGCAACCACATCATTGTGATTTACCATTTGATATCATGTGTGATCCTCCAACTATGCAATTGGAGTATACTTATCACAAAGTGTTGATCAAGTTCCACATGTCATTACCTATGCCTCACATTCATTTCACACTACCCATGAATACAACACCACAACTGATAAATAATTACTTTCCATTATGTTTTACATGGATAAATTTTGGTCATAACTTTTAGCATCAAAATTCAGTGTGTTCTTAGACAATGTAGCACTTCAGTATATTGTTATGAAACCAGATGTAAAAATGCATCTTATTTGATAGATGATCCTCTATAAAGGTTTTAATATCAAATTTGTGGATAAAAAATGAAGAGTGAATGTTGTGGCTGACTATATCAGCATGATCCACCCATCATTAGACATTGGATCATCCCTATTTATTCAAATAAATTTTCTGTTTCCTGATGTGAAACTGTACATAGTGAAATATTCTATTTCATTTTTTGATGATATTGTTAATTATTTGGTGTTATATTTATTTTCTACTAATTTCATAAAAACATTGTATGAACACATAAAACAAGAGTCTCTTTGGAAAATTTGGGATGACCCTAAACTTTTGTGTACATATAGTGATCAATTCCACATGCATTTTGTTTCTGATAGTGAATTTCAATCCATATAGAGGTTCTGCCACACTATTCATGGGGGAATAAATTTGGTCCCCAATAGACAGCTTGCATGGTCCTTCATTCTGCTATCATTTGGACAACACATTTTAGAGATTCTGATGATTTATATAAATCAGTTCATCACTTTCAAATAATAGGGATTGTCTATAAAAGAAATGAAATTAATCAATAATCCTTGATCTTCCATGAAATTGTTTATGTTTGGTGAATTGAGATTATTATATAATTCCCCATTTAATTTTTTAACCATTTCATTATTCTAGAGGTGGATTATGTGATACAATCAGTAGAAGAACGAGCTACCATGTTTGATGATTCCCAGACAATTGTTTAATTTTTGAGAAGCCAATTTTTTTATAGGTATGGTTAACAAAGGATTATCGTTATTGACTAGGGTTCTCATTTCAACAACTTCAGAATTCAATCACTTCTACATTGGTATTGATTTGGGAAACGAGTGTCTACTTCTTATCACTGATAGACCAATGGACAAGGCAAGGAGTCAAGTATATAGGTAATATTGCTTCTTGACAAAAAAATTAAACCCAAAAATAATTGATTATATTCTAAGACTCAATGATTTATTTTGGTCTTATTGTACTTATTTTAAAACTCCCATTAGCATGTCACCATATTATCTACTGTTTGGAAGGAGTTGTCACCTCCCCAGTGAGATAGAGAACTGGGAATACTAGGCTATTAATAAAGGAAATTATAATCATTCTCGTTCCGGTAATAAAAGGAATTTACATATTTAAGATTTGGATTAAATAATATGATATTTTCAAGATATATACTAGATTTTAAAGAGTGAACCCATGCTACACATGAATATCTCATCCGACATCGTCAATTCAAAATTGGGAAGAAGGTCCTCTTTTACAATACAAGGCTGAATATTCATCCAGGTAAGCTTCATTCGAATTGGTTTTGTCCATAACATATTGAAATATTTTATCAATTTTCTGTTTTTATGTTCAAAATGTAGAAAAGAAAAAAACATTTAAATTCAATGGAAGGAGTCTTAAGCACTTCCTCAAATCCCTTTCAATGTCACTAAATAGAGTATCTCTGAATTCAAGAAGAAACCCACCAATAAAACTCACTTGGTTTTATCATTCCTTCCAAAATTCTCTTTATAAAAATGAGAAGACTATATAATCTTGGTGTGGGAGGATGGGTCAATTCTGATGTTCATAAGGATTTTTCTTTATCTTCATTTTCTTTCACTTTTTGGCATACTTGATGGTATTTTTACATGACCCATATTTTCACCCTTCACTTTTGTTCTAGAATATTATGTTTTTATGTCCATATTATCATGGAAAATGTTTCCCTCTTTATAATGGATGTTATTTATAATGCATGTGAAAATTAATAATTTCCTGTTGTTTTATCATTCATAAAATATTAAAATGAAATTTCAATTTCATGTAGAATTCAATACATTGTTGTGCCTTTATTTAACTCAAGTGGTTATACAACCTTCTTTTTTGTTGATTTATTGATTACCCCCATTCACGGGATGAGTGGGAACCCTTATAAGGCCCTTAGAATTTGAGATCACATTACACATAGGTCATAGAGGAAATATCCATACTATAAATAAATAAAACATCTCCCTCAGCTTATGCATCATGATATCAGCTCTCTACCATTTCATGGTTGTTCAGTTAGACTTATCGTGCTTGCACAGGATGGTCTTGATGGAAATGTCATACCCTCTATTTCTTTAACATCAGGTAGCTTCTAATCTGGCGAATATGCCTACTAGGAATCCTCATCTAGAGTCTTCCTATTATAGAGTCTTCTCGGTGCATTAAGCACAATTTCCAGTGGCCTGAAATCATTGAGGTGGCCCGAAGTCCTTGCGATTGCCCGAAGGCCTAGAGGTGGCCCAAAGGCCTTACTGGACGGAAGGCCTTGGGTGGCCTGAAGGTCTTGAAGGACCTAAGGACCAAAAAGGTGTACTGAAAGCCCAAATAGTATAAAGTTTCTTGGTTCTATAGTACTAAATAGTACCTGATATAGTACCTGGTGAAGTACTTCGAAATATGTCCCCGCCAATATTTGAACTTGGTTTCTTGGATTTACTTGTTGAGACCTCACCAACTAGGCCGAGGCTCTTTTGTGTGACATTCTTTTCAAATTTATTTATTTTTTATTATAAAATTTGTTATATAATTTTCGACCCTTTGATAAGAATGGTACTGTTTGTGTGAATAGTTTATAGGAAAATCATGCACTTAATTTCACCACACATCTCTTGACCCAACAATGATGTTTAAAAATTTATTACATAATAGAATTCAAATATATATATGGTTAATTATTCTATACAATTGAAAATTATTTTCTACAATAAAATTTTTTATTATACAATATATTTCATTACTGTTCCATATTGAATTATGTGTGGGTAACTATTATCCAACTATTTTATGCCCTAAAAATAAAAAAAAAATAAAAAAACTATTAGTCATTATGGGGAGTGATGACATGTACAACCTTGGGGTATATCATTGTCAGGATCTTATGGATTAACTTTTTGGAATTTTTATGTGAGTTGATCATAAAATATTATTGAAAAGGATGCAGGAAAGGTTCATTGGAAATGATCATATAAGCAGAATTTTTTTAAAATAACATATATTTTCTAGATAGAAAGTGGAAAGAATATAATGGATGGGTTTTCACCCACACACACACATAGATAATTAGTGACATGATTAAATTTTGAATTTTTTTGAAGTTTTTTATCATGAAACACATGGAATTGAATTCAGATACAATTTTTGGGACATCTTTTTTCATGATCATTTAGAATATCTCCTCCGTGTGATTTTTGTTTTGATCACATTTAAATCAGGAATTAAATATTATTTTAAAGATTAATCTTCCTTAAGTAAATCAGATCTCCATGAATGATTTTTGTTAATTATAATTCACTGAGGAGTGCACTTTTTTATGTATGGGGTTCTGATCTCACCATGATTCACGATTTTATTTTACCCATAAACCATTGTATTAAACTATATTTGTCTTGTAAAATTTTAGTGTATCATAAAATTAGATGTTTGGTTTTATTCAACTGTGTAATATTTTTTCACTTTTAAAAAGGTAAATTATACATGTTTTTTTTATTTTTCAGGTATGTAGAGGTGATTTGGAGGCCTGAGAGATGATCAAAAAGCAAAATGGGCTAAACATCATGAAAACCCAAAGCCTCATGTACATTTTTTCTAAATTACACAATTTTAGTGCCTCAAAAAGTGACTACATTTTGTGGTAAAATCATAATCATCATGAGATAAAATTCATATCAATAATCCCAAGCCCAATTCTTCTATTATAGGTCTATCCGAACCAATTTTTCAAGGGTATAGAATCTGATCGAATTCAAATGTTAGGATCATTAATTTGAAAAGATATCCCAATATATGATTCTGATGGACTCCAAATTTTACATGGATATTGTTAATATTCCTTACCACAACTAGAAACTTTTTTCTATTTTATTATATTTCCATTTACTAGTATAAAACTGTGACCCAAGTGGTATCTCAAAAATATGGGTTCCCAAAACCACTTCCCATTGTGTCTATATAAGGACTTCATGGGAACCTCATTTCAATGTTCACACTAGAAGTAATGATCTAAAACTTTGGTGTCCCAATGGGTTCATCTCTTATTCCAAGAATTAATGGAGCCCCCTTACCTCATAGGGGGGGGGTCATGGATAAAGGTGATGTTCCAGATGAGCCTCATCCTCATCTAGATAGAGAGCTAAAAAATGAACATTCATTTCACGGGCGATACATATATGTTGGAGGGAGTTTTGAAATTTGATACTCTGATGGTATTTATAATTTGTGTTTTGATTATTTCACTTACGTATTATCAAAAAAAATTTCTCCTATAATATCATTTCATGTGGTTAATTTTGTGAACCACTTTTTATAGAAACACCAAATGTGTTGAAATTTTATGTGTGAATCATGGCTGGTTATGGTTGGGGAAAAATCCTCCTCTTTTTCTTGCACATACATAAGTTATTACTACTATTTGGTATCCTTCACTCTTTTCTATAAGACCAATCCTTAACAACATGATTTCTATAAATGGGTTGTATGTTATGCAATGATTCCAGAGGCCATAGGTGAATCATCATATTGAAAACCATTATCCAAAGAATTAAACAAAACTGTGTCTAATTTTCAGAAAAATGAACTATCTAAGATGTGTAGTGAAATTTAAAATACATCATTATATCATAATTCCCAAAACACCACTTTATTTATGAACTCATAAACTATTTAATTTAATTTATTTTCTTAAGACTGTTTTCAATACCACACCCATATTTAAATACTTATTATTAAAAAGACACACTCCAATCCTACCAACGGTTAATGAGAGTCAACCTAGGGTCTTACCAAGACTAATAAATGATTATTAAATAAAAATAAATTTAATGTGTGGTGAAAACACATTCATTCCCCAAATATCCTCCATTTATTGTTTATCTTTAATGTTATAAAAAATATGCACCAATCATGTACTAGGATATGTTTTCTCCAAAAAATTCTATTTTTAAACTCATCGCCATAGAAAAACAATAGTAAAATAAAAGATAAATTAAAATTTAAAAATAATAATACTATTCAAATGAAAGTGGTCACCAACCTCCTCACCATCCCACTTTATACCCCTATAATGTCCTCAAGCATACTTAGAAGAAAATTGTTTAAGCTACTAATCCATTACCAAAGTATCATGCTCTCATGTATCATGTCTAGCTTCACTAAGTTTCTATATAACAATAACCAATGAGATAAAATTACAATTTAGCATCTTTCTCATAAAATCGAGGATACAAATAGGCTTCCCCACAATTGAGGCATTAGGATCATACTCCAAATCATTCTACTCTATCACATGAGATGGATCTTGCTGGAATCTCTTTAACTCAAAAGTATATAAAAAATTAATCAAGAATAGCTATGATGGAATCTATCTATAATAGGATATAATCTAAGATTATCAGATATGTAATTTACCAATTATAATGTGGTAACAAATTCTCCCACTATACCAAAAAATGGTGTCTTGGTTAAACAAATACCTGATCTGTCACATGATTACCAACTTCAAACTCTAGAGTGAAACAATGTATATTAGTTTAAGATGATTGGTAACTATAGGCAATATATGGTTTTATATTAATAAATATTATTATCCCCTTCATATCATAAATAATACTGACTCCTAGAAAATAATTCTCACTCGCCTTATCCTAAAGAAAAGGTGAATAGAATGGTCACTTGTCTACCGCCTCAAATTGGGCCATCCTAATCAAGGTTTGTTAACAATTATTATATGAAAACTCATACATTCAGTGGGTAATTTAAAAAAACTGATATCAAGAAAACATGATCAGAAAATATCATGGAGAATTCGAATGGTTTGCTACAATTGACCATCGGTCTATATGTGATTTGAGGTATCATACTCATATGGGTTCCCAAATCCTTTTAGACCACCTTCCAAAATAATGATCTAAATCAGAAATTCTAGTTAGAATCTACTACTATGTGAGAACCATGAATTTTAATATCCTCTATAACATTTTGGTCTATAAGATTCCTTATCTTCATTAACTCTATAATGTGATGGAAATAGAATGATTTAATCAAATGGTAAAAAATCAACCATATTGAATCAGCATACTTGGAGTGTGATGTGATTTGATAAATAAATACATCGAGATATAATCCCACTTCCATGAGGGGATGTATAGAGAATGTCACAACCCGCATTTTCTCTTATGATCAAATTTGTTCCTATGAGTGGTTTTTCATTGATAAAAAAATTCTTTAATTGAATTATGTATCCCAGTAATGAAATATTTACCTCCCAATGTATAAATAATTTTAGTTTTCCAACTAAGAATATAACACCCCGCACCTCCCTCATTGGCTTGAGGAGGCTATGAGGGTTACATGGCATTATGGGACGTTCCCAAGCTGCCAAAGGCTGGAAATAAATGCCAAGGGCTTTGAGAAAAAATTTGGGGAATGATTTTCCCTCATGAAAAAAACCAACCAGACCATCCACTGTCAATCTCTATATGTTGCATGTCAACCAAAACATTCAAGAATGTATTCCAAAAGAACAACCAAGTTGATCCACAATACAACCCAAACGCAATACAACCAATACCATATCAGAGTACTATGAAGAAGACTCAACAAAAGACCAAAAATAAGCCAAGGAACACTCTGTAGCTTTACACCAAGCTCCATGATCCTTGCTCCACCTAGACATCATGATGCACCACTGAAGGATGGTGATGCCTTACATTTTCCCAAGTCATGATACACATCATCTGAAAAGACACAAATGTTCCAAAGGGGTGAGTACAACTACTTAGTAATATTTCCCTAAATGACTTCCCTACATACGCCACTAGGATAAAACTATTAGCACAATTATATAACACAATTTATAAAAAATAATCACAAATACAACCCATTACATAGGCCAAACATGCACTTACCAATCCATCAAACCCAAACCAAGAAACCAAGGGAAAGCCAACCAAACATGCCACAATACATTTCATCATTTACAAAATATCACAACAATTTAAAACATCAAAAAAATGCACAAAAACTAACCAATAGTTGGACTTTCGCCCAACTTGTTCACCCATTCACACCAAAACAACCAAAACAACCAAACGGTGGAGATTCCATTCGACCTGTTCACCAATTCACAACTAGTGGCACTTCTCATCCACTTATAATAGATGGTGGACCTTCCATACACTATCCATACCCCTTTTATAATGGTACTTCTCCCAACATCCACACAACATTGAAATCAAGCCAAACCAAGCGTATAACCCACTAAGGTCACAACAACATGCAATCAACCAATTCCATTCCATATCAATCAACTTTAATAAATCACCCATTTATTGAAAATCATTTTCCATGCCAAACCACATTTCAATAAAACAACCTCTTTATTGAAAACCCTTTTCCATCAATCATTTTCACAAATTAACCATACTATCTCATTAGAAAATATCAAATTTAAAATCCACAACAAAATAATTACACCATAAAACCCCCTTTTTCCCAAAAATCCACAAATTGATTTTCAACCAACATTGCACAAAAAAAAAAGTAATTTCAAGACAAACAAATTAATTGTAATAAAAAACAACTAGATCTAACCATGTTGAGTTGAGAGAGAAGCCACATGCCTTTAGGGTTCCTATGAAATCAACCCACAAGCAACCACACCTCCAATCTGGCGAACGCACCACCAAAACCTCTCTAGATCCCCATCCCAAACCACCACAAGCCTTTAAATCATCATCCAAAGCAACCACTACCCTAGATCTACACACTATTAGTGTAGATCTTGAAAACTAAGAAAGAGAGGGATGTAGATCTAGAGGAAAAAACAAAGAGACCAAGAGGAGGGACTTACCTTGGAGAAACCACCTTCAAATCGCCTAGAAACCTCTTCGATTTGCTTCCAGAACATGTGGAAGATCACCATAAACCCCTTAGAAACCGAAATCCCAAGTGAGGATCGAGTGGGAGATTGTTTGGAGTGGAATGAGGGAAACCCAAGTGAGCAAGGGATTTAAAACCCTATTTTTATGTGGCCTCACGGTTTGCCCGCACGATTTGGAAAATCGTGAGATAAACTTGCACATGCTACTTCCTCGAGAGAAAGTGTCTGCACAGTTCCATCTCACGGTTTTGAAAACTGTGCATAGGAAGGCGAAGCCTACTGTCTCTGCCTGCATAGTTTCTTGGAGATTCTGCATAGTTTCCACTAACCGTGCTCAAACCGTGCTCCCTAATAAAAGCCTCCAAACTCATTCGAAACCAATCCAAACTTTCCCAACCTCTTCCCAATTCATCCCATGAACATTAAATACATAAAAATTCATAAAAAAGGCCACATAACTCAAACTGGGGGTACTAAATTTTCCCCACCATTGGTCATTTCATCCTCAGAATGTTGTGAACCAATCCTTTGCTGAAAGAGTTCGGGCCATTACTGGACCATCTCTTTCTCCCACTCCCAAGTCTCCTCTTGAATCTGACCATTTTTCCACAAAACATGAATTAAACCAATGATTTTTCAATGAAATACATTGTCCTTCCTATCCACATCCCGTAAAGACACGTGCACCAATGAAGCATATTGTTCTAGTTCAACATGAATCCATCGAATCACATGGTCATGATCTGGCTGATACTTTTACAACTGCAACACATGAAACACATTGTGCACCGCACTGAAACTAGGCGGAAAACCCAAATGATAAGCCACCTCACCAACCCGCTCAAGAATCTCAAATGTACCAATATAACTCGAAGATAAAATTCCATGCTTCCCAAACCGATGATGTACCAAACTACGAGAGATCCTCAAGAAAACAAGATCACTCACCTCGAACGACAACGGCCATCGATGATGATCCACATTCAATTTTTGACGACTCTGAGCCATCTCAATTCTCTTCTCGATCAACGTGATCTTCTCGGTAGTCTCCTAGAAAATGCTCAGTCCAACCATCAAGGACTATCCCATTTCCACCCAACATAGAAGATAACAACACAACCACCTATAAAATGCTTCAAATAGAGCCATATTTATGGATGCCTGATAACTGTTCTTGTAAGAAAACTCAAATAATGTCAAGTGAACCTCCCACACGCCAAAAAAATCCATAACACAAGCCTGAAAAATATCCTCTGAAGTTTGTATTGTCCTCTCACATTGACCATCTCTCTAAGTGTGATACATCGTGCTTATAGTAAACTGTGTCCCAAGGGGTTTCTGTAAGGACTTCTAGAAACAAGATGTAAACCCTTGATCTCTATCAGATAAAATCGAAACTAGAACACCATTCCTCTTTATCACCTCCTAGATATAGATTTTGGATAGATACTCCATAGTATGAGATTCAAAAATCAGGATGAAATGGGACGACTTCGTCAGTCCATCCACTATCACCCAAATAGAATCGTGCTTTTCTGACCATTATTGGGAGACTTGTGAAAAAATACATCACTATTTTCATCCACTTCCAAACAAGGATTGGTATAGACTGCAACATTCTTATTGGCCTCTGATGCTCTACCTTGACCAGTTGACAAGTCAAGCATCTCAAAACAAACTCAGCCACATCTCTTTTCATATGTTCCCACCAGAATAGAGCTTTCAATACATTATACATTTTTTGAATTCCATGATGAGCAGTCCACCTGGAATGATGATACACACTAAGAAGATCCTCTTGACAAGAAACAGGTACAACCATCTGAATCCGAAAACACAAAACTGAATCTCCATTCAGTTACCAACCCTCAATGGTCTCCCCATCATTGAGTCTCGACCCCATGATCACACACTCAGAATCACATATCTCTGCCTCTTTAACTAGGCCAACCAAGGTAGGAATCAAAAAAACCATATATAAGATCGTAGTATTTCCCTGTTCATCACATTCTAACCGCATTTCAGCTATATCTGACATTAACTGCCACTGGTCTGATGCCTGTTTCACCATCTGATCTTATGATTTTATACTTAATGCATCTGCCACCAAATTTCCCTTACCTGGTGTGTACATTAAATCAAAATCAAACATCTGGAGATATTCCAACCATCTCTTTTACCTCATATTCAAATCCCTTTGGGATAAATTGTGATTCAAGATCTTACGATCTGTATATACCATGAATTTCTCACCAAAAAGATAATGATGCCACACTTTCAAAGCATGGACCACTACTGCCAATTCAAAATCATGATTTGGGTAGTTCTTATTATGAACACTCATATTCCATGAGACATACAAAACCACATGATTCCTTTTCATGAGAATGCACCCCAACCCTGATCCGGATGCATCACAATACACCACATACCCTTTTCCTGGTTGTGGAAAAACCATTATTTGGGATGATGTAAGGAAACCATTTAGCTCTTCGAAACAATGCTGACACTATTCAGTCCACTGTAATGGATCACTCTTTCTTGTAAAATATGTCATCGGTGAGGCCATATGTGAACAATAATGAACAAAACTCCGATAATACCCAGCTAGACCAAGATTACTTTGTATCTCAAACACATTATTTGGTGGTTTCCATGTGATAACAACCTCTATTGTTTCTGGAACCACTGACACACCTCTTTCAGAAATCACATGCCCACGAAAACAAACTTCCTATATCCAAAAGTTACACTTTGACACTTTGGAATACAACCGCTGATCCCTCGAGATCCCCAGCACTATCACCAAGTGCTGCTAATACTCCAACCATGTCTTTGAATACACCAGAATATCGTCTACAAACACCACACCAAATGAATCTAGATATCTCTGAAATATCCAATTCACCAATGCCATGAACACTACTGGTGAATTCGTTTGACCAAAGGGAATAACAACATATTTATAATGTCCATATCTACTTCTGAAAGATGTTTTAAGAATATCATCCTTCCTCATCCGTAATTGATATTATCCAGACCCCAGGTCGATCTTGGAGAACCAATGGGATTCCCTCAATAGGTCAAAAGAATCATCATTTCGTGGAAGTGGATATCTATTTTTTATTGTAACATGGTTAAGTCTATGATAATCAACACATATCCTCAATGTTCCATCCACCTTTTTAACAAACAACACCATCGCATCCCACAGGGATGTGCTAGGCCGGATAAACCCTTTGTTTTCTAATTCTTCCAGCTGGAATTTTAATTCCCGCAATTCAGTAGGTGACATTTTGTAAGACGGAATTGATATAGTACTGGTCCTCAGAAAGATATCAATCGTAAACTCCACTTCTATTATGGGAGGTAACCGATAGAATTCTTCAGGAAAAACATCCAGAAATAGATCCACCGCTGCCTGAAGAAAACTATGCTCAACACCCATTACCGATTCAAATGACAACACTGCCAACTGATATGATAACGTGGCCACTACTAGTGCCAAAAAACCTGTTGCACCCTGCCTTTCATGCCTCTCTTCTCTAAAGATATGTCTAATGTCATATTGTGTCGTAAAAGCCTTTGTCTGCGCATTACAGTTGATTTGGGCCTTAAATTCCACTACCCAATCCTTTCCCAGGATTACATCATACCCATCCATCTGAAGCACTTATAAATTTCAGGTTATCTCATCTTCGCGCACAACAATACTACATTCTATACACAAGAAGGCTCGACACTCTCTTCAACCCAGATGAGTTTGAAGTTTCAAAACCAAAAGGCATAATTTATACACATAAACCCAACAATGCAAACATATGTGTAGAAGTAAAAGATTGTGAAGCACCCATAACAAACAACGTGTTTATCATTGTATAATTTAACGAATATTACCTCAAACCATGGATGGTCCCGACGGATCATCCACCACAACCTGCTCAGCTCCGAACAATGCCTTTCATGCCACACTCTACTCTATTGCTTTGCTGAGGCATCTTGGTATTCCAAGAATCACCATGACCCACTTTACTCTACTGAAGAGGGGTGTGATGTTGTCCCTATCCCGTCGAATCATACGACGTCTTCGATCCATGAAGAGTGTCACATGTACCCAACCTTGGTGCATTCTGACATAATGCTGCATATGCCCTATCTTCTTACAATTATGACATGATTGAGGTTGTTCCATACAATCCCACTTGATGTGGCTCGTAGAACCGCACGGAAAACATCCCGGCTTGCTCTGGGGCTTCAGAGAGAGATTCACCGATCCTTCCATAGGATAATGTGCCATACTCCCACTCTAGGAATATGTGTTCCTCCTCTGATTGAACACAATGTTAGAGTTCCCACTATTCCCCATGTGTACCACCATTCTTTCTCCACCCAGAGCTCCCAATAAATCCCACTCGGCCACTGAGGCTCTATTCACAATCCTTGTGTGATCACCTATACACGGTACCACTATCTTTGTAAGGATTTCTTTCCTTAAACCAACTTCAATGATCCTTTCATTCAACGACGTGCTACCAACCACCTTAGGTGAAAACCGCACAAAGTTCATAGACTTAGCTACATACTCCGTCACAGACATACTCTCTTGCTTTAGACTGAAGAAATCAGTCGTGCGCTGAATTATAAACGTATGTGGGTATAATTGTTTATTAAAAAATTCCCCAATGCCTTCCCACATCATAACTTGGTCCACTCCATCTTGAACCGCCATCTCCAACCACTTTAGGGAATGATCTTCCAATATATACGTGGTCAACATCACTTTCAACTCTACTGGCGTTCCCAAGAACTCAATGATCTTCTTCATTCCATTCAACCATGCATATGCCATCTCTGGATCATAATCACCCCTAAAGATGGGTGGATTATACTTTTGAAACTAACCACCTTATCTACATGCCTGGGTTAATCCACTTTGTTTCCACTTTCCACACCTTGGAAAGCTTGCACTATAACCTGCACCAACTTCTAGTTCACCTCAGGCTCAGGTACAACCATGTTCTCATCGGCCACTTCCTGTTGGTCTCTACGACACCTACCTGGTGACATTTATATAAACAGAAAACAAACAACCATGAGTCTCACTTCCGTAGACATAGGTAAATCCCATTTCAAATCACATTACACAATAATATCACAATGAGGCTTTCAACCTTTCCACATTTTCCATGTTTCAACATTGTGAAAACCAAACCCTTTTCAAAATACTAAATTTATTCACATTAAAATTCCACACCTTTGAAAACCCATTTCTCAATTCTTCCCATAAATAATTATGCCCAATAAAAAATGGATCCTAGTGGGAAGTAATTTATATGATGCATGCCATGCTCATCTCATTGGCTACACCCACGACAATGAGATATCCAATTCCTATAAGTGTATCCAAAACACTTATGTACCCAACTCCCTGGTAACATGAAGTTCAGCATAAGAGGGTTAACTACGTCCTTTTATGCTATAAATTCCATGTTTTGACATTCCTACGCCTTGATACCATCCCAACTCAATGAATATACCACAACGAATGTCTACTCCAAAACCAATGATCAACACCAAAGGACCGAACAAGTTGATACCACTTGTAACACCCCGCCCCTACCTCATTTTCTTGAGGAGGAGGTGAGAGTTACTTGGCCTTAAGTGAGGTTCCCAAGGTGCCAAAGGCTGGAAATAAATATTGGGGGCTTAGAGAACAAATTTGGGGAACGGTTTTCCCTTAAGACAAAACCAACCAAACCATCCATTGTCAATCACTATATGATTCATGTTAACCAAAACATTCAAGCATGTATTCCCAAAGGACAACCAAGTTATTCCACAATACAACCCAAACCCAGCACATCCAATTCAACATCATATTACTATGCAGAAGACTCAACAAAAGACCCAGAATAATCCAAGGCACAGTCCATGGCTCCACACCAAGATACATGTTCCAAGCTCCACCCAGACATCACGATGCACCACTAAAGGAAGGTGATGCCTTACCGTTTCCCACATCATGATACACAACATCTGCAAAGACACCAATGTGCCAATGTAGGGGGTGAGTACAAATACTCATAAGGATTTCCCCAAATGACTTCCCTACACATGCCACTAGGATAAAACCGTTAGCACATTTATATAAATTAATTTATATAAAAAATTGTAAGTAAAACCCATTACATAGGCCAAACATGCCCTTACTAATCCATCACACCAAAACCAAGCTACCAAGGGAAAGACAACCAAACATGCCACAAGCGATTTCATCATTTACAAACTAGTACAACAATTTCCAACATCCAAAGAAATAAAAAACAAATAATGAAATGGTGGGACTTCTAACCAACCCTTTCCCCCATTCACACCAAAAAAACCAAAAAAAACCAAACGGTGCAGCTTTTGTCCAACTTGTTCACCCATTCACAACTAGTGGCACTTCTGGTCCACTTATCCTTGATGGTGGCCCTTCCATCCATTATCCATACCATTTTTATAGTGGTACTTCTCTCCACTTCCACACAACATTCCAATCTAGCCATAAAAACATATAACCCACCAAGGTCACAATAACATGGAATCAACCAATTCCATTGCATATCAATCCCCCCAAATGAATCACACATTTTTTGAAATTCATTTTCCATGCCAAACCACATTTCAATAAAATGACCTCTTTATTGAAAATGCTTTTCCATCAATGATTTTTACTATTCAACCATAGCATCCAATTTTATAATATACATTTTAAAATCCACAACAAAAGCATTTCACCATAAAAACCCCATTTTCTCGAAAATCCCCAAATTGATTTTCAACCAACATTGAACATCAAAACACAATTAATTTATAACCAACATAATTAATTGAAACCAAAAACCACTATCTCTAACCAGGTGGCGTCAAGAGAGAATCCACCTTCCTTTAGGGTACCCGATAAATCAACCCACAAGCAACCACATCTCTAATCTGGCGAACGCACCACTGAAACCTATCTAGATCCCCTTACCTACCCATAAAAAGCCATAAAATTATCATCCAAAGCAACCACAACCCTAGATCTACACATAAGAAGTGTAGATATATAAAACCAAGAAAGAGAGGGATGTAGATCTAGAGATAAACACAAGGATACCAAGAGGATAGACATACCCAGAAGAAACCACCTTCTAATCACATTGAAACCTCTTCGATTTTCATCGAAAACGTGTGGGAGATCACCCTTAACCCCTAAGAACCCGAAATCCTGAGTGAGGCTCGAGTGGGAGAATGTTTGGAGAGGAATAAGCATTCCTGGGTGAGCCTAGGTTTTAAAACCGGATTTTTATGTGGCTTCACGGTTATCCCACACGGTTTGGAAAACCGTGTGCTAACCATGCACAAGCTACTACTTACAGAGCAAGGCTCTGCACGGTTGTCTCGCACGGTTTGGAAAAGTGTGCACAGGCCGTGTGAATCCTACTGTCTCCACCTACACGGTTTCCTAGTGAATCCGCATGGTTTCCACTAATCGTGATCAAAATGTTCTCCCTAAGAAAAGCCTCCAAACACATTATAAACAATTCAAAACTCTCTGAACCTCTTCCCAACTCATCACAAGCACTTTAAACACATAAAAATGCATAAAAAAGGCCACATACCTCAATCTGGGGGTACTATAAGGAATTAACCAAATTGATTGAAATCGCTCATGTATTATATTCTAACTAAAGATCAAAGGAACTACCATCAAGATCTTGAGAAATAGAGAACCATCATTAGATTATGATCAATCACTCGAGGTGTCCCAAAAATTTAGAACAATTATAATACAATGTAATTTTTGATCATTTACTTTCTCAAACATGTACCAATTAAAAATAGAAGGTGTTCCCGGAAATACTATTCATGAAAACCTTCTCTTCATCCATCATCACCGAGTAACACATAATAGTAAATAGACATAGTAGACCGCATTCATTTTCTAATCCTCGGCAAGCCTTTAACTATAAAATCCCAATCAATGTGTATATAACTAAAATCCAATTACTAAGAGTATATAACATACCTAAATCAACAGTCAAATGATATTATGACTAGTGTATCTATTGGATTTTCAAGTACCTTTCTTTAAAAAACACTTCAGGCTTTTTCATTCAAACTAGATAGTAAAATTTTCCTCCTAGAGGTAATGTTCTTAACAATTTAGTGCATGAATCCTAAGTTACAATTCTATGTTGTGGGTGGGATATTTAAAATAATGTTGTAGTAGTTATCCTGATTCTTAGGCTAGCACATGGGTATCCTTTACCAACACACATTCCAATACCACTCTGGAGGCATCACATCACATCACATAGCATAATCATTCTCTATGCTGGAAAGAAAAAATACATATTAGATGTCATACAGGACAAAAAATTATCAAATGTGTGATATTAAATATTTTAATACTTAAAATCCACTTCTTTATAGGAAAAATCTATCAATGAATAAGCTATACTTGAAAATTACTCGAACAGAAGTCTATAATACTAATGAAATCCTAGAATAATTTATATATCGACCACAATCATGGGCTATACTAAAGATAAAATTTCACAAAATTTAGGGGATCTAATAAATCTCCTTGTTTTGATCTCAAATTTACCAAGAACACAAGATCCCAAATACAAAAAATGAAATTATTAATATTATAATATAGTCATTAATCCATAAATAACCATATTACAAATTAAATATGGTCAGCATAGTACTCCTTCATCATTGAATAGACAAAACATTCCTCTGTAAATATAAACATGATTTCGTGCAATAAACATGTGAAGATATAGTTTATCAAATTCATGAATACTATATGTTAATTGGTATGAACAAACATAAAAATTAAAAACATATATTTTCTATACTAGATTTGAATTTCAACCTTTGCTATATCCTTTTTCAAAGACATCAATTGGTGGTAATTGGATAGAAAAATAATAATTTTAAACAAATGAAATCCATATTGAATACCAAAGAGATATGAAATTAAAGAAAATATGTATTTATTATTTATAGTCACATGATTAATATTATGATAGTTAATTTAGAGTTAATGTCTTCCATCTACCTTTAATAGAAAAAAAATATTGATTCACATTATGACATAATAGGATGGATAGATACCTAACCCTCATGATCCTATTAATATATTTTAAACTCTTATAGTTCCATATAGTAAGATAGTAAAGAAGTGGAGATCATCCCATGGAGTAGGTAGATGTTAAACTCGGCTACACACTGAGGTGGAAACCCATAAAAATACTTCAAAAACATATATTTTGTACCTATATAAGGTTATTATAATAAAACCATTTGATCCCTTCTATATGTAATTGAAGAAATATATGGAAACAATTCCAAAAATCATATATCTATATGGAACAACTAGTTGTTTCGTCCAAGATAATAGATCCCACCCACCTAGGGTGGTGTGAGTGATCCCAACAGATGTACGAAACCAGATAATTTGATGATAAAAATTTAATTTATATCTGGATTATGATCAGAAAATATTTGAAAATGTTGTGGATTGTTATTTTTATGTCTATCATGAAGATGTAAAAATTTAAATCAACATCTTCCACTAGAACACAACAATTAGGAACATAAAACAAAGCATCTTCTACCTTCATATCATGGTTATAAAATCTATATAAAATGGAACTAGCCCCACTCACATAACCAAAGAAGTTGGAAACATTATGAAAATATATGAATTGGAAAAAAAACATATCAAATATATTTGTTTCTCTAAAATAAGAAATTATCAATGTACCTATAATGGTAGCTATCCTAGAATCCATTTCATCAAGTATCACACTTAATACATGATGATATATCAACTCAAAAACCCCCTAAACCATATTCACCTGGAGAGAACCCCTTTATTCAAAGAATAACACCCTTCTACCTTTAAGGCCCCACATTGGACATGATATCCCTTTATGTATGTGTATCAAACACTATTCCCATTTGTAGAAGAAAATAGAATCAATAAACATGAATCAAATTTCTAAAGTAGTAGAAAATCCTTATTACCTCATGTGAAATACGATATATATGAAAATACATCCAACACTATTTTATGAGGACTGAATTTTTCCGAATAGAGGCCATTAGTTTTGTATCCAATGACTGTTGATCACTCCTGACATTTCCTAAATGAGATTCTTCACACATCCACATTAGATTAGAAAAATTAGTACATATACATACCCTAGCGGCATTCCATTTATACATATATTTATAGTCATAACTAACTTAGAAAAAACAAATATGATAGTCAAATTTGAAAATGATATCTAGAAGAGGAATATAATCATGGATAAAAATTTTGGCTTCAAACCTATTTCAAAACATAGATCCTTGATACAATAGTTTACGAGGAGTTTTGGAGAAACATGGACCATACTAATAAACTAAGAAGCATAATTGAGCACTTATAGATTCACTTAAACTACTATAAGAAACTCATGGACCATCTCAATATTCATGTTATCATTGTATATTTTCTGACTGAAAACAACTTTGAGGGTGAACCACATGAGATCATTGTTCATATTTTGTAGAATCATTTATTACTAAAACTCACTACTCAATATTTATAACTTCTTCGAGTAAAATATATGTTTTAGGCCTCAATGGTATTCAAAAAATCACATAATAACTCAATTCAATACAAACACTCCTCAGTCTCATAGACCCCCATATCACGTTAGAAAACAACAGGATTTTTAATACATAATACTTTTTTATGGTCCATTATACATGGTTTCTCCTAATTAAAAAAATTTCATATGGAATGGATCACTGGAATCACAAATTCATAAAAATAAGATAAAATATAATTTTAGTCCATTTGGAAAGATCTAAAACACTATTTATTGTCCTGTAAAAGGCCCTTTAGGTGAAGGAATGTCTACTATACACATAAAAAATGATTAATAAAAAAAAATTGAGTGACAAAAATTATCAATTAAACCCATGAAACGCAAAAAATATTTATATAAAAATAGAACCAATAATAATATTAAATTAAAAAGTGGGAAAACATTAAAATATTAGGTCTTTTTCATATTATGAATGGTTTGACCTCTAAGTTAGGAAAACCATGCACCAACTAAGAAGGGGACAATAGAATCAGATATAAAAATCTATACATGTTATTCATGGTATCTAATAACCATACATGAAATCCATGAACCAATATCAAACACAAAATATTAAAACCAAACCACAAAATTACCCATATAAAATCCTCATGAATCAACCAATAGTAAGAAAATAAAATTAATACCACCCATAAGTGTGATCAAACCAAAAAAAACATCCATTAACCAAAGATTTAAATTTTTAGTTAAACATAAATAAGAGTTAGTCATGAACCCCTCATTTCGAACCTGTCATTTCTCAAAGTCCATATATCAATTATACCGTTGAAACATAATATGAAAAGGGATCTAATACATTAATATAATGAACAAACCTGGTTTGACCTATCCTATTAATTGAGATGGAATGAAATATGTATCAATGCATGGTCTAGATAACCATGGGTAAGAGACTAAAACTATGGATAAAGAATAACCTCTTATTAATTGTCTGACCCATGGTATATCAACATGATCAGTCCATTGAATGTTATAGACACACTGACAAAACCATATTCAGTGGAATATAAAACATGCCAGAAGCTCAATGAATCAGTGACTAAATAATTTACCATTCCAAAATCATAACATTATATACATAACATTCTATATAATAGGCATAAAAATGGTATCTCACATCACTATTCAAAGCCCTTTAATAAGAAAAGAGACCAAACATGGACAATATATAGATCCTATAATATAAAAACACCAAGATATCCCCAAAAGGGATAACCCTATTTGACAATGTCTCAACTATTAAAACATTGATGGAAATAATTATTAAGAGAAACCAGTATGTACAGTTTCTATCTCATTACATGGTTTATGAAAAACAAATTCAATATATTCATAATAAAATATTTCTTACTTGAGTCATGAACCATATTAAGATACCTCCATGAATCAAATTAAGGTTTTTAAATCATTCAAACAAATTAAATATTATGAAAATTAATTTTACAATAATAACACTTTTTGAAAACATTTCACTTCAAAATATACTGAATGTAGTCCATTTGGTTTTCCAATATAAAAAAAGATTATAAAATACTTATCCAAAAGGATATAGTAATGAAATAAATCCATATTGATCAACATTCAAAATATCACCTGAAACAAGGAACTATAATTTAATGTTTCCTCGTGATCATCATATAACCGTATAAATAGATGTATTCAAAACAAGTGATATTAAATAAAAAACTAATAAAATGAATAAAAGAATGCACATCATCCCAATATGAGTAATGTTCACTAAGGTACTTATAACAAAGGTTATATTTTTAGTGAATCTAAAATATAGATTACTATATATCAATACAAATTGGAAGCTCTAAAAGTATTCCCTTGTCCCTACTCCCATGATATTTTAGTATGACTTGGTTAAACAATGGGAATCTACCTTATTCATCCTCCAAAATTATTTCCTTATTCCGTGGATAATAGGAAGAATATATCATAATAATCCTTTCAATCTATTTAATAATACCTTGTATAACACACTCAGAGCATAGGTATTCTATTTTCTACTCAATTACAATCATTACAGCATCATATTCTTCATTCTTAAAATATATTTCATAATCCATTTTACTTAAAAAACATTCCCATTTTGATAAAATAATATCATCAATGTAAAAAAAAATCTAAAATCACATTAAGATCCAATTTGAAATCATAAATTACACTTGATATATCTCATAAAACAATTTCTGATCATTAAGGCCATTTCATTTTAGAAAGCCAAATTTGAACCATTAATTGAAAATATAGAACCATCGATCACCAAAAATATAATAACAAGGAATTATGAATCCCTATAATTTAAATTTAACTAATAAAAACCAATGGTGATTATTTATTCCTGGTTAATGTATTAAAAAACCCCTTAATTTGAGACACCTTCATTGGTATTTGTTTCACACCTGTTGCTTTTATAAAAACCACAATGTTTTGATTAAATAACCTCTCAAAAAACATCAACGATAAAATAACCAAAACCCCTCATAAACCCCTTATATTTTACTAAACCGCCCACTATGGTTTCACAAATCATTTATATTGTAAGTAAAGGGAAGAGAAGGGTGTAAAAATGATGAAAACATTAAGATTATGACTTACCTCATGCTAAAGAACATAGATTCCAAGGATAAAATACCAATAGGATAGGTGGGAATATCCTAATGCAAGTAAGGGTTTTAAAATTAAATGAAATTAAATAGGAGTTAACGTAAAATCCATAACATTCACTTTTGTAAAAATCAAAATAAAAGTTTTGTAGACAACTTGTGCTATTTGGCCTCACGGTTATAAAAAAATGTGCTAACCATGTAGCTGTGCCTGTATCCAAGAAATAAATTTTCATGATTTCTTATATCCAATTATTTGATTGAAAAAAAATGAAAAATTTATTTGTTAGCCACAAAACAACACTCACGAATATAACAACGTGTCTAGAAAATTCATTTTTAAATTGTGAGCAAGGATATGTTTTATTAAAAAACTAAAATTTCAATCCCCTCACCATGGAAAACCATGAATAAAATAATATAAAAAAATCAAATATAGATATACCAGTGAGCTAGTGCATTTCATAAAACCTTCCTCAAGTAAATATAATAATTTAATATAATTTTATTTTCATTATTATCTTCAATGGTTATGGAATGAAATCCACACAGTTTTATAGTATTGTTTATTCCTTATAATATACATAATTTATTCAATTATTTTTTAGCTATTATAGGTTTAAAACATTCAAATTAGTTTTAATCCATCATGGATATGAATAATATATTGATAATTGAAAAAAAATCACCAATTCACTCTTAAAATGATTTTTCACTTATTTAGATATTATAATTTATTATATAGTTTAATATATAATTTTATACACCCAATTCCACATCCGTATGTAAAATATTATAAACGATGTTGTAATAGTAATAAACTAATCTATGTAATTTCCATATTTAATAAACAATATTTCATATAGTCATGAAATATTCATCTTCTAGAAAATAAGCAACATAAACATGTTATGGATTATGAGTAAAATTAAATAAATATAATATAAATAATATACATATATTATTTTTTCATTTATTATATATCATAATTTTTTAATTCATGTCATTATGTAAATCCTATGAAATATTATTCTTATGTGAGTAACTAAAGCATTATTAAAGAAGTAACAAATAGTATACATTATGAAAAAACATTTCCAATGTTGCTTTTATAATTAATCCAATATTTTGATGTTCCCAATATATATATTTAAATAAAATATTCATGGAATGAGAATAAATGTTATGAGGATTCAAAATTCTATATAAATAATGATTATATCACTATCTATATTAGTGGGGTTTTCTTTCCCCTTACTATTCCACCCATAAATAGAATCCATTGTTATACAAAATAAATATATAGGGTAAAAATTTATGATTGTTTAATATTGAAATAAAATAATTATAATGAAAATATGTACTAAATAAAATAAATAATTTCCCAGAAATGTTCATTGTTCATCAATATAAGTCCATTAAATAAAATCCCTCTAATGGGAATCTAAGAGATAATTTTTGCTAAATAGAAAGTGATGTGGTTTCATTTTCTAGAGACACCACATATTGTAAACTCAACATCCACATTTTATAAATAATGATCTTCTCGAATGAAATTAAAATGAGAATTATCCAATATATTTAAAAGGATTAGTATACCCTTATATTTCTCTATATCTTGTGAATTTTATTTTATGGTTTCATCATCATTGTTGTATTTGATTTGGGTATGGGTTTGGGTAGATCAATCCATATTGAGCTCTTCCACCACATTTTCTCCATAATTGTTATAGTAAGTATTCACATTCCATGTTTCTTTCACATCTTCTAATTTTTCTCTAAAACATCAATTCATATATATATATATTATAATGGTTTTCATTGGTATATATTCATAAATTTTCTAATATGTACATCCAATGTTGTTAAATATGCTATACATGATAAATTTGTTACCCCTTTTCAAGAAAGTCCTTATATCCTTAAAATATAAAAAATTCCAATAATTTATTTAGGTGTAGTTTCTATTTGAAATATTAGGGTATTTGAATTTAAATCATCTATATATTCCCAAATAATTCGTTAAATAAAATATAATAATGAATCTACTATATTATATATGGGGTATTCATATTGTTTTATGTTTTTAAAATCAACTTTACATTTTTTCCCTAATAAATAATGTAGTATCACAGATATATCCTTAATAGTTTTGATAGTATACCTTGATCAAAATAAATAGTGGTGTAAACCACAAACCAACATATTTTTTATAGGTTCAATTCATAACATCAACTATTATATACCATGTCATCACTATATGGATGCATTTGTATTAGAAGTTATCAATGTTCAATAATTATAACAAGAATAGTACAAATAATGTAATATTGAAAATATTAGATTGGTAGAAAAATAGAAACCTAGTCACTTATCATATTGTTTATAACCAATATATTCTCTCTTAATTGTCTATCCATTACGTATATAGTAAAATGAAATGATTTTAATATTCATAAACATACCTTTTAGTAACTATAATATAATGAAAAACCACATTTTAATATTGGAATCATCTCTCAATATATATAATATAACATAATGAAGACCTAGGACAACATAATGAATCGTAAAACTTAATTGAATAAAACATCTTTTTTAGGGTTGACAGTGTTGTTTTTCGGAACAATTTCACAATATATTTTTTCTTTTGATTACTGTCTTAAACCCTGTACTTCTATAGTTATCAATTATATATGTTTAGGGTACTACACCACTAAAAATATATAAAAATTTGAAATAATGTTCTATCTCATGTTCTTAGAGTAGGATTTACTAACAAATTATACCAAATATAATACTTCCCTACCTAGTGATAGAAATTAGACTTCTGGTGTACTTTTTTTGGATTCCACTCTAGTTTCCACAAGTACATAGACTAGTAATTATGAGTGAATATGGAGAAATTACTATACATAAAAAAATATAATTTGAACAAAATTAATTTGAATTAAAAAAATAGTTCTATAACAATGAGGAATAACATACAATAAATGAAAATAAAATTTGATATTATTTAACAAGGGAAAATGAATATCCTTGATATAATGAAGGATTTGGACTATTCCATATAACTATTATATCATCATCCATAATGGGATCTCACTATTTGAAATCACCTCTATATTAGGTTAACTTCTTCATATAGAACATATGTTTAATCTCATTGCTTAATTGTTTGTAAAGAATAAGAAATCCTCGATTTGGATATTCTACCTTTCTAGAATGTACTCCCCTTATTAAGGATTACATTAAAAATTTCATATTGTAGTAAATGATAGTTTCACATGGTATGAATGATAAAGGGATAATTCCATCTGAAGGAGTGAATTTTTCCCTTGGTAATATGATTGTTAGTTTAAAAAATAGGATATATTTATTTTTCAATAATTAAAAATTCATTCCCTTTGTATTATTCATTTAATTATTTTTCTAATTATGTTAAGAGACATTATAAGAATATATTTTTGTTTTCAATGAGAAACTAATGTGATCCATGTGTATATGAGAAGATACAAATTGATCTTATTCTACTTTTAATTCCTTCCTGTTTATTTGTAATACACATAAATTAAATGAAACATCGATGAATAAAAATTGATAATAGGTGAACTACATAATATTAATAGGGTAGAAATCTATGGGGAGGCATAAATAAGTAGTATATATTTTTGATAACCAAATTTCATATACTCATTGAAAAATGCCCTTATTTTAATTCAATCAATGTTTATTGTTAGTGAAGATGAAACTATTTAATACCTTACCAAGAAACCAGATACCACATGTGAGAAAATATTATTCATAAAAGGTAGCTATTACAATTATTCATTGGAATACATTTACATTCTCATTATTGTTTATTCAACAATATAATTTTTTATCCTGTATAATAACATTTTCAGTCCAAAGGTTGGAAAATCCCATTTTGACACAGATTATAATAAGGTAAACATATCTATATTTATCATAGTATATCCTTCCAAATCATTTCTCTATAGTACTGGATTAAAACTATATTTTATTCCAATACCCAAATTTACTAAATTTTTAGAATGTCCCATCATATATATAAATGTGTTTTAATTTAGATTCTCCTTGAAATGGATATATTTTAAGCATATGAATACTAATACATTAATAGAATTTATATTATCTCTCTCTTATGGACTAATTTATAACTATAAAAACAAAGAGAATAGTTACTTCATATCAATATTTATTTCTAACTCAGCATCAATATTCATCAATAGAATGTAATCACATATAATACATAATTAATAGACTCTGAAAGAGTCGACTCAGAAATTATTTGAGTATATATAGAATAATAAAAGTCGCCAAAACATTTGTCGATTATTTACATTACATCGACTCCCCCAAAATGATGTCATTAATGATGAATAAATTAATATTCTAATACAATTATATTAATTTGATTAAAATTTTATTTAGATTATTTTGAGATGATCAATATTTTTCACCACTTATTTTTTTGGGTTCGTTAATCTTTAGTGGACACATTATCTTCAATTACAATGTCTTGAAGATGTGGTTACCCAAACATTTCATAAAAAAATACATAATGTTATTAGGGTAATATTAATTCAATATCATTAATATCCTATTTAATACTCTAAAGAGTTAGTGTCATTCAAAATTTGGATTTATGAAAAATATATAAATAAAAGTTCTACATCATCACACACTTTTTCACTCACAACTATAACCCTTCTTAGACTAATCATATTTAAAACCATTATTCATATGTTAAAAAAGATGATCATAAAAAATGATCATCATTGAATCTTAGTAATGGTAAACAAATAGTAATTTGAATGATAATTCAAATATAACTTGTGAATAACAGCATGATAACATGAGATAATCATTGGGAAACAATATCTATAATTCATATATCATACCACTGAGTTAGGACATAAAGATTTGTTATTCACAAAAAATTTGTTTGAATGAATTCAATGAATATTATCCATAATGAAATTACATTTTCATGATATCATGTCATTAAATATTGGAAAAATCATTTTCCCATATATATTATTTAAATGTTACATAAAAATGATTTCATTGCATGTTAGTCCTACGTTTAGACCCAATATACCATATTTGGTCTTGAGATAACATCCATTGTACTATCTTTTTTAATTGGGATAACATATAGTTTACCATATATTTGGATTATGAACCCCATCCTTATACCCTTCTATATCATATAACATTTATATTTCCCTAGTGAATTGGAGGTCTAAAACAGAATCAACCATAACATAATAATTATCTATTAAAATGTATGACACAAGATCATGAAATGTATATCACTCATCATAAATAAAACTCTGGAAAATAAAATAGTTTATATATATATCATTGTTAATAATATATTAATTATATTGAATGTATCATGATTATATCATATAATCATATACCCATCGAACCATAAGTATCATCAAATGATAATATCACAAATGAAAATTTCATTTTAAATATTAATTAATCTTTTCATGAGGCAAATACCCTTTTACAATTTAAATCACTTATTTAAAATATAAATATTTAAACATTATTAAGAAAAAAACCCATTTAAAAAACAATGAAATTATTAAAATTATTCTTCAAATAATTGACTGTGCAAGATGGTGGTAAATTCAATTCATTCCATGGATGGTAAAATAAATGTATATTTTACAGATTTGGTAAACATTCAAAAGAATCTTATTTGGTAAAATATAAGAAGATTCATTTTAACATTAAAATATAATTTCACCTTTTGGGAAAATGGAATATAAAGTATCATAGTAGAATAATAAAAATTTCATGAAACAATTTAAATGAAAATATGCACGTAGATAAAAAATATCCCTGATCGAATAAAAAAACAATGTGTTTTTTCCTCAAAAATGTTTTTTGGTTACTTGTGTACAAGAAAATTAGAAAATGGAAGGTAAATTTTAATCTCTAGAAGTTACCATATAATAGGAAAACACATAATACATTGGGGGTAAATATTATATAACTTCATGTTCATAAATTTAATCTTAATCAATCCCTATAAAATGAGATTGTAATATAAAACAGTTACTAATTCGGTACCTTCTAAATCATAAAAACCATGAATGAAAAACCATAAATTTAATCATTAAATACCATAATAGAAATTGTAATTCAACATAGATCATTGAAAAGGATATGTATATATACGACATTAAATATTATTGTTTTATAATGTAACCTATGTCCCGAAGAAGATAATTTCGAATGATAACCCCGAGGACATTCATAACATTAAAATAAATAATTTTTGAATTGAATAATTGAAATATTAAATTAAAATACCATCAATTAACAAGTACTATATATCACCTTATATTCATAAATGGGTTCATATCATCAAACTTCTGTCATGTAAATTATATTTATATTTTGAATACATTCCTTATATCTGACACAATTTGTTTGTTCAATATCCCCATTTTTGTAAATAAATATTTACTATAAATATATAATAGAACCATTTATAAAATTATAATATCAAGTATGGTCCACATGTAACATTCCACCACCCATTTATTTACGATTTTTAATTCTCATCTTCTTTTATGGGTGATAACATTTTTTTATATTCTTATATATTTTGTTTAATCTGTTATTTTCTATGAACATTGATAATGGTTTCATAATTATAGATTTTTAATCATGTAATAATTATCATATTTATTCAATATAAAATATTTTATCACTATTTATATAATGTGATAAATAAAAATTAATTACACCGCATCGTAGAAATTATAATCCCTACAAACACATGATTGATGTTTCCATTTTCAAGGGATTGAATGAAAGAATGGAAAATAATAATTCCACATTCCCTTATAATAATTATATCACTAATATCACATATATTAATTAGATATATCTATATTAATACTCATGTATAGATTAAATGATAAACCAATGACATCGCTTCTTGGAGGTGGTAGTTCACATATATGAGTGAGTGACATTATCATTTCACAATAGGATGAAATATAAGAACAATATATATTTTTATTATAAAGTCTACTAATATCATAAATATCATATATAATAGTTAAATCAAACATAAATACCAACTATGAAATATTTTGATGGAAAATGACTCATAATGTCATGTGGGGGAGGTAGTCCATATGTACACTTGATATTCACAATCATTTCCCACATAAGGGAAACGAGATGAATGTTGTTTATTCTAATACGTATAAAATATCTTACTATATTGTAGATAAATATTTCAAAAATTGGAGTGTAATGGATCTAATTTAAGATGTAAAAAAGATAATTAAAATGAAAGAGATCAGTTGAGATGATTACTTACTCTTTTTGGAAACCTCCTTTGGGTCTCTTCTTAATGACCCTAAAAAGAGTCATTTGGGGAGATATGAACATTTATATCATGGATTATGATATTTATATAAGGGTTTTCATGGGTTTTAATATATGTGAATCATGTAGTTTTTAATAATAATGGATATATAGTGTCTTTTATAGTGAAGGAAAATACACTCATTAAATTTCCTAAAAAATTAAAAGATAATAAATTATTTTTCTTGTGAAAGTGAAAAGAATGGAAAAAAATTATGAATAAATGTTATTTTTTTGGATGTAATCCATCTATTTGATAAATGTTTGAAAGGGTTATTTATAATTTTAAACTTTTTATTTTGTTCTATCCCCTTCATTAACTAATTTTCACCTTGACCATTAAAATAACAATTTGTATCATAATGGGTTGTCAATTATACTTTTAGATGGAAATTGAATCAAAATGTTAATGTGATGATATTTTAGACTATATCACCTTCATATTTTTCTATATAATGATTTTAATTATTTTTAAATAATTTTATAAAATATTATTCCATATAAAATACCATTAAAGTATGTTTTACAATTTGTCACACTTTTTGACATTAAATACATCTCAATAAAAATTAAATTCATATTTAGACACTATAAAAATTATTATATATTTTTATTAATGATAAAATTTGTGTGAAATCATAAATCCTACAAAAAATTATTATTTTTCCTTTTAAATTAATTTACATTGATTTTTTTATTTCATCTATAATAAGTGTGTTTATGTTGTTTAAGAAGTTTAGATAATTATACAATTTATAAACAGTTAAAATAAAACAATATCATAAAAAAATTAATTACATTGAACGAAAAAATTTAGATCTATAAATTTTATTTATTAATTATATATTAAGATATAAGTGAAATTAGAAGAAAGAGTTTGACACATTAAATTTCACTTTTCCTTTAAATAATATATAATTTTTTTAAACATGAATATTTCATGACATTACCATATTTTCTAATATATAAATTGTTGATTGAATTAAACTCATCTATTGAAATATCGGTACGATTATAGATTATTTTTAAAGCTTATTATGTATATTTAACCCTATTTCCCCCATTTTAACATTAATAAAGGTGGAAAACATTACATAGATTACTACTTAAAATGATTAAAAAATGAAATATTTTCCAAGTATGATCCTTGAAATTATTAATAAATTGGCCATTTTTTAGAATTAAAAATATATAAGTGGATGAAATAAATATTAATGAAATTCCTAAAATATAATGAAAATAGATTTTCCATAAATTGTGTTATAATGCATAAATATCAATTTATAGAAAAATTAAATAAAAATTATTATCCCATATAATTATTTAGATTATATTTATTAAAATATATTTTCTATTATATCAAAAATGAAAATAATCATATGACTTATAAATTAAATTATTAAATAAAATTAAAATATAGTTTGAATGATGAGAATTTTTACTATTCACTAAAAAATAATTTTCTTATCAATATACAATAAAATCTCATAATATAATAATGAAATGATAATTTCAAACAAAAATATACAATAAATAAAATTGTAAAAAAAATATCAATTAATTATAATGTTTATGTAGAGAATTATGAAATCATTATATTTGTTGATGATATATTTATAGAGAAAAATAATGTAAGTAATGAAAATTGAGTATGTATTTATTATTAATTAATATATACATTTTCATAATATAAAACTATTATACATTTTTTTTATTATATTTAAATTAATATTTATTCCTTTCAATTTAATTTATATGTTATAATCATCAATATTAAATATTATTATCTTCAATATATATCACATTGTGCTTAATGATCTATATATCTTGTTAATAAAACTAAAAATTATTATATTATTTTAATATAATTATTTATGGTGTTATATTTTTTCTCCTAAAATAAATTGAATAGTATATGTTTTTTACATTGGAAATAATGTTTCAAAGCTTTGAAAATACCATAATCGAATATATAAATCTTACATGGGGATAATATGATTTCCATTAAAATGAAAAGTGTAAAACATAATGTTTACCTAAAATAAAACATAATTAGGTTTCTAAATAATGAGGAAATTAGATGGAAGTGAATATAAAATACCCAGATAGAAATAAAATTTCAAAATAATATTTTATTTTGATAAATAACAAGATTTTGATAATGCTTATGTCCACAAAACCATAAATCAGTGACTATTGAAAATTAAAATCATTTATGATAAATTTATTGTATAATGTCAATTATTTTTTTATTCAAGTACCCGTTCATAGATATGAACAATAATTACAACACTAAATATAGAAAAATAATATTTTTTCATTTTATTAAACTCATAAATGTAATTTTTTCATTCGATTGTTTTTCTCAATTTTCTTTTTCCTTATTTCTTATCATACACCAATAATGAATAAACAATATGAATTATTTATGCTTTTATTATTAATGTAAACATAAATTATAATATACAATCAAAAAATGATGACATTTTAATTTTCCTGTAAATATTTAGTTATTGAACCCCAAAAAATTAGTTCATGTTAAGATATATAATATTAAGAAACTATTAATAGAAATAAATTAATCAATGATTTCAATAATGGTAGCAAGTTAATTACTTAATTATTTATATAAATATATTAATTCCAATTAAATTATATTTAGTTTATCTAATATTCTTAACCCCCAGTATTTAAAATACATGTCACAACATTTGAAAAATCAATGTCACATTAATAACCAAACAACATATACCATATCTTAATTTAACTTACCGAACATGTGAAAAATTTATCATATATTATCCTTCTACATTATAATAAATAAAATAAGCATAAACCCTTATGAAATACATTTATTATTTTGAAACATAAATCTATGATTACTATTAAAATAACATTATAGATAGTTGAATATAGTCCATAAATCCAAACATAGTAAACTTCATCAGAGACAACATAGATCACATTTTCATCACATCACAAATTCATTCCATGGTAATCAATAATATCAAATTTATTTTTCAATATTAATCATCTTGTTATCCCAACAAAACCTTATTATCTCAATTCAAGGATCATATTAAGAATTATATGTACCCCTATCAATTTTTTTAAAAAAATATCACATTAACCCTAAATATTTTTTCTATATTATTAGTACCCTTCAAAATATTTTTACAAATCCATAAAAAAATGATGGATATCAATACATAGATGAATCAATATTCATATAACTAAAATATTATTGATATAATAGTTCTATAATACAATTCAATATTCCCAATAATTAAAAACATAAATCATTTTAGTATAAAAATTGGTATAAAATTTTACATAACATGTTATTTGAGTTAGTTATATTATTATGGTGTTGAATCTGGTAGTACCTATGTTACCAACACAAAACAAATTGTAATATAAATGGGACCATACAATGTAATTTATTTACTTCAATTTAACATTTTATTTTTCTTTACCAATTATATTATTCATTCAGTTATTTTTCAAAAATGAATCATATTAATGTTCGTTTAAGATATTTCCATGGGTTTTACTTCCCATATCATAAACATATATTAAGATGATTCATTTTCCCCCATTGTATTCATCACGTTAACTCCCATTAAACAATAACTTTCTTCTATTTTGGGGGATATTAATCACATCAATATTTAGGTTGATAATTATCCATTGAGATTGCAAGTGTGAAATAATAAAAAAACAGTCACATTCCAGATCCCTTATCATCAAGTTTCTCAGGAGGAAAATCATTACATTATCCCCTCAGTTTATAATTAAAATTGTTCCATCCAATTAATGATGTTGACTAAAAAAGTATGAATTCTTTATAAAAAATACTTGTGAGAAAACATTTAATTAGGAAATTATTTTTTAAAATATTCTAATAATGAAACATTCATTTCAATCTATGAACTATCATTATCTATTAAAATATTTGAAAATAATTTATAATGAATGCATAAATTAACCCAATAATATCTCATTAAATTATTATTTATTACATATAATTTTGATCCATGAAAAAAACCATATTGTTTTATATTCTTTGTAAGTATGGATACATAAATAATTGGTACATAGAAGATCTAAAATATCTCCCAATATGTTCCTCACAACATTATCCCTTCCTAATCGCATCATACATAAAAACTTTCTACATATCATGGGGAATATGAACGAAAAAAGGGTGAACACTAATGGTTAGTAAGATTAAAAAATTGGGATATCAATGAAAATTTTATCCAATCCTGAGTATAATGTTTTGTTAATAATATCTTATCATTTAAAATCCATACCCCAAAATTTATAGATCACTATCATGAGGTATTATAAAAATCATGGTCATTCAATAGTCATAATTCAGAATGTAATCATATAATAGTAGTTTTAAAAGAATAAAATTGGAATGATTTCATTCCATAAAAATGTGTATTAATGTGTGTCATAATCATAATAATATAGATTATATGTCAAGGCTACTAAACAAAACATTCAACACATGCAATGCATTTGATAACAACCCATGTACCTACCTAGATATCGGGATAACCTCTTGTGTGTCGTCTTTTGGTATTAGGTTACCATGTTTTTATACACTTTTTGGATGAGATAAAAACTGGGGATCCCTATATTGGTTTTAGGATAACCACTTGTGTACCATTTGATATCTTTTAATATTAATAATATCTTAATTAATTATAGAGATATAATCTTAACACCTATGACAAAGTCATCATCCAGTCATATGTATTCCAAAATATAAGGTATTTTGTTTATTCAACATAAATTAATTAATTAATAATAAAATGGGATTCATAAATGTCTCCTAATTATAACCACAATCCATCTAGTTAATTAATATGGGATAAAACATATAATTAAATCCCCATTAAAGCCTATGTAAAATAAATGTGTATTATTATAGATAATAAATTAATTTTAATGGTCACTATAATATTTCATTAGGAAAATACAAATTTCATTTTGATATAGCCTATTTAGTTTATACCATTTTATAAATACTAAGGATGACATTTAATTTTAATTGAAAAATGTTAACATGAAATTTAATCATCAATTAATTGATAATTTATCATATTATTAAATTTCAATCATGACATATACAATAATACAATATTTCCTTTACATTTAAAAAAATTCTAATGACCCACATTTGGAAAATTTTATCATGATTTATTTTAAAAATATATAGAAACTAAATAATTAGTAAAATGAAGTTAAAATACCCTTGGAGGATAATAAAAATATTAAATAAGTTTTTATAATCAATTTATATTAATATAATGAAAATATTGTCAATCAAATAGTAAATAATTGAATGTTTTCTCTAAAAAACACTTTTCTCTCATGGTGTAGATAAATATTGGAAAATGAAAAAAAATAACATCTATAAATTTAAGGATTAGAAGAAAATAAATATTATTTGGAATAAATATATCATATAATTTCATCATCAAAATTATATGCATAGACAACCCAAGTAAATATGAGATTATAATATAAAACCCTTACTTCATTGGTGTTTATTGAATTGTAACCATGATGAATGAAATACATTCATATGAAATTGTAAATTCCATTAACATTAGAGGAATTATGATACATCATATAATATGGTGTATATAAACAAATCATTAAAGTAGATAGATGTATAACATAACATATTTTATAAATAATACAATATCAAATGATAAACCATTTCCACATTTCTAACATTCGAATCAAAACCATATACGTGTAATAATTTAAATTTTAACATTAAAATAAATTAGTTATGAAGGATATATTATATAAAATTTTAATGGGAAATATATATACCTTAGAAACAAAAATATTTTTATAACATGAAATATTTCTAATGGAAACAATATTGAGACGAAGAACACTTACCTTATATCTAACATGATTAGTAAGTAGTCAAAACTCCTACATAATAATAATTAATTTAATATAATTATAATAAAAACTATTTACACAATTATAATATCATATAACATCATATTATAACCATTTATCACATATTTAATTAAAATTCATTATTAAAATCCACATTTTTTTATGATAACTATTTGGATATTCATGTATGATTTTGTTCGATAGTTATGGTCCTTTATTAATAATACTGATTACATAATCTATATAGTTGTAATCACATCGTTATTATCATATTTAATTATTATATACACTTAAATAATTAATCATATAAATTTAAAATGAAAAATGAATTACATCACTTCATGGAGAGATTAATCTATATGCATAAACAAGAAATGTTTTAGTATCCCGATTAATGAAATAGAAAAAAGGTAAATACTAATTTGAATTCACATGATCAATAATTTCATTTCCTGAATAATTTTTATGAGGTAATTGATGGTTAAAAAATTACCAATATAAAACATTAGTATATGATACATATTGATTTTGTTATATTGGAATGAATAATTGAAAATTGAATTAGGTAAAAGAATAAGTAAAATAAAATAGATCGGTTAAGACGATCATCTAATATTTGATAAATCGTGTTTTAGTCACTTCCTAAAGACGGTAAGGATTGTATTATTAGGATTTAATCACCTCCATAAATTTTCTATAGATATTTAGATGTTTCCAAATGTGTTATTGTAGACAATTGGTTAATGGTGGTCTAAATAATAGAGTGTATTTGGTGTCCTTTTATAATGATGTAAAATACACAGTTAGAATTCATCTGAATATGTCACTAGATAGACTAAATATAAATGAAACGATATTTTTTGTTTTAAATCCAATCATCGAATCAAATTTTGATAGGTTTCTATAGAATATTATACATTATCTTCTAGTTTATCCTTGATGTCAAATTTTTTAAACAATAAATATGGTAAGAAATTTTTCATTAATAATGGGTTATAAAATTATTTAAATGGTAATAAATAGGTAAACATTTGTCACATGGTAAAAGTTTTTACCATACTCCATGTATTTGTTCCTATTTTATTATTTAATAAATTTTTTATTCAATTAATGAAATATTATACAAAATAAAATAACTTTAAATAGATTTTAACAACCATTCAAATAAATTGATTTCAAACAAAATAAGACATGATTGGAATTATATATAAACCATTTAACCACAAATTATACTTTATTTTTATCCATAAAATTCATTTGATTCCATATTTTAACCTAAAATAATACAATTTACCATTTTATAATAACTTTCATTGATTTTTCTACTGCTTTCATAATCATTGTGTCAGTGTTGTCAAACCATTTAAGTTAGTTATAAAATCATAAAAAATTATTGATAAGCTACCTTCATAAAAAATTATAATTAAAAATATAATTTCATATTAATCCATATAATTTTCCTGACAGTATATAAAATTTTAACTGAAATTAAAATAAAGATATTGATTTTTGCAATTAACATTACATAAAACATTATATTCCTATTTAACAATGAATAATGGTCTGAAGATAATGTTTTTTCAATATATAATCTTTATTATAGAATTATAATAATTTAATAATATATAATAATTTGTATAAATGACTTAAAATCCATAATATGTTGTTTTAACATTATAAATAATACTTTACCTGTTATAGATTTGATTACTTTTACCTCAGTTACTATTACAAATGAAAAAAATGTCCCCTTTACCAAATATGAACATCAAAATTCTAAATATTGAATGAGTTTTATAAGACTCAATACGAATATGTGATACAAATAAATATTAATATAAATATTAAAATAAGATGAAAATCAATTTTCATAAACATGTATTTTTATGCACAAAAAATATCATGTACAAAATTAAATTATAATACTGATTGCAATGGAATTATTTAGAAAATTCGAATAAAATTCAATTTTTTTCATTAATACAACATATATAACATATCAATATTTTTAAATTGTTTATTAAATAAAAATAAATGATAATATTATAGGAATCAATAGTTTTCACAATTAAAAAAACATTAATGAAAAGATAAATAATTAACCATAAAAAATTGAAATTGTAAGTTTAAAATATTTTAATCACTTCAAATAGAATTTGTAAAATTGTATATATTAATTTTAATTTTTGTGGATAAAATTAAATTAAAAACACTTTTCATTAAAATAATTTTTTTTAGCATAAATGATATTAATGATAATGGACTTTTTATTTATAGGAATTTATAAATTAATATTTAATAAAATAAAATCATTAGTCATATTTTTCATAATTATTTCAATAATAATAATTCAAAATACTATAATTTTTATCTTATAATTGTCACATTTAAATAATATTAATTTTATAGTATATCTGAGTTTTGATAAAGCTTCTTGTATTGTGTTAAGAATGGTTTTTATCATAGTTATTTTTTAAAATAAAATTTTTTAGGTTCAATATAATGTCAAATTTATATCATTAACTTTTCCTCTAATATATGTGTTATATTAAAATTAAACTTTCTATATGTGAAATATAGAATCTATCTATTTGATTTTGTTCCCAAGAAACTTCTCAATTTTTACTCACCTAATCCAACAATCAGATAATCACCATACTCTATTTTCCATTCAATATTTCACAACAACAAATTTTGTGAAGTTAAATTTTAGTTATTCAATCTCATTTAACTCATCCAAAATTGTAATATTATAATTTAATCTAGTAGGCCTCGCATTATTATTCATTTACCCATCTTCTTCTCAATATAATCATCCTCAATTTATCAATGAATGATCTTGAATTCCTCTCATTTAAACATGATACATGAAGAACTACTCTACAATTAAAAAATACCAAACTCAGTATCTTGATATTTGGTACATAAATAACACAAATTAAATCCATCAAACTCAATACATATAGATTTAATCACATTTACTTTTTATGTAATAAAAAGTAAAAACATCCATGGTTAAGCATTCTACTCACCCTAGAGTGGATAGATGAATAAAATTTAATTTTTTTTAATGATATCAATCATTTTTTGTGTCAACAACATTCTATTCCCATCATCTCACACATAATTACAAAAGTAATACAAAAATATATACGTTATATACTATAAAAACCCTTCCGTGGACTATTAAAATTATTCACCTAAAAAATTTAATGATTCAATGTTAAAATATATTTATCAATAAAACCTATCAAAATTATACAAAACAAAACATTTTATCATAATAAAATAGAGCTAGACACAAATTAGAGATGTGATTGTTCGTTTATAAATAATTTGAGGGCACTGATGTTATTAAAAGATATGAATTTTTCATCTTATAAAATATTGTAATAAATTTAAATCATGGGTGGGTGGAGTTAATTTTTTTATAATATATTAAACATAATTGATAGATAACTTGGGAAAAGGCCGGGATATTTTTTAAGTATTCATAAATTATGAAAAAATCAATTCAAGGGGATTCTATTATAATACGATAAGGTACAATATGGTGGTGTTAGGAGGTTGAATACAACTTATGAATATTAATGGGTGAGTAATTAGATATTAAATGGTACATAGTAGTATATTTTATACAATTAAAACACTTATAGACAACATTTATCTTTATAAATACCCCTTTAATAAGTAAAATACATTAAAAAATATCTAATAATTTACATAAATGAATAGTACATATTTAAAAATACATATATTAACAAACCATAACACACAGGGTCACTAATAATGAAAATAATGAAACGTACTGAAGGAATAGTTTTTTCTTGACATATTAATTAATAGAAGTCTAATTTCATTGTCCCTAATTAATAATATTGGTAAAAATAGATTTCCACCCATTATTTTGTCTCATTTATCCAAAACACTATATGAATGATTTATTATTTACTAAAGTACATAAAATATATATTATTTTTTCAATTATCATCCATAATTACTATCTCACACTATTGTTAGATATGAGTCATCTAACATGAGTTCCATGAATATGCATTGAACTAGACACAATTTTTATTTACATGTTATATATAATAAATAATTTTTTGAATGAGTTGATAAAAAATTTCTCAACAAAAATATTTGATGATGTATATTATAAACATTCATATAAAAAATTTATTGTTCAGATTAATTTCACTCCTTCATTGAATGAAATTTACCCAGAACTTCACCCCCTCTTCTTGGAAAATGATTTTGTCTCTTCATTTAGGAAGAAGGTCATTTGGTTATAACATTAATAATTTCACTGAATTTCTATACTGATGGGAACATTAACGTATTTTATTCCATCTTACCATCATATAGATAGTGATACTCATATTCCTATAAAATACATCATGTGATCCTAGTCCTATTGAAACTTACAATAGATTTCGTTCTGAGTATGGTTTCCTCCAGTTTCTAGAGGTTTGTTGATGATTACTTGCTAAAATTGAAAAAATTAATCAAAAAATACATGTAGTAAAGTCCATAAGTAATTTTTCATATACATAGTACATATATATCATGATAACCCTATAAAATATGTCATTATAGATTATATGGTGGAAAAATAAAATTCATTTATTGATTTCATATTAATTACCACAATCAAATCATTGATCCCATATCTATAATTTCGTTAATTTCTTTTATAAAATATAGAAATATACATAAATATTATAGTGGTCTGGAAAATCATTACCAATATATTTTACAAATTTAGCACATATTGAATTAGTTTTATCCTAATATCTTATTTATAATAATAAAATTATAAAATCATTTTAAACACTCTCTAACATAATTTTACCATCTCAAAAAATGAATAGTAAATTTATACAACCCAAAAAATGATCCATAGAAGGATATTGTATGCAATAAAACTATCAATGTTAAATGAATCATGAAAATATATGTCACCCATGAAATTTAATCATGTTGAAAATTTATCACAGTAGGGGGGAATTACAATAGAAATATTATTGAAATTTGTTGTTGAATATGATGAATCGCCTGTATTATATTTTCAATTTATGAATTCAAAAACTAATTTACAAACATATTGGTTGAATTTATAGGATACATTTTTAAAGTGAGATGATTTGAATTGTCATATCCCTTGATTAAAATGTGGAATAATATTATAGTTTCATGCACATACTAGATCATTTTCTATCTCTTATACACATATAAATAAATTATTTGGTATAATAATATTTTACAAAATCAAAACACAATAAAATATTTATAATTTAATAAGGATAGAACATTTAGAAAATATGATTCCATATTTACACATAATCATAGATCCCAAAAAATACAACCCATGATATGATAACTATCCCATTGTATCTTTTTACCACTATTTAAACCTTCATGTGAGGTGAAAAAACATAAAGAAATAAAGAAATCAATATTTCGTTAAAAAAAGATAATATTGTTGATTGCAAATGATAGTCGATGGGGGTAATGTTTTGAGATTAAAATATTAATATATATATATATATATATATATTTATAATAATGAGTCATATTGTAAAAACAAATTAAATTGTGATAACAAAAAATATCACAATATAAAAAAATTAATGTCACATCATAAAATCATATAAAAATATACCTAATGTAAAAAATGACATACAATATAAAAAACAAAAATTAATATATTCAAAAAAATTAAATGAATTCTAACAAAAATTATCTTCAGTCTACCCTCAAAATTATATTTCCATGCCATAATCAAACATATCAATAATAATATATCAATTATTTGAATTTTTTATGTACCTATCCTATGAGATGTAACATCATCATGTGAATAAGATGTATTCATGTAGGGGTGTGACTATTAATCATTAGGATGGAACCAAAATGACCAATAAAAACACATTTATTACTATGTATACATGCAAATATTTTCAATGAAATATGTCCTTTTTTAATTAATTAAAAAATAAATAAATATGAATGTTGTTATTCATTTAATTAATAGGTAACAATAGTACTCAATATCATGTTCATGGACCATTATTAGACTATATGAGTGATATTGGTGAAAAAATAAATAAATATTTTTAATGTTTTACCATATAAAATAAACTAAATATATTATAGATTAATATAATATACTAATCCAAACATTAAATACATATACAATACATATTATTATAAGAATATTCATGACATATCAACAAAATCCACTTCTAACCACCAAATGGTATATATCATTAGAGACATGATTATATAAATATTGAGTACATAAATTATCTTTAGAATTTTCCATTATGTTCTTCTTAACTAGAATCATTCTTAGACACTAAATTCTTAAAACCATGCGCCATAACATTGGGAAGGGAATCATTTGATAGGGTGGGACTAGAATCAATGTAAGGGTAAACATAAGATAAGTTTATCAGTGATCATATGTGAGTATTATAAAATAATATTGATATGATGAAATGCGCATAACATTAAAAATCATACCAATAAATTAATATATCATAATCATGAAACATCTAATGATTTATTTTCAGTCTGATTATATAATATATAATACTTCTAAATTGTGAAAAAATAATCATGATCCCTGTGAACATATCCTAAGCATAAGACAGAATTTTGGGGGAATACCCAGAATCATTGAAAGTTATTTCCTATTTCAAGAATCACTATCAATACTATAATAGTGGATTAGGTTCACTCTCATTACATTATTTTCATTGTCGAATTTCACTCTAATGTATATCATATTGGATTCTTTTATTCAATGAATTAGGTTCACTCCGCATTACAGTACTTATTATTTTATTAAATATCATTATAAACCCATTTTATTAGAGGGACATATATTTTGATCCCACACATGACAAAGTAAAATTAATACACATGTATTAGATTGGATTATTTTTCACTTGACATATCATCAAATAAAAACCCATGGAAATAATTTGTGTTTCATAACCATTTGATCTTCATAATAATAAAAAATATAGAAAAATATAAATTATGGTAAATTTTTTCATATTCTCACAAAATCAGAGGAAGTATCAAGGGATGCAGACATAGATAATAATATCATTAATATATTATTATAATATTTCATTAGGAAAATACCCTTTTCATTTGGAATCACTTATTTAAAATATAATTTTTTCAAATTATTTTTTTGAAAATATTAAAGCAAACTTGTAATGACATGCCAATCCTCATTGGCTTGATAACTCAACGAGTCATTATTGGGCCTTAGGAGACATCCCCAAGATGCCAAAGGCTAGCAATAAATGACGAAGGTTTTCAAAAACATGTTGGGCGTGTTTACCCTTTAGGAAAATAACCCATAAACAAACCAAGAATAACCAAAAATTCACTATATGATGCATGAACAAATGAAAGACCAATAAACACTTAATTTATATCAAACAGCATCAATGTACACAATATCCTAAGTCCATACTAAGCATCAAAGTATACAGCAGATAAACAGCTCAAGTCTCTCAAAAGACACTACAACTTCACACTGCACAAGCTCCAAGCTCCACAACATCTCCCAAGAATCACCACGATCCACTAGGAATAAGATGCTTCACATTTACCAGTGTCTTGGAATGCATCATCTACAATATCACCAAAGTGCCAAAGCAGGGGGCAGTATAATACGCAACAGGTTATCTCCAATGACTTCCCTACTCACGCAACTAGGATCAAAGTGTTATCCACATTTATATAAAAATACTTTATATAAAACATTTTCTCAAAAGCAGTTTATATCTAAATATAAAATAGTTTCCAAAACCATACTAACCAAATGCATTCCAAGTGCAATTGAAAACAACTTCCCAGCAAGTTATTTTTCCAAAAAAAAACCAAACAAGACTTAGATCCATTTCACAATATCCCTTTTTGGCATACCCAACCATTTCCCCAAACCCATCAAACCAACCATGCATGCTACTTGGAAGAAGGGAGATACCCTATCCCTTATCCATCCCAACCATGATGAGGGTGACTTCTTACTCTTATCCAACCCAAATGCACATGAATTCTTGACGGGGGAGATCCCTAACCCTTATCCATCCCAACACTGATGGGGGAGACCCCAGAACCTTATCTATCAAAAATATAATATGAATGTCGGATGGGGGAGAGCCCTAACCCTTATCCATCCCAACACTGATAGGGGAGACTCTTAACCCTTATTTGTCCCACATGCCAGTGAACAGACACAACTATCGTGTCAAAATCCAAGTGTGTTCAAACAATTCAAACCATTTCAATTCTTAACCATTTCAATTCTAAACCAATTCAATAAAAATCCATTTTTATTGAGAACAAAATCTATCAACATCATTTCAATCTCAAGCCATTTCAATAAAACACCATATATATTGAAAACACATCCTTCATCAAACCATATACTATTTCAGCAATCATAATTTAAAATCAACATTTTGAATTCATAAAGCCAAATCACTTTGCACAACAATTCAAAAATATTTCACAACAACATCAAAACCATAAATCAACAGTAAAGAAGATTTATTTCATGATTTTCACAATCGAACCATTCAAATAAACTAATTTGAGACTAATCCAATCAATTCTATCAAGAGGAGTCAAGAGTGAAGCCTCCCACCCCTAGGCTTTGAAGAAAACTAGAATGGTCAAAGAAATCTAAAGAAACCTATGTCGATTCTCCAAGAACCCACCTTAGATCTCTTATCATAGAAAAAAATGTCCAAATATCATCATATTTGGCATCCACATGCTTAGATCTACCCATAACAGGTGTAGACCTATGAAACCGAGAGAAGAGGAGAAGTAAATCTAAATAGATCTACGAAACTGATCAAGAACGAACAAGAACGATCACATACCTCAAGAATCTGGCATCGATTTGCAAAGGTAAGCCTTCGGATCACCTCTGGAATAATAGGAGGACCTTCTCTGACCTAAGGAGAAGCAAAATCCCGAGTTATGGCGGCATTGGAGGAAAACCGAACCACTTAGAATAAAAAACACTTGATACCCACCATTATATGATCTCGTTTTTTTTGGTCGCACGGTTAGTTCACACGGTTTGACATACCGTGTGCTAACCGTTATTTAGCTACTGCCTTAGCCACCCTTCTCGCATGGTTTGTCCACATGGTTTAGAAATACCATGTGTTGCCCATGCGACTTCCCCTTTTTCCTCAAAACATCATTCCATGTTCTCCCTACTCTCCCATTCATCACCCATATCATTAAAACCCTGAAAAGCAACAAGAAAGGGTTACATACCAGAAACTGGGGGTACTACAGAACTTATAATACATGTTATAATTAAAATATTATTCATGAATGTAGGAAATAACTTATCAATGGAATATTTTTAAAAATAATCACTATCTATTTTCAGTACAAAATACAATGTACGTCATTAAAAAACAGTTATAAGATTAATTAGAAAAGTTATATAAACAAAAATAAGGGAAAAGATTAATTTTATATAATAATTATGTAATTGTAAAAAATTTATTGAAAAATATTAAATAAAATTTAGACATTAAAGGAATCAATTCATGAACGAGGAGATAAATAATATCAGTTTCCCCTCAAAATATTACATCTGTTCATAGACACATAATGATATGAAATTTAAATAAAAATTTTTAATATACATAAACAAAAATATTTAATGAGATGATATAACAAGGTTGAGAGATAAATCATATTATTTAATCATCATAAATTTAATTATAATCAATCTCAATAAAAATGATATATCAACAAAAAACTGATGAAATAGTGTTAACATTGAAATGATAACTCCCATAAGACAAATATGTTCTAATGGAACATTAATTACAATGTATAAAATTATTTCAAGGATATATAATATAATCATTTATGTAGATACACATAATAAAACAAGATAGTTGTATAACATCAATGATGTATAAATGAAAAACAACTGAGTTGAAAACACTTAGCCTATAGTAAATTTTTGAGTCAAATGTCATTGGAGTATTTATTATGTGATAATTATTCAAATAAATTTAATTAACTAATATAGTTTTTCGTATAACATTCATTACATGAATATTCACCATACACATAATAAACCCTTTACTAATGTGATACTTGATTCATAAAAAATCAAAATTTAAATATAATAATATAATATTTATTATTTTTATACAAAAATTAATATAAATATTTATAATATATTTTATAATTCCATTATAGGATTTTAATTACAATGTACTAATAATTCCCTATTAAAATATTCATTTATAGTGTCAATTGCCTCATTTTTCATGTATATTTTTGTTTAGTAGTTATGGTCCTTCAACTATGATCACAGATCATTCATATGTATAATTTCTATCATCATGTAAATTATATATATATATATATTATAAAAATATTTATAACCTTTCATATTAATTTGTGGTGAAAAATGAACTACATCACTTTATGGAGACGATAATTTGTACGTACACATGTGTGAGGTTTACATTTTATGATGGATGGAATGAAGGAATGATAAATGATAGTTCACTATAAAAGAATAAATATTATATCATAAATATAATATATTTACATTAAATATATCCTAATTTCCAGCCATGTAATTCTGAAAGGGTAAACAAAATAAATCACTTTATGTATGTGGTATTCCACAAGTATGAATAAGTGGCATTATTGTTCACCAAGGGAATAAATGGTAAGATTGAATATTAGAGTCTTGAATTAACAAATAATCATCATCACATATATATAATATATAATAATTAATCCAAAAATTATAAACACCCATGAAATATGATGATAGAAAATGAATTGTATCTCTATGTGGAGGCGGTAGTCGACACATACACCTATATTATACTTTTATTTATAATTTGATGAATAAGGCCAGGAAAATTGTTGTTTCACCATAAAATTAATATATTATTATATTTATGAGACTATATTCAAATTTATTTTATGGATAAAAAAAATTTATAGATGGTTTAAGAAAAAATAAAATTAAATGGTATTGGTAAATATTTTTTACTATTTTTGAGGTGTTGTTGTTGCTACACACCTTTAGCCATAAAGAATTTGTATTCAAAGAATACAAGAAGATGATAGACTAAGTAATGGATTATATTTTGGTATATTAGATATTTTTAAATCTATATGGATCATATTTAGTGAATATTTTTGGTGAATATTTTCCCTTTTATATGTGCGGGGAGGGACACAAATAGAACTACATAAAATATTTCAATGATATAAGTTCAAATTCATGGGAATGTGGCATAAAATTTTAAAATATTTGAATTTATGAAAATATATGTTTTAAATATATTAAAAATAAATTAATATGTCCGTTTGGGTGGAATTACTATACTTATATTTTGGTTTAACCCCTTAATAACTCATTTTAACCCTACCTACAATACAAAAGATTTACTGTTTTTACTATTCATTAAGACAAAATATAAATCCTAAAAAATTAAATTATCTTATTTATTAGGATTTCAAAATAATATAAACCATTTTTATCTTTTTATTATCTATAATTGGAATAATTTAATTTTAAATAATCCATCAAATCTTAATGAAATAACATGTTGTAAATATATATTTTAAACAAAAAAAGATATACCTATATTCTATTCCTTTTAAAAACCATGAAATGAATGTTAAACAATAATTATGAATATATAATATAAAAAAATAATCAATACAAATAACAAATAGATATTAATTAAATTTATTAATATCATTACTCATTCTACAGATAAGAATAAGTTTTTGGAAAATGGTATTTTACTCCCAAAAATTTATACAATACCAAAAGAAATAATAATAATAATACTATGTAATTAATTATATTATTTGTTATTAAATTTGTATAATTTTACATTATGATAATATATAAAACATAATGGTACTTTAACTTTAAAATAAAATCGGGGTATTTTTTAAACATACTATTATCAAAAAGATAATTTTTTAAAATAAAAATTATAAAAAATAACTCGAAGCTAATAATGACATGTCAACATTAAAATTGTTGTAATATTCAAAAAATAAATTTTTTTGATGCTGAAATAAATTATTTATACATTTCATGTATAAATTTTTTTGACAAAACCGTTTTTTCATGAATACAAATTTTTTTAAAAAATAAAGAGACACTATTGAAAATTTCGTACTTATTTATTATGCATTTATCAATACATTTTCACTATATAATATATATATATATATATTAATTTTTTAATTACTATTCATGAGAAATAATTAAATTTCTAGTCTCTAAATTTTTATTATATCATTTTCATATAGAATATGTCTTGAATTTATGGAAAATTATAATTAAAAAATATACTAAAAAATATTAATGTGTTACATTATCTACTATGAAATTAATCATGTCCCTCGAATTAAACATTTATCATGAATTGAATCTAATGTTATCCATAAGTTATAAATATCTAGGGGATTTATTATTACTACAATTTTTAATTCTACAAAACTCAATTATAGGAATATATCCATGTTGAGTTTCTTTGCAATTAGTTTGAAAAAATACCACTAAATGTTTGATGTCAATAAATTTTTTATATCTCCTTGAGTATATATTAAATCCTGTATTGATAGATAATCATATTTTAATATGAGATTGAATTTCATATTTTGTGGTTTTTTATTCATTCAGATGAATACACGTACCACAAACATCCATTTAAGAGCCCTCATGTTACATTGCCTTAATGGATCAAGTAGAAAATTGAAATGATGAAGTCAATGAAGAATGATCATCCTCCAACTAATGATTAATAAGATAAATATTTAAAAACATTCCAACCCCATTTATAGTATCTTCCTCCACCATATAGTCCTATTTTATTTTTAAAATATCCATTACCAATGTTTCAATCCCCAAAACATAACCACCAATATTTTCAAATTCATGTTGTACCAATCCCTATGATGCTCCCTCTATAAAGACCTATTGGATTGATTTTGTTGATGTATAGACTCCCCCACCATGTATGATCTTATTTGAACATAATATTATCAAATAGTTCATTCTAGGACATGAACTATTTCCTTTATATACTGAATTGGATCACATGAATTTAGGTGTCATGCCTCATTCATTAACTACTCCCAGACACATATTCATGTGTGGCTTCAAAAATTTCCACCTCACTATATTATTCATTTTCCTTAGTGATGTTGATAGGGTTTTAGATTCTACTAACACCATTTTAATAGTGCTTTTAATATCTATATATACATGAGTGATTATAAATATTAGTGGAGTAGTAATGGATGATGGAAAATATGATCTATTATTATATTTTGATGTTGAAAAGTCATTAAGATATCACATAAGTGGTGATTGGTTAAAATTTCCTCCTTGAACTATTTTACAACAGTGATGTTGTTCAGGGTAAATTGACCACGATTCATTGAATAGTGATTTTATGATTTTATATTTAATCCATTACCATAAAAATATCAATTATTTTTAATATTTGAACAAAATGTTTGAAATTTCAATAAACATAAACTTGGGATATAACAATATTGTTACTATGGCTTTCCATAAATAATTTATTCATTAAGGTAGCGATTTAAACCCAATTTTAAACATATTGTATACATTATTGTGGCTTTAATATGAATCTAATAATGAATCCAAAAAAATTTAGTATGGGATATGTATACCTTATTTCCCTATTTGTTCATGAAATAATCACAATAGTATGACTAAAATATGATTTCTCTTGTATAATTATCATAGAGGATAACAAGGTTTTTCATATATTATATCCTTATACACTATTAGTTCAGACAATATCATTCTTGGATCAACCTTGGGTATGTTCAATTGGGTTCAATCAGACTCTTCATCCTATTTCTCAAAATAGGGATTCCAAATCATCTTGAACCTTCGTTAGTGTATCTTTAAGAAAAAAATAGAAAAACATTCAATAAAAAAACAAATCCCTATTGGATAAAAAATATATAGAATCTATTAATATTACATACCATTCATATGAATATATCGATCGTATATTCTCTTCAAACATGTAAATAAATTGAATTTCCTTAAAAATAATTAAAAATATATTCATTCAAATTTTTTAGTAAATAAATTGATGAAAAATATTGAGATTATTTATGATTATTTTTACCAGCATATCATTGGAAAAATAATTTTAAAACATTATATTTAAATCTCAATAGAAAAAATATATCCATAATTCCATATCTGTTATTTAAATTTAATAACTTTTCCATAGTTAAGGAAATATACCATGTGTTATGGAAATTTATTTGAAAATGTCTATGCTCAATACATATAATATATTAAACATAACATTATACATTCTAGTGTAATTTAATGCCTTCTATTGATTGCATTATTTTTCCTAGAAATTAAATTACTATCTCTTTTCTAATCCACATATAAAACATCTCTTTATTCCATTGAGTCATTTCTTTAGAAACGTCATCCCACATTCTTAACATGTTTGAAGACAAATCGTTATTCCTCCATGATCATCATGAAACTAAATTTTTCATTTATTTGGGTTTTCATAAACTCTCCAATGATAAGTTAATTAATACTATTTTGAGTTTGTTTGATATGAATAATCATAATCTTTCACATTAAATAGCACATTAATTTATTTTATAGTTAGGTAACTCATTGTCCCATAAATAACATTCAATACTAACATTCGTAATACTTTTTATATCTATCAACTAAAACGAAAAGTGTAGTCTAAGAAATAGTAATGCTTAATCCTCTAATAATGAAATATTATTCAAAGGATGTATAAATAAATTATCCTTCTTTTCATTATATGAATCATTATTTTTAACATAGTTCGTGAATGGTAATTATATATTCTAAACATTAATAATGGTTTATAAATATAAAGGGATTTGTACAAAGCATAACTCTCAATACATTCAGTCTAGTTGTGCAGTATGGACTTATTCTATGTGCTCTAAAATTATGGATTATATATACTTGACCAATAGGTTTCAGTGTTATTTCCCATATTTTACATGTTCCAAAACAACACCCATATTAATTATCTAGAAAAGTGTGAATTTCTGGTAAATCGTGTAATAAATACCTAAACAAAACAATAGGATATTATCCTATGATTATGATTGTCCTATGTGTTCTCAAAAAAATTTCTACATCCTAATTTTTAAATATAAGAAACCAATCTTTTACACAAACTATTGTGACCCAAAAATTCTTTATATAAATACCATATCTTATTATTAGAATATTCAGAATATATAAATATGATCAAACCCAAAAATATAAATCATTAGTGTATTTGGAAACATATATTCATAAACAACTGGAATAAAAAATAATCTAAATAATTTAAAATTGTTTTCATTAGAATGGTAAAACTACTTAAACATAATATAATTAAAACCATCTCCATAACGTGATAAAGGTAAATGTATGTAATGGTTATTTTGTATTTTAATTAATTTTAATCATGAGAGATATAAATCAATGACCATAAATGACCATTATAATAACAAAATGGTATGGGAATATGGTCTTGATAATATAAAATCCAATACATCAATTTGTAGATTAGAGTACAAAAATATGGAAAAAGGTTTTATCAATCAAAGGTCGTAAGGCATAAGAGTGTGGAATCCTCACTAATAAATCATGATCATTGATAACCAATCATAAGCCTGATGTATATGTTTTTGTAAATCAATTAATCATAGAAACTCATTTCGTTTTCCAAGGTGAATATCTAACACTATTATTGTATATTGTGTTCTCTCACAATTTTATCATTTATATATTCATGGTTTAGTACTGATACCATCTTATTTAAAAATTAATTATAGTAAATAGGGTTTATTTTCTATTAAAATAATTATTATAATATGATATATTTCAATTAAACAAATTAATAGGTGGGATTTATGACACTAGGCACAGGGATCACATTATCAAAACCATAAATTTTTTTCACAATATCATTAATTATTCATTATGTCATCAAATCAAAATCGATTGAAATGATACATGTTAAATAATAATTTATTCAATATAACAATTAACCACACAGATAAATAATAATCCCAATATATATTTTTTCATATCCCAGGTAATGTATATCAAGCATCGATGGTTTTTTATAGATAAACTAAATTTAACAATATCAACAGTATTTTGATGAGGAAAATACAATTCTTTTTAGAAATAACATATTTATATTCTAAAAATTTCCCAAATGTTAAGGAATTTTTTTTACGGAAAAATAAATAAATGGGGAATAATAATTAATTCTTCAATGAAATTAGCAATCATGATTTTTAATAATGTCATTCTTGTAGTGTACATTGAAACAAATATTTTATTCATGATTTGGGTAGAGATACATAAGTACCTTATTCATTGAAATAAATAGAATATTCAATTAAATATTTTTTAGAAAGTCACCCATGGATAATTAATTTAAAAAAACTAGTAAATGATAAAAATATTCATATAATAATTAAAAAAACATATGGTAATGGATGGAAATTCTTTCTTCACGAAAGAAATATATGAATTTTGTTTTACATAGAATATTTCATTTATATTATTATAAAAAAAGAAAGAAAAAAATAAAACATATTGTTTAAACAAAAAACCAAATTTGAATGAATGGAAATATTTTTTGGATATATAGTTATATAATTTCGTCGTAAAAAGTTTAATCATTAAAAATGATGATAAAAAGGTATTGAAACATAAAACCCTCTCTATTGTTGTAAATTATAAATTATTACCCCATTAAATTACATGAACATAAGGATATTCATGATTAACTAGATAAATGGTGTATTAGATTCAACTTATTATTGAAATTCCTGGTATAGCATGAAATATGTCTCAAAGAAATAAACATTGAGATGAAAACCAATTACAACATTAGAAAATTATTAAATTAAAATTAAATGAAATATTTATAATAATATGGTTCAATAAAAATTATGATTTAAATTATATAATATTCAAATACTCATTGATAGAAATTTCATACACCACAGATATATTATATTAGTTCATAATATTGAAGCATGTCTCAATGTAGAGAGATCAAGGAAAAACCCTTACAACATTGTAATATTTTTAATCAGTGTTTCTTGAATGAAATAACATGATGTGGAACATAAACCCAAAAAAATTAGTGAATATTTAATAATAAAATAATTAGTAATTACTTAAGAAACATAAAATAATTTATGAAATAAAATATCAAACATGAATCAAGAATTTTAAAAAACATTAAAACATTACATTAAGTACAACATGATTTGAAAGTCTTATAACCACATTTATAGTAAATCTATATTTATTATAATTTTATAACATTATAATATTCATAATTATAATATAATATAGGATCCACTTATAAAATTTTAACTCTTATTTAACAACAATTCTCTTATTATTTCTTCGTTTTGTTTATTAATTTCAACATTTATTAAGTATGTTTTAGTTCTGAAGTTATGGTCCTTGCACTATGACCTTGTTTCCTCTTTAAAAACAATATTAATCATGATATTATTAACATATATATATTAAATATATACTTTTTAATAACCATTCATATATGTCCCTGAGAATGATTGAATTACATCACTTCATGGAAATAATAATCTATATGCCACAAATGGAATTTTGATTTATTCATGTATGTAATGTGGAAAATTTAAATGATAATTCACTATTAAAAATTATAATTATATTAAGAATTTTATATAACTTAACTAAATCTTTCCTTATTAAGGGCCAATTAAAAATAATGTGATAAAAAATTACATTATATTAAAGAGGTTGTTGTCCACATATATGCTCAAGCCACATTAACATTTAAAAATTTATCAGATGGTAATATGTCTTATAACATATTATAATTAAACATGAATAGTTATATAATAACTATTGTATATAAATAAAATTCCATCATTACAAACACCCATGAATGATTGTGATATAAAATTGATTGTATCCCTATGTTGAGGCAGCAGTCAACACATTTGTAAAAGTAATAATGTTCATTCCTATTTGATGGAGACGGTGTGGAATGGTTTTGTGACATAATAATAATAATATTGTGTATTTATAATAATATTATAATTAATTTTTTGTTAAAATTTTTTATACCATTGATGAAAAATAAAAATGAAGGATCTCAGTTTTGATTTATAATTATTCTTTAAGAGATGACCTATAGCATAAAAATAATCCTTAAAGAAATATTGTTATGAGAATAAAACAAATTATGAAGTAACGGAATAAATGTATTTTTTAATTAGGTATTATATGAGATATAAGGATAAATTTTTATGAATAATGGAAAATAAGAAGTTCTATTTTATAATTCAGGGGAGATACACAAACGAGTATTCATAATACATTTCAATTATATATGGTCACATTCTATTTAATGAATCTTATAATGTAAAAATATAAAACTTTAGTAAAATTTATGGTTTATTTAAATTTAGAAAATAATATTTAGATAGTTTTGGGTGGCAGTCACACCCTTGTTTTTGTGTTTTACCCTCTATAAAGTAGTTTTAACGGTAACTATCATGAAATTTTCTTACTACAATAACTGCTCACTCTGACAAAAGATTAATTTAAAACTAATTAGTTATATTATTTATTATTAATATAATTATAGAATAAATTTTAATAAATTTTATTTCTATAGTTTATATTATTTGAATTTAAACAATCATGAAAAAAATAGTGAAAATAATTTTAGATAACTACATTTTAATGTATAAAATATAATTTACCATCATTCCATTCAATTTTGAAACAGTAAAATGATTGTCAAAATATATGATTGAACATATAATATATATTTTCATTAATTCTATTAATAAATAGATATGAATATAATTTATTAAAATAAAATAACATTATTTTTATAATAATTGTTTTTTAAAAAATGATTTTATGGGCAAAAATGAACTTTTACAAAAATAATGTATAATAAATTTTTATAAGGAATTAAAAAAAAATTTGATTAAAATATATTTATGTAAAATTATTATAAAATTTAAATATGAAATAAACCTTTACATGAACTTAAAATAAACATCTCAAAAAAACTATTTTTTCTACAATTCATTTCAAAATACACCATTTTCAAAAATTACTACAAAATCACCATAAGATAATATTTTAATGATGATTTTAAAATTGTTGGTCAGTTATTCCAATATTTTTTTAAATATTGAATAAATTAATTACAATATTCATGTGAAACTTTTTTCATCAATCCATATTTTGAAGAATAAGTTTTTTTAAGAATAAGACAACATTACTAAAAATTGGGTTTCTGTTTATTATGTATTGATCGATAAAGATTCACAATTTAAAACAATAATAATTTTTTATTCAAATTTATCTTATTACTATTAATACCTACAAATTTAACAATTTGTTTATAATATTTCAAGGTTTCATGATTCATATACAGACATCGTTTTTTGGGATTCATGTTATCTATAACTATAAATTTATATAAATTATAATTACATAATGACCTAAAATTCCATGTATTTTTTTAAATGTAAATGATTTTTTGTGAGACAAATTTCGGAGACGACATGTAATTATAAGACCCATAGTGGCCGGAATGGATTATCAATCCTTTTTAAAACTTCATTAATTAAACATGAAATAGGGTTTTTATATCATTTAAACCGATGAATGGATAAAAATTATGAGGGTGCCATTGAACAATGAATGGTGGTATTCCCCAAGGAAGGACATAACTTCGACTAGCATGGGTCGATAAAAAAATGTAATTTTCATACTTTATCAAGAAAATGCTCAAATATAATAATATTGATTTATTTTATTTTTTTCGAACAATTCAAAATGTTGTAGAGATATAGTATGTAACGCTTTGAAAAAGAAAATATTTTTCCTAAATTAAATAGCCAAACATCAGGGACCAAGAAAAACAAAAAATGATGAACCATTATTATCCACATAATTGATTAATAAGGATCCAAGGATTAGAGTGGAAGATATAACATTATTTTGGGAATGAAACCTGGGAGAACATGTTTGATAATGACCAAAGACGGTGAGGAATCCCCTCCAATGATAAAAACCAACGAACTGAGAAGCATCGACAATGCCTTTAGAGATCATAAATGAGACCAGAGATCAATGCTCTCCAACAAAGAATCGGATCAATCAAATACAAACAACGACAATGCAGAGACGTTCATTGTCAGTGAAATAACCAAATCGAGATAGGGGTTTTTATTTAGATTCCATTATTTTCACATTCATGGTTTTAAATGATGAACAGAGATCAACCTATAAATAATTTGACCGAAGTTTCCTTAATTGTTTCTGAATTTTTGACTTTAGGATGTTTTGTGTGATTTTAGGTTCTAGAAGTTTTTATACTAAACCCTTCTAATAGGAGTGGATAAAAATCACGATTGATGAAGGATATGGTTTGTTCCGTGAATTTGACTATTTATTTTTTCCTCTACCATTGTCACATTTTCTTCATATTCTTTATGGGTTGATGAATGGTCAGTCATTGTGCAACATCCTTGGTGCAATGATGATGGAGGTGTGAAGAAGACATACAATGATCAGATTGAGGCAGTAGGAGAAATACCTCTGATCAAGTGCATTAGAAAATAAGGCCTTCCAATAAGTATTTGTGCCCCTGGTGATGAGGAACCTGACCCAACGATTCAAAAATAGCATCTAGATTAATGAGATGACCACGAGAGTGTGTTTGGTGGTTAGTGAAACAGGCTGTCGAGGCATCTGTGGAAGTGTGCCATGGAGGAGGCGACGATATAAGTTGTGTGGAGAAACTACGGTTAGATCTATGGTGTGGCCTAGACCTATGGAAATCCATGTGTTGTTTAGAGGAACCTGGTCTTCTATAAGGAATAGTGTTCTGGGGGTGCGGTGCCAAGGAGCACCAAAGGTTTGCTGGATGCGACAAACAACCGCATTGATCGTAGTGGTGCCACTTGTAGAAACCCTGAACGCAGATGCTGGGAGGTGGTGTCTGAAACATGGTGTGTAATTTTTTTCTTATAAATATCAGAATTAAAGGATTAAAAATTTTATTCCATCACAGTTGATCATTTCCGTTTAGGATATGTAAAATCATATATAGTTGACACTCTTCTTCCAAAACATAAAAAATATATACTTCAATTTGTTCTCATCACATAGAAGTACTCAAATCTTGGAAAATATACTAAGCTCGGTAAGTAAAATTGAAAACATAGGGCAAGGATAATAATGCACAAGAAATAGTTTTAATATAATTTGAAGAAATTCATTTTTTAAATATCATCCTTTTAAATAATGGCATAACATTTTCTTAAGAGGAAAACATCACTTCTTTAAGCACGACATCATCATTTTTCAACAATTACATGAAGTCATTTTCAGGAAAATCTCCTACGAAAGAATTATATGTACTCTGTTAAAAACTATAGTTAAAACAGATATCAGAGTGCTTATACATGTAAAAAAATTCCTGGAATTATTTATATTCCATAAATTGATGACACAAAATTTTAATGGTGATATTCAAGGTCGTAAGTACACATTAAGAGTGTCATTATTCTCGTAGAACATAATATGAAATTCATGTTTTAATAGGTGTAACATCAACTTTATTTTAGTCATTTTTAACATTTTCCTTAAATAACATGCCGTGTGCATGATTCTTTTATTCTATATGCATTTATCACCATTATCCTAATATATTCTTATCCAAAAAAATTTCTACAAGTAGAATAATCCATTGATTGGTAATATACTAATAAATAATAATGGAATGTGTAATTCTAAAAATTTTCAAGGCATTTCACCATGATCATACATAATCATTCTATCAAGGCCTCTGGCCAAGACTATATGGGTAAAAATCCAACACAATTTATCTAATGATATAAAGATTTACCCAATGCATTAGAAAACTATATAATTTCAGGCTCACCCATCACATCATATCATTCATATTGTGCTATATAATCCTAGTTACACCCATTACATCTTTTAAGTCCAACACATTCCTCATATGTCTTAGTATGGTACTATATTCAATGTGTATCATACAATAATGGATACATACATTCTTAATAGATAATCTCTTGTATAAATACCCTTAACTAAAATGATTTATGTAATAAATATAAAAATTACTAGATTTGTTAGTTTTATATTATGGATGCATCATATTTTAATAGTGATATGCATGGACTAAAACTACATTCTTTTTCTCATGTGATAATAAATAGTTCACATAAAATAATATATTTTCACATAAAATAATAACTCTTGCATTAATGAACTTTTACATGAATTTGAAACTTTTCATATCATGGTTTACATGTTTTAACATTGAGATACCTGTTATTCTTGATTAAATCATGCACTGTTAACTGAAATATCAAATATATTAAACATAAACATAAATAATTAATAGCGATTCCTGGTGGAAAATTGAAATGAAAAACATGTATGTAAGACCATTATTTTATGTGAAGTATTCATAATTAAACATATGTGTTTATGTGTGTACAAATATTTTTTCTTATGTACAAATAACTAATATAGATAATACCATTTAAAAACATAAGGATTCAATTTTGAAATACATATATGTATATATGTGAGTTTGGAAATTATATAAACCTATATATATACACAAGGTGTATACTTAGGATTTTCAAAAACAAAACAATGTTCAACAAAACTTTATGAATATTTTACACTTCAAAAATATTATTTGATCACTAAAATACGTTTTAGGGAAAATTAATTTTAAATAATAATTTAAAACTACATATAACCGTATATACACATGTATGTTTATGTGGTCTAAAAAAACAAAAGAAAGTGGAATCCTTACCTGATTTATATGTACATAAATCCATTATTTTAAAACAAATATTCATAATTTGAAAAAAAATAAAAACCAATTAGGTTTGTCTTAAAGATGAACATTTATAAATATATACATAACCGCATTAACATATTTTGTAAAAAGGGTTTATCATAAGAAAAAACCAACATAATTAAGAACATCATTAATAACAAATGATAATAAATTAAAAACATGAAAAAACTGCAATGGTTTTGTAATATAATGAAATTTTATATACATATATAAGTTTATATATACATAATTTAAGAAAACAAAAAACACTTTTAACCCTTGTAAGTGTAATATACCTTAAAAAATCAGTTTAAAACTGATAATAATATATAAAAAACTTAAAAAAGTTAAGAATGAAAGTTATATACAATTATATTCATGTATATTTATATATCCATGAAACATAGAAAGATATAAGTATTTACACATATAAATTGAAGAAAAAATAATCCTTTACTTGTCATCAAGAGAGAGACAGGGTCGGTCCGTGGACGTTGGTGAGTTGAGGAGAAGGAATCAGGTAGAATTACAAGTGAATATTAGGGTCTATATAAGCCGCAAATAGATATATTTTACAAATCAAGATTAATATATAAAATATAAACAAAGACACATTAAAATAGACTAATATAAAATATGTCTAACAATTAAATAAAATTAAATCATAAGATAATTGGTGATAATATTATATATATACAAATATAAACTAGTGGAAACTTAAAAGAAGAGAAAAGATAATAATAAAATGAAGACCAAAAGAGGAGTGCATGTAGAAATTAAAGGTCGGTCATAATATAAGGGTGGAGGATCATGGGTGAAAAAGGAGAAAAGAAGAAAAAAAATTGTCACGCCGCTGGTTTTGTGCAGCGATGATGATGAAGAGAACAAAAGTCATGGAAGAGATCAGACAGTATAGATCATTCGAAGGTGATAAAATGGCTATGGAGGGTTCTAGGTTTCTAAAAATTGGATGGTCGGCTGCAATCTGTCTGGGGATTTATAGGATGTCTATGGGAAAACACACGAGATCAGATTGTGCAGTCCAAATCTCATATGGAGAGATAGAACGACTGTTATTTGATCTCTATTAAAAAACCATATCCCACATAAAAATGGATGGGATTCTAAGCCGGATTTATAAACCACAAGCTCCTAGCCACCATTTAATTGGATATCTTCACCCTCCTTATTACCTCCCAGTACTGGCTCTCCGTGTGTGCACATTCTGTGACAACTCTTTATTACCTTGTAAACTTCCATGGTGGTTCCACCTTGCACTCCTATGCGTCCTTGTGGTGAATTATCCTTTATAGCTAGCTTGTACTGGCTAAGGGGACGATCCTCGGCTGCCTACTCCCTAGGAGTGGTGTGATCATACTCCCTTGGATAGAATGAGGTCTGACCTATAGTATAGCATATATCGAATATAAATCTAGATTGAAATCACTCAAAAAAAAAATAAACTATATAAATCCACTATAAAAAAATAAAAAATGATTTTTTCAAAATTTATTTTCATTAAACATACAATATCATTAATTTTATTAGTCTAAAACATGATTTCAACTTTGAACATTGGAACATAAAAATATGAAAACCAGTATATAAGTCAACTCATCACATAACCAAAAGTATAAATTTTAATCATTATGAGTACATTAAAACCTGTTTTCAAATTAGAATATGTAGTTTTTTGTATCAAACAATATGTATACTTCAATCCAAATTAGTTCATGTAAACATGTGTACCTATCCTTATATATTCATTTAAACACAATGGTATTGATTTCAAATTCATTTTATTCTCTAAAACATAATTCATTCAAATTCTAAAAAAATGATCAATTAAAACATAATCATATATACAAATTTACAAATTTTAAAAATATATATAAATAGAAAGAACATTTATAATTCTTATGTACATAAAAACAATAAAATAGTCAAATTACCTTTGATAAATAGAATAGTCAAAATCATTAAAAACACCTAATGGTTATAAGAATCTATGACCCTTACAAAAACAGGTCTCATAGTAGGCATTCTAGGTTAGTGAGGTTCTTTTGGAAATATAGAATTGTAAGGTTTCTCTCATTATTTTTGTACAAAACATGTATTTTATTTTTCTTATGCATGTATTTTCATTTTAGATTCCCCATTATTAAACAAAATCAACATAATACAAAAAGTTAATATTATAATTACAAATTAATTTTTTAGGGTGTTAAATTATCCACCTCTTAAAATAATTGCTTCATTGAAATTACATCCATTATCGAAAACATTAACCTTTTTCTATCCACCATGGTGTCCCTTCAGAAGTACCACTGGTTTCAGTGAAATTCCTATTTTCTAGTAAGAAAATCTCCAAAACTCATGAATTTTCTAGTCCAAACACAATGTGATAATCTTTGTTAAGAATCATGTAGACATCTAATGTTTCTATGGAATCAAGAACGAGTGGTGTGAAGCTGTGAGACATTATCATGTGGTTGATGTTTTTAAAACTAATGAAAGGAATCAAACTCATAAATTTTATAGTCTCGCCCAATATGGACATCAGACAAGATCTGACACATATAAGTTGCTCAGAGGTCACCTTCATTTGCAGCTGCTCAGAAATCCCATAGGAAGAAATTGTCATTGGAAAGATTGAAACATTTAAAAAGAACCTCATATAACTTCCCTAGATGTGCATATGATGGAAATTTGTCATGAACCATGATGAAATAGTCAAATCCTGATCCTTGGCGGAGAAAAAGTACATGAGGATAGTTGGATAAATGGTAGAGTTGATTCCATATGAAACGAATATTTAAAAAGGGTTCATAGTCTTCTATACATGACATGAAAATTATGGTCTCTATAACATCAGAAAGAATGTAAAAAAGTTTTGTTGGTGAACCTTGGCCATCCATCTAAAATGATTGATAAAGAAATAACATATCATGACATAAATAAATTTATATTCTTTTACTAATTTTGTAGAGTTGTCTAAACTAATCTTCTGATATGAACAGTAGAAACCCCAACCCCAGAATCCCAAAATTGGTTCCTGAAACATGTTGTCTAATTTTTTTTGCTCATAAACATTGAGAATAAAAATATTACCCATTTTATTCAATGACAAAGATCATTTTGGTTTAGGATATGGGAATACAAGATACAACTGACACACTTCTTCCAAAACATGACATTGATAGACTTAAATTTTTTCCATAACATAAAAGTACCCAAATCCTAAAAAATCTACTAGGACCTGTAATTTAAATTGAAAATGTAGGGTGAGAATACTAATTCCAAGTAATGGGGTTTAAAATATTTTGAGGAAATTATTTTTTAAAATTTCATCATTTTAAATAATTTCAAAACAATTTCATAATAGGAAAACAACACTTCTTGAAAGATGTCATCAAAATTTTTTAAAGGATACTTGAAGAAATTTTCAATAAAAAAACTTTAAAAATAATTATATGTATTTCCTTGAAAACTATAGTTGAACAATATATCATTGTGCACATAAGTGTACAAAAATGTTTGGATTGATTCATAATACATAAATTGATCATACTAAATTTTAAAGGTGACATGCAAGGTTGTATGTACACATTATTAGTGTCATGATTCACATAGAACTTAATATGATATTCATGGATTGGTAGGTGTAACATTAACCTCATTTTAATCATTTGGTGCATTTTCCTTAAATAAATTTCAATGAGCATGCTTGTTTTCTACCATATGAATTCATCAGCATAATCATAATAGATTCTTATCCCAAGGATATTCTACAAGCCGAATAATCCCTGGACTGGTCATATAAATATACAAAATGATGGAATATATAATTATAGACTTGGTCAAGTCCTTTCACCGTGTCCATATATAATCATTCTGTTAAAACCTCATGCCAAGAACATATGTGTAAAAACAAAACATAATTCATCTCATGGGAAAAATCATTACCCAATGAATTGGAGCACTATATAATTCTAGGATCACCCATCACATCATATCATTCATATTGTGATATATTTTTCTAGGCACACCTGTCACATATTTTTTGTCCAATACATTCCTCAAATGTCATATTATGGTCTTATATCCACAATTTCCCATACTAAAATTGATAAATAAATTCTTAATCCATAATCATTTTCATGTATATTCATAACTAAAATAAATTGTGAAAATAAATTTAAAAAGGACTAGATTTTTTAATTTTATGTTAGGTCTATGTCAAATTTTAATAGTGACTTCTGTGGACTCAAATAGTATTCTTTTTCACATGTGATAATAACTAGTGCACATAAAATAATGGGTTGCGACGTAAAATAATAACTCCTTCATGAAAACCCTTTCACATAAGGGTGAATAATTTCATATCATGGTTTACATGTTTTGACATTGAGATAACTATTATTCTTGTTTAAACTGTGAAATGTTAACTGAAATATCAAATATATTAAACATAAACTTAAATAATGAATAGGCATTCCTTGTGGAAAATTTAAATGAAAAACATGGATGTAAAACCGTTATTTCATTTGAAGTATTGATAATTAAAAATATGTGTTTATGAATATACATATATTAATTCTTAATTGCAACTTACTAATATAGCTAATAAAATTTAAAAACTTAGGGTGTCTAGATTGATATAGATATATATATATATATATATATACGTGGGTTTGGAAATTATATAAAACATTATATATAAACATGGTGTGTACTTTTGATATTCACAACCAAACAACGTTCAACAAATTTTTTTTTAATATTGTACATATAAAAAACATAATCTAATCACTGAAATATGATTTATGAAATCATAATTTAAATAATAATTGAATCAAATATATATCTGAATATACACATGTATGTTTAGGTGGTTGAAAAAACATATTTGAATCCTTTCCTAGTTTATATGTACATAATAAAATTACTTAAAACACATATTCAACATTCAGAAATCATAAAAACCAATTTGGGTTATTTTATAGATGACAATTTATACATATATACATAACCACATATACATATTTTGTAAACAAGGGTTTTAAATATGTAAAAACAAACCAAGATAAGTAATAACATCATTAAAAAATGAAATAAATCAAAAAAATAAATCCAAAATGGTTATGTTATATAAATAAATCATATATATATATAAGTTTATATATACTTAGATGAAAACAAAAAGGAAATTTCTTTAACCCTTATAAGTGTTGTATACCTTAAAACATTAGATTATCACTGATAATCATATATAGAAATCATAAACGAGTTCAGATGAGAAGTTATATAAAATTGTATTGAAATATATTTATATATTTGTGAAACACAAAAAGGATAGAATTATTTACATATAGAAAGTGAAACAAAAATAATCTCGTACATGGATTCAATAGAGAGAAAGTGTTGGGCAGCGGACGTTGGTGGGTTGAGGAAAGTCAATCGGGTAGAATTACAAGTGTAAAATAGGGTTTATATAAGCATTAAATATATATATTTTACATTTCACAATTCATACATCAAATATAAACAACGATCCATGAAAACATACTAATATAAAACATGTATAACACTCTAATTAAAATAAAACATATGCTAATCAGTGATTAAATTATATATATACATATATAATGTTGTGGAAACCTAAAAGAGGAGAAAATAAAATAATAAATAGAAGGACTAAAGAGGCTTATATGTAGAAATTGAAGGCTGGTCTGAAGATAGTGGTGGAGGATCTTGGGAGAAGAAATGGTAATGAATATTAATAGTAGGTTAAAAACTAGTTTCGTGTGAGGAAGGAGATAAATTGAAGAGAGGTCATTAAAGAGATCGGACAGTCCAGATTGTCATATAGTGATTGAATTGTCATGGTACGTTCTGGGTTTTTAAAAATGGATGGTTGGTTACAGTCTATCTAGGGTTTGATCGGATGGTTGTAGGTATAGCCGTGTGTTTTAAATGTATTGAGCAACTAAGATCAGTTGTGTCTGCGATCAGACAGCTTAATAAAACATGGTGTTAATATAGCGGCGGTGGATTTTTTATCCTGGTACTGGATTTTGTGGTCTAGATCTAACATGGAGATATCACACAACTGATATTCGATCTCCACTGAAAAGTACAATCCCACATCGAAATTAAAGGGATCCTAAGTCGGCTTTATAATCCTTGAGCTCCCATCCAGCATTCAATTTTTGCTCTTCCCCCTCCATGGTATGACCCAATACTGATTCACTATGTGGGAATGCTCGGCGCCCAATCTATGCTAATATGCCACCCCACACGTTCGCTCCACCTTTCACTCCCATTTGGCTATGTGTCACACTATCACTTACGGTTGTCATGTGCTGGCTGAGGTGCCCATGCTCAGCCACCTACTCCTCAAGAGTGGTGCGATCATCCTCCTTAGCTGGCTAGAAGGATTACCTTAATGGTAGTATATATTTTAAATAACATTTGATTCAAATATTTTAGAACAAAAAAATTATCCATATAACATCATTCGAAAACAAATAAAAAAGGATGTTTTCAAAATTTAATTTCATTAATCATTCAATATCATTAATTTTATTAGTCTAAATCATGATTTTAACATTGAACATTAGAACATTAAAATAAACAAACCATCATATAAGTATTCTCATCACTTCACAAAATGTATAAAATTTAATTAATAATAGTACATTAAAACATGTTTTCAAATTAAAATACGTAGTATTTTGTATCAAAACTATATGTATATTTCTCTGTAAAGTAATTGAAGTAATCATATGTACTTAACTTTATATTTTCATTAAAACAAATAAGTCATGATTTAAAATTCATTTTATTATCTAAATCATTATTCTTTCAAAATATGAAAATAATTCACATTAAAACATGTTCAAAGTTACAAATTTAAAGAGTTTGAAAATATAAAAAAATAAATAGAACATAAAAATTTATTATATAGATAAAAAAGATAAAATATTTAAAATACCTAAAATAAATATATTAATCAAAAATAATAAAAACACCAAATGGTAATAATACATTTTGATCATTTAAAAACCAATGATCACAAAAAGCATTATAAATTAGGGTTTAGGGCATTCGAATATTTCGGAATAGCTCGGTGAAGATGATAAATTATATACCATTGATGCTCAGTAGGGTGGTTGTTGCACTTTCTATAATGTTCTTCATTATGAAAGACTCAAAGGACTCTCACTATTTTCATGGTCTGTTTATGGGGTTTGAGGGTCTCACAGTGATTCTGATAGGTCTCCAAGTAAGAATCTAGTTTAGTGAGGTTCATTTGGACTTATGGAATTATAAATTTTCCAAAATTGTTATTGAATAAAACATATATTTTATTTTATTTTCAGCATGTATATTCATTTTACATACACAGTATTTAATCAAAATCAACATCATCAAAAAAGAATATATTATTATTAAAAATTAATTTTTTTGAGGAATTACATTATCCATCTCTTAAAACAATTTCATCCTCGCAATTCCATCCATACACATAGACATTGACCTTTTTTCATCCACTGCAGTGTCCCTTCACATGTATCGTCAATGTCGGAGATATCCCCATTTTCTGTTTATAAAATCTACAAAACTCAGGACTTCATGGTCCAGACACAATGTGAGAAGCTTGGGTCATACTCATGAAGACATCTAAAGTTTCTCGGGAGTGAAGCGTGAGGGGTGTGAATTTGCAAGACATTATCATGGAGTTGATGTCAGTAAAATGAACTAAAGGACTCGATCTAAAGAATTTATAATTCCTGTCTAATACGACTATAGGACAAGATCTGACACATTAAATCTACATGGTTTTCACCCACATTTACAGCCTATCGAGAATCCCATAGGGATACAAAACTGTCAGATAGTTTGAAACATTTAAAAAGACCCTCATTTACATCCCCCGATGTGCATAGGATGTAAATTGGGCATTCACTATGTGGAAATAGTCATAGAATGATCCTAGATGGAGATATAGTGCATGAGGAGAGTTGGATAATTGGTAGGGGTGTTTTCTTATCAAATGATTATCTGTAAAGGGTTCATCATCTTCATGAAATGAATCTGCATTTATGGTCTATATAACATTAGTAGGATGGGAAAAAGGTTTGTTGTTGAACCTTCTCCTACCATCTAAAAAAATTGAGAAATAGATAACATAACAGGGCATAAATAAATTTTTACACTTGTTATAATTTTCTAGAGTTGACTAAACTGATCCTCTGATACCAACAGTAGAAACCCCAACCCCAAAAACCTGAAGTCAGTACTTGAAACTTGGTGTGTAATTTTTTTCTCTCATAAACAAAGATAATTAAAATATTTCACATCTTATTCTATCACAGTAGATTATTTCGGTTTATTTTCTAGAAAACTAGATACAACTGATACACATCATCCAACACTCGTCCAAGATAGACATCAATTTTTTTTCATCACAAAAGAGTACTCAAACCATGTAAAATATACTAATCCATGTAAGATAAACTAAAATTATAGGGTGAACATAATAATAACCAGTAAGGGGTTTTAAGAAATAATTAATAAATTTAATTATTAAAATATCAAACGTTTAAATAATTGAAAAAAAATTGTGAAGATGAAAATAGCAATTCTTGAAGCACGACATCAACAATATTCCAAGGTTACATGAAGACATTTTCATGAAAATATATTATATAATTATTGTATGTATTTTCATGAAAACTATTGTTAATACATATATCATAGTGCGCATACATGTACAAAAATTCATGGAATGATTCCAAATCCTTATATTTATCAAACCAACTTTTAAAGGTGAAATTCAAGGTTGTAAGTAAACATTAACAAGGTCATGATTCAATTAGAACTAAATATACAATTCATGGATTGATAAGTTCATCATCAACTTTTGTGTAATCATTCGGTACATTTTCTTTATATAAATTTCAATGAGCATGATTATTTTATGCCATATGCATTCATCACCATAATTATAATAGTGTCTTATCAAAAGGATATTCTATAAGTAGAATAATCCCTCGATTATTCATATACTAATAAATAATGATGGAATGTATAATTCTAGACTTTGTCTAGGCCTTTCACCAAGACCATTCATAATCATTCTGTTAAGGCCATGTACCAAGACCATTATGGTAAAAACCCAACATTATTCATCTCATGAGACATATATGTACCCAATGAATTGGATCATAGTATAATTATGGGTGCACAAGTCACATCATATCATTTATATTTCACTATATAATTCTGGGAACACCTGTAACATATTTTATTCCCTATACATTCTTTACATGTCTCAGTATGGTCTTATATTCATTGTACTTATACTAAAATGGATACTTACATTCTTAATCCATATTATTTTTCATTCAAATCCATAAGTGAAATGAATAATGAAATAAATGAAAAAATTACTATATTTGTTAGTTGTATGTTATGGCTACATTATAATTTAATAGTGATATACATGGGCTAAAACAACATGCTTTTTAACATGTGATAATAACTAGTGCACAGAAAATAATGGGTTGTCACATAAAATAATAACTCTTTCATTAAAACCCTTTCACTTGAATGTGAACCTTTTCATATCACGATTTACATGTTTTGACTTTGAGATACATATTACTCTGGTTTAAACCATGCATTTTAATTGAAATATCAAATAGATCAAACATAAACATGAATAATGCATAGGCTTTCCTTTTGAAAAATAGAAATGAAAATCATATATGTGAAACCGTTATTTCATGTCATGAATTCATAATTAAACATATGTGTTTATATATGTACATATATTTATTCTTAATTAAAAATTAATAATAAAGTTAACACCATTTTAAATATTAAGAAGTCAAAATTGAAATACATATATTTATAAAATTGGGTTTGTAAATTATATAAAACCTTATATATACACATGGTGTATACATGAAATTTTCACAACCAAAACATGGTTCATCAAATTCTTAAGATTATTAAACACTTCAAAAACATAATTTAATCACCAAATTTTTTTTTATGAAAACATAATTTAAATAATAATTAAAACGAACATATAACCATATATACATATGTATGTTTATGTGGTCCAAACAAAAAAAGTAAAATTTGAAACATTGCCTAGTTTATATGTACAAAAGGAAATTATTTAAAAAAAATATCTTCAGAATTTAGAAACCATAAAAACCAATTTGGTTTGTTTTAAATAATAGCATTTATTTATATATCTTTAATTGCTTATACATATGTTATAAACAAGGGTTTTACATATGGGAAAACAAACCAACATAATTAAGAACATCTTTAAAAACAAGTAGTCATCAATTAAAAACATAAAAACCCAAAATAGTTTTGTTATACAAAAAAATATTATATACAGATATATGTTTTTATATATATATTTTAAAATTAGCATAGTATAATTTTAACCCTTATGAATGTTATATACCTTAAAATATTATTTTAACACTGATAATCATATATAGAAATCATAGAAGAGTTAAGACGAGAAGTTATATAAATTTTGATTCACATATATTTATATATCCATGAAATATAATAAGGATAGAAGTATTTACAAATAGACATTGGAACAAAAATAATCCCTTATATGGGGTCAAGAGATAGACAGGGTCGGGCAGTGGATGTTGGTGCGTTGAGGCGAAGGAATCAGTTATAATTACATGGGAAAAATAGTGTTTATATAAGTTATATATATATATTACATATCATGATTCAAACAAAAATATAAATAATGACCCAAAAAAAGAGAGTAATATAAAAATGCTCTAACAATCTAAATAAAATAAATCATAAGCTAATTTTTGATTATTTTAAATATATATACATCTAAAAAGTTGTGTAGAATTAAAAGAGGAGAAAACAAAATAATAAGAAAATACTGAAAGAGGCTAACAGGTAGAAATTAAATGTTGTTCTAAAGAGAGTGGTCGAGCATCATAGGATAAGAAGAATATAAAAATAAAACCAATGGGTTAAGATACTGGTTTGGAAAGAGGAAGGAGATGAATGAGGAGAATTCATGAAAGATTTCAGACAGTCTAGATCATCCGAAGGTTATCCAATGGTTGTGGTGTGCTCTGAGTTTTTAAAAATAGATGGCCAGCTACCATATATCTACAGATTGATTGGAAGACTGCGTAGAGAGCCAAAAGTATTAAATGGATTGACCGGTTGAGATTAGTTGAGTCTGTGATCAGATGGCTGAATTAAAGATGATTCTAATAAAGTGGGAGTGGAGTTTCGAACCTGGGACCAGAACGTGTGGTCTAAATCTCACATGGTGAGATCAAATGGGTGAGATTCAATTTCCATAGAAAAAATCATCCCACATTTAGATGATTGGGTTTCTGATCCAGCTTTATAAGCCTCGAGCTCCCAGCCACCATTTAATTGTTTCTCTTCATCCTCCCTAGTACCACCTCATACAAATTATCTATGTGGGAACACTCACCATTCTCTCCTTGTCAACATGTCACCCCAAGGGGTGGTTTCACCTTGTACTCCCATGGATCCCTATGGAGCGCTCTCCCATACAGGTTGATTTTGATGGATGAAGTGTCCGAGGATCATCCTCCTACTCCTCAGGATTAGTGCGAGCTTCCTCCCTCGGCTGGCTAGAGGGCTGACTATAAGGGTAGCATGTGTTTTATATAACTCTTGATTAACAAATTTCAAAAAAAATATAGACCATATAACTTCATTCTAAAACAAAAAAAAAGGTATTTTCAGATTTTAATTTCATTAACAATAAAAAAATCATTAATTTTATTACTCTAAATAATGATTTAAATTTTAACATTGGAGCATCAAAATACACAAACAAGAAAATAAGTCATGTCATCACTTAACCAAAAGTATAACTTTTAATTAATAAGAGTAATTTAAAACATGTTTTCAAATTCAAAGACGTAGTTTTTTTCAAAACAATATGTTTACTTCTCACCATATTAATTTTCATAAACATATATACTTATCATTATATTTTCATTAATAGAAAAAAGATCCTGATTTCAAATTCATTTCATTCTCTAAAACCTTAATCCTTAAATATATAAAAATAAGTTCAATTAAAACATTTTCAATGATACAAATTTAATGAATTTTAAAATAACAAAAAATATATATCAAATTTTCAAGGTTTTTATACTTAAAATAATTAAAAATCAAAATAACTAAGATTAATGGAATAATCTAAACTCATAAAAACATTTAATGATTATATGACATTATGAGCGTTGAAAAATCCAATGATCAAATAAAGGCCTTATAAATATATGTTTATGGAATTCCAAATTTTATAAATAGTTCCGTGAAGATGGTACTCTATATAATTGTGATGCTCCTTATAGTGGTCATTGCACTTTCCATAATATTATTCATTATGATAGACTCGAAGGACTCTCACTATTTTATCAGTCTATTTTTTTTGTTTGGGGGTCTCCTGGTGATTCTGATAGGTCTCCTGGTAGGCATTGTAGGTTAGTAAGGTTATTTTGGACATATTTAATTGTAAGGTTTATAAAATTCTTATTGAATAAAACAAGTATTTTTTTCAACAAGTATTTCCATTTTAGATGAACCATTGTTAAACAAAATCAACATAATAAAAAATGAAAATATTAATATTACAAATTATATTTATTTAGGGCATTACATTATACATCCCTTAAAATAATTGGGTCCTCATAATTCGATCCATAACCACATACATTGATCTTTTTCTATCCATCATGATTTACCTTCATAAGTACCAATGGTTTTGGTTATATCCCTGGATTATGGTTAATAAATACTCAAAACTCAGGACATCTCGGGTCCAGATGCAATGTGAGAAGATTGGGTCATACACTTTTAGATATATAATGTTTCTCATGAGTGAAGCATGAGGGGTGTGATGCTATGAGACGTCAGTGTGGTGTTGATTTCTATAAAATGAATGAAAGGACTCGACCTCAATAGTTTCAACGTCTCGTCTAATATATCCATTGGAAAAGATATGAAACATATAAGCTATGTTGAGTTCACTTTAATTTTTAGCTTCTTGGAAATCTCATAGGGATAAAAATCCTTCAAACAGATTGAAACATTTAGAAAGAACCTCATAGTACACCCCTCAACATTAACAGGACGGGAATTGAGCATGCACCATGAAGAAATAGTCAAAGCCTGATCCTCAAAACATATAAGGTACACGAGGATAGTTGTATACATGGTAGAGGTGTTTTCATGAAAACAAACGATTTTCAAAGGGTTCATAACATTAAAGACAGGACTTAGAAATTATGGTCTCTATAACATCAGTTAGAAGGGAAAAAGATTTTTTGGTGAAACTTCAACTTCCATCTGAAAAGTTAGGGAAATACAAAACATAGCAGGGAATAAGAAAAATTAGTCAGGTATTAATTTTCTATAGTTGTCTAAACTGAACCTCTAATACCAACTGTATCAACCCCGTCCCCAGAAGCATGGATTCAGTGCCTGAAACATGGTGTGAAATTTTTTTGTCATGCGCATATAGATTAAAAAGATTACACATCTTATTATACCATAGAGAACTGATTCGGTTTAGGTTCTGGAAAGATAGATACAACTGATACACTTCATCCAAAACTTGACAAATATAGACTTAAAATTGTTTCCATTAAATAGGAGTACTCAAATCATGGATAATATTCTAAGCCCATTAAAATAAATTTAAAATGTATGGTGAGATTAATAATTCCCAGTAATGGGTTTTAAAACAATTTGAAGCATGTTATATTTAAAATATCAACTATTGAAATAATTGAAAAAAAATTCCCTAAGAGGAACACATCACTTCTTGAATCACACCATCAACATTTTTCAAAGGTTACTTGGTGAAAGTTTTTTTAAAATCTCTTACATAAGAATTATACGTATTTTCTTGAATACTATGGTTACAACATATATAAAAGTGTGCATACATGTAAAAAAATGCATGGAATAATACATAATCCATATATTTATCATACCATTTTTTAAAGGTGACATGAATGGTTGTAAGTACACATTAACATTCGCATGATTCACCTACCACATAATATGATATTCAGGGATTGATAGGTGTAATATCAACTTCAGTTTAATCATTTGGAACATTTTCCTTATATAAATTTCCCTGAGCATTCTTCTTTTATTCCATATGTATTCATCACCATTATCATAATATATTCTTATCCAAAGGATATTCTACAGGTCAAATAATCCTTTGATTCTTCATATACTAATACACAATGATGGAATGTATAATGCTAGAATTTGACGAGGCCTTTCTCCAAGACTGTATATAATCATTCTATTAAGGCCTCAATTCAAGACCATATAGGTAAACACCCAACATATTTTATCTCATGAGACATAGCTTTACCTATTTCATTTTAGCGCTGTATAATTCTAGGTTCACTGATCACATCATATAATTCATATTGAACTATATAATTTTGGGTTCACCAGTCAAATATTTTATGTTAATACATTCCTCGTATGTCCTATTATGATATTATATTCATAGTGTCCCATAGTACAGTGGATACTTACATTCTTAATCTATAATCATTTGTATACGCATCCCTAACATAAATTAATTGTGAAATAAATGTAAAAACGACATGATTTTTGAGTTTTATGTTATGGATGCATCATATTTTAATACTGACATGAATGGACTAAAACGACATGTTTTTTCACATGCGATAATAATTAGTGAAAATGAAATAATGGGATGTCACATAAAATAATAACCCTTTTATTAAAACCCATTCACATGTATGTGGACCATTTCATATCACAGTTCAAATGTTTTGACTTTGAGATACATGTTATTTAGGTTTAAAATGTGAAGTGTTAACTAAAATATAAAATAGAATAAACATAAACTTAAATAATTTAAAGGAATTCCTTGGGGAAAATTGAATTGAAAAAAATTGACATAAAACAATTATTCCATGTGATGTGTTCATAGTTAAAAAAATGTGTTTATGCATGAACATATATTTATTCTAAATTAAAACTTAATAATATAGATTATAAAATTAAATTCATAAGGAGTCAAGATTTAAATATAGATATGTATATACGTGGGTTCAGAAAATATGTAAAACCATATGTATACATATGGTGTTTACTTGGGATTTGCACAACCAAAACAAGGTTCAACTGATCCTTATAAATCATGTATACTTAAAACACATAATTTAATCACTAAAATAAGATTTATGAAAAGGTAATTTTAAAGATAATTAAAACCTATATATGACCATATATACACATGTATGATTATATGGTCCAAAATCTAAAACAAATTTTAATCTTTACCTGGTTTATATATAAATAAATACATTATTTAAAAATACATATTCAACATTCCAAAACCATAAAAACTGTTTAGTATTATTTTACAGATGAAAATTTATACATTTATAAGTAACTATATATACATATGTTGTAAATAAGGGTTTTAAACATGAAAAAACAAAACAAATTAATTATGAACATCATTAAAAAAAATGATCATCAATTAAAAACATGAAAATCTAAATTGGTGTTGTTATATAACAAAAACATCTATACATATATATGTTTTTATATAAATTGTTTGAAACAAAACAAAAAATTATCCCTTATGAGTGTTATATATCATAAAACATTAGTTTATCATTGATAATAATATATAGAAAAGTGAAATATGTTACGATGGGAAGTTATATAAAATTATATTCACTTTTATTTATATATCCATGAATCACAGAAAGAATATAAGTATTAATAAATAGAAATTGATTAAAAAATAATCCCTTACATGGATTTATGAGAGAGACAGGGTCAGGAAGTGGATGTTGGTGAGTTGAGTTGAAGTATTTGGGTGTAATTACAATTAAAAAACAGGGTTTATATAAGTGGAAAATAGATATATTTTATATATTAAGATTCATTCATAAAATATAAACAATAACCCACAAAAAGTAGATTAATATAAAATTTATCAAACAATATAATTAAAATAAATTATGTGATAATCGATGATTATATTCTATATATACATATTTAAAGTTGTGGAAACTAAAAGGATGAGTAAATAATATAATAAAAATAATACTGAAAGAGGATTGTAGGTAGAAATTGAAGGCTAGTCCAATTATAGTGGTGGATGATCTCAGAAGAAGAAGAAGAAAATAAAGAAAATCATTGGTCAAGCCACTAGTTTGGTTCAAGGAAGAATATTAAGTGTGGAGAAGTCATGGAATATATTATAATGTTCAGATCGCCTGATAGAGATAGAAAGGTTGTGGTGGGTACTGAGTTTTTAAAGATGGATGGACGAATGTGATCTGTTTGGGGATTGATCGAATTGGTATAAAAACATCTGCTTGTTTTTAATGGGGTGAGCAGTTGATATCAGTTGAGTCAGCGATCAGACGTGTGAGGAAAACATGGTGCTAAGACTTTTCCGGTGGAGTTTCGAACTCGGGACCAGATCGTGCGGTCCGGATCACTCATAGTGGGATCGAACGGCTGATATTATGTCTCCACTATTAAATTCATCGCAAAACAAAGTGAAGGGGATTCTGAGCCAGATTTATAAGCCTCGATCTCCTATCCACCATTCAAATGGCTCTCTTCCCCCTCCCTGGTACCTTCCCACACTAGTTCTATATGTGGGAATGCTCTATGCCCACTCTTTTTCGCCACATCGCCCTGAATGGTGGTGCCACCTTTCACTCACACATGTCCTTTTGGAACACTATCCCTTACAGTTGGCATGTGTGAGATGAGTGTCCAAGGATCGGTCACCTACTCCATCGGAGTGGTTCGAGCTTCCTTACATTGCTGGCAGGAGGTTTGAACTTCAGGGTAGCATATATTTTTAAAAACTATTGATTAATTCATTCAGAACAAAAAAATAATACATATAACTTCATTCTAAACCAAATAAGAAATGAAGTTCTCAAAATTTAATTTCTTAAACATACAATATCATAAATTTTATTAGTCTAAATCATTATTTTAACATTGAACTTTGGATCATTAAAATACACAAACTAGCATATAAGTCATGAATCACTTAAGCATAAGTATAACTTTTAATTAATAAGGGCACATTAATACATGATTTCAAATTAAAATATGTAGTTTTTTTTATCAAAAAATATATATTCATCTCTCTAAATTAATTGAAGTAAAAATATGTACTTATCTTTATATTTTCAATAAAGAAAAAACGTCCTTATTTCAAATTCTTTTTATGCTCTCAAACATTGATATTTCAAAATCTAACAAAAATCAGTTAAAACATTGTTCAATGATACAACATTAAGGCATTTTAAAATATACACAAAGACAAAGAAAATTTAAAATGATTATATATACATCAAATATTAAAAATACCTAATATATAAAGAATAATCAAAATTCATAAAAACACATAACAGTTATAAGACATTATGACCGTTGCAAAAACCAAAAATCACAAAAGGCCTTATAAATTTGTGTTTAGGAAATTCGAATCAATAAAAATAGCTCAGTGAAGATGGTACTCTATACAACCTTGATGATAAGTGTGGTGGTCATTGCACTTGCCATAATTTTCTTCATTTTGATATACTCGAAGAACTCTTACTATTTTCTCGGTCTGTTTATTATGTTTGGGGGTCTCCCAGTGGTTTTGATACGTCGCCTAGTAGTAATTTTTGGTTATTGGGGTTCTTTTAACATTATTTAATTGTAAGGATTCCAAAATTCTTTTTGAATAAAACATGTATTTTATTTTTTTATGAGGGTATTTTTATTTTAGATGCTCCATTGTTCAATAAATTAATCATAATAAAAAAAAGAAAATGTTGTTCTTACTGATTAAATTCGTTAAGGTTGTTACATTGTAGATCCATTAAAATCATTTTTCCTCTTAATTCCATACATGACCACATAAATTGACCTTTTTTCCATCCATCACACTGTCCCTTCAGAAGTACCCTTGGTGTCGGTGATATCCCCAATTTCTGGTTAGCACACCATCAAAACTAACGACTTCTCTAGTCCAGATGCAACGTGATCAGATTATGTCATACTTGTGTAAACATATAATGTTTCTAGAGAGTTAATAATGAGGGGTGTGATGCTATGGGACCTCAATATGTAGTTGATGTCTTTAAAACAAATTAAAGTTATCAACCTAATGAATTTCAATGTCTCGTCCAATATGACCATAAGACAAGATCTGAAATATATAAGTTTCACAGATGTCACCCACATTTGTATCTTCTCAAAAATATCCTCAATATAAAATTCCTTCATATTGATTGGATCATTTAAAAATAACTTCATAGTACTTCTGTCGGCATGCATGGGATTGAAATTGGGCATGCACCTTGAGGAAAAATCCATAGCCTTATCCTCGATGGTTATACAGTACAGAAGGAGAGTTGGATATTCCGTAGAGGTTTTTTCATGGAAATAGAAGATTTTAAAAGGGTTTATAGTCTTTTCGACATGACTTGGAAAATAAGGTCTTTATAACATCGGTAGGAAGGGAAAAAAGGTTTGTTGGTGAAACATTGCCTGCCATCTGAAAATTTTGAGAAAGACAAACATTAGTAGGGAATAAAAAAAATTTAGCCTTGGTCTAATATTTCCGAGTGGTTTGAACTAATCTACTGATACCAACTATAGAATCCTTGAAAAATAATCCTGGAGTCGGTGCCTCAAACAAGCTGTGTAATTTTTTTGATCATATACATTCATAAGAAAAAGATTACAAATCATATTCCATCATAAATGGTCGTTTTGGTTTAGGTTTTGGAAAACCAGATATAACTGACACACCTCTTCCAAAACATGACAAATATTGAAGTCAATTTGTTACCATCACATAGGAGTGTTCAAATCTTGTAAAATCTATTACTGCCTATACGATAAATTTAAAATTGAGGATGAGGATAAGATTGATCAATAAGGGGTTTTAATACAATTTGAAATTTTTCTTTTAAAAATATAATCCTTTCAAATAATTGAAAAATACTCATAAGAGGAAAAAACACTTCTTGAAGCACATCAACATAATTTTTTAAAGGTTACTAGAATAAATTTGCAGGAAAATATCTTACGGAAGAAATATATGTATTTCTTGAAAACTATATTTAAAATATATATCAGAGTGCTATACATGTACCAAAATGCATGGAATTCATCATAATCCATAAATTGATCAAATCCATTTTTAAATGTGACATAAAAGGTTGTATGCAAACATTAACAATGTCATGATTAACCTAGATTGTAAAATAAAATTCATGGATTAATAGGTGTGACATAAATTTTACTTTAATAAGTTTTTACATTTTCCTAATATAACTTTCCATGAGTGTTCTTCTTTTATGCCATATGAATTCGTCACCATTATCATAAAAGATTCCTTTCCAAAGGATATTCTGCTAGTCAAATAATCCCTTGATTGGTCATATACTAATACATAAGGATGGAATTTATAATGCCAGACTTTGTCAAGGCCATTCTCAAACACAGTACAGAATCATTCTCTTCATTCCACATTCCATGACCATATGAGTAAAAACCCAAAAACATCATCTCATGAGACATAGTTTTACCCAGCGCATTGGTTGGATATATAATTCTACGCCAACCATTAACATCATATCATTCATATTGTAATATATAATTCTATGAGAAGTAGTCACATCTTTTATGTCTAATACATTCCTCATATGTCTTAGTATGGTCTTATATTCATAGTGTCACATACTACAATGGATATTTACATTCATAATCCATAATCATTTTCATATGTATCCATAACTGAAATTAATTATGCATTAAAATTAAAAATTATTAGATTTTTTAGTTTTATGTTATGGTTGTATCATATTTTAATAGTGAAATGCATGGACTAAAATGGAATTCTTTTTCACATGTGATAATAACTAGTGGATGTAAAATAATGGATGGTCACGTAAAAAATAACTATTCCATTAAAACCCTTTCACATGAATGTGAACATTTTCATATCATGGATTACATGTTTTGACATTGAGATACATTTTATTCTAATTTAAACTATGCAATGTTAACTGAAATATCAAACAGATTAAATATAAACATAAATAATTATTAAGTATTCTTTGTGGAAAATTGAAATGCAAAACATGGATGTAAAAACATTATTTCATGTGATGTTTTCATAATTAAGCATATGTGATTATACATGTATATATTAATGCTTAATTACAACTTACTTATATAGGTAAGACCATTTAAAATCTTAAGGAGTCAATTTTGAAATAAGTATATGTATATAAGTGGGTTTGGAAAATATATAAAACCATATATATACCCATGGTGTATACATGGGATATCCACATCCAAAATAATGTTCAAAAATTTCTTATGAATATTATACAATTTAAAATCATAATTTTATCGCAAAAGTATGTTATATGAAAACATAATTTAAATAATAATTAAAACCTAAATATAACCATATATAAACATGTATGTTTATGTGGCCCAAACAAATAAACCAAATCTGAATCCCTACCAGGTTTATATGTACTTACAGAAATTATTTAAAAACACATATTTAGTATTTGATAACCATAAAAACTGATTAGGATTGTTTTACAGATGAAAAATTACACATATATACATAATCACATATACATATGTTGTATAAATAGTTTTCCATATAGAAAAACTATCCAACATAATTAATAGAATCATTAAAAACAAATGATCATCAATTAAAAACATAAAAAAAATTGTAATGTAATATAAAGGAATCATATATAAATATATAAGTTTATATCTACATTATTTAAAACAGAAAAAATAACCCTTATGAGTGTTTTATACCTTAAAACATTAGTTTAATAGTGATAATAATATATAGAAAACATAAAATAGATAATATCATAAGTTATATAAAATATTATTCACATTTATTTATATATATGTTAAACAGAAAAAGGATATACGTATTTACATATATAAATTTAATCATAAATAATCCCTTATATGGATTCAAGAGAGATACAGGGTCGAGCAGTGGACATTGGTGAGTTGAGGTGAAAGAATATGGTAGAATTACATGTGAAAAATAGGGTTTATATAAGCTGTAAATATATATTTTATATATCGTGATTCATAATTAAAATATAACCAAGACCCATGAAAATAGAATAATATAAAATATGTCTAACACACTAATTAAAATAAATCCTAATCTAGTTAGTGATTATAATATATATATATATACATATATATAAAGATGTGGAAACTTTAAAGAGGAGAATAAATAATAAAAATAATTCTAAATGAGGCATACTGGTAGAAATTGATGGTCGGTCCAAAGAGAGTGGTGGTGGATCTCAAGTGATGAATGTGAAAAGAAGAAAACCCACGGGTCAAATCACAGGTTTGGTGCGAGGAATAAGATGATGTGAGGAGAAGTTGTGGAAGAAATCGAACAGTCCAGATGGTCTGAAAGTAATCGAACAGATGTGGAGGGTTCTAGGTTTTTAGAAATAGTGGGTACACTGCGCTATATCTGGGGATTGATCGGACAGATGTTAGAAAATCTGAGAGATTTTAATTTGTTGAGCACCTGAGATCATTTGAGTCTGTTATCAGATGGCTGAAGAAAACACAATGCTAATACCACAGCGGTGGAGTTTCAAACCTGGGATCGGATCATGGTGTCAAGAACACGTGTGGTGGGATAGAACTAATGAGATTTGATATTTGCTGAGAAAAACTAACCCCGCATCGAAATGAAGGGGATTTTGAGTCGTCTTTATCAGCATCGAGCTCTTATCCACCATTCTATTGGCTATCTTCCACATCCCCAATACCACCTCATACCAGTTTTCCATGTAGACGTGCTCTGCGCCCACTCCCTTCTGTCGTTCCGTATAACACGATGGTGCTGCGTTGCACAACCATGCATCCCTTTGGTGCACTATCCCTTACGACTGACATGTGTTGGATTAGGGGCCCAGGTTTGGTTTCCTACTCCTCAATAGTGGTGCGAGCTGCCACCCTTGTATGGCTAGATGGCTAACCTTAAGGGTATCATATATTTTAAATAACTCTTCATTAAAATCATTAAAAATAAATAGATCATATAACTTCATTATAAACCATATAGGAAATGATGTTTTCAAAATCTAGCTTCATTAAACATACAATATCGTTGATTTTATTTATCTAAAACATGATTTTTTCTTTGAACAATTTAACATTAAAATAAAAAAACCAGCATATAATACATGTCAACACTTACCAAAAATTATATATTTTATTTAATAAGAGTACTTTAAAACATGTTTTCCAATTGAAATACATAGTTTTTTGTATCAAAACAATATGTATACTTCTCTTCAAATTAATTTAACTAAACATATGTACTTATATTTATATTTTCACATAAACTCAAGGGTCATGATTTCAAATTCATTATAATCTATAAAACTATATGCATTCAAAATTTAAAAATAAGTTCAATTAAAGCATGTCCAATGATATATATTTAATGAATATTACAATATTCCCAAATACATAGAACATTTAAAATGTTTATATACTTAATATATGTAAAACATTCAAAATACTTAGGATAAAAAGAATAATCATAATTCAGAAAAATACCTAACTATTGTAGGCCTTTATGACCATTGTAATAACCAACGATCACAAAATTCCTTATAAAAAAGTTTTTAGGGAACTACAAACATTTGAAATAACTCGGTGGACATGCTACTCAATTTACACTTGATGCTAAGTTTGGTGGTTGTTGAAATTTCCATAATGCTCTTCATTCTGATAGACCTTATGGACTCTCACTATTTTTTGGTTTATTTTTCATGTTTGGGGGACTCCTGGTGATTCTTATAGGTCTCTTACTTGGCATTTTAGGTTAGTGAGGTTCTTTTGGCGTTATTTAATTGTACATTTTCCATCATTCTTATTGAATAAAATATGTATTTTATTTTTTTTCTCTCGGTATATTCATTTTATATGCACCATTGTTAGACAAAATCATCATAATAAAAAACTAAAATTTTATTATTACAAATTAAATATTTCATGTGTGTTACTGTTAGGATGGTATGTCTGAGTATGATATACACTATAATACCAAATGTAGGATCGAAATAAGAATGAGATTTTCAGATACAAGAGCGGGATAAATTGTACCTTTTAAAAATTCATTTGGAACTTTTAAATATGGTTATGTTTGACAAGGTTAAACAAGATAATTCCAAATACCTCTATAAATTCTAATCACTTGATAAATTCCGGAAAAGTGATTTTGGAAATGGAGCATAGCTAATGTTTAAAAATATGAAGATAGTATGATATACTCTATAATACCAAATGTAGGATCTAAATATGAATGATATTGTCAGATACAAGAGGGGGATAAATTGTACCTTTTAAAAATTCATTTGGAACTATTAAATATGGTTATGTTTAAGAAGTTTAAACAAGATAATTCCAAAGAACACTACAAATTCTAATCACCAGATAAATTCCGGAAAAGTTATTTTGGAAATGGAACATAGCTAATGTTTACAAATATAAATATTCTACCTTAAAGCATATAGAATCTAACTATATCAAAGTACAAATATGGAAGTATAAGAAAGATATAATTTCTTTATCAATGAAAAATGTAGTGAAAAAACTTGTAACAAAATAAGTAAAAAACAATAACTCTTTTGACCCAAACGGAAGGGTATCCAACAACCCTAGATAAGAGGTCCCATGATTAATAGTTTCCATAAAGTCTATCTTACCCACACCAGGGTACGCCCTTGATACGAAGATCAGAGTCTGTCTTTTTATCCCTACAATCCCTGAACTATCACGTAGTCGGTACCTCTGTCTTCCACAGTAAGGAAGCCCTCAACTTCAAGGTGTTGGAACCTCTGTCTTCATATCCCCAGAAGCCCTTGATTGTACACAGCAACAATTGGAATCGCACGAAGCAAATATGAACGAAGAAAAGTTTGAACAAGCCATTCAAACTTTCTTTATGAAGCTTGAGAGTTTATAAGAGCCTCACTCTCTCTATAAATCACTTCAAGAAGTTCTGAGCATCAAAATTATCAAAGTACTGAGAATGTTCAAATGAGCTCTTATTTATAGGTGAAGCTCCAATGGTCAGCTCCCTCCTCCAACTGTCAAATTTTTCCATGACTTTTGGAGGGTCGTGTACACATCTCACTTAAACAACGGTTAGTTGACAACTGAAGGCACGACATTGTTTTATAAACGAACAAGTGAAAGCATAACTAAAACTAATATTCATAATAGAGAAAATGAATGTTCAAAATGATGAATGTTTAAGGTTTGAAGTCTTACCAGAAAATGAATATGGAGTCTATAATACAAGGATATTAAGATTCTATTTTTCTACGGAATTCATAATGAGAATTTGTAATGAGAGTTCAAAGTCAGAATTCATTAACAGAATAAGTAATTAGAATTTGTAATCAGAATTCTTCATCAAAAATAATAATTAGAATTTGTTATCAGAATTCGTCATCAGAATTCGTAAGGAGAATTTGTAATCAGAATTCGTCATCAGAATTCGAAATGAGAATTCGTTATCCGAATTTGTCATCAGAATTCATAATGAGAATTCGTAATTAGAATTCGTCGTCAAAATTCGTAATGAGAATTCATAATTAGAATTCATTATCTAAATTCATAGTTAGAACTTTATATAAGTTCGTAATCAGTATTCAGAGTTGAACATCATAAAAGTTCATAACAGGGAATTCAGAGTAGAAATTCATAAATGTTCGTAAAAGGAATTCGGATCCTAAAACAGAATGCTTCATATCTAAGTATTATATGATTCCACGGATATAGATATGAATATTATTTTTATACTTAAGAAAAATATTGATATGAACAATGAAAACACGAAAGGGGTAAATAACCTTTTGGAAGGAAATTTTCCTTATAGAAGTAAAATAAGAGTAAAATGAAATTTTCCTTAAGATAAGGTGTTTTTGATTTTCAAAAAAAAAAGAGGAATGATCAAGTCATAAGGAAACCTTGAAGAATTATCAATCTCACCCTTATATAAAGGAATAGAAAATTCATAAGTAAAACCTTATTAACTCAAAAATCTCCCCCTTTTGGGAAAGCACAAACATCCTTAGGAAAAAGAATGTAGGAACATAGAATAAATTTCTAGACTATGAAATTAAAGATTTTCTCACATAGGTCATGGAAAACTATGAATACGACTAACTACACCTAAGGCTTTGGAACTCTAAGGATCGTATTCTAGAATTCCGGAATGGAAGAATCTTCATAATGATCAATCCCCCTTACTTATTTATGAAATTGTAATACTTATAAATCTTCTCCTTTATATTATTCATCTCCCTTTTAGAATTCTTTTTATTTTCTCCGCCATTGTGATTTTCAAAAAGAGTTTGAGGGAATGGAAAAAAATATTGTACCTGAAATATTAGTACAAGATACAAACATGACAAACATTGACAATTTCATTATGATTAAAAATATTAGTACAAGGAAAAAATTCAACAAAAGATTGGAGTGGTGTATTATGTTTCTTTTTTCTTAGGCATTATCATTTTGACAATTGTCTTTAGCTTTTTATTTTCTTTGTGGTCTTATTATACTTGCTTATCCAAGGCTGTGATCCTTTCTTCTTGAGCCTTCAGGACCTCTAACCGAGCCTCCATGGCCTCTTTATAATCCTTTATCAATTCATCCTTCTTCACATGTTTTTCTTCCATCTCACTCCAAAAATCCTTCTATGTTTTCAGGCTTTGAACAATATAGCTCAGCTTCCCATTCGAGGATTTTACATCATGAATTCGTGTGTTTTGTTCTAAACATAGATTTTTTGAAGATTCTTTATCTTGGAATCCTCAGTATCAACAGATTATTTTACATAATTCTAGAATTGATCAAGCTCTGCCAAATCTTCATCGATTTTCATTGACCTTAAATTCATTTTTCTGCTAGATTTAATGTGGACCTCATAATTGATATGGAAATTTCTATGTTCTACCTCAATCTTAATAAAATTATCCATCACCATGGATATGGATTCTGACTTTTGATTCATGATGTGTTGAAGGTTATGGTATCTAGAATCTATTGTAGGAAAGATCAGAATGGTATTTACCAATTTCTTCAGGGACTCATCATCAAAATCATGTCTCAAAGAAGATGCTTCTGAATCTGACAATTTAGAAGGATATGGTTCTTCCTCTAACTCCACCGACTTCCTCTTAGAGGATCCTCCTACTTTTTGTTCCTGATAATATCTTTCGTTGGGGTTCCAACAACTACTTGTTTACCCTTATCAACCATCTGAACTGTTTCTTCATCAGGAGATTCATGTTCATGTTCGGATAACTGTTCTATATTGTCTTCATCAGGTCTTTATTTTTGAGCTCTAGGTTCAACTTCCGTAGGATGGATAAAGTCATGATTATGACTATCTTCTTCATATGGCTTGTTCAAATCCTCCTCACCCTATTCTTCATCTGCTGGTGTAGGTTGGGGTTGTTTAAAAACAAAAGGATTAGTTTTTTCAAATTTAACATGTATTCTCTCTTCAACAGAACAACTACTTTTGTTGAAAACTCTATATACTGTTAAGTTGTGGAGTAGCCTATGAAAATTCCTTCATCATATTTTGGTGTGAATTCATGAAGATTATATTTAGTATTCATAATGAATACCTTGAAACCAAAAACATTAAAGTAGGAATGTCTAGGTTTTCTACCATTCCATAACTTATAGAGTTTTATTAAGAAAATGTATAATCAAAATCAATTTATAGTATAACAAGAATTACTTATATCATCAACCCAAAAATGTTTGGCAACAGAATACTCACTCAACATGGTTCTCGTTATCTCTTGAAGAATTTTATTTCTTCTTTCAACAACGCCATTTTGTTGAGGTGTTCTCGGTTTTGATAAGTTATGAGTAATGGCTTTTCTACTACAAAAAGTTTCAAAAACAGAATTTGAAAATTCTCCTCCATGATCACTATTAATAGTTTTCAATGGGAGGTTTTTCTCATTTTTAACATGGGATCTCAAACTTTAGAAACATGAAAAATGTTCATACTTCATTGCTGAAAAATAGACCCACTTAAATCTAGTGTAATCAACAACTAGGAAAAATACCTAATACTTTCCCACAATGCTTTCACATTGTGTTGGACCAAAAAGATCCATATGCACTAGCTGTAATGCATCAGTTGTTGTGACTTCACTGACTGATTGAAAACTTGATTTATGTTTCTTGCCATATTGAGAAGAGTCACAAACTTTTGAAGAATCAAATCTATGCTCCGGTAGATCTTTAAAAAAAACCTTTCTTATAAATTTTCATAAGTTCCTAAGGTTACAATGACCTAACATTCTATGCCACAACCAGGAATGATCTTCCATTGCTCTAAAGCATGGTATGTCTTGGATCCTAAGGTCTTCTAAGTTTATTGTGTAGATACTGTCTTCATTATTTGTCGAAGGAATAAATTCTTCCTTGGAATTATGTACTAAGAACTCATCATTTCTAAAACTGACCAGGTAGCCTTCATCACATAATATAATTATGTGGATGAAGTTGTGTTTAAGACCCGTAACAAATAAAACATTTGAAATAAAAGTTTTTTCAATAAAAACAATGTTACCTATACCAATAATTTCTCCCTGAGAATTATCTCTGAAAGTTACTTTTCCTCTTTTCGTCTTGATAATATTTTTGAAATATTTTTGGTTACCAATCATATACTGGGAAAATACACTATCCATGTACCATGTATTGTTGTTGGTACTTTCCGTATTTTCCTAAAAATAAGAAAAATATTTGGTTTTCAGAATACAGAAATTCATGAATCTGGAAATCTTAGAATGTAAAATTTTGGCTATGCACATCTTCTTAGAAAATTAAGCCTTATGAAATCTTAATGATTTGGTTTTGTTTAAGGAACAATTATTTTCCCAGTGACCACCACACTGAAATTTAGTATAGAATGGGGCACTTTGAGGAATAAAGTAATTGTTGTTAAAAACCAGTTTAGACCATGTTTAACGAAAACAAAAAGTATTCCTTCTAGGTCGGATTTGTGAATACATTTAATCAAAAATTTCCTTACATAGGGTAAAGTTGACAAACACTTCCTCAATGAGAATATTTCAGATTTGAGATTTATAAGTATGTTCTTGTCTTCAAAAAAATTTCAATTAGAGCTAGGCTCGAAAAAAAAATTCTTAAAAATTAAGTTTTCTAAATCTTTATAAAGTTTATTCTTCTCAAAACGTACTTTCTCAAGATTTTTTGAAATACTTTCAAATTCATCATTTTTTATCAAGATCATTAGAAAGATCTGATATTTACTTAGTAAGAATAATATTCCTAGAATTTTCCTAATAATGTTTTTTATGAGTTTTGAATTCACATTTTCAAGGAGTTTGGAAAATCTAAAAACATCTTCATAGGTAGGTAAAGCATTATCTTCATCAGAAAAAGATTCTTCATTTGAAGAGTTATAATATTTACTATCATTAGAATTTAAGGAAAAATTGGTCATTGATTCATCATTGTGTACCTTAGCCGTCAATCAATGACTACCAATATGTAGCGTGGCTAAAAGACCATGATTCTTCTGTCCAGAAGATTCATAATATGAAGATTCATTTGAAGAATCTCCACCACTGGCACTCCATGTGCCATTGGCATTAAACACTTTCTCAGCTTTGGATTTGTAATAATTATTTCTATTTTTCTCAGAATTCATTTCCTTTCTTTATTTACTCTTGAGCATAGGGCAGTCAGGTCTTATGTTTCTAGCTTTCTTGCATTCATAACATGTAACTTCAGAATCTTTCTTGCCTTTTCTTTCCTTCTTCTTGTATTTGGATTGAATGTTCCTCTGTCCAGTTATCTTGTTCTTCCATCGAGCAAGATTTTCTAATTCTTTTTCTGGGGACTCACTTCCACTAGATTCGGAATGGATAACAACTTTCTTTGTTCTAGATCAAGTAACTCTCTCAGCAGTCTTGGGTTTTGTATGATTGGAAGTAGTTTTAAAATCTACACTTCCATTTTCCATTCTTCTTCTTCAAAAAAACATCATCTATTTTCATTCAAGTCTCATACTGAAGTAGAGTTCTAAACATCCCATTAAGGGTAATCTGAGTAACCTTTCTATTATCATCAATTTTAGTCCTTTTGTATTCCCACTCATTTGGCATGATGTTGATGATCTTGTCAACAAGGGCTTCAACATGTAATCCTTTTTCTCTCATTGATTGTAAACTACTCTCAATTGTCATGAATCTCTGTTGGACATTGCATATGGGTTCACCATAAGAAAAAATAAAACCATGATATTCTTCTCTAATAATGGATCTTCTGGTCTCAATTACTTTGGATGTTCCAAAGTGATTAACTTTGAGTTTTTTTTCAGAAAATATACTTTCTTCTTTAAAAATGATTTTTTCTCAAACTATCATGCAATTTTAAACGAAACAAATTTAGTAGTAAATAAACATGATATATTGTAGATGAAGATTCATGGTAATTATGCGTTATTAATATGTAAAAATTAGTTCATGTTGTATAAGTTAAAAAAACAATCTCCCCATATGTTTACCAAAAAAGTCAAAAAGTACCTTATATGGTAAACAAAATATTGATTCCTTATATACAATGTAATAAAAGTAAAAATGGATAAAATTTACCTTAAACATGCATATAATAAAATTAAAAAATTATTAATTTTTTTTATAAAACATTGACACAGTTGAAAAATATATCCCCATAAAATACTTACGTATAAACAATCTCAGATAAAAATGAGATTGCAAAATTATCCCTTCAGTTAGGTCATATTTCATTTTTATGTGTTTAAAACTAATGTATAGTAGGTTTAAACATATTATAACTTGTAATAGAGCCATAATAATATTTATTATATCATATACAATTCACTTATGATTTTATATAACCTGTTCATTTGACAATTCCATGTTAAAGAAACGTTTTGAATAATAATTGTTTCATTTATCATATGTGATTGGAATTTATATTCATCATATGATTTTTTTAGATCATGATTTACATAATTCAATAATGTAAAACATGATTTATATATCATATATATTTAGTATATAAATATATATAATAGATTGATAAATGGAATGGAATACACCATTCATGGAGATGGTAGGTCTTACATACACATGAATGTTGTTTTAATTTCCTTATTAAATTGAATGAAAGTAAGGAAATGATATATATATAAATAATATAATTATTATGTAATATATTTCATGATTATTTATTATATATACATTATAATCATTCATTAATTGTCAACATGGAGAATGAATCTCATCACGTCGTGGAGACGGTAAGTCGTACGTATGCACGAGCGACGATATCATTCCCGTAGTTGATGAATGGTATTGAAGTTGATGGTGTATAATATATCAAAATTAGTATCCTGTTGTAATAATCATATATATTTTTTATTCCCAAAATTATACCCATTAATTTAAGGTGGTGGTGAAGAACAGATCACCCCACGCCATGGAGATGATATTTTATACGTACGCACGCGTGGGGATTTCATATTTCATAGGATGGATAGAAGGTGAAATAAGATTTTTTTCATATTTATTATAACATATAAGAATATGATTGATACTGATGCTCTTACTTTATAATGAAACAACTACATAATAGGAAGTAGAAGAAGAAATGAATTTTAATGAATCCTTAGAAGATATTATATAAGGCCTCAGCCTTAAACATTACTTAATATTGAATTAAATGAATAATTCACATTGAGGATCATTTCATGTTTAGTGGTTTATAGAATTAGGACATAACTGTTATATCTCAAGAGATTACAAAGTAGACACTTCTACTAAGTTTCCATATAATAAAAAACTCTTAAAAAGAAACATGTCTAGTTCCATGTTTTAGATAGCATGACTTTCCCTTGATCCAATCCTTGAACCTATTCCACATTATGTCCTATGAAAAACATTTCAAAAAAACTTGGGGTGACCATAAGAAGCTCAGTAAGGGTTATAAAAATATGGAAAGGAAACATGAGTACATATATACATAAGAATGAAAACATACTTTACCCATAAAACATAGGCACTTTAACATACCTCATCAAATCATGAATAAATCATAGATATTATAAGACATAAAAGGTAACTTGAGGCATTTATAACATTCTTATGTAGAGAGTAACCCTCTTGGTTACGTTTGGAATACCCACCACAGTATATTCCCCAAATCTCTTCAGAGAAACCTTAACATTTCACTCTTTCACATTATCCAATGCATTGGAGAGATATATCGGGCTCACCCGCCCTTAGTTTACCACGAAACCACCCTTCTTCATAACAATGCCCAAGAACCGTAACATAATCTTATCACATAAAACATCCATAAAGGAAACATAACATTTACACCTTTTAATAACATGATATCATTACAACACATTGATATAAAAACATTATGAAAACCATTTTCAGAACCGAAATAAAAGAAAAGTAAAACATGGTATTTATTTTTCTTTTAAAAATAAAGGTATGGCTTGTGAAGGAAGCCAAAACTCAAATAATGGTCACGGCGGCGGAGAAATCGTTGTCGCCGCATACGTACGACAAAAAAAATTCCCTTTTGTCATTTATTAAATGCTTCGTATAAAAAATATTCCTTCTGAATAAATGTAAAAGTCATAGGGGATTACACACCGTATAAAATAAGGTTGTGTATAAAACAAAATATGGCTCAATGAAAGGAGATTGAGATGAAGTCCCATACAATGACGGTATCATTGGTTTAAGGATAAATAAATTACATAATTATGTGTGACAAATGAATACACCAAATATAAGTGGATATTAAGTGTTAAAAAATCAGAGTTTATTCACAGATATTCATAGAATGACATATTCAAGTAGTACAAGTTTATCCCAATGAATCAAATTTGGGTTAAGAAGTTCCCTTGCAAAAATTTGAAAGCCTAATGGCATCACTACAAAATTCAAAAAATGAGTTGATGAGATATAAAAAGTGTATCTCATCACATGGACATAAAATTTAAATCAATAAGGATATAGAAGAACATATCCCAATCATAATAGTATGTGAATTAAAATACATAACAAAATAAGTCTTTTAAAAAGATGAGGGTGAAAGGTTCCCTTACCGACATGGGTATCTTTCGAAACATACACCCCGTGAAAGAAGGACAATACAACATTGATGTAAATACTCATAAATGAAATTATATTACACAATGACTAAAATAATGGGCAGTACATACACCACTCAAAGGAAGTTGTGGCAAATGTATCATAAATCTCACGGGAATAAAAGTGAGATGAAAAATCCCTTACAAAAACTCGGCAGCCTAACGACGCCACTTAAAACTTACAAAAATGGATTGATGAGATCAAATAGGGTCTCTCATAATATTAACATAAAGCCTACAGAAATAGTAATATAAAATAACATCCCCCAATATAACAATGAGGAGCTTAAAAGAAGTGACATAAAGGAGAGTACTTGAAAGAGAGGGATTAGATCTCTTACGAAAATTCGGCAGCCTAACGGCGCCACTGAAAACTTCCAAAATGGTTTGATGAGAGAGAATAGATTCTCTCATCATATGAAAAATAAAAATTACAGTAAGATTAATATAAAATAACATCCCAATAACAAGAAAGATGTGCTTTAAAAGGAATGACATAAAAGAGTTTACTTAAAAAGAATGAGAGGAGTAGGATCCCTTACCTCAAGTCCGACTTGTCTTGTTCGTTTCTTTATATTCCTGAATAATAAACATTGGTCAATTTATAATTGCCTAAGGACCTAGTTCAGAGATTATTATTCAATTCATATCACATATTATAATGTTATAATAATTTTTAAATAATTTTAGTTCATATCAGACGTTTTTGGCGATGTTTGGTACATGAGTCAAAAATGAACTTGTTTGAAAAATGATTGCCCATGTAGTTATAAGTAAATAATTTCCAGAATAGAATTAATGATTAAAATATCATATATATCCAGTACATATTCATTTTATACTATTCTATATCATTTGGAGATAGAAAAACTAAAAGCATCGTTCATGGAGACAGTAGGTTGTACGTACGCATTAACGCTACATTCATTTTTTTCTTTGTCATATTAATGGAATTAAAAATAAATGATATATATATATATATTTTAATTCCAGTATAATATATATGTTATATATGTCACATATGTTATTTAATTTCATTATTTATACATTCCATGTGTTGCATCTACGAGTCACATCACTTGAGGGGGCGGTAGTCCACACTTCCTCATATGAAATTTTCGCATTTACACAACATGAAAATAATAATGGTATGTTTTAAATATAAAAAAAAGAATAATATAGTAAAAATAAATACCATATATATCATATATAAAATAGAGTGACATCATAATGGTCACCATTAAAGGTGTTAAAAGAATATTGAACAATCATCGTTTCGTGAGGTAGAAAATCGCCAACCATAGAAACACTATGTTTTTTAACCATTAGATGAAGGTGTGTGTATGTGTATCTCTAATAATTCTGATAACAACATCCTAGTATATTTAAGAAACTGTATTTGTTACAAAATAAATGAATAAAAAGAGTTTAGGGGGTTGGAGAAGCAAAATAAAACAAAAGGACTCAAGTGCAGACATTACCTTAAAATCGGGTTACTCCCTTTGGTTCGAGCTCAAAGGCTTCCCTGATAAGACTTATGCCCACATTGAGGCTTCAAGGAGTTATAGAGGGAATTATTGATACAAAATGGGTAGGGTTTGGATGAGAAAAAGTCTTTGGAAGTGTGGGTAAGGAGGTAGAGGTGGGGGCCTTTTATAAGAGGAGAGGAGGGGCACCCTTGGAAAGTAAAGAAATGTTCCTTTATTTTAAAATGTGTTTCGGATTTAAAAGGTCCCACATTGATATAATTATAGTATAAGGTGTTAAGGGTTCTAAATCCACCCATACAATAGGTTTTGGACATGTTTAGGTCTTAGAATTTACATTATCTTTCCATTTTATTTAAATCATTGAATAATGAGGTCATCACTGCATCATCATGATGTCATAAATAATTTAATTTATTTAATGTCCAAAAATTATAAAACAATACTATGATGTAGGAACTCTTATTATCTTTCCAATGACTATTTATAGTCAAATATCTGACTTGTATAACCCCATGTAAATATTGTTTTAGTAAAACATTTCATGATTGTGTCATTTTTACTTTAACATTAAATAAAAAGTTATTTATGTCATTTCCCAACCAATGTGGCTCCATGGGGTCCCCAAGTTGACCCATGGATTTTCTTGGTCGGACATGACACATCCAATTCGGGTACTACATGTGTATAGGTCATTTCATATTATTAAAACATTACTTTTACCTTAAACTACACTAATTACCTCTAATCGCGATTAAAAACGTAATAAGTTACTATTCACCAAAAAAAATATTTGAATCCCATTGAACCACATTTTACTTCTTAATGACAACCATGTAAGTCAGATTTTTGAAATTCAAAACACAAAGATGGAAAAAGTTCATTTAAACGGAAAATCTGTTTTTATAAGTACCACTTAGTGGTTTCACTATTCATCAAAAATTGAAGTTTTTCATAAAATTACCAAAAATTCACCCTAAGATATATTTGATATTCTGAATTAAAAAATGATTTCTATTTTAAAAAATTCAAAACATATAGGTGTCATTAATTGATTTAATAATTAATTCCCGCTGTCAAAACAAATAGCGTGTTTTTATGAAACAAAATGTATCAAAAGATTGACACTAGTTTAAGTCTGATTTCAAAGTAAAATTTATTCCAATGAACAATATTGGATTAAATGGTAAAAATATATTCTAATTTCACATTAAAACCAATTCAAAAGATAATATAATCATATAAATAAATTATAATTAAATAAGGTTTTGAATTAAAATACAAGATTTTTCACTATTCATTAAAAATTGAGCTTTTTCATAAAAATACCAAAAATTTACACAAAGTAAATTTTGATGTCCCGATTCTGAAGATGAATTTTATTTTTTCAAATATAACACATAAAATTGTCAAAAAGTGGATTTAAATGAGGTTCGCCATCAAAAGGCGGTTAATCAACCTTTTAAAGAATATTAGAATGTTTACACTTAAAATTAGATTCATTCGCATTTTTAATCCTCTAACATTTATTGTAAAAAGTAAAAATATTTTACAAACATATATAATCATTTTGTATTTAGTTCTATTCATTCCCGCCATTACAACGTCTAGGCGTTAACTACTATTTAAAATAATATTATTTTATTATTCGAGTGCAACATAAGATTCCCAAGAAACTCGTTGTTGCGTATTGGGTATGCCATCGAGAATAGCATCCCCTTTAATGTAATATTAATATTTTATTAAAAATTATGGATAAATATAAAAATTTCATATTCTTTATTTACCCGGGGTGTTACATCCTTCCCCCCTTTTGGGAATTGCGTCCTCACAATTTTAAAATTGGGCTTGGAAACGTCCTCGAAAGTCCCACAGCGAAACAAGAGTAAGTAAAACAAATCAATTTAAAATAATGAAAGATAAGTACAAAGGTCACTCGAGTTAACCCATACTAGGATTCCATGTAGGAAATCATGGACATGGAGGAGAAAACATAGGGTCGTGTTCTGATGGATAGTGATACAAAACATGTTTAGGAGAAAGTTAAGCACAAAAAAATCACAAACTTGTGATGGGTTAAACGGTATTCGATTCCCCAGTAGGAAAAGTTAATAGGAAACATTTTTGTTTTAAGTTACATTTTATTTAGGAATTTATTCATAAGAAAACATAATCACTTATCATGTTGACTTTCAACTTTTATTAGATTCCTTACACAAACTCATATTTTCTCCAAAATACGAGTATTTAAGAAGACTTGTTCACATTAAGAGTACTATAATAATCTTCTATAGAATCACCTAATCCACAAAAGAGAACTATATACTTCCCATGTCTTTAGACTGTAACCAAAACCAAAACCCAAAAAGGATAGTACAAGATAAGATAATATAGAAAATGATAACCCTTTATAAAAAGAAAATCTATTCTTAATCTCCAAAATTTGTCCAACAAAACCCAAAGTTCAACGAGGACCATTCGATAAACAGTTTGTCCATAAAATTAATAAATGTATACCAAACTAAGATTGAAACCCAAATATTTGAAGGATTTAGTCACATAGTCTTCCAAGTTAAATCATAACATTTATCTCCAAACAACACCAGTTTCCCTTAATGTCTCGTATTGAAAATTAATTAACCTAATCACATATCCTCCATGATAGGTTAATAAATTTCCATAGATCATCAAAAATCAACTTACTCTTAATTAATTAAATCATCTAACTAAAAAGAATTAGTGAAACTAACCAGGTACTGCATGTAGTCCAGTGGTAGGGGATAAATACTAGTCGCACTTCGGTTGTGGGTTCGATTCCTGCAGCATTGTCCGACGCGACGGGTTGTCACACAGTCGGCATGTTGTCCTTTTTATAAAACTCCAAAAATATCCCTAACATGTTTTAACCTCAATATTTTCATTATACCTCTCATTTTCATCCAAATTCGTTACTATCTCAACATCTTAATTCTTGAAGTCTTATTTCACCACCATAAGATAAAATAAAATGATTCCCAAAATGAATAACATCATACCTTGATCATGGTGTCTACTCGGTTTCATCATCATCTTGCTCACATAGGTAGAAGTTCCATGCATTACAATAATTATTTAGAGATCCTTCAAAATCATTTGCTTCCTCCATCCAAATACACCTTGTACAACATGGGTCATATGGGTGTTCACAGAAAAGCAGTTTTGGAAAATAATCATGTATGACATATATTTCCAAAACATCTGATAAAACATGATTTCTATAAAATAGTCGGACAGAATTTGAGTTGAAACTTTCTATTATTGGTCCTTTTAAAATACCATAAGTATGTGCTGAGAGACTATATTTCAAAATCAAATATAAATAGGTTGTGCAAGGGTCTCCTTCCTCAGCACAATTTTTAAAATCATAATATGCTTCAAATTATTGTGATAAGGTAAAATATTTGAAAATACATTGATAGTATTTACCTTTCTTGAAAATATGTGAATATTGTGAAAATAGTATTTGTCTAAAAACAACCCATGATCCACGATGATAACGAGGTAGAGTGGAGGAGTTTGATATCTCAAACAACTTCTTGCAAGTGAATTTTATGCTTGAAAACGTTTCACAATCATCTGAACATGACTTTGCAATAATTATTGAAAGCATGTCATCAGGAAGATATAGGAATGTCATTTGAGATCCTTCTCCTTCCATTCGTAACCGACTTTAATTAACCTAAAAAAAATTATAAAAAAGGATTTTACTGAAATAATAGATATAGGGACTAATCATGTGTCTAACAAAAAATCATAATCCCTAATGTTGTCTAAACTGTCCTCTGATACCAACTATAAGGCCCCGACCTTAAACATTACTTGATATTGAATTAAATGAATAATTCACACTGAGGATCTTTTCAGGATTAGAGTTTTAGAGAATTAGGAAATAACTGTTACATCTCAAAATATTACAAAGTAGACACTTCTACTAAGTTTCCATAGAATAAAAAACTATTAAAAAGAAACATGTCTAGTCCCATGTTTTAGATATCATGACTTTCCCTTGATCCCATACATGACCCTATTCCTCATTAAGTCCTGTGAAAAACATTTCAAAAACACTTGGGGTGAGCATAAAAAGCTCAGTAAGGGTTATAAAAATATGGAAAGGAAACATTATTTCATATATACATAAGAATGAAATCATAATTTACCCATAAAACATAGGCACTTTAACATACCTCATCAAATCATGAATAAATAATAGAAATTATAAGACATAAAATGTAACTTGAGGCATTCATAACATTCTTACATGGGGAGTAACCCTCTTGGTTACGTTTGGAATACCCACCATAGTATATTCCCTAAATCTCTTCGGAGAATCCTGAACATTTCACTCCTTCGCGTTACCCAATGCATTGGAGAGCTATATCGGGCTCACCCGCCCTTAGTTTATCACATAATCACCCGTCTTCATAACAATGCCCAAGAGCTATAACATAATCTTATCACACAAAACATGCATAAAGGAAACATAACATTTCCACCTTTCAATAACAAGATATCAATAAAACACATTGATATAAAAACATTATGAAAACCATTTTCAATACCAAAATAAAAGAAAATTAAATCACGGTATTTATTTTTCTTTTAAAAAGAAAGTTATGGCTTGTAGAGGAAGCCGAAACTCAAATAATGGTCACGACGGTGGAGAAGTCATTGTCGCCGCATACATATGACAAAAACATTCCCTTTTGTCATTTAGTAAATGCTTCGTATAAAAAAGATTCCTTTTGAATAAACATAAAATTCAAAGGGGTTTATACACCGTATAAAAGAAGATTGTGTATAAAACAAAATATGCCTCAATGAAAGGAGATTGAGACGAAGTCCCATACAAAGACGATATCCTTGGTTTAAGGATAAATAAATTACATAATTATATGTGACAAACGAATACACCAAATATAAGTGGATATTAAGTGTAAAAAATCAAAGGTTATTCACAAATATTCATAGAACAACATATTCAAGGAGTACAAGTTTATCCCAAAGAATCAAATTTGGGATAATAAGTTCCCTTGCAAAAATTTGATGGTCTAACGGCGTCACTACAAAATTCAGAAAATGAGTTGATGAGAGATAAAAAGGGTATCTCATCACATGGACATAAAATTTAAATCAATAAATATATAGAAGAATATATCCCAATCATAATATTATGTGAATTAAAACATAACAAAAGAAGTCTTTTAAAAAAGAGGAGGGTGAAAGGTTCCCTTACTGACATGGGTATCATTCGAAACATACACCCAGTGAAAGAAGGACAATACAGCATTGATGTAAATACTCATAAATGAAAGTATATTACACAATGAGTAAAATAATGGGCAGTACATACACCACTCAAAGGAAATTGTGGCAAATGTTGCATAAATCTCACGGGAATAAAAGTGAGATGAAAATCCCTTACGAAAACTCGGCAGCCTAACGGTGCCACGTAAAACTTACAAAAAATGATTGATGAGATCAAATATGGTTTCTAATCATATTAACATAAAGTGTACAGAATGAGGAATATAAAATAACATCCCCCAACATAACAGAGAGGAGCTTAAAATAAGTGACATAAAGGAGAGTACTTAAAAAGAAAGAGAGGGGTTAGATCTCTTACGAAAATTTGGCAGCCTAACGGTGCCACTGAAAACTTCGAAAATGGATTAATGAGAGAGAATAGGGTCTCTCATCATATGACCAATAAATTTACAGTAAGAGTAATATAAAATAACATCCCAATAACAAGAAATATGAGATTTAAAAGGAATGACATAAAATAGTGTAGTTAAAAAGAAAGAGAGGAGTATGATCCCTTACCTCAAGTCCGACTTGTCTTGTTCATTTCTTTATATTCCTGAATAATAAACATTGGTAAATTTATAATTGCCTAAGGATCTCCTTTAGATATTATTATTCAGTTCATACACATATTATAATGTTATAATAATTGTTTAATAATTTTAGTTCATATCAGACGTTTTTGGCGATGTTTGGTACATGAGTCAAAAATGAACTTGTTTGAAAAATGATTTCCCATGTAGTTATAAGTAAATAATTTCCATAATAGTATTAATTATTAAAATATCATATATATCCAGTACATATTCATTTTATACTATTCCATATCATTTGGAGATAAAAAACGAAAAGCACCATTCATGGAAACGGTAGGCCGTACGTACGCATGAACGCTACTTTTATTTTTTTCTTTGTCATATTAATGGAATTAAAAATAAATGATATATATATATATATATATATTATAATTCCAGTAAAATATATATGTTATATAGGTCACATATGTTTATTAATTTCATTCTTTATGCATTCCATGTATTGCATGTACGAGTCACATCACTTGAGGGGGCGGTAGTCCACACTTCCTCCTATGAAATTATCGCATTTACACAACACGAAACATATAATGGTATGTTTTAAATATAAAATACAGAAGTATATAGTAAACATAAATACAATATATATCATATATAAAATACAGTGATATCATAATGGCCACCTTTAAAGGTGCTAAAAGAATATTGAACAATCATCATTTCGTGAGGCAAAAAATCACCAACCACAGAAACAGTATTTTCTTTAACCATTAGATGAAGGTGTGTGTATGTGTAGCTCAAATAATTATTTTAAAAAAATCATAGTATATTTAAGATACTGGATTTGTTACAATATAAATGAATAAAAAGTGTTTAGGGGGTTGGAGAACCAAAATAAAACAAAAGTACTCAAGTGAAAACATTACCTTTAAATCGGTAACTCCCTTTGGTTTGAGCTCAAAGGCTTCCATGGGAATACCTCTGCCCAAATTTAGGCTTCAAAGAGTTAGAGAGGGATGTGGAGATACAAAATGGTCAGGGGTTGTCCGAGCCAAAGGCTTTGGAAGTGTGGGTAAGGAGGTAGAGGTGGGGGCCTTTTATAAGAGGAGAGGAGGGGCACCCTTGGAATGTAAAGAAATGTTCCTTTATTTTAAAATGTGTTTCGGATTTAAAAGGTCCCACATTGATATAATTCGTGGATAAGGTGATAAGGGTTCGAAATCCACCCATACAATAGGTTTTGGACAAGTGTAGGTCTTGTAATTTACATTATCATTCCATTGTATTTAAATCGTTTAATAATGAGGTCATCGCTGCATCATCATGATGTCATATATAATTTAATTTATTTAATGTTTAATAATTATACTAAAACTACTATGATGTTGGAAATAATTTTATCTTTCCAATTAGTATTTATATTCAAATATCTGACTTATATTACCCCATGTAAATTTTTTTTAGTAAAACATCTCATGTTTGAGTCATTTTTACTTTAACATTAAATAAAAAGTTATTTATGTCATTTCCCAACCAAAGTGGCTCCATGGGGGCCCCAAGTTGACCCATGGATTGTCTTGGTCGTCCATGAAACATCCAATGAGGTTAGGACATGTGTCTAGGTCATTTCATATTATTAAAACATTTTTTTTACCTTAAACTACACGAATTACCTCTAATCGTGATTAAAAACATAATAAGTTACTATTCACAAAAAAAATATTTTAATCCCATTGAACCACATTTTACTTCTTAATGACAACTATTTAAGTCAGATTTTTTAAATTCAAAACACAAAGATGGAAAATTTTCATTTCAATGGAAAATCAGTTTTTATAAGTACCACTTAGTGGTTTCACTATTCATCAAAAATTGAAGTTTTTCAGAAAATTACCAAAAATTCACCCTAAGATATATTTGATATTCCGAATTCAAAAATGATGTCTATTTTAAAAAATTCAAAACATATTGGTTGCATTAATTAATTTAATAATTAACTCCCACTGTCAAAACAAATAGTGTGTTTTTATGAAACAAAATATTTCAAAAGATTGACACTAGTTTAAGTCTGATTTCAAAGTGAAATTAATTATAATGACCACTATTGGATTAAATGGTAAAAATATATTCTAATTTAACTTTAAAACAAATTCAAAATATAATATAATCATATAAATAAATTATAATAAAACGAGGTTTTGAATTAAAATACAACATTTTTCATTATTCACTAAAAATTGAACTTTTTCGGAAAAATACCAAAAATTTACAAAAAGTAAATTTGGATGTACCGATTCTAAATAAGAATTTTATTTTGTCAAATATAACACATAAAATTGTCAAAAGTGGATTTAAAATAGGTTCTCCATCAAAAGGCGGTTAATCGACCTTTTAAAAAATATTAGAATGTTTACGCTTAAAATTGAATTCATTCGCATTTTTAATCCTCTAACATTTATTGTTAAAAGTAAAAATATTTGAAAAAAATATATAATTATTTTGTAGTTAGTTCTGTTCATTCCTGCCATTACAACGGCTATGCATTAACTACTATTTAAAATAATATTATTTTATTATTAGAGTGCAACGTAAGATTCCCAAGAAACTCGTTGTTGTGTTTTGGGTACGCCATCGAGCATAGCATCCCCTTTAAAGTAATATTAATATTTTATTCACAAATATGGATAAATATAAAAATTTCATATTCTTTATTTACCTGGGGTGTTACATATTACATCTTCCTCGGTGCCCCTCCTTTAAATTTACTCTTATCGCACTAGAGTGTGTATTTCGAGAAGACCAACACCTCTAGAATTTAACTAGGAATGTTTGGAAGATAAATTACCATGTTTTGGCCAATCTTGAATTCTAAAAATGGAGTAAAGTGGAGAGGGACGTGGATCCCTTTTGTAAGAGAGGATTAGGGCACTTTTAGAAAGTTACAATATATTAATTTATTATAAATTAAATTTAGATTTAAATTGGTCCAAAACTTATAAATTCAAATATAATTTGATTTTGGTTATAATACCCATCATTCAATATATTTTTTAGAATTTGTGAATATTTTTGTATCCTTATTTTTTTGGTTTCACCCTTATTTTACCCTTTTTAATCTTATTGTGATATCATGTTATTTAAACATTGTGGGTTAATATAGTTACCACATCTTGTTAAAAGACCCAAATATGTTATTTATGAAGTAACTAGACACATATTAACCATTTTTCCTAATATTAGGTTTTTTGGAATTTAATATCATTTAATAAAATATTTTATGTTTTAAGTTATGAATTATGTCAATTTTTGATACTATTCATAATTGACTTTTTTTAAAAAATCAAAAAAACATTATTACATCGACCAAAGGCATAAAATCATCTCTCATATTCCAATATCTTCCAAAAAATTTTGATGACATCAAAATTTTCAAATGAAATTTATTTTAATTTTTAGAAACTTATTTTTTTAATCATTCATTAAATATGTAATAACTACATTATAATTGTGTCATAAATAAATATATTTATCTAATGTATAAAATTTATAAATAAAATAACATGATATATGAAATATTTTTAGTTTTCTAATTATTATTTATATACATAGATTTATGTTATAAAACTCTCTATTGAAATCATTTTGGTAAAACATATATGTTTAGGTCATAATTATCTTTACTTTAAATTAATTCTTATAAACTGTCATTTTCACATCCATATGAATCTATGGGGTCCCAAAATCTACCCTAGAATTTCTATGGTCGCAAATATCTTATCCAATTGTATTAGAACTTGTTTTAAGGAAATTATTATTATTATAATATTATTTTTTACACTTAATTACCGTATTTTATTTTTAACCATGGTAAATAAAATAATTATTGAAGCTACTATTCATAATTTCCAAAAATAAAACATACATATTTACACAATTTGATCCTTATGATTAAAAATATGGAATACATTTTTCCAAATTCAAAATAACTTAGTTTTAGTAAATAATTTAAAATTATTTCACATTGTCAAAACCAAAAAGCTGGTTTATAAGAAGTAATAAATATCAAAAGATTGTCATGTGGTTATGTTCAATTTAAAAGTGAAATTACGGACAATGAACAAAATTAAATTAAATGATATTAATTTAATCCAATTACATTTTAAAACCAATTAAAAAGATAATATAACTATATAAATAAATGAGATTAAAAGGCAGTTTTGAATTAAAATGTTGTATTTTTTCTATATTCATTAAAATTTGAATTTTAACATAAATATAAAAAAAATATCAACAAAAGTAAATGTTTATGTCCCTATTTCAAAGAAGAAGTTTATTTTTTCAAATTTAACATATAAAAGTGTCAAAAAATAGATTTAAAATGGGTCCTCCATCAAAATGCATTAAAACATCATATTTCAGAAAACACTTATTTTATAGGTAAAAATTCATTTTATTCTCATATCATATTCTAAAAAATGTGTAATATTAATGATAATTTCATATAAAATTAAAAATGTGGTCACTACTATTCATAATGGCTAGTTATTTCACTTAAAATAAAAATATTTTAATAATATATCTTTGTTTATTGAAAATCAGTATCGCGCTCAATGCAAGAAATCAAGGAAGCACGGTCTTGCGTATAACGCAAGAAAATTAAGTGTTGAGTGTAGTGAATTATTAAATTGGTGTTGTTTATAACATAATAAAAGCATGGTTCATCTATACACTCAAAAAAATCATTACTCAGTGTTACGTGAAATTAATTATATCAAAAGTAATTAAAATTACATGCAACATAGGATAATAATAGTGTTGAATATACTACAAGCTAATATGATGTTTCCTATAACACAATACAATCTTCTTATAGCATAAAACACAATGCATCAAATAATCTATCTCATAGAATCTCAGGGTGGTAAATTCTACCCCAATTAAAATTAATTTCTCCCTCCGAATTATTCGGTGTTATAAATGGTTTTCTACTTGGAAGTTTCATTCAGGAAAACCCACATCGTAAAAAAGGGATAAAAAGAAATCAGTTTAAAAAATACTATTAGAAATGTAATTGTAACGACCCAAATTTGGAGCCCTTCCACTAGCGCCCTGTACCAGGTTCGCCACATGACCTCAAGCGCGTTTCCCCAAATGCCAGAGGCTGCCGACTAGTAGCGAGGGCCTTGGTGAGTCAATGGGGAAACTATGCCCTCATTTGGTAAAGTATGTCGCGGAAGAATAAACATACACAATAGAAAAAGCAATAAATATCATTCAACAACTAAACAAAATGTAAAATTAGGGTATGATATAACAATGATGCAGGATGGTACATGTGTCTATGGAAAGTAGTAAGCAAAACAACATGCTGAAATACAACTAAAACCAAAGTACTAGAAGTTAACAGTAACTCCAGCAGCATCACGGGCCAAAGCCCGGTCCCATGCTCTCCATCTCCGACCAGCAATCAAGTACCTGAGGTGGAAGGGACACAATCTCAACCAAAACCTACAACCATATAATCTGTTTGGGCCGAAAAATAGGACCCAAACAGGGTGTGAAACTAATCCCAGTAGGCGACCACCCCAAAATTTGGGCCCTACTGTCAGTGAGTGATATAGAAAAAGTAAAGGTAAACAATGAAGTAAACAATTCTACCAATTACCATTCACGTTCATTTAATTACACAACCAAGGAATACGAGAAATGTTTCTTGTTCCAAGATAAGCATGTAACACAGCAGGTATCTAGAAAGACTACCTAACACAAGTAGTACAAATCCAAGGCTTGTTCTTTGGCTTTGTGGACTCATCACAACCAGCCATCAAAATTCACACTGACTCTCTCGGTGGCTTAAACTAGCAGACCCTTATAGTCAGGTAATAAAACAATGCATAGACACTCTGGGAAGCTCTTACGTCAATTCCCCTATGGTCTTGGAATAATAGATACCGACTCTCTGAGGAAGTACTTACATCTAATTCCTCTTGTGGTCTTGATGCGTGGGTAAACTAAGAACACTCTTGGGAAGCACAAAGTTTGATTCCCTTAGGTCCTGCGTACGAAACAAAAACCAACAGACCCTCTAGGGAAGCACTTAATCGTCTATTCCCTCTTTGATCTCCAGCACTAGGTTCAAACTGCCCTGAGCAGTCCAGTTGTGCGTAATCGGCTTTTAGAAAACCTATCTAAGTTAAAAAACTACCTAGCTAATAGCTACAAAATGAATCCACAAGCATATAAATAGCGGTCAATACATGAAATCAAGTCAACTTGCATACTAGCAATGCAATAGGGGTTGCCTCATAGGAAAACCATTCCAAACGGCAAGAAACAGCCAAAACAAGGGAAACCACCAATGGGGTGATCCTCAAACATGTTAACATACAATTATTAATCATCTAATAACCTCAAGAATACATGACATCTAAGACAGATAAATAAACGGGATCAAAACCCTAACCCGGGATACCCGATACGTGGGTATCCGGCACTATTGCAACCAAAACTCAAAGAACTTCAACGTAGGGAAACAAAACACCTATCTCGATCCTTGGAGATCGATATAATTGAACCTCAGCCTGTGAATCGGCCTAGAATGGATTAGATCTACAAAAAAGTCTAAAACTCTCAACCTCAGATAAATCACATGAGAGGAAGAATCTGGAAACAAGGCTAAAGAAGAACCAAGAACTCACCGATGCGATTCATCTGCAATTGACGGAGTTCGATTCGAACAATCGATGACTGATCGGTGGCTCTGAGAAGAATCGGCATCCAAAGATGCTCCGGATGCAATTAGGCAGAAAAGAAGGTGTTTACGAGCATTAGGCATGACCTCGGTCCGATTAATGAAATAAAAAAAGTACACGACATGTACTTCTTGAGTACACAGTGTGTACTTTAATTTTCCATACCACGAAATAACCAGCCTCCACCTCAGCCTTACACACCGTGTGTTTGGAATGGACACGGCCAATCACACGGCTTCGAGTGACAGAGGAGTACACGGCGTGTACTCATAAGGTACACAGTGTGTACTCTGAAAATTTCCAGGTACAAACCCTGTGTGTGGCCCCGGTCTCGGCCAACACATAGCCTAAAGTGGCCGAGGAGTACACGGCATGCTCATAAAGTACATGGCGTGTACTCTGAGAATTTTCCAGATTCTCCATTTTTCCTTAAAAAGCCCGTAAAAGAGATCCATACCTGAAATAGATGCTCTGGGCTCTTACAAACTTCCCCCCTTAAAGAAATTCATCCCAGAATTTCACTAGAAAGGTGTAGAAGAAGAAACCTCGAACAACTCTGGCCATTTTGATCGCATATCGGCCTTCCTCTCCCAATTCTCGTCCTATATATGGTCGTGCTTCCATAGCACCTGTACCAAAGGAACAGACCTTCCATGGAGCACTTTTGTACTACGATCAACAATCTTGATAGGATGCTCCTAGAAAGATGCATCCTACTCCAACTCAAACTCCTCGGGTTGTAAAACATGAGATGGGTCTGAAAAATACCATCGAAGTTGATAAACATGAAAGACGTCGTTCATAGCCTGGTATCTTTGAGGAAACTGTAACATGTAAGCAACCAGCCCGACTCTCTCCAGAACCTGAAACGACCCTACGTATCTCGGTGAATGCTTACCTTGTCTCTGAATCCTCTTGTGTCCCAACCTTGGTGTGACACACAGGAAAACATGATCCCCGACCTCGAACTCCAGAGGACGTCTCCGCTGATCCGCATAAGACTTCTGTCGAGACTATACTGTTTCCATCCTCTTCTGAATAAACTCTATCTGTTCTGAGGACTCTTGAACAAGACGAGGTCCTAGAAAATCCGCTTATCCTGCCTCTAGCCAGCATAAAGGTGATCGGCATGGCCTACCATACAAAGCCTCGTAAGGTGCCATCTGAATAGTCAACTGAAAATTGATGTTTTAGGCGAACTAGACTAGAGGAATATGCTTCTCCCAAGAACCAAAAAAGTCTAGAATGAAATATCATAGAATATCCTCAATCGCCTGGATTGTATGCTCGGACTGGAAATCAGTTTGGGGATGGTATGTTGTACTCAAAAGTACCTGTGTACCCAATACCCTCCGCAGCCACTGCCAGAAGTGTGAAGTAAAACAAGAATCCCTATTTGAAGCAATGGAGTGTAGAACTCCATGAAGTCATACAATCTCTCAGATGTACAACCTTCCCATATCATCAAAACTGAAGGTATCCTTGATCGTCAAGAAGTGTGCAACCTTCGTGATCATGTCCACTACAACCCAAACCGCATCATTTCTTCGAGGTGATCTTTGTAACCCTATCACGAAGTCCATCACGACATCATTCCATTTCCACTTAAGAATGGGTAACTGCTGCAAAAGCCCTGCTGGTCGCTGATTCTCTACCTTCACCTGCTGATAGGTGGAACACCGCATAACAAAACCAGCCACATCCTTCTTCATACCAAGCCACCAATAATGGCGGTGCAAGTCTTGGTACATTTTGGTGACACTAGGATGAACTACCCAAGCTGAGGCATGAGGCTCCCACATCAGATCCTCACGTACGTCTGCTGAAACCCTACGCGGCCATGAAAACACAGCACCTCGTCACCACCCACTATCCTCCCCGGAGTATGGTCTCCATCTGACACACCCTCCCGTAGGACTAGGCCTTCAGGGTCTGATAGATGCCTCATTCTAACTTGATCAAATAGGGTAGAGGTAACTGCTACAGAAGAAAGAACCGTCTGACCCTGTCTATCGTGTACCTCCAGATTCATCTCCAAGAATAGTGCCATGATCCGCCACTCACTGCTGGCCTCCTAAACTACTTGAATCTGAGTCCTCCTGCTCAGTGCATCTGCCACAACATTGCCTTTCCTAGGCATATAAGCAGACTCAAAATTGAAAGATTGTAGGTACTCGACCCACCTCTTCTGTCTCAGATTCAAATCACGCATCATGAATATGTACCTGAGGCTTTTGTGGTCAGTATATACCAAAAAATTCTCTCCCATGAGATAGTACCTCCAACAACGCAAAGCATGAACAATAGCAGCCAACTCCAAATCATGCGTAGGGTAGTTCTTCTCATGTGACCTCAACTACCGAGATCTGTACGCGACAACACGATCTTCTTGCATAAGCACTGCTCCAAGACCGATGCCAGATGAATCACAGAAAACTGTATAACTCTTGCCCGGCTCTCGCAGAACTAGAATCGGTGCTGATGTCCATCTCCCTTTCAGCTCCTAGAAGGCTGAGTCGCAAGCATCTGACCAAACATACTTTACACACTTCTTATTCAATCTCATCAACGGCACTACTAAGCATGAGAAGTCCTGTATAAACTTCCTGTAGTAATAATCCATCCACAAGAAGCTTCATACCTCGATGACATTCTTTGGCTGCTCCCAGGTGACAACTGCTCTAACGTTCTTTGGGTCTACTGAAACTCCTGTCTCTGAGAAGACATGACCCAGGAAGTGAATCTCATCCTTCCAAAAGTGGCACTTTGAGAGTTAGGCATAAAACCAATGCTCCCTCAGTGTACTCAAAAAGATCTCAAGATGGGTTGCATGGTTGTGTCGAGTGTGAGTGTACAACAAGATATCATCCACAAAGACCATGATAAAGGAATCTGAGTAAGGATGGAACACTCGGTTAATCAGTGCCATGAAAACTGTTGGCGCGTTCTTAATGCCGAACAGCATAACTGTATACTCGTAGAGGCCATACCTGGTCATGAAGGCTGTTAGGGGTATATCTGAAGGCCTAACGCGCAACTGTTGATAGCCGGATCTCAAGTCGATATTCAAGAACACCCGAGCTCCTCGAAGCTGGTCAAAGAGATCATCAATCCTCGGAAAGGGATATCAGTTCTTGACTGTCAACTGGTTCAACATTTGATAATCCACACAAAGCTGTAAGGAACCATCTTCCATCTTCGTAAACAACATAGGTGAACCCCAAGGGGATGTACTGGGTCTGATGAAACCCTTAGCATGCAACTCCTCCAACTGCCACATGAGCTCTTTCAACTCAGGAATAGACAACTTATAAGGAGGTATGGATACGGGTGCAGCTTCTGGCACAAGCTCAATCGAGAAGTCTACCTCACGCTCCGGAGGAAAACCTGAGAAGTCTTCTGGAAAGACATCTGGAAAGCGATCAACCACTGGAGGAAAATCCATATGGGACGTCCCCTGATCATCCAGGTATAAATTGGAAATCTTGGTCATAAATTTTCCCAACCCATGATGCTCTGGTCCCACTCTGCTTGCCTGGACATCCCATTCACCCTTTTGAAGAAACGAAATGCCCTCTGGTGACGTGAAACTCACACTGCAGTGATAAGAGTCAACAAAGGCTTTTAAATGAACTAGCCAGTACATTCCGAGAATGAAGTCATAACAGGTCAAATCCATGACATAAAGATCCCACATGAAGTGACACCCACCAAACTCAAGGGGGAACTCCCTACACTGACGCACAATAAATGTTATGTGTCCCAGAAGAGTGTCTAGTTCCAATGTTCACTCAGAAGTAAGGACGGTGAGTCTAAGGATCTCCACAGTGTGAACATAAATAAAGCTATGAGAAGGTCCAGTATCGAAAAGTGACGAAGATAAAACTGAGGCTACTAGGATCGTACCTCGAACTGTGGAAGGTCCAAGATCCTGCTCCCGATGAATCCGCTCTACTGCAAACGTCTGGCCAGTACCGTGACCCTGTGTAGCAGCCTCATATCCTTGAGTTGTTCCCCCTTGAGCATGACCACTGCGTCCATGACCTCTACCCTGTCCTGAACGACTTGAAGAACTCCAGCCCCCAGTCTACTGTGGGACTGGTAATCCTGCTCCTGAATGATGGGTAGAAATAGATCCTCCTTCACTATCCACTAGAAGAATAACCCTGCAAAAACGTTGTAGATAACCCATCTTGCCGCAAGCTTGGCACTGCACTGGATCTCTCGGGCATTGAGGCTTATTGTGCCCGCACATTCCACACTGATAGCATACCACCGGGTTACCAGAAAGAATATTTTGTCCTCTAGAAGATATACTTCACTTCCTCAAGTCACCTTGAGTAGAATCTAAGTGGTGCTTCCTATGGTTAGTATGAAACGACTCATCCTTGGGTGCTGAACTACCCTAGAGAACATCTCCAATCTCCCTAAAATTTCTTTCAGTAATCAGCGCCTATTTGACTATCAATGTAATAGAAGTCAACAAGAAAATGTTCACCTGTGATCTGATCTCGGGTTTGAGGCCTTCCTCATACTTCCTCACCAAAAACAGCTCGTTATTTCCCAGAATGGGAGCAAAATGTTGTAACTCAGTGAAGCGAAAGGAATACTCCATAACAGAAATAGTACCCTGCTACAGGTTCATGAAATCTCTAGCTCTATTGGCCCTCAGCGTTGCCGGATAGAAGTAGTCATAGAACGTACGCTGGAACTCTTCCCAAGCCATAGTCTGCTGGCACCCTGCCTGTGAGACTACATCCCACCATCTCTTGGCAGAATCTCGCAGCATGTAAGTCACGAGCATGACCCGTCTGTCTTGGGGTGTCTCCAGATGCTCGAAGACGGAAAAAATGGTTTCTTGCCATGACTCTGCAACCTGAGGTCCTCCATCCCTTGTGAAAGTGGGAGGATACTGCTGATGCAAGACTCAGGTCAGCTCTGCCATAGACGGGGCAGGATGCTGAGCTCCCTGGAAGGTCTGCATGAACCTCATGAAACCATCTCTGAACTGAGCATCTGCTCCAGTGTCTGGAATCACTGCAGGTTCCATGTCTGGAACAATCGGAGGAACTATAGGTAGTCCCTGGTCTGTCGTATTAGGCATACTACCACTGCCTGGTTCCTAGCATGCAACAAGAGGACTTCATGGTGCCATAACCCTAAAAGGTCAAAAGCACACTCCAGATTTAGGATCAACGAGGAAAAACACAATAGTATAAAATACGAACAATAGAGAGAAACACTTAAACTTGAAAAACTGAACTAAACGGCGTGTATTTAAACTACACGGAATGTTTATTAAAGCCATTTACATGGCGTGCAATTCTTCCTCCATTGGTCATGTAATGTCCCCGACTACACGGCGTGTTGTGCCCAAACACAACATGTACATGGACTCCACTCCCCTGCCTGAGTATCTTTCCATGGCTAACCTACACGGTCCCCCAAAAACTAGACTACATGGCATGTGCACTAAGGACACGGCGTTTACAAGCCAGGATTTGGCGGTCTGTGTAACAGGTTACACGGCCAGCCACAGGGCTAACCCCTTACACAGCATGTTCCGAACAAACACGGTGTGTATCAGAGAAGATAACACCGACCCGTGTTGTTCGTGACATGGTCAGTTGCCAAGAAGAAAACTACACGTCGTGTTCTTCTAACACACGGCGTGTACTAGACAAGATTGGTTACCCGTGTAGTAGGTGACACAGCCAGCTACAATGTTGATCTCTTACATAGCATGTTCCAAACAAACACGGTGTGTTTAAGGTTGGATAACACCGACCTGTGTTGTTCGTGACACGGCCACGTACCCAGAAGAAACTGACATGACATGTCTTTATAACACACGGTGTGCACTACACGATCTTCCCAGACCTGTGTTTTTTACGACACGGCCGGGTAGATGGTTGACTACCACACGGCGTGTACATAAGGTACACAGCGTGTCCCCAATGATTTTTCTGACACCCCGTGTTTTTGTGTACATAGATAGTAACACGGGTTAAAAACTAAACTGCATGTATAAAGGATGTGCACGCCGTGTATTTTGGGTTTTTCCGGGCAGTAGCTCATAAACTGCTCCTAATGCCAAAAACACTGAAAAACACCCAGCTATGTGCCAAATTCTAATCCGTGGGGGCCCATACTCCCCGCGAATCAAAGCTTGGCATCATCATAGTGCATACAACAAGTAAACATCATAACAAACAATGATCCGCCAAATTCTGATCCTCGAGGGCCCATAACACCTCCAAGACTAGAGCTTGGCACCCATGCTAAATAGGCTGTAAAATAAGTAATACTCTATCAGTGCAACACGCATTTCTATCACAGCAACTACCACAACGGCATGCATAATCTATCACGACATCTATCACAACAGCATGAAATTCTAATGCACCCTAGATGGCATGGTAAAATTCATGACCAGTGATTTCCTACCAGGTGCCTATGTGATTCATGAGATGGAACACCCTCATCTCATCGGGTTGCAACCAAATAGAACCATAATCATATAAACTGTAACAACAGAAAACATGTTCATCACCCAACGGTGAAATATAATAAACTGTAACACTTTCAAAAACTGAAAATTTCAATTACGAGGTAATATAGCTTTTCCCTGTACACAGGTTAATTACTCCCGGGCATAGTTAAGTACTAACTACCCAATTATTCCTATCCCTGGATATGCTCGTAAAACATTAAGGAAATAGAAATAAGGAAAAAACCTATGATACCACTTTCTAACGACCCGAATCTGGAGTCCTTCCACTAGTTCCCCATACTCGGTTCTCCGCATGACCTCAAGCGCATTTCCCCAAACACCAGAGGCTGCCGACTAGAATCAAGGGCCTTGGTGAGTCAGTGGGGAAACTATGCCCTCATTTGGTAAAGTATGCAGTGGAAGAATAAAAATACACAATAGTGAAAGTAGTAAATAGCATGAAACAACTGAACTTCATGTAAAAGCAGGGTCGGATATAACAATGATGTAGGATGGTACATGTTTCTATGGAAAGCAGTAAGCAAAACAACATGTTGAAATACAATTGAAACCAAATTACTAAAAGTAAACAGTAACTCCATCAGCATCGCGGGCCAAGGCCCGGTCCCATGGTCTCCATCTCCGACCAACAATAAAGTACCTGAGGAGGAATGGCCACAATCCCTACCTAATCCTGCAACCATATAATCTGTTTGGCCAAAAAGTAGGACCCAAACAGGGTGTGAGACTAATCCCAGTAGGCGACCACCACCTGATTTGTGCCCTACTGTCAGTGAGTGATATAGAAAAAGTAAAGGTAAACAATGAAGTAAATAATTATACCAATTACCATTCACATTCATTTAATTACAAAACTAGGGAAAACCAGCAAAGATTCTTATTCCAGGATAAGAAAGTAACACATCAGGTATCTAGAAATACTACCTAACACAAGCAGCACAAAACCCAAGATTGTTCTTTGGCTTGGTGGACTCGTCACAACCAACCACCAAAATTCACACTAACTCTCTGGGTGGCTTAAACTAGCAGACCCCTATAGTCCAGTAATCAAACAAGGCACAAACACTCTAGGAATCTCTTACTACAATTCCCCTATGGTCTTGAAATAATATCAACAGACTCTCTGAAGAAGCACTTATGTCTAATTCCTCATGTGGTCTCGATGCTTGGGTAAACTAAGAACACTCTTGGGAAACACAAAGTCTGATTCCTGTAGGTTCTATGTACGAAACTAAAACCAACAGAACCTCTAGGTAAGCACTTAATCATCTATTCCCTCTTTGATCTCCCGCACTAGGTTCTCACGGCCTTGGGCAGTCCAGTCGTGTGTAATCGACTATTAGCAGCCCTAAGTAAGTTAAACAACCACTTGGTTAATAGCTACAAAATACATCCACAAGCATATAAACAGTAGGCAATACATGCAATCAAGTCAACAGGCATACTAGCAATGCAATAGGGGTTGCCTCATAGGCAAACCATGCCAAATGAAAAACAACAGCCAAAACAAAGGAAAACACCCATGGGGTGATCCTCAAACATGTAACAAGCAATTATTAATCATCTAATAACCTCATGAATACATGAAATATAAGGAAGATAAATAAACAGGATCAAAACCCTAAGCTGGTATACCCGATACATGGGTATCCAGCACTTTTTCAACCAAAACTCAAAGAACATCAACATAGGCAAACAAACCTCCTACCTCGATCATTCGAGATAGATATACTTGAACTTCGGCCCATGAATCGGCCCAGAATGGAGTAGATCTTCAAAACCGTCTAAAACACTCAACCTCAGATAACTCACGCGAGATGAAGAATTAGAAAACAAGGCTAAAGTAGATCTAAGAACTCACCACTGCGATTCTTCTGCAATTGATGGAGTTCGATTAAGAAAACCGGTGACATATCGGTGGCTCAGAGAAGAATTGGCATCCTCGGATGCTCTGGTTGGAATTAGGCAAAGAAGAAGGTGTTTATGAGAATTAGGCACGACCCCAGTCCGATTAATGAAATAAAAAAGAAATTACTCGGTGTGTACTTCTTGAGTACACATCGTGTACCTCAATTTTCCGTATCCATAAATAACCGGCCTCCACCTCAGCCTTACACACCGTGTATATGGCCCAGACACAGCCAATCACACGGCTTTGAGTGACAGAGGAGGACATGGCCTGTACTCATAAGTTACATGGCGTGTAATCTGAAAATTTCTAGGTACACACCGTGTGTGTGGCCCGGACTCAACCAACACACGACATAGAGTGGCCTAGGAGTACACGGCGTGATCATAAAGTACATGGCGTGTTCTTTGAAAATTTTCCAAATTCTCCATTTTCCTTAAAAATCCCATAAAAGAGATCCATACCTGAATCCGAAGCTCTGTGTTCTTGCAGTAATGGTTACCCAAAGTAACTCATAACTGGGATTCCATATTAGAGAACATATTTTTGAAGTGAAATCATGGATATAGAAGAGAAATCATACCATCATGTTCTAATGGATAGTGATATAGAATAAGGTTTAGATAAAGTTAACTATCATAAAGAAATATGACTATGATGATTTAAGGGACATTCAGATTCATCGAATAAAAAAGTACTAGGATAAAAAAATGTGTTTTCAAGATCCTTTTTCCTAAAGATGAAGAACGTGATAAGAAATACATACTTGATTTCAGTATTATCTCATCATTGGTCATGCATTGAAAAATTTCCACTTCATCTCTAATTTAATGAAATGAATTTGAATTTTTCATTCATAAAGTGTTAAGAGATCATGTTATAGAATGATTGGTCATCCCATCTCTCTCAATAAAAAGGTTATCATAGGTAATCAATTATGCATAAGTCCCCATATAGTGATATAATAAATTAATCTATCATACTTCAATAAGAATATAAATATTACTATCCATAAATGGATAACATTAAAAACCTTCCAAAAACGGAAAATATAAAACATTAAAAAGAGGTGAACTAAATCGACATAACATTTGTCTCCCATATATCATTTAAAAGTTCTTAGTTGACACATTCCAAACATGTAAATACCTTAGTCATGTATTCTCTATAAAAAATGATAATAACTTGAATTATAGTAGAATCTTAGTGAAAATAAGAATTATATCAAAATTAACTCCTTCCACACACCAAAAATTTCAAAAAATTCTATATACTCAAACAATGGTATCACTTTTTCCTAATTTCAGTCATGAGCTCATTGATACTATCAAACATCTCATTACCTCCTTATCCCTTAATTTTGTTGATATCATTTTCTTGACAAAAATATTTCAATCACATTTCATGGTTACTAGTACCACATAATTATTGAAAACCACAATAAACCAATACATAAATATTGAAATATTCCATAATAATATAAATGATATTCCACAACATCATTTTTGAATCCCATTACATAAACACCTAACCATTCCACCACTTCATTATCATACTCAATATCAAAAATAATGATTTCATGTGGATTCCCTTTGTCTTTGGCATTATGAGGTTGCTGATATCGATCATCATTAACCCTTGGTGTAAGGAATTGGTTAGAATAATTCCCCATTTCCTTTCACTTATAGTGTTGATGTGTTGGTGGTGCATTTTCTGAAGTATTTTCTCTATTAACATCCTTAAAAACTTTTTCCCATTACATCGGCACTCAACTGCCCGATTAAATTATTTTCCACTCTTGAAAAAAAAATTAGTCCCTTTAAGACAATCTCCACCATGATTTATTCCACACGTTGATCACAATGAAACAATTATCTTATTTTCACCATTTTTTTGAGATTCTCCCTTTAAATATATCTTTCGTTCCTTGTCAAAACCATGAGATAGATATTTAACTCCATCATCTAGTTCTACCTTTATTGCACAACGAACAATCTCATCCTAGCTACTAATGTCTCTAATAGTTAAGGCACTTCGAAGACTTGGTTTTAAGCCATGGAAGAATCGATCAAATTTACTTCCTGGCTGGATGATAAATCCAGAAGCATTACATGCAAGTCTTGTAAAATTTGCCCCGTATGTACCAACAAATTCATCATCCTATAGATTAAGCTCAAGGAACTACTTTTTTACCAATGTTCTATGATTACAAGGGATGTACTTATTCAAAAATATGTTCTTTAAATCTTCCCATTCCATGGATTCAATTTCATCTTAGGGCCTTGTATTATTAATTAGAGTACACCACTAGTCTATGTCACATTATAAATGATAAAAAGTCAAAATGAATTTTTCTTGTTCTAAACATATAATTATGGAAAATATCTTTTCAATGGTACATATCCATTGTTCAGAAACAAAGTAGATCATAAGACATACTAAAAGAAGTTGGACATTGCCGCATGAAGGACTCAATAGAATGTTGTTCCCTTCTCTGCCCATTTGGGAGTCCAAAATGATTCATAGCTTGTGTAAGTATATCAATAAGATTTTTCACTCTGTATCCCATAATATTCGGTTGTTCTTGGGGACAATAATTGCATTTATCGTTCAATTGATCATTAATATGGTTTCTTAAGGTTCAATCCATCACCTAAAACCCAAAAAAGAAGAGTGTGAGAGGTAAAAATCATAGATGGAAAACAACATAGTCAAGGGGGGTACCTTAATTCTCTAAAATCATAGATTTAATTATAGGTTATTCATTATTGTTTCAATAATTTTAGGACTGTATCCTATATTTATATTTATCCTTTGGTACATCCCTAAACATACTGTAGAAATATCTATAGGGATCTCACTAATGATTTTACATCCTAGATTCCAGAAGTTAACTAAACCTTTACACTCATACCAACATTAGAGACCCAAGAATTATGTACATGGACATTACACTTATTTTTCAAAATACTTAATACATGACACAAAAAATTCCCAAATACTATATTAGTTTAGTGTCTTTGGAAACTCATAACAGAGTCTTCTAATTAGGATGAAAGAACTTCAACATCTCTCAAAAAGATCATCCTCTTTTTTCCTACCTAAACTTTATTTATACCCTATGGAAAAGAAAACATTAAAAGGGTGATCACAAATGATTAGTATAGTTAAACATGAAGAACATAAAAAAACAATAATCATTTGAACATAAAAACCTAAACATCAATTTTAAACATCAAAATCTTGAGCAATGAAATAAATCTTGGTAGTATGTAAGGAATGGATCATAAAGGAAAATTAATCATAATAAAATAACATGGGAATATAAAATGGAATTATAGAAAACCATTAAGAAAATAATATTATTTCCTTACTAGATGTGGCATTTTTTTCTAAGACCATTATAGTGGACAAATTCCATTACTGAACCGGGTTTACTTTTCGTTCAAACCATGTCTTATTAAACCATATTTACCTGTCGTTTTAGTATATTCAATCTCAGGGGATATAAATATTTACCCAATAACTTAGAGGGAGATATAGGTCACACCCTTCTCATAATGAAATCATTCTTATATGTACCATAAAAATATTAATCATTCAGCATATCATAACCCTGAAATAAAATGGTATTCTTAAACATCACTCCGTCATAACATAATCTATATGATATAAATAGACATCAAAAAAAATTTCATAATAAAAATAATCAAATAAAATTAATAAAGTTGATAGAAACATAACCCCAGGACACCTTTTAGGTAAAATAATTTTGATAAAACACTTGAACTTAATTCCTGAGGAAAATCTCCTTTCTTTATTAAAACAATTTTCTTTTCTCAAAATGCCATGAAATATTAAAAGAAAATAATTTAGCTACAAATAAACATGAAATATTATAGGGTAACCTTCACGCAATAAGGTTTTAAGAATATGTAAAAATTAATTGATTCTGTATAAGTTAAAAAAACATTATCCTACTACTTTTACTAGAAAAGTCTTGAAATACCTCGTTTGGTAATCAAAAGGACGATTCCTTTTATACTATGTAGTAATAGTAAAAATGGGTAAAAATGATATTAAACATACAATTAATAATATTTAAAAATGTATGAAAACATTTTTATAAAGTCATGGAAATGGATGATAAATATATCCCTTGAAAATACTTACATACAAACCATCTCAGATAAAAATGAGATTGAAAAATTATCCGTTACCTTAGGTCTGAATAATTTTGTATGTGTATGAAAATCTTTTAAATTGGGGTTGAACATATTATTAACTTGTAAAAAAGAATAATAATATTTATGTTATCATATATGATTCACATATGACTTTATATTACCCATTCATATGTCCATTAAATGTTAAAACAATTTTTTGGGTAATAATCATTTCATTTATTGTACGTTTTTGGACTTGTTATTATTCATATGATTACATAGATCATGATTTAATTCCTTCCATAAATTAAAAAATGATTTATATTTCATATGTATTCATTATATAAATATATATAATAGATCGATAAATGGAATGGAATACACCATTCATAGATATGGTTGGTCGTACGTACGAATAAATGCAGTTTTCATTTCCTTATTAAATTGAATTGAAGTAATTAAATGACATAGATAGATAAATAAATCCATTTTAATTATTATGTAATATATTTAAGGATTATTTATTATATACAATTTATAACAATTATTTAATGGTTGACATGGATAATTAATCTCATTGTGTCGTGGAGACTATAAGTTGTACACACGCACATGCGACGATATTGTTCTTATAGTTGTTGAATGGTATTTAATTGGATAGTGTATAATAACTCAGAATTATTATCATGTTATAATAATCATATTTAGTTATTATTTCAACCATTATACCCATCCATGTATGGTGGTGGTGAAAATAGATCACACCACATTGTGGAGCTGGTAATCCGTACGTACGCATGCACGAGGATTTCATTTTTCATATGACTGATAGAAAGTGAAATAGGTTTTTTCATATTTATAATAACATATAAGTATATTAGTGATACTCATGTTGTTACTTTATAATGAAAAAACAGAAGGAGAGGAAGTATAAGAAGAAATAAATATCATAGAATCTGTATAAGAGATTACATCTAACTCAACATACCTCATTTAAATTTTACCTTAGGTGCTAGAGTTGGTCTAATGGGAATAAAAAGAACTTTAGAATGTAACTAGTAATGTTTATAGGAGAAATGGGCAGGGTTTTTTTGAGCATTAAGTATCAAAATGGAATGAATATGAGAGGGATGGGGTTATCTTTTATAAGAGTTGAGAGGGGAACTTTATAAAAATTACAAAATATTAGTTTATTATAAAATAAATTTATATATAAAATGGTCCAAAACTTATTTAATTATATGATATATAATATTGGTTCGAATACCCATCATAAAATAAATTTTAGAAATGTTTTGAATGTTTTTTATAGTTCTCTTTTGGGGTTTCCCTTATTTTAAAATTTTTATCTTACTCTCATATTATGTTATTTACACATTGTGTGTTAATGTAATTACCATATCATGTCAAACAACCCAAAAAAAATTATTTAGGACATATTTGGACTTATATTAACCATTTTGATGAATCATAATTTTTAGTAATTTTATATCATTTAATAATCAATTTAATGTTTAAAGTTATGAATTATGTCATTTTGGGATACCATTCATACTTGAAATTTTTTAATAATTCATAAAAACCATATTACTTCTAAAAAAATGCATTAAATAATAACTAATATTTCAATGTCATCCAAAAAATTCGTTTATTGCATCAAAATGCTAAAATTAAATTTATTTTTATTTTTATAACTCATTTATTGGAATCATTCAATAATGAGGTAATCACTACACCATAATTGTGTCATCGATAAATATATGTATCTAATTTCTAAAAATTATACAAAAAATACTAGGATGTTGGAAATATTTTAATATTTTTAATTAATATTTATATATATAGAGATCAGTTAAATAACCCTCTATTAAAATAAATTTAGTAAAAAATACATGTTTAGATAATAATTATCTTTACTTATAATAAATTATTATAAATTGTCATTTTCGTATCCATGTGAATCCATTGGGTCCAAAAATCTATCCATGGATTCTCATGGTAGGAAATATCTCATCCAATGGTATTATGACATGTTTTGGGTAATTTAATATTATTATAATACTATTTTGTACCCTTATTTACAAGATTTAACCTTTAACCATTGTAAATAAAATAATTACATAAGTTTGTATTCATAAAATTCAAAAATAAAAGGCAAATGTTTACACAATTTGAACCTTCTGATTCCAAATATGAAATCCATTTTTTCAAATTCAAAATAAATATACTGCAGTAATTAATTTAAAATTAATTCTCATTGTCAAAACCAAAATGAAGGTTTTTAGGAAGAAATAACTATCAAATTATTGACATGTGTTTTTATCCAAATTAAAAGTGAAATTACTAAAATGAACAACATTAGATTAAATAATAAAAAATTATTCTAATTGAACTTAAAAAAACTAAATGGATTATATAACTATATAAATAAATAAAATGAAAAGCAGTTTTCAATTAAAATGCAGTATTCTTCACTACTCATTTAAATTTAAATTTTATTAGAAAAATATCAAAATTTATACAAAGACAAATTTTTTTTTCCATAATCCAAAAAAGATTTATATTGTGTCAAATTAAATAAATTAATGTTTCAGAAACTATATTTAAAATGGATGTGCCATTGAATGTCGATAAAATTGCATTTTTCTAAAAATAAATCTTTTATTTGAAAAATTTATAATGTTCTCGTATTATGTTCAAGAAAATTTGTAAGATGAATTATAATGTCATATAAAATTAAAATTCTGCATAATAATATTCATAATTTCTTTTTATATCCATTTAAATTATAATATTTTAATAATATATTTTTGTTTAGTGGAACTCGGTATTGCATACAACAGAAGCTATCAAAGACGGTCTCTCTTGCGTGTAACGCAAGCCAAGTTAGTGTTGCGTGTAGGGAAAGATTCCATTGGTGTTTTGTATAACATAATAAAAACATGGTTCATTTTTAAATTGAAAAAAAATATATACTATGTGTTTCGTGAAATGAATTCTATCATAAGAACATAATATTAAGTGTAACAGAAGACATGAATAGTGTTGTGTATACTGAAGGATAATACATTGTTGTGTATAGAGAAAGCTAATATTAGTGTAGAATAAAACACACGACATCAAATAATATATCTCATAAAATCTTGAGGTGTTAAATTGATCCCATGATTTTTAGAATTAATTCATATATATAAAGGATTGATTTACGCAATGGTCTATGTCTAAGAATGAATGTCCTATATAGGTTGACCTGTCATGATCATTGACATGATATGACTGATTCATTTTATTATACTAGTTTGGATATGATATAATATGTGATAAATGTACTTCTATGAAATTTTGATATAAATGGTTCTTTTGGAAACTATTTTGTCTAGATTATTTAGAAATGTGAATATGGAAAAAAAAGTGAGGATGATAGCGATATAAAAAATTGATTAACTGATTATCATGTCTTGTTTTTTGTAATGATAACAATAATAATATTGTTTTACAATTACTTGATATGTATCACTTGGGTACTATCCTACTGAGCCTATATAGATCACAAATGATGCAGTCCTTCATTGGTTTGCAGTCCTTGTTATGTAATTTGATGAATGGAAATACAAGGTTTCACAGTGAGGTGGTGATGTTTCAATCAGCTATATATACGTATCTATTATATATATTTATGATGTTTTCCTATTATAACCCTTGGATTATATATTTTTATTTTAGTTTTCATTTTTTTTAAAAAATTACATGGATATTATTAGCTACAATTGAGTTGTAGCACTTTGATGTTTCCTTTTTTTGTGATGTATTTATCTCATTTTACTATTCTATTGAATATTTCCATCCTATATATATATTTTTATAGTTGAATTATTTTTTTTGGGATAAATATTTACATCATGTTATTTTTTATGAGTGGGAGAAAGTCCACAAACTATGGGACATGGAATTTCCTTTAGGTATGTGAAAGTTTGGTTCATTTACTGGTTTGATGGGGCCTCTAGGTCAAGTTCAGGATAGTTTTGTATTAATGGAGGTTATATTCTGTATTATGAATTTATTATATTATAGATATGATGTTGGGACAATAAAAGTTGTTTTGGTTAGTTTCAATCCATGTATTTTTATTTTGAGACTCAATGTATGATGGAATATTTGGATGTGTGTCTTCTATTCTTGATTTATTGAACATTATATTAGTTTTATGCATATAGTTTTCAGGTTTAAAAAGAGATTTACTTACTCTTTGAATTTATATTATATTTTTATGTGTATCTGTATACATATAAGAAATCTGACATCTTTAACTCAGGAGGGTGCATCAAATATTCCTCAAGGAAATCTTCTTATATATCACAATCTTTTTGATGATATCATATGGGAAGTTCTTTTTGGAAACCAAGATGTATCATCAGTCTAAAAAATATATATTGAGGTATAACTAGGATTTTTATGAGAATATGATCAGTCACAGGAGTTCTGACATAGAAATCCACCATACATAAGATGTAAAAATGCACCAAAATATTCATTGTACTAGCTGGAATGATCGATTAGATATTTGACTTCATGTATACCCATTAAAATATTATGTAAAAGTGCGTTATGTTCATACTCAAGTGTCCAAACAAGTGATGGTGGGGTTCCATTTTACATTAGAATAGACATGTGTGAGTATCCAATAAGTGTTTCAAGACTCTCTCCTTCCATAAGTTCTATATATTTTCACTAATTATACTAAATTATTTAGAGTTACTCCCCATGTTGTAGGGAGAGTGTTTGGGGTCGACAGAAAGTAATAAATTCATATCTCTGGATTATTTTTCTTTAGATATAAAAAATAATGGCCACCTAATAGATTATATAAAACTAGAGGGTTTATGATCTGATTTAATATCACAATTATTTATTCTGAATATCTATACTTAAAATGCGATTGAGGATGGTGATATTATTTTGGGGATGGATATAGAAGGAATAATATGAAATTTTAACCCATCTCTTCATCCTAGAGGAATATTATGTAGGAAATAAAAGGGGAAGAGTAAGTGAAATGATTATCACATGAGCGTTGTGGTGGTTCTAATCTAATCGAATCCTCTCAACATTCAGTTGCGTCCATTAGTTTCTCTCTAACCTTCTCTGAGTGTGGTTAGGTTTCTATACCTAACATTCATGATCCTGGCCAGATATGATTTTTTATAGTAGTGGGCACGATGGTCATCTATAATGCTTCTATTAAGATACTACTAAGCCACATTATGGTTATGGATGATTGACTCCAAAGGATACTGTGTCACAGTCACATAATTAAATGATTATAGGGATCTATCCACAAGAAATAAGGGAGAAGATACATCACCAAGTGGATGTGTTTCTGGAAGTTGAATATTCAAGTCCATCGACTTTTAGATGTTCCATAATTATTGAATATTTAGTGTTGACTTCTTAATTTGATACAATTTTTTTCCATTAATTAAAATATGACCATTTTGTGGATATTATGAAACATCCAATGGCACTCATGTATTTGTTATGTAGTTAGATACACCTCATAGAAAGAGAAACGATATGGGGTTTCAATGTATTTATTCAATTTCTATAGCTAATGATGGGTTATTATTATATTTCCTCATTTTTGATATAGATCTATTTGATTTTATCATTTTCATAAATTTTATTATTAATCACCTTGCTAAAATTTATTGTTATTATCAACGAGTTTTGTTATTTTTTCTTAATGGTAGATCCTATGTGTTTTAAGGATGTGGGAAATAAGGTCAGGTTGTGTAGGACCTTCCCTCCAAAATCTTGAGAGTTTTTTCTCTACTATGGATGTTTATTCCAATAGTGTTACTTTCTTTGTTGGAAATTATGATATTGTTAAAGAAATTCTTGAATTTTTCATAGAACATTTCTATAGTATTCCTCTAGAGAGGGATGTAAATTTTGTGATTTATTTTGGTCTAGGTACATATCTAATCTCAATATCATCATATCATATATTACCAATGTAGATGAGAGTGATCAAGAATTAGTTTGATTATTAGATGGAAAAGGTATTGTTCATCTAAGTGTTTCTCCATGGGAAGGCTATTTATATTTACCTTGATGTCGAATAGTTCACATAGAATATTTGTGGACTACCACATGTTGATCAGGTTAAAGGTTAATAATTTCTCGCATTTTCATCTTGTGGATGATTTGGTTTACCAGTTAATGTTCAAAATCCATTTTCTAGGATTATTATTATGTCTGGTTGTCATCAACTCATTCTTTAAGAGTCTCGTATACAGAATATGGATTTCAAGAGTAGGTATGGAAATTATGAATATATTGTGATGTTGGATGGATTGACTATGTCTAATCCAATTTTTATGGATGTGTTGATTCATTTATTTTAGGAGTATATCACCACATTTTTGGTAGTCTTTATGTACGATTATTATGTTTATATGATATCTGAGCTTGAACATATGGACTATTCATGTTTTCTTCATAAAATAATCATGTATCGGCATTTTAATGAAATGATTTAAAAGTATAATTTTTTTATCCTTGGAGTAATGTTATTTGGTCACATTATTTCTAATCATAGATTATCCATTGATCCAGGGAATCTGATTTATTTCATTTATTGGGAATAGAAACGTAATATATTTTAGATTTTGGGTATTCATAGTATATTTGGGTACTTCCATTGGTTTATAAATTATTTCTCAATGTTTCCATAACCATTGACGTCACCTACAAAGAATGGTGTCAATTCATATTGGTTGCAATATTTTTTCCATCCCTCATTGAGTTGAAATGAATCATACATAAACTCCTATCCTAATCTTACATAGCCCTAATATAAGAAATGTATTTTTTGGTGATACATATTATGATGATTTGGGTTTTGTTATTTTGTGGGATGATCATGTGGTGGATTATATCACTTTATGGGATCATCTCCATGATAAGAATTAAACCACTCATGATTTATATATTTTCATAGTTATAGATGCGTATAAATTTTCATGATTTTATATTTATAGGGAGAGGTTCATATCTTACTCTGACCATAAGAGTCACAGCTATATATTTTATTTAAATAACATGACCCTCATTAATTTTTAGTTATAAGAATTTTTTTAGATATTTTGTATTCAACATCACATTCACCAAAGGTAAGGGAAATTTCATCACAAATGATCCCATCAAAAAAGTACCATCATACTCTATTCTATAATCAATTGAGGAGTAAAACCTTGTGGTACTCATTAATCAGCTACACCTGGAAGATGTGTTTGATTATTTATGTATTCTTCTGACTAGTGGTCAGATTGTTTTCATCAATCATTGACTCTACTCATTAGGATCACTAGATATATTAATATTTTATGTATATTTGGGAAGCCAATACAGTAGGGATATTATTTCTTATTGGACTCTCTATTTATATGTGACTCTATATTTTTAGAATCATTTTACCATCCAAGTATTAGTGAGGTTATTTTTATACTATCATAGTTATTGATGTTACATTTTTCATGGAATTATGAATATCTATTATGAAATGAAATGAAAATTCTGGTAGAGGGGTATGATATGTTACATTATAGAATATGTGTCCCACTATTTTAACTGATCCCTTTATGTATATCTATGGTCTCCCATTTTAGTCCCCTAATTTCAATGGAGATTTGTGAAATTCCAATCTTTTAGGATTGAGTATCATTAAGGAGATTTTGGAGAGAATTTAGGATATAAATTTGCCTCAAGTTACAACATAGAGTTGGATGAAATTGAATGCCGGTCATCAGCATAGTCTTTTAGAGTTTTAAATTGTTGAATAGGTTTTCATGATTGATTGTACTTGTTTGGGTTACTATTTCCATAAAAATATTGGTTGTTAGTTTCAGGTTATGTTCCATTATTTTTGGTCACTGTATGGATTTGGAAAGATTCGTATCAATTAGCATTTCTCATTCAGTTAATGATTATTCTGCATGTCTTCCGCATATCTCAACTAAGGATGAACTATCCTGACCCCTATAACATTTTTATTTTGGAATATGAAATACCCCAAGCTTCCACATTACGTTTCTCTTTGATTATTACAGTAGCGTGTGTTGTACGCAACTTCGAGTTCTAAAACACACCACAACCAATCAAACTAGCCGTTATGAATAATAATACCCACTTATTCAAATTTTATAAATTTTATCTTTCAAAATGGACTTCATTTTTGGATTTGGAATATCGAAATTATCTTAGGGTGAATTTTTGGTATTTTTCTGAAAACATTCAATTTTTGATGAATAGTGAAAAACACTGAGTTATAGTTTAAAACAGAATTTTTATTTAAATATTTACTTATCATATTTAAATTTAATTAAGGTCAAAATAGATACATAATTCCTATATATGTTCAATTTAATTCATTGGAGTTATTTAAGAATAATTTTAGATATATAAAAATTTTATTGAACTTTTCACCGTCTTTTACCCACCTCTTAGGAGAATTTGGAAATTCACATAAAACGTAATTTTAGCGCTTCTGTGAGTGGAAGTTCAAAAATCCAAGATACACGGTTAATATCAAGGAGTAAAATGTGGTTCAATGAAATGAAAATAATTTTTAGTGAATAGTAACTTTTTACTTTTATTTGCCACTGTTAAAAGTAAATATGGTAATTAAGGGTAAAAATGATATTAATATTATCTTAACACATGTCCTAATTCTATTGGACAAGTGTATTTCGACCTAAAACAACATTAGGAATAAAATATGATCATTTAGGTCTACATGTATTAGATGAGGACATTTAATATTATTTAATTCAAAGAAGAGTTAAAAGAGATAAAATCAATGTTTTGTAACTAAAACATTTTTAATATAGGGTTATACAGATGATAAATTCAATTATAAATATTCATTAGAAAGATAAAAACATTTCCTAAATAATGGTTTTTTATTTATAATTTTTAGACATTAAATAATTCAATTTTGTTTGACACAATGGTGATGCAGTAATTATCTAATTAATGAAATATTAAAATAATTGATATTATAAATATCAAAATAAATGTAATTTGAGACTTTTAATGAAATACATTAATTTTCTAGGTCATTATGACATATTATTATTGGTTATATAAATTGTTTTCTAAGTAATAATGTTGTTCTGATATTATCAAAAAAAATACCCAATAGTGTAAAAATTGACATAAAAGAGTATTTAAAACAAAATATTATATAATTAATTGATATTATATTCCTAAAAATATAAATATTGGCCACATGACTTATTTAATGATAGTTGTATCATTAATGGACGACTTGGGGGTCTTTTGGTGGTATATAGAACGTTTATTAATTATATAGTATAGAAATACAAAGACACATGGTAAATGTCAAACTATTTAACTAAGAGTTAAATATAAATGATAAGGTTAATATAGTGACCCGAACCTTTATAAAATCTATTGGTGAATGGATTTAGACCCATACCCTCCTTTTATTATAAATAATCTACTTTTTATCCATTATAAACTGAATAAAAATTTAATATAAAATAATATTTCTAGCTTTTCTAAAGGTTCCCCTCACCCCTCTTATAAAAGGGTACTCCCCCTTCTCTCTAAGTTACACCTTAAAAGCCTTTTGGATCGGCCAAAACCTACCCAAATATTTTCTCAACTTTCATATCTTCAACCTAGAGGCCTTATTTTGATCTGAAAGCCATCCTAAAGAGCCCTTTTGATCAAATCAAAAGGAAGAACCCGACGAAGAGGTAATGTTTTCACAACCCTCTTTCAAGTTCCTTTCATCTTCAACTTCTTTCTTTGTTATTCCCATTCTAAAATAATAAATCCAGTATAATTCATATACTGTGATGTTATTATAAATATGGTACAACCATATTCAGTATTCTATCCATCTTTTGAATGACATCTCACCATACGTGCGTACGTATGGCCTACCCTCTCCACGTCGTGGTATTATTGTTATTCAATAAATTATTATTTTAATGGTTATACTAATGTAGAGTAATTCATGTAAATAATAATTATAACATGATAATGATTTTTTATATATGATATACCATCCAATTATATATTATTTTATTTCCAAAATAAGGATATTATCGCTCGTGCGTACGTATGGACTACCGTCTCCACAAACGCGATGAGATTCATTCCCCATCGTATCCATACAAGTATAATTCTCATTTAATGATTAAAAATAATGTTTATGTACTTGATATAATTCTGTATATGAATAAGATAAAAACTATCTATAACAAACATGACTTATGTATTAAAACATATAAAAGAAAACAGGTATGTTATTACCCGAAACAATGATAATACTAAGATATTATTAACAAAGCAATGATAAACGAACATATATGATATCATATTAATATATATGATTACTGTATAATTAAATTACAATTATTTCACCATTATAAAAGATTATAACCAACCCTCAACCATGGAAAAAGTACAAAGTAAGGGTTTATTTTAGAATCTCTTCATTATCCAAGGTTGTTTATACGTAATTATCTACTGGGACCTCTTTATCATCCACATCCATGTTTCTTAAAAATGTATTTCAAATCATTATTACTATTTTATAGACTATGGGTTAATGTAATTTATACCGTTTTTTAATTTTTAGCAGATGTTTATAAAGGAATCTTTCTGTCATTTTCCAAACAAGGTCATTTTTCAAAAAATTTACTGAATGAAGGTAAGAATGTCTTTTTTAACTTATACAGAAGGTGTGGCTATTTTCCGCTGTTATAAAATCGTCAAAGCTTCCCTTACAATATTATAAGAAAATTTTCAAAGTAAATGTTTTATTTTATAATTATGTGACTTTTAAATGATTTCAAAATGAATATTTTAAGAATTTTACAAAGGTACTCTTTATCAAGATCAGGGTTTTAAATTTTTGAATGATTTATCATTCTAAATCTTTTTAATTAATGTACATGTTTTCAAAATGATTTTAAGGATTTATTTATATGGACATGAATGTTTTGAAATTATACTTCTTTTGAAAATTTTCCAAGTGGTATATGAATGAATTATTCAAAAATATCTTTTCAATTACTTATTTTATAAATGTGTGACTTTTCAATGATTTAAAAAAAGAGATATTTCTCTTAAACAGTTATGATTTCATCTATGTCAACATCCATTGATGGATTTCAAGCATATTTGATGTTGATTTATTATGATACAAAACATTCATATTGTATTGAAGGTTTTGTAATATGTTTGACTTTGGATGTGTTATTTTTATACCATTCATGGTTTATGGAGAAATTATTGACATTTCGTATGCTAGTTTTAATACAAATTTTTATGTTATGTTTAAACCTGTTCATATGAGGAATGAACTGGACTTAATAAGTGACGGTTGGAGCCCGCTATAGCTCCTCGATGCATCGGTAGGTCTCATATGACAAACTAGTGTCTTATAACAAGGCATTGAAAAAATAATATTTGTAGTCTTGGCACGAGGCCTTGACTATGTGGTTATGATAGTCTGGCATTATGCATTCCATCATTATGAATGTGGTTATTGAAATTTCATGTGGTTATTCTACTAGTAGAATATCGATGTGAATAAGTAAATGGTATTATTTCATTTTATCTTTTCCATATTATAATGAAGTTCAAGATTAAATGGCTTTTGTTTTAGTTTTACATTGCCTTCAATGTTTATGCTTATTTATGAAAGATTCCTCTATAAATTTATCCATACTAAGCATCTGAGCTCACCCCTTCCAATGTTAAATTTTTTCTAGTATGTGAAGAAGTAATTTATGAATGACCTATAGGGATAGTATGAGGGGATATGAAGACAATATTTTGTTAAAGTTTTCTATTACTTTACAATATAATTTAAGACATATGAATATATATATAGTGTTTCCAGGACTACTAAACTAATCGGTCATTCGAGACTTGATCTTTTGTGATCATTCCAATGTTATGTAATAATGAACCGACTCTGGGTAACTAGGGTCGGGGCCTTATAGTTGGTATCAGAGGAAGTTTAGTACAAACCTTGGAAACAATATTTAGATAAACTCTAGTTAGAGAACATATCCCTAAGAAAGACTTTTAGGATTTGTATAGAAGAACATACTAGAATTATGGTATTTTATATATTTTGGGAGTTTTCCATGCAATACATCCCTGTCTGGATATGAGCAGGTATAGGTGGCTCTGGAACGGATGTACCTAGGGGTAAAAGTCGAAAACACCGCTTTGAGAAAGACTTGAACAAGAACCGGTGCACGACAATGGGCCTTGCTGCACTCTTGGTTACGACACTCCCGGGGGATATTCTTCTGATAATTTAAATTTTCTTTACAACCCAATTTTAAGTATTTTAATATAAGATGAGAATATATAACCTTGGTTAATCCTAAGGTGTTTAAAATTGTAAATATGGTGTCATGATATTCTATAAATGATTTTATGTCTTCTATTACTCACATTATGCTTTCTAGTTTTCTTCAATGGCTGGAGTCCAAGGATGCCATAGAAACTTTTAGAATGATGAACAAGGTGGGAACGGTGGTGTAAATGAGTAACAAAATGGAATGTAAATAGGAATAAAAGATATAGTGTTCATCCGAAATCAGTTTTTCAAAAATATGAGCAACAAAATATATATTAACCAACTCTCGGACTCATCAAATAAGAGAAAAGTGATGAATGATAAGAGCACCAGCAGTAGAGACCGTGGAAGAAAGAATCCTAAATTCCCATCATATAGGAAATGTGGAAGGAGACACCTTGGAAAGTGTTTCAACGGAACAGAGAAATGCTTTACGTGCAGTAAATAAGGACATAAAGTGAATAATTGTTGAGTAAAAATGACGAGTACTATGGATGAAAATATATATGGTCCCAAAAATCCATTTATAGTCATTTTCCGTAAATTTAGGGGACTTGGTCATTACCCGAGTGCATGCCCTATTCTATAGGATACGTTCTTGGTCAACGAATAAGCAATGTGGAAATAAATGGTTGGAGAAATTTTTAAAAGTATTAGTTCTCCTTATTGATGGGATTACATTGGGATAATTTCCTCTTATATTTGAAACCTTGTAGTTTTCAATGTGAGAATGATATTTGAGTAAGACTTGCCTTTTACCTTGTGGATATAGTTATAAATAACCATTTGGTTTTATATGATCGTTGGGTATGAGGAAATAACAAGTTATTATATTTTGGGATTAAAATTCAAGTTATGAGATAACATTTCTGATTAAAATTATGTTATGGTCATTTTGAGGAATTTATCTCATTTTGGTAATGTTATAAAATATAGTTTTTGAAAAAGGACAACACGCAGACGATGTGATAACCTGTCACGTCGGACGAACCTGTGAGAGCAGTACTCATAACCAAAGTGCGATTGGGATTTATCACCTACCACTAGATGACGTGAAGTCCCTGGTTAGTGTGACAAATTATTATTAGTTAAATATTTTTATTGATCAATAATAAGCTAATTTGGGTTCTTATGTCTTATCAAATTAATACCCTTACTACAGGAAAATGATTTGGTGATTAAGTGATAAATTTAATTTTGGAAGATGTTTTCTTTGTTGGGAACACTATATGCCCAAGGAAAGTAGAATACAATGGGATTTCATTTGAGGAGTAATGCTGGATTTTTAACTACGTTTTTATTATGGATTTATAGTGATTTGGGTTATTTATGGAAATGATTATCCTATAATATAGAATATGTTATTTGGTTAATTTCTATTAAGTATGTGACTTTAAGAGTAGTTGATGTCATTTGGAGATACAATTTAACGTGGAAGACTACATAACCAAATTTTTCTAAGTTTTCAGTTTCAATATTAGTTTGGATTATATTGAAGTATTTTAAGGACAATTGGTTATTGAATAGTATTTATATAACATTGGGGTATTGTTGGTTTAATTTTAGAAATTAAGATTAGTGTTTCATTCCCTAAAGGAATATCCTTTTGGGGGATCATCAGATCTTGCACTAACATTTTTAGTTTTGATTAATCTCTAAAGACAAGGTAAATATACAGTTTATCTTTCTCAAATCATGTGATTCTATAGAAGTTTATTCTAGCTCTTCCAGTGTGACCAAGTCTTCTTGAATACTCATCATTTTAAAAAAATGTGTTAGTGGTGGAAATTTATTAGAGAATGAAACACTACTTAAAAAGTAAGTATATCTCTTTATTTTCTTAGTGAATCTCATAAATGAATTCCTCATCTTTATGTAATTTAACTTATAAAAATTTTGTCTATATACTTTTCGTATTAGGAAACTAATGACCATTTGTCCCATCACAATTTTTTGGATTTCTTGTTGTTTACATTATCCAAATCATGTTTTCTATCCCTCTCCATCAGAACTTGAGACTTAGTTTATCTTCAACATTTATGTTTTCCTACATTGAATTCTAGTATGAGTTATCTTGGGTGACCTTTTTACTTCTCTTTCTTTATTTTAAGGTGATAGTTTTATTGACTCTTTTTCTAATGTGGGACATTCCATTATATTCCCAATCACAAATTTAAAAATTTCGAGGATGAAATTTTTTGAAGGAGTGGAAAATGTAACACCCCAAGCTTCCACGGTACGCTTCTCTTTGAATAATACAGTAGCGTGTATTGTACGCAACTTCGAGTTCTAACACACAGCACAGCCAATCAAACTAGCCGTTATGAATAGTAATAACCAATTTTTGAAATTTTATAAACGTTATCGTTCAAAATGGACTTCATTTTTCGATTCGAAATATCGAAATTAGCTTAGGGTGAATTTTTGGTATTTTTTTTTAAACATTAATTTTTTATGAATAGTGAAAAATCATTGGGTTATATTTTAAAACAGAATTTTCATTTAAACAAATATTTATTTTTTAAAATTTAATTAAAGTAAATATAGATACATAATACCTAAATAAGTTCAATGTAATTCATTGGAGTTAGTTATGAATAATTTTAGATATATAAAAATTTTATTGAACTTTTAATCGCCTTTTACCCACCAACTTGGAAAATTTGGAAATTCACATAAAACGTAATTTTTCTGCTTCTGTGAGTGGAATTTCGAAAATCTGAGAGACGCGGCTAATATCATGGAGTAAATATGTTGTTCAATAAGATGAAAATATTTTTTGGTGAATAATAACTTTTTTACTTTTATTTACCATGACTAAAAGTAAATAGGGTAATTAAGGGTTAAAATGATATTAATATTACCCTAACACATGTACTAATACTATTGGACAAGTGTATCTCGACCAAAAACAACCTTAGGAATAAAATATTATCATTTAGGTCCACTTGGATTAGATTAGGACATTTATTATTCTTTAATTCAAAGAAGAGTTAAAAGAAATAAAATCAATGTTTAGTAACTAAACTTTTTTTAATATAGGGTAACAAATTAGATAAATTTGATTATAAATATTCATTATAAATATAAAAAGTTTTCTTACATAATGATATTTTATTTATAATTTTTAATCATTAAATAATTTAATTTATTTATGACACAATGGTGATGCAGTAATTACCTAGTTAATGAAATATTAAAATAATTGATATTATAAATATCAAAATAAATGTAATTTGGGACATTTTATGGATTATACTAATTTTATAGGTTAATATGAAATATTAGGATTGGTTAAATATGTTTTTTTCTAAGTAATAATGCTGTTATGAAATTATCAAAAACAAAATACCCAATATTGTAAAAAAACACATAAAATAGTTTTTAAAACAAATATTATATTATTAATTGATATTCTATTTCTAAAAATCTATGTTTCTGCCAAAGGAAATATATAATGATATTTGTATCATTAATTGACCACTTGGGGTCGCTAGGAGGTTTATAGTAAGTTTATTAAATATATAATATATAAATACAAAGAGAAAAGTTAAATGTCAAACTATTCAAGTAAGAGTTAAATATAAATGATAAGGTTAATATAGTGACCCAAACCTGTCTAAAATCTATTGGTTTAAAGGATTTAGACCCATACCCACCATATATTTAAAATAATCCACTTTGGAGCCATTATAAACTTAATATGAATTAATTATTAAATAATAGTTCTAGTTTTTCCAAAGGTGCCCCTCACCCCTCTTATAAACGGGTACTCCATATTATCTCTAATTTACAATTAAAAAGCCTTTTGGCTCGGCCAAACCCTACCAAAATATTCTCTCAACTTCCCTAAATTCAACCTAGAGGCCTTAGTTTGATCAGAAAGCCAAACTAAGGAGCCCTTTTGATCAAATCAAAATGGAGAACCCGAAGAAAAGGTAATGTTTTCACAACCCTCTTTGAAGTTCCTTTCTTCTTTAACTTATACATTAATTGTTATTTCCATTCTAAAATAATAACTACAGTTTATTTTATATAATTTTATGTTATTATAAATATGTTTCAACCATATTTAATATTATATCCATCCATTGAATGACATTTCACCATACGTGCGTACGTACGGCCTACCATCTCCATGTCGTGGTGTAATTGTTATTCAATACATTATTATTTGGATGGATATAATAATGATGTTTAATTCATGTAAATAATAATTATAACATGATAATTATTCTGTATATATGATATAAAATCCAATTATATATGATTTTAATATCAAAATAATTATATTATCGCTTGTGCGTACGTATGGACTACCGTCTCCACGAACGCGATGAGATTCATTACCCACCGTATCCATACAAGTCTAATTATAATTTTATGATTACAAATAATTTTTGAGGACTTTATATCATTCTATATATGAATAAAATACAACCTATCCATAACAAACACGACTTATATAACAAAACAAATAAAATAAAATGAGTAATTTAACACCCGAAACGACGATAATACTAAGATATTATTAACAAAGCAATGTTAAAAGATCATATATGATATCATATTAATGTATATGATTATTTTATAATTAAATAACAATTATTTCACCATTATACAGGAGGATGAACTACCCTCAACCAAGGGAAAATTACAATGTAAGGGTTCATTTCACAATCTCTTCATTATCCACGGTTATTTATACGTAATTATCTACTAGGACCTCTTTATCATACACATTCATGTTTCTTATAAATGTATTTCAAATCATTATTACTATTTTATAGACTATGGGTTAAATTTATTTAGACCCTTGTTTGCTTTTTATAATATGTTTATAATGGAATCTTTCTGTCATTTTCCAAAAAATGTCCTTTTTAACCTTTTTGACAGAATGAAGGTAACAATGTATTTTTTTACTTATACGGTGGGTGAGGCTATTTTCTGCTATTATAAAATCGTCAAAGCATCCCTTACAATATTATATGAATATTTTCAAGGTAAATGTTTTATTTTATAATTATGTGACTTTTAAATGATTTCAAAATGAATATTTTAAGAATTTGAGAAATGTACTCTTTATCAAGATCAGAATTTTAAGTGTTTTAAAGAATTATCATTCTAAATATTTTTAATTAATGTCCATGTTTTCCAAATGATTTTAAGGATTTATTTATATGGACATGAATTTTTTGAAATTATATTTCTTTTCAAAATTTTCAAAGTGGTATAGACACTTTGATTCAAAAATATCTTTTAAATTACATCCTTTATAAATGTGTGACTTTTCAATGATTTCAAAAAAAGAGATATTCCTCTCAAATATTTTTGATTTCATCTATGTCAACATCCATTGATGGATTTTAAGCTTATTTGAAGTTTATTTATTATGATACAAATCTTCCATATTGTATTGAAGGTTTTGTGATATGTTTGATGGTGGATGTGTTATTTTAATACCATTTATCGTTTATGGAGAAAGTATTTCCATTTCATATGCATGTTTTAATATAAATTTTTAGGTTATGTTTAAACCTATTCATATGAGGAATGCATTTGGATTAGTAAGTGACTGTTGGAGTCCTCTATAGCTCCTCGATGCATTAGTAGGTCTCATGAGACAAACTAGTGTATTGGTACAAGGCCTTGAAAAAAATTTATTTGTAGTCTTGGGATGAGGCCTTGACTATGTGGTTATGATAGTCTAGAATTATGAATTCCATAATTATGAATGTGGTTATTGATGTTGCATGTGGTTATTATACTAGTATAATATCAATGTGAATAAGTAAATGAAATTATTTCATTTCATCTTTTCTATATTATGATGATGTTCAAGTTTAAAAGGCTTTTATTGTAGTTATACATTGCCTTAAATGTTTATGATTATTTATAAAAGTTTCCGCTATATTGTTAAACTTACTGAGCATCTGATCACACCCCTTTCATTGTTCTATTTTTTCTATGATGTGAAGAAATAATTTATGAATGACCTACAAGGATAGTATGAGGGGATATGAAGACAAGATGTTTTTGTTGTTTTTTTTAATTTATGATGTATTGTAAGACTTATTAATATATCTAGTGTTTCCAAGACTACTAAACTAATTAGACATTCAAGACATGATCTTTTGTGATCATGCCAATGGTATGTAATAATGAACCGACTCAGGGTAACTGGCGTCGGGGCATTACAGAATAGATCGTGTTGGAGCTATAAATTTCTATTATCATTCATTTAGTGGAATTTTTTCACTATGGTAAAGTGATTTCATGGGATGTGTATTTCACTGGACGTAGTGTTATGGAATCACGGATCAGATTCAACAAGACATGATAGCACAAGTTGATGATGAGGGCATAGAGACCTCACATATTTTTAGACTCTATTATTTATCTTGAGTTAATAAGAATATAAATTCATAAGATGTGGATTTTGTAACATCTCATTGCCCACTTTTAATTATTTCCAATATTTGCTTTTGTTTCCCACTTTATTTTTCTATATTTTAGGATTTTTTAATATAGAAATAATTAGATGAGGGAAATGACCTGTAGTTTAGGGATGTATTTTTCTTTTGAATTAATGATGTCTATTTAAAAATATTTTATATTTATTTGGGGTTATCCATATTATCATATAACAAAAAATATAGTATGGGGTCTTTGTTTAGATTCCAGACCATTAAATATGTCCAATGATTTTTTATTTGTGATTTCTTTTACATATAGTATTGGATTCCATGAAGAATACCAGAATTGATTCAAGTGATGAATGGTTTAAATATAGTTAGTATGGTTTAAATTATTAATTTTTTAATGTTGGCATATTTCACCCATGGTGACACACAATTGTACATTATTTGTTAATTATGAAATTCAAAAAATGAAATGGTTTTACATCATTAGTGTTTTGGTATTATTGATTTTAAAGAAACATACTGGTTGAATAATATTTTAAACATTGTTCCAGATATCTATTGATACCTAGTAGAAATAACATCAAATTTTGGGGATCTAAACTCCATAAAAAAAATTTCTTGGATTGATATTTTTTTCATAATGTTCTGTATCCCCATGTAAGTGATGTTTATGATTCTTCTTTAACATTGGTTAGAGATGCGCCATTTTGAAATATTTTTAGAACTATATTTGTTTTAGTGTTGATTATTTTGATCCATTGAATATTCATTGTTTTATATTCCACTTGAGACTATTTTTTGTGTTGGTTGTTGTGAAACATTGGAGTTGATTGATGTTCACGGTGTGTTATCTTCTCTACTAGATTCTTTTCTTGATTAAACTATTATGACGTATAAGGATTTATTATATTCCCTCCATCGTGTTAGTTTTATTATTTCATGTGGGTGGATCCCATTTTTTTTATATAATAAAATTTTATGAGGTATGTGGTTTCATATAGAGATTATATTTGGAATAACTGTATTGTTCTGATTTTATAAATTTTTTATAAATGAATTGGAGAGATTTAATTATATGTGTAAATGGATTATTTAGAAAAAGATTTATTTTCCCTATTTTGGAAAAAGAAATTATATTTTAAATGAATTATGAAATGTATTTATGAAATGTTTTTCAATGATTGGTTTTTGTTAATTTAATTGGAAAATACAACTCAGGGAAATTCATGGGTATTTAGGTGGAATTTGTAGTAATAGTCTATGTCAATTGATATTGTCTACAGTTTCATTCATGGTGTGTTCCTATACTCCCTACACCTAATGTTAAATGGAAATGTTATACGTGTATGGATGATTTACTTTTGGGGTATTCATCTACTCTCAAGACACTATATACAAATCTTGAGGATTTATAAGAATAATTTTCTATATTTTGGTACAAGTGTTTATGATCCTTGGGACGACATTTCCTAATATTTAATTTTTACAAGGTATGATTTTGTTGGATTTTTTATACAAAAATTAATTTTACGGCATTGATACATGAGAATTTATATGAAATCATTTAATTTGTATTATATAGAAATGTGGAAAATGGAAAATTTATTACCATGATTTTGATATAAATAGCTATTTAAATGAATATTATGAATTGTTTTCTTTCAAGGAGATCATGTTTATATTGTTGTTTGAATAAAAGATATGAAACACCTTGGTGGAATGATACTAATCCTGTTTATCTCACACCATGTTCAACCCTTCAATCATGTGTATACGTTGTTATGTCTTTTGATACAGGGAAATCCAAGGCCCGACAATGAGGTAACAAGTCTTTTGTTAGATGTTCTTGGGAATCTGTAGATGATATACTAAGATTTTTCCCACATTATCATATGGAGAATATATTTAATTTTTTTTCCTTTCTATAGGTATTGAACACCGTATATTGTTAGACACTTTTTGAGTTGAATCACTCTTTTTGTTCCTTTTTTGATATGATATATAATATCTTTCTTTATTTTTACAATGTTTCCTTGTATTGTGTGTAAATATATATTACATGTTGTCTAATTCAGGGTGAGTTATGTCATTCCCTTTATTATTTTGGATGACCGGGTCCAAGTATTCTTCATATGGAGATCATGAATGTCATTAATGTATGTGATGATTTAGGACATGTACCTATTGGAGGGGGTATCTAAGATATGTTCATCACATTTTCTGTGTTTCATGTCTATATAAAACTAAAATTTCATTGTCTTAACATTATATTACGTGATACAGGAATACTCAAATTTTGGTTTACAAATCTACAACATTGTGGTGACAATTTGTATTTCAATGTTTGTGAAGATCCAAGGAATTTGACAAATACCAAGAAGGGAGGGGACTGAATCAAAGGTGACCTTTTACACTTTCATTTATTATAAAAATAATACCTACAACATTCTCAAGTATCTAACCGATATAAATTTGTAATCCATCCTTACTTATATTAATTGATGTGAATGTGAATTAAGGTTATGAATATTAACAAGGTTATACCATATTGTGGATGCCAACATCATTTTAATGGTGTCCGATATCGATATATAAAAATTTATTTTTTGAAATAAAGATACTAGAAAAGATCCAAACCATTTTAATCTTCTTCAATTACATGAGATGTAGTTATAAAATACACCATTTGTTAAAAAAAATTATCCTTTGATCCATAACAAAATAATAACAACTAAAAATTTAGGAAAATGTGTTTTTTTTTCAAAAAACCATATGTTTCATAACCTCTATGTAATGTATAGAATCCTCTTGTATAAAAGTTATTAATCTGGTTTGACACATTGTTATGTGAAACAATCACCATCTTCTATGTCTTCCTAATACACTTTAATTGGGAACCTATATCTAGTACACCTATGTCTAGAATTTCTTCCTCAACCAAGAGAACCCCTAGTTGGTAACTCCTTCTACTCTTCCAAAAAAACATAATCACATTAGATGTACCACTCTTATATATATATATATATAATATATTCATAATTTAAATTCACACATTTATATAGGCTCAATTTAATGATAATGAATGATATACTGAAAATTGACTATCACAATTTCCCACTAATCTCATCATAACTATAGTGATTCAAAATCCTTTAGATCTTTGATGATGTTTTTGAAAATATCATATTTTATCATCACTTATAAATTGAACATTATTTAAAAACATTAAAGTAATATATTATCTTTGTGGTGGTTATATGGTTTTCAAATGTTATTTTAAATTCTTAATAACTTCATCTAAAAAATGTATATATATTGAATTCATCATATTAGTGATTTGTGTCTGATCTATCATGAACTACACTATGTGATCTACATGTTCTGCAAGTTTCTCTCCAGTAAACATAGCATTATCCATGCATTACTCTGCATTGTATTTTCCTTTATTGTCCTCCTCAAATCACTCCTCTAGCTAGTGTAAATTAAATGATTTTTTCTGATTTGATTTGTCTGTGGAGTCGGCAGGAATCTATCTGGCCATCTTAAATCCCCTAAAGATTCATTTATGGCATGGATTACATGTCCTGGTCTGGTAAACTAAATAAATTTTATTTATGATACCATATAACTATGTCCCATTAAATTCTATAGATTTTGATATTGGAAACCTATTAAAAAAACTTCAACAAATGTTTTTCCAATAGAATTGGATCACAATGTCTAGAACATCTCCTCATATTTTTCTAGCTGGACATATTTTTATTTCCTCCTACGAAATATAAGGTTAATGGAATCTAATGATTTATATCTTTTGTAACATTGACCAATCAATTTGACTTGGAAATCTCAACATGGATAATTCATTGAACCACAACTATTTTTATCTAATTTACATAAATCTTCCCAATCTAATATTTGGTGAATTATCCAATGTCTTGAACATTCATAAACCATAATACTATACATTGGATAGTGTACCTATATATTTAATTAAAAATTTTCATATTCATAAATCCACATTCATAGATTTAATCGTTTATAATAATGATTAATTATATGATCATCCTTTGTTCGATTAAAATTTCAATAATCATCCTTCATACAGTAAGAACATCATAGCATCAGATCATAAAACCTTTTATATCTAGAAGCATCAACTATTAAATTATAAATTAATAAATATGGTTAATGCGGAGAAAATATACCACTATTCAGTGTATTAATTATATTACCCATCTATAAAAGTATTATATGCATCTTTATATCATTAGGTCAAAAACATTTACAACCACAACTTCGATCATTTTTCATAAACCAAATTTTTTCCCTGTGTAAAAAAGTTAAACAATATCTTCTAAAAATGTGAGAATATTTGGGACATTAGTAACGTGATGATCAAAATAGAACCACCTAAATTAGTAGGGTATGTTTCTTAATTCATTAATGAACCATTATAATACACCATTATCATCACAAAATGGATTGATTCTTAATATCCATTAATAAATCCATTTTTCATGACACAAAATGACTTTCAAAAAATAAAATTATAATTCAAATTCAACCCAAAAAATATTTAATCACTCCATATGTTTTTTTAAAAAATTATAAATAAATATCATCTCAATCATGAAAATAAAACAACATACATTCCTATACTGAGTGTCCGGACACCACATTATCAAATAAGGAAATGTATTTAATGGAATTCCATCCATCATTGACAAGAAATTTTTTGACCATGGTATGATAAACTCTACCTCTATGTTTACCCTATTAATGAAAATTTTAGAGTCATATTATAAAACATATAATTCCAAATATTTATTTCCTATAATAATTATACACATATTCCCCACTGCTACAAAGAAATTCTAGTGGTTCTCGGTTGTTAATCCAAAATCATTATTATGTTTGTATTGGTGGATGAATATCCATGTTTGTCCACACTTCATCAAATATATCTTAGGATATACCATTAGTGAATTCATTATAAATTTTATCTTTCATTTCTTTTTGGTATAATTTTTTTTGGATATATACTATTTTATAGTAATTTTAGAGATATCAATAGAAGAGAGATAACAATAAGAAATCTAGAATGGATTTCCAATATTCACCCATAAATCAATCAACTGAATTTCAATCCGCAACATATTTATACATGCTTGGGTAGAGGTAATATATTATTCTTGCACAATACTAAAATTTGACAAAACAATTTCTTTTATTATTTCATCTCACAATGAATTCTTCAAAAAAGAATGACCATCATGTTTTTTATTTTTTTTAACATTTCAATCTCATGATCAATCAATATCTAAGAGCCTAGAATGTTCAACTACAATTATTACATACATTATTATACTATTTTAGGTTCTTGTAACATACTAGATTACTATAATTGTTTCAATTATTTTTGATTCCATCAGATCATTCTTATATCATGAAAATAATTAAATTGAATATAAGATTTCTAGTCTTGATGCCCTATGATAGAGTAAAATTGTTATCATCTATTAAATTCATTGTCAGTAACCCTCTTCCTAGCTTCATCATTATGCATAGTTAGTCCAATATAAATAAAATTAAAATCCTTATTCGAATTAACCATTCTAAACAACTATAAAAACATATTATAATACTTTTCTTGATACTGTAATATGTATCTTCCTGTTTTTAAAATTTCAATCCCAAAGATAAATTTATATCTCCAACAATTTAATCACAATGTATCTTTTAGAAATTTAGGAAATTATTCATGAGATTTATCCATTTCACATGAAAAAATTATAATCAAAATAAATAAGTACAATAAGTGTACCGTTATTCATATTCTTCACATAAATAATTATATAAATAATTCCTTAATAAATAATTGAACTATTTAAAAAATAAATCAATTTTTGTCTACCAGGCCTGAGGGCCCATTTAAAATTGTACAAATGTTTATTTAGAATACACTCCCTGGATCCATAAATATAATGTATGAATGATCTTATTTGTTAATTATAAAATTATTCTTTAGTTTCTTTATTTAAAAATACCCACTTATTTTCAACTTGATATAATTTTTAATTTGAATCAAAAAAAATTCAAGTGCATTCTTATAATATCATTTCATATAATGATGGGAACATTTCATAAAAATTAGAACCTTCCACCAACAATAAACCATTGAATAAATTTCATGAATTATTTCATTAAATTTATGCATCTTCATTTACTTTATTTCAGAAAACTAACATGGCAATGATAAAATTTATTCATTTTGGTCAGGGATCAAAATATCAAGTTTTATTCTTCTCAACATGATCAAAATATTCATTCATTAAATATACAAACTCATTATTTTAAAATTCATTTGAGACTGATAAAAGTCCATCTTTTGACAATACTGATTTTAAATTCTATATTCTCAACATACATTTTCTTTGAAATAGAGTTTCATTCTTTTCTAACGATTTTATAATATTTAACATATCTTTATAACGATTTTAATTTTAGTTATTTCATTATTGAATGAATTTCCTCATAAAAATAATGATATAAATAAGCTTATACAATTTTTGGATCAAATACACATTCCTTATCGTTATCTACTTTCTAATTAACAATTCTATCATTTGTTACATCTTACTCATCATTTTAATAAATGGTAATGAATTGTGATTTTAATTAAAATTAGAATCAATGAAATCATCATTCTTATGATGTTCTAATACCAACATTTGTATGTTCATATATTTCATGAATACCACATGAAAATTTATTTTTTTTTATTCTCATAAAACATTCAATGAATATGATTTTGATATTTAATATGAATGAACTCCAAAAAAACAATGAAGTATTTCATTATAGTTCTTATATTGTATCCCAAATCAAAAACAATAATTTTTATTAGACTGTGAGTAAACATCTATTTAATATGTGATTATATGTGCTTACAACATTCATATAGAAAAATATTGAGTGATTATATTTAGATATAAGATTTATCCCATTCTAACTAATATATTATTTCTCATTTACAATACTAATTTTTTCAATTAATACTGGGAGAAATATTTTGGTAGTTGATTTAATGTTTCCTCATATGAAATTATAATCATTTAATTTTATACTCCATTCCAATTTATATTTGTATCTTTAATATGTAAAATCCATGTCTGTTTTATACTTATCTTGTGAAAAGATTGGCCATCTCTTTATCCTCTTATTTGTTTCTTGGATATTACACTAGACATCTAATTTAAATGAAAAGTGAATGAACTAAATTATAAATCACTATTTATGCATTTATGTCTCATCAGCCTATGAATATATTAGTGAAAGATTTAAAGTGGTATGGTTCATTTAAATTTATCACACTTTTGTATTCCACTTAATATCTTCCATTTTTTGATAGGTTATAAAAACAACAATTTTAAATTTATTTTTTGAATATTTCTTACAGCATCATCATTTGAATGTATGATCAGATTTTTAAAGACAAGAATCCCATGTATTTTAAAAAACATCTCTTCATCAACATAACATGTGTAACATGTTTTAAATATCCTCATTCTAAAATATATTTCAAATAGTAATTTCAACCTTTGAAAAAAAATTAAAACTCTCAAATTTTTTGAAATGCATTGTTCATTTGTTTATATAACATATTTACCATCATCTCCAATTTTTTTGAAACAAAATATAGCATTCATAATAAATTTAAATAATTTGGCATTGATATCAACTTTTGAGATTCACTTTCTTTAATAAATTTTATTATTATTATCATGGAACTATCATGTTTTGTAATGACTACTTTTTCGTCATCTTATCCAACATTTTTCAAGCTTTTCATATCAAAAGCCACATGTAATAAAAAACCTATAAATAATCTATGGAATTTTATTATTACAATATATTATATAAAAATCAGTTAAAAACTATATCTTCAGTTTTATTCTTCCTACATTCCATTTATTTTATAATATAAGAAACATTCAGCATTAGGACTTCATAGAATCATATGAATTGTTACCACATTGGTCACATCATTCTCTGTGAATTAAATGATTTTATTTGGTAAAATAACATATCTAATCATTTTTCTAGTGTTTCATTAAATGAAAAAGGAAATATACTCTATTGTCTTCCATTATATCTCCCATTTAATTCAGTTCTAATCTCATAGAGATACATAATGTATAAACAATTAATTTTTTTCATATATTATAAATGACCTAATATTTTTTGTTATCCATGTTCTCATATAAAAATAATTATTTCCCTTTAATATGTTTTTTGTGGTCCACACATATTTACGAATGAAATTTCTCATATCATGGGGAAATATTAGTTTTTATTTAATTTTTAACTTCAATTGATGTGATATTTTTTCTCATAACCCTTATCAAGTGAATTTTTCCCATCATGTTTTCATCAACCTGCATTGTTAGAATAAAAAAATGAAAAATAATAATTTGTGGGTGTATATTTCACCTAATTATTAGGTTTAGTTTTTCAGTAACTCGAGTAGTTTTTATCCTTTACATATGAATTTTTTTGAAATTTTCCTTCATTTTATTCATAAAATATCTAGATATTGATATATTGTTTGATCGTTTCATAGGTACTATTTTTTATATTAATGTTTTTCAAAAATATCATTCATCACCATTAATTGTTCTACAAATTTTAGTATTATTTTTTATAAAACACATAAATTTACTCATCATCATTATTATGTAATTATTTTATTCGTATAGTCTTATTCCAATATTAATTTATTAAAAAATATGAATTATTTCTTGTTATTATGTTTTTCTGAAAACATTCCTCAACATCTGATCCCAAAATATATTCTCAATAAATTTTTTCACCATCTTATTCATCACTATTTTATGTATATATGACACCCAATTCCGAGATGCAACTAAAAGGGTGGCCTGATCTGGTTTGTCCACATGGACTCAAGTGCATCTCCCAAAATTAAAAAGGCTACTAACTAGCTATGGGGGCCTAGGGTGTGTCCTTTGGGACATTATGCTCTCATTACCAAAGTGAAGCGTAGCCGGTGTATGTAAACATCAGAAAATATCATATTTAGTATAAGTAAACAGAAGGAACAATGTGAAATAGAGATAATGATAACGATAAATAAAACAAATGGACTAACATCCAAAAAGTAATGATATGTCATGTCAATAGAAAACGTGAAGATATGGATACTAAATAGTATGCCTAGAATCTTCCACAAATGTATAAAGGAAATAAAAATTATTTTCCAAGAATCCTAATATCCAACTCAGTCCTCTACTATCATGGTCTAACCTAAAAAAATAAGAAATAATATGTTTGAAGCCATATGTTTCCCATTATCAATAATTGTATCCATGTAGTCTACCCAGGGTACAAAATGACACCTGGATAGGGTGTTAGATAATTATTAATGGGCCACCACCGATTTTTTCTACAACATTCGACACATGAATTGGAAATGAAATAGTGTTAAAGAATTCATATATAAGGTAAATAAGTACAATGTATCTAAATACCCAAGTACCCACTTCATCCCTTGTATGGTGTATGATCTTTTGAACAATTCATTACTTGATTATTACCAATTTATAAATAATTCATATGTTACCAATTGAAAATTATTCATGTTGTAATAAAGAAACCTTTAATAATATAAAATTATTACATCCCTAGGTAATGACCAAGATGACAGAGACCTCAATTGTCACGACTTGTCCTTGGGGCCCGTGTCTTGACAACCCCAAGCCCGCCTTCCATACGCCAGGGGATGGAGACTAGCACAAAAGGAGTAAATCCAAATAAATGGGAAGGAATTTCCTTTATATAAGTAATGGAACACAACAGAGTACGTAACCTGTAGTAAAAAATAAGTAAACTGAGTACAAAAGTAAGTGCTGAAAAGTAAATGGGATAGTATACAAACCCAAATGAAAAGTACAGTACAACTGAAAAGAAAGTACAGCAACAGTAAAGTAAATCAGCAACCACCGATTCGTCATCCGGCTGTCCCACCTTAAGGGTGGGTATAGATGATCTCCTCAGCTCCTCGTGTCTGGCCGTCTTCTCCATGTACATCCCGCCTGTTAGTCCACCACCAGGTACTGTCCCGCTCTACAAGGCTCAACCACGATCAGTGTTGTCCATCGTCTGCAACCAACAAAATGTAGTGCGGGCATAGCCCGCATAAGGGAGATTATACGATACTGAGTAGGGACCTCGAGACCCCTGAAAGACTCCCAGAATCCAAAAAAACAAATTATAAACAAACTCTACTTAGGTATATTCCCATACATATACCTGAGTCATCATTTAAAGTTCAGTTCCAACTCACAATCTCAAGTACAACCCAGTCCACACAGGAAAGCACAACACAATACACATAAGGAATCCCAACACAATCCACATACGAAGGCAAGTCAATCAAATCACTGAGAATAATGTAAAATCATGACTCCTCTCACATAGATTTACTACTAACGAAGAGGGGTGGAGATGATTAGATGTAGCCTCAGAATCATCACCTCTGTCGAACCCGCGTAGGATCCACCTACAGAAGTCATCACTGCCGAACCCATGTAGAATCCAAGTACAGTACCATCGCTGTCGAATCCATGTAGGATCCAAGTACAGTCGTCAAGGCTACCGAACCCACAGAGGATCCAAGTTCAGTCATCCTTACTTCCAAACCCACATAGGATCCAAGTACAGTCGCCATCATCATTGCCGTTGCAGCCAGCTCTAGGGTTCCCGCACACAGCATGCCCTATTCTGGGAGGGTCCGCTCCACGAACCAAGGGGGGTCGATACATCTACTATCATGATGTACATAGTTTATTTATCACAAATTTTGATCTCTTCAATAGGAACTCAACGCGACAGACTGTGCGCCAATCGGATGCTCGGTCTGAGAGTTATTGGCATTTTCGTCCCAGGGGCCCGGTTGGTTTTTAGTCTAAAACCAACCCAACCATACTCCAGCTATGTATAAACCTCAAGTAGAGTAAGCCAACAGAACCGTATCACTAATAGGAATTCATCGTAACTGATGGAACGTCATTCAGACGTCCGGTTTTTAAGTTATAAGTGTTTCTGCTCCAAGGGCCCGGTTGGTTTCAGGTTTGAACCAACTCGTCCATACAAAAACATTACTGAAAGCTTTAGTATAATATACCTAGAAAACTGTCTCGATCCAATGATCCCAACGTAACTTATGGTGCATCGATCGGAGGTCTGTAGCCCATGATATGGGCGTTTGAACGAACGTGGTCAAAAAATAGGGTGTTTGGGCCCGGTCCGATCCGGCCCAATACCCCCTAGGTCATCCCGAATCAGTTCGACCAGACCCGGGTCCAGGTTCGGCCCCATTGGGCACGGCTCGGCCTGGCTGGCACTGCCCGGCTTGGCTCGCGGCCGGGTGCGGCTTGCGTCTCGGCTCGGAAGCTGTCCACGGCTCGGCTCGCGGCCGAGCGGGGCGCCAAGGGGGGCGCCACCCCCTTGATTCTGAAATGGTGGACCCTATGGGGTTCTCCCTAAGTACTGGCTGGGAGTTTCAAACCCCAGGTTTTTTTGGAAAATGTCCGGCCATTATCGCCGGCTGGTTGAGCCGCCGCAGGACCCGCGGGGGTCCTGCCTCTCGGAGCGTCGGCGACCGGTTATTTGGCTGCCCCTACTGGACCGTTGTGGCCTTAGGTCGCGACCCTTCTTTGACCGGTGCGGCGCGATGGCCCTGCACACCACTGACGTGGCCCGCTCCGGCCATGGTTCCTTCGGCTTCAATGGCACGGCGCGATGATGCCTCGCACCCCCGTTGCGGCCCGCTCCGGTTACATTCCTCTTAACCCCCGTGCGGTGCAAGGGCATTGCGCCACCTTCTCCTTGATCGGAAATGTTGATCAACAATAAAACAGGGAGGAGAAATCAGCCATGTTTGTGTAGTCTGATCTCCTCCCGTTACTTCGGTAACAAGTGTCCAAATTAATCAATGAAGAGTGCTAAATTAAACATGAACGAAGATAACCCCTAACTTGATAAACGATGACGTTTTCCGGCAATGCGGATGATGGAACTGTGAAGTAAGGTTTTGAAGGCGGCGTTGGTGTGCATCGAAGGAGAGAACAACGTCTCACACTAGCTGCGATGAGATGAAGGAATGGCACATTGTCTCTGATTTTGGTGATGACGTTCTTCGTCGAAGGGTGTCATTCTTCACAGTAGGATGAAGTTCTTCAAAGGGACTAGATCTCTCTCCTCCAATCCTCTACACAACAAGCCAACCCCTAAAAAAATAGGACTCCTCTTATTTTATTAAAACATTGTATGCATTTCAAATTACAAAATTCAAAACCAATTGAGTTAATTAATTAAACATGAGTTGTCTAATTAATTACGTGTTAAGTTGGCAAGCCTTAAAGAGGGAGAGAGGGGAGTTACTCTAATAAAGGGGAGATTTAGGGAGTTATGGAATGTGAAGAGTTGGGGCTTGTGTGGTGCCCACCTCCCCTTTATCTTCTCAAGGGTAGTTAGTAACTAGTGGGTCACACCCCAACTCCCACACCTAGGATATAACCACTTAGAAAAATAAATAAAAATGTAACACAATTTTATTTTACTTTTTATTTACATATTTTTTCAACTCCTCCCGAGCAGATGCATCTTAGTTAAAGGTCCTCTTAAGCAATTAACGGTGATGTGGTTCCCTCGGTGCCCTCGAATTTCAATTCTGAGCACCGGTTCAAATGATAGAAAAAACCCGCTCATTCGTTCACTAAACATACCCGAGCTAAAATTCAGAAATTGATTCCGGCCACACCGGGCCTCGGAAGCAGGTGCCGTCAAGAAAAATGTACTCATAAAATCCCAATGAAAATATGAAAATAAATTTCCTTGAAATTTACGAGTCGTTACATTACTCCCACCTCTGGGATTTACGTCCTCATAAAGCTACATTATAAACTATGGAAAAAATGAGGGTACTGTGCACGTATCTGAGCCTCCCGCTCCCATGTGCTCTCCTAGAGGTTCCCGTGCTGCCACCTGATGCGCACTAGAGGAATCAACCATCCACGTTGGACCTGATCTTGTCGATACTCGATCTCCATTGGGACCTCAAATAAAGACTCCCTATCATCGATGTCCTGCTCCCCGTGATCAATGATATGCTTCAGGTCGTGCATGTATCTCCTCAGCTGAGATATGTGGAAGACGTCGTGCACCCGATGCCACTAAGGTGGAAGAGACAGGTGATAAGACACCTCGCCTATCCTTCTAAGAACCTGTAATGGTCCAATTATGCATGGAGATAACTTTCCGCCCAGGCCAAATCTCAGTAATCCACGTCGAGGTGTGACCCGTAAGAAAACGTGGTCACCATCCTCGAACTCTAGTGGTCTCCACCACTTGTCAGCATAGGACTTATGTCGTCTCTGAGGAGTCCACATTTTCTCCTGTATGATCTGTACCTTCTCCGTCGTGGCCTAGAACATCTCTGGTCCTACAAGTGCCGACTTCCCAGGGTCTGTCCATCACATAGGTGATCTGCAAAGTCGGACGTACAATGCATCGTATGGTGCCATCCCGATGGTGGACTGGTAGATTTTGTTGTACGCAAACTCCACCAAGGGTAGGTGATCCTCCTAGCTATGACCAAAGTCAAGGACAAATGCACAGAGCATGTTCTTGAGAGTCTGAATAGTCTTCTCAGTCTGGCCATCCTTATGAGGGTTACAGGCGGTGCTAAGGGATAGCTGTGTCCCAAAGGCCTCCTGCAACCCCTTCCAAAACCAGGAAGTAAAGGGAAAATATTTATCGGAGACGATAGACGATGGAACAACATGAAGTCATATGATCTCCTGAATGTAGAGGCGTCCCAAGCTCTCCACTGAGCCCTGATCTCTGATGGATAAGAAGTTGGCCGACTTGGTGAGTTGGTCAACAATCACCCAGATAGAGTCATGTCCTCTTGAAGTATGTGGATGTCCCATCATGAAATCCATAGATATATTATCCCACTTCCACTCTGGGACCAATAAGGGTTGTACCAAGCCTGCTGGTACCTGGTGCTCCGCCTTCACCTATTGGCCGGTGAGGCATCGCGAAACGAACTCTGCAACAACCTTCATCATACCCGACCACCAGTGCTGTCATCCGCAGTCCTGGTACATCTTCACTACTCCAGGATGTACCGCTAGAGGGGAAGTGTTAAACTCCCTTAGAACCTCCACCTGTAATGTAGTCGGTACCATGGTACGTCCCTAGAAAGGATGCCATGCTCTCCTATTATAGAAAATTAATTAGGTGCCTGTCCTTTGGAATTCTGAGCTCGTCGCGTCTCACAGTCAATTTCCCCACACTGTGCCTCTCTGACCTGCTGAAGTATTGGAGGAGTGACTATGAGTTACTGTAGAAAGTCTTCCCCATCTCTATTTATGAAGAATATCTGCAATGCGGCTAGCTGCTCTGACACCTCTCCAAGTAGCTGGATGCCCGACCTCCTTCTAACAACATCAGCTACTACATTCCCATTCCTATAACTATAGACTATCTCAAAGTCATGGTCCTAGAGAAACTCAATCCATCGCCACTGCCTCAGGTTCAGATCCTTCTGTGAAAAGGTGTACCTGAGACTCTGGTGGTCAGAATAGACTATAAAGCGCTCACCCATCAGATAGTGCTTCCACATCTTCAAGGAAATGACCACTACTGCTAACTACAGGTCATGGGTAGCGTAGTTTTTATCATTCTTCCTCAACTGTTGTAAACCATAAGCGATCACTGCCCACTACTACATCAGTACACACCAGATTCTGGTCCCTGATGCATCACAGTAAACTACATAACCTACTCCCTCCTCTAGTAGCCTCAAGATGGGTGCACTGGTCAATCTCTGTTTAAGCTCTTGGAAGCTCTACTGACATCTATCCGACCACATGCAGGGTTTCCCCTTCTTCGTCAAAGAAGAACGTGGTGCTGCAACTCTGGAGAAGTCTGGAAGAAATCTATAATAGTACCCATCCAGACCTAGGAAACTCTGCACCTCTGTCATGCTCCTAGGTGGCTCCCAAGATAGTACTTCCTCGATATTCGTAGGATCCACCGCAACTCCCACCTCTGAGATGACGTGCCCCAAGAAGTGGACCTCTCGAGTCCAGAACTGACACTTCGAGAGCTTACCATAAAGCTGGTTCTCTCAGAGTGTGTCCAGTACAATCCGCAAATGGTAGGCGTGCTCTTCCTCATTAGTTGAGTAAATCAATATGTCGTCGATGAAGACTACGAAAAATCGATCGAGGTAAGGCAGAGAGATCATGTTCATTAGACTCATGAACACTGCCGGAGCATTTTTTATGCCGAAAGGCATAACCAAGAACTCATAGTGGTCATACCGACACTTGAAGGCCGTCTTTTGCGCATCCTTGTCTCAATTTTGAGCTGATGATAGCCTGAACTAAGGTATTTCTTTGAGAACCATCATGCTCCCTTGAGCTGATCAAAGAGATCATCAAACCTCGGAAGTTGATACATGTTCTTCATGGCGACCTAGTTCAGCCGACGGTAGTCGACACATAGTTTCAAGCTCCCATCCATCTTCTTGGCGAACAAAATTGGGGAAGCCTAGGGTGAAATACTGGGTCGGATGAATCACCTGCCCTATAAGTCCTCCAGTTGTACCCATAGCTCTTGAAGCTCACCGTGAGCCATCCGATATGTGGGACTAGATATCGGGGTTGTCCTAGGGTACATGTCAATATTGAAGTCTACCTCTCTGCGAGGATGTAGTCCTGGAACGTCATCAGGAAAAACATCTGCATTCTGATTCACCACAACAGGAAAACTCGGACTTCAAAAATCAACTACTCCTATGATGAGACTAGCCAACTGATTGGTGATTAGTTTTCCTCTACTCTATTTGAGTCCATCCTGTGCTTCAAAGGCTCCCTTCTCCCCGGTGAAGGTAATTCAACTTCCATCGGTGCAGACACACCGCACCATGCACCTAATACAGTTGATCTAAGCATGGACTGTTGATAACCAATCTATTCCCAAGATGATGTTATAAGGCCTTGATGCTGCTACAAGAAGATCCCAGCCGATACTCTCTCCTCCTAGAGTAAGCTGACAATGCTAGCACCAATGCGTAATCGTCGAGTCTACTCCATTAGGAGTCTCTAGCCCTATGGATCGACCGAACGACTCCATCGAAATCTCCGAGCTCCGAAAAAGGGCAGCGACAATGAAAGAATGACTCGCTCCTGTATCTATAAGAACTGCAGTAAGGGTGGATTAGACATAGATAGTACATAAAATCATCTCAAGTGCGTCGTGGTCGTAGGCCTCCATTTCCTGAAGTTGAGCCTGCCTCTGCCCACCAACTCCCTGCATTCGGGGTGGACCTCCTGTTGGTGGTGGTGGTAGAGCTCTGAAGCGTCGTCCACCACCTGCTGCTCGGCTAGCTCCTCTACCTCATCCGTCTATTCCCTGCATACCATCACAGTCGAACCTCATCCTCTACCTAGGTGATCCCTCAAACATATTTTGCTCCTCTACATGGTGGTTCGGGTAGTCCCGGGCCATCTGGCCCTACCCGCCACATGCATATCACTGTCTGCCGATCGAATGACTGGCTCAGCTGCGTGTGCCCCGCACCTCAGAACTAGTATCCTGAGGTCATTGAGTGATGGTATGGTCTTCTTGGACCTCTGTTATGTCTGTCTACTGCCGGCTAAAGAAGACTCTGCTACGTGCTGCCCTGCGGTAGGTCTCGCTGCTCGTGAAGGCTCGGCAAGCAAGCTCTCCACAATAAGGGCTCGTTCCAGTACTCCTGCATGCGTCGGAATACTGAGGGAGATCATTTGTGCCCTGATCTCATGCCTCAGTCCCTTCTTGAAGGTCCAGGCCCAGAAGAATGGGTCCCATACCATGTCTGTGAAGTTGCGCGAGAGATCAGTAAATCTCGAAGAGTACCGGGAAACTGTCATGCTTCCCTGCCGCAGTTGTGGTTACTCAAGGATGCGCAACGTACTGAGGGTGGTTGGAACAAACTCTGAGTGAAAGTGGCTCTCGAAGTCCGACCAATGTAATGATTCCTAATCGTGCACCTGGGGTATCATGCTCCACCATCTACTTACTGCTTCATGTAAGAGACTCACTGCAAGGATCACTATGAGGTCAGCTGGGGTCCCTACTAATCTGAATAATCGAACAACAACCTCTTTCCAATCTTCGACTGCCTAATGGTTCAACTCCCCATGAAACATGGGCAGTCTCTGATGTTGAAACTCATGTAGTGCACTCAGGTGATATGCACTCTCTGCTACTGGGGCTAGTAGAATCGGTGGCTCGGTGGGTAGTGGCACCACCGGTGCCTCTGCTGTAATGGGGCCCTGCACTGAGGCCTCGTCGCTCAGAGGGATTCCATATCGCACAAATCATAGAACCCTATCTGGCTGCTGTCGTGGGGCCATCCTAAAAAGAAACAGGTGTTCCACGCTTAATACTATATAACTAGTGAGCTAAGACAAAGTAATCACAAAGAAAACTTTTGAACCACTCATGCAATCAATATTTTCGTGCATTAAGTCGGAATTCAGAAGTCATGGTCCTGGTGTATGGATACGTCGACCGCCACACCAACACTAGACTCCCGGGATTGATTACGACACTCAATACCCTTAATATTATTTCTTCACATAGATGAAATAATCAGAGTCCTGAGTTCTACGGTAGAACCGACTCCTCTGATACCAATTTGTCATGACCCGTCCTCGGGGCCCATGTCGTGACTACCCCAAGCCTGCCTTCCCTAGGCCAGGGGCTGGTGACTAGAACCAAAGGCATAAATCCCGATAAATGGGAAGGCATTGCCTTTATATAAGTAAAGAAACACAACAGAGTACGCAAGCTCTAGTAAACACTAAGTAAACTGAGTGCAAAAGTAAGTGATGAAATGTAAATGGGCCAGAATACAAACTCAACTGAAAAGTACAGTACAACTGAAAAGAAAGTACAGCAGCAGTAAAGTAAATCAGCAACCACCAAGTCATCCTCCGGATATCCCACCTGAAGGGTGGGTACAGATGATCTCCTCAGCTCCTTGGGTCTGGCTGTCCACTCCATGTACGTCCCGCCTATTAGTCCACCTCCGGGAACCGTCCCGCTCCACAATCCTCAACCACGATCAGCGCTATCTGTCATCTGCAACCAACACAACATAGTGCGGGCATAGCTCGTGTAGGGGTGAGTATACGATACTCAGTAGGGACCTCGCGACCCTCGATGGTCTCCAAGAATCCACAAAGGATAAACCATAAATGAAGGATACCAACACAAAGTATCAACCAACTCTACATAGGTATATGCCCATACATATACCTAAGTCATCATTTCTAGTTCATCTCTAACTCACGAACCCAAGTACAACCCAGTATACACAGGAAAGCACAACCCAATCCACACAAAAAAGCACAACCCAATCCACACAGGAAGGCAAGTCAATCACTGACTGAAAGTAACCATTTTTATTGATTTTTGCAAAGAAAACACAGAAAAAACTGAAAAAAAGTGGTTCATCAGTCATGGGGGTCTGAAAAAATGTAAACCAAGGGAATCAATAACCACATGATGAAACCCCTCCCTTGGAAATGACTCGAGAGAAATAATAGAGGACATGCGGTGATTTGGAGAATCCAAGGAAGCCAGGAAGTCTACAACCCTATTTCCCTCCCTCCATGTGTGGGTGACCTCCATATGATTAGCCAAAAAAAGTCTGTATCTTCTGATTAAGTATTCAATTTTCCATGGAATAGAAACTATGCCCATGAGAGCTTTCTGAAGTATAAGGGATTCTATATCCACTGCATTGATGAGGATGTGCTTCTACAGGCACAACTCAAGTACAGAGACCAGCGCTTGGGCTTCCACCAGAAGAGCAGTACCTCTGCCGAAGAAGGATGCAAAACCTGCAATCATAGTGACCTCATGGTCTATGATAACACCCCCGCACCGCATATACTCCCCAAAAGTGATCCATCGATGTGTAGATTTAGCCCAGCATGTAGGGGATCCCCGCGAATCTAGAGACATTTCCCCTTTGTAGTTGTGCGGCTATGTGAGTGAGAGTTTGGGAGTAAGGCTCTTACCGAGGGGGCTCCCTGGCAGGTGCTACACAAACGAACCAAGTCTAGTAGAAGATTCCATGACTTGAAGATGAGAATCACCCTTGATCCTATCAAGGACTTATGTCGTGCCTCATTCCTAGCAGTCCAAGGAACCCAGCACCCTGCCAATAAGAAAATGGCCCTTGCCTTCCTCTCCTGTCCCTTGGTACCCGCTCCATGAAACCGGACTTCAAGAAAAGCCGCCAGCGAACCCCCCTACCTGCTCCAACCAGCACCATCCCCAAAGGCCTGCCAAATCCAGTTTGCTCAATCACTATTGAAAAAGAGATTCTCCACTTATTCAATACTTGGGATACAGAAACACCAACACATGGATGAAATACTGACTCCCATGCGCTGGATATTATCTTTGGTGGGTAAAGCTTTATTCCTCACACACCAAAGCAGAAAATTGAATTTAGCTGGGATATCTTTACACCATAATGACACCCCCCATGGATCTACTATAATAGGACCCCTTATTTCACAGCTGAAATATTTAATTGAAACTTTCCCGACACACTATCCATAAATGTTATTCTATTAGGGCCCTCATTGAACACTATATTATTAAATGTCTGGCGGTGATCCACCTGAAGAATGGCCAAAAGAAAAGTTGGGTGTTCACAAGCCTCCTTAAGTGAGATAGTTGGTGTGGGGTAGCCCAAGAACCACCAGCAGCCAGCCACCCAGGTTTGGAGCCAGAAGTTGAGATCCACCCGTCCCACCATCCAAATAGCGTACTGAAGCAAGAAATCCAAATACGGTTGAACCAGCCTCCAAATCTTAGATGGCCTCAGCCTTTACTCCATCAAATTCAACCAATATCTGCCTTGCATAGTCCTGCCCCAAATTGATATCCCTTCCAGAGTCTCCCATGCAATTTTGGCATGAAACCCTTGCTTGGTCATTGATACACTCCTTACATTGATTCCCCCCTCCACAAAAGATCTGTCCAGCCGCTTCCCCGACGCCCAATGATGCTGGCCTTCCAGTTTCCCATCCCAAATAAAAGACACTATGATCTTCTCCAAAGTAGAAACCACAGATTTAGGGACCTTCAAGGTGGAAAAAATAAACATGGGAATAGACACAAGGACACTATTCACGAGAGTGATTTGGCCTCCAAAAGATAGGAATTTGTTCTTCTAATTTAGAATACGCCGAGTGACATTGCTAACTATTTTGTCAAAATGATGAATTCTGAGAGATAAAGGACTCAATAGAGCCCCTAGATACTCCATTGAAAACAAGCCCCATTTCATAGTTAAATCCACATCTAAACCCCAGGCTCTTCTATCTGAGGTGTTTCTTGCAGTATAGAAGAGACTCTTATCCCTGTAAACAACCTGACCACTCCACCTACAATACTCCTCAATGACTCCCAACATCCACTACACCGAACTTCGACATCCATTGAGAAACAAAATTTTGTCATCTGCAAACATTAGGTGAGAGATATCACCCATATTGTACCTTGTCCGAAAGGGAAGGATCTTGCCCACTCAAATACCCAAAATCAAGTAATAACTCAGCACATTTTGGGAAAGGATGAAAATAGTTGGGGATAGGGGTCCCCCTACCCGAGTCCATGGCAGGCCTAAAAAACCCAAACTGCTTGCCCATGAACGAAGTGGAGATTCATGCTGAACTGAAGCAACGAAAGAGGAGATCAATGTTCCATGTATAAAATCCCATGTAGTCCAAAACCCGGAGGATAAAGTACTACTCTATTTGATCGTATGCCTTGCTCATGTTCAGCTTGCCCACCAGATTCCCCCCAGAGGACATGTTATAAACATCATTGATAATGATTGAAAATCAAGACTCAGCTCACACAGGTATACTACTCATGAAGAGGTGTGGAGACGATTAGATGTAGCCTCGGAATCATCTCCTCTGCCGAACTCACGTATGATCCATGTATAGTACCACTGTTGCAGAACCCATATAGGATCCAAGTACAGTCGTCATTGCAGGTCGAACCCACGGAGGATCCAAGTACATTTGTCCTCGCTGCCGAACCCATGTATGATCCAAGTACAGTCGCAATCTTCGTCGCAGTCCCAGCCAGCTCTAGGGTTCCCACACACAGCATGCTCGATTCTGGGAGGGTCCGCTCCACAAGAAAAGGGGGTTTGATACATCAATATTCAAGATGTCCAGAGTGGATGACTCACAATGTTTTTTCTTGTCAATAGGAACTCAACGCGACAGATGGCGCGTCAATCGGACACCTGATCTGAGAGTTATTGGATTTTTCGTTCCTGGGGCCCGATTGGTTTTTAAGATAAAAACAACCTGAACGTACTCTAGTTGTGTCCAATCCTCAAGCGGATTAATCCTAAAGAACAGACTCACATAGAGGAATTCATCGTAACTCACGGTACTTCATTTGGACGCCCAGTTGTTATGTTATAAGCATTTTCGCTCCAAGGGCCCGGTTGGATTAGGGTTCAAACCAACCCATCCATACCAAAAAATTATCTAAATCATGAGTGTAATATACCAAAACGACCATCTGAATCCAAGGATACCAACTCAACTAACAGTACGTCGATCGGAGGTCTGTAGACAATGATATGGGTGTTTGAACAAATGTTGTCCGAAATTAGGGGGTTTGGGCCCGGTCCGATCTAGCCCAATACCCCCTGGGTCGGGCCAAACAGGGTCAACCTAAACCGTGTCCGAGTCCAACCCATTTGGGTGCCGCCCGGCCTGGCTGGCGCGGCCCGGCTCTGAACTCAGTCGCGGCTAGGCTCGCGGCTGAGCGGGGCGAAAAGGGGGGCGCCGCCGCCTTGATTATGAAACGGTGGACACTATGGGTCTGCCTTAAGCGCTGGCCGGGGGTTTCAACCCCCTGATTTTTTGGGAAAATGGCAGGCCAGTATGGCCGGCCGGTTGAGCCACCACAGGACCCGAGGGGGTCCCGCCTCCCGGAGTGTCGGCGTCCGGTTGTCCAGCCACCCCTGCTGGACCGCCACGACACTTCTTTAACCAGCATGGCGCAACGGCACCGCGCACCTCCACCGTAGCCCGCTCCTGCCGCGGCCTCCCTTGAGTTCTCTGGCGTAGCGCAATGGCGCCACACACCCCCTCTACGGCACGCACCGCTAGAGGTCCTCCTCGTCCCCGCGTGGTGCAATGGCGCCGCACCGTCTTCATCTTGATCGTCAACTTTGATCAACAAGAAAACGGGGAGGATAAATCAGTCGTGTTTGTGCGGTCTGATCTCCTCCTATTACGTCAGTAACAAGCGGCCAAATTAATCAATGAAGAGCATTAAATTAAACTTGAACGAAGATATCCCCTACCTCGATAAACGATGTCTTCTGCCGGCAATGTGGAGGATGGCACTGCGGATTAAGGTTTTGAAGACGATGTTGGCGTGCATCCAAGGGGAGGATGCCGTCTCACACTAGCTGTGATGAGACGAAGGAATGTCACGTCGTATCTCCTTGTGTTGATGGCGTTCTTCATCGACGGGTGTCGTTCATCGTGGGAGGATGGTGTTCTTCAAAGGGACTATATCTCTCTCCTCCAATCCTCAACACAATGAGCCAACCCCCAAATAAAATAAGACTTCTCTTATTTTATTAAAACATGGCATGCATTTCAAATTACAAAATTCAAAACCAATTCACCTAATTATGTAAACCCGAGTTGTCTAATTAAGTATGTGTTAAGTTGGCAAGCCATAAAGATGGAGAGAGGTGAGTTACACAAATAAAGGGGAGAGATAGGGAGTAAGGTAGTGTGAAGAGTTGTGGAATGTGTGGGGCCCACCTCACCATTATCCTCTCAAGGGTTGTTAGTAACTACTGGGTGTCACCCCAACTCCCACACCTAGGATATAACCACATAGAAAAACAAAACAAAATGGTAACACAATTTTATTTTACTTTTTATTTAATCCACATTTTTTATCAACTCCTCCCGAGCAAACACATCTTCCGTAAAGGTCCTCTTAAGAAATTACGGGCGATGTGGTTCCATCGGTGCCCTCAGAATTCAATTCTGAGCACCAGTTCTAGTGATAGAATAACCAGCTCATTCGTTCACTGAACGTACCCGAGCTAAACTTCGGAAATTGATTCTGGGCACACCGGGCCTCAGAATCAGGTGCTGTCAGAAACTGCGTACTCGTAAAATACCAAAGAAAATAAGAAAAAAATTCATTGAAATTTATATGTCATTAAATCAATGGTCTCATACGTAGTAATAACTATATACTGGAATGTGTATGTTTGTAATACAAGTAGCATAATAGGAGGAATTCCACAATGCAGTGCATATCCAATCCAAGTTGATCGTCTGAGGTAAAATAGGTCGAGGCCGTGACAAGGCCCTATGGTCTATAATAATGGCACCTATATGCCAATCTAGATCCAAGGAATATATTTATGAAATAATATGATGATATGTAAGGGATCACATTATATCATACTAGGTATCCAAATAAATGACAATGATCAAGATCTAGGTGGGTATCAACCTATGAAAACCATATCCTTGAATTAGAATGTTGTTACCGGGTGCTCATGGAATTATATGAACAGAATAAAATGTGGTATCATGTCATGCCACTTCTATTTAAGTATGAATTAAAGTTATATTTCATTTAATTCACGAATTTCCTTTCATTAGTGTGATAATTTCAAGTACCTTTCCACCTTTTAATCATGTCATTTGGTTCAAGCCCTTCCTTTCATTAATGTGACAAAGCCAACTTGAATTCAACCATTCCTTTTATCCATTTAAACATTATTCCATTTTTATAGATCATTCTACTACCTTTCATTAATGTGGTAAGGTGTTCTACAGATATGAAACCTACAAATCATATACATTTATGGCCGAATAATATAATTAGTATATTTTCTAATTATAATTTCACATTTTACTATAAAATTGAAACACTTTCCTTATGTGGGTCATGTGGTGAGTGTACATGGTACATTTCATTATTCAAATAAAAAATAAATAAAAATTTTAATATAGAAATTTTAACCCTTAGAATGGTTACACCATGACACGCTTGAATAATGGCACAATCATGTCAAAACCCTAAAAAACTAATGTGGAATAAAATCCTACCCAGGATTAATGGAGTTGTGGGTGTAAAGACCAAAAAATAATGACGTATATAGAATAATAATTATTATATGGTTCAATGGAATATAATCATTGAATATAAATTATATAAATGGAACCCAATGAAATCAGTGGTCCCCACATGAAAAATCCAAAATCATCAAACTTGGGTGATGAGATATAAAAAAACCCATCTTAGGCATGTACGACCCTACTCATTCAGTATTGGCCCAAGATTTGTCTTATATTAGAGTAGATCAATGAAAATTATAAAAATTATTTTACCTTGGTAACTTGGTTATGGGAAAAAAAGGAGAACGACTCACTATGACTAGAATACAGACCGTTGCACATCCAATGTGATAAACAAAAGCTCAATCTGATCCCGGACGAAAGAGATCTCTTAATTACTACCATATATCATCAAATGGCTCCAAAAATAGATAAATTTAGTTTAATCCTTTTGAAACACATATTATGGAGGAATATGGTGTCAAATTTGATTATTAAGGGAATATTGTCAAATTACCTAAAAAAATTCACATGCATGGTTTGTCATCATGGTTACTTGGGAAGAAGTGACACTTGCAAGGTTAGACTGCATGACCATTTGATATATGTGCAATGTGGCTTGGATTTGAAAAACACGAGCTATATTATTAGGAAAATCATGCACCAACAAAGCTCCAATCATGTGACATGGCCAGTTTTCCCAAAAAGATGTTATTTGGGCTTCAAAGAAAAACCCAAACACCCTTAGAACCTTTTGTAACTAAAAATTAATCTACAAAAGGTTCAAGATAAGTTTTAAGAACACAAATTAAAGGATCCATACCTGACTAAAAAAATGGGATTTTATAATTATCTCCCTTAAAAGAACTCATCCATGAGTTCACCATCCAAGGGTGTCGAAACCGTTTCTGTGAAAACTTCTAGACATTGAGCACATATGTTCGTCTCTCACTCACAATTATCTTCCATAACATGGCCATGCTACAATATAACATGTACTAGAGGGACAAACATGCCTCATATAGCCTTTGTGCTCTAATCAATGATGCATATTGGATACTCCTCAAAGGTAGAATCAGAATCATACTCAACTTCCTCAGGATCAATGGTATGACATGGGTCAGCATAATACTGGAGAAGCTGTGAAATGTGGAATATGTCGCATGGTGAATTGTACCTATGAGGTACTACCAACCAATATGTTACCATTTCTACTCTCTCCATTATTTCAAAAATCCCTACATAATGATGAGATTAATTCCCTTGTCTCTGTAACCATCTATGACCAAACCTGAGTTATACCTGAAATGAAAAGATGATCCCCAACCTCATACAAAATATATCATTTTTGGAAATAAAAAAAATATATTTTTTCATGACTGATAAGTCATCATTATCTTTCTGATCATCTCAACTTTCTCTATTGTGTCCTGAACATGACGAGGACCTAGTTGGATATCCTCACCTACCTCCAGCTAGCACAAGGGTGAACCAAATGACCTACTATACATGGCCTCGAATGGATCCAAAAGAATTGTTGCATGGAATTTGTTATTTTAGGAGAACTCAAGGATAAGGGATATGGTTCTACCATTAATGGTTGAAATCAATGAAATATGCTCAGACAATATCATATAGAACCTATATTTTCTATTCTATTTTTTCATCGATCTCAGGGTGAAATATTTTATTAGACTCACCTATGTTCTCATAGGATTTTTCAACCCCTCCCCAAAATATGATGTGAAATGACCATCACAATATGAATCAATAGTGTGTGGGACCCGGTAGAGTAGTATGATCTCACATACATACAATCTTCTCGAGCCATCAACTAAGAACATTTACCAAATAGGAATGAGGTGGGATGTTTTCATTATCTAGTCAATGGATGCCCATATAAAATCTTTAACCCTCAGCTTCCTTGGTAAAGAAACTAAAAAATACATTGAAACGTCTTCCCATTTCCATTACGGTACTGTAAATGGTTATAGAAATCCTACAGGTCTTTGGTGCACCGCCTTCATCTAATGACTGGTGGGACACATCGTAATAAAACCTAATATTTAATGTGTCATCCCAGACCATTAATACTAGCATCACACATCTCAATACATCATCAAGATTCTAGGATTAACTACCCACTAAGAACCGTGGGACACTGTAATCAAATCCTCTCTAATTTTTGTAGGAAACCAGACAAGTCAATGGATACCAAGGATGTTATCTCTATCTATGTACTAATCCAGAGGTGGGTTATCTCCTAATATACTCTCACTGAGTACCAACCCTTCAGGATTTGATAATTTTATTATTTTCACCTACTCAAGGAGGGAAGATGTAACTACCAAATATGAGATATAAAACTATTCATGAATATTTGAGAACTCCATATGCATCCTAGAAAAGAGAACCATGAACTTCCATTCAAAAATAGATTCTCGTACTACATGAGCCTAATTTTTCCGACTCAACGCATCTACAACCACATTTCCTATCCCAGGTGTATAGGAAATCTCAAAATAAAATGATTGTTTTTATTCAAACAATATACATTGTCAGAGGTTCATGTAATTTCTAGTGAATATATATTTTAGGAACTTTTGGTATGTGGACACCACAAATTTGTCACCCAAAAAATAGTGTCTCTAGTAACATAAGGCATGAAAAATTGGTGCTAGATCAAGGTCATGCATTTGGTAATTTCTCTCTTGAGGCCTCAATTTCTGATATCCATATGCAATGACTTTTCCTCCTATATCAGCAATTTTTTTAGGCAACTATGTGATGCATCAAAAAAGACTGTAAAACCTATACATGGCTCCAGAATAGTTAGAATTGGTGCTGAAACAAACCACCCATTCAACTCATGAACGGATTCATCAAATGCTTGTGACATTATGAAATGACACAATTCATAGTAAGGCCTATATGAGGTGATAAAATACAGGAAATTTACTATATGGAATGCCTTTAATAACCATCCTACCATATGAATCATTTTCGGTCAACCACATTCTTGGGATGCTCCCAAGAATCTATAACACTGTCCATTTCCATGTCTACAAATACTCTTAATTATAATATTATATGACCTAAGAAGTGGACCTTTTCATTCCAACAGTCGAACATAGAATGATTAACAAAAATATGATCCTCTCACAGTGTACTTAGAATGATCACAAGATGTTTGGCATGGTTTCTAAGTGTGTGAGAATACACCAAGATGTCTTCCATAAGGACCGTGAAAAAAGAGTCCAAATAGGGTATGAAAACTGTATCCATCAATTCCATGAAAATGAAAGGAATTTTTATAAGACCGAATGGCATAACAGGGCACTCATATAGAACATACCTACTACGGAATATTGTAAGAGGTATTTCTGATGGCCTGAATCATACCAGAAGAAAATGTTATCTCAGGTTGATCATGGAGAAAACCTTTTTTTCTGAGATGGTAAAGAAATCATCTATTTGAGATAGTGGACACCAGTACTTGACCATGAACGGGTTCAACTTTCTGTAATCTACACATTGAAGTACTATTCCATCATCATTCATGGAAAAAACAATGGGTGAACCCCAAGTTGATATACTAGGCCCAATAAAACATTTTTCCTCTAAATAATCTAACTACCAATTGAGCTATTGATGATCAATAATTTACATCTAGTATGGATGAATAGATACTAGATATGCTAATGAAATAAGCTCAATTGTAAACTCTGCATCTCTATCAAGAAGTAATCCTTAAAATTGGTTGGAAATACATCTTAGAAATGATTCACTAAAATAGGGAAATCAACTTGATGTTAAACCTAATCCTCAATTATGTGATTTTCAATCTGGGTTCTCAATCCACCTAGCCCATGATGACCTACTCTAGATCTACCATCCTGGAAATCCCACTCAACCTTATATAGATAAATGCTCCCCTCTGGTACGTAAATAATACGCTATAGAGATATAAATCTATAATATCATGAAAGTGAACCATCCAGTCCATCTAGAGTATGACATCGAAGCCATTCATCTCAAGAACAAAGAGGTTCCAAAAGAATGTGTAAATGCCTACCTCAATTGGATAGTCCCCACACTGGCATATTCCCTCTTCTCATTCCCTTAACGGTGTATCTAGGTTTATAGCGCCATAGTAATATTGTATATCTAGACAAATAATTTAATTGATAGATACAAAGATAAATGATTTTTAAGAACTTGTATCAATTAAATTTGATACTATAGTATAGAATACTATAATAATACCTCATACTGTAGAGGGAACTGTAGCCTAATCCATATGTATCAGTTATAGTGAATGTAATTGTTTTGATCCACAACCATGTGCAACAGATAAACTACTCCAATCATTTCTACTCTATTGGTGCTGCTGGTGATTAGGGGCCTACATACCAGAACCACGACCTCCTCCAAAACCTATCATTCTAGTGCTATTCCAAATCCCAGCCTGATGTGGTGGAAAAGAACTCGATCAAGAAGGTGGAGATGGTGCAGATACTTTTTCCACTCGAGGCTTGTGGAATGGTCCTACAAAAATACTATAGAATCCATAGAAGGCTACAATCCCAAAACTAAATTAGGTCTCTATCACATTGAATATTTCTGTGCCCCCTGTAGTTTACACAGATGACACTCTATATATATGTTGAAGTAGGCACTATAGTTGTCATTTCTATGATGGGAGGTCTCGATGGAATGTTTATTTCTACCAAAAGAACTACGGTCTTGATTCGGCACTTATCCTCTATAACCAGCACTTTTTCCATCCCTCGAGTTACATTTAGAAAAAAGGGACTAAAAACTATTGAAGAAAAATTAGGCTGGTGAAATACATTCACTTCTCTACATACGGTGTACTAGAGCCCATCCTTGAAATGTATAGAATGAGAATGCTCGCCAGCATCTTGAAGAACTATGAAGTGATGAAACTCTGTGAAATGTGAGGAATATTCTAAAGCTAACATAAAACCCTACAAGAGATGCATAAACACTCTAACTATATCATCTATCAACATTTGAGTAATGAAATGATCATAAAAGTTAGTTTTGAAATTAACCCATAACATGCCTAGATGACAATCATCCTGGGAAATCACATCCCACCAACTCATGGAAGAGTCCCAAAGCTTGTATATGGATAGCTCGACACTCCACTCTACAGGTGTTTTGAGATCCTCAATGTTGGATAGAGTGGGTTCTAACTATGAATCTGCAGCCATCAGACCTCCATCTCTTGAAAATGATGAAGGATACTACTACTAGAACTCATATGTTAGATCACCCATAATAGGTTCAAGATGTGGAGCACCATGCATGAACATCATCAGACATAAAATACTATCACGAACCTAGGAATACAATACCAAATCATGTACAATAGGTGGTACCTATAGTTTCACTTTTGGAGGTAAGACTGGCATCTCAGGGGAACCAACGTCTTGAGAATTTTCATCGCAACCTTCCTAGAATAGGATATGAGGACGTCGTGGTGTCATTGGTCTAAAAATGACATGTATTCACCTCAAAGAAAGCATAAGGAGAAAGATAAAATCACTAGTGGAATCTAAATTTGCGGAAACTCATTATCCATGGTATACTACCCAAGCTATCCACATAGATGGCCAGATATCAGTAAGTTCTCAGGTATATGTTTCATTTTATATTACATTTAATTTCCAGGTTTACTCCATTATATTTCACAATATTGGAATGGAGGGATAAGTATGTACATCCAATTCAATTTAGAATTTAAGGTTCACATTATAATGGATAGTCATTTCCTATGAAACAATGCCCATACACATTATCAATGGAAATGATAAACATTTTTTATAGCATAATGGATCTACATGGTAAATTTCACATCCCAACACATGAGGGCCCATACATATCATGAATTGAGATAGGAAATCAATCAATAACAACCAAATCTAATACATGAATAAGCTATCTATCACAAAATCACACAATAAAGACAGGCATATAGAGAAATTTAAATAAGATAAATGAACATATATGGATGGAAATATGCACGACATGTGAATTGTATGTCCCTAAAATTATGCATGTAACAATTATTTATTACTTCATATAATATAGTGATGGATGAATGAGAATTTCCAATTGGAGTAATAATAAAAAACTCCACATAGCATATGTTTCACCAAATGGTCAAATAATATCAACATAAATATGAAAATGAATAACAATAATTATAATTTAGGTAACATGGTTCTTACCCCAATAATGGGGTCATGTCACCAAAGAACAACTTATGATCAAGTCACAATAATTACTAATCTACATCCAATTATCTCCAAATAGTAAGGAAATAAGTAAACTACTCTAATACAACATTTCATGTCTAGGAACCATATGCATCTTAATGTGTACCCCGAGCCTAATCGACCACATGTCCTCAAACACATCTCAGCAAACACTATAGGCTATATAATAGCATCGAGGGCCTTGGGTGTATCCACGGGGAGAGTTTGACCTTATTACCAAATTGTAACATAACTTACAAAATTAAACAATAGTAAATAGAGTATAAAATAAATGTAAATAGAAGGAACATCAGAAAACAGTGAAAATAATAATAATAACTAAAAAAATTGGAATAGTATTCAATAACACGAATATATGTAATGTTATTAGAACAAAAAAGAAAACATGGATACAAGACATCATACATACTATGTTTAACAAATTTATAAATGAAATCCAATGAAACTTCCAAGAATCCTGATATCCAACTTCTTCATCTACTATCAAGTTGCATCCTAAACAGAAACCAATCAAGTTTTCAAACCCTTATGCTTCCCTTTATCAACAACTTCAATGATATAATATACTTCAGGTACCAAACGGTTCCTGGAGAGGTTGTGAGATAAATCTAAATGGGCCACCAATAATGGTGTCTATATCATACAACCTATGAAATGGAAATGTAATAGTGTGAGATCATGGATATATATTGTAAAACTGTACAATGTAACTAAATAACTATGTACCTTTATCAGCTGTTTGGTCAGTTTCTAAACATGTAAATAATTCACTATTTGATTATTATTAGTGTATAAGAATGTCACTTTTAATCAATCATAGAGGATACATGTTGTAATAATGAAACCAGTAATGGTATCTAGTTGTGAAGTCCAAAGGTAATAACAAAGGTGACATAGACCTCAAGGGTCACCAAATCAATAATAAATATCGATATGCATGTGTAAGATTGCAATCCATAGATCATAGTCCAAGGCATTCCACAATTAGGTTCCTACCTAATAAAAGGTGATCATCTAAGGTAAAATGAGGAAAAATAGAGATGGGGCCCAATGGGATTTTACCTTGCAACCTACTTACCAATACTGGATACATGGAATGTATTTGATGAATCCTATGATGATAGGTTAGGGATCCTAAGGTGTCATACATGGAATCTAATGAGTAGACAAGGACCAGTATCTAGGTGGGTATCAACCAATGCAATCTCTATCCTTGAATCAGAATTGGGTTCCCGAGTGCAAATGGTATTCTCTAAACATAATCCTTGGAAGAATCATGTCACGCCATTCCTTTTTAAGTATGAATTCAGGTGATATTTCATTCGGTTCAATCCATTCCTTTAAAAAGCGTGATATGTTCATGTAGTATACAACCTTTTAATAAAGTGATTTGGTTTAATCCTTTCCTTTTATTGTTCTGACAATTCCATGTAGCATAAATACATTCATTTAATCAATTGATATCATTTTCCATATTTAAGGTTCATTATTCTACCTTCCATTAAATTTATTAGGGGTTCTATAGACATACAACCTACTAAACATATACAATTATGTCCAAGTCATATACTTATTATACCGGCCAGTTATCATTTCACATTTTAGTGTAAATTTAAAACAATTTCCATAGGCAGGCCAAGTGGTGAGCATTAATGGTACTTGACATTATTCCAATCTTAATATAAATCAATACTTTTAATATAGAATAGCTTACCCTTAGAATTGTCAAGCCATGGAAAACCAGAATGATGTCAAAAACGAGTCAAAACACTAAACCACCATTGTTTCATAACATCCTACATGAGAATAATGGAATTTTGGGAATAACCACTAACAGATAATCACTTATATGTATAAATAATAACTATATGATTCAATGGAATATAATCATGGCATAATAATTCTATAAAAAAACCCCGATGAAATCAGTGGGCCCCATATAACATATCCACTATCAACGAGCTTCCGAGATGAGTTATAGACCACCCTCCATAGGCTTTTACAACTCTCCTCTTATGGTATTGGCCCTTTACTTACATCAGGTCATAGTCTATCTCAGAAAAGGAGAAAATATATCATACCTAGATAACATATTTGAGGGAAAAAGAGAAGGAGAATAGATCAGGAGGAATTGAGTACATACCATAGTGCATCCTACTTGATGAATAGATGATCAATAAGATCGTAAACAAATTATATCTCTTTATTACTAAATTATATTATGAAAGAGATCAAAAAATAAATCAATTTAGTTTAATCCTGCTGAAAATGGAATAGAGAGGAATATGGTTTCTAATTTTATCATTATGTTAAAAAATTTCAAATTACCCAAAAAATAGCATGTTCACCATTTTTCCACACTGTTACCTAGGGAGAAGGGGCCTTTGAATGGTTAGGATGCATCATCATGCACCAACTATGTGAGGTGTCTCTGTTTGGAAAAACACTATCCACATGGCAATGTAAATTGTGGTCCAACCATGCACTGACTGTATAGCTTGGCCATTTTTCCCAGAAAGTTGTATTCTTAGAACCAAAAAGTCATAGAAAGGATTTGGACCTTTACAAAATATAAAATAATCCACCAATTATCTTTTATAAAGAGTTAGACAAGAAATTAAAGGATCCGTACATGTGTGAAACAATAGGTTCTTACAGTATCTTATAATATTTCAAAATTATTATAGAAGGTTTTGAAAATATCTATAAATTCATCTTTTAATGTTATATTTTTAATAGTCATACTAGTCTTTAATACCCAATATATTTATTTTATTTATTCTGAGGAGCATTTTTTTCATCCATACAGTTTCTTATCTTCCTTTTATGTTTTTTCACCACTTATTCTTATGAAAACTTTCTTAAAAATAATCGTTATATTCTGTTTCTTTTTTTATGGGACATTTCATAATATTTACATCAGTGCCTCTAAAATTGAAATTTTAATGTGGGATTATTTATTTTTACATATCTCAACATTTTATTTAATTTTTATAGACGAGGAACAAAATCATTTTATTCATGTCAACGTAATTTTATTTATATTTGGAATAATTGAGATCCTCTATATATTATAAATGTAATCATATTTTTATATCCCCTATTGCATTAATATAAATTTATTCTATAATATTATATTATAATACCATAGATTTACTCATCTAATACACGAAAATATTGTTATGAAATTAATCAATGGAGAAATAATATTTACATTTTATTGAATATAATTTGGATGAATGAATTATAAAATGTCTTTAATTAGTTTCTATGAACTGTTTGAATCATTATACACATCCTTGTAACCCTTAATTCAGCTAAAAATTAAAATAACTCTATTCTAGTATTCATTAATAGTTTTATTGTCCATAAAAAATATTTCACCATACCATCTTCTATAAATATGAATATTTTCTTCAATTTTTATCATTTAATGATCATTTTATTTTTTTCACATATTTCCTTAACTATTATTAGGACTGGTATATTAATTAATTAATTATCTGATAACGATAAAATAATATAATTTTGATACTTCCCATCATCCTTAATATTATTTTTCAATTAAAATTGCTTACGATAATATTCCCAAATGCATCTAATCCATACTATAGTAGCATCAATCCTTTATAGACTAAGATAAAGAAGATATGGTATTATTCTATTTTTTTCCTCCATGAATATATTTTTAATGAAATATTGAAATACATTTTCTATTAACTAATTTTGGATTATCCATGATAATAATCTAAAAGGGAGAACGTACATTCTATGTCCACATGTTGTTATAACGAATGTGAGGAACAATGAGTTAGGGGGTTGATCTATTTTGATCTTTTAAAATTCATTTAATATTTATATTATCACTACAACATGTTATAATTTCTATCCAAGATTAATGTTATATACCAAATATACGCATTTGATAAGATAGCGAAGAAAATAATGGAACGAAATATTGATATTGTTTTCCTCCAGTGTGGGTGACTATGTCCTTAAAAATCTTAATCAAATTGGCCCATATAAATTCACCATGATATAGAGTGAATACAAATAAAGGAACATCCATTAATCTCCTTTTATATCCTTATAGGTAATTATATTAGCTCATATCAATTGAAATTTTCACTTATTCACTATGAAATAAAAAAAATTAAACATTCAAAACGTCTCAATTTTTTTTTTTCTATAAAAATTTTTTTATCATTACATGTTTAAATATCTATAGAGAGAGGTGAATAATGTAATAAATGATTAAAATTATTTCCCTTATAGATCATGTTTCACCATTAACGAAAACACTCTTCTCTCTCATTCCCATAAAAATGAATAAGAAGAAATGAAAGCATGTACAAGCCATGTATGTTCTACTAATTTCACCGACACAAAGCTACATCTAATGAGAATACGTAGAAAATGTTTCCATATACCAAATCCAATAAAGATTTATATTTTTTCAATGTTCGTAATAGATTCATTATCCCACTTGGTATACAACCAATCTGTTTTTGAATAATTACAACTCTTTTAACTATAGTTTTCTAACATATCCTTCAGATGAGTCTTCTTTTTATCACATGAATCGATATGTTTTATATGATATTTTATTCTTCATTATGTTACACTTCCATCTACTTTATGAATACATCCATACCACATATTTACTTGGAAATACCTTAAAGTTCACATGTTATTTAATTTTTTGAGTACCCTCCTTCCAATATTAATGAAACTACACGAGTTCTTAAAAATAATAAACTACGTTCGCAATTCTACAACCATTAATGAACCTATCTATGTATGAAATTCTCACATAGTCATCTCAATGCTCACTCATTTTTCAAAGTTCACATAGCCTTCACGATTCTGAAAAAAATCCTTATGCTAACAGATTTCATGAATATTATATATAATTCATTAAATCTATTAATTTTAAAAACATATGATCTTATGAAAACCTTTTCATAATACAAATTATTCAAAATCCACTATCATGAATACATGTCCTTTGGAATTTTTATGAATTTCTCACTCAAATGATTGTGGTTCCACATAATTATAGATGTTTTCATCATATCTTGAATCATTCATCCAAAACACTACTATTTCATAAATATATACATTCTTGTTCATGAATATAACTGCCCCATGAAGTTATAATGTATTTTTTCCCATTAAGGTTTCCTTTCATAGCCCTGTAGATTTCTAATAACCATTGCAGTTCATCCCCCTTTTACAAATCACTCCACATTTGGAGAACAAAAAACATTAAAAAAGTATTAGTTAATCATGAAAAATAATATCCTTCAAAAATATATTCCATTCACTTATTTTTATGAATAATTAATGAAAATACATCTTTACTGGCTAATGATCTATCCACTAAATTTTAGACCCCAGAAATATGGTAAAAACTAGGGAAATTTCACCACCTTGTTTACCATAACTTTCTATACCACCTAAAGTACATTCATTCTAGTTAAATGGAGATTTTTTTAACATAATTGGTCTAAACCCATGAGAGAATATCATAACTAACCTTGTGCACCTACATTTTCAATAAACACCATCAACCCAAAAACACTGAATGTTTACCTTCAGGGATTATCACAACATTCCCCCCTATTTATTTATTGAAAAATATATACCCTTTGATACAGTATTAGTGCTGCTTAAATATTCATCCCCAATAACCTTTTTATAATTTTATATAGTGATCATTGATTCACCCAAAAAAACTCTATACTGACAAGATCCATGATCACCGCGAGAAGGAATAGATGCAAGAAAATTTCATCATTTAATCACTTCATTAAAAAAATACTGATATTATTTCATAAAACCACCATATGTAATTATATATAACATTTTACAATAATATTTACCATTTTCATATCTAAAAGTCCCCATATTTCACTTCCCAAAATTATTTTCTCTACAATAATAATCATGATATTTCCTCTCCCTATTTTAATGAATCTAATGGTCACTCCTCCCTAATTATAAAATTGATAATAATTCATATCAATACAAAAGGTGAAATAACACAATACCTCAAGGGATTGGTTCACACATCAATAAATCTTAATTATTGGGGAGTCAAATAAACTCCATGCTCTAGCTGATCCCACTCTAATTATTCATTTTGTAAGGCATTTTTCATATTGTCCATGACCTATAGTTTTATACGAACATACCCTAACTACTCAAGCACATGTTGAAACTTCTCTAAGATAAAATCATTATTGATTTCAATTTAATACATACATGAGTGGTGGAATTGATATTTTCTATTATTAATAGAAGTTGTATTTTCAAAATAGATTAATATTTGTTACATCACATCAACTCCAAAAACATTAAGCTGACGCTTTATCCACAATAATTGTGAATATGTTTTTGGAACCACAATATATTTAGCTTCTACTGTTCTCACTGAAATTCAATCATATTTAATTATTATACATTTTATACACAATATTATAATATATAATTCACCATACGATGTTTATTTTCAATCATCTGTTAAACTATCCAAATCTCAATCAGTATAACCTAATAACTATTTCTGAGATTTTTCAATGTACAATAAACTAAAATAAATTGAGACCTAGATATACCAGTCTATTTTTTTAGTGAAATTATGTTTCTTTTTTTAAAATAACTTAGATTTCTTGTTTATTTTAATGTTAAAAAAATAATATCTTGTTATGTCATTGTTATGTACAAAAAATGTCAAAGATCATCTGGTATTCGGTAACATTAACTACTTTTACTTCACCTTATCGTGATAGTATATTCCAAGAATCTACTATGGTCATCATCTTTATTAAATTTCACATTACTAATATTCTCAAAAATTACATATTAAATTTATATTGAGACATAATGGATCCATTCCTACCTCTTTTCACTTATAATGCAATGAAAATGGGAATTCACCCATCATTTTAATTTCATTCCCACTTTTCATTAATTTTGTTTACTTTTTTCAAATGAACTACATCTAGTCCACAAAATATTAATTTAATCATTTAAGCAAGCATAATCATTGTTTGATTACTGTCATTTCTAAAAAAAGGATTTTAATCAACCTCACCATACTAAAAAACCAAGATTCTTCAAAAACTTATACAGTCATTAATAACATTGTATCAGTTATTACTTCAACCAATATAGCACCTTTCTCATCTAGAAAACAACATTATCAACATCATGAATGAGAAAACTATATGGATACTTGATATGCACTTATTATTCCAAAAACATACTTTTAAACGATGAATTGTTGATAATATAGAAAACATCAAACCTTATTTTCACATTTATAGCCATGAATAGTTTCATTGTGTCAATCCTAATAGTGGTAATAATGATTCATTAAATTGGATTCCCTCTTGTTGGAGTAAAATTTTCACATTAGTAATTCATTATTTAGATTTAAATTACAATAATCATCATCTTTTTTAGAAAGACCCATTTCACTATGTGAAATTCTTATCTCTTGGTGTTGAAATAAACCCCAATATATTTTTCATCTAAATTAGGTCTATCTATTCATTCATATGCTGAAATTTTTTTTATATGAATGTCTTTCCTTAAAAAATATATCCTCCACCAAATAAAGGAATGATTTTTTTATAATGACTTCATTCTCCATGATTGATCTGGGAATCAGTGTACACAATGTAATTTTTCCTTTTATTTTGATCTTGACTATTCGTTTTCCCTATAAAAACAAAATTGAAATCCTCGTTATCATTATCAATATCTTATTAGGAATCTGTATTTCACATGTATAATCCAGTTACTTATATTACCTCATATACTAATAATCAGGGAACTTCGCCCTGTGTTTTGAAGATTTTTTCATATTCTACTATAGTGACATCATTACATTTTACTACTTTTTCAATATATCGTATTAAAGAATTTATATTCCTTTCATTTTCATAAATTTCCTTGGAATATCCCCTCATCTTCAAGATAATCAAATTTTATGTTTTCATCCTTCATTTGAATAAAATACATACTTCTAGATATTATAATGTATAAATATGTTGGTTTTCTACCATACCACAACTCATACTGACACGTTTCAACTATTGAAGAAAAAAATTATCGATTAAATAAATAGAAAGGAGTAAGGATTGCTTCCACATCAATTTTATTTGGTAGGTCATTATTAATTATCATTATTTTGGAAATTTTTTGAGATCATATCTCCCCTATCAACCAATCCTTTTTTATGGAGTTTCCACTGTCAAATCAAGAGGATTAATCCCATGTTTTTGAAGAAAATGTTCCACTTTTATATTTGTGAATTTCATCCGATTATTAGTATGAAAGGAAATAATCTCATAGATAGTAATCCATTGCAATTTTTGTTTGATATTTTTTTCGACTGAAGAAGTCGTACTAGAGTGAAATGATAAGTACACATTCCATTTTTCTTAAATTACCAATGATAACAATAAAAACCACTTTCTAACCATGGATATTGGTTAGATTAGTCCACACACATATATATATGCCCCAATTCATGCACTATTTTTGAAAATTATTAATTTTTCTTATATTAATTGATGATATTGATCCCTTTTTTAAAAGAATTAGAATTTTGAGTATGATCCCAAAATATCTTAGGAAGATCATTATCTTCATCCCAACAGATTATATATTCCAAGGATGGATGATACTGATAGAAAATTTATTTAAGCTACAAGATATTTTCTACCACTATATATTTTTATCCACTCAAAAGGTATATACTCACCCCGATCTGCTTTCCAAATAGAAAAACTGATACAGCTTGTCCGTTGATGATAGTTAATTTCATGGTAAATCTGATAACATGATGAAACTAACATAGTAGACTAAAACATAGATTGTTTTGACTCAGATAATTGAGAACTAAGAAATCATCAGGTATTATATCTTCTCGACCAGATTTTTCTTTTTATGGGACTATGATCTACATGAAAATATCATTAAAAAAAATTAAACAACAACCTAATCATATTTGATGTCCATAAAAAGATCATTATTTACCATCATATAGGATTTGCGTCCACTATAATTGATATATAAACTAGTACGAATTAATGTTTTAAGGGAAACCTATATAATAACATCCTTATTGTCTCTTTTATTTTGTATCTATTTCTTTGACTTAAAACCATTTATGAAATGATTATATTGATGTTACTCAAAGTATGATTGAAAAACATCATCATATAGAGTTATAAAACAATTTTTCATTTTCAATAAATTTGATGTTTCAATGAGATTCTTCTTAAAACCAAATTAGTTTTGGGTTATTAAATTTTTATTCATTGGTGATGATAAATATTTTTCAATATTTCCTAATCATCTATATAATAAATGGTGACAATAGAAATCATTCATGGAATATTTAACTCTTTTTGGATTAATTTTTTTTTGTCTTTTTCCATTCATTATAATTTTCCCTAGAACATGCATTTTTATAATGTCCTATATTGAAATAGAAATAAAATTTTATACAATTATTATTCTAGTGATTCATTATTTCATGTCCTCTTATTCAATTGTTTTAATGAACCATACGGTTTTTCATTGATCCCAAAAAATATTTTATCCTCAGTGTGGGTTCTTGTGGGTGTACATCAGTCAATATATATTTCTATTTGTAATCAGACCTCATAAGAACTGAATTATTTTGATATGAGTGTTTCTTAATTTTTGACCAATTCTATCGAATTCAATATTTTCTATTAATTGATCAATATATATAAAGTAATTCCACATGATATTCTAATTTTATTCATAACATTATGATTTTTTCTTATATTTAATCAAAATATTTGACATTATATTTTTTGATGTCAATAAATCCTTCTATTACACTTTTCTTTTAATCGAAATTCAAATATTTGTCAACAAAGTAATACGATATCCCTGGAATTGAGGAATTATGCTTATAAATTACATTATCCAGTGCTTTCTTCTCTTCTTACAACTACTACATATATATTTTGGCATCAAGAACCACTCTATTTTTGTTCTATGTTATGACTGTCCAAACGTATTTCTCCTCATGTAAAACATGTAATTCAGCTGGGACATCAACACATCATTCAACATCCTCTTCATTATTTTCCTTTTCATCACTTTCTTGGAAGATTCCTATTACTTCCAATATAGAATTTTATCCACAAACCAGGATGTACTACATCTATTTAATATAAATTTCCATTAATGTAAAATTTTCCTTCAATTTTTTTATATTAGATGAATGTTCTCTTAAAAACATTCTTTTGCATCACGTGGGATGAATACATCTTCATGGGAAATTCAACCTTATATTCTTCATCATGTTGAATCTTTTTTGTGAACTTGATACATAATTTCCAACATGTACACATTGAATCAATGCAAGTTAATGTGTCCCTTTGATATTTCCTTTTATTATTTGTTAATTTGATGATTAAATTAACATGAATTCATCCATCTATTATTCTTCCTACACATTTATAATAGTGAGATTCATTGTTGCTTTTAATTATACTTCATTGGGCTTTCATTTTTCAACAGACTAATTATCATTAGATCTATTATCGTATGATACAATAGTATTGTGTAAACTATCCAATTTCAGCTCCACTGTATCATTATCCTTTAGTAATGAAACATTCAAACTGAACTAAGGTGGAATTAATATCAATATGCACATAACTAACATTGTATCATCAATAATATCTTCGGTAAGACAATTTTCTTCAACAGTGAAATTTCATCAATCATATAATGAATCAATATATTCAATAGAGTGGATTCTCAGATATTGATATGTTTTCTATAGAATCTACATATTTTATTCTTCTAAATTTTAGTCTCTATCATAAATATTTTACAACTTAACCTTCTTTTCATAGGATGACATTCAAGATTTCACCTTTATGTAGACTCCAATGGATAAATCTCCACCTAAAGCATTGTTTCTTTTGTAATTCACATCAAAATCCCTTCAGTTGGGTTAAGATTAAGCACCAATGTGTCCACTAGGTGAAATACCATGTATTAATTATATAAATACATCAATACATAGTGATGAAAATGACATCATCATCGGATTATTCCATAATTGAAAATAATTAATATAGATCATCATAATCTGTTAATGATCTGAAACCTTTATTAATACTCATGAGGGAGAAACATGAAAAATAACCCATTTCATTGATAAAAATTTTCAAAACAACTACATTAAATAACTATAGTGGGAGGTCATTCGGGATATGAAAATTTATAACTATTTAACATTTTTATATTGTTAATCCATTAAAAAAACACTCTTCTCCCTCGACTGGGTAACAATGTCTGAGTATAAATGTAAGAATGAATTATACATGAAAATTTTACATGGTTATCTCATATTGTGATACACCCATGGAGAATACAAATGAATTTTCCCTATGTATAAAATCCACTAATGTGAAATATTTTTAGAATATTTTGATAAGACTCACAATCCCACATGGTTTACAAAAAATAAAAATTGGAAACCATGCTTTTCTCTAAACAAAAGACTGATCACTGCTCCTTTAAATGAATCATATATTTAACACATGAATCAATGTGTTTTAAAAAATTTTGTGGATAATTATTAAATTAACCATTATTCGGAATGATTAATAAAACAATACCAACTAGGAAATCACTTTTGGTTTTCCTTAGATTTACTTCTGTGAGAAAAATCCTTATAATCATCACAAAACATCCCAATTAAACACCACAATATCATTGTGTCATGATGATCCAAACATTTTTGAAAGCTACTAATTTTAAAAATCTAACATGGAATTCAAAAATCTCACCCATTCTATAACTCTCACTTATCCATCATTAATTTCATTCCATTTATATCGAAAAATATATAAACATTACATATTATCGTGATTTTAATCTATAATCTACGTAATTACCTTAACAAGTGTCCTTTTAGTTTAGTGTTTTATAAAATTTCAATAATACTTAATAAATAAACCCATAAATCAAAAGTGGACCAGTAGAATAAAAGTCCAATTGTTACATAAAACAAAATTCAGAATATAAAAACAAGGCTTATTTTAATGATATAGTCTTCAAAAAAATTGTGTGATCTCATCCTTACATCTATTTTGTTTTATGTAACGTGAAAAATATTTCAACATTTCTATGAGAAAAAAATATTGTAATGGGACGTAATATGAAGGAAACTGTCATTCCAGTGAAAATCAATAACAAAATTCATTAAAAATACTTTTTTATCTATAAAAAGAAATCATGGTTTTAAAAATATAAATTTATTACATATTGAAAATCAATATATTCTCATAGAAACTAATTTACAAGAAAATAAATTAAAATAATTTAATATGGGAAACTAATTTCCATATAACTAATATAAATATTTTAGCACTCTCATATACACAAGGGTTGACCATTACAGTTTCATTTATAATAACCTCCACAATATGATTACTATAATCTCATATCAGGAAAATAATCGATTAATTCGGTCCCATTATTGGATGCATTTTATATCAATAATAGTCTAACCCACCCTCAGTTTATCAAAAAACCTAATGTACTCATTAAAAATTCCCATATAGAAAAACATTGTCATAAAATATGAACATTTTATAAAGAAACATATATGAGGAAAATAACATTTCTATTTTGATTTATCTTTTATTTTTACTAAGTAGTGAACTAAATAATGTAACCAATTTATTTTAAAATGATATTGTGCACATATAAGTGAACAAAAAAATTATTAATTGACTTGAAAGTGAGAAATTATGTTCAATTTGTATATGTTAAAAAATTACTTTATGATTTTTTTAAAATTGTTCGAAGAGTAACATTAAAATGCAATTTTGTTTAAATAAATTTCTTTATAAATAACTTTTTAATGACGATATTGTTAATAAAATGAATCGATTAATGTTATTTACTATAAATACAAATAAAATGTTAAAATAAAAAATATCATATTCATCATTCATTTCACAAGTATGATTAGATCTAAATAATCATGAAGTAGATTTTTAACCCAATGAATTGAAATTTGGTTACAAATTCCACTACCTCACATTCATTTAACATATAAAATAATAAATATTAATCTATACGATTTTAAATAATAATATTAACTCATTATATAACATTATAAGTATTTCTAATAACTTATAATATTTATTATAACATATTACCACCATTTCATTAATAATATGTCATTATTTTCGTTATTTCAGGGTTGTTCGTTTCATGGTTCCATGGTCAATTTAATTATGTGTAATTATAGATTTTCATGTAAAATATAACTATTAATATAGATGTTTAATTAATAGATATAAATTTAATTATATGATTTTAAAAATTCCCATTTATGATTATTATTTATTACATACTGAGATTCACTATATAGATGTTAATGATAAATTTTTAGATTATTTTGGTATTTTCTTTGAACACAAAAAACTAAATTCATATTATTTAATATTATATGTATATATTAGTTATAGTACATGAAATATGTTATAATAAATAAATTAATTATTATTTTATTATATTGATACATTTACGAATATCAATGAAGGAGGTAATGGAAACGATAAATCATTATCCACGGAGATGGTTAACCATCATAATATGGAAAATAGTTTTGTTTATTTGAATATGATGAGGTAATAAAAATAATTAATATGATATATTCCATAATAAAAATAAAAATATAATATTTACATTATTATATAGTTATTAGGAATTTATTTTTTAAGGAGGTCAGGATAATGTATAAAAAAGGGGAACTAAGAGAGGTTCTTTTAGAAAATTACCTCTTCGATATCTCCTCAATGGAGGACCCCTTGAGGAATGTGGATTTGTTTATATGGTGATAATAGAAGCACATATACATGTGTATATTTATGGGAAGTGGTTTTATAGAAATTTTTTAGAGATTTAGGTAATTTTATTTGATATAGGGTGGTGGTGAGTGGTATTTATACTTGAGGAGGGGAGGTTTTAAGTGATTAAATAATGATTATTTTATATTTAAATACAACCACATTGTGGTAGAATTAATATGCATTAATATTTAATGATAATTTATGATATAACATATGTTTAGGGTTGGTAAAATTCTAAAACACTCATTTTATTGTTTAATTGTTTCATATTTTATAACTAGACATTTTTATCCCCAACCCATTTCATTATTTTACTCATAATGTTGTAAAACATTTTTTTCTACTGCTATAAGTTTTATGCCTACAAATAAAAATGACTATAAAAACGAATTTATATGTTTTAATTAAAAATATAAATTACATTCTACAAAATTATATTCATATAATTGAAAAAACATTAATTTAATAATAACCCCTTAACACAATTATAACATGGGGTTTTAAGTGAAACTTTTTAAATGCCTACAATGTTTTTGATTTTAAGTTCAATGTAAAAATTGAATATAATGAGAAATATTTTTTTCATTTATTTATATTATAACAAATTATAATTTAAAACCATAATAATATTTAATAAATATATATAGATAAATTAGATAAAAATGAATTTTTCAATTAAAATGAAGTGTTTTCCAATATTCCTCAATAAATGAGTATTCCTTGAAAAATATCAAAATCTTTCCCTAGGATTATTGTTATATTCCAATTTAAAAAATCCATATTTTATTCAAATAAAATTTATTGTAATATCAATATTTAGATTTATAACAGGTGTTCTCTTAAATTGTGTTAAAATTCCCTTTTAGAAAAAGTATAGCTTCCATGATTGAAATTTGATTTATTCTTATCCTAAAAATAAAAAAATAGGATGAATATAAAAAATGAATTATATATATATATATAATATTAATTTCAATATAATATTTCAAAAATAGTTATTAATTTAATTTTTGAGTACACATAAATATAAGAGACACTTATTCTCATATACTTAGGTTGTTACATTCTCTCCCACTTGTGAACATTGTGACCTTACACTTTTATTCATTTACGACACTAGTGGGGATATTTCCCACATATAATCTCTCGATTCCAATTTTTCCTCTTCAAAACCATTGTTTTTTCATAAAAAAACTTCTGATTCATCTTATTCAGAAACACTTTCTTGATGTGGCCATGAATATTAACAGGCAGTTCCACATGAGAAATGTTATCTTCCAAGTAAACATCTTTAAGGATCAAGAAATGAGATAAATTTTGAACATATTTTTATAAAATAAAATCATTATCTATTTTGTGTGCTATTGATAAACTCAATGGAAAATAATCATGGAAGGAAAATTATAAAACTTTATCCATGATTTCTTAGGGTCCAACAAATCATTGACTCGACTTCCCCTTCTAAAAAATGTATCACACTTTTTAATGTATATGTTTTTGAGAAATACAAGATAACCTACCTCGAAAAAATTATCATTACTCGATTTATATACATATATTTATGCCCTATTGTTATTTGAATTCATGAGTTGCAGAGTTTTCTTCAGATTATTATCCATTTCCTCTAACAATCTGGGTCCCAACAACTTACATTCTTTTAAATCATCCAGAAAATGATGGAATTTGACACCACATTCCATATAACCCATCACAAGGTTTTATTTATATACAAGAATGAAAACTATTATTGTAATAAAATTCATCCATGTAATGACATTGATTGGATATTCCATGTTAATGTATAGAACAATATATTATCCTATACTCAAATATCATAATTATCCACTCAGATTATCCATCAAATTGTGGATTAATAGATGTTCTAATATTTAATTCCATACACATCACCTTTTGAATATAAATCATAAAATTAGAGATGAACACATTTTGATAAAAAGGAGATAGGTACTCCAATTAACCTTGAAATATATTTTACAAAGATTTATTTTTTTATCTAAAGACAATGTATATTCGATAGGAATGGAATGTATAGATTTATTTACTCGCCCAACAACCCAAATCAGATTGTATCCTGGAGAATTCATCAAAATCCAAAAATAAAATCTATAGACATATTTTCATATTTAAATTATTTTATAAGAAAATGTCGATGCATCCCCTTCAGTAATTATAGTTCTTATTTTACATTTTTAAAAGTCAAAAAAATAATGATAAATTAAAATAAATCACTTTGGTTCTATCCCAATAGTAATAACATTGATGGTCTCTATACATGTGAGTATTACATGTATGAATGTAAAACTAATATTTGTAAGAATAAGTTGAAAAATACTTCCTCAAATGATAATAAAAAAGAACACATAATATATTCACAAAAATTGATATGAATTCATTATCACTATTTAATTCATTAAAATTAACCATTTAAAATAACACTACCTTTATCTATAATTCAAGGAAATCTTGTTGAGAGTGGATAATTCTGTCTAAAATAGATTTTTTCACTAAAATTGAAAACACTACATATGAAGTCCCATTATCCTCAAATTATAGTACACAATTCAACCAATAAATATCCAAAATGGTCAGGTTATAAATGTAACATTGTTAACATAGAATTATTTTTCCAAGTTAATAATAAACCACATTTTTTTATTTAATAGAATGATAATAAATTGTGTAATTATAATAAATTATTAGTTATATACATCATATCTATGTCTTGTTCTATTTTTTCATTTCATATATACATTAATATTTTGTGATTAGTATAAATATCACATCATACTTTAGAAAAAAAATGAATTTTAATTTTTAAATAAAAAAGAAGTGCATGCAATTAAAAATTAGTTGTATGGTAATTAACTCATTAGGTTCCAACTGAAATGAATCAAAATAATGTTCCTAATCATTATCCATTATAAGACAACATTTTCTATTCAGTGAAAAATTTATATAGATGATAAATTCACTATTTATTGATGGATGATCCATAAATGGGGCATTTACCACTAATCATTTCAATTCATGAAAAATCTTATCTCATTATTTTATCCAAATAAATTCAACACCTTTTTCATTTTAACATAGTTAGTGCGCATCATAATAGTGAAAAAGGATCAAAAAAGTTTCTGTAATGTCTTGGTAATCTAAGAAAAGTTTGAATCTAGGTAACATTTTTCGGTCTTGTCCCATCATAAAACAAATATTTTAGAGTGATCAATAGTTATATGATCTTTAGAGACAATTTTTACAAGGAATGGAATTTTTGGCAATAAAATTAACTAATATTGAACATTGAACAATGCTTTTTTCTTTAAGGGTTTCAGAAATAGTCTTATGTTCCTTTAATATTCCTCAATTATTTTATAATATTACAAATTATCACATATAAACACAACCATAAACAATTACAAAAGATAATGGATGACTCTATTCATAAGATTCAAAAATATAGAATGTTCATTAGTGAAGCCATTGTTATGACCTACAAACTCACAATGCCTATATATCCTTATAAATACTATCTTTATAATTTCATCCTCTTTCACCATCAGTTGATGGTATTGGACCATAATTATTCTTTCAAAAAATATTTTATATCTTGATCTGGTAAAAAAATTCATCGATACGAGGAAATGGAAATTTATTTTTAATAGTAATGATATATATTGATAAAAAATAAATGAAAAATGTCATAGAACCATCATTATTTTTAACAAAAAAATAGTATCTTTTCAAAATGAAGTAGTGGGTCAAATAAATCCATTATCTATAAACATCTATAAATTCTTTTAAAATTTTAGATGTTGTACTTGATAAATTTTATAGGGGGTTTTGAAATTGGATTAAAATCATGAACAATGTCAATAGTAAATTCAACATCCTAGTAATGAATAATTGATGGAAAATAATCATGAAATAATCTAGATGCACATTTACCACTGGATCATTATTTATCTAAATGGATCACTTCTTTTTATCAATATGTGAATGATAAAATTCAATTCCATTTTTAAATAGTTTTTCAACTTTTTCATATGTTATTAGTTGTATGGGTTCATTATTATATACAAATTGAAACTCTATATGATGTAAAAATTATTTGTCTCTATAAATATATCATATATTGATAACCATTAATCTAATACACACCCATAATATCATAAAAAATACTAAGGGGGAACAATAAGGTTTTTAGGTAATGCCCTTCCACATAAAATGACATAAATATTCATATAACATTCATTTCTATCAATATTTCAACATATTGTTTTTATAATGAGTTTTGGAATCATTTATTTAGGATTAATTACAAATTTTTACGATAATTTATCATAAATAAAATTACAAGTAGACCAAGTATCAGACAATACATAAGTAAAAACTGAATAATCAGAAAATATGCCTCATTCCACTTATTTTGATGGACAAATATTTGTTGAAGGCATCTCAAATAAATTCACCACACCTTTCAGCTTATAGTATGGATTCTTCCCACCATTAAGTTTCCTCTTCAATCACATTTTTTTATAGTCACCCATCTCATTACATTTAGAACATTTTACTGAATATATTTGGAAATATGTCTTACCACTACCACGATTATTTTTTTTCAATTACTAGTTATAATCCAAAAAATAATAAATCATAATTTCTTACTAGAAATCAAATGAATTAACCTTTATAAATTTTAGAATAAGTATCATCATCTAAAAACAATGTTCTTATAACTTAAAAAAACACTAATTCATTCTTCCGATTTTTATGCCGCCAAAACCGCAATTTCTACTAGTTTATAATGATACCATGATCCTCATAAAACAAAATTTCCATCTTCTCCAAAAATTAAACATGTTTTTTATATTATTTTAGTTAACATGAATCAAATTCCCATAGTTATTATGGATTCAATCCTAATAAAAATTAATGATTTCAATATCATGATCAGAGTTATTATTTATAGAATTCATTTCCAAATAAGTGAATTTTTCATTGTATGTAGCCACTGATTCTTATCCCTACCTCAATTACAAGAATAGTAATTACATCATAAGTCAATATTCCTCAGGAAAATAATATTCAGGAAAAAGTAATTTTGAAATCATATGATTCAAATGAGTCAATAGCCTAAATATCCTGGATATAAATTTGGATTGACCACCGCTAGTCAGATTAACCTTTTAAATTGTAAATAAAAAATAAAAACGTTTATGGTTTGAACACACAATGACATCAAAAAAAATTCTACGACATTATTCAACATTTTAACTACAATAAGGTCAGAAGATACACTAATATATGGAGGTTTTTTCCTTCTTGATCACTCCATTACTGATATATTTCAATGTGATTGATCATGATGATATCATGCATTAATTCCCCAAAAATTTATACTTCACAATAATAAAATATTCACTTTTAAATCTGACAATCTCAAGATGCATGTTTGGAAGGTAGTTTTTCTCTTGATTCCTTCCCACCACAACCACCCAGTTTCCTATATAGAAAACCATTCTGATCGAAAATATCTTAGAATAAGCAACATCTTAATTTTATAGTTCTTTATCATCTCAAATTAACCATAACTATAATTAATTTTTTAGGTTTTCTAACATTATCTATACCCATATTGTAATATAAACCTTGATTTGATACCAACTATAAGGACTCAACATTAATCATTACATATAATAGTTATTTTAAAATCGAATCCATATTATTACATTCATATGAATATTTTTTGATTATATTTTATGAAATTAAGACGATTCCTCACAAAATAATCCATTACATTACATGTGGAAACAAAAAATGGGTATCCACTCCATCCATAAAACATAATTCTTACTATATAAACATGTTTTATTTTCATGATTTAATATTTCCAATTTTCCATATGATCTTATCCTTGAATCTTTTCAATCTTAAATCTAATGAAAAAACATTTTACGACTTTGGATGAGAAAAACACTCTAATAAGGTACATAAATGGAAGGAACCCATTAGTTTAGTGAAAATACATAAAAACCTTTTTATTAATCATATCATTTTATTCAGAAAAAGTAATTGTATTTTCAAAGAGATCAATATATTATCATTCTAAAATCAATCGATTTACATGAACGATCAATAACAATGATATAAAATATATTTAGGAAGCAAGGGAAGTAATTTTCCATATCCCAATTTAAAATACATTATCCCTCTCATCCACATTTGGTGTAATAATTATAGTCACATTTAAAATAATTACTGTGGTATTTTTCTTTTAATATATTAGAAGAATACAAATTGGATAAATCCATCCCATTATCTTATGAATTGGATGGAAATAAAGTGCTCACCCTCCATTAGTTTTTTTTGGAACCAACCTTCATCATAAAAAATTACCATGAACCATAATTGAACAATAAATTCTTAATCTTTCTTAAAGAGACATTATTGATGAAAATAACATTCCTATTTTGAAAAAAAAAACATTTTTACAAAGTCATATGCTAAAAAATGTAAACACCTTGTTTGAATAAAAAATCATAAACATTAAAATTAAAATTAAAAAAATTTATCTAACATGAATGTGGGAAGATATATTCATTCTATATACGAAAATAACATCCAATTTGGATTTTCTGAAAATATTTGAAAGGGTAACTTTAAAAGAGGCCTTCTTTAAGAAAATAGCTTATAAATACCATATCAATGAATTCATTGTTAATAAAATAAATAATTTATGTGTCTTTATATAAAAAAAGTAATATTTTAAATAAAATAGATTATATTTTGGATTCATTTCACACACAACTTTTTCATGAAAAAATACAAAATATATATTTTACCCATGTAATGGAAATGTTGTTATGAATTCTGATAATTCATTTTTAACTTCATTAAAACATGTTAAAACCTCATAAATAATGGTTTAAATAATTATTTTAACTCATTATAGAAAATTAGTCATAATTATAATACAATTTATGATGTTTTTAAAAGATATTATGACATGTTTATTAACAATTTGTTTTTACATGAATTGTTTTGGGGAGTTCATTTGATGGTTTTTGGATCAGTTGAATTATGTTAAATTGTGGATGTTAATTTAAAATGGAACTAATAACTCAGAAAAGAAAATATATGATATTACATCACTTAAAAAAGTTTAAATTTCCCCATTTATCATTTTTTTTTACTACATGAGGATGATTCATTTTATAAAATGACAATGATAAATGTTTTGTTTCATTGGGTAGTTTTCCAGAACACCACAAACAAGCTTCTCATTGATTAATATTATATGTGTATATTATTTTTGAAACATGAAAAATTTAATAATAAATATATTTCAAAATTATTTATTTATAATTATAATTTTATGAATTTCCATAAAGGATTAAATGGAAAATAAAAATAACATTAGCCATTTTGATGATAAATGTCAAAATTTAGACAATAGTTTCACATTTTTGAATAAGAGGAGGTTATAAAATGGTTGAATATGATATATTAAATAAGATAAATAAAATTGTAGTATATAAATTATTCTTGAGTAATAATATTTTTATAGATGAGGGTTTTGATGTTTATGTAGAAAAATAAATTAAAATATGAGGGGTGCTTTGAGGAAATTATATCTTTAATATCATAGCCATGAAGGACCCATTAATGAACATTGATTTGCAATTTTTGTGATACCATCAGCACATGGACATACGAATTTTGAGAAGGAGATGCTATTTTAGATATTTTATGAAAATATAGGCTTTTATAAAGAAATGGTTTGGTGTTCATCATGTTTATAATTGAGGATTGGTTGGTTTTTATGATTCAATAATGATTATTTTATATTTAGAACCTACAACATTTAGGGGACATTAATATCTAAGAATATCCATAATAATTAATGGTCTAAAGGATGGTTAGGTTCATGAAAAAATCAAATAAGAATTTAATGATATAATTATTAGATATTTCAAGCCTTTATATTTTTAAATTTACCCGTTTTATTATTTTAGCAATACCACAATAAAATATTTTTCTTACATAGTAACATTTTGGTATTTATAAAAAAGAAAATGCAATCATAAAGAAATAAACTTATTATTCCATATATTCATTCCTCTTTAACATATTAAATTAATAGAATTAAAATATTAGATTCAATACTATACCTCTAAACACAATAAAAAGTGAGTTTTGAAAAGGATAAAGTTTTAATGCCTAAAATGTTTTCATATCTAATTTGAACGTGATATTGATTTCAGTAACCAAAATTGGAATTTTATTTATTTTTATTCAAACTAATTATACTTTAAAAACAAATTAAAATATTATTTAACTATATATATAAATTCGATGAAATTCATTTTTAAATTAAAATTCATTGTTTTTCTCAATTCATAAAAAATGTGACTTCACTGAAAAATACCAGAATTTCAACCAAGATTTTTATTATATTTATCTATATAAAAATGAATTTAATTTTTTCAAATATTGTTTATAAATGTTTCTAAATAAATATTCAGAATAGGCATACCTCTAAAAGGCTGCAAAATCACCTTTTAGAAAAATGTTATATTTCTAAAATTTTATTTATTCTAATCTTAATACAATAAAAATTATCCGATGAATTTATTAAGATACATTTTAATATAAAATAATAATATTTCAATATTATATTTCACCAATATTGAATAATTTAAATTAGTCATGCAATGAAAATTTGAGATCAAATTATTATAACAGTATCAGGGTTGTGACACATTTCACAATGCCCACATAGCCTTTACAATGATCAGAATTTCCTGGTGCTAAGTTTGTTTTCAAAGAGTACATATTCTTAAATATCACTATCTCTACATGAAATATATTATCTTATAAAACCAAATATATAATTAAAATTCTTCACAAACCTCTATTTTCTGAAACATTCAACCACACCACTTCCTTCTCATGATTCTCTATATTCTTGTTCATGAAACTCCCATCCTTCAAGATATTTTCATGGAAATTTCCCGTTCTAAATTATTCTCATATTCTATTATATTATCATCATTCCTTTTTTATTAGTCCCTTTCCCAAATCAATACACATTTTTAAAACAACCATCATTCACAAAGCACATATTCTTCCTTTAACGTCAATACTTTTTGAAATTGATTCCTCTGAAATTTCTCAAAATCAATTATCATAAACTGAATATTCATGATTTTGAATACATAGCCTGTATTTTGTACCCACAAAATATTGAAAACACATGGAAATAAAACCTCTTTTTATGAATGTAATTATATTCCACATCCAGATCATACTTTCCTATTTTTGGGATCTTTTCTAACATACACAGTAAAAAACCTTTCTAGAACTCCAAAAAAATAATTTATCAACTAGTTTTTTAACAAACATCATCAAACCAAAAACATAAAAATGATAACTTTGGGGATTATTTCCCAACAATATATGTCTTGTACACTCTTCTTCTAGTATATATCCTACTTTTTCACCAATACATCACATGATATGACTTTATATGATGTGATTAAAAGTATTATGGTATCCTTTTCTAGAAAACATATGTTTTGTACCCCTAATCAATCTACATTGATCAAACACCTATTTCTAGTACCTCTTCATCATATATTAGAATCATTTGTTTGAAGGTCACACTATCAAATAAAATTTTTTCATCACATGGGATCTTCCACCAGCATGAACATTGTACAATCATATTGTACTTGAAAATTTTTATATTGGAAGTCTTCTAGTTGAGTTCACATGAACAAAAAAATATAAATTTTCATTTACCTTATCAACTCATCTTCACATTAATGAGTTTTTAATAATAGAAAAAATGAATGAATATACATTAATACACATCATTTATAACTATTGATAAACTCAAAAAGACTTGGGAACTTTGAATGAATATCATGAAATCATAACGGGTGAGGAACTTATAATGTTTATTTAAATAAATTATGGAATCATTCTCATTAAATCCTATCTTGTACCTTCATTAAAACATTTTTCTAGATTTGTTATATCCAACTCTCTTCTATATGAAATGTAACTTCTGAAATAATCTGTTTGATAAAATAAAATTTCTAAATCAGGTATTGTTCATATTAATTATATTTATAGTGCTCTCCACATTCCACCTCTATACAATGTACTTTATATAAATTTATCATTCAAGATATGTCCACTATGTCAACTAGAATCTATTGTTCTGTAAATACTATGAACCTTGTAACCCCAAGCCTCTGTTTACATTACAACATTGGAATAATATACAACTTATTTCAGCATAAATGGACAAATATTATAGTAGTCTTATTAATTTATATTCATACATCAATATCACATTTCATTTGAAAACATAAAATACAATATTGTGAATGTAAAACTTCAGCATTTTGAAATCATTAAAAATATATGGATTAATATCTTGGGTAATAGAAAAAAAATAAGGGTGACCTAGGATTCTTATTAATTAGTATGTATAGTTTAATATATCCTGAATAAATAATAAATATTTATAATTCATTGATATTTTGTGAACTGATTTTTCTTCCAAATTTATTTATTTTTTTGGATTTTTTCCATTTCATAGAACACTAAATATAGATTTTTTTTATTTTATAGAACCGTTTTATTCATGATTTTTATGCTACACAATGTTAATATTTAATTATAATATACCCTAATATATTTTTTCACTACACGATCACCTAATTGGAATGAATAATAAACAATATTCATTGGGCTTGATTTACATGAAACACTGAGTTTCTATGAAACTACATTTTATTATTGTAATTAATTATAATATATAGTCAAAAAATTTCCATTAAAAATAATAATATGAATAATAATAACCACTTTTTAATTAATATTCATAATTTTATTTTATAAATAAAACATACTGAAGATAAAACATATAATTTTGAGTAATTTATTTATATATTTGGAAAAGGTATTTTCACAAGAGAAATACATTTTATGTCCTCTTTTGAAAAATAATAACATTAATTTCTAATAAATTTATATATTGAAATATATATAATAAAAATCATTTTTTATCTTTAAATATTGAAATTTCCTGAGGGTTATTTTTTGGATTTTTTATGAGAAACATCATTTTTTGGTGAATATTTACAAATAATGAATTCAAATACTGAACTGATGTTTCTTTATAAATTACATTTATAGTTAAATTATATTTTAAGTTCATAATAATGTATTAATAGATTAATAAAACATATATTTATCCAATATATTTTATTGGATTAATTTTCAGGTTGAATTTAGATAAAAATCTTAATGATATTTTAAACATTCTCATTTTATATACACGCTTTCTCACCATGTATACATGATTTTCATTAAAATTATTTTCTATTATGTCTTAAATTTAATATAGATAAATGGAAATAAATGGTTTTCATTATTACGATATTTATATACCAATATATTATACATATGTTTTGACAAAAAATACAAATGAATGTGATTAAAATTTATTCTATAAATTAATGTAATACTAAGAATAACAAGATAGTAAACCATAAAAATATGTTACAAAATCACATATCCTCTTTCCCAACATAAATTGGGTAAAAATATCTATCATAATCCTTCCATTATTTAGTATTATTATATTTTTTATTTCTCTTTTAGGTAAAAATGTGAGTACTTGTACCTATTTTACAAAAATGCCAACTATGTCCTTTCCCTCCACTATAAAATGACCCCACCTCTCCCCCTTCTTCACACCTATCAAATTTCATTACCTGAATCATGCTGGTTGTTATTCCACAAATACCTCAATCCTACCTATATTGGCCATTGGTGGAGTCTAGGGTCAATGGAACAAAAATATCAGGGTGGTATTTTCCGATGAACCTATATACAAACGCACAGCCAACTCAATCAAATATTGTAAAGGGAAATTGAACAAAAGATATAATACTTCTATATAAAACTACAAACATTCATTATCCTCTAAACTGTCAAGTACCGAATGTAATCTAAATGGTACTATGTAAAAAATTCATGCCCATCTAGAAATGTTTCACTACCTGGAAATAGGTGGCAAAGTAAACAACCTAGGAGTGCCCTGATCCCAAATCCCAATTCACGACAACTACATGTGGTCTGGGAACTCCATATCCCTAACCCCTCAAAAGTCACGATAAAATTTTCTGTCATCTTCAAGGACACAAGATGTGTTCTCAAATCCCATTCAAGGGTGAGTATAAAAATACCCAGTAGGATTCTCGAAAGGCTCATGGGAGAAACTAAAGTTCTACCTAAGAGGGTAGAAGTAGATAGAAAAAGGTATATAAAGAATAGTACAGCTCAACCCAACATTAGAATGAAGTAAACTCATCCAAAAAAACAAGGAACTATAAATGGTGAGAATATTGTCTTCTTGTCGATTCTTCACTACCAATAGTATCAGAGTAGACTTATCTAACCATGAGATGCTAGAAAATAAAATAACATGGAATGCCTTGTGCGTCTTCACCTCTCCTTAAAGGAGGGTAACCAAAACCCATGGATTTGGTACTGTATGTAGTATATATAAATATATATATATATATAGTCAATGAAACCCAAATGATTAAGTAAATAGAAATCCATCTCAGTGACTTTGGCCAGGAAAATTGAGTATCCAATAGTTTCAAATGTAACAACCATCGATGCCTAGAAGAACACATATCTACTCTGAACTACATGTAAAAGGGACTCAATCGCCGCACCTTGATATTATCCACATTAGGAAGCACCATCTTGTCATCATAGTTTTAGGTTGTGACATAGGGATCTGTGTCGGTGGGAAAACCATACCTCTTTCTTGAGAGTCCTATGTCCCATTAAAGCATCCATCTTCACTATGACTAACAATCGAGAGATAATGTATTAATGTCCTGGATCCCAATGTAGCCACTTTTGAGGATCCCATGCATCATCAGGTATATATTCCCTAATATATACATGGGAATCATAAACCCATAAGTTGAAGGGGACCCACTACCCTGCCTATATGGAGGGTGCTTCCTGAAAAGAGTCGTCGACAGGACCTACTGCCCAGCCCAACTGGAGGGAAGCCTGGAACTGCCATTAGGGACCACTTCCCATCCTCTCTGGAGGTAAACTCATAACATACATCAGGGACCACTTCCCTTCCCAGCTAGAGGTAAAATATGATCACCAATGGCCATCCCGGTTAGAGGGAACCTCTCAAAAAAACATTGGGAAACTATGGCCATCCCTACGGGATGGTACCTCTTAGAAATCACTGAGAAACACTAGCCGTCAAATAATGATTTTACCTATCCAAATAAGACCATTTTAGTCTATAGGTTCTTCCCTAGATAGTTTTTCACTTGTTATATCTCACATCATAACTCGTAAGAAACTATGGAGAGAACCATCACATTAAACATTGAAAAATAGTCAGGATAGGCTAAAGAAATTCCCAAATCCACATCCAAAAGCAAGAGATGTGAGAGATAGAAGATTCATAATGTAGTATATGAAACTTGTGGGGAACATAATATGTGTGACTACAAATCATCACTCAATGATGTACCTAACGATTCTCGAGTACTAAATAGAAACAATGTACCCCTCGACATGATAGCTTACTCACAGATAAATTGACACACCTAATAAAATGACTGATGGGTGTAAGATGATCATTGTTGATTCAGAGTTCCAAAAACATAATTATACTATTTTACCTCCTCAAACTGCTCCAGAGCATTTGACCGCACCCTATTATACATTTTCTCTACTCTCACAAGTTTTAAAGCTATACCAAGATGTGGCTTCTCATCAAACATTACCAAAAATATCTTCCACTGATATTACATTCATGCTTCACCATTTAATGAGATCACAAAAAAAGACACTACACTCCCAAAAATATCACACCATTGTGATCGTTGTAGAAAAAACACTCCAGATCGACTACTCATTCACTCCAAGTGGGGATCAGATCAAAAACTCACAATTCGCCGCATTGTGATCAAAAAGGCATCCAATGGGGACCACTCAATAATTCTAAAACAAATTATACATATCTTTACATTGCAATACTCATGTAAAAACATTATAGTGTCTAATCATTCATCGAAAATTGGTACCTAGTGAATAAGAAACATTTCATTACAATGTGTGAAAATCATCCTTTTGGGAACTCATAACTCTAATTTTGATTAAAATTCAAAATTTCATCTTCAAAATTCGGCCAAAAATTCTGGGGCGCAACACATCTCATTGTGTACTAATTAGACATCGGATAACGAAACTACGTCTAAAAGAAGAATCCTGAATAATAATAATCATATTTTTAATCTTAAACAAACATGCTTCATTTAACCGATCAATGAGTGATAATTCATAAACTTATAAAATCATATAAAGAGGCCTATCTAACATGAAGGGTTTCATCAATGCATATGTACCCCAAAATGGGAACTCTTTTTAGTAGATAGGTCCGATAGAGTAATCCAAAATAATAATAACTAAATTATTACTATTAAATATAGGCATTTCATGAACTTAAACGAGGAGAGAAATACATAAAACTGTTGAAATAGTCTAAAAAGATTAGTCTCAATGATAAGGACTCATGGCTGATAATGACAAGTCAAATGGATGACTATATCAAATGTTACATGCATATGAAATGTCTAGTCCTAATCTGGCCCATACAGCCTTGACCGTCCTGGTCCACCCAATCTTCCCATCCCGGGTTGGCCCAAACATGCCAAGATGGTCCATCCATGTGGCTTGCATCCTACTTTCCATCACTAACTAGTTGATAAGGAGGTCCTCCTCACCTACCCCCATGTCAAAGCAGAAGACCCACATCATGTGCATCCTCATCTCCCAATCACCGCCTCATAGAGTCTTCATAATCCTACTCTTCCAGTGCCCTCCAAAAATGGCTCGTATTCCTCACCTAGCAGCTCCACCTACCATTCTTGACCACTAGCCACACATCTGTGTTTATCCCCGCCACACTCACCCCAGCCACCACTTCGCATGGCTTCCCGCGGCCCACCTCTATCATGGGACTCATCCGGACACCTCCACCACCTCATCACCCCTCCACTGACTGGTGGTGATGGCAGATCTTACCCATTCTAGAAGGACCTCTCCCATTCTTGGTATATAAAGTTTCCAATTTCAGAATCCTTGGGATGAGGGCTTCACATTGAAATCCATCACTCAGTGATTTGGTGAGGTTTTCATGTAACGATAAATTAATGCGATGAACGGTGAATAACACATTAAAATCAAGGATTAAAATAGGGATTGGGTGACGTATATTTTTGTTTTTCTATTTCCTTGTTATTAAAACACATTATTTTATGAAAAAAATTAATAATCAAATATGAAATTAATATTTGTGGTGTGAAATTTTACAATATGTCTACCTCTATAGATCCTTCAAATGTTTATGATTCGAACATTGCGCTTCAAAATCTATCAGTTGATGTTTCTCCAAAGATCACCCCTCGATTCGATGAAGATTAATAAATAATGGAGGAAATATGAGAGGGATGGTGATTAATGGTAACCCTAATCCAAATCTCTAAATTTATTATTTATTGAAGAATAAAATCTCTAGATCCTTCCAACTGTTGTGAAATCCAAAACTTCTGCAGTCACCAATTTTCTGTCGAACCTAGGCAAAAACCTAAATTCCAAACTCAATTGATGTCTCACTTTTCCCATGTGATTCACAATGTGAATGTCAGTTGAGTCAATATTCAAGAAAAAATAATTATTTTTATTTATATTATTTACGATATTTCCCCTATGTGACTTTCCTCACAGAATTTCTATAACAGAAAAAGTCATATCCCACATATGGTAGATTTCACGTTATGGACTCAACTGTGATATCATTTTTTTGATCTAAGATTCCATTTAATAGATATCACATTTTCTTCATGTGAATAGTATAAAAAAATTCTTATTTTTTGTATATCTTATTCCAGATACAAAATGTTTTTCAATTCGACATGATATCTGCACCTAGCTATATAATTATATTTAAAAATATACCAAACATATATAATGAAAAAAGGGTCTCTACATCATTCCCTCTTTCAAGATGTTCATCCCTGAAAAGAAAAACTAGGGAAAATAACACGGGATACTGATCTCACACCTTATTCTCCCACTCCAAAAAAACAATCTCGTTACCATGGTGTCATACCACATGATCCCAGGGGATGATCCATCCTTGAAAGGTCCTCTCCCATCGATGATGTGCATATGAACAAGAACGTATCTCCTTAGTTGTGATGTATGGACGAATTCTGGCTCCCATTCTGTTAACTAGGGGTAGGTTATGTCAAAAGGCATCATTTCCATCACTTTTCTAAATCTCGAATGGCCTAAAGAAACGTGGTGGATTGTTTTCCTCCTTAGAATAAACTCTGCATCCCGTATAAAATTTGAAATCACTACTTGTCCCTAGAATATGGTCTTGTTATTACCTCATTCCAAATAGTGAACTAGATAAAAATAGGATATCTAGTCACACATGACTTCACAGCTGATGTATCACAACTTAGACTCTCCTACACACTCAAGAGTATAAGGAGTCCACACCATCAATTAAAAATAATCATATCCTCCTACGCCACTAGGGTCAATTGTAGGGATGTTAACTACTCTCAAATGTCCCGTGTTAGGTGAGCCTGTAATATCTGGCTAAAGAAATCTTCTAAAACATTTACCATTATCAGATTATATATTCTATCGAAGACATATTCCTTCAGTATGTTCATCCCATGTCACCACCTCAGGTTCAAGTCTCCCTATGGAAAGACACACCTGAGTCTATGGTCATATAAACAAATAACAAAGTGGTATCCCAGAAAGATAGTGTCTCCACATTCTCAAGGTGTATAATATCATTGTTATAACCAGATAGTGAATCACATCATTGTCCTAATGGGGTCCCAATCACCTCAACCTATACTTGATGACAAATGTATCATTATTTTAAATTGATCATGCAAGGTACCAATGAATAGGGTAGTTGAGTAAAATCAACCAACCAAAAGTGGGTAAATACATAAATCATGTGTCATTCCAAATGCATATTTTCCCCTATTGGAAGGAGATAATCATGTAACGCCCCAACCCCATTTACCCAGAGTTGGTGCATTATTTTAATACATTAGCATGATTATAAGGAATCATGTCCCAAAGGGCCAATTAGTTTATCAGACTTGAATAATGGATTACATACATGAACATTTCATTACACTTTCTAACATATAACACATCAAAAATATCTCATTGATAATTCCATTGTTCCCTTAACATAACATGAATATCAATCATAAAAAACTTCTTGGGATCCTAAAAAACATAATAAAAGGGTGATATCAGATTCCCAGTAAGGGTAAATAATTTAGTAGAAGCTATAAACTTTTAATGCAAGATGTGTAATAAAAAAAACATCCTTTTAAACATAAACGTGAACATAATATGGAAAAAATAAATCAAACAACACCATATAAACATGCATATGGATATTCTACTAGTTGAATAATCACATATAATAACTAATTTCATAAGGGGGAATTAATAATGTCTTACATCATAATCACATAGTCAAGGCCTCGTAAGAAGACTACGAATAATACTTTTCGAATGCCTTGTGCTAAGACACTATTTTGTCTTATGAGACCTACCGATGCATCGAGGAGCTCTAGCGGGATACACCAATCCCTAACTAAGTCTAATGTATTCCACAAATTAAAATGATGAAACATAACATAAATATTATTATTAAAACTAGCATAAATAATGTCAATGGATTAACCATAAACAAAGAATGGTATAAAAATAGAAAATCCAAAGTAAAACATAGAATAACTCATTAAAAACAATATGAAATATTTTATTATAATAAATCAACCTCAATAAGTAATAATATCTAGTAATGAATGTTGACATAGTTGAAAATGATCTGTAAAACTCTTTTAGAGAAACATCCCTTTTTCCTGAAATCATGTAAAAGTTGCACAATTTAGAAAGAAAAACATTTAAAAGACATTTTTAATTAATGTTTTCTATACCAATTTGAATCTTTTTAAAGTGATTAGAATTAATAAATATTTGTGTCCATATAAATAAATCATTAAGACCATTTTGAAAACATGGACATTAATGAGAATTATTTAGAAGAATAAATATTTAAACCATTTAAAAGGATGTTTTTGTTAAAAAGTCCCTTAAAATTTACCTTTTTGAGAACCCTATTATGAAATAGGGATAGGGATAATAAAACTTTCTTTGTAAAAACATACACACAAACAACATCAGATAAAAATGTGATTGAGGAATTAAATCTTACCTTATACTTTTATTTAGTCGAGGGTATGTTTAACCTCATATATAATGACCATTTTATGTTATTAAAATAAACCAAAACCATATTAATATTAATAATATAATATATTATTCATTTATTACTTTATAATACGGATTTCATAATAATTTCCATGTTAACGTAACATTTGGTGTAATAATCGCTTTCTTTATTGTATATGTTTTAACTTTTTATTTTTTATTGTATCACATAGATCAAGATTTATATTCTTCCAGAATATAAAACATGATTTATATATCAAATATATTCAGAATATAAATATTAATAATAGATATATATATGAAATGGAAACACTGTTCATGGAGAAGGTAGTACGTATGTACGTAAGAATGTTGTTTCTGCTTTCCTATTGTATGGTATAGAAGTAAGTAAAAAACATATATTTATCTATTTATATATATTATTCCAGTAGAGATATTATTTCATATACATCATAATTAATATATTTATTTATTTTTATAAAAATTTCTTGAAAGATGATCATTGAAGATTAATCTCATCGCGTCGTGGAGACTGTAAGTCGTACGTACGCACGAGTGATAATATTATTCTATTGATGGTGAAATGGTGTTTAATTGGATGTTATATTACATATACAGAATCATTAACATGTTATATTCACTACTTAAATTAATTATTCTCATTATTATACTCAACCAAATAATGCACTGTTGAATAAAAAATTACACCATGACGTGGAGATGATAAGCCGTAAGTGCACACATATGGTGACTGTGTCATTCATAGGATGGATCAAATAGTGAATATGGTTATAAAATATTTATAATAACATAGAAATAAGTATAAGATTATGGGTTTATTTCTTTGGTAGTTAAACAACAAATAAAGTGGATGGGAAGAAGAAAAGAACATTGAAAGAGGTGATTAAATTATTACCTCTTCTTCGGGTTCTTCCCTTTGATTGGATCAAATAAGCTCCTTAGGTTGGAATTATGATCAATTTAAGGCTTATATGTTGAATTGAGGGTATTTGGGAGGATATTTGAGCAGGTTATGTTTTCTCCATGTGGTTTTATCTGTGTGATTTTTGTAGGATGGGATGAACCCTTTTATAAGAGAGGTGAGGGTCACTTTAGGAAAAGCTTGAAATATTATTTTATTATAAATTAAATTTTGGTTTATAATTGATAAAATGGGTTTATTTATAGGATATATTGGTTATGGGTCTAAATCCACTCAACCAATAGGTTTTAGATAAGTTTAGGTTTATATATTAACCTTATCATTATGATTTAACACTTACTAAAGTAGTATAACATTTTCCATGTCTCTTTGTATTTTTATATTATACGGTTAATAAACTTACATTAAAATGCCAATAGAACCTCAAGTGGTTCATTAATGATTTATATAACATTATATAAATCCTTTGACCAAATATTATACTTTTAGGGATATTATATCATTTAATAATATAACCTTACTTTTAAAAACTCATTTATGTCAATTTGAACAGTATTTAGTATTTGGTTTTTTTGAAAGTCATAGCAACATGATTTCATCCAAAAAAATAAATTGAATCAAACATTACATGTCATATTTACCTATAAAATTCATGTATGACATCAAAAGTTTCAATTTAAATTTATTTTAATATTTATAACACTAATTATTTTAATCATTCATTGAAAAAGTAATTATTGCATCATCATTGTGTAATAAATAAATTCAATTATTCAATGTATAAAAATTATAAATAAAATAACATAATATAAGAAATCGTTTTAGATTTATAATTAATATTTATTGTATAATTTATCTTATGTTTAACCATATATTAAAAATGGTTTAGTTATTACACTTTTAATTTAACACAATTAACTCTTTTTTAAATAAAATATAATAAATGTCCTAATCATACACAAATGTATCAAAAGGATATTATTTTTGTCCTAAGGTTAATTTTTGTCTAAATATACTTATACAATAAAATTAGTACATGTGTTTTTTAATTTAAATATTGGTTTTACCATTAATTATATTATTTACTTTTAACTATGGTAAATAAAATAAGTAAGTTACTATTCATGAAAAATTATATTCATCCTATTAAACAAAATTTTACTTACTTATGTCAATTTTATCTCTCTTAATTTTTAAATTCAACTAATAGAAATGGAAAAATTATGTTTTATTCAAATTTGGAAATGTGCCTAGACGGTGGGTAAAAAACGTTAATAATGTTCAATAAAATTTTATATATATATTTTTATTATAATTTAACTCTAATGAATTAAATTGAAAAAATATATGTATTATATATATATTTTTAATTTAAGATAAATTCTTAATTAAAATTAATTATTTAAATGAAAATGTCGGTTTTTATCTATAACGTAATGCTTTCCAATATTCATCAAAAAAATTTAATGTTTTTAGAAAAATACAAAAAATTCACCCAAATATAAATTTGATATTAAAAATTGAAAAATGATTTCTATTTTACCAAATTAATAACCTAGAAGTTGCATTAATTAATTTGAAATTAATTCCCTTTGTCAAAATCAGAAAGCAGGTTTTTAAAAAAGTAAAAACTATCAAAATATTGAATTGTTTTTATGTCAAATTTAAATGTCAAATTAATTATAATGACATAATTTTTTTAGATGATAATAATATATTCTAATTATAATTTTATTCCAATCAAATACATAATTTTACACTATAAATTATATTGATTAAATAAGTTTTTTAGAATTAAAATTTAGTATTTTTCACTATTAATCAAAATATGAAAGTTATCAGAAAAGAAGTAAAAATTTATCCAAACTAATTTTTATGTCCATCTCTTAAAGAAGAATTTATTTTCACAAAATTGAATATATCATAGAATAAAATATTGGATTTAAAAATTATCTCCCTTAAAAGGAGAAAGAATTCATTTTTTGAAAAATACATCTTTTATCTAAAAATTTGAGTTTCTTATTTTATTATGTCTAATAAACACCTAATATCTATGTTAAAATTAAATGGAATCTATAAAATTCAAAATTTAGTTAATAATATTCATAACCACTTTTTTAATAGCTTGTTTGGTTTGTCATGGTTTTCTTGAACTCAGTGTTGCGGGTAGCGCAGGCTATTGAATTACATTAACGAGATAACATACTATGAAATCGTCAGGTGTTACATTTCCCCCTCCTTCAATAAATTGATTCCATGCAATTTTAAATTGTTCTTTGAAAAAAAAGATTAATAATAGAGAATACCTTTGTAGAAAACCCACAACGTAAATTGGGTTAATAAAATTTAGTCTTAAAAAGAGGGAAAGGGAAATGAAAAATTAACCACGGACTAAGGATTTTGAATAGGAGAACATTGCTGGAAATTATAATTAGAGGAAAAAAGTAATTATTTATAGGGAGTGATTGAAGTAATCAATCACAAACAAGTTAATGGAAAATTTAGGGCCTCAAATCCATAAATCTAAGATGATTTAAAACATCACAATTTCAAAATAAACATAAGGTATTTGGATAACACATTTTTTGTTTTATGATCCATTCCCTAATATTTAAGAATTATTTTCATCATCGAATAATAAAAAATACTTGACAAATATAGTACCATCCTATAACTATTTTATACCACAAACTAATGTTAGAACTAAAAAATATTCTATTTATCCTATTCGTATAGGGTTTAAAAAAAGGAATTTATAATTCATATGTTAGACCATTTAAAAAAATACATTATAAAAACTAGGAAATCACGTAGGACAGTGGTAGTTGATGCACCCTTATCACTCTTCAGTTGCTGGTTCAACTCCAGTGGCCTAGCCAGATGCGATGGGTTGTCGCCCGACCTCCAGGTTGTGCTTTTAATAACAATCAAAAAAAAATATTAAGAAATGTTTTTAATTTGAAAAATAGATTCAAATTTTTAACTTAATTTTTTAAAAACGTTAGAATTATCCAAAATACTTATTTCCAAACTCAAAATCCAAAATTTATAAGGAAGTTAAATAGAATGAATATCTATTTTTTCCACATAATAAAAAGTGATTTTATTCATAATGTATTATCTTAAAAATGGTGACATGCTAAATTACTCTAAAACCATATTGAATACAATCATGATTCCTTGTTTCCTACAGAATACTATATATACTCCACAAATCAAAAAAAATTGAATACTCCAACAATGATGGAAGAAACAAACCATTAATTAGTTCCATGGATGTCAATAATACCCAATATACTTTATCCAACTCAATTATCACTTATTCCAAAATCACTACCTCGGTGTTAGGACCATATTAAGGTTTATCTTTCTCCCAACCATATATTTTCCAAAATGTTTAACTTGAAAACATGTCACATTACTTTGTACCTTAAAATCTCAAATCCATGATGAAAACATACTACAGTACAATCCTTACATACTTCATAATTCGTATAACTTGTACATCAATAATACAATTCTCAAATGACATAATTATTTAATAAGATCTTAAGAACACTAATCATTTTTCTTCATCTGTGGTACTACCATAACATGATTATAATTCTATAACATCATTTAGGGTATACTATAATTATTGGTACATTTATTCGTGTAGTGTCCCTTCTCCTTGCAGATGAAGCATTCATCATTTGAAACCTTTTTTTACCATTTCAATCACGAACGTGGTGAACATTTTCACCACACTTATAACAAACTCTCTATCTATTCAGGAATTTTTCATAGGGATTCTTTCCATAGATATCATATATGGAAACATTCATCTTTCCCTTCTTCCCATTATCCATCAATCTCTCTATCATCCTCTTCTACTCTGGCATTCCTTTAAATTGATACGAATCTGAGAATTCATTACTTATCTTATTAAAACATGATACTATTTCATCATATGATAATAATAAATGGGAGACTATTTACCTTGTAAATGTTCTCTTAAGACCATAAATGATAATATCCTTGTTACTCTTTGGTTAATACGTGTTGTTGGAGTTCACATTCCTTCTACTAGGGCCCATTTCTAAATAACAAAATACACTAGGTCAGATCATATCATAATGTATAATCAGAAAATTAGAAAATACCTCCACATTAATTGAATATTTTCATAGAACTCATCTCATAATCATAAAAATAGTTTCTTTGGTGACATATTTACTCATAAATACTTTACAATTGTTTATAATTAATATATCAATTATCCTAAGCATATTCACCGATAGTGTGGTATCCAAGAGTGCTGCAAGGCCCATTGTCATGTACCAGGATACCCCAGGTCATGCCCAAAACTCCTTTTCATTGTTTTAACTACTAAGTACTTCTATGTCCGAGCTTCCTATACCTGTTCATATCCAGATTGGGTTTTATTTCTTGGAAAACTCAAAAAATCTCTACATTACCAGAATTCTAGGTATCTCTCCTATAGTAATCATCAAAGATTATCTTATGGAAATCTTCTCTAATCAAGGTTTTTATAAATCTATTTTCCATGGTTTTTACTATAGTTCCTATTATACCAACTGTAATGACTAGGCCACAGTTACCCAGAGTCAGTGCATTATTCAAATAAATTAGCATGATTACAAGGAATCAAGACACAAATAACCGATCAGTTTACCAGTCTTGGAAAATATATTACATATATGAACATTAAATTACATATTATAACATATAACATAGAATAAATATCCCTATGATAATGTCATTTTTTCCATTGCTTAACCTTGTATATCAATCATAGAACACATCTTGGTGTCATGGGAAAATAAAACAAAATAAATGGGTGAGATTAGATGCACAATAAGGGTAAATAATTTATTCTGAAGCAATGAACTTTTAAGGAAAAATGTGTAATAAAAACAACATCTGTTTAAACATAAACTTGAACATAATATTGCAAAAATAAATCAAACATTAACAAATAAACTTTGACATAGATATTCTACTAGTTGAATAATCACATGTAATAACTAATTTCATTATGAGGTAATGCATAATGTCGGACATCATATCCACATATTCGCGGCCTCATTCCAAGACTAGAAATAATATTTTTTCAAGTCCTTGTTCCAAGACACTAGTTTGTCTCATGAGACCTAACGATGCACCAAGGATCTAGAGCAGGCTCCAAACATTACTTACAAAGTCTAATGCATTCCACATATGTAAATTTTGAAACATAACATAATCATTGTATTAAAAATAACATAAGAAATGTCAAAAAAGTATCTATAAACCATGAATGGAATAAAAATATAACATACAAAGGAAAAAATAGCATAACTCATTCAATACGATATGGAAGAATGTATTATTATAAATCATCCACAATGAAGAATAATATCCAGTAAAAGACGTTGACATAGTTGAAAATGATTAGTAAAAATATTTTAGAGATTTATCCATTTTTCCTGAAATAATTTCAAAGACACATAATTTAGAAAGGAAGATACTTAAAATGAATTTTTTATTCAATATGTCCAATAACACATTGAAACTTTTGAAAGAATTAACATTTTAAAACATTCATGTCCATATAAATATATCCTTAAAACCATTTTGGAAACATGGAAATTTATGAGAATGATTTATAAGAATAAATATTTAAACCATTTAAAATTATGTTTTAGTTAAAGTCACCCGTAAAAAATAATTTTGAAAACTCTTTTATGAAACATGTACATGGATAATAAATATGTCCCAGTAAAAACTTAAACATAAATAATCTCATATAATAATGAGATTGAGGAATAAACTCATACGTTGTACATTCCTTTAGTCAAGGTTATGTTTAGCCTCATGTATAATGACCATAAAATGTTTTTAAATTACACCAGAACCATATTAATATTCATGATATCATATCTAATTCAATTATTACTTTATACTCCCCATTTTATAATAATATCCATGTTAATTTAACATTTCGGGTAATAATAACATTCTTTATTGTACTTGTTTTAGATTTTTATTCTTGATCGCATCAGTTTGATAATTATTTACATACTTAAGGAAAATAAAAAATTATTTATATATCATATATATTTTGAATATAAATATTTATAACAGATAGATATATGAAATAGAAACACTGTTCTTGGAGATGGTAGTCCATACGTATGAAAGAACATTGTTTCTGTTTTCTTATCGTATAATATGGAAGTAAGTGAACAACATATATTGAACTAAATAAATATATATTATTATAGTATAGATATTATTTCATATAACTCATAATTAATCAACGTATTTATTTTTATAAAAATTCTTCAAGGTTGATCATTGAAGATGAATCTCATTGTGTCATGGGGACGGTAAGTCATACGTACACACGAGCGATAATATCATTCTATTGATAGTGAAATGGTGTTTAATTGAATGTAATATTAAATATACAGATTCATTAAAATGTTATATTTATTATTTAAATTAATTAAACCCATTATTATACCCATCAAAATAATGTGGTGTTGAATAACAGACTACACCACGATGTGAATAAATGAAGCCACACGTACGCACGTAGTGTGACTTTTTCATTAATATGAAGGATAGAATAATGAATATGCATGTCCCATATTTATAATAACATTATAGTATGTATAAGTTTATGTATTTATTACTTTGTTATGTAAACAACAAAGATATAGGAAGTGGAAGAAGAAAAGAACTTTGAAAGGGTTGATGAAATTATGACCTCTTCTTCGGGTGCTTCCTTTTCATTTGATCCAAAGGGCACCATAATATGGATTTCTGATCAAAGTATGGCCTGTAAGTTTAATTGAGGGTATTTCAGAGTATATTTGAGCAGGGATTGGCCAAGACAAATGGTTTTGGATTTGTGATTTTGAGAAAAGGGGAACTACCCTTTTATAAGAGAGGTGAGGGGCACTTTGAGAAATGCAGGAAATATTATTTTATTGTAAAATTATTTTAGGTTTATTGTAGCTAAAAATTGATTTATTTAGAGTATAATGTGGTTATGGGTAGAAATCCTTTTATGAAATAGGTTTTAGACAAGTTTAAGTTACCATATAAACCATATCTTTTAGATTTAACCCTTTTTAATCACTTTAACATTTACCTTGTCTCCTTGTATTTTTATATTATATGGTTAATAAAATTTCTATAAAATTCCACGAGAACCAAAAGTGGTTCGTTAATGACTTATATAAAATTATATAAGTCCTTCTACTGAATATTAGTTTTTTAGGAATATTATATAATTTAATAATATAGTATTTGTTTTAAAAACTCATTTATGTCAATTTCAATATTATTTAGTATTTGGTTTTTTTAAAGTCCTAAAAACATTATTTAATCTAAAAAATAAATTTAACAAACCCTAACATGTAATATTAATCTATCAAATTATTTTATGGCATAACAAGTTTCAATTTAAATATATTTTAAAATTTATGACATCAATTAATTTAATCTTTCATCAATAAGGCAATTACTGCATCATCAGTTTGTCATAAATTAATTCAATTATTTAATATCTAAAAATTATAAATAAAATACCATGATGTAGAAAATATTTTCATATTTATAATTAATAATTATAATCGAATTTATCTTATTTTTATCCCTATATTAAAAATGGTTTAGTTATTAAACATTGATTTTAACACTTTTAACTCTCCGTCAAATAAAATATAATAAATGTCCTAATCTAACCCAAATGGATCCAAAGGACATTAATTTTGTCCTAAGGTTTATTTAGGTGGAAATAAACTTATCTAATAGAAGCAGGACATGTGTTTTGGTAATTTTAATATTATATTTACCTTTAATTACCCTATTTACTTTTAATTGTGGTATATAAAATTCAAATGTAACTATTCACCCAAAACTAATTTCATCCTATTTAACAAAATTTTACTTAATTATGTCAACCATGTCTCTATTGTTTTTAAAATTCAATTAATAGAAGCGGTAAAATTATGTTTTATGCAAATTTGTAAATGTGCCTAGAAGGTGGGTAAAAGACGCTAAAAAAGTTCAATTTAATTTTATATGTCTAATATTATTATAAAATGACTCCAATTAATTAAATTGGACTAACATATATATTATATATATATTTTTACATTAATATAAATTTTTAATTAAAAATAATTATGTAAATGAAAATGTCGGTTTTTATCTATGACGTAGTGTTTTTCACTATTCCTTAAAAAATGAATGTTTTCAGAAAAATAACAAAAAATAACCCAAATATAATTTTGATATTCCAAAATCAAAAATTATATCAATTTTGAAAAATTATAAAACATATATGTTTCATTAATTAATTTAAAATTAATTCCCATCGACAAAACGAGAAAGTGGGTTTTTAAAAAGTAAAGACATTCAAAAGATTGGCATGTGTTATTGTTCAATTTAAATGTCAAATTACTTATAATGAACTAAATTATATTAAATTATATAAATATTATCTAATTTTACATTAAAGAAACTCATATTCATAATTTGACACTATAAATAATTTCGATTAAAAAATTTGGTTTCAATTAAAATATAATATTTTTCACTATTCATCAAAATATGAAAGTTATTAGAAAAGTGCCGAAAATTTATCTAGACTACATTTTTATGTCCTACATCTAACGAATAATTTATTTTCACTAAATTGAGTATATAAAATTATCAAATATTTTATTTAAAAAAGGGTCCACATTAAAAGGCGGGAACACTACATTTTTTTAAAAATAATTCCTTTATCTGAAGAATTAAATTTGTTCTGATATTATGTCTAAGATACACATAATATAGATAATAGAATTATATGGAGTATATAAAATACAAAATGTAGTTAATAATATTCATAAATTCTTTTTTAACGGCTACATTGGTAAGTCGTGGTGCACTCGAACTCGGTTTTTCATGTAGCGCAACCTGTTGAATTACATTAAATAGATAACGTACTATGACATCCTAGGTTGTTACAATTACCCAAAATAGTCACTCCACCATAGACACTAGTGGAATATAAAGAAAAAAGAATTCATGTTATTAAAACTCCCTCGGAAAATCCAGGAACAACTATGGCAATCCATCACAAAACCTCACCCTAAACACATGAGTATGAGTGACACATCCACCACAACATGAAACTATCCACATGGGTTGGAACTAAATCACCCTCATAGTTTTTCTCGCATCAAAAAAACACATCTCGGTGGAGGAAAAATCATGCTTTTTCATGCATTAAAGGATACATCGAACACCACTGGCGTGGGGTAACATCAACTCCCCATATCACCCTGGTAAAACCTCAAGAAAGATACAAGAAGAAAATATTATATCACCTAGTATTTAACAATTTTGACAGAAAAAGTAGAAAATAAATAGCTCGTTCCTTTTATCACCTAATGCTTTGTAGGATCATAGGCATCCAAATCATATGGCTATCCATTCCCCCAATATCCATCATTTTTTGCCTAACATGGGCTTCCAGGAGGTGGCATAAATTCATCATAACATCTTCCCTCATCTTTACATTCTTCTGATTCACTACCAACACCATCTCCATGTGGACCACCCTAATCATGGTGTTGTGTCTATTGTGATGGTCCATCTTCTACCTACCTGGCGTTCTCATGACATATGGTAGGGTATCCTCTTTCCAAGTGGCCACACATATCACAAGAATTTCACTAGACCTACCCTGGATGTACCTATTATATTTTGAACCTTTTCCCTATAAGTCTAGGTGCCAGAGACTGATTATGCAGAGGCCTCACGCATCAATATCTTGTCCACCATAGTCTGCTAGCTACGGTATACGTATTGGCTCTATTGTGTTTACTTACAAAACCTTCTATATGTTGTCTCCTTTAATTAATTTTCTATATCGACAATTCTTGTCCACGATCCTTAGATTAGGTGAGGATTCACATTGGAACTATGATAGCATAAATTTCTCTACGGAGTCCGCTCTCTATCTTCTATGCTCGGAAGTAGATGCCATGGGTCATTTCTAGAGAGTAGTTTGAATATTATGTGAACCTAGTCGCATACTCAGTACCTTTCACTCCTCCTTACTATAATTAAAGGATATCCTAAAGTAAAACATATTGAAAATATTATGGGTAGTACACCTCATGATATAGAAACTAGAATTTATCCAATTAGAGTTATGAATCTTAATGCATTTGAGTAACTATGCTCCACCAATGAAAAATATTCCATGGAAAATGTTGGATGCCAATGAAAACATGTGATCTTTTGGTTTCAATAAAATCTTGAAGAGGGGGACCATTAACTCTATCCAAACCTATTCTCCCTGAGGGGCTGTCTCTCTGGAGATCCTCATTGGTCACTAGTGTTGGAAATCACAGAGTGCAGTCAAAATGTTTACATACTAATTTTTATCTTCTAGGGATATCTGCATCTCAACTGGTGGAGATGATGCAACCTTCCCACCTGGATTAAGGGTATAACATGATGGGTCCTAAACTAAGGCCTTTTTTTCTCACATGTTAATCATTATCAACCATAACTAGTATCCTAGATGGTGATCTTCACGGAGACATCTTGAATGTTATCAAGGATTACCACTGTCAATGTTCATTTATATATATATCAACAAAAATGGGGAGCTGATTCAAGAAGGATAGTCAAACAATAAATTCTATAATATGAATGTGCAATTGTTTCCTTGTAACAAGTGTCTCTTGGTGAAGAGTCCACAAACGGATAATCAGGGTCACGGTGAATGGATATTTTAGCCACCCAAACCATAGTTCGACACTATAGAATGGGAGACACTCTCAAGAAACATGAAAACTATCTCCCTAAACCCAAGAAATACCTTTTAAGGGAAATTTACGATCAATGTCCCAAGGTTCAAACAACCTATGAAACCACTTTTTCACAACACGACCCATGGTAGAGCTCATGATGCAACTACCCCATGCTCACCTCCATAGGCTAGGGGAGTGGAAACTAACATTAATGGCACAAGAAAACATAGGGAGACATTTTTCTAGGAACCTATAAACAAACAAATAGACAACTCGATAAAAAAATTCATCAGGAAAAGTAATAAAATATACAATACTGCTATATAAACCCACAAACATGCACATACCTCTAAACAGAACAAGTACAGAATGTAAACTGAATGGTAAATGGGAAAAAATACATTCCTAACCAGAAAAGTGCAACAACCCGACAATAAGTGAAAAAATAAAATAGCTGAGTGAACCCCCCCCCCTCCTGAATCACATGTCATTACCACTGCACATGGTCTAAGATCTACGTATCCCTAGCTCCTTTGATTTCACAATCATGATTTCAATCATTTGTAAGGGAACACCAAGTGGGGGAAAATCACGAGATGGGGTGAGTATAAAAACGTACTAGGATGCCACGAAGGATCATTGGAGTACAAATAGATGTAATAAATACGGTAGGATTATATATAATAAGGAACAAAAATAGGAATACAACTCAACCCAAAAAGAGAGTGATGTAAAATCATACAAACAAAAGAAGATATAATTAATGAGAAGATGAAGTTCATGTAGAGTCTTCACTACCTATTTTAGGATTGTAGACTAGACCATCCATGAGAATCTAGACACTAGAAGCACATGGCATACCTCCCATATCATTTCCTCACATAGAATTAGTGTATCCAAAACTCAAGGAGTGGGTACTGGAATTAATATATATATATATATATATATGTGTGTATATATTAATTCAAAGAAGCCCAAATAAGAATGTAAGGGGATCACCATCTCAAAATATCTGCTCATGAAAAGTTATTATCGAATAGTTCTAGAAGTAACCACCATCGATGCCTAGCATCCCATATGTCTGATCTGAATTGCAAGTCCTGGGGTCTCAATCACCGCACCTTAATATTATCCTCTTTTGGTGGTAATTTATCTACCTTATAGTGTTGAGTCAATAAGGTTTTCCTTAGGACTTTTACATTCCTTCTTGTTTTGAAAAGCACAAACACCCTATCTTTAAAGAAAATTGCTTTTATAAGGAAAATTGCTTTTATATGGAAAGTCGCTTTTATAAGGAAGATCACTTTTGTATTAAAAATTATCCTTATCATATTTTCATTATCTATATCCATATTTTTTTAAGTATAAGAATCGGATTCATTTCTATATTCTCGGAATCATTTGAAACTTTGATATGAAGCATTCTATTTAAGACTCCGAATTCTAGATTAGAACTATAATGAAGTTTCACTCCGAATTCTGGATACGAACTCTGATAAAGTTCTACTCCGAATTTTGGATATGAACTCTGATAAATTTCTACTCCGAATTCTGGATACAAACTCTGATAAAGTTCTACTCTGAATTCTGGATACAAACTCTGATAAAGTTCTACTCCAAATTCTGGATACTAATTCTCATGAAGTTCGACATCGAAATCTAATGACAAATCCTGATTACAAATTCTCATTACAAATTCTGATGATGAATTCTCATTCCGAATTCTCATTCTGAATTCACCTATTAAACAAAATCTGATCATCTTAGCTTTATAAACTGCGAAATTATTTAGACTCCGAATATTATTTTTTGTTAGACTCCGAACTTTCATTTTTCTTACACTTTTATAATTTGTCTACTCTTTGAAAAAAAAATTACACTCTGAACCTTCACTCCGAACTTTTGAGTTAGACTTAAAACGATGTCGTACATTCTGTTACACTTGCTTTGTTATAAAATGATGTCATATTTTCTGTTATAAACTAACTGTAGGTTAAGTTACACATATACAGGTCCCTCCAATATTTTAGGAAAATGTGACCGTTGGAAAGGAGGCCGACCTTGCCTATAAATAGGAGCTCATTTGAAAGAGATCCAGACAACTTCTTCGACATTGTTCACACATGCTGTTGAAGTGATTTCTAGAGATAGAGGCTCTTATTAACTCTCAAAGCTTCGTGAGACTCCGAATGTAGGTGATTACATTCGAGGACTTCGGGGGTAGGAAGACAGAGGTGCCGAGTACCTTGAAGTTCGAGGGCTTCCTTGCTGAGGAAGACAGAGGTTGCCAAGTAACTTGAAGTTAAGGGCTTGCGGGGATAGCAAGACAGAGATTCCGATCTCCGTATCGAGGGCTTACCTTGGTGTGGGTAAGACAAAATTTTTTGAAAGTATAAATCAAGAGACCTTTATCCAAGGTTGTTGGATACCATTCTCTTTGGGTTAAAAGACTTATATCTTGTTAATTGTAGTTTTACTACTTGTTTGTTTCCACTGCATATTATATTTTAAGGATATTTTAACTTTCTTATACTTTCATACATGTACTCTATTTCATTTAGATTCTATATGCTTTAAGGTAGAATCTCATATTATAATCTTTAGTTATGTTTCAATTTCCGGAACCATATTTCTGGAACCTACTTTCGGAATCACTTTCCACTTTTAAGAAAGTAAATAGAACTTGAAGTTGATAACTTCATTCCTTATTCCAATATTTCATTTGGTGTTAGTGTTGTTGTGAATTTGCTTAGTTTAACTTTTTTAAACATAGATCTTTCCTTTGTGAAAGCAAATTTTTAAAGTATACAATTCACCCCCCCCCCTCTTGTATATTGAGTATCTACATAATTATTTAGATCCTACAATTGATATCAAAGGAGGTCTCTGAAATACTTATACTCGCATTTAATTATTTCTTTCTCACTTTGTCATTCCGTACATGTCATTCCGAACATTGTCATTCCAAACCTTGTCATTTCGTACTTTTCATTCCGAAATTTTTCATTCCGAACCTTGTCATTCTGTACTTGTCATTCCGAACTTTATCATTCCGAACTTTTTTATTCCGAACATTGTTATTACGAACTTTTTCTACTAACAAGTTTGTGTGCCGAAGGTTATTTTAAGTATGGTAGGAATTAATGTTGGTTCTATTGATAATCTAAATCCTACAAGACCACAAATCTATGATGGTAATGAATATGAGTACTAGAGAGATCTAATGAAGACTTTTGTTACCAATACTGGAGTGGACAACATTGTTATGATTACTGGTGATTATAAAATTCCTAATAAGGAAGTTAGAACTTTCACTAAACAGGAAAAGCAAGAGTATCAGCTCAATTATAAGGGATGCAATACCTTACTTTGTTCAATGACTAGAAATATTTATAGCAAAATTTCTTGTTCTGAAGAAGCTAATTGTATCTGGAAGAATTTAGAGGTTACACACTTTGGTACTTCTAAAGTGATTGAGACTAGGAGAGCTATACTTAGAGCTGAATACCATGGATTCAATTTTTCTTATGGTGAACCAATTTGTAAAGTTCAATAGAGGTTTATGAATATCGTCAACAGTTTACAGTCTATGGGAGAAAAAGGTTTAGATGATGAATCACTTGTGTATAAGATAATTGATATTATGCCCAATGAGTGGAATCAAAAAGAACTGCTATAGAATAGAATAGGAAGGTCACTCAAATTTCTCTTTATGATTTATTCAGAACTCTTCTCCAACATGAAACCAGAATGATGAGAGATGATGACATCATCAAGAAGAAGAATGGGAACGGTACTGTTGCTTTTACAACAACATCAAATCATATGAAATCTAAGACCCCTAAGAGAGTAACCAGATCCATGTCTAAGAAGATGGTTGTTCAATCAGAATCTAGTGAGAGTGATGTTTATGAAAATGAGTTAGAAAATCTTTCTCAAAGGATGAACAAGATAGCTGGCCAAAGAAATTTCCAATCCAAGTACAAGAAAAAGGAAAGGAAAGATAGGAAATATGGAGAAGTTACTTGTTACGAATGCAAGAGGGCTGGACATATTAGACCAGATTGCCCTTTGCTCAAAAAGAAAGAAAGGAAAGAAAGGCATTTAGACAGGAATAGAAAGAAATATTATTAGGCCAAAGCTAAGAAAGTTCTGAAATCTAGTGACACCTGGAGTGCCAGTGGTGGTGACCTTTCAGATGAATCTTATGATTATGAATCTTCTGGATATAATAATCTTGGTCTTATATCCAGATTACATATTGAAAATCATTTCTTTATGGATAAGGTACAAAATGATGAATCATTGACCAATGTATCTTTAAATTCTAATGATAGTAAGTATTGTAACTCCTCAAACTACGAATCCTCTTCTGATGAAGAAAATATTGTACCTACCTATGAAGAAGTCTCTAGGTTTGCTGAACTTCTTGAGACTGAGAACTCTAAACTCAATAAAAAACTTGATAAGGAAAACTCTAGGAATTCTATCTTTACGAAAGAAATATCAGATCTTTTTAAAGATCATGATAAGAAAAATGCTGATTTTGAAAGTATTTAAAAAAATCTTTAGGAAGTATGTTCTAAGAAGAACAAACATTCTAAAGAGTTAGAAAAATTAATTTCTATGAAAAGTATTTTCAAGCCTAGCTCTAGTCTTAAATATAATGATTTTGAAGATAAAAACTTGGTTATAAAACTCTAGTCTGAAATTTTTTCCTTAAAGAAGTTTTTATCAAACATTACTCATGGTAAAGAAAATTTTGATAAAATGTATTCCCAAATACAACCATTAAGAAATAAATCCGGATTTGGTTATACCCTTGCAAAATAGATTTTCAGTAACAATTATTTTGTTCCTTAAAGTGACCCATTTTGTACTAAGTGTCAATGTGGTGGTCACTAGGCAAAGAATTGTTCCTTAAATAAAACCCAATCTCTAGGATTTCATAAAGCCTATTTTTCTAAGAAGATGTGGGTACCTAAAATTTTGTTGTCTGGAAATCTTGGATCCAAACAATTTTGGATTCCGGAAGTCTAATTATTTTCTCGATTTCAGGAAAATAAAGAGAGTACAAATAAAAACACACGGTACATGGATAGTAGATGTTCCCGGCACATGACTAGTAACAAAAGCTATTTTGAAAAGATTATCAAAACAAAAGGAGGAAAGGTAACTTTAGGAGACAATGCTAAGGTATAGATTGTTGGTATATGTAACATTGTTTTTCTTGGAAAACCCTTAAATGGAGATATTATCCTTCAGTTTATTGGAACGCAAGATCAACTTGATGATATTTTCACAAAAATTTTGCCTTCTGATTGATTTGAATACATTAAACAAAAGATTGGAATGATAACTGTAAGGTAATATTTCATAATTATCTTTCTGTTGAAAAAGTCTCCTAATAGTAATAAACTCCTTTTCATATGGGGAGTACATTTTATTGTTAGAGTTACAATTTTTTTTCAAAGATAGTTTTTTTTTCTAACTTTTCAGAACTAAATTTCCGGAATGGGAATTTCCGAAACTAAAATTTTCCAGAATGAATATGTTCATATAGGAGACTTCTAGAATGGAAATTTTCTTATTGAACACTTCCGAAATGGAAAATTTCGGACTGGTATTTCAATAACGAGATTTTCGTTCCGAGTCTTTCATAACGAGATTTTCGCTTCCAAACATTAGTAATGATATTTACATGCTGAAAATCTTGTAATGATTTTTCGTTTTCTTTTTTGAGTTTTTCAAAGTGAATTTTTCGAACTTTTTTTCCATAATAAAGATTTTTTCATAGTAATTTTTTTTTTAAAATGTTACCTATTACAAATAATCCTCCTAAGCCAATCTGAAAGGTATGATTTCCTTACTCATGTTTTCGTAATCATGTTTTACTAGCTGGTATTTTCTTATATTTTGTTTTTAGATTATAGTTTTATTAAATAATTGTTTAATAAAAACCTCAAAAGATCTGTTTCAAGTATTCTTGAGAATTGGTTTTCAACCGTCAGATTAGATCTCAGCTTATTACAACCATTCGGTTAACCGAGGAAGATGAACAGTCTTTTCGTTGCCTATATAAAAGGGACCCAAATGCCCGTCCCACATTGGTTTTTCAAGCTCCAGTGTCCCAAAGCTCTGCCTCTTTGTTTTAAGGTCGTTCCGATATTCAGCAATCTATGTTCCGAACTTCTTAGAAGTCTTCAGTTCCGAATGTCTGTAGAAGCAGCTTCACAAGACATGTCTTCCACTAAGCTGATTTCCAAGTGGTTAGTATATAGAGAAAGGTTGGTTCATCCTTATTTCTTTAACAAGTATGATTCTCTTATATCCAAGACCATTATGCTTAAAGGATGGGAAGATGTTGTTGTGTCTAAGCCTGGGAATCAAGATGATGTTTTTTTGGATTTGCTTATAGAGTTCTATGAGACAGTTTCCTTCATTAAGGAAGATGGTAGGGAAAAATTGTCGTTTAAGTCTTATGTAAAGACTTATAAGATTTCTTATGCCAAGGCATCCAGCTTGGTAAGGCTGAATAATGAAGGAGAAGTTGTGTTCATCTCTCATGTTTTACCGGATTCAAAGGGAAGCTTATACAAGGAAAAGGCATTGGAGACTCTCGGACTGTCAGATGACAAGGCTCCGAAGATTGCTACTCTGTCTACGAATTTTCGGATTCTAGAATTATGGGTATAGGCCTTATCGTATCGAGAAAGGGTGACAAAGACAGTTTGAATAAATGAGATTTCTATATTCTTGATTTTCTATTAAATCTAAAGAGCTTTAATCTGATGAAACATATTCTTATTACCATTGAGAATGTTAAGAAAGGAAATCTGATAGCTCAGATCATAATGTATCCAGCAATCATCTTGAAGTTAATAGTTTGGTGCCTTGAGTCTTTCAAGGAGGCTTTCAAGTCTAAGCCAAGAGTTTTCAAAATTATGTTGCTGAGTGATGGTACCCTCAAAAGGATGGATGTTGCCTTCGACAAAAAGACTGGTCAGTTCATTGATTTCCCAGCTCAAGAAGAAGCAGTTTCGATAGATGGTGAACCTGAATCCTCTAAGCCAGTAAAGAAGTGAAGGTTGAAAGAATTTGAAGTTGAATCAGAGAATCCCAAATCTAAGGAAGTTCATTCCAAACCTCCAAAACCGAAGAAGAAGAAAGCTTACCCTGATGAGGTAGTTGCCAAGTGGAAGTTAATCAAAGAGAAAAGAGTGCAAGGGGAGCCTCAGTTTGGCTAGGATCCTGTGGAGGCTAAGGCCTTGAAGGAAAGGACAGCGGATGATCTAGAAAAACAAGTGAAAGAAAATAAGCTTATGAAGAAGATGTCTGATGCTGAGGTAGCTCACACTTTATTGATGTTTAATGAGATGGTTTCCAGAATCATTCCAGTTCGGAGATCTTTTTCTTTGGAATCTCTACCTCAGACTCCAGGAAGAAACTATGTCACTCCAGAAGAGCCAGATACTAAGCATGTTGAGGATGTTGAGAAAATTGAGCAAGTGGAAGAGGAATAAGCAGTTGCTGAATGTAGTGGTGAGACCGGAGATATTTTGAAGCAAGTGGACGATTATAAGGTGACACCTTCGGAACATTTCTCGCTCCTAACTTTAGAAGCTGAATCATATAAGTTAGTCACTCAAGGAATGGATGAGGAGAAAGAAGAACAAGAAGTAGCTTATCATTAAGTGGAAGACAAACTTTTACATGATGTTGCTCAAATAGAGAATGTAGAGGATGGTGCTCAAAAAGTTGTTGATGATGAAGACAATGTTGTTCAAGTGTCTGACAGTGAAAAGAGAACTCCGGAACAGGACTCCATTCAGAAAAAGGACAAGGGAAAGCAACTCGTTGTTGATACCCCAAGCTCAGTGGCTATAAACAGAAGGGAAGTTGATAGTTGTTCAAAGAGAAAGCTTGAGCAAATTGAAGAAGAAAATTCTCCAAGAAAATTCTCGGATTCAGAGTCATCTTTATTGGGGCATGAATTAATTGTTCAGTCATTAAAGAAGTTGGTGGGTACTATTACAACTTTCTCAAGTATTGATTCAAGATTCCAAATGCTCCAACATGCTTTGAATAAGAAAATAGACTCTGTATCCATGGTTATGGACAAATGTGTTGAGATTGAGGTTCAGTTCAAAACTTTTTTTGTCAGCTATGATGCCCAAAAAATGTCCTTCAAAATAATGACTAGTTGGTCAAAGAAAACTGTAGAAGAGATGAGGATCTTTGATGAATTCCAAGATAATGTTTAGGATGATTTTGAGATAGAAGACAGGAAGATAAATGAAATCACTTCTTCCTTTGAAGAAAAGTTGATAGCTGGGAAGAATTTCGGGATTCAAGAAGTCAGAGATCTGAATGGGAAGCTGAATTATGTTGCTCAAAACTGGATGTATGAAAGGGATCATCGGATTGAGTTTGAAGAGAAGTTGTTAAAGAAAGAACAAATCTTGAAGGCTCATGAAGAAAAGCCTCAAGCCCAGGATGAAAATATTGAATCTCAAAGTGCAATAATAGTTGTGTTAGAGAAGAAAGCTGAGGAAGACCATAAAGACTTGAAGAAGATAAAGACAGTTCTTAAGGGTCTAATGTCAAAGGAAAAAGATCCAAAATAGACAAATCTGATCTTTTGTTATATCTTAACTTCCTTGTTTTTGAACTTTCAAACTTAATGAAAATTGTGTTTTCTCGTCTCTTTTGTTGTTGCTACTAATTTTACAGGTACTTTGTTATATTTTCCATTCCCTCGAATTGTTTTTGAAAATCACAAAGGGGTAGAAGGAAACGAACCCTAATAAAGGGGAAAAGGAAAAAGAATCTTAGCAAAGGGGTGAGAAAGAAAAAGAACTCAAATAAAGTTTATCTAAGGGTGAGTTTTTCATTAAAGAAGACATTATTATTCTTAATGAAATATCATTCCGGAAATATAGAATACGAACCTTAGAGTTTCAAAGCCTAATGGGGATTTAGTCATATTCATCAACATCCATTAGCAAAGGGAGATAAGCCTTAATGTTTTCTTTCTTCTTAGACATTATTTTTCATAAGGATGTTTGTGATTTCCAAAAAGGGGGAGATTTTTGAGTCAATAAGGTTTTCCATATGAATTTTCCATTCCTTCTTGTTTTAAAAATCACAAACACCTTATCATTAAGGAAAATTACTTTTATAAGGAAAATTTCTTTTATAAGGAATGTCGCTTTTATAAGGAAGATCTCTTTTGTAAGAAAAATTATCCTTATCATATTTTCATTATCTATATCCATATTTTTTTAACTATAAGAATCAGATTCATTTCTATATTCTCGGAATCGTTTGAAACTTGGATATAAAGCATTCTATTTTAGACTCCGAATTCTGGATGAGAACTATAATGAAGTTTCACTGCGAATTCTGGATACGAACTCTGATAAAGTTCTTCTCGGAATTCTGGATACGAACTCTCATAAATTTCTACTTCAAATTCTAGATACGAACTCTGACAAAGTTCTACTCCGAATTCTAGATACGAACTTTGATAAAGTTCTACTCCAAATTCTAGATATGAATTATCATGATGTTCAACATAGAAATCTAATGACGTATCCTGATTACGAATTCTCATTACGAATTCTAATGACGAATTCTCATTCCGAATACTCATTTCGAATTCACTTATTAAACAGAATCTGATCATCTTTGGTTTATACACTCCGAATTTATTTAGACTCTGAATATTATTTTTTGTAAGACTCTGAACCTTCATTTTGCTTACACTTTTATAATTTTTCTACACTTTGACATTTTATTTACACTCGGAACCTTCACTCTGAACTTTTGAGTTAGAATTAAAACAATGTCATACATTTTGTTACACTTGCTTTGTTATAAAATGATGTCGTCTTTTCTGTTGCAAACTAACCGTTGGATAAGTTACACGTGTACAGGTCCCTCCAATTTTTTAGGAAAATATGACCATTGGAAAGGAGGTCGACCTTGCCTATAAATAGGAGCTCATTTGAAAGTTCTCCGGACAACTTCTTCGACATTGTTCACACATGTTGTTGAAGTGATTGCGAGAGAGAGAGAGGCTCTTATTAACTCTCAATGCTTCGTGCGACTCCGAATGTTGGTGATTACATTCGAGGACTTCCGGGGATAAAAAGACAGAGGTGCCGACTACCTTGAAGTTTGAGGGTTTCCTTTCTAAGGAATACAGAGGTTGCAAACAACCTTGAAGTTGAGGGCTTGCGGGGATAGAAAGACAGAGATTCTGATCTTCGTATAGAGGGCTTACCCTGGTGTGGGTAAGGTAGACTTTTTTGAAAGTATAAATCAAGTGACCATTATCCAAGGTTGTTAGATACCCTTCTCTTTGGGTTAAAAGACTTATATCTTGTTACTTGTAGTTTTACTACTTGTTTGTTTCCGCTGCATATTATATTGTAAGGAAAGTATAACTTTTTTATACTTTCATACTTTTACTCTATTTCATTTAGATTCTATACGCTTTAAGGTAGAATCTCATATTGTAATCTTCAGTTAAGTTTCAATTTCCAGATCCATATTTCCGGAACCTACTTTCGGAATCTCTTTCCAGTTTTAAGCAAGTACATAGAACTTGAAGTTGATAACTTCATTCCTTATTCCAATCTTTCATTTGGTGTTAGAGGTGTTGTGATTTTTCTTAGTTTAACTTTGTTAAACTTAGATCTTTCCTTTGTTAAAGGCAATTTTTAGAGTATACAATTCACCCCCCCCCCCCCCCCCCCCCCCCCCCGCGTGTATATTGAGCATCTACATCATTATTTCGATCCTACATATAGTTTTAGGTCAAATCACATAGATATGTTTCGATGGGAAAAGTTTCCATGGTTCCTAATAGTCCCATGTCACTTCAAAGCATGACTCATCGTAGTTCCACAAAATTGGTAGATCATGTCTCAAATTCGAGGATCCATTCCCAGCCCTAATATAGGATGCCACTCGTCATAATGTATATGTGCCCTACTACGTCAGGGGGGAATCATCCCATGGATGTTGAAGGGGACCTACAACCCAACCCACATAGAGGGTACTGATCGGTAAGAGTTGTCGACGAGACCCTCTTCTCTACACAATCGATGGGAATCCTAAAACTTCCCTCAGAGACCACATCCCAGACCAACTAGAGGTAAACCTAGAACTACTATTAGAGAGCACTTCTTATCCATACTGGAGATAAACTCATAACTTCTTTGTCTATCTCTACAGGATGGTACTTCTCTAGAATGCATTGAGGAACTCTGGCTATACCTATTGTATCGTACCTCTTGGAAGGCACTGAGGAACACTTTCCATTCCTAATGGATGGAACCTCTCTGAAGAACTCCACTTTATTCATCGGGTGCCACACAGATAGGCATCACACCAAGAACATCAAGCATCATAATACATCTTTCACTATAGAGGGAACCATCACATTCTACGTAAAAAAAGACTTAGAATAGGAAGTAGGAATGAAAAAATCAGAGACCAAATGAAAATGATGTCAGATACATATGTTTTGTAAAATAGTACATGCCGTGTGTGGGGACCACACAATGTGTAGCACCCCCCCCCCACCATCACCCATCCATGTACCTTAAAATTATCATATAGAAAGTAGTGAATATGTTCTCCGAGGAATTCTAGATTACTCCTAGAGTACTTGACACACCAATTCCCAATGCTGGAAAGAATAGGATTTGAATCATTGGATCAGATGTCCAATACCATAATTACTCTCGTAGACCTCCTCAAACGACTCCAGAACATTTGAATGCATCCCTTCATACATCTTATCCACTCACACAAGAGTGGAAGCTATCGAAAGACATGAGTTTTATTAAAACTCTTTAGAGGGATCATCCACTGATATTCTTTTAATTATTAAACATTTAATGAGATCATGATAAATGTTCCAAAAGACTAATCCAATCACACCATTGTGGTCCGTATGGAAAAAACATGAAAAATTTGACAATTCATTCTATCTAAATGTTAATCCAATAGAAAACTCAAAATTTTCTACATTTTGCTCGAAAGACGTATCGTGTGTCCCACTCTTCAATCCTAAAAAAATAATTATGGATAACTCCATTACAATTGTCACATAAAAACACATGGGAGGGACAACTCGTTCATCCAAACTGATACCCGGTGAATTTTTTTCATTTGATCACAATGTGTGGGAACTAGACCTCATTGGACCCACACCATGACATTATTTTAATATCCTAAAAGTTATCTTGAAAAATCCTTCTAAACATCAAGGTCAAAGAAACATTGGTGGCACTTCATTCAGGCTGCAAATGTTGACGCTACGTCGGAATGAAGAAGAACATATAATAATAATCACATTATTATTATTGAACATACATTCATCATTTAAGAGATAAATGATCTATAATTCTTAATCTTTTAAAATGAAATAATTCATCCCCTCTTATAAGTAATGTTAAATTGTCATAGACGGTATGAAAAAATGGTGCATTATTTAGGAGATAGGTCTGATACGAGATTCCCGAATAATAACAATAAAATTGTTACTATATAATTTTGTCGTTTCGTGCACCTAAACCATGAGACCAAGACTTCAAAGTATTGAAATAATATATAAATATCTACCTTGGTTAGAGGGACTTGAGGTTATAGATGGAATGTTAAACAGACACTAGTAGAAAAATTTACGGGTAATTGAAATGTTAGAGACCAATATGGCCCATACATGCTAGATCGACCTAGTATGGCTGGTCCGTCTATGTGGATCATGGCCCACCTATCGACACATACTAGATGAGTGGTTTGTTCTTGTCAACTTTACCCATGTCAATGTGGCTGACCCACTTCATTCAGGTCCTCATCTTCCAGTTGCAGCCTCATATTGCCCGCCTGACCCCGCTCCGCTGTTGCCTTCTAACACCGGCCCACCGTCCTCCCCCAGCGGCTCTATCTTCCGCACCCGATCTATATCCACCCACTTTCATTCAACCAATAGAGTTTCTCCCCACTACAATAATCCCATTTTCTGCTTTGTCTAGCTTCCCACGGCCCACTGACATCACCGCCTTTGCACCTGGTTTCCTCCAAGTGTCGCTGCCAGCTGCCGCAACGAGCAGATCTTCTATAAACCACTAGGACCTCTCTGATGCTGAGAATTTGTAAACGAGACCAATTTCTGGATCCTCAGGTCAAGTGATTCCTAACCCCATCCTATTATTATTGATTCAGAGAAGCTTCAATGATACAATATATTAAGGTGAAGAACGATGGAGAATGCAGTAAATCTAAGGAATTGAAATAGGGATTTGGAGATGGATATATTCATTTTTCCATCACCTCTATGTTCAAACAAATGATTTTATGAAACATTAAATAATAAAATATGAATTGAATATTTGGGATGCAAAACGTTACAATAATCCTTCCACGATAGATCTGTTTAACATTAAAGATTCAATTGTTGTGATGTAGCTTCAATCCACCGAAGATCCTGTAGGGTTCTCTTCCTGATTGGATGAAGAATAAAAATGAATGGTGGAGAGAGGTTACATAGAGAGATTAGGGCTAAACCTAATCAAAATATCTATATATTCTATTTATAGAAGAATAATATCTCTGAAAACTACCCACATTTGTCAAATACTAATCATCTTCACCCACTCATGTTATATTGCACCTAGGAAAATTACACAATTAAGAACTCAACATTAGACTCATATTATCCATATAGTTCCCTCCCAAAAATTTCTTTGATTCAGTTTTATAGATAAAATAATTCTGTTTAATTATTTTATTTAATATTTTCCCCTGGATGACATTTCCCACAAAAGTCTTGCACTGACAAAATTTATCCCATGCCTAAGGTAAATGCCACTTTTTAGAATAAACAATGGCTTCAGATTTCTAATCGAAGATAAAATTTATGAGACACCCCAATTTACATCAAATTCATTGTACAAAAACTCTTATAATTTCGGTAAAATTTATTTCAGACACATTGCGCCTCAGAATTGAACGTTGTCTCAATGCGAGGCTCTAGAATTATATATACAAATATTCAAAAGATTTATAAGTATAATATCAGTTCTCTACATTAAAACACTTAATTTCAGAAAATAAATTCCTAGTTAACTTCCAAACACCCTTCCATTACTCCTTGAATCTCTCCTTAGGGAATAAATCCAATCATGATATCTGTTTTGTTGAAAGCAAAAGGATTAATCCAACAACAAGGGAATAACCTACCTCAAGATCCATTTTCTATTTTATTTCTACACCGCATGAATTACTTTTCTAACATGTACATATAATATGCACATTATCCAAAATATACTTAAATGTTGTCATGTTCATTTTTTGTGCTATACATACACACACTTCCATCTAATGGGTACCAAACCTTCCATAATTGTTTACAGTGAACTACCACCACACGGAATGACTTTGTTCGTTTTAAATTTAACACCAATTATAAATTGTAATTATGATGGAAAATAAGTTTTATATGATAAATATTATATTTAATATTTATTTATATTTATTTATTTATTATGTAATTTCTACCTTCATTATTTTTAGTTTGTGTAAATACGAAAATATTGTTTGTGGAAGTGTGTACTACCACATCCTAAAAGCAATGTGATTCATTCACACATTGAAACATATTTATTATGGATGGGTTTATTAATCATTAATTATATATATATAATTATAATGATAACATTATTTTATTACTTACATATATACAAATATTTTATTAACATTATTTTATTCAATGTAGGATGAAAATGGATGTAGCATTCATGCATAAATGTGGAATGCCTTCTCGGTGAATACTGTATTCTATTTCATGTATTAATGTTATATAGATTTTTAAAAATTATTAAATAATTAATTTTATATATATCAATATATATATCATTTTTAACATTATGGAAATATGTAAATAATGATTTTAGAAAAAAATTTCACAATGAAATGTCAAAGAAAGTATGATGAACAATTCCATTATTAACTAAAAAATTACTTTAACATAGAATTGTTAATTAACACCTAATATAAGGATATAATAAAATATTATATGTTTTAAATATATTAATACTATTTATTGATAATTGTATAAAAACAATTCTATGGGATTATTTTATGTGTATGTTGAAAGTCAAGACCCATGGTAATGGAATTTCATCTCAATTTTTATTTTCATGACATTCATGCCTTATTCAATAGTCATTTCTTCTATGCGGTGTGTATAATTTTTATGGATCCATTATATGAATCCAATAAATAAATTTATTGGTAATTATATATCCATTTGATGATATTCCATTCATGTGGATTATGTATAAAATTTTATCAAATCGATAATGTAATTATGTTTCAATTTGGCTTCTTTGATATAAATGCCATCTTCTGCACCTATATTTTTCAATAAGGTGTATATAATACCTTTTAAATGATATATAATTAATATAATTATTTTCATGATATTTTATGTTTCATGAAGTTTTATTTTCTAACATGGGGTGTATAATTTAAATTTATCACATAGTGAGTATTGTTGAAACAATCACTTCATTTGTCAAGATTGTTTATGACTATGCTTCCTTTAATGAAATACTACGATCAATATATGAAAAGGGATCATGGATTTAATTATCCAATTTATATTCCTGATATTTTCATGTATTGGTACATTTTTTCACTATTTGGTACACAAGAGGATTAAGAATGTGTATTTAAGAATGTATGAATTACTTCTCACTTTGGTTGGAAATATTTGTTACATAAAAACAATAATTTATTAACGATTTCCAAAAATTTCTAATACAATCCTATGGAATTTAAAATAAATTTTAACCCTTTTTTAAAATTTTAGAAAATATATTTTTAAAATTTAATATTCTTGTTGTTTTCCAGTTGAATCATTTTTTAAACATATTTTTATGGTGTAAAAAGAATGTTTCATATATTCACAATTACCCAAAATCATGACCATAATTCCATTTATGTTTATTTTATAATTTTAAAAAGTTGTTTTTGAAGGAATCACATTTCCTAATATTCTAAAATTCCATTGTTTTATTTTTATTTTCAATGAAAAAAATTTCGAAACATTTTCAAACTTCTTTTATAAGTTCTCATATAAAATGATTTTCAAAATTAATTAAATAATTAATACTATTTTTTAAAGTAATTTTGATAAAAATTGTTTTAAAAGGATTTATTTTTAAATATCATTTTTCATAGATGAAAATATATTTTCCTCTAAAAATTATTTTATAATATATTTCAAACTTATTTTCCATCTATAATGACACCTTTGGATGTTAGTCATGCACTTCTAGGAAATGATCCAAAGGTTCCATTCATATTCATTTTAGAATGGCATGTGTTTTAGAGGAATGTAACCTATGAATACAATTTAACTTCCAAAAATAATATTCTTTTAAAACTTTCTTCTCTTCATAGATTATTATTAAATGAAATGATTAGGAATCATATCAATTTTTTTTAGGAAATGATGTGATGAATTATTAAAGACACACATTTAATTACAAGCATTGTGATTTAAAGATTATTAAACCCAGACCATTTTATGAGTCATGATATTATGAATTCATTATTATCATGTGGAACATGTATGAATTATTTTATTGTAACATTGGAGGGACCTATATATCCCTCCAATTCATTGGATGAAGAAACTTTGTTTATGATATCATAGGGTCCATGTATTGTATCCCAATCATGAAAGTAAGAGGGGACCAGAGTTGTAACCCAAGCCTCAAAGTAAGTGGTCACATGGCATGAATCCCAATCCTAAAAGTATAAGGGTATGTTATTTTTACCCCATGACTGAATCTATGAGGGCACATGGGTTATATCCCAATCCTAAAATTAAGGGGTTTCATAGGTTCTAGGTGAAGCCCAAAAATAAGAAGGAACACAGGTTATATCCAAAGCCTGAAAATAAGCTGGAACATGGGTTGTATCCAAAGACTATAATTGTATAGTTTTCTTAGTAGGTAGTCTTGATATAATATAATTTATGCCTATGCGTATGAAACAAATTCAAAAAAATATTCCACATTTATGCATTCGTAGGTTATACTATTTATTCACTTATGAGTTGCGTATTTTGAACTTCTTTCCTTTATGATAAGATTCATTTTTATGATTTTTTAAATTCATGGATTGATCATTGAATTTTATTATCATTAATCATACCCTTATGTAAATTTTGTGCATACACATTTCAATTATTTACCATTAATTCACATTTGAGCTCATGACATTCTTATTTTTCCATTCTCCGGTTATGAATTAATATAATTATTGAAGATTAATAAAGGTGAATGTCATTATGGGATACATTAAAGATCATTATCAGAGCTATATTTTTTTTTCAACCTTCCTAATTCACTAATCTAAATCATTCTTTTGGAATTTTTTTTTGTAATGTATTATATATTCCACAAAAATAATGTAATATCTGTGTATGAAAAGCGAGGGTCATTAGAGTTTGTATCAATGAAAAGGATTAATGATCCCTTGGAAATTAGGAAGATAAAAATTTATTGATATTACTAGGTGTATTACAATGGATATGTCTATGGATATCTCTATGAATTAGTATATGGAAGTGTTAACATTTATAATAATCATGGAGTTTTTGGAAAAAAAAGAGTGAGTTGTTTTTTATAAATATTTCCCTCTCTGGATTCTATAAGTGGATTTGGAAATTGCATATATGTACCTATGAGTAACAAAACCAACAAGGTTCTTTATGCAAGACTATGTGAAAATAGGTTCACGATAATAAGCCTTTTGTACACCTCGTTTGACACACATGGGGATATACATTAGGAATCCACAATCTCTTCATGAACCATCAGTAATGATTTAAAAATAATTTGGATATGAATAACCAAGTCGAAATTAATTTTGTCATAGATTAATGAATTAGGCATCTGTATTCAAGCATACAATAAAGAATGTTTCATTTTTTTCTGGTTTTCCTCCATAAATAATTGATTCTCACCCTATGATTTCTGGTTTTATTCAACGTAGAAAACTATATGGAACTGGGATAACATTTAATTTTTCAGATGTTTTATGTATGGGATTAACAACAATTGATTTCTATGTGGAAATATTATGAAGATAATTAATATGGTCTATGTCGACTGGATATACATCAGAAGATAATAATACGCAAAATGACATGTGAAAGGTATGATATATTCTTCCAATATTTTTTTAATTAAAAGAATGAAGTATGCTTATATTATGAATTTGTAACCATAGTACATGATTCAAACTTTATATTTTTGGAAATAGGTACTAATGAATATGTTGATGAAGTCAAATTATTGGTTTATGAAAACTGTAGGATTAATGAAGTATTTTTGTTTTAGAATTCAAGGATTATGTTACATAAATAAAGACATATATAAGTATTTTAACTATTATATTTTTATTAATGATATTAATGGATATGATAAATGGTGACGTTGAGTTAGTAATGTGATATAATAGAATGATCATATTTTGATTAATTTAAGGTAACCCTTAATTTATTTCTATTGTTGAGAAAATGGTGTTGGGATAAACATATGTCTGATAAGAATAATTAAATTGGATGGTATTTATTACCTAAGAACTTATAAATTATTTGTTTACAAATTATTCAATGTTATCATGGATTAGTTTACAGCTTCATGGATTTATACAATATGTCCAGAAATATTTAGAAGTATAAAGAATTCTTGTTTTCGAGATATATTTATGGTAATTCTGGATATTACAATGATTCAATAGAATATATAATGAGTATATTCACATTATTGGAAAGTGACAACCAAGGAACACTTTGAGATATTTGGTTTATCAATGATAAGATTATTTGATGACATTTTTTATAATTTTTTTTATTTTCATCATTCATATGGGTTATAATGTTTATCATTTTTGGTAATATTATATTTCACATTAGATGATGTTTATGAGATTAATGTATTATCCCACCAAAAGTGGATTTATTCATATTGGATAACCTATTGTATCAAAATTGTGATGATGATAAAAAATGATTGATGAGATGTGATATTATGGATCTCATGATATGTTAGTGCTTTAGAAATAAACAATTCCCCTATATTTTTGTATAAAGAAGTTATGTGGATCATTGAAAAAAGGTCGATATTGTCATGAATTCATCAATTTTATATTTTCATTTATATTCTTCATCTCTAGGAAGATGATATAGAAATTAACTATTTCCCTAATACCATATTTTTGGTTAAACTAATTTTCATTTAAAATTATCATCGATTTATGACATTTAGTCCCTCAAGTTTTCTTTCATAATTCACTTCTATTTGATTCATTGCCTCAATTACTTCACATGAATATTTACACTTTTCCTCTAAGCCTATTTTTTCACATCCAACAATTATTATCCAATGTGGAATCCTAACTATGAGTTACTCTGAGTAATCATTATAGTTCCAAGTCTTGTTTTTTAAAGTATATTTATGTGTTAATTATTATTAAGTGAGTTTCTATTAAATTAACATAAAATTATTTGACAATTGAATACCTATAAGAACATCATGGGAAACATTAACATTATGGGGTCAAATAGAACACCCTTAGTTTTTATAAAAAATCAAATTAATTTAATATTATAATAATTTTTAATTTCACAAAGCACTTAATAAAAAATGTCTTATATGATTGAACCATGTTATTCGTGATTTTTAAGAAGAAAAATGTAAATATTTTTTTATATTATAACCTAATAGACATCTTCACTACATGAAACACAAAATTTCATTGTGTTATACACAATATCTACTTGGCTTGCGTTACACAAAACAATAAGTTCCCAAAAAAACTGTGTATTTAATAATTAATAAAAAAATATAAATATAAAATTTCTATTAAATATAATGAATAAATATACATTAATTAAAATCAACATGATAAGTTAATGAATATTAATGAATAATTTCATTATCGTTACTTGTCGTGTGTTACATTACCCTTTTTCATTAATGAATATTAATGAATAATTTTTCAATATTATTTTTAATTGTTTATATACATTATACATAATAATAATAATAATTAATTTGTTATAAAGTCTTTATATGTTTGAAAATACTATTTTCTCAATGGAACCACCTTTGATGTCATTCTATTAACAATAATAAAATTAATTTGAAAACATTTATAAATTGAATTTTATTAAATGAAAATCATTTTTTATTCTATAATATCAAAAATATCTTAGGGAAGGTGTATTTCATTTTTCTAAAAAACATTATTTTTTTGTGAATAATTAAAAATAGTTAGTTTTTATTCAAAATGTATTTTTTTTATAATTTATTTATAAAGATAAATTATATTTAATGAATTTTTAAAATTAATAATAGATAAATTATACAAAATTTAATCCAATTTAAGTAATTATAAAAATTTTATTTTTTAATTTATATGAAAATAATAATGAATGTTTCAACTTTCACAAATTAAAAACCCATTTTCTCACTTTGTATAAGAGATTAGAATTAAACAATATTTTTCCACTTATATGAATTATATTACAAAAAAATTTCATAAAGTATGTTATTATTAAAAAAATTGACTAATAATATCAAGTTAATTTTTAAAACAAAATATTAGTAAAAGTGGTTAAAAATAATTACAACGATTAAGGTGAAATTAAGCTTAATAAGGGAATATACCTTAATCTAAAGTTCTAAAATGACATATACTATTGTAAAACACACAATTGGTGGAAATATTATGTCCATAAACCGTCCATTATTTATTTTTGTTGGTTTTTGTTGATTATTTTTAGGTAAAAACGTGGGTACACCTTACTTGTTTTCAAGAATGCCAAATGTGTCCTTTCCCTCCCATATAGATAGTCACCACCTCTCCCAAATATTCATAACTCTAAAGAAACATATTATCAACCAATATATTCCTAATTCGCTTTCAAAAATATCATCCATCCTCTTTTAATACTCCCTTTTGGAATCAATCCAAACAATGAATACATTTTTTGTAATGAAAAAGGAGTCACCCAAAAAAAGATGTAACATCCTTATTCATGATCATCTATATTATTTTCTCTATAAAATACCTAAATTTTTCTAATTACATGCACAAATAACAGCCTCATTATCCTAAATATACTGATATGTTGTTATGATATTGGTTCTTCCTATAGTTAAACACATTTCTGTCGATTGCGTAAGGAAATTAACATTCTTGTGTACGGTGAACTACTGCTTCACAAAATAATGTTATTCATTTTAACATTACCATCTCTTATGGTTGGTATTTTTGATGCAAAATATTTTTTTATAAAATATATTACATTTATTATTTATTTATTCTTATTTATTTATTATGTAAATATTTCATGCATTCTTTCTATTTTTTGTAAATACAATAACTTCGTTTGGTAATGTATGGACTACCACCTCTTAAAAGATATGTGATTCATTAACACTTTACAAGAAATGTATTAAATATGGGTTTAATAAATCTAAATCATTTATATTAATTAATAAAGAATATATAATGATATTTTATACCCATATACATATATTTTATTTAAATTCTTTCTTTCAATACGCCATAAAAATGAAAGAATCATTTATGCTTACGTACGTCCTACCGTCTCCATGAATGTTGTATTCCATTTCATATATCATTATTTTATAGTTTATTATAAATATTTATATAAGGAATATATATTATATATAACTATTTATTTCATTTGGGAAATATTTAAATCATGATTTAATTATGAGGATCAGGAATGAAAACTCGATACATGTATGATAAAAAAGTATTTATTGGCTAAAATGTTACTTTAACATAGAGTTCGTAACAAACGGATAATAAAATGTAATAGAAAATATTATAGATTTATATATATATGAATATGTTTAATCAATAAATTTATAATAATCTTGTTGTTATATACGATTATTTTACATGTACGATGATCGTCAAGACACATGGTAAGGGAATTTCATCTCACATTTTATTTTCGTGTTATTGAAGCCTTTTTTAGCACTCATTTATTTTGTGTGGTGTGTAAACTATGCATGAATGTGTTCTATTTTTCATATACAAAAATATATGGGTATTTAAATATCTATTTTATGATATTCCTTAAATAGGATTTATGATTCAAAAGTTATCAAATCTATAATGGAATTTTGCATCAGTTTGCCTTTATTGACACACATCCCATATTATACACCTATATTTTTCTAGGATTATTATATACTACCATTTAAATATTGAATAATTAATATAATTATTTTAATTATAAGTTATTTTTAATTAAATATCAATTTCTTACAAGGGGATTATAAATAAAAGTTACCTAGTGGTAAGGACTACTGAAACAATCTCTTCATTTTTCAACAATGTTTATTATTATGATTCCATTAACAGAATATTATGATTCATATCCCATTATAACTGAGGACTATTTATTATAATACATATATTCATGAAATATTCATGTATTCGTAAAATTTTTCACTCTTTGGTACACTATATGTTTAAGAAACTATTTTTAAGAAAGTCTAACATTACCACTCTCTTGAGTAGGAAATTTCAATTCCTTCAAAATAATGTTTTATACTAGGATTAATATAATATTATTATATTATTATATTATTCACTGTGTAACACCCCAAGATTTTATGAAAAATATTCTTTTTAATTTCATTAATGTCTTTTGTTGTATGCTACACCAAAATAAGATTGCACAACATGAATGCTTGAATTGCCTTGTATTACATGCAATCACGACCTTCCTCGATCGCGTGTGTAGTATGCAATACCGAGTGTCACTAAACGAGATATTATTATAATATTATTTTGAACTAGCCGTTATGAATAGTAATCCCCACTTTTTGAATTTTTTTAAATTTTACCTTTCAAAATGGACTTCATTTTTGGATTCAGAATATCGAAATTAGCTTAGCGTGAAATATTGGTACTTTTCGGATAACATTCATTTTCTGATGAATAGTGAAAATTACTAAATTTTAATTAAAAACAACCTTTTTAATCAAAATAATTAATAGTGATAAATTATTAATTTTAGTGGTTTGAAAGTATATTTAGAATATATTTTTACAATTTAATACAATTTTGTTCATTGGATGTAATTTCACATTTAAACCAGACATTAACAATTGTCAATCTTTTGATAGTTATTATCTCTTAAGAACACACTATTTGTTTTGACGACGGAAATTAATTTTTTAAGTTAATTAATGCAACTGATATGTTTTGAATTTGGTAAAATAGACATCATTTTTGAGTTCATAATATCAAATATAGCCTAGGCCTAATTTTTTGTATTTTTCTGGAAACATTCATTTATTGATGAATAGTGAAACCACTAAGTGGTAGTTAAAAAAATAAATATTTCATAAAACATAATTTTACCACAACTGTGAGTGGAATTTAAAAAATCCGAGAGACACGGTTAATATCAAGGACTAAAATGTGGTTCAATGAGATGAAAATAATTTTTGGTGAATAGTAACTTTTTACTTTTTTTACCACGGTTAAAAGTAAATATGGTAACTAAGGGTAACAATGATATTATTATTACCCTAACACATGTACTAATTCTATTTGATAAGTTTAATTCGTGCAAAAACAACCTTAGGAATAAAATATTACCATTTAGGCCCACTTTGATTAGATTAGGACATTTATTATTAATTTATTTAAAGAAGGGTTAAAATACTTAAAATCAAAGTTTAATAACTAAATAATTTTTAATATAGGGTTACACATAAGATAAATTCAACTATAAATATGCATTAGAAAGATAAAAATCTTTCCTACATAATGGTATTTTATTTGTTATTTTTAAAATTAAAATAATTCAATTTATTTATGACACAATGATGATGTAGTAATTATCTTTTTAATGAAATATTTATATAATTCATGTTATAAATACCCAAATAAATGTAATTTGAGACTTTTTATGAATTCCAATGATTTTATATGTTACTATGAGATGTTAGTATCGATTTATTTAACTTTTTCCGAACTAATAATTCTGTTATAATTTTCACAAAAATCAATTACCAAATAGTGTCAAAATTGACATAAAATAGTTTTTAAAACAAATATTATATTATTAATTCCTAAAAATCTAAGGCTCAGCCTAGATAATTATATAATGATAGGTTTATCATTAATGGACCACTTAGGGGTCGCTTGGATGTATATGGTATGTTTATTATGTATATAATATAAAAATACAGAGTGACATGGTAAATGTCAATCTAATTATCTAAGAGTTAAAACTAAAAGTCAAGGTTAATATAATGTCCTAAACTTGTCTAAATTATATTTTATGAGAGGATTTCGACCCATCCCCACATTATCTTCGAAATAAATCAATTTTGAGATGTTAAAAACTGAATATGACTTTATAATAAAATAATATTTTTAGTTCTTCCAAAGGTGCCCCTCTCCTCCCTTATAAAAGGGCACCTCCTCCCTCTCTTCCTCACACCACTTTGAGCCTTCATGCTCGGCCAACCCCTGCCAAATAATCTTATACACTTCCCTAGAAACATCCTAGAAGTCCTGAGCTTCTTCAAAGACCAATTTTAGTGCCCTAAAAGGAGGTCTCAAAGAGGCGCTTCAAAGAAGAGGTAATGTCCGTTACCGATTCTTTCAACTTTATTTCTTATTCCACTTCTTCTTATTTAGTTGTTTCATTATGAAGTTAGAAAATAAGTATCAATAATATGCTGATATGTTATTATATGTATGAAACAACCCCATTTCACCACTTATACATCCTACGGAAAACGAAATCACCGCGCATGCGTACGTACGGAATACCGTCTCCATGACGTGGTGTAATCTAATTTCCACCACCACCTTACTTGGATGGGTATAATGGTGAAAACAAATAACTATATATGATTATTGTAAAGTATTATTGACTCTGTAATAGTATACAAACATTCCACTAAAATTCCACGATCATGGGAACGATATCATCCCTCGTGCGTACGTACGGAATACCGTCTCCACGACGTGATGAATTTCTTTCTCAATGATTAACCATTCATAAATGATTATAAAGTATATATAATAACTAATCATGAATTATATGACATAATAATGATACTGGATTTATGTATATATATATGTATTTCATCCAATTAATTCCATTCAATTCAATGAGGAAACGAAAACAATGTTCATGCGTACGTACGGCCTACCATCTCCATGAACAGTGTATTTCTGTCCATTTAACGATCTGTTATATATATGTATATTCTGAATATATATTATATATAAATCATGTTTTATATTCTGGAATTATGTAATCGTGATCTATTTATTCATATGAATAATTACAAGTCAAATCACGGACGACAAATGAAACGATTTTACCCAAAATGCTCTTTAACATGGAATTAACAAAATAACATGTAATATAAAGTCACAAGGGAACCATATATGATAACATAACAACGAATATGATTTTTTAATAATTAAATGACATTATTTAAATCATTATACAGGAAGTTCGGATACTTACAAAGCATATTGGACCTAAGGTAAGGGATAAATATTCAAATCTCATTCTTATCCGAGATTGTTTTTTCGCAAATATTTACTGGGGTTATTGTCATTATCCATGTACATGTTTTATAAAAATGTTTTCATGTAAGTTTAATTTCCTTTTTACCCATATTTTACTTTTACTACATGGTATATAATGAATCTTTCTTTTGTTTTACGTTACGAGGTACTTTTTTTACTTTTCCGGCAAAAGTATGAGAAGAATGTTTTTTTAACTTATACAGCACGAACGGATTTTTACGATTTTATAAAGCCTTATTTTCATGAAACTTCCTCCAAAATATTTCATAACTATTTTCAAAAAAATCCTTTTCTTTAAAAATTGCATGACATTTTGTGAAAATAGAATGATTTTGAAGAAGAAAGGATATTTTCCTCAAGAATTCATTTCAAGTGTTTTATCAAAATCATTTTTCATCTAAGATGACTTTATTTCATATGTTTATGTTTCATTTATCATGTATCTATGATTTACATGGTTTCACATTTCTTATTATGAAATTATATCCATTTCTTTTATATGGATTATGTGATTATGGGATGATGTTTATGAAACCCATTTTATTTATTGGGTTTTTATAAATGATGTATGTTTATTTTGTGGCACAAGTAAGAATGATTTCATTATGAGATGGGTGGGACCTATATCTACCTCAAATGCATTGGGTAAAGATTTATATCTCATTATATAGACATGGCTGGAATGGTAATTTAATCAGGTTCAGTATTACGGGACTGGAACGAGGAGTAAACTCTATTCAGAAAGGGACTTTGTCCACTAAGATGGTCGTGACAGTAATGCCTTGGCTACAATGGAAATCATTACATGTGCTTAATGGATGCCACAATTACATGTTTTATTCCAATGCTATGTTATCATGATTTATGTTCCATTATGATCTATTCCTTATGTACTTCCATGTTTTAATTTTTGCTCAAGATTTGGATGTTTAAACATTATGTTCATGTTTTTATGTTCAAATGTATATGGTATGTTTTATTTTATCCATGCTTACCCTTACTGAGAATTTGAGCTCACCCTTTTTATGTTTTATTTTCCCCCAGGATTAAAATAATGGTTTTAGGTAAGGAAACAAAAAGTGGAAGATCTTTATGGGAGATGTTGTAGATCTTTCACCGCTATTAGAAGATTACGTTCTAAGTTTCCAAAGACACTAAAATATTACGGTCCTTGTGTGTCTGTTTTTATTATGTATTATGTATTCCACAAAAGTAATGTAATATCTATGTACGTCAAGCTTTGGGTCTCTACAGTTGGTATCAAAGGAAAGGTTTAGTCAACCTTTGGGAACTAGGATGCGAGAGATTTAGTGAGATCCCTAGAAATATTTCTAAGGTATGTCTAGGGATGTCCCTAAGGTTAAGTATAAGTATAGGTTATAGTCCTAGAATTACGGTACCGATCATAGAATTAAACCTAATATGTTATATATTGAAGACACTCCCCCTTTATTATGTTGTTTTCCCAAGCATGATTTTTGCCTCTCACACTATTCTTTTTGGGTTTTAGACGATGGTTGGAACCAGAAAGAACCGTGTTGATAAATGCAATGGATAATGCAATGATTGTCCTTCTGAACAAACAAATGTTATCGGAGATGGAGTGAAAAATCTTATTGATATAATTACACAAGCTATGAATCATTATGGATGTCCAAATGAATAGAGAAGTGAACAAAATTCTATTGTGTCCTTCTTGAGGCAACGTCCACCTTATTTCAGTGGGTCTTCTGATCCACTTATTGCTGAACAATGGATCAGTACCACTGAAAAGATATTTTCAGTTCTTCAATGTCTTGAACATGATAAAGTCATCTTAGCATTATATCATTTGGAAGGTGATGCTGATCAATGGTGGAATTTTATTAAGAATACGACTCCAAGAGATGAAATTGAGTCCATGAAATGGGACGATTTCAAGAAATTATTTTTCAAAAGGTACTTCCCTCGTATTCTTCAAACAATGATGGAGAAAGAGTTTCTTGAACTAAAGAAAAAGGATGTTGAATTTGTTGGTGTATACGAAGCGAATTTTACAAGGCATGCATGGTATGCATCTGGCTTTATCATCCAACCTGAAAGTAAAGATGATCGGTTCTTCAGTGGCGTAAAACCAAATCTTCGAAGGGCATTAGTTATAAGAGACTTCAGTAGCTATGATGAAATTGTGCGTTGTGCTATCAAGGTAGAAATAGAAGTTGGTGTTACTTATCCATCTTACAGTTTTGACAAGAAACGAAAGATGGAGTTCAAGGATAAATCTCATAATAATGGTGAAAAAAAATTAATGTTTCCTTATGCACAATGTTTGGAAAGAAGCATGGTGGAGATTGTCTTAAAGGGACTAGAAAATGTTTTTAGTGTGGAACAGAAGTTCATCGAGAAACTGAGTGATTAAGTAATAGAAAAAGGGTTTCTAGTGATGTGAATAAAGGAAAGACGGCAGATAACTCACCACCAACACTTCAATGCTTCAAGTGCAAGGAAATGGGTCATTATTCAAATAAATGACCTAATCCAATGGTTAGTGATGATCGACATGAGAAATCACTTAAGGCAAAGGAAAAAAGGGAAGTCACAAGCGATCACTATTGGTGATGTTGAATATGAAAACGATGTGGTGGAATGGTTAAGTGTTTATGTAATGGGATTCCAAAATAATGTTGTATATAGTATCGTGGAATATTGGAATATTTATGTATTGGTATATTGTGGTTTTCAATAATTTTATGGTACTGATTACCATGGAATGTGATTGAGATATTTTTGGAAAAAATATGATACACGCATAATGATGGGAAAATGAGAAAATGAAATGTTTGACAGTATTCATGAGCTCATGACTGATATAAGGAAATAGTTATATAATGGTTCGAGGTTTTGGTATGTGAAAAGAGTTATCTTTTGACAGCACTCATGTTTTCACTAAGATTCAATGGTTATTCATTTATTTCAAGAGAATACATGATTAAGGCCTTCGAATGTTTGGAATGTGACCAAAAAGACATATCTCATGCTATATGGGGATAAACGATGGTATTAACATGCTAGTTGTATGAACTCTTTATTAATCTTTTTCAATATAATATGAGATTGGACAACATTATTTTGGATAAGCCTAATTATTGGAATAGATTATGTTGGTCATAAGTTAGTATTTTTTAAGGATAAATGTTTTTTCGATATTATTTATGGGATGTTATAGTAATGCAGTTTTAGAAAAAGGACAACATGCAGGATAGGCGACAACCCATCGTGTCAGGCAAGGCTGTGGGAATCGAACCCACAACTGAAGTGTGATTGGCCTTTATCACCTACCACTGGCCTACAGGAAGTCCATGTTTATTAGAAACTAGTTTTATTATATTAAGCAGTATGATATATGAAGTATAAATCTATTTTAGGAACCATATATGATTAATATCACTATAGATGGACTTATGTATTTTTTTGATAACTTTTATAACCTTTTGTTTGAGACATATGGAATGACCCATCATTCTATCACATGATCTGTTAACACATCACGAATGAAAAATTCAACTTCATTTCATTAAGAGATGAAGTGGAAATTGTCCAAAGAACGAACAACGGTGAGACTGTACCAAAATCACAAAAGTATTTCTTCTAATTCCAATTTCATCAACTTTAAGGAAATGATCTTGAAAACCAAAAATGTTGTCCTAGTGCTCTTATATCTGATGAATCAGATGGTTACTTAGATTGTCCCAAATTTATGGCTTTGTGAATTTTGGATTTTTTATAGCCATGTTTTCTACCACTCTCCATCATAACTTGATGGTTAGAATTTTCTTCCATATCCATATTTTCACCTATGTTCTCCTACATGGAAACCCAGTGACGAGTTAATTTGGGTAACAATTACATTTTATACATTAGTTTTTAAAGACATGTTTTGATATTCCTTTTTACGATATGGGTTTCTGTTAAATAATCTTTCAAGTAGTAAACCATTTATAACCTCGATGAATTTCGAGGGTGAAATTCATTTTAAGGAGGGTAGAATGTAACACCATGAGATTTTATGAAAAATATTTTTTTGATTTTATTAATGCCTTGTGTTGTATGCTACACCAATAGGATCTTGTACAACATGCATCCTTGAATTGCATTTCATTACACACAATCACGACCTTCCTCGATAGTGTGTGTAGTACGCAATACCGAGTTTCACTAAACAAGATATTATTATAATATTATTATGAAATAGCGGTTATGAATAGTAATACCCACTTTTTGAAATATTATAAATTTTATCGTTCAAAATGGAATTCATTTTTGGATTTGGAATATCAAAATTAGCTTAGGGTGAAATTGTGGTACATTTCAGATAACTTTCATTTTCTGATGAATAGTGAAAATTACTAAATTTTAATTAAAAATAACCATTTTAAAAAAAATAATAAATTATGAAAAATTATTAATTTGAGTGGTTTTAAAGTATATTTATAATATATTTTTACAATTTAATACAATTTTGGTCATTTTATGTAATTTCACATTTAAACCAGACAAAAACAAGTGTCAATCTTTTGATAGTTATTATCTCTTAAGAACACGCTATTTATTTTGACGACGAAAACTAATTTTTGAAATTAATTAATGCAATTGATATGTTTTCAATTTGGTAAAATAGACATCCTTTTTTAGTTCATAATATCAAATATAGCTTAGGCATAATTTTTGGAATTTTCTGGAAACTTTCATTTTTTGATGAATAGTGAAACCACTAAGTGGTAGTTAAAAAAATGAAATTTTCATAAAACATAATTTTACCGCTTCTGTGAGTGGAACATCAAAAATCTGAGAGACATGGTTAATATCAAGGACTTAAATGTGGTTCAATGAGATGAAAATAATTTTTGGTGAATAGTAATTTATTACTTTTTTTACCATGGTTAAAAGTAAATTGGGTAATTAAGGGTAAAAATGTTATTATTATTACCCTAAAACTTGTCCTAATTCTATTTGATAAGTGTAATTCAGAAAAAAACAACCTTAGGAATAAATTATGACCATTTAGGCCAACATGGATTAGATTATGACATTTATTATTAATTTATTTAAAGAAGGGTTAAAATAGTTAAAATCAATGTTTAATAACTAAATCATTTTTAATAGGGGTTATACATATGATAAATTCAACTATAAATATGAATTAGAAATATAAAAATATTTCCTTCATAATGGTATTCTATTTGTAATTTTTAGACCTAAAATCATTTAATTTATTTATGACACAATGATGATGCAGTAATTATCTTATTAATGAAATATTGACATAATTGATGTTATAAATACCCAAATAAATGTAATTTGGTACTTTTTATGAATTAGAATAATTTTTTATGTTAATATGAAATGTTAGTATCGATTTAATTAACTTTTTTCTAGCTAATAATTATGGTATGATTTTCAAAAAAATCAATTACCAAATAGTGTCAAAATTTACATAAAATAGTTTTTCAAACAAATAATATATTATTAATTCCTAAAAATCTAAGGTTCTGCCAAGACACTTATATCATGATAGGTTTATCATTAATGGACCACATGTGAGGTCTCTTGGATGTATATGGTAAGTTTATTAGCTATATAATATAAAAATAAAAAGTGACATGGTAAATGTCAATCTAATTAACAAAGGGGTAAAACTAAAAGGTAAGGTTAATATAATGACCTAAACTTGTCTAAATTCTATTGGATGAGAGGATTTCGACCAATACCCACCTTATCTTATAAATAAATCAATTTGGAGCTATTAAAAACCGAATATGACTTTATAATAAAATAATATTTTTAGTTATTTCAAAGGTGCCCCTCTCCTCCCTTATAAAAGGGAACCTCCTCCCTCTCTTCCTCACACCACTTTGAGCCTTCAAGCTCGGACAACCCCTGCCAAATACTCTTCTCCACTTCCCTAGAAACATTCTAGAAGTCCTGTTCTTCTCCAAAGACCAATTTTAGTGCCCTAAAAGGAGGTCTCAAAGAGGCGCTTCAAAGAAGAGGTAATGTCTGTTACCGATTCTTTCCACTTTATTTCTTCTTCCACTTATTCTTATTTAGTTGTTTCATTATGAAGTAATAACATCAGAATCACTCATATACGGATATGTTATTATAATTATGAAACAACCCTATTTCACCATCTATCCATCCTATGGAATATGAAATCACCAAGCGTGCGTACGTACGGAATATCGTCTCCACGCCGTGGTGTAATCTATTTTCCACCACCACCTTAATTGGATGGGTATAATGGTGAAAATAAATAAATTTATATGATTATTGTAAAGTATTATTGACTATATAATAGTATACATACACTACAATAAAATTCCACAATCATGGGAATGATATCATTGCTCGTGCGTATGTACGAAACACCGTCTCCACGACGCGATGAGATTCATTCTCAATGATTAACCATTCATAATTGATTATAATGTATATATAATAAGTAATCATGAAATATATGACATAATAATGATACTGGATTTATTAATATATATATATATATATATATGTATTTCATCCAATTAATTCCATTCAATTCAATGAGGAAACGAAAACAACATTCTTGCATACGTACAGCCTACCGTCTCCATGAACGGTGTATTTATTTCCATTTATCGATATATTATATATATGTATATTCTGAATATATATTATATATAAATCATGTTTTATATTCTAGAATTATGTAGTCGTGATCTAAGTAATCATATGAATAATTACAAGTCAAAACACGGACGACAAATGAAACAATTTTACCCAAAACGCTCTTTAACATGGAATTTATAAAAGAACAGGTAATATAAAGTCACAAGTGAACCATATATGATATCATAACAATGAATATTATTCTGTAATAAGTCAATGACATTATTTAAATCATTATACAGGAGGTTCAGAAACGTATGAAGCATATTGGACCTAAGGTAAGGGATAAATATTCCAATCTCATTCTTATCCGAGATTGTTTATTTGTAAATATTTATTGGGGTTATTGTTATTATCCATGTACATGTTTTATAAAAATGTTTTCAAGTATGTTTAAAGTCCTTTTTACCCATTTTTGACTTTTACTATATGGTATGTAAGGAATCTTTCATTTGTTTTACGTTATGAAGTACTTTTTTGAATTTTCCGGCAAAAGTACGAGAAGAATGTTTTTTTATCTTATACAGCACGAACGTATTTTTACGGTATTATAAATCCTTATTTTCATGATGCTTCCTCCAAAAGATTTCACGACTATTTTCAACAAAATCCTTTTCTTTTAAAATTGCATGACATTTAGTGAATAGAGAATGATTTTGAAGAAGGAAGGATATTTTCCTCAAGAATTCATTTCAAGTGTCTTTATCAAAAATCATTTTTCATCTAAGATGACATTATTTCATATGTGTGTGTTTCAAGTATCATGTCTATATGATTTACATGGTTTCACATTTCTTATTATGAAATGATATCCCTTTCTTTTATATGGATTATGTGATGATGGGATGATATTTATGAAACCCATTTTATTTTTTGGGTTTTTATAAATGATGTTTGTTTATTTTGTGGAACAAGTATGATTGATTTCATTATAAGATGGGTGGGACCTATATATCCCTCAAATGCATTGGGTAAATATTTATATCTCATGATAAAGACATGGCCGGAACAGTAAGTTAATCCGGTTCACTATTACAGGACTGGAACGAGGAGTGAACTCGATTTAGAAAGGGACTTTGTCCACTAAGATGGTCTTGGCAGCAATGCCTTTGCTACTATGGAAATCATTACATGTGCTTAATCGATGCCACAATTACATGTTTTATTACCATGATATGTTATCATGATTTAGGTTACATTATGATCTATGCCTTATGTACTTCCATGTTTTAAGTTGTTGCTCAAGATTTTGATGTTTAAACATTATGTTCATGTTTTTAAGTTCAAATGTATATAGTATGTTTTATTTTATCCATGATTACACTTACTGAGCATTTGAGATCACTCCTTTTATGTTTTTTCCCCAAGATTAAAAGAAATGTTTTAGGTAAGGAAACAAAAAGTGGAAGATCTTTATGGGAGATGTTGAAGATCTTTCACCATGATTAGAATATTACGTTCCAGGTTTCCAAAGACACTAAACTATTACGTTCCTTATGTGTCTATTTTTGTTATGTATTATGTATTCCGCAAAAGTAATGTAATATCTATGTACGTCAAGCTTCGGGTCTCTACACACTGGACATTAAAATAATTTTTTCCCATGTTTTAACATTTATACAATAGGGTTCTAAAAAAGAAATCATCTTATCATTTTTTGGTCGATACACTTTGATAAAAAAATTACACTGCAAAAGGAATGTTCGGATTCTACAGATTTATTTTCCATCATTATTTTCATTCCCTAAAAGATTATTTTAAAATATTAAAAATTTATTATTTAAGGAAATTTTTCCTAAAATTATAGAAATTTGATGTTTTAAAATTTTTTTCATATAAAAATGGTTCCAAAAAGTTTTCATGATTCTTTTATATGTTTTCATGGAAAACAAATTTCTAAATGACTTTAGGAATTATTTCTAAATCTTCATTTCTATTTACATGACATTATTTTTATATATATTATTTATTCTAATGATCCTTTTTCAATGAAGAATGTACTTTTCTTAAAAAATGATATTTCAAAATTATTTTCCATTATAGATGATATCTATTGATGATACTCAAACCATTATGGGATATGATCCAAAGGATCTATTCATATTCAATCATTTATTGAATGTGTATTTGTATAATTATTCTTACAAAACATGTTCTATTCAACAATTTTTATTCATTTTAATCCAACTTATTTTCATTGGTTACTCATTAATGAAATGACTAGATGTCATATATATTTTAAATAGGTTATGAATTGGTCAAATGTTAATGATTCCAATTCAATTTAATGGGTTCTGATCTGATTTTTATATAGACCATTTACTTTTATTTTTTATGATATGATGAAAGGTTTATTATCATGTCGAACATGTATAAATGATTTTATTATGTAATGTATGTCACCTATACCTCACTCCAATGTATTGGTAATGATAAGTTGTGTATGAACTTAGAGGATTAATGGGTATTAGATGAAGCATAAAGTAAATAGGGTAGATAGGTTGTAGCTAGGCATTAATGTTACTGCTTACATGGGTTTTAGACCAGGATTGAAAGTAAGAGGGAACATGTGTTGTAGCCCAAGCCTAAAAAATAATATAGAACATAATTTGTATCCCAATATAGAAAGGAAGAATATATATGGGCTATATCCCAATCCTAAAACTTGGTAGTTACAAAGGTTTTTTCCCATGCCTAACATGTTATAAATGATTTGGTAGGTATCCATGAAAGAACATGTTCTATGCTTATGTGTATGCCACCAATTCCAAGTCGTATTCCTCAATTATTAATTCATGTGTTATTCTATTGATTCTAATATAATCTATGTATAAAGAAAATAAAACCATTATACTACTGTTCATGTTTATGATATATGATATTAAGTGTTTTGACTTTGGATGATATGATCATTTCTCATACTCTTATTTTCATGTGATGATTACATATTTCCTCTATTTTCCCTTACACAAAATTTGATCTCGCACTATTTTTATGCTTATATTCACTAGATTCTGAATAAATGTTTTTATGTAGTACTACAAAGGGGGAAGATCATTTTCTGAAACATTCCCAATGAGATATTTTTTTTCATGATTCCAAATGTTGTAAGTGAAATTGGTCTTTGCGTGCATTTTTTGTAATGTATTAATTATTTAAAAAAATTAATTTAATTTACATGTGTGAAATGTTATGGTCATTATAATAGTCTATATACAATGTTAAAAAATTCAAAACATATTCAATTTTATTAGTAACATCACTTCCATGATTATATAAGGCATAATAAGTATGAAAATATAAATAATATAAAATATGCCACATTTAATTAATTACATGAGCAAAAAATCATCCATAGATAATATCAATGTAATTATATCAAGGATAATAGTAACTGATTTATCAGTGAATGAAATTTGAAATATTGGATATCATGATCTTATAAATCATGATATCTATAGTGTAAAGTCATCGTTCTACGAATCATTAATAAATGATTTGGTATACTCTAAACCCATTTAAATAATGTTACCCACCTAATTCTTCTCATTATACTATAGATGCATTGTGGGGATATAAAATTATTTTCCTCACGCATTAGTACATGTCTAATGAATTAATCACATATAAAACTATAAATTTAATCCATGAATAAAATTCTTTATCCAAATATATAGATATTATGTAAATAGTAATAATATATCAATATTTCCCCGAAAACTAAAAAAAATCAGAATAAAAAATATATTTATAAATGGTAAAAACATTAACCAAAAATCATGTTCATCATAATGTATATGGATATTAAAATGGAATGAAATGTTTAATTATTATAATAAATTTAATGTTTAAAGTGGGAATTAATTAATACAAAATTTATCAAGGAATTGTTTGTTGACACATTTCTTGGTCAAACTGATCATAAACCATATAGAGAAAAAATATTAATTGTATCATTATAGTATATACCATATTATGTATATGTAAAATAAATGAATATTTTCAATGATGAATAAAAATACCATTAAAATATTATTAATTAAATTTTCAAGGAATGTTTATTTTTACATTGAAAATCACATTTGAAAAATATAATTATTAAATATTCAAAAATAAATTTTATTTTTAGTGAACCTTCATAACATGTAAAGGAATAATAAAATTATTTAGTGATCATTATAGTGTGATAGTTTATTTTATGCCACTGTTGTTTAAACAACGACACATTTCACAATATTGGTTGAAAATGAAAATTTCCACCTTTTATAAAAATAAAAGAACATTCTATTTTCAATAATATTTTCAAATTTTTATCAATTATATAAATTAAATAAATAATTTAAAAAAATATTAAAAATAATCTCAATTTTGTTAAAAAATAGATTATGAATAAAATAATTTTTTTATGTATTAGATAAATAAAGATGGATTTTCATTAAAATATATTTACAATCATTAAAAGTACCAAGGAGAGTAAAATGGTAATACCACATGAAAATTTCTTAAATAAATATATGAGAATAAAGTTAATTTTTTTTATTGACAATGATCAAATTATATCCTTAAATGAAAATTTCATCACAATCCATCTAGATTAAAATGTGATTATAATTAAACCATATCGCTTTAGTGCCTTTATAATCATAACATACATGAAAGAAATATACATAATTAGACATTAAATAAATTAATATAAATAGATATATGGTATATTATATTAAGGAGTAAGTAAATAAGCCACCTAAAACAAGGTATTTTAAAAAAAACCACAAGAAAACAACTTCAGATGAACACTAGTTACAATGACCATAATGTTAAAGTTACAATTAATTAGAGATTTATAATATTTATCACATTTAAGACCCAAGAAAAAAATTCTATATATAGTATAGGATAATAAAAAGTGATATATAACATAATATTAGAACATCAAATAAAATGAGGAATTAATATAACCTGCAGAAAAGAAATAGAGGTATAAAATTCATTACCATAAGGAAAATTTAATGTCAAATATATTTCGATAAAATAATTTTAAAGGAAACATAAAAAATAATTAATATTGAATAAATTAAAATATTATATGTAATATATGATTTTTATATATTATATGGAATAAATAAATTTGGTTACATTAAAACATGCCTCAATGAAGGGAAACTTAGACGAAGTTCCTTACATCACAATTACCTTACATTTAACGTGTTCTTACATCCCGTATAATAGTATTAAACATTACATAACTTTGTAATAGAATAAAATTAATAATTAAATACCATATATGATCCCATTATGATAACTGATGAGCCATTTATTAATAATCATTCACTATTACTAATGATTTAGTTGATAATTGTCTTATTTTTTCAGATCAGTCATTTTATAGATGTTATGTTTCATTTGAATATGATATATTTATATATCACATAAGGAATTATAATATTGTTCTAAAAGAAATTTTTACTCCTTATATCAATTTTTAGAACCATTCATGAATTTTTTACATGGAAGAAATGTCGCATCTATTTGTGGATAGGGTAGGTCATATGTATGCATGAGTGAAGATATTATAAAATTAATGGGTGAAAGGGTAGGAAGTATTATAATATATTTTTTATCCAAAGTCAATATAAATTTATACATATCATATATTTTCATTATATCATCTATTATCATTTAATAAGTTTTTCATTGATGAAAAACAAATTAAATCAGTTCGCAAGGCAATAGTCTTCCATATGCATATGTGGTTGATTTTTTACACATTTGATGGATAAGGATATGGAAAAATATGATTCCATAAATATTATAACATATAATTATATGTTATATATTTCTGTTTTTATATTTTATTTTTTAATACATAATTGATAGTGGTGAAAGACAAAGTTAGACTGAAACAACTTAATGAATATAATTGCATTCCCTTACAATATCCTCCCGTTGATCTCTTGTTAAGGACCGTAGGGTTTTTCTATCAGGAAAACCATAACATCTAGAATATTCAGTTATTTTTTTGGGTGGTAATATCATGTTTGGATGAAGGAAAATGGATTGAGAGGTTTGAATAAGTTTGTGGTGGGAGCGAGCTATTCTAATTGACGTGTAGTGATATTTTTTCAATACCCCATAACATTCAATAAATGGAAGTCACAATCACCTAATTTCATCCAAGATTTAAAAATAATTGAGTGTAGGGAACCTAAATTTGATCCACAAATCCATATAAATCATGATGTAGACATTTTATTCCCTTGTCCTCTATATTTATTTACTTTTAACATTTTATTTTTAACCATTGAAATTAGTTTTTTAACATACATAATTTATACATTACGAATAAAATAAAATGATAAATATTAAATAATTTGGATCAAATTATTGAAAATATGAAATACAATTTATCATATATTTATTTATTGGGTGTGGAAAGTTAATTTTATCACAAGGGCATGTATCGCTCAAACCCCTCTTCAAACAAAAATCGTAGAAAATAATTACTATTATAATTATTATTTTTAAAAAAAATTATTTTTTGATTATTACATAACTGTTGTTGTTATGATTAAAAATATAAAATAAATATTAAGATATTTAATTCAATAATGTGGTTAAATTTAATTTAAAAACAAACCTGCAAATCATGTCGAAAATCGGTTTGTCAAAAAACACAATTATAAAGTATAAGATGATCTTACATAAAATATATGGATTTTCATCATCAATATATGAGATTAAATTAATATATATATAGATATATAATATTTATATTCTATCTAAATCTGTTAATTAAAATATCTTATTTTTACTTTTATGTATTGTTTTGGATATCACAGTTCTCTTTATACATAATTATTAAGTAAATGATTTTCTTTGAATATGTTTTTTCTTTTATTATACCCACATTGTTCATCGTACTCACTATTTCATCATTATAACTATTTCATCATGCTCATATCATCGTATTGACTCTATTTATCATACATATTCAGACTATCATACTCACAATTTTTATCATCCCCACATTGCATCGTATTATAATTTTTCATGGTATACGCACTGACAATATTACGCATACCTATCATCATACTTGTTTTACTAATCGTAATAATTTTATAAAATTTTCACATTCATGTTTTCATTCATTTTCATAAATCATGTTTTATATCAATCGTACTTATGTAATCATGTTATATATCTATTTTTTTAATTAAATGATGTCATGAAGTTAGTTATAAACTAATCACAACAATTTTGTTTTTTCTGTTTCATTAATATTATTAAAATTTTAGGTGTCAATGTTCCATTGAGATTTCTAGAGAAATATGACCATTAAGGAAAATATGACAATTAGAACCTAATGCCTCTAAATAAGAGTTCATTTGAAGCAGAGATAAAAACTTTTTCTTCTTCTATGTTATAGAGAGAGTATGTGTTAAAGCTGTCAATGTTCTTGTGAGTTCCTTAAAATTATTTAACACGAACATATCATTCTTAGTTTTTATATTTCAATAACTGATTTGTTTTTAATTGTGCATCTGATCAATTGATAATGATCTAAGGATACCATGGATAGGTATATGGTGTGACCAATCTTCGTAAAGTTGGATTTAATGAGTTTGAAAAATAGAGGTGCTGATTACCTATAAAATTAAGTGTTTGCAGGGATAGCAAGATATACATGCCGATCATTGTATCAAGGGATTAGCGGTATTGAAAACATAGACCTATTATATTAGGTGAAAGGATACCCTACTATATGTGATAAAATAATTTTAATACTTTTTACTTTTCCTCTGTAGTTTAAAATAGAAATAGAACCCTTTTATTTATTCTTTGAATTTGTATTGTTTAATAATTTATTTGTTTCAGTTATAATTTATAAATTTCAATATTGATTCTATAATATATATGGTAGAATAATTTTCTGTTAATATAATATGATATTTTTATTCAACCTGAATATAACTGTTTCATAACCTGTGGTATTATAACAACATCATCAGACCAAGTGTCAGCCCGATAATTTGTTTTCTTTTATATTATTGTTTCTGGTTTTTTAAAATTAAATTAAAACCTAAAAATTTAGTTTATTTTCTACAGTTATATTATTTAACTTCTAATATAAACTGTAGAATACTAATGGTCTCCCAATTTCTCAAATAAATAGGGTAACCCCCCCCCCCTCCCCCCCCCTCAAACACACATTGGTTCTTCCGAATTTCTCGGCGACACTCTTATCCTTTTCCTAAGCCTCAGTCTGATTGTTTCTTTCATCAATTTGATTTATGTCACAATATTATTACAATACTCGTACCCACATGTCTTCAAAGACACTATCAGATATATATTTATTAAGAAAAATGTTAGTTACTCAAGATTTCATTGATAGTTTTTATTCTTCGATTAAAAGGATCATTTTGTTCCATGGTTGGGAAAACCTATATGCCGAGAGATCCATTATCATAAGTGATAGAGTATAAGAAAACAGAGTTGAAAAGTAAACAACAGAATAAAAAATGAAAAAAACTTGCTAAATACCTGAGATAATCCCACAAACATGAATCATTTGATGAACACACATATTTATCTCACACTATTTATCTTATGAAAAGTGATTACATTTTCCATGTTCTAAGAAGGATTGTGAAGAATATTCCTTACCATCCCAGAATAGAATGAAATATTTCTTTCATCACAGAGAATAAGAGTTGAAAAGTTGGATCAGTATGATAGCGTAGAAATAATGTGATGTTAGTGGAGTCTGATGTAAATGTTTTGAGAGATAACTCGATTGTGTAAAGGAAATCATGTAATTGGTTATCCATTTTGTCATAATAAAATTGAAGGTTTAGTGAATAAACAAGAGGATTCCATTGAATAATTAAAAATTATTTCGAATGATCTTGAAATCACCTTCAAAAATCATGATAAGGAAATAATTTAGGGGTTGAAATAGATTCAAAAACCCCATGGTGTTGATCCAGATTTAGTGAACGATTTGGAAGAAATGTTTAATCTGTTACAGTCATAGTTTTTGATGGTTTCATCTGTTAAATATTAAATTTTTTTCTAATGAAACAAAACAACCTATTGTCTTATAAAAATAATAATATAGAGGAGAGAATTTTTACTCTCGAATAAGTTATTAGAATCCAAGAAGACACCATCAAAAATGAAGATCATTTATTTGAATACCAATAAGGTCTTCTAAAATCTTGAGGAGTTTCTCTATTAGAAGACAAGAAATATATAATGATGATGAAGGATATTTTTCACGAGTTGACTAATGAATAAGAATAATGATTAAATAAATGAATGTTTTTTTATATTATTCTTTATTTTTTTGTCTTTTTAAAATTATTAAACTTTTAATAATTCTTTGTGATTTAAGTTTACATTTCTATTTCTTTGTATTCCCTTTCTATCTAACCATTTTCCAGAAATACATGTTTTCCCAATTATTTTTCGTAAATCACAAAGGGGGGAAATGTTTTATAAAAGGGGAGAAAGCGTTAAAAGGGGGATAATTTTCAATAGAGAAAATACATAATTTTTTAAACAAATTTAATACATTAAAGAAGAGAATAATCTAAACCATGTAAAATCTATATGAATACAATCCTTATGAAATTATATACCTTTGTGTGAGTTACATTCATTCATTTACTGATTTAGAAGAGTTTTCATCACTCACGGGGAGATAAGTATTTCTTTCTAGTTTTACATTTTGTTTTGTGCTTTCTAAAAAGTGGGAGATGGTCAAGTCAAATATGATCTTTTTAATTTTATGTATTTTGTTTTTGAAATCACGAATCTCTTTATACTCAATTATTATGTAAATTATTTATGTTTAATACTATTATCATTTAATTATACCCATGATATTCATTGTGGTAACTATTTTATCATACTATCTATTTTATCATCCTCATATCAACATATCCAATATGTTTATTGTGCTGACGCAAACCATCGTTCTAACAATTTGTATCATTCCTACATTTTTTCTTATTATTATATTGCATTTAATTCATAGAGAAAATCATACATATACCTATCATCATACAGGTGATATTAATCGTATCCATGTAATACTTTTATCACATGTGTGTTTTCATTATTTTATCAAAACTCATTTTTTATATCAATAATACCATGTTATCATTTTCATATACATATTTTTTAAATAGAAAGATGTCGAGGTGTTATTTATAAACTAATAGAACCTATGCCATGTTTTCTGTTTCAATATGACTTTTATAATGCCAGTTTTCCATGTCCCTTGGAGTATTCCAGATTAATATGATTGTTAGAGACAATATGGCTGTTGGAACTAATGGCCTATAAATAAGAAGTCATTTTACACCGAGATAATAACTTTTTCTTCTTCCATGTTCTGAAGAGAGACTGGGTGACATATATCCTACCTCATTCTAAATCATTAAATTTAAAAAACAATAATGGATCGTTCATAGTTTTTGTATTTAAAATTTTTTCTTTTTTTCTAACAATCGAGGAATGATGGGTATAGGAAGAAGATGCAGTCAATCTTCCTATCAAGAGATTTCAATTGATTGAAATATAGAGGTGATTATGACATGTAAAATCCAGGGCCTACGGGTATATAAAGATAGATATGACAATCATCGTATCGAAGCCTTACTGGTATTGGTATGATAGACCTATTATCCTAAGGAAAAGGATACACTACTCTAGGGGATAAAATAATAGTAATACTGTTTATTTTTTGATGCTTTATGTGAGAGATAAATAACCATTTTATTTCTTCTTTCTATTTGTATTTTTTAATATTTTTATTGTTTCAGTTAGAATTTATAATTTTATTTATTGATTTTATATGCTATATGGTAGAATCATTTACACTTTATATTATCTGACATTTTAATTCAACCCAAATACAATTGTTTCATAACCCATGGTGTCATAACAATATCATTGGACCTATAGTCTGTCTAATCATTTGTTTTCATTAATAAGATTATTTGTGAAATTTTTTAGCATAAGTATTATACAACAAAAATCTATCCTTAAAAGAAATTAATAGTAATTTTTTAACATACAATTCATGCCCAATCTTTTTTTGTGCCATCTAATATCCATTTCAATCCCAAAAAATCTTCCCTCACTAGTTATTATTTTAATAAACTAAATGGAGTATCATTATGCATTTAAACAATGTTTTTAAAAATGAAGTTTGTTTAAGTGTAATATTAAACTTATATTAAAATGATTCATAATGGTGATTCAACTATAAATATTATTGTCAAATTTCTCTATATAATACTTATATAAATATTTAATAAATTTCAATGAATAATGGGAATTTTAAATAAATATAATTATTTTCAATAAATTATACTTTTATTAAAAGTGGTATTTTAGAATATTTACTGCGAAATCAAACTTTTTAGAATAATCCCAAAATTTATACCTAAGATATTTTTTCATATGAAAATTTAAAGAAATAATTTTTGTTTATGAATTACAATTTAAAAATGTGTGATGAATTAATAATAATTTTGAAATGAAAAATGAAATATAAAACAATATTTTATGAAAATATATTTTGAAGGCAAGACTAACTATACTAAATATTTGAGTGATTATTTACCTAGTATTTAAAAATAAATTTTTATTCATTAGGACCTATATATATATATTTTTCATAATTCAGGAAATCCTATTAATACCTTCCAATTCAATTTCTATGATATCACATTCACATTTTGATAATATATTTGGTGGATCATTTAGGATTATAGTTTTTTTCGTATAAACTATTGAAAATAACATTTAAATAATCCCACCTCATAAATATGGATAAGAAAACATCCTATTAAAAGAAGTAATGTGAAATATGAATGTCATTATTAATAACATATATCTAGGTTTTCTAGTATGACTACCTTATGGGAAATTATAATATTGAAATTTAATAAAAGTGTAAATAATTTTTGATAATGATAGAGAACATTTATCACAAGAAATTTAATTTTCCAGAGAAATATATCTATCACCAAACCCAAAATATTTTATGAATTAATACGCTATTGATTTTTTATATTTGAAGGTAATAATATAATATTTGTTTAGTATTTTTTTCCTATTCCTGAATGATTTTTATTATGTTGATGAATAAAAAGCAGTATAGTTACTTGATATCAATATTTTTCATCCAAATAATTTCATTCTTTGGTTTTTATTTAGTAAATTTACAAATCACAACATACTCTACATAATAAATATCCAAGATGATTTTTTCAGCCTTGAGAACAAAAATTAACTTTTAGTGGATCACAATATCTATAGAATGATTGAAATTCGATTCATATGGATCAAAATATTTACTCAATAAAAAATTTTACCACATATTATCTACTATAATAAATCAATAAATAAATATCACTAAAAAATCAATGAAAAAAAAAGAAAATTTACATAATTTTTTTAAAATAAATTATATATTAAATAAAGAATCATGAAGACATATTTCAGGAATAAAGCCACAGTCACCCTTCGGTTATGGGTTCCATCCACATAGCCTTATTAATTGCGACATGTTGTCACCTGTATTTAGGGTTTTCCATTATTTATAATCATATTATGAAAATTAATAAACCATTACCAATAATAAAATAACCATCCTCAAAATTAACATTAATAGTCATATCTCTTTTTAACAACATGTTATTTTTATAAGAATAGTTTTTTTAAAAGAACACAAATACTCTTAAATGACTATAATTATATATATATATCAATGATAATATTAACCATAATGTTTATAAATATCATTAAACATGTTATGATATAATTATTATTCAAATAATACTTCTTCTTATGCCTTTGGGTGACATATATGTCAACCTAATGAAATGTCCCCTAAAATGTCAATGATCACATGAAAGTCACTTAATATAAAAATTCAAAATGGGATTCTAATAATCTAAACACATTATCAAACACAAACACATAATATATTAAGGGCATCTACAATCCTTGAGTTAATAAAAGATGATAACATGTGTTCTAAAAAAATTAACACAATCCAATGATGTTTTGTTACTCTTATAATAGAATTTTCTTCAATAAAAATACATATATAGATTAAGTTTTTCATACCGATATATAAATACCTATACACTTTTAGCTATAAATTTGTACTTCTTTGCTCATGGATTTTACCTTTTAATGAGTAAAATGACTTGGATAATTCCCATGTTCATCAAATTCATGTTACGAAACTATAATGAAATTATATGATGAAATTTATTTCTCCCCAATGAAATAATCACTTTTCTTAGAAACTAATTTTTATATGACCTTATTTTTCACACCAAAAACATTTTTATAATCCATTAAAACATTCTCTTGGATGTATATTTCTCATTTTTAACATGGTGGAAATTGATACATTATTCCTCAATGGACTCCACCACCTAATATCTCAATGAACTCCATTATTCATTTTTTGGTGAGTATAGGAGTGGGAAATTTTGTACTTTTCTACTAATTTATCCTTATAAATTATTTGGAATAATCATGATATCTTGTAATCCATTCATACTAATTGTTTTTCTTATAAGAACTACATTTTTTATATTATTTAATGTTACAAAAATTCCATCGGGTTTCATCCATGGACTAAAACAAAAATAATAGTATTCTACTTAGTATGAATTAAAATAAAACATAATATTCTAGTGAGTATGAATAATTCTAATATCACTTGTGAAGGGGTCATTATATGAACCATTTAAATAAAATTAGATTTATAACATTAAAATATACCTTATTGAAGGGAAATTGAGAAGAATATCTATACCACACATTTCTATTTATTTAAACATGAATTAACCACACATGTAAGATTTTTATACTTGTTATTAATTTTCAATGGAACCATATTGGCGTTTATAAATCATATAATATCATATAATAATATCTTAAACCCATTCATTAACAATATTTCATTATTACTATTGATTTGGGTTTTTATTTCCATGTTTTATCATGTGTGTTTTGTCATTGACGTTCTAGTTCTTATTCATATGATATATATACATCATATAAATAATGATATTAATTTTATACATAAAATGTTTTATCATTATATATATTATTAGATCTATTCATTAATTTTAAACAATGAAATTTGATCACATCTCTTCATGGAGAAAGTAGAACAAATGAATACATGAGCGAAAATAATATTTCATTAAAAAGTAAATGGGGAAAGAATATTATTACATATTAATCTTAAAGAATCCTTAAAATTTAACATATCAAATATATAATAATTTTTTCATCTATTGAGACAATCCTTGTGAGTGCGTGATTGAAACTAAATTACAAATGTTTGAGTGGATCTTGTCTTCTATAAAAATAGGCGATGACTTTTTTAAAATATTATGGATTTTTATATGGATAAATATTACTCTATAAATAAAATAATATATAATTATATGGTATATATTTTTTTATTGTATATTTTATTCATAATTGATGGTGGGGATAGAATAAGTAAAAAAGAAATAGCTTACTGATGTTAATTACCTTCACATAGAGAACCTCATTTTTATCTCTTCTTAAGGACAAAACAATTCATATTCTTCAAAGAAAATGATATTTATAATGTGTATAAGTATTTTTACGAGATAATATTGAAATTTTTGAATTGTCCATATGGATTCAGATGTTATCCAAAATGAGGGGATGAAGTACCCTATTATAATTAAGGAGTGTCATTTTTGAAAAAAAAATTCAATAATGGGAAGTCATTATCACCCCAAGGCCGTAAAAAAATTTTAAAAACTATATTTTTGGTATTTTATGTTCAATCAAAACCCCCAGAATAGAATAATATAGATATTTTTTTGACATGTTTTTCCCTTATCCTTTATATTTTTAATTTTACAATTTTATTATTCATAAAAGTAATGTGTTTCCTAAATTGGGTGATTTTTTTGACACATAAAAGATGAGTTATTAGATAATATAAATCAAAATTATGATTAATTTGAAATAAAATTTATAAAAATAAATCCATATGTGTGTAAAATTAAATTTAACAATAACCCATGCAACATAGAAAACCATATTTTATAATTAATCAGGGTAAATAAATCTTATTCCCTTGTAAATCATTAGGAATAAAATTAGAATTTAATTGTTATATAATATTAATTATTTTCACTAAAAATATTTATATTTTTTTATTAAATTAAACTCATAGAAGTGGTATAATTTATTTTAAAAGTATACCCACAAATCATTTCAAAAATGGGTTTTAGGAAATGAATTATTTATACATTAAATTATCTAACATTTACTAAATACAAAGTGATGATCAATATATGGATTCAAAATAATATTATAAGATATATAATATAAATTTTATTTAAATATTTTTTTATTTTTTTTTATTTTTATAAATTCAAATGGATGAAAATTTAGTATTTAAAGACAAATTTTGGGAAAAGTTTCATTTTAAGGCGAAATATAATGTTTTAGAAAAAACATACAAAGGGTATTAAAATATAATTAATTAATTTAAAATATTCAATATAATACAAACGTTATTTTTTAACCAAATTCATTTCGTAATCATACAATTAAATTTCAAACTTAATTGGTATGAAATGATAGTTTTAGAAGAATTTGTTTTATTCACTAATCACTGAGATGTAATTACAGTAATATAAATACCAAAATTTAATAGTAAAATAATTATTGTATATTTATTTAAAAAATAATTTAAATTTTATAAAAGAAAATTTATAAAATATTTATAAATTAAATATATTTCAAAAAAAAACAAAAATACTTTTTCATATGAAAATATATATTTAATCAGTAAATGAAATTACAAAACAATTGTGATTAATTACCAAAATATTTATGCATTTTTATTTATATATAAGTATCAATCTAAATATATTTCATAATTTTATTAATCATATTAATAAATAAGAATTAAGATTCTAGGTTCTAATGGTAGTATTTTGGTAATATATATCATAGGTTTTTTAGGCTCGATATTTTCGATTGAACCCCATGTTCTTATTTTAAAATTTTGGGTTGTCTCACCAGCCTTCCTACATCTATTCAAACATAATGAAAGGATATTATCATAAAAATCATTCTTTTAAAAATTCATTTATTTATTCATTGATTGATGACATATATCCCTCTCTTATGATTATCTATACAAACATCCCATGGAGACCTCTCTGGGCCAACATATATATATATTATTTATTTATAGAATTGGATTACAGTACCTAGAAAAATATTGGTCTTTTGTTTCCTAAACATATTTTTATTTTCCCCCTCATACTTCTCTATCTAACATAATTTGAAATATTCATTCTACTGAATAATTGAAAAATCAACTTCACATGAATAATTCATCATGGATACTTAATTTAACTTAATTTACCTCTATCCAATATACTTCTTCCTCGCCTATTTGATAAACTAATTCACTCTCCTATATCATGATATTTTATATACCTTAATACTTCATATTGGATTTCATATATTTCTATCTAGTGAAAAAAATACATGTTAATCTGTTCACAACTAAATATTTCTTCATCTATCGAAAAAATTATTTGTTTTATTAGCCTCTATCTATGGAAAACATTGGTGGTCAATAGTAATTAAGTGGGAACTTTAAAACTATATATAGACAAAATTTTTCAAATTTTCAACTTCATTTATATATTTTAAGAATAATATAATCCTTATAACAATAAAATTCATATCCCTTTATCTGTTATACTCATTACGTTGTCCTTCTATCTGATTATTGTGTATAAATTCATCACATTGGTAATATACTTTGTAAAAGCAAAGTATAGATCTCTTTCGAGAATCCAATATCTATCCATTAATACGAAGTCATTAAATCTAAACCATAATCATGAGTATATTCATGATTTTATGAACTAAATATTATAAAATTGTTGACTAACATGATGGATTGCTTCTTAACTCGGTAATGAATCTTTTTAAAAAAAATCAAATAAACGCATAATGAAAGATTTATATGATCTATTTAGAAACTATGTAGTTACTATAACATTATTATATTCACCAACATAAGGATGATATAAAACATAATAATCATAAAAAATTCAACAAAATTAATTTTCAGTTTAAATTCCCTAAAATTCAGACTAATAAGGTAACTCAATAACCTAATGATTACATGACAATAAGTCTAAATTTTAGTAGAGGTTTAGAATATCATTGTGAAATTTTTTACAGGTTTATAAAATATATTTCACTAAAATTTTATGTAGTTCGATATTTACTGAGGATAACACCATAGTATATTAGATCACATAACATTTCTGGTGTTTTAAAAAACATTACCCCTCAATAATGGTTTTCACTCCCTGAATTAGGTAAATATAGGAGTGTTCATCCTTACAAATCCATATCATATTTTTGTGGATCTAATTTTTATTTAGAATTTATAATTTACTTTTAATGCTTATTTTGAGGACCTATGTTTTATTAAAACACATTATTTTTAAAAATAAAACAATATTCGGTTTCATATACCACATGCGATAACAACACTAAACCAACCACATAATATTATTTCTTAAATAGGGAAATTATAACCTAACCCTACCATTAGAGGTTACGAAAAGGATTAAATAGTTTATTAAATAATTTATAAATATCATTCTAAATATAAATATTTTGATAAATACATAGATCATAATAACTCAATTTTTAATGATATCATTTTATTCATAAAAATTATTTTTTATTTATAAATTATTTTTATTGGTTATTGTGGGAAAAATTAAAATTAATTAACATACGTTAGATAAATTATTTATCAAAAGGATTTTTTAAATCAATATCTAAAATCATCATAGTGTGAAATGTTGTCGTTTTCTCTAAGGACTTATATTTTCCACTAAGTAGTGAAAATTATAGTATTTTCAAATACATTCATCTATTTTTATTAAATAAAATAATTTAAAGTTCCATTATATTTCGAATATTTTATTAAAGTGAAATATAAACCATTTGGTATATAATATTATAATTGATTTCCTATGCATCACTAGTTTTCTTGATTTTGGAATAATATTAGTTTTATTCCAAAAACACATTTTTTGAAAACTATTCTTAAGTGTGACGTGATTATAAATTAGAATTTATTAAAATTATACATTATAAAGAAATATTTAAAATAAATATATAGATTATATATTTTATTTATATTAATTTAAATTCAGATAATCATGATTTATAGTCATTGAGTTAATATAAGATCATTTATTGCTGGAAAATTGTATTTTCACGAAAAATGCATTTTCATCACCCATTAAGGGATTATCATGGAATGAAACTATAAAAATTATTTATAATTTTTTTAGCATGATGGAAAAAATGATTTTCATAAGAACGATTTATATTATTTAATATGGCATGTTTATTTTTTCTCATGCTGAATATTAAAAATAGAATGATTTCCACTAAATAATAAAATGTTAAATCATGTCAAATTTGGTAGAAACTATGTGATCATTCCACAACTTTTCATCTTCAATATTATTGGATGAATTTATTTATATCCTTATAACCTTAGGATTGATATATAATTATTTATTTTACACTTTTCATTGAATTTGAACTTTATAGTCTTTTATGTAATGAAAAAAGACATAATGTCACCCTCATTTATTTAAATATATTTAATGTGTTCACAAATGGGAAAAATAGGTTTTTGAAGTAATATTAGTAGTTATTTTTAGAATAATGATTTTTTATTATTGTAATTTATTTATAATTTTCAGTAACTATTAAAATACAATAAATATGAATGCTACATTGATAAATTATTTATTTAATTAAAAGAAAAATAAAAAAGAAATAATATTTCAATTAATTATTAATTTAAATAACCATGTTATTATATTATATTTAGGGCCAATTAATTTTTTTTAGTTTAATAATAAATATTTCATGATGTTTGTAATTTCGTATTTAATGAATATGGTCGACAATAAAATTTATTGTATTTTATAATAAAAAATGTTTTATTAATTTATTTTTATTCAAATTAATACTATATTAAGAAAATTAAATTTTATATTCTTTATAACAAAAAACAAGGTCCATTTATTGTTTATTTATCTATTTATAATATCACTTATATACATTAAATAATAAAAACATTATTAATGTCTATATTTTCAAAAAAGGGTTACTATAGGATAAAATAAAATGATAATGGGAGAAAACCCATATAAACTAATATTATTTTAATTATATTATATGATTTGGACTCATAATAATCATAAATTATATTATTATAATTTTTAACCCTTTTCAAATTTAAATAAATTTATATTAATTTAATACTTTATTAAATCCCAAAATATCCCCTCCATTCTCAAATAAATGGGAACCTCCTCTCAATTTTTATTCATAATAAAAAAGAATTTTGGTTCCAAAAATTACTAAATAAATCCATTTTATTACATCCCTATCCATTTCAGCGATGGGAATTTTAAAAAAAACAATCCATGGATTTATTTTGCTGTGTTCTGCCTCCGAGGGCAATGCAGGTGTGCATGTTGGAAAAATTAAAAAGAACAGTCTGAAAGGTGACCAGAATTTGTCCACAATTAAATAACCATTAATTTTTCTATGATTTTTTCAACACAATTCACATCTTAATCCTTTAATGGAGGATTGGATTGACCCCATGGGGACTGGGTAGTTTATCACTTCTATATTGAGAAGGAGGTTCCACAGTCAATTTGTCCATGCAACTGATTGCATGGGGTCAGGTTCATGTGAAATCGGTCCTATTAGGATATAAATTCCTTGGATGATCACCAAAGGGTTGATTCATGGAGCAGAAACACCCAAAAACCTTGATATCAATCATTCATATTACTAATTTCCAAAGGCAGGCAATCTTAGGATTATTATTTGGCCCACAACACTTAAGGAATCCATTAGTTGAGGGGAGTGGAGGCTTGTCACACTGGAACCTTTAGGGGGTTCCTATTATGTGAGTCTCTTATATATTTATGTTGTGTTCATATGTTTGTGAATCCTTGGTTCATTCTTGAAGACTATGTCAACGGGCTACCCATGGTTTATAGGATCATCATAGGAATACATTGATGTGATGTTATGGATGTAATGCTGACATAATCCATACAATAAAGAACTCTAATGTTTATCATCCTCCTGGGGGACAGATAGTGACATGATTTTTGGATTAGACCCATAAGATGGGCTTCCTTTGTATCATTTAGAGAGGAATCATAGCCCACGTAGTTTAGGAAACCTGGGGGGTTACGAATGGGAGTGACCAATTTAAGAGGTCATGACTGGGTTAACCCTTTTGAAAGGGCACGCTTTAGAGATTGGGCCTTCAAGTAGGCATCCAACATATCCTGGTTTAATCCGTAATCATATTTTTCACAGTTCAAAAGAGATGTGGCCTATTCATTGATGATTCCCATTATAGGGGACCTGGCTAGGTGGAACCTATTGGAAGGACACCCATGTGATCTCAAGACTTCATGTAGACATTATACATATCCTCGTACGATTTGGAATCAAGGTTCTAGTATTTAATAAAATCTAGGTATTACTCATGGAATCTTCCCATTTCAGGGGACATGGTTAGGTTGACCAATTTGGAAGGGAAAAATTTTGAGCTCGGGACTTCATGAAGGTGTCCTACATATCCAGGTTTGGTCAGGCATCTGTGTTCCCATAGTTCAGAATTGTGTGGTGGTTTTAATCGTCGCAAATCTCTAAGCCCATGTGAGTCATGATCGATGTGACAAAAAAAGGATATGAGATATTTAACAAACCACACACCTCCTCTCCTACTGATGGGAAAGGGTGGGCCTACAACGGAAGAGGCTAGGGTGACTATGGACGAGGGCGTGAAGCGATGAACCTTTTAATTTGGGATGACATTAGAGGTCATGAGGCTCGGCTGTTGAAATATTGGTGACTTACATTAATGTGACTTCTCTAGAATGCGTTTTGGGAAAGAGGTGGAATGTCGACTCTCATAAAAAATAGAAGCGAACATAACTCCTTCGACTGGTCACTATTCCTCATTGAATGGAAATGAAACTGATAACACATAATCCATAGAATAGGGTGGTTCACATCAGCATCCCATTGTTTGACTCTGGGTTACCATCAAAATGTAGAATTATAGACATATATAGAGTCCAAACCATTTTGGGGAGATCCTTCATGGATTTTCATATCATGGGTATGTAGACTAAAAAGGGGCATGATAATGTGATTGGTGATCTGATCATTAGAGTCTGGTGTCTTTGAAGGATACTTTGGCCTAATTCTTGGGGGATTGGTTATCAGAGGGGCTATGGAAGACTAGATTGTAACTGAGGGGTCAGATTGGAGAAAGAGGGAAGAATACATGAAGACACCCCATTCCGTGTTTATTTTCTTATGTGGGATTAGGGGTGCTCTCCATACCATAGTGGTGGATATGTAGTGGGTTTTTATACATACCGAATCAGTATACATGCTTGGAAATGGACCACATCACCCCATAGTGGTTTGTGGTCCTGAATGCAGTCTGTCACACATCCTTTGGTTCCATAGGTGTACCGATGCAGTTTGCAGTGCCAGGTTTAATGTACATTGTGATTCCCTACACGAAGTGCCCTATAAAAAGTGGGTCATGGGGGTTACCGTTCGAGGGGAGTTCATCCGCAAGGAATATGTGGTATATTTATTACACCAATTAGTTTTTTGGTTCCACCATTATTATCAAGTCCCTTAATTTTAGGGTTCTGGACTACTTATACATACGGAAAACATGGTTTGAATTTAAGGATTTTCCAATGATTCCTGACTGAAGACGAAATCCGTTTTGAATTCATAATTCGAACTTATGTGGTCCCATTTGTGATTTTTTGTCTTCCATTGCCTATTCCTTCTGTTTTCATTTTATATATTATTAGGGAAATCGTATCTATGGGAAAGAGTCAAAATTTACGATATCCCAGGAAGAGATATCTTCACACGTGGAAGACTTAGTCAACTGGGGTTTATAAAGGTTGTGGTTCACGAGACATAGTTCATAGAACCCTACCTATTCTCTATATATGTGAACTATTGAGGTCAAAATATGTTTTGCAGATGGCCTTCTCCTTGATTATTCCCCAAGTAATGTGGTTCACGGGTGCCTGGGTTCGCAGACCAATACTCTGCGGGCCAGCGCCTAGCAGTTCATTCTGCGTACTGGTGGTTCACAGTTCATTCAGTCTGTAATCCCTTTCCAATGATGGTATGTTGGTTACTACAAAACCTTGGAGAAATTTCATTTCCTTGAGTTTATTTTGATGTTTGAAACCCAAATTAGGTTCATTCACATTATTAGAATTGTTAAAATGATTTTATCCTTATACAAAGTGATTGCAAGATATTTATCTTCCTTTGGTGATATTTTCGATAACCTACAAATGCCCTGACATGGAATGGGGTCCGTTCAGAACGACGAGGAGACTATTCAGATGAATAATTGGTCCTAAACTGATGTTTTTTATAGTATAGAACATAGGTATGGTAGGAGGGGAGCACACCTATATATATGTTTGTATGTCATTTGTCTTTTACTGTTTCTCGTAGTGAAATGTGCTGTCGAATTTCCCATGGCTTCCTCTGTATTTTGGTACCATCACTTTCGGGAGATTTGCATTCAAGAAATGATTCCTAGGTGACACAAACTGAATATTTGACCATTTCTTTTTCATGCCTACCAGATTTTGGATTTCACAAATGACATTGTGGAATTTAAAACTAAAAATTGGCCCTCTGTGTTGGAGAACTCGGCATGGATTGTGTGTCATACGCACAAAACTCTAACTATAGAACTAAATTTTAAGACTCAATAATCCGAAATTAAAATTTTAATCAGCAACATTGAATATGAAATTGTGGAGTCCTTCGTTCATGGTATCCTCCTTCCATGAACCCTTCTATTTTCTAGACAATGCTATGTGGGCCAATGCCTCATGGGACATTTTCCTACCGCAGATGTCTACGGTATAATATTTTTCTCGACCACAGTATTATGTGGGGATCATATCTTCATATCATGTAGCACACTATGATTTCTTCTGTGTATCATGCTCCACACTTCAAATGGTTATTGCATACCATTTCTGGTAAAAATATGTAACCCGAATGTAGACATTTTTTTACATCTTTTAGCCATTCATTTCATGTAATTTGTCCAACTATTTTTATTTTACTATCTTTTTGTGGGATTTTAGATCTTCTTATGTACGGTGAAATGGTTCTTTCACAGGTTGTTACTGACATCAAAGAAGACAAGGGAAACCATGGTAGGGGATAGTGAGGACCATTTTTTATCCTAAATTATGTCTAATCATAGCATTTTAAAAAAATCTCCCAATGTCATAGCTTCTAGCTTACCCATTGTCCATATAGTTTCCAATTTTTGGATTTGGTCTTCTTGATGACGTTCCTTTTTCATTGGCTGACCCCAATACCGCTTTATTTCCTTTAGAAACACTATTAGGACATGATCAGTCTAATATTTACCCAGCAAGAGAAGTCATCAATACTCTTATTCATGAAAATATGTTTTTATTAGAAGGCATTGAATAGACCCAGGGAGATCAAAGGTGTGACAACACTACCTTGAAACTAATCACCGGAGAGTACCCATCTATTATTCTCATTTCATGAGAAAACCCCAACGGCAGGTAGAGCACCAAGTTGGACCTGTGAGTGGAAGGATGATTATATGAAAATGGTTATGGGAATACTTGGTACATGAAACATGTTTAGAGTCCCCTAACCAATTGAAAGTTGTTAATATATATCAGGCAGCATGGGTTTCTCAGTTTTCGACCATCTCCCTAGGTGAAATCCTTCCCGAGTAGTTGAGCCACTTGTGTTCAAGCACACACAACTTCCATTTGTTGCATAAGGAGGTGGGAATCAGCTTATGGGACATCCACTAGCTTTGAGGACTCCCCATCCATGGAGATATGTATGACGACTTTCTCCCAGCAACCACTAATTTGGAAAATACTGACCCTGAAGTCCCATTGAAAAAGAGGCTACTGGTTATGGCATAGTGATTACTTGATCATCCCCGCCAGGCTTACTCTCTTACCCCATTTGAAGAATGTATTTCGTCATTTCTTTAGGTTAATGGGCCTAACTGAGAGTTCTCTGAAGTGGAACTCATCCATACCACCAGTACCGATAGATTCTAGGGTTATATTGTGCTACCCATGAAGAAGGATGATATACCACTTGAGGAAATCAGCTCCAAACAGATGTTCCACCTACACATAGATTATAAGGTTTTTTTTCAATGATTTTGAGTGGATTATTCTTCCCATCCTACTATGTATACACCGGGGAATGGTCCAACACTTTGATGATGGTGGTTGTGCTGGTAGAGGGTCACCCCATCAATCAATACACTCATGATCTTGCCCGAAATTATGATTTTTTGAACACTATTGGAAGGTAGGCATCCACATTCACACAGAGGACCATATAAATTTATTTATTGGGGGATGGTAGAACACTTACCTTTCAATAAATATAGATTCATTGCAAAGGTTCCTCATTTGGACTTTCAAACAAACCTTCTCAACATTTCCAATTTTTTCCAAGGACTTTAAGAATTATTGATGTCGTCGGGCTGCTGAACGACACTTCTAGCTTCTACTTTTCACCACATCCTACTCCTCATGGATAATTAAGAGTTTACAGGGGTGATTATTTATTTTAACACTCATACATTATCATGCTTTAGGATGGGATTCTCCCTACTCATGTAGATCATGTGGCCATTTGTGAGTCATACCACTCTTATCATTTTTCCAGGAAATTCGGGAGCCATCAAAAAATTGTTCTACTTCATGTTGTTCAGTTAAGGGGAGAATACCATCTTGTAATTATTTTCAATTTATTTCTTATGATGATGTGGGAAGGTGCCGATATGGATGTTTTCATCTCCAATACGATGGGATCCACATTTCTATCACTAGAATATCCTAATTATTGGTGGGATGGTACCCTGACGAGGTAAAGAGAATGCCAATTCAGTGGGTCTGGAAGCCTATAACTATTCATTGCCTTGTCCTCACCCAAAATACCATTCCATACATCACTTCATTTATGATAATTTATAAAACTACGTCTCCAATTCCTATTACTATAGAGGCCATGATGGCTATAACATCTATTCTAGCCCTTGGGGCGAGAAGACACTCTATTCGCCACACGTAGCATCTGGAATGGGCTTCATTGACATGACACATCTCATTGGGAATTGATTTAGATTGCACCACTCTTATGGATACTTCCCATAACCCAAATGAGACTATCCCCAACAGAATATCACCAAACACCCAGAAGTCACAGCAACCCCTCCCCGTCCGGCTCCAGCGGTTGGACCATCTGAGGGTAAAGAGAGCCCCACTTGTTTGGTAACCAACATTAGTTACCTTCCCAATCCTCTGATGACACATCCTCTTTATAGACCTATTTTTATGGGAGGTGATAAATCTAATAGTGTCACGGGGAGGAACACGATAGTTTGAAAATAGACATGAAATCAATTTTGCACACTTGTTGAGGAAACACCGATGGCTAGATTTACTGATGAGATTAACAACTTCTAGCAGTTATTCAATGAGATAGTTTCGTGTTTCTTTGATTATCGTAACATACATATCCTAATATACTAGATCGCCATTGCTTGGGAAGACCTCACTAATTGTGAGGATAAGCTAACAAACTTCAATTCTTCAAATCATCAGGTGATGACCTTGTGATATGTTTCGTCGTAACTCGATCACCTAATGGGCAAAGAGGTTAAGGATCATGATTTGGTGATTTCTCAAAAGGAAGAGTTGTGGGATTAAAATCCCCATGTAGCCTGGTTGAGGTCTTAATTGACCTCTTTGTGCTCCAATTATAAAGTTATCCAGAAGAAAGGGCAGGACCTTAAAGCTGTAATAGAACATGTGCACCCAATGGTCAAGGGTGAAGCGATGAGAGAGGATATTTAAAAAAAACACACATAACGGCCTACGGCAGTCATTTCCCATTTTATTGGAAAGGGTGAGTCATGCCTTATTCTAAAATTCCCCAAATCATGATGTGTGCTCATTTTCCATTTAATACTATAGAGAGACTCCGAACATGGGATGTTCCCTCATTTTTTTTTGAACTTTATGAAAGTAATATTCCTTCAAATTATTTTTAGTGCCTTTTCTTGTCATTTCAAATTATCACAATCAATCATATAAACATAACTTCTATCTTCTATTAACATTAAACCATTATTCAAAACCAGTAAAGTCAAATAATGGATTCAGGACGTGATTTTTTCTTAAACCTCAGGACTCTGTAAAGGTAGTTCGACTATTGCTATGGTTTAAGGAAAACCTCTCGGTCATTTATGTATTTTCCCATTATTACCCCACTATTTTTGTAATCCTATTTGAAGCGACCATAGAAGGTATAAAATGACTTTTTCTTAGGCTTCTCTTTGCTGGTTTTTTACTTAACAATATTTATTTCACTTTTGATAGCCCGAATTTTTTTTATAAACCATTGATGGTGTAGGTTTAACAAACTTATAGTTGACTTATATAGAGAAGTTACATTTATGGACTTTCACTCTGGTGAGTAAATAATCTTTTCATTAGATGTTTATATTCATTCGAATAAAAATTATTACTAATGTTTTGGGTCAAACATCTTTGACCAAACTTGATATGGAAGGGGCCCCAAATCGGGATTCATCAGTCGGGAATTTCCTAATATATATCAGAAATGAATGAGGTATTTTTTTTGGCCCTATATTTTTTATTTATGACATGAATGAGTTTGGGGAGATGTTTTAGGCATATATATTTATTAAATTACCCTCATGTTGATGAATTTTCCTTTAATTTATTGATGTTTTATAGGGTACATATGCAGAGCCACTAGGGAATGATGTGCATAGTCAGACAAGGGTGTTCGTAGGACATTGTCCTTCCATCTCTGATAGCCTAGGAGTATTTACAACAGTTCTAATTTTTTTTTGATTTTAGGAGACACAGTGGGTTTCCTATGATAGTGATGATGTATGCATGTATTATGGACATTCATATCATCTTTGAGTAGGCAATTGTTCCCACACTATCATTACTAACATAAGTTGGATCCGATGAATAGTTATATCAATTAAAAATCATTTTCATTTATGGGTATTTAAAAATATGAAGATATGTACATCATTATCCAAATAAATCTATGGGTGAGACAGGACATGAATTCCATATGAGTGTACAGAAATTGGAATGTACTCTCCAGAGGACAAATTTTCCTTTGATCGGTGGCTGTTTTGTAGGAATCATATGAATAGCCACTGGGGCTTGATTTTTATAGTCAAACAAGGGTGTTCTCAGGGAACTACCATCCATCTCTAATGGTTATGAAGAATTTTGGATATTGGGACCTTTCTTAACACTACATAGGACCTTTTTTCAAGGGGTTTTCGAGATCATGAAAAAGGGACATTTATTTTAGTCGAACTCTTCTAGGGAACCCAAAAATAAGTGGGGGTATTTCTCCCTTTTATATTATGATAGACCTCATGCATATGGATGGGGTATAATTATTTTACAAAAACCTTAGGAGAGAGAAGAGTTAAATCAGGCCAACATGTTTTAATATATCTAGGACATGGATGGGAATAAGAATGTAAACCTTGACATTGAGGTCCCTTGATTCATGAGGGAGGTCACGAGTCTGGGTAGCCATTAGGCTCACTAAGATAGGAGAGGAATCACCTGAGGACTAATTTGACATTGATTGATGGTCATCTTGTCAGAATCATATGTAGAGCCACTAGGTCATGATGTGTATAGTAAAAAAAGGTTTCCATAGGAGACTGGCCTTCCATCTCCGATGGCCATGGAAGATTATGGGGATTAAGGATTACAAAAATCATGGAGTTTGTGGTATGTGTGGAGTGTATCTAGATACATTAGAGACTTTTTTTTCTATGATTCACTCATAAAATTAGGTATCACATACTTAGATATGACTCATACTCATGGTGAGGCATTCATACCATATTTGGTGTACCATGTAGTTTAACATCGTATAAACAAGAAATAGAGACCCTTATTAGGAAGGGAACTGTAAAATTTCATTTAGAGTTGTGCCTCCATGACCAAATTCATTGACATATTCTTCGTGATTTCATAGTGGATCTATCACTGAAATCCCTATGACCAGGTGATCCATGCTCAGTTTGAGAAATAAGGGATTATGAGGATTCCAGATCACTACTTAATAGCATAAAAATCAAAAACTAGTATCACTTTAAGTGTAAACCAATGAGATTTAGTTTGACGTTATACATGAAGGACAATTATGGCCTTGTACTTTAACATCGTGTGGTGAGGGAGTTATGCTCTGCAGTTTTGAGTTATACTGTGAAACTTTCATGCTGTCAGAAATGACATGGGGACTGTAAGCCATTGGGAATACCAAGGTAGGATAGGACTCTCCTAATGATGAATATTCCTTTGATTGAAGGTCATTTTTTAGGTGACATATGCAGATCCATTAGGGCATGATGTGCATAGTCAAAGAAAGGTGTCCATATGACTCTGTACATCCATCTTAGGTGTCTATGAATGATGTTGGGGATACAAAATTTCTTGGACTATAGAGTTTTATAGATGAAAAATATGTGTCTAGGAATTTAAGAAATACCCATACCAGGATTAGTCATGAACTACTAGATCTTCCACATAGATCTGCCTCATATGTACCGGGGGGAACATGATATTTTGACTTATTATGGGTGGGGTGAATGTATGGGATATTTTAAAATTGATAATTAGGCCACATGTGACTCATGAAGAATCTCACAGTTTATTTCCTAGTGTTTATGAAATTAATGAACTCACTGTACAAGTATGAACTTTGCACGATGTACATGGAATTTTTAAGAAAAATGGTGGTTGGGATGGGATGCTAGGTCTGAGCAATACTATGTATCCTACAATGTCAGGAATAAAGTTGTGATTAGTTCTAGACATTCCCTATAATGGTTTTTTCCATGCGTAGGGACATTCGAGGGAATTTATTTTGTTGGTATCCTGTCTGGGATGCCAAATTCAGGCATCAATACATATCATGCAAGGGAAGTAATCAAGAATTACATTGTTCTGAATATTCCTTATACTGATCTGGCTTAGAGATAGGAGTATGGTTGTTTTGGTTTCATCCACTACAAACGTCGGGCCTACAATATTTTTCAATAGTTTTCTTATGTAAGTGATTTTTTACCACTGATCCGAAGCTCATTTTAGTTATAATAAAAGTGATAAAAAAGGATTTACAAGGGTTTACCTCATAAATTTGGGTAGATATAGGATATTATGGAGGTGTTCTTTTCTTTTTCAATGTGGTGGTGGATTGGTCCATGATCAAGGATCGAGGCTTCCTGATGTATCCCACTAAGGAATGGGAATCAATTCTCACGTAGTTCCCTTAGGGATCATGAATTTTATCGTCATGCAATTAGGCCGATTTATGCTATACAGTTTACCATCTTGTAGCTTGGATGATATTCTATGTATTTTAGAGTCGTGCGATGAGAACATTAGACAATATGGTATAAAGTAATTCTGAACGGAATGATACCATATAGTTTAACATCATGTGGTTAGGACAATAATATGTAGTTTAGGTTCATAAAGTTTGGACCATTAGAATCAGGCTTTGCTATCATGCAATGTACATCTTTAGAATCAAAGCATTTGTGGGAGATGTGATGAGCTATTAATCCATTTATATTAAGACCTATACTCAATTGGAATATATCCTAGGTATTACATATGGTCCCTCACACTTTGGTTAAATCTATGGGGTCTTGTTCCCAAGTATCATTGTTTTTTTGAGGACCAACACCATCTCTCCTTCGAGGAAGGATTGAAGGTGAACATTTTTTTTGAAGACTTGTATGATTCGATTTTGGTAGATTTTCAAATGGTGAAATCTGTGAATCCATTCATTATCTAGATTATCAAACTCATGAAACTATCTTTTGGATTTCTCATCCGTGGACAGTTGATTGAAAATGGCCACACGAAATAATGGAACTTGAATTTCGATCGGCAAAACTGCCTCTGCCACATATAATAGTGAGTATGGGGGTTCCTGGGTGTTAGGGAAGTTTGTGGTCCAGTAAGCCCATAATTCATGATTGAGTTTGTTTGGACATGATTTGATAAACTTATCTCCAATATTTTGGAGAATTTTAGAAAAATACATGTTGAAATCCTCAATCAACTTCATGGCCACTGCATGGTAGTGGGACGAACAGTAGCCTCTGAATCCATACTCTCAGAATAATTTTTCCAACTTAGCCGAGCAGATGTTGTATCCAAAATACATCAGAATTTTATGTGGGACACAAAATATTGTATTGATTTTTTCCTTCACAAATTTAACAATGATTTTTTCCCTGACCTCTTTAAGGGGTTTAGTTTCAACCCATTTAGAAAACAAGTCATTTTTTTAATTATGAACATGAATTGGCTAGCTATAGCCGGGGGATTTGCTGCCAAAACATCTACCCCCATGTTAGGGAACATATATTAGTACTTAGATATTTGAAGTATCTCTAGGGGTCAGTGAATAAAATTGGCATGAACAGGGAGGGAGTGGCACTTTATGGAGAATATGCCAAAACCATGTATCATAGAGGTACAATATTATATGAGCCTCCAGATTTGATGAGAGAGCATGGTTGATAACAGGTGTGCTCCACAAGCTCCGACATGAACTTCATTCCTGACAGAAAAAGTCTCTTCTCTATCAATGAACTTGACAACTCGGGCAAGGCCTTATATGTAGAGAACATCTTCTTGGTTTACCCCTTTTTACAAGAAAAAATTTCCATCCCTATCTTAGGATGTATTTCATTCCATCCCAATCTGGAGGAAGTTCCCCCTACTAAAGGTAATTTTCAATGGGATTCATCCCGTCTGTGGTGTGAACATAATGGTTAAAAATGGGGTAAATTTCATTTATTTCATCCATTTTGTTCAGGATAAATGGAAAGACCATCTGGTGTTGGGAGATTCTAATAACCATTTCAGCGCAGTCTGGATGGGCCAGTCTTGTGGCTACATATTCCAATGCATCATATTGATAATTTTATGTCTATGGTACATAGGAAAGTATTGGATTTGATGGGAATTCATCCACTAGTTCTCAAACATGGTTCATCAGGGGGGACAATACTTCATTCTTAATGGAAGAGTCAAAATTGACCTACATGATGACTAGATATCAATCAACTAATATATTTAGGTGTTTGGGCCATGCATGATGTGTCAGCTCTAGAACCGCAATGAGGGCCCGATATTATACTTCATTATTTTTACATCCCTCAGAAAGAAAAAAAGTGTAAGGAAAGATAATCTTTTTATGGGATATGAGTATAACTCCCATCCTCACTTTGTTGAGTTTTGGGTCCTCTATATTTTTCCGTTTCGAGCTTCTGGAAGAACCATTGAAGTGCATTTTCCATGTCTGGGGGTCCTCTTGGAAGGAGAATAATTTTTCATGCTGATGTTTGGCATCCAATGGAGTTGTTTCTTCAGAGGGTTTCTTTTCTAGGAAGCCTAATAATTCCTAGCCTTTGATGGACTTTTAGTGCATGTACTATATGTCAAACGGTTGTAGGATGTCTTCCAATTAGGATAGGCATCCAGTTGTAATGGGGTAGTTGAGAATACATTTGGGTGAGTTGGAGTGGAAGACCATGCGGACTTAATGTTCTTTCAGGAAATGTCGGAGATTCTAAACCATGATGGTCAGGTCTAGGTAGGTCTTTTCGATTCTTGAATATTGAGTTTCAGAATCAATCATTGTTCTTCTTATCTAATAGAGGGTTTTATCATTGCCAATATCATTCATTGGTGAGAGGAATGTGCCTAGTGACTGTACCAAGGTGTTTACGTACAGAATGAGAGGTCTCCCCTAAAAAGTAGCATCATCACTAGTGGGATTAGGGGATATCATTTGAGATTGTCGAAGGATTCTTGAATATCATTACTCCACTCACACTTAACCACATTATTGACTAACTTGGTGAAGGGTAAAACATTACCCTCCATGTTGGATATGAAGCACCAGATGTATGACATATTCCTCTTGTGACCTCTTAACTCGTTGAGGATGTGAGGTGGATATATGCCAAGGATGAATTTTGTCTTCTTAGGGTTGAGTTCAATGCAACGATGGAGTATGAAAAATCTGATGAATTTCCTAGAGGTAACATTGAATGAACACTTTAGTGAATTAATCTATAAATTGTGTTTTCATAGTTTTTAAAAGACAGTTTCAAGATTGTCTAGGTGGTTTGAGTGATTTCATGATCTAACCACCATATTTTTGACATACCACTCAGTGAATTTTCCTAGGATGGGCTCAAAGATGTGGTTTATGGAGAGATGATATGTAGCACAAAAAAAATTATACCAAAGGGAATCACCTTATAACTTAACACTCTATATGTTACCCTAAAATAATTATCTTCTTCATCTCCTTAAGCTATTCGGATCTGGTTATATCCATAATAATCATTGATGAAAGAGAGGGCCTCATATATATCAGTTGCATTGATCAATAATTTTATGATTGGGACTGGGAAATCATCATTCGGGAAGTCCCGATTAATGTCCCTGAAGTCGATGTAGATTATAGTCTATCTGTTCATCATTTTGATAGGGGATATTTTGGCCATCCAGTTTAGGTATTAGACTTCTTGTATGATGTGGTATTATATTATCATGCCATATTCTGTCTCTATTTAGACAAAATGCTTCGGGTAGGTCCTTATGCAATCTGTTTATTGACGTAGTTATTTTCTGGTTGACCCTGATGATGTGTGGCGACCTAAGGATCGAGGCCTGGAATTTATGTGTAGTTTAAAAAAACACATATTCATTTTCTTTAAAAATATTCATATTTCTCCTTTTCATTGATCGGTATAGACACACTGATCATATTGGGCCGAAGGTCATCTTCGGTGCATAGGTTTATATAGAGATCCAAAGCTTGACGTACATGGACATTACATTACTTTTGTGGAATACTTAATGCATAACAAAAAACACATATGTACCATAATAGTTTAGTGTCTTTGGAAACTCGGAATATAAACAACTAATCATGTTGAAAGATCTTCAAAATCTCCCATAATGATCTTTCCCTTTTTGTTTCCTTACCTAAAACCTTTCTTTATTTCCTGGGGAAAATAAAACAAAAAAAGGGTGATCTCAAATGCTCAATAAGGGAAAACATAGAGAACATAAAACAATCCATTAACATTTGAAAGCAAAAACATGAACATGAAATCTAAACATTAAAACATTGAGAAAAGACATAAATCATGGAAGTATGTAAGGCATATATCATAAAGGAACATCAATCACGATAAAATAGCATGGGAATAAAACATGTAATTGTGGTAACCATTAAGAACTTGTTATGATTTCCATAGTATCCAAGGCATTGCTGCCAAGACCATCTTAGTGGACAAAGTCCCTTTCTGAATCGAGTTCACTCCTCATTTCAGTCCTTTAACACTTAATAAGATTAACATACCATTCCAACCATGTATATCTCATGAGATAAAAATCTTTACCCAATGCATTGGAGGGAGATATAGGTCCCACCCATCTCATTTTGAAATCATTCTTACTTGTTCCGCAAAATAAAGATAAAACATTCATCATAACCCAAAGAATAAAATGGGTTTCATAAACATCATCCCATAATTACTTAATACATATAAAACAAATGGATATAATTTCATCATAAGAGAAGTAAAACCATATAAATCATAGAGACATTATACATGAAACATACACATATGAAATAATGTAATCTCAGATGGAAAATGATTCTAATAAAACATTTGAAATGAATTCTTGAGGAAAATATCCCTTCTTCTTCAAAATCAATTTCTTTTCACAAAACGTCATGAAATTTTAAAAAATGATATTTTTTTTAAAAATAGTCATGAAAAATTTTGGAGGAAGCTTCAGGAAAATTAGGCTTTATAAAACCGTAAAAAAAATACTTTCATGTCGTATAAGTTAAAAAAAATTCTCCTCGTATATTTGTCGGAAAAGTTAAAAAGTACCTCGTATGGTAAACAAAAGAAAGATTCCTTCCATAAAATGTGGTAAAAGTAAGAAAAGTGTAAAAATTTATTTAAACATAAATGTAAGGAAAGTAAACATTTTATGAAAACATTTTGAGAACAAATGTACATGGATAATAACCATAACCCCAGTAAATACTTACAAATAAACAATCTCTTATAAAAATGAGATTGAAAAAGTTATCCCTTACCTTATGTCTGATATTCTTCGTATATATCCGAACCTCATGTATAATGATTTAAATAATTTCATTGACTTATTAAATAATCGTATTCATTGTTACGATATCATATATGGTTCACTTATGACTTTATATTACTCATTCTTTTGTAAATTCCATGTTAAGGAGTGTTTTGGGTAAAATCGTTTCATTTGTCGTCCGTGTTTTGACTTGTAATTATTAATATGATTACTTAGATCATGATTAATTAATTCCAAAATATAAAACATGATTTATATATAATATATTTCCAGAATATACATATATATAATAGATCGATAAATGGAAAGAAATACACCGTTCATGGAGACGGTAGGCCATACGTACGCATGAATGTTGTTTTCGTTTCCTTATTGAGTTGAATGGAATTAAGTAGATGACATACATATATATATATATATCCAGTAGCTTTATAATGTCATATATTCCATTATTATTGCTTATATATACTTTATAACCATTCTTAAATGGTTAACATGGAAAATGAATCTCATCGCATCGTGGAGACGGCAGTCCGTACGTACGCACGAGCGATGATATCGTTTCCATAATTATTGAATTGAATTGGAGTGGATGATACAATATATGAAAAGCAGTATGATGTTATAATAACTATGTATAGTTATTGTTTACACCATTATACCCATCAATGTAAGGTGTTGGTGGAAAAGGAGATTACACCACGGCGTGGAGACGGTATTCCGTACGTACGCACGCGCGGTGATTTTGTTTTTCGTAGGATGGATAGAAAGTGAAATGGGTTGTTTCATATTTATAATAACATATATTTATATTAGTGATACTGATGTTATAATTAATAATGAAACAACTAAAGAAGAAGATGTTGAAGAAGAAAGAAGCTTGAAGGAATCGGTAGAAGAAATTACCTCTTCTTCGATACGCATCTTTGAAACCTCCTCTTAGGGCACTAAGATTGGTCTTAGAAGTAGACCAGGACATCTAGGATGTTTCTAGGGAAATGGAGAAGAGAATTTGGTAGGGTTTTTCCGAGCTTGAAGGCTCAATGTGGTGTGATGAAGAGAGGGAGGAGGTTCCCTTTTATAAGGGAGGAGAGGGGCACCTTAGGAAATCTTAAAAATATTAATTTATAATAAATCTAACCCCACTTAAAAATATCCAAAAATCACTAATATTCTAATATTAGATGAGATAGGGTTGTAATCTCATCAACCAATAAAATTTAGACATTTTATTAATTTTTAAACATTATCAACTTGATTTATCCTTAATTAATTAATTTAATTTAATTTGTGGTAATAACATTCTAAATTATAACAAATAATTACTTATTTGTTGTGAATTGTCCATAATTGGATACTTTATAACATTTAAGACTATATAAATTTAAATTTATAACCTGTAAATATTTTTGTGATTTTTAAACAATTTTATAATATGTTATTTTTATAAAATAAAAATAGTGTCAATTTTGACACTATTCATTTATTTGAATTTAAAAACATATATACAGAATATATGTTCGAACTAAAAAAATTAATATATTAAAAAATGGTAATATTAATCTATAAAATTATTGGATCACATTAAATAGTTCATATAATATTTATTTTGATATTTTTAAAACCATTTATTTGATATTTCTCTTAATAAAATAATTTCAACATCACTATTATGTCACCTTTAATGATAATTATTTAATCCCTAAAAATTCTAAATAAATTCATATGATGTATAAAATTTTATTAGATTTTTGAAGACTACTTATATCTGAGGTTTCATGAATTTTATCACTAAACTAAAATTTTTATACTTATAAGATTTAATAAAGTGACATGTTGTCACTTTCTTTGGTTATAATAATAATTAAATTATTTCCATGGAAAAAAGTCCATTAAATGAATGTAATCCTACCCTTAGGTGATATGGGTCAACTTTTAGTCATCCAATAGGATTTTGGCAGGTGTTAGGGTAATTTTATAGTCTTATATTTACCCTTAAGTACCAGATTTATCTTTAACTATGGTAAATAAAATTTACCGTAGTTACTATTCATAATGCCCAAAAATAAAAATTTGCCTATTAACATAATTTGGACCCAATGATTCCAAATAAGGAATACATTTTTTAAAATTCAAAACACATAAGTTGCAGAAATTAATTTAAAATTAATCCTGGTTTCAAAAGAAATCGGGTTTTTGTTTAAAACATTGCAAAAGATTGAATTGATTTAGCCTACGAATTCAAGGTAAAATCAATGATAATGACATACATTGTATTAAATGGTAAAAATATATCCTATTTATAATTTAAAACCATTAAATATTATAATTTAACCACATAAATTATTATGATGAAAAATGTTGTTTTTAATTAAAATATAGCGTGTTTTTACTATTCATTAAAATATGAAAGTTATCAGAAAAATATCAAAACATTATCCAATGTATATTTTTATATCCTGATTCAAAAGAAGAAGTTTATTTTGTAAAATTGAACATATAAAAATTTCAAAAACTATATTTCAAGTGGGTGCGCCATCAAAAGGCGGCAAAACTACATTTTTTTAAAAATTCTTATTTTACTTGAAAATTTTATTTTGTTCAAATAAAATGTTTTAGAAAATTTATAAGATGAATAATAATGTTATAAAATTCAAAATTTGGTTAATATTATTCATAACGGCTAGTTTGTGATAATATTATAACCATATATCATTGTTTAGTGAAACTTGGTATTACGTACAACACACGCTATTGAGGAAGGTCGCGATTGCGTGTAATGAAAGAAAATTCAGGGTTGCATGTAGTGGAAGACTCCTTTGTTTTTTCTTATAATAAAATCCAAACATATTTCATTTATACATTGAATATATATATATATATATACACACTCAATGTTTCGTAGAATGACTATTATCAAACGAATGAGAAATTGTGTATAACATGATCCAAGAATTGTGTTTCATATACTGCAAGATAATACGGTGTTGCGTATAGCACATGATAATCTTGGTGTAGCATAAAACACATGACATCAAATAAATTAAAATGAATACTTATCATAAAATCTTGAGGTGTTACATTCTTCCCCCCTTAAAATGAATTTCGCCCTCGAAATTTATCGGGGTTATACGTGGTTCACTATTCGAAAGTTTTTTAATAGAAACCCACATCATAAAAATGAATACCAAAACTAATCATTAAAAACTAAAGTATGAAACGTAACGTTTACCCAAATTAACTAATCACTAGGTTTCCACATAGGAGAACATAGGTGAAAATATGGATATGGAAGAGAAATCTAACCGTCATGTTATGATGGAGAGTGGTAGAGAACATGGATATGAAATAGCCACCAATCATAAAGCCATAGATTTGCGATAATCTAAGGTACCATCTGATTCATTGGATATAAGAGCACTAGGAAAAAAATTTGGTTTTCAATATCATTTACCTAATGTGGAAAATTTTGAATTAGAAGAAATACGTACTTGATTTTGGTAAAATCTCACTGTTGTTTGTGATTTGAACAATTTCCACTTCATCTCTTAAAGAAATGAAGTTGAATTTTTATTCATGAAGTGTTAACAGATCATGTGATAGAATGATGGGTCATTCAATCTGTTTCAAACAAAATGTTAGAAAAAGTTATCAAATATAGATAAGTCCATCTATGGTGTGGTTAATCATATATGGTTCCAAAAATGAACTTATACTTTATATATCATACTGTTTAATAAAATAAAACTAGTTTCTACTAACCAGGGACTTCTTGTTGGCTAGTGGTATACAATAAGGGCCAGTCACACTTCAGTTGTGGGTTCGATTCCCACAGCCCTGTCCGACGTGACAGGTTGTCGCTTGTCCTATAGGTTGTCCTTTTTCTAAAACTACAATACTATAACTTCCCATCAATAATATCTAAAAAGGTTTTAAACAATACTAACTTTATGTCCAACATATTCCATTCCAATCTTTAGGCTTATCCATAATATTGCAGTCCATTGTCATATTATAGTGAAAATGATTACTATATATTTCATAAAAAAAGCATGTTAATACCATTGTTGATCCCCATATATCTTAAGATATGTCTTGTTGGTCACATTCCAAATAATCGAAGGCCTTAATCATGTATTCTCTTGAAATATGAATACCCATTGAATCTTACTGAAAACATGAGTGCTATCAAAAGATAACTCTTTCCACATACCAAAACCCCAAAATTCTATATACTCAAACCATGATATAACTATTTCCTTATACCAGTCATGAGCTCATGAATACTGTTAAACATTTCATTTTCTCTTTATCTCTTCATTATGTGCATATCATCTTCTTTCCAGAAATACCTCAATCACTTTCCATGGTTACCGGTACCATAAAACTATTGAAAAACACAATATACCAATACATAAATATTCCAATATTCCATGATACTATATAAAACATTATTTTGGAATCCCATTAAATAAACACTTAATCATTACACGACATCATTTTCATACTCAACATCACAAATAGTGATCGCATGAGACTTCCCTTTGTCCTTTTACTTAAGAGGTTGCTCACGTTGATCATCATTATCCCGTGGATTAGGGCATTTATTAGCATAATGCCCCATTTCCTTGCACTTGAAGCATTGAAGTGTTGGTGGTGCGCTCTCTACAGTATTTTCTTTATTCACATCATGAGCAACCCTTTTTCCATTACATCGACACTCATCTACTCGATGACATTCTTTTCCACACTTAAAACATTTTCTAGTACATTTTAGGAAATCTCTACCATGCTTCTTTCCACACTTTGAGCATAAGGAAACATTCATCTTCTTTTCACAATTATTCTGAGACTTCTCCTTAAACTCCATCATTCGTTTTTGTCAGAACCATGAGATGGATAAGTAACACCAACTTCCATTTCTACCTTGATAGCACAATGCACAATTTCTTCATAGCTACCGAAGTCTCTTATAGCTAATTCCCTTCGAAGACATGGTTTTATGCCACTGAAAAATCAATCACCTTTACTTTCAGGTTGGATGATAAAGCCAGATGAATACCTTGAATGTCTTGTAAAATTCGCTTCGTATATACCAATAGATTCATCATCCTTTTTCTTTAGTTCAAGAAACTCCTTCTCCGTCTTTGTTCGAAAAATACGAGGGAAATACTTACTGAAAAATAAGTTCTTGAACTCATCCCATTCCATGGACTCAATTTCATCTTTTTCCCTCGTATTCTTAATAAGATTCCACCATTTATCAGCATCACCTTCCAAATGATACACTTCTAAGATGACTTTATCATGTTCAGAACATTGAAGAACTTAAAATATCTTTTCAGTGGTAATGATCCATTGTTCAGCAACTAATGGATCAGAAGACCCACTGAATGATGGTGGACGTTGCCTCATGAAGGAATAAACAGAATGTTTCTCCTTCCTTTTCTCATTTGGAAGTGTAGAATGATTCATAGCTTGTGTAAGTATAGAAATAAGATTTTTCACTCCATCTCCCATAACATTGGTTTGTTCAGGAGGAAAATTATTGCATTGTCCATTGCATTGATCAAAATGGTTCCTTTGGGTTCCATACATCGTCTAAAACCCAAAAAGAATAGTGTGAGAGGAAAAAATCATGCAAGGAAAAACAAAATAATAAACGGGGTACCAAAAATATCTAACATCTGAGGGTAAATTCTAATATCGTTACCGTAGTTCTAAGACTATATCCTATACTTATACTTATCTTTAGGGACATCCCTAGACATACCTTAGAAATATCTCTAGGGATCTCACTAACGTTTTCGCATCCTAGTTTCCAAAGGTTGACTTAACCTCCCTCTAATACCAACTTTAGAGACCCGAAGTTTGACGTACATGGACATTACATTACATTTGTGGAATACATAAAACATAACAAAAAAACACATAAGGACTGTAATAGTTTAGTGTCTTTGGAAACTCGGAATATAAACAAAAAATAATGTTGAAAGATCTTCAACATCTCCCATAACGATCTTCCCCTTTTTGATTCCTTACATAAAAACTTTCTTTATTTCTTGGGGAAAATAAAACATAAAAAGGGTGAGCTTAAATGCTCAGTAAGGGAAAACATAGAGAACATAAAACAATCCATTAAAATTTGAAAGAAAAAACATGAACATGAAATCTAAACATTAAAACATTGAGCAAAGACATAAATCTTGGAAGTGCATAAGGCATATATCATAAAGGAACATCAATCACAATAAAATATCATGGGAATAACACATGTAATTCTGATAACCATTCAGCACTTGTTATGATTTCCATAGTATCCAAGACATTGCTTCCAAAACCATCTTAGTGGACAAAGTCCCTTTCTGAATTGAGTTCACTTCTCGTTTCAGTCCTGTAACACTGAATCGGATTAACATACCGTTCCAGCCATGTCTATCTCATGAGATATAAATCTTTACTCAATTAATTAGAGTGAGATATAGCTCCCACCTATCTCATATTGAAATCATTCTTACTTTTTCCACAAAATAAACATAAAACATTCATCATAACCCAAAGAATAAAATGGGTTTCATAAACATCATCCCATCATAACAAAATACATATAAAACAAATGGATATAATTTCAACATAAGACTATTAAAACCATATAAATCATAGAGACATTATAATTGAAACATAAACATATGAAATAATGTCATCTTAGATGTAAAATGATTTTGATAAAACATTTGAAAAGAATTCTTGAGGAAAATATCCGTTCTTCTTCAAAATCAATTTCTTTTCACAAAACGTCATGAAATTTTAAAAGAGATTTTGTTGAAAATAGTTATGAAATATTTTGGAGGAAGCTTCATGAAAATAAGGCTTTATAAAACCTTAAAAAACCTTTCATTCCGTATAAGTTAAAAAAACATTCTCCTCGTACATTTGTCGGAAAAGTTAAAAAGTACCTTGTATGGTAAACAAAAGAAAGATTCCTTCCATACGATGTGGTAAGAGTAAGAAAGGGGTAAAAATGTCTTTAAAGATACATGGAAGGAAACTAAACATTTTATGAAAATATTTTTGAGAACAAATGGACATGGATAATAAACATAACCCCAGTAAATACTTACGAATAAACAATCTCTTATAAAAATGAGATTGAAAAAGTTATCCCTTACCTTATGGACGATATGCTTCGTATGTATATGAACCTCCTGTATAATGATTTAAATAATTTCATTGACTTATTACATAATAATATTCATTGTTATGATATCATATATGGTTCACTTATGACTTTATATTACCCGTTCTTTTGTAAATTCCCTGTTAAAGAGTGTTTTGGGTAAAATCGTTTCATTTGTCATCTGTTTTATAACTTGTAATTATTCATATGACAACTTAGATCATGATTACTTAATTAAAGAATAAAAAAATGATTTATATATAACGTTTATTCAGAATATACATATATATAATAGATCCATAAATGGAAAGAAATACATCATTCAGGAAGACGGTAGGTCGTACGTACGCATGAATGTTGTTTTCGTTTCCTTATTGAGTTGAATGGAATTTAGTAGATGACATACATATATATATATATACATAAATCCAGTAGCTTTATAATGTCATATATTTCATTATTATTGCTTATATATACTTTATAATCATTCTTAAATGATTAACATGGAGATTGAATCTCATCGCATCGTGGAGATGGTAGTCCGTACGTACGCACGAGCGATGATATTGTTTCCATAATTATTGAATTGAAATGGACTGGATGACACAATATATTAGAATCAGTATGATGTTATAATAACTATGTATAGTTATTCTTTACACCATTATACCCATCCATGTAAGGTGTTGGTGGAAAAACAGATTACACCACGGCGTGGAGACGGTATTCCATAGGTACGCGCGCACGGTGATTTTGTTTTCCTTAGGATGGATAGAAGGAGAAATGGGGTTGTTTCTTATTTATAATATCATATCAGTATATTATTGATACTTATGTTATTACTTTATAATGAAACAACTAAAAAAGAAGTTGTTGAAAAATAAAAAAGCTTGAAAGAATCGGTAGAAGAAATTACCTCTCCTTCGATACGCCTCATTGAAACCTCATCTTAGGGAACTAAGATTGGTCATTGAAGTAGACAAGTACCTCTAGGATGTTTCTTGGGAAGTGGAGAATAGAATTTTGCAGGGGTTGTCCGAGCTTGAAGGCTCAAAGTGGTGTGAGGAAGAGAGGGGGGAGGTTCCCTTTTATAAGGGATGAGAGCGGCACCTTTGGAAATCTTAAAAATATTAATTTATCATAAATCTAAACCCACTTAAAAATCTCCAAAAATGAATAATATGCAAATATTAGATGATATTGGGTTGTAATCTCATCAACCAATAAAATTTAGACATGTTAGGAATTTATTTTAAACATTATCAACTTGATTTATCCTTATTTAATCAATTTAATTTTATTTGTGGTAAGAACATTCTAATTTATAACAAATAATTACTTATTTGTTTTGAATTGTCCATAATTGGATAATTTATAAGATTTTCGACCATATAAATTTAAATTTATAACTTGTAAATATTTTTGTGATTTTTAAACAATTTTATAATATGTTATTTTTATAAAATAACAATAGTGTCAATTTTGACACTATTCATTTATTTGAATTTAAAAAAACAATATACAGAAGATATGTTCGAAATAAAAGCTTTAATATATTCATAAAAAGTCCTATGTATCTTGAAAATTAGTGGAGCACATTAAATAGTTAATATAATATTTATTTTATTATTTTTAAAAGCATTTATTTGATATTTCTCTTAATAAAATAATTTCAACATCACTATTATGTCACCATTAATGAAAATTATTTAATCCCTAAAAATTATAAATAAACTCATATGATGTAGATAATTTAATTAGATTTTTGAAGACTACTTATATCTGAAGTTTCATGAAGTTTATTACTAAACTAATTTTTTTTACTTATAAGATTTAAGAAAGTGACATGTTGTCACTTTCTTTGGTTTTAAAAATAATTAAATTATTTCCATGTAAAAAAAGACCATTAAATGAATCTAATCCGACCCTTGGGTGATATGGGTTGACTTTTAGTCATCGAATAAGATTTTTTCAGGTTATAGGGTAATTTTATAATCTTATATTTACCCTTAATTACCCGATTAACCGTTAACTATGGTAAATAAAATTTACCGTAGTTACTATTCATAATGCCCAAAAATAAAAAGTAGCCTATTAACATAATTTGGACCCACTGATTCCAAATAAGGAATGCATTTTTTAAAAATCAAAACACATAAGTTGCAGTAATTAATTTGAAATTAATCCCGTTGTCGAAAGAAAACGGGTTTTTGTTTAAAACATTGCAAAAGATTGAATTGATTTAACCTACGAATTCTAGCTAAAATCAATACTAATGACATAAATTGTATTAAATGGTAAAAATATATCCTATTTATACTTTAAAACCATTCAATATTATAATTTAACCGCATAAATTATTATGATGAAAAAAGTTGTTTTTAATTAAAATATAGTGTGTTTTTAATGTTCATTAAAATATGAAAGTTATCAGAAAAATATCAAAACATTATCCAATGTAAATTTTTATATCCTGATTCAAAAGAAAAAGTTTAGTTTCTGAAATTGAACTTATAAACATGTCAAAAACTAGATTTGAAGTTGGTGCTTCATCAAAAGGCGGCAAAACTGCATTTTTTTTAAAATACTTATTTTACCTGAAAAATTTATTGTTTTCACATAAAATGTGTTAGAAAATTTATAATACGAATAATAATGTTTTAAAATTCAAAATGTGGTTAATACTATTTATAACGGCTAGTTTGTGATAATATTATAGCCATATATAATTGTTTAGTGAAACCCGGTATTGCGTACAACACACGCTATCGAACAAGGTCGCGATTGCATGTAATGAAAGCCAAGTCAGGGTTGCGTGTAGTGGAAGACTCATTTGTTTTTTCTTATAAAAAAATCCAACCACATTTAATTTATACATTGAATATATATATATACACTCAATGTTGCGTATAATGGCTATTATCAAACGAACTTGAAATTGTGTATAACACGATCCAAGATTTGTGTTTCGTATACTGCAAGCTAATACGGTGTTGCGTATAGCACAAGATAATCTTGGTGTAGCATAAAACACATGACATCAAATAAATTAAAAAGAATACTTATCATAAAATCTCGGGGTGTTACATTTTATCTCTTAAGTTCATTGATTATTGTGGAGACACCATATTTGAATGCGGGAGGGGAATCTTTGAGTTCTCCTTCTTCTTCTTATTTTTATTTATCATCATCTTCATCATATTCTTCCTCTTTATATGGAGAGAGTATTCTCAAAATAAACTCTCCAATGTTGGGAGAGAAATAATCGTTTTCCTTAGTGAGTAAGGCAGTGATAATTTGGGGTATAGAGAATGGGTCAGAAGCATCTTTGTTATGTATTTTCCTAATATCACATGAGTCACCCCATTCATTGTTGTCTTCGTACTTGGAGGCTGTTACAGAAATCATGCAGAAAATTGAGTCTATTTCTAGGATTGAACTTATGCATTCAACTTGGTTTACAGGTAATACATACACTTCTCCATGTTGATTGAGCGGGTCAGTGCGATCCATTTCTAATGCATTTGGGGCTGTGATCCAATCAACATCATCAGCCAAAGACAACTTCTCTTCTAGTTCATAGAATCCTATACTGATGTAATGTGAATCACATGACTAAAATGGGGATTTATCAACCTATAATGTCAAATTTTTTCCTTAGCATAATATTTGACGCACTGATGGTATGATGATGGAATTTTGGCCTGCTGATATAGACAAGGCATCCCTAAAAGGACATTGAAGGACATACATTGCCACACTACCATGAACATAGAATCTGACATTTGGTATCCATGACAATTTGTAAACATGACTTTTCTCAAGGGATTCTTCTTTCTTTTTTCATAACCCAACAGAGTTGTGGTGCTGGGTTTCAAAATAACCTCATAATAGTCCCACTGAAGAAGTGTTCATAGTAGAAAGAGGTTGACTTCAATGCTATTGCCGAGGAAAATCCTTCTCCATCAATGCTATTTTTCTTTCCGGACTCATATAAGGGTTTTATGTTCCCTTACATAAGGATGCCTTCATACCTATCTGTGAAGTAGATGATGGTGTGACATTTTTTGGGATTGGTATCTAATCTATAGTATTTATTTGCTACTACATTGGCCTCGAATTCCAAGGGACTTAGTAAGGATTCTATGAGAACCTCCCTATTGTCTGCAGACAGACTCAAAGCATCCATGATTGACAACTTTTCTGGTACTGAATCCATCGTCTTCAAAATATCAAATTTCTTCTATAAATTTATATAATTCCATCTCAGGGTTTTACTTTCATATACACTTTAGGGCCTTTATATTTGGATCTAGATGGTCTGGCCTATGTGATAGGAATTGGTGGAGCTACGGTCGATTCTACATTTTTATAAAATGGTTCACCCATAAGCCTTGAGAATTTTGATATTTTTTCTTTTTGCGAAGGACAATCCAAGATAACTAGGCTCAGGTTTCATTCAACAGGTCTATAGGAACGTTCTAGTTCTTGTCATGTTTTCTAGAGGATCCTTCTGCGATATTCGGCAAAGCTAACGGTTTTAGTTATGGTGTGGTCGGAAAGTTGACTCCTTCCACAATCACGCCTTCCAAGAAACCTTGGGCCTCTTTGGCCTCCTCCTATGCCTCTCCAGTTGGACACAAGGAATTCAGGTTCTTGTCCATAGTCTCCATCATAGAATGGTTCCATTAGTTGAAGGTCATTAATAGACCCAAAACTCACTTCTTGATCCAAACATGTTTCTATCTGACTTTCTTCTTCTGATGGGGTTATTTTGCGGGTTGGTTCCAATTATACCATTTTTCAGGGCGATTCCGATCATATCAAGTCTCTAGCATGAATTCTGAAAGCGTCCTGATTAGCTTCTACTTTGGTGTCATCCCATATTATTTATCTTTTTTTCTTCCCTTATGGACCTTAGAGGACTGTGAGCCTGGGGAAGAAAAATGTGTTTCATTAAGTGTTATTGGGGGCATAGTATGTTGTTTCAACTACACCTAGAGGATTCAATGAACTCAGTTTACTATTTTTTGGGTCATTTAATTGTAAAAAAATTTATTCTTATTGTTGGATACTTTTTCCACAACACTTACGTTCGTCATTCCGAGGTGTAAACATACTCCACTTGTGTCGGCGGTGGGCCCAACATTACATTCTCAGAATCCAACATCTTATTTAGGAGATCATTGGAGATGAATCTTTCTAGAAGTTGTGACCTTGTATCCAGTGATAGGGATAATAATCTGGATGGTCGTCGAGAACCACTTCATTGGCTCACATTGGCTATGGTAGCTGGAGAAAGTTTCAATTCACGGAGGCTATAAAATACAAGCAGACATGGTCATCTCGGTATGAGTAGACTTTTTTTTATTCACTCCTCAAAATGATTTCATTTAGCACCCCTTCTCTCATATTGCTGATGTGAGGTTGTTGTTTGCATCCAGGGGTCCCCCATAGTTTGGGGGAGGGCTCACAACTAGGGAAGCTGTCGGGGGTGGCTTAAGCATGATAGAAGATGCATCAGCTTTTCCAGCACTTTTTCTTTGGGATGATAGGGCTACTCAGGACCTCTGATTTGTCTGCTTCATGGATAATTCTATCCTTTGGTAAATGGTAGCGAAATCTCCAAACCCACTTTTTTACTTCACTGGGATGGGTAGTGTTCATATTTAATCATGAAGATTATCGATACACATAGAAAGATTTTTATATTTGGGAAGTGATTAGTTTAGGAAATAAGATAGGAATTTCCATCTTGAAATGATGTCTGAAATGCTTTCATTCTATCACTACAAGAAATTCATGAGACCACTAACCATTTTCTTTGGAAATTTTTAAAAAAAAACTGGAGGAGAAACATTCTCCAGAGGATCTACTAGCATGGGATTGAATTAGAATAGAATATAGTATATCATAAGAATGAAAAAACCTAAAGGGTCTTCATGAAGAATGTTCATTTTATTGTTTCTTCTCTAGAGTAACTTTTATGTGGTCACGATAAGAGGTATAGTGTATTAGATGTTGTTTCGAGTCTCCCAAGCTATTGTAAATTAGGAATATGGGTTTTCCAATGTTTAGTGGGGGAAGAGCATTCATCACCCAATCAAAGTAGGGCTGGCAGTCTAGTTGTATCAGAGTGTGTCACCCCTCCATTGCTTTCTAGTCAGGCTGTTAGTTGCTCGAAGGTATTCAAGATCCCTTGATACATATCCTACCATGATTGAGCATGGGTGGGTGTAGTAGTGACCAAAGATAGACATTTGGGGCTGCTAGAATTTGGGGTGGGTACCCAGCTGGGGTTATCCTTCATGGGTTTTCTTGAATATAATATAGATTCTTTCCTAGCAAGGGGAAGTATTGGTGTCATTCCGGGGCTTAATTGATGTTGGTTTATGGTCCTGGTACCGGGTTGGATGGGCCTCCAATCATGACTTTATTCACCGGGATGAGTTCTTGTCAAAAGGGAACCTCTTCTATGAATTCCATTTGATAATTCTTAGGGGGAACACATCCGACCAGATATCTCCCTCAATGCAGCCCGACATTAATTTTCCTAATCTCTTTCATTTATTCCTATTTCTTGGAGAAAATTTCCTTGAGTGTGAGTGATAATTTCTCATGGGGTGGAGGATGTGATTCATGGATGACCTGGGATTTATTATTCTCCTTGATGGGGTTTTTAAAGGGAGGTAATGAACTAATAACTTAGGGGGATAAATTTAGGACCACTCTCTGGTTCTGGGTATGCACACCATCAGCCACTGTGTGGAATGCCTCTGGCAGGAAAGTATATTCCCTTGCATCCTCCCCAATTATATCATTTCATGTGTGGTCTATAGGGTTGAAGTTTAGCATGTTCACTAAAGCATACCACATTGGTGGTGGATTACCAGGTGCCAAATGGTAGGAAGGATTTTTGTGTACTTTTTAGGACTTTATCCTTCCATTTTGGGGTATTCTCTGCATTTTGTGGCAATGAATGACTAGAAGGGATCCCTGATCTGACCTCGTAATGGGCCTTCATCTTGGAGGGTATGAACCAGATGACTGGGAAGAACGGGTCACTTATCTTCTCATTGTTATTCCCAAAAAAGATAAGATAGACTTCCACTATATGTGAACATGAGGTAAAAATTCCCCCACCCTGTGGGCTGGGATTTTTCTCATTCATTTGTTAATGCTCCATGGCCGGGATTTTGTGGTCTTATAATGGAATTCTAAGTTAAAAATTCTCCCAGCCAACGGGTTGGGGTTGTTCACGTATTGTGGTGGTGGATGACATTACTAGCACCCTATTCATTTCATGCACTCCTCCATGGGTGTGATCCAAGTATGGAATATGACCTCCACATGATTTATGGGATTTTGATGAAATGAGTACATATTCCTTTTTGGATTCACTAAGGTAATAATTTTACAGGTTATCATCAGTTGCCTTACTCAGAAGCTTTTCTATGGATTGATCTCTTTGTTCCTGGAACTTCTCAGAATAACTCCAAGATGATTTTGTTGAGTATCCCATATTTCCTAAGCATGGATTTTATTTGACTAGTGGTTCTGGTTAATGATATTTCAAGATGACATTTATAATGATGTCTTCTAAAAGGGATGCATGGTGATGTGTAGAGCTCCATGTTCTCCAAGCCACAAATATGACCTCATATCGGGGCATCCCCAATGAGGAAATTCATCTTGTGTAGTGCATAGAGGTAGGCTAGTTGATGGTTTGTCTATCTCATTTCTATTCAAGGATTCTATGCGGATGGGAGGGCTTATAGGTCAATTAGATGGATAAGATCCCCTAACATGTTGAAATAGTCCACATACCTTTCGTATGACAATAAATTTTCATTTAGCTAGTGAAGAGTCATCGATATATTGAGAACAATGTCACACATACATTCACCAGACAAATCCCCTGATATGTCAGTTTCAGAAGTATTCATAGGCCATTACATCACTGATATATCATGCTAAGATATCTGTATTCTCACAAAACATTTATCATAATGTTTATCTTCTAGGTACTCTTTAACTTGATATTCTTATCTTGACTACTTCTTAATAATTTCATTCCAAATGGACGGGCTGGTGGGGGCCTCATTGGTATGTGGATGGCGCGTGGGTGGCTCATGAGCTGAGAGTGGCCACGGGCCGTCCTCCAGTTGAGAAAGGGTATCACTCGTCATATATGGGGAGCCTAATATGTATGCCCGAATATTCCCATGTGCCACAACATATAAGGGATTTCTCACATTTGTTCTGACATGGGGAGGGCCTTCCTTCCAATACGAATTTTTATTGTGGGGATGAACTATGTAATGGATGTCTTAATGGTGAGGGCTACCATTCAAATATGATACCTGACCACATGAAATGTCATTGTATTGTATACCATGGGAGGATCTTCTATGTGGGATAAATTAAGGGGAGCACCTTCTCATTGCTTGATGCCAATCAGGGGAGGACCTTCTTTTTAATAGCTATGATGGCGAGGACAACTATTATAGCATTATAAATGGATACATGGAGAATTTATGTAGTGATAATCATGGTGATGGCCATTAGGATGTAATGAAATGAGAGTAGGACATTCTCGTTGATTGATATCACTGAGGGGAGGACCTTCACAACAACCTCTATTATGGGGAGGGACTTCACATTTTCTGTCCACATGGCAAGGACTATCATCATGTCTCTATGTCCTACTACATGGAGAATCATATCTATAGTGTGTACCCTGGGGAGGACCCCAGGGTGGATGACCCCATGGGGAGGACCTTCTTCATGTATCATAATCATGTTAAGGAGAGGGAAACCCTAACACACATCAAGAGATGGGATCTCGTGATCAATCATTCCAGGTCCACATAGTAATCCACTGTGGTTTTTCTAGGGATGAACTTTAGATAATCTGGTAGTGACATTATAGGGAGGCTCTTCACAACTACTACAACACTTCCTTAACTCAGTAATGGACTGGCAGTGTCTTGAGCCTTTATTGAAATATGTTCAAGGGTTTCAAGAACCCTAGATTCTAGCACAATAGGATCAGGTATGCGCTCTTCATTTTCCTATTTCCTTTGGTGCAATTCATTTTTGAGAGATCTCTTGTGGGTAACTAGGGTCATCTAGTGTCGGTAAATGCCATCATAAATTGATCCCTTTCTTTTTGGGTCCCTTGATGCTACTAGGATATGTCGACAGTAAAATAGATTTTATCTAGGGATATATGCATGTCTTTGAGAAGCAACCTCATTAGACCAAAATCACCCTGTTGTAATGGGTATTTATTCCTAATATAGTTGTCCATGTATCGTAAGATATTTTCATCAGCCATCCAGTACTAGAGCATATATGTATAACTAATCCGAAGTGACTGACCCATTTTTTGAGTACATCATTCCATTCAAGGAAACTAGGTCATGGGCCTAGTTTCTTTCCTTTTCTGCCAATCTAAAATTATCTTTTCTTGTTTGGATGATATGTCGTGGAATCGACATCTGATCTTCTATCATTTCCAGGATTTTCTGAGATACTTCATTGGCTGGAATGGGTATAAAGGCCCATTCTACTATCGGAGTAAGAGTTTGTACATCCTCTTTTCCCCCATGGGTTTTCAGTAGATACTAGTTGTTCTCCTATGTCGAGATAGGTGAACGAGTATACTGCAATTTTTCTTCTTTGTGTGTAACTGTATTTGACTTGTGGGCTTCATATTCACAAGTGGGAATTTTAAAATACTCATTTGGCGCTATATTTTTCTCATTGTATTTGTATGCATCCATATGAATTTGACCCTACTCATATTTTCTTCTCTCCCTATTTGGATGGTGGGATTGATACTAACATGTAGCTATTTTTTCCTCTATTTAAATGGATTCACTCATATTTTTATCATAGGATTCTTTTGAATCGATAAATATTTTCATATGCTTATTGTTTTCCACTTTGATTTCACGGCGGCAATAGAATGCACTATCAGGAATGTTCACATACTCATATTGTGCCGCACTATTTCTATGGGGGCATGAGCAGAGGGGTAGATTTGTATGTCTAACCCTTAAATTTCTCCACATTTGTATGGAAGAGTTGGTCCTCATGAACCACGGTGATATCATGTTCCAGAATATATATTTTCTACTGTTGGTAGGTAGACCGAGGGGCCTCGGTCTTCTATATTTTATCTGGTGCCCTCCACATAAGGTTCTCTTCAGCATGAGGAGACTTGGTCACCCGGTTTCAGCAGTGATGCTCTGTGGAAGGGACCTATGATTAGGACCCTTATGCAGTTGATATGAAGTTGTTTTCATTGACCTCATCTGCCTCCCTAGGATCAGGGAGGTACTCATTGTAATATTCCAGGGGAAGGCTCCCGAAATAGTTCCAGACGACCAATAGGGCCACCTTGTTCTAGGGTATCGGTCGTGGATAAGGGGGCGTCTGGAGATACTTTGCAGACTAGAGGGATTGTCTCATGATCTAAATTATTGGGAGAGTACCATTTAGATGGTACTCTTTGATCAGCGTGTTGAATATGAAACATTGAAGATGTTAGGTAAGAAAGGGGGTTTTACTCTTCAATGCGGCATTGGCCACCTATGGGATTTCTAAGGCATGTGTATGAATTGGTCATTAGGATTTCATTTGGATCATAGGTTACTCTTTAGGAACTTGCAATATACATATTGACATATACCAAACAAGACACCCTATAAATGTATCATTCTATTGAACGTGTATATATTTGACGATTCATCCAAGCCTCCTTCCACCATTTTTTCTATTGTGAGGTGAAGGGGATTGAGTGGGGTAATGCCGCCTCCAGTGATAAGGATTCAAATTCAGTTCACCATTTTTGTTCCACCTATGAGGATAATGCAAGTGTGTTGTGGGAAAAAATGCAATAAATGGTCTAAAAAGTGACAAGAATTTGTTCGTTAGTATATAAAAATTTACGTCACCATATTTGATTCAACTCAATTTATGTCATCATACTTTAAAGAGGGATTACATTGACCCTGAGATGAATGGGTAGTTTATCCCTTCTATATTTTGAATGAGGTGAGACAATCAAATAGTCTCAACGGTTGATTTCATGGGGTGAAGTACTTGTGCAATCAGTCCTTATAGGATATAACTTCCTCAGATGCTCTCCAATGAGTTTATTTTTGGAGCCAGAAATAGCCCACATCCTACGTATCCATGATTCATAGACCTTCTTTCCAAAGTAAGGTGCTCATTGGATGATTATTTTTCCAATGACACATAAGGACTCCTTTGGTCAAGAGGGAGGGAGGTCTAGTTCAATCCACCCTTTGGGGAGGATTGTTCCATATTTCAGGACACTTTTATAGATTTAATTCATGTTCATATGTTCATTAATCCTTGATTCATTCCCAAAGAGTGTGTCCATGGGATACCCCTAGTTTATAGAATCTTCATAGGCATACATGGATTTGATGCTACGGAGATAATGAAGACTTAGGCCAAACAATAAGTAACTCTAGATTTTATTATCATCCAAGGGAGATTAAATGTGACATCATGTTGGGATTAGACCCATAAGATGGGAATCCTACGTATCATAGGGAGAGGAATAAAAGACCACATAGTTTGGGATAATTATGGGCTTACTCATGGGAGCTTCCCATTTGAGAGTTCATTATTGGGTGAACCCTTTTGGAAGGGAACCCTTTTGAGATCAGTCACTCATGAAGGAATCCTACATATACTGGTTTAATTAGGAATTAGAGTTTTTGTAGTCTAGAAGATATGTGGCTTAAGACTGGAAGTTTCCCATTTGACGGGACATGATTTGGTGGATCCCTTTGGAATGGAACCTTTTTGAGCTCAGGCCTTTAAGAAGACTTTTTAGATATCTATATTTGATTCAGAATCAAAGTTCTCATAGTTTAGAAGAGATGGGGATTTCACGTGGACACTTCCATTTTGAGGGGACATAATTGGTTGTACCCTTTTCGAAGGTCACCCTTTAGAGATTGGGCCATCAATCGGGCATCCCAGGTATCCTCATTTGATCTGGAACCATATTTATTATATTTAATATTTGTGTGAATGTTGTAATCATCACAAAACTCAAACCCCATGTGAGTCATGATCAGTGTGAGACACAATAAGATGTGAGAAATATAACAAACAATAAAACTCATCTCCATCTGATGGGAGTTGGTGGGCCTATGGTGGAAGAGGTCGGGGCGACTTTGGGAAAGGGTGCGAGAGTGATGATGCTTTAATGTGGGATGAAATTAGAGGTCATGCAACTCGTCCCTCAGATGATTGGGGAATTACCTCAGTTGAAGCACCACCAAACACATTCTGGGAAAGGGGATGAATGTAATCTCTCATCAAAAGGATAAGAGAACATGAATCCTTGAACTAATCACCATTCCTCATTTAATGGAAATAAATGTGAACACCCTTAATACTAATAATAGGAGGTTTACGTCAGTTTCCCATAGTCAGACACTGGGTTTCCATGTGAATGTAGACTTACGGACATCCTTGGAGTCCGAACCATTGTAGGGAGAGCCTTTGTGACTCTGCTTACCATGGGTATGTATACTCAAAAGGGAACACTGATGCGCTCCATGATATAATCATATGGGTCTGATGGGTTTGGAGGAGGCTTTGTCTTGATGATTGGGGACTAGTTCGCGGATGGACTATGAGGAATTGGATGGTAACAAAGTGTTGATGTTGGAGCTCTAAAGAAGAATACCTAAAGACACACCTTTCCGTGTAATATTTCCTTATGTTGGATGAGGGGATCTCGGCATACCATAGTTTTAATCGTGTCGAGGGGTTGTCTGCATACCGAGCTAGTACGTGGGCTTGAGCATGGATCACCATACACCATAGCGGTACGCCATCTTGATTACGCTCTGTAATGCTGCTTCAGGTTCTATCCACATACTGATGCAGTATGCGGTACCATGTTAAATCTACGTAGTGATACACTATACAGAGTTCAATATCGAAGGAGGGTATTGGGGACTATCATCCGCAACCAGTTCATCCCTGAATAATTTGTGGTCTGTGAGTACACCAACTAGGTTCAAATTTCTCTAATTATTATTAAGTTTCATCATTTAATGGAATATGATAGGTAACAACTATGAAATACTGATTTTCAATTTAGGATTCTCCTAGGATTCGAGACTGAAGCTGGAATCCTCCCTATATTCTTAATTCCAACATCGGGGGTCCCCTTTGTGATTTATTTGCCTATCCATTCTCAATTCCTTTTGGGCTCATATTATGGAGCATTGGAAAATTATAATATGTGTGAAAGCATCACCATTTGCGAAAGATCATGGGGAGATATATTTACCCACAAAAGGCTCGGTGAATTGGGGTTTGCAGAGGCTATTGTTTTCAATTCATATTTCGTAGAAATGTGCAAATTTCCTTCATCCTCAAACTATTGAGGTCACACGAAAATATATCAATGGACATCTCACCCATGATTCCCACAGTGATGCAGTTCACGGGTTTCTGGGATCTCTTGCGATCGCTCAGTGGGCCTGTGGTTAGTGGGTCATTCCTTGTACTGCTGGTTCACGGTTCATTCATTTCACAGACCCTTACCTGTGACGGTATATGGTTTACTTGAAACTTTTAGAGTAATTTAATTTCATCATGTTTCTTCTTTTGTTTTCATCTCCATTTGAGTCATTTCATTTTAATAGACTTGAAAGAATGCTTGAATCCATCTACAATGTGATTGTGGGAGCATTTTATTCACTTTTTGATGTATTCAAGACCCATCACGGTGTAAATAGTAAGAGTTTCTTAGAAAAAGATGTATAACATGTAATCTATTTATTTTATTTTATTCCTTCTTCTGCATCCATCAATGTCTTTTAAAAAATATAAAATAATAGAGTAATTATATTATTTATATTCATTTGTTTTCATTTTAATAGAAATACTTATATTCATATCATCACCCATTAAATGGGAAATAACAAAATTGTTCATGGGTAATATGGACTACCACCTCTAAAACTGATGTAATTTTTTTCATCACGACTTCAAACAGTTAGTTATAATGATGGATTTAATATATTTATATGAAATTAATGAAGTATTTATTTTCTGTGTAAGTAAAATCTCACTTATTTTCATAAGTTTTCATTATTTGAAAAAATTATAATGTCGTTTATGTGTACGTGTGGACTACCACATCCATGAAGTGATTAAATTCGTTTTTCACCACCACATCACATGGATTATATATATATGTGTATTAAAAAAATTTATTAATGATATTAATATCACCAAAAAATAATATGTACCATTATCTCGTAATGATTTTTGAAGAATGGAATTGTTACACATGTGTACCTATTGAATATCATCTCAATGATTGTAAAGTACTTCATTTTTCATAAACATAACTAAAGGTTAGTTTTAAAAGTATAATTTATGTATTAAAATAATAATTATATCATGATTATTATTCTTTTATGGTGTAATAATAAACTCTTTTACCATATTCAACTTTCAACAAAATAACTGATGTGATGTTATATTACTACCTAACTGAGTGAAAGATTGTAAAAGTAATTTAAAAAAAATGATTTTATTAAAAAAATTAATATTTAATGTATTATTTTTATTTTATTTTTTGATAAAGAACTTTCTTGATTGTTCAATTTCAAGGTATGTGAGTTTCTTTTAAAAAGTGCATTTTAAATATTCCCTTCAAACATTTTATCTACAATGAACATGTACTTATAAATGTTCCCATAAGAAATTTATTTAACCTTAAATAGATTATAATGGTAATTCTTTTCCACAAATTTCATTCTTTAAAAATGCTTCCAAATTGGAATCTTTTTTTGGTTTTATGCAAGGATTTTTTTTAAATCATCTTTTAACTATTTCCTTATTTTTATTTTCCTCCCACATCCATATTACTATAAATATTTATAGTATTTTTTAAGGTAAAATATTATTATCATGGAATTTTTTATTTTATGGAAATTATTTAAAACGATTTAAAAATGTATAATTTTAAATAATTTTTTAAATTTCATTAAAAATTCCAAATAGAATATTATATAATAACATATAAAGTGAAAGAAAAATTTCATGTAGTTATAACCCTTATTTTAATTTTGGATTCCATTACAATATTTCATGTTTTCTTCAACCATTAACATGATTTCACTTAATTTATGATATTTTTTTCTAAAAATATTTTTTTGAAAAGAATTGGTAATTTTATATCTAAAAGTCTTCTGCATATCTGTTCAAAAGTGTTTTTCATGTGTTTTATGATTATAATGATCAAGAATTAATTTTATAATTCTTGGATTGAGACTTTATCAGTATATATAAAGATGTGGGTGCCTAATATAACATAAAATATGGGCTAATCACCATTATGCCTCATGAGGATGAGTGATGGATATATATATTAAATGAATGGTGAACCCAATTATTGAACTCCAATGTAATTGGTAATTTTCCATGACTTTAAATGCATAATGAAGGGTGTTAATAGATTTTTTTCATCCATGTCTGTAACTCACCTCTATTTATTTCTAACACATATTTAAAACGGGTCGTGAATATAATTTTATAGTTTATCAAAATAGTTTTTCAAATTAACTTCTATTATTATTATTATTATTTGAATAGATATGTGTGTCTCTTTCATGTTGAAATTATTTATTTCATACAATTAGTGAATAATGAGATAATGTTAAGTATATTATTTATTTCAATGGACTTATTTATTTATTATCTTAATGAACCTTACTAAGAGTTTTGTTCCAATAAAATGGATTAATTATCGGTATGGAAAAAGTATAATTCAATTTGAAATTACTGATGATTTTCAATGAAATGAATATTTGGGTCATTTTAGAAAATCTATAATATCATAATAATTGATACAAAGATGAATTTTCTAAAATTTATTGTATTGGTTTGTAATATAATATTGATGAACTAATTATCTAAACCACTCAACCAAAAAATATCATTTAAATGAAATATTGTGAATTCTTAACTAAAATTGAATATTATGGGTTGAAATATTATCAAGTCTGTATAGTTTGTTTTAGGGGAAAGGTTAACTAACTTTGAAGATTACAATTATTTAGTGATTAAATTATGTTTTATGGATAAAATTATGGGTGTATTTGTTTAAGGTTGATGATATGATCAATGTCCTATAAACCCCTTTTGTGGTTTTATTTTTCCATATTTCGAGATGATTAATGGTATTTTGTGAGTTGTTTAAATTGGATTTTGGTATATGTAACTCTTACGTTTAACGTAAAATTATTATTTAATTATAAATTTTTAACATATTTTATAGTGTAAGATAAAATGTATGAGGAAACCATAAGGGTTCCAATATTATTTAACATTGAGATTATTACAATTATTTTTGTGAATTATAATGTTGATGTATTATACAATTTCTATTTGTATTGTCTATAAAAAAATTCATTTTAATATGAAATACTTCATTGTATGTTTTAATGATGTTATTTTATCTATATTAATGATCATTGATAATGATTTTAAGAAATTGATCTCACGCAAAATTCACATCAATTTCGGAGGATTTAATAAGGAAAGTTATTAAAAATTATTATTCAAAACATTTTGAATGAATTTTGAACATTTATATGACCTAAAAGTAACTATTTGTTCTATAAACTAAATTTTTTCTGAATTTTTTTATATATTTCTATTTCATTTATATGATTTTAAAATCTCAACTCATCTATCTCATTCACCAAGGTAAATACAACATTGAAATTGACTAGTTCTTTTCGAGATAAATGGACTTTATGCTAGAAGATATATAGGATTACACCAATATAAAATATGGACCTAATCTATGGATTTATATTTTGAATTATTTTCCTATATTATATGCATGAATCATGGTTGAGTAGATATTAAATAATCATAATGGATAATTTCATATCATAGATGTGTAGGAATACAAAATTAAGGAATATTACATGAAATCATAATTAAATTTTATGAATTCAATTGATTTAACGATGCCTTTATCAATGATATTTTTATATATTCAAAATATTATGAGAATAATTAAAGACCAACTGATTATTTTATAGTGTGTTTAGTTTTAAATATTTTCAAAACATATGCTAGATGGAATAAATACCTTTAAAATGTTTTTTACCTAAAAGGTTATACTTTTTAGAGACATTTTAATTAAGGAGATATGATAAATGGTAAAATAAAACTTTTGATTAAAAAATTATTTATGTTAAATAAATAATAGAAAACTAATATTATTTATGTATGAATAATTGATCTGTAAAGAAAACCATAGTTATAACATTTATTTCATTTGTAATAAATTTTTCAAGGATTTTCATCATATTTTTTTGAAATATTACTAGAATTATATCGGAATAGTTTTACTAAAAATGGTGGCATATCGAATTTAGAATGTTTTTAGGGATTGTACTAGAACCCAATGGCCAAAAAGGAGGTAATAACTACTACTATACTTATTGATATATTGTTTAGTATGAAAATTATTTTTTTAAATGACATGAAAGAAAAATACAATGTTCAATTTGGGAACATCTATTTTAATGTAAAGATAATTACATGATTTAAAAGTTATTTGGTATTGGAATAATAATTATTATTTTGGGGAAAGATAAATATTTTGTGAATTTTATATGATTAATATAAACATAACATTATGGGTTTCTATTTGTGGAATCAAGAATAAATTATTTTTTTGTTGGTATAAATTATTTTAATATGGATTTTTTGTGATTCACATAATTTATAAATTATTACCACATCTCATAGATTATAATATTATTCCACATACATTATTGGTATTATAATTTTAGTGTGATTGATGTTAAATAGATATAATTAGTAAATTTATCTCAGAAAAATCTATGATTAAATTATTTGAATAATGTTTTTTCAATCTCATTCAGAATTTTTTTATTATGAAGTATAGTTATTTATATAAAAATTTACTTTAAACATTTGGTATTAATGATAGACTATAAGGATTAATATCATATATATTCATGTGAAGGTTTATTATTTTGTCGAATTATTTTACACAATGTTAAAAATTTTATTATTCCATAATTATTAAATACATATAAAATAGAGTTTAATATTTTCATTTATGAAATTCTTTAATAGTTTATATTATTGACTTGGGAATAAAAATTATATTTAATGCTCATAATTTTTAGTGAGAGATGATATTGTTGTAGAAATTAATTAATGGATGAAATTATCCTTTTCAAGTAAGCATATTTCATTATGTTCATAGTATAAAAGTTTTTTTAAATAATTAATACAAGAAAATGGATATTGAATCAAATAATTTTATTTTATTAACTACATTTTGATGAATCAATGACCTTTTTCACACCTAGTCAGTATATGGTTCTTTTAGTCATTAATTTTATCTTGTCAATTCACATTTTTATGAAAAATGGTCACTAAAATTCTCTAAAGGTTTTTGGACATTATGTTTTTTCTACTTTTACATATTTTCAATAATTTTCTCTTATATGAAAGCCTTGTTATTTTTTATTCTGGATCACCTTCGTATTCTATTTTACCACCTTTTAAGGGGTGTTTTAGTAACCCTTTCCACATTTTAATATTTCCAAAAAAGGTATTTTCAAATTTCCATGTATTTGTTATAAATATAAAGTTAAATTTGTGTTGACATAATGTATTAATGTGGGGATAATTAGACACACTAACATTTGAAAATGAAAACCATATTTTATTGTTTTTGTAAAATGAATCTCTTACCCTAAATGAACCATGAAATATTATTATTTAATATGGAATTTATAACAGAGAAATTAAATTGGATGGTATGAATATGATTAACTTATTTGTGTAATTTGTATAGTTATCCTACTAAATAAATGTTTTAAAAAATAATTTCTCAATATTCACTCACTTTTCAATGAATGAAATTTATTTTTCAAGAAAATATATTTAATGATTTTTTTATGAAAATATAATAAATAATTTTAGGATATTTTATTATATATATTTTATAAAATTAAAATAATTTTTAAACCATCATATAAATATTTAATTGGGGATAAATTATGGGTTTTATGAATTATTTGATTTTTCTACGAATAGTGAAAATTACCAATTTTTCCAACAATGGAATTTCTTTAAAATAAATATAGTTATATAAAAATAAATTATATTTTGGATTTATTTTTAATGTGATATATTATAAATTTTAAATTAAATATAATAATTAAATACATTTGAATCGACAATATTCATGATTTTCATTTATGTTTATTTTTATTATAAAACACACAATTTTTGAAAGATCGTTTTAAGTGAATACATTTTATCAATTTTTATTAATTAAAATAGCACCTAATAAGGGAATATTTGAAATAAATTTATATTATATATATATATATATGTATGTATTGAAATTCATATAATGGTGAGTATTAGTAATATATCTGATATAAAATCATATATTTCTTAAAAAATTCATTTTGTTGATAAAATGTGTCGCATTTCACATTATAGAATTATTATCAACATAAAAATAATCCAAATATTGACATTTAATATGGAATCATTTATTAAGTATTTTTAATCATCACCGTTGATATTATTTTATATGTAAAACATTATATTTTGTAATAATGAATAGTTAAAACATTATAAAATCATCACCATGACAATATGGTGAATCAACTTTTCTTATGTTAAAAATTTGATATAACTTTAGAGTTTGTACTCATAAATTTACTTTTGTGAATTAATTTTTTACATTATCACATTATTCTAGATATTTTTATATTTTTGGGTCACTTACCCTTGAATGTTACCAACATAATATTTTAAGTATTGAAAAAAAAGAAAAATGTCCACCTCATTCATTAAATATTTATTTTCAATTCATAAAGGGAAAAAGGAATTTTTTAATTGATATTAATGGTAATTTAATGTATGAGTAAATACTTTTTATTATGGTAATTTATTTTGTAACACCCCAAGCTTCCACGGTACTTTTCCCTTCGAATAATGCAATAGCGTGTGTTGTACGCAACCTCGAGCTCTAACACACACCACAACTAATTAAACTAGCCATTGTGAATAGTAATACCTACTTTTTAAAATTATAGAAATTTTATATTTCAAAATGGACTTCATTTTTGTATTCGTAATATCAAAATTATCCTAAGTTGAATTTTTTGTAACTTTCTGAGAACTTCCAATTTTTTTATGAATAGTGAAAAATACTTAAAACAACTTTTTTAATCAAAATAATTTATTGTGATAAATTATACTATTTAGTGGTTTTAATGTATAATTAGAATATATTTTTACCATTCTATCCAATGGTGGTCATTAGATTTAATTTAACATTGAAAATGGACATAAATAATTGCCAATCTTTTGATATAAATTGTTTCTTAAAAACACGCTATTTGTTCTGACAGCGGGAATTAATTATAAAATTAATTAATGAAACTTATATGTTTGGAATTTTGTAAAATAGACATCATTTTTGAATTCGAAATATCAATTATAGCTTAGGGTGAAATTTTGGCATTGTTCTGAAAAACGTCAATTTTTGATGAATAGTGAAACCACTAAGTGGTAGTTGAATAACTGATTTTTCGTTTAAATGAAATATTACCACTTCTGTGGTTTGATTTTCAAAAATCCGACATACATGGTTGTCATTAAGAAGTAAAATGTGGTTCAATGAGATTAAAATAATTTTTGGTGAATAGTAACTTTTAAGTTCTTAATCGCGATTAGAGGTAATTAGTGTAGTTTAAGGTAAAAATAATGTTTTAATAATATGAGATGAGCTTGACACATGTCATACCCTCATTGGATGAGTCATGGCCGACCAAGACAACCCATGGGTCAACTTGAGGACCCCATAGAGCCACTTTAGTTGGAAAATGACATAAATACCTATTATTTAATGTTAAAGTAAAAAATGACACAAACATGAAATGTTTTACTAAAACAATTTTTACATGGGGTTACACAAGTCCAAATTTTTATTATAAATATTCATTAGAAAGATAAAAAGATTTCCTACATCATAGTATTTTTTTATAATTTTTAGACATTAAATAAATTAAATTATTTATGACATCATGATGATGCAGTGATGACCTCATTATTTAACGATTTAAATAAAATGAAAAGATAATGTAAAATCCAAAGCGTACACTTGTCAAAAACCTATTGGATGAGTGTATTTATAACCCTTATCATCTTATCCTCGAATTATATAAGTGTGGGACCTCTAAAATCCGAAACTCATTTTATAATAAAGTGACTTTTCTTTACTTTCCAATAGTGCCCCTCCTCTCCACTTATAAAAGGCCCCCACCTCTCCCACCTTATTCACACCTTCAAGCCATTTGGCTCGGCCAAACTCTTCTCAAATACTCTCCCAACTTCCCCCTCTTACTCCTAGAAGCCTCACATTGGGCAGAACTCTTCCCAAGGAAGCCTTTGGCTCAAATCAAAAAGAGTTACCTGATTTTGAGGTAATGTCTTCTCTAATGTTGTTTTGTTTTATTTTTCTTCTCCAACCCCCTAAACTCTTTTTATTCATTTCTTTTTTAACAAAACCAGTATCCTAAATATACTAGGATGTTGTTATAAGAAGTATTCTAGCTACACTTACACACACCTACATCTAATGGTTAAAGAACATACGGTTTCTGTGGATGGCGAATTTCTCCCTCACGAAACGATGATTGTTCAACACTCATATAACACCTTAAAAGTTGGCCATTAAGATGTCACTATATTTATATATGATATATAATATGTTTATGTTTTACTTATGCTTCTTTATTTCTCATTTATGGCATACTTTATGATTTCCATTATGGGTAAAATGCGATAATTTCATTTTAGGAATTGCGGACTACCGCCCCCTCAAAGTGATTTGAATCGTTAATGCCATATGTGAGATGTATAAAGGATGGAGTAAATGGTATTATACACTATATTATACTGGAAGTATATTATACATTTATATCATTATGATTTCATTCCATTAAATACGAAATAGAAATTAAAGTAGCGTTCATGCGTACGTACGGCTTACCGTCTCCATGAACGGTGCAATTCATTTCTTACCTCTAAATGTTACGTAGTATTATAAATGAATTTATATACTGGATATATATGATATATATGACATCTAAATCATGAATATAATTCTGTAGATAATGGATATTCTACCACATAAACAACTTGTAATTATAAGAATTTTATTGTTGACTCAAGTACCAAAGATCGACAAAACGACCGTTATTAACTTAAATAATTACATAATGTTCATAACATTGTAATAAGTGATATAAAAAGGATAATGAAATTAAAAATGGTTATTAATAAGGTATATATTAACTCTATTTTATTATTCAGGAGGTTAAAGAACGGTTGAGTCAAGTCAGACACGAGGTAAGGGAACTTCTTAACCCAACTTCCATTCTTTGGGTTAATCTCTTACTTTCAAATTATGTCATGATATTATTATGTCCTATCTTGTATTTTTACATTATTTATGTGTACTTATAGTGAATACACATTATAGATGTACTTTATTAGAAAAAATGATCTTTTTAAGGACTTCGTCTCAATCACCTTTCATTGAGGCATATTTGGTTTTATACACAACTTTCTTTTATAGGATGTATAAACCCCTTTGACTTTTACGTTTATTCAAAACGAAACTTTTTTATACGAACCGTTTTGCTAAACAACAAAAGGTAATGTTTTTCTTTCCGTACTTATGCGGCGATAATGAATTCTCCGCCGCCGTGACCATTATTTGAGTTTCGGCTTCCTCTACAAGCCATCATTTTTTTTAATGAAAAATAAATACAAAGTTTTAACTTTCTTTTATTTTGGTATTGAAAATGGTTTTGAAAGCATTTTTATTATATCAATGTGTTGTATTGATATCTTGTGATTGAAATGTGGAAATTTTATGTTTCCTTTATGCATGTTTTTTGTGATATGATTATGTTATGGTTTATGATATGTTTAAACTTATTCATATGAGAAATGTATTGGACATAATAAGTGACGGGTGGAGCCCACTATAGCTCCTCGATGCATCGGTAGGTCTCATGAGACAACTAGACGTGGAATTGGCCGATGCCCTTTCCCAATTTGATTTATGGTTTTGGCTGAGGCCTTAATCATTTTAGACGTCTTGGCCGAGGCCTTGACAAAATGTTTCAGAATGTCTAGCATTATACATTCCCTCATTATGAAAGTGGTTATTGATATTGCATGTGATTATTTGACCAGTAGAATATCCATGTGAATAAGTAAATGGAATTATCCCATTTTACTTTTGCCATCTTATGTTGAAGTTCATGTTTAAAAGGCTTTTGTTTTAGTTATACATTGCCTTTAATGTTTATGTTTATTGATGAAATCTTCTACTATATTGTTATCCTTACTGAGCATCTGAGCTCACCCCTTTCAATGTTTTAATATTTTCCAGGATGTGAAGAAGTATTTTATGAATGACCTACAGGGTTAGTCAGAAAGGGATATGAGTGTGGACTATGAAGACCATGTTATTGTAGTTTTTCACTTTATGATGTAATGTAACGTTTACGAATGTATCTAGTGTTTCCAAGGCTACTAAACTAATCGGTCTTTCGAGACTTAATCTTTTGTGATCATGCCAATGTTACGAAGTAAAGCACCTACTCTGGGTAGCTGAGGTTGGGGCATTACAGTTGGTATCAGAGGCAGTTTAGTACTAACCTTGGAAGCTATATTTAGATAAACTCTGATTAGAGCACATAGCCCGAAGATAGACTTTGAGGATTAGTATAGAAGAACGTCCTAAAATTTTGGTATTATAGAGATTTTGTGAGTTTTCTGAGCAATACATCCCTGTCTGGATACGATCAGGTAGAGGCAGCTTTGGCACAAATGTACCTAGGGGTAGAACCCGAAAACACCGCTTTGAGCTAGACTCGAACGGGAACTGGTGCACGACAACGGGCCTTGCTGCACTCTTGGTTATGACACTCCAAGGGGATATGCTTAGGATAATTCTCGTTTTCTTTACAAACCACTATGAATGGTTATGAGTATATACTTCCTCAATGAAAACCTTTTTACGATTATGTATTATATCCATAAATAGTTCAATTTATGTTAAGTATTTTATAAGTATGGAATTATGTATTTTGATTCATAAACTAATCTAGTTTATGCCATTGCATAGAAATGGCACCTAGTTGAAAGAATGGAAACCGTATCAATGCACGAACTCCATGTAGGGATTGCCCTCCTGCTCAAGATAATTATTGTGGAGTTGGTGATGCAACTGGTGTCGATCAGCTAATCACCATACTGGGAAAACTTACTCAGGTTACGAATAATAACCTTACCCGTATGGAGCACCCTGATCCACAGCGTGGAGGATCAATGTTAGACCGCTTCATGAGGCAACAACCACCAACCTTCAATGGGAGTACCAATCCTATAGTATCTGAGCAATGGATAAATTCCTTAGAGAAAATATTCCATGCATTGGGGAGTAGTGAAAGGGAGAAGGTTGTCATGGCAGCTTACCGCCTCACTGGAGATGCCGATCAGTGGTGGTCGCTGATTCAAAACACAAAGGAAGATAATGACGTATCGAATATGGAATGGAGGGAGTTAAAAGATCTTTTCTTAGAAAAATACTTTCCTTGTGACCATCGAGAAGATATGGAAAGGCAATTTCTATGTCTGAGGTAGAAGGAGGATGAGAATGTCGCAAAGTATGAGGCTAACTTTACAAGGTTAGTGAGGCATGCTGCCGATTATATACGTAACCCAAGGAGTAAGATTGATCGTTTCTTTGATGGGTTAAAACCATTTCTCCGTAGAGCTTTAGTATCACAATCCTTCTCATCATACGAAGATATTGTCTCATGTGCTATCAAGACGAAAAAGGAATTCTCTAAGTCTTATGACAACAAAGTAAAGCAAGAGAAGAAGAGAACGGGGGAACAAGAGACAGATAAAGGGAAAAAGGGAAAGAAGGATTTTCCATTATGTGATAATTGTGGGAAGAATAACCCTGGTACATGCCTAAAAGGAATGGGAGTTTGTTATAAATGTGGAGAAAAGGGTCACCAGGCTCGTGATTGCAAGGGAAAGAAAGAGGATGTCAATGTTGAATGCTACAATTATAGGGAAATGGGGCATTATGCAAATGAATGTCCTAAGCGTCAAGGAAACATACCTCCGAAAAGGCCAAGGGATAAAGGCCAATATTATGTTGTGACTACAGTTGAAGCAGAATAATTAATTTATTGGTGCTTTTGGACTCAAAGATTATATTCTGGTTATAAGAATAATGTGATATATATAATGATTGTACTGCAGTACCTTTTGATTAAGGTAATATGATTAAGGTAATCATATTTTTAGTATGTGACAATAAGAGAAACTTTACTTTTTTTGTGGAATATAATGTTACAATAGATTTTGGAATTTAAGGATCTTTCAGAGAAAGTCTGGACGGAGGTATTTTGGATAACTATAAAGGATGGAATGGGTTAAGTTGAACTTTGGATAGTATTGTTTAAGGTTAAAAAATTTATGAAGATTATTTTTGGAATATTATGATACTATAAGTTTAGGAAAAGGACAACCTGCAGGGTGGGGCATAACCCGTCGCGTCAGACAAAGCTGCAGGAATCGAACCCACAATCATAGTGTGACAGGCCTTTATTTCCCACCATTAGCCTACAGGAAGTCCTTGGTTATTACAAAATAGTTTTACTAATCTAAATGGTATGTATTAATATTTGGAACCTTATACAATTAGGATAAAAATAATATTTTTGAGTCCCGTTACCATTTGGAGTAAAAGATGGGTTTGTGGTAAACATTTATTAACGAATGAAAGTATACATAACAAGTATGTATATTCCCTTACGTTCTTAGTAAATCTCCTAAATAAATTCCTCAACATTATAAAAGGTAACTTAAAACAAAAATGTTGTCGGTTAACTTTTCCAACTGGGGATTCAATGACCGTTTAACCAGTCACAAGTCTGTGATTTTCTTGTAGTTAAATTTTCTCTTAATCCTGTTTTCTATAACTCTCCATCAGACCTTGATGGTTTGTTTCTCCTCCATATCCAAATTTTCATAGAATCCTAGAATGGGCTATATCGGGTGACCTTTGTACTTATCTTGCTTTCTTTTAATGTTATATATTTATTAACCTTATTTCCGATGTGGGTTTTCCTCAAAGGTATTTTCTCTTTTCAACCTTTTATTTTCAAATAAAAATTTCAAATTGCGAGGACGCAATTTATTGAAGGAGGGGAGAATGTAACACCCCAAGCTTCCACGATACTTTTCCCTTCGAATAATGCAATAGCGTGTGTTGTACGCAACCTCGAGCTCTAACACACACCATAACTAATTAAACTAGCCGTTGTGAATAGTAATACCTAATTTTTAAAATTATAGAAATTTTATATTTCAAAATGGACTTCATTTTTGTATTCGTAATATCGAAATTATCCTAAGTTTAATTTTTTGTAACTTTCTGAGAACTTCTAATTTTTTTATGAATAGTGAAAAATACTTAAAACAGCTTTTTTAATCAAAATAATTTATTGTGATAAATTATACTATTTAGTGGTTTTAAAGTATAATTAGAATATATTTTTACCATTCTATCCAATGGTGGTCATTAGAATTAATTTAACATTGAAAATGGACATAAACAATTGCCAATCTTTTGATATAAATTGTTTCTTAAAAACACGCTATTTGTTCTAACAGCAGGAATTAATTATAAAATTAATTAATGCAACTTATATGTTTGGAATTTTTTAAAATAGACATCATTTTTGAATTCGGAATATCAATTATAGCTTAGGGTGAAATTTTGGCATTGTTCTGAAAAACTTCAATTTTTGATGAATAGTGAAACCACTAAGTGGTAGTTGAATAACTGATTTTTCGTTTAAATGAAATATTACCACTTCTTTGGTTTGATTTTCAAAAATCCGACATACATGGTTGTCATTAAGAAGTAAAATTTGGTTCAATGAGATTAAAATAATTTTTGGTGAATAGTAACTTTTAAGTTCTTAATCGCGATTAGAGGTAATTAGTGTAGTTTAAGGTAAAAATAATGTTTTAATAATATGAGATGAGCTTGACACATGTCCTACCCTCCTTGGATGTTCCATGGCAGACCAAGACAATACATGGGTCAACTTGGGGACCCCATGGAGCCACTTTAGTTGGAAAATGACATAAATACCTTTTATTTAATGTTAAAGTAAAAAATGACACAAACATGAAATGTTTTACTAAAACAATTTTTATATGGGTTTATACAAGTCATATTTTTTATTATAAATATTATTTAGAAAGCTAAAAAGATTTAATAAATCATAGTATTTTTTTATAATTTTTAGAAATTAAATAAATTAAATTATTTATGACATCATGATGATGCAGTGATGACCTCATTATTTAACGATTTAAATAAAATGGAAAGATAATGTAAAATCCAAAGCGTACACTTGTAAAAAACCTATTGGATGAGTAGATTTCTAACCCTTATCATCTTATCCTCGAATTATATAAGTGTGGGACCTCTAAAATCCGAAACTCATTTTATAATAAAGTGACTTTTCATTACTTTCCAAGAGTGCCCCTCCTCTCCACTTATAAAAGGCCCCCACCTCTCCCACCTTATTCACACCTTCAAGCCATTTGGATCGTCCAACCTCTTCTCAAATACTCTCCCAACTTCCCCCTGTTACTCCTAGAAGCCTCACTTTGGGCAGAACTCTTCCCAAGGAAGCCTTTGGCTCAAATCAAAAAGAGTTACCCGATTTTGAGGTAATGTCTTCTCTAATGTTGTTTTGTTTTATTTTTCTTCTCCAACCCCCTAAACTCTTTTTATTCATTTTTTTTAACAAAACCAGTATCCTCAATATACTAGGATGTTGTTATAAGAATTATTCGAGCTACACTTACACACACCTACATCTAATGGTTAAAGAACATACGGTTTCTGTGGATGGCGAATTTCTGCCTCACGAAACGATGATTGTTCAACACTCATATAACACCTTAAAAGGTGGCCATTAAGATGTCACTATATTTATATATGATATATAATATGTTTATGTTTTACTTATGCTTCTGTATTTCTCATTTATGGAATACTTTATGATTTCCATTATGGGTAAAACGCGATAATTTCATTTTAGGAAGTGCGGACTACCGCCCCCTCAAAGTGATTTGAATCGTTAATGCCATATGTGGGATGTATAAAGGATGGAGTAAATGGTATTATAAACTATATTATACTGGAATTATATTATACGTTTATATCATTATGATTTCATTCCATTAAATACGAAATAGAAATGAAAGTAGCGTTCATGCGTACGTACGGCTTACCGTCTCCATGAACGGTGCATTTCATTTCTTACCTCTAAATGTTACGTAATATTATAAATGAATGTATATACTGGATATATATGATATATATGACATCTAAATCATGAATATAATTCTGGAGATAATGGATATTCTACCACATAAACAACATGTAATTATAAGAATTTTATTGTTGACTCAAGTACCAAAGATCGACAAAACGACCGTTATTAACTTAAATAATTACATAATGTTCATAACATTGTAATAAGTGATATAAAAAGGATAATGAAATTAAAAATGGTTATTAATAAGGTATATATTAACTCCATTTTATTATTCAGGAGGTTAAAGAACGGTTGAGTCAAGTCAGACACAAGGTAAGGGAACTTCTTAACCCAACTTCCATTCTTTGGGTTAATCTCCTACTTTCAAATTATGTCATGATATTATTATGTCCTATCTTGTATTTTTACATTATTTATGTGTACTTATAGTGAATACACATTATAGATGTACTTTATTTAAAAAAATGATCTTTTTAAGGACTTCGTCTCAATCCCCTTTCATTGAGGCATATTTGGTTTTATGCACAACTTTCTTTTATACGATGTATAAACCCCTTTGACTTTTATGTTTATTCAAAACAAATCTTTTTTATACGAAGCGTTTTGATAAACGACAAAAGGTAATGTTTTTCTTTCCGTACTTATGCGGCGACAATGACTTCTCCGCCGCCGTGACCATTATTTGAGTTTCAGCTTCCTCTACAAGCCATCATTTTTTTAATGAAAAATAAATACAACGTTTTAACTTTCTTTTATTTTGGTATTGAAAATGGTTTTGAAAGCATTTTTATTATATCAATGTGTTGTATTGATATCTTGTGATTGAAATGTGGAAATTTTATGTTTCCTTTATGCATGTTTTATGTGATACGATTATGTTATGGTTTATGATATGTTTAAACCTATTCATATGAGGAATGTATTGGACTTAATAAGTGACGGGTGGAGCCCACTATAGCTCCTCTATGCATCGGTAGGTCTCATGAGACAAATAGACGTGGAATTGGATGTGGCCCTTTCCCAATTTGATTTATGGTTTTGGCCGAGGCCTTAATCATTTTAGACGTCTTGGCCGAGGCCTTGACAAAATGTTTCAGAATGTCCGGCATTATACATTCCCTCATTATGAAAGTGGTTATTGATATTGCATGTGATTATTTGACCAGTAGAATTTCCATGTGAATAAGTAAATGGCATTATCTCATTTTACTTTTGCCATCTTATGTTGAAGTTCATGTTTAAAAGGCTTTTTTTTAGTTATACATTGCCTTAAATGTTTATGTTTATTGATGAAAGCTTCTGCTATATTGTTATCCTTACTGACCATCTTAGCTCACCCCTTTCAATGTTTTAATATTTTCCAGGATGTGAACAAGTATTTTATGAATAACCTGCAGGGGTAGTCAGAAAGGGATATGAGTGTGGACTATGAAGACCATGTTATTGTAGTTTTTCACTTTATGATGTAATGTAACGTTTACGAATGTATCTAGTGTTTCCAAGGCTACTAAACTAATCGGTCTTTCGAGACTTGATCTTTTGTGATCATGCCAATGTTACGAAGTAATGCACCGACTCTGGGTAGCTGGGGTCGGGGCGTTACATATTTCAATTTTTAATTGAGTATATAATTACATTAAATACTTTCACAATTTCGACGCAACATTTATGTAATTAAAAGGAAAATAAAATAAATGATTTCCAAAATATTTAATGTAATATAATTTGATATAATTATTTAGTAACATTTTTTTAATTATAACATATTTGGGGTGTTTCTATCATTTATTTTTTAATCCAATAATTAATTTTATGTTCTAAAATTCAAAGTAAGTAAATAGTGTCAATTTTGAAATTAATGATATTTTAGATAAATCATGTTTTATTTAATGAATTAAAATTCCATAAAAAATCATCCTATATGGGAATGGGATGTGGATTATAATATCTACCATATTCCATTTAATAGAATTGTATTGTTTCATTGTAACATTATTGACCCCTAAATAGATAAAAACATTAATAAAATAGTAGTATTCAATTATGGTTGTCATAGTTTAAAACATTATGGTTATGTTGTAAACATCACCTAAACATGTTAAATTTTTATCCAATGAAATAATTTAGACTCATAATCACCACAAAATAAAATATTATCATTTTGGAGCTATTTAAATATGGAAATAATATATTTTAATTTAATACATTAATAAATTCAAGAGTGTCCTTTATATCTCTTATAAAAGGACAAATCCTCTCATATTTTCTTCGAACATAATTGGAATTTTGTTTCCTCCATTCCCTACTAAAATATCTTATTTACATCACATCCCATTTCAATGTGGCCTTTGTTAGATCTGAATCTTCTCCTAGAAAATATATTTGTGTAAACTATAAGATGTATGTTGAAGAAGAGGTTCAGTTCTTAATCACATATTTTAATTTTCCTTCTTCCTATACCTCTATAAAACATTATTAAAACATCATAAATATAATAATATAAATTATATATATAATTATATTTTATTATATTTAATTAATAACAAATATACATATCCTCTACCATCAAATAGGAAACAAAACCAGCATTCATGTGTACAGAAGATTACTTCTTCATGATCTGATGCAATTCATTTTCCATCACCATTTCCCATGGTTGGTTATAATGACCGATTAAATTCCATAATATGATATTAGTAAAAATAATAACTATTGTTAATTAATACATCATCTATTTTATTTTATTTTAATTCACTGAAAAGGGTTAATGTCGATCCTGCTTACATTTGGACCTCCGCCTTTACAAAGTAATGTGATTCATTTTTCACCATCAAGTCACATGGATAAGATATATAGATATGTTTAGTGATATAATTTTTTATTTAGGATGTTTTTATTACTATTTATTGATAATTTAATAAATTCATTATTTCTCTATGGATCGTTGATAAATGTAATAATTTCTCATCAATACGTATGGCATTCAATCTTCGGGATTGTATCATAGTTGAAATTTATATATTCATAATCCATAGATGGTTATAAAAGTAAAATTTTTTATAAAAATTATAAATATTTCTCGATTATTATTCCTAGTATGATAGAATAATGACCGTATTAACAATATTCTTCCTACTAATGTCATTTTGGATATATGAGGTGGATACCATTAGAATGTTGGACATGAACTTAATTGATTTTATAATTCATTACGACCTGGTAAAAGGAGTAATAAATTTTAAAATTTTCTCAAAAATGCATAAAATTCACATATGTTTATTTTTTTATGAAAAAAACTTCGTATGTGATGATTTAGAATTGAGGTAAGGCACATCCTTTTATAAATTCTTCTTATAATGTTTATCATCACACTCTTCTTATACCATTACCATGTTGTTATAAATATTTCTACAAAATTTTAATTTATTATTCAATTTTTTATGTTATTTATTTTAACTTAATTGAATTTATTTATAAATTTTTTGAAAAATAATTTTTTTATGCTTTTAAGTAAGGATAATTCTTTCAAAAATCATTATTTAATGTTTCCCTTATAATTTTTTTTCATCCATTTTCATATTTCTAAAAAATTATCTTATATTATTATGTATAATAAAGTATTACAATATATATATTTTTTCAATTTTAAAATTCATTATTTTTTAAAAGGGATCTCTTTTACAATGGTATATTTTATTAAAATATGACAATAAGAATTCTATATTTTAACGTATATGACAACAATAAAATTTGTAGCCACTATAACCATTATTGTTTTGGATATATCGAGATGATATAATGATTCATTAAAATAATATCCTATTTAATGTCAATATGGGTAGTTCAGTTTTAATTTTTTTTTTAAATAAATGGTATTTCAATATCTGATTGTGTTTTTGAAATGGGTTGAAATAATTTTTTTAAGTAGTTTATTATTAAAGTGTAAAAGAATAAAAAAATTTATTCCTGATATGGTAGTTGAACATTATAATTGATGATTATTGATATTGAGACTTCTAATACGATGGGGTTTTCAAGATTGTAACTCATGAAGATAGGTGAGCCAGATATTGCTTATGTGAAGGTTGTATCCCATTATTGATTTTCAATTAATTTAGTAATGTTCATTATCCTTAATGGAAAAGAAGAGGGAGTTAACTGGTGTGGTTTTAGCTTTGGATTTAACTGGGCTCCAGTTATTTCTGACATGGGTTTAAAAAGGGTTATGAATATGATACTATAATTTTCATAAAAAGTGTTTTTAATTTATTTATATGGGTTTCATAATTTTTTATTTAACAAAAAATTAATTTTTTAATGTCAAAATGGTTTATTTCAAACACTAAAAGATTAATGTGGTTAAGCTAAATATTATATGGGTTTCACTATATCAATTAATTTAGTGTTTTTATATATATTCTTGATTTTTTTTTTCTATTCCTATGTTTTTAAATGTTTATATATATATATTTTAATTATGGGTATGAGAAAAAAGAAATAAAATTTAATTTCATATAGATTTTTCTTGAAACCAAAACGTTTTAAATTTTAAATTTTTTATATTAGTGAAAAAATCTATGCAAAGAGGTAATGTCTATCTATAATTATGTGGTTTTTTATTTAATAATTATAGAAACATTATATAATTATCTAAAAAAGAAAATATCCCCAAAAAGAATGAAATTTAATTGTTGACTTAAAATTAAAATGATGGTTTGAACAAGGATCTGGTCCTTATAATTTGATTGTTCTATATTGAAATTTCCAAGAATTGTTTATATGATTTGTTCCATGATATTTGAGAAATCAAAGTAGGTGGAAGTGAAAATCAATAAAATATCCATGGAATTTTGAAGATCTTTTATTTTATTAATTAAAGTTAAATATTTGTTTTGATAATAAGATGGTATGTAACACCCCAAGATTCCACGGTACACTTCTCTTTGAATAATACAGTAGCGTGTGTTGTACGCTACTTCGAGTTCTAACACGCCACAACCAATCAAACTAGCTGTTATGAATAGTAATACCAACTTTCATGAAATTTTATAAATTTTTTATTTCAAAATGGACTTCATTTTTTATTTTGGAATATCGAAATTAGATTAGGGTGAATTTTTGGTACTTTTTTGATAACATTCATGCTTTGATAAATACTGAAAATTACTAAATTTTAATTAAAAACAACATTTTTAATCAAAATAATTAATAGTGATAAATTATGAATTGAGTTATTTTAGAGTATAATAATATTATATTTTTACCATTTAATAAAATATTGGCAATTCAATATAATTTCACATTTAAACTGGACATAAGCAAGTGTCAATCTTTTGATATTTATTATCTCTTAAAAACATTCTTTTTATTTTAACAACGGGAATTAATTTTAAATTAATTTCTTCCACTTTTTTGTTTTGAATTTAGGAAAATTTATTGTATATTTAGAATCAGGAGTTCTAATTTTTTTAAATAGGTAAATTTTATTTTTAGACATTTTGACTAATTACATCGGTAAATATTTTATTTACCGTGGTTAAAGGGTAAATCCCGCAAATAAGGGTAACAAATAATATTATAATAACAATAAATTACCCTAAAACGTTCTCTAACCATATTGGTTGATACATGTCCGACCATGGGAATCTTTGGGTCGATTTTGGGACCCCATGGATCCACTTGTAAGTGATAATTACACTTTATATTAATTAAGTAAAAGTAAATACAAAAATGACAAAAGCATGTATCTTTTAGAAAAACAATTTTTACATAGGGTTATATATTGTTATATATTCTACTATAAATATTAATTATAAATCTAAAAATATTTCCAACATAATAGTATTTTATTTATAATTTTTAGTCATTGAATAATTAAATTTATTTGTGACACAATAATGATGGATCATTTTCTTTATTAATGAATGAATCAAATAATTTGTTTTATAAATGTCAAAATAAATTTAATTTAAAAGTTTTGATGACATAAGTGAATATTATTGGTTAATATGAAATGTTTTTTATTTCTTAAATGAATTTTTTTCGAATTAATAGTTATTTTATGACTTTAACAATTATCAATTTTTAAATAGTGTCAAATTTTGACATAAATGAGTTTTTAAAAAAATATTATATTTTTAATTAATATTCTAATACTAAAAATATAAGGATCGGCCAAAAGACTTATATAATGATATTTTAATCATTAAAAGACCACTTGGGGTCTCTTGGAAGTATATAGTGTTTTTGTTGACCATATAATATAAAAATATAAAGTGACATGGTAAATGTCAAACTGTTTAGCTAAGGGTTAAATATAAATGATAAGGATAATATAGTGACCCAAACTTGTATAAAATCATTTGGATGAGAGTATTTCTACCCATCCCCATATTATAATTTTAATAATCCACTTTGGAGCCATTTTAAACCGAATATGAATTTATTATAAATTATTATTTTACATTTTTCCAATAGATCCCCTCCTCCCCCTTATAAAAAGACACCACTTATAATCAATTCTTCATACCTTGAAAGCCTTATAGTTCATCCAACCCCTGCCCAATTATCCTCTCAACTTACCTAAATTCAACCTAGAGGCCTTCCTTTAGTCATAAAGCCATCCTATGGAGCCCTTTCGATCAAATCAAAAGGAAGAACCCGGATAAGAGGTAATGTTTTCACCACCCTCTTTCAAGTTCCTTTCTTCTTCCACTTCCTCATTCTTTGATATTTCCATTCTAAAATAATAACTCCAGTATATTCAATAAACTATGATTTTATTATAAATATGGTACAACCATATTCAGTATTCTATCCATCCTATGAATGACATGTCACCATACGTGCGTACTTACGGCCTACCGTCTCCATGTTGTGGTGTAATTTTTATTCAATATATTATTATTTGTATGAGTATAATAATGATGTTTAATTAATATAAATAATAAATATAACATTATAATGATTCTTTATATATAATATTCCATAAAACTATATATTATTTTAATATCAAAAAATGATATTGTCGCTCGTGCGTACATACGGATTACCGTCTCCACAAACGCGATAAGATTCATTCCCCATCATATTGATTCAAGACAAAATTTCATTTGATGATTAAAAAAATTATTAGAGACATGATATCATTCTGAATATGAATAAGATACATTCCATCCATAACAGATATGGTTGACGTAACAAATAATATTAAAGAAAATGAATCTGTTAACACCCGAAACGACAATAATACTAAGATATTATTAGCATATCAATTTTAAAAGATCATATATGATATCATATTAATGTATATGATTCTTTTATAATTCAAAAAAAAAATTCTATATTATACATGAGGTTAAACTACCCTTGACCAAGGAAAATGTACAATGTAAGGGGTTTCTTACCTAAATTTGAATTCTGTGAGATTTCCATTGTTCAACCCTAATTTATTGCATGTGGTGTGTGTAATGATAATGATTTTATTCATTAGGTAATATAATTTAATTTATGGATATTTACATCATCATTGTATGACCCTTCTTTCATGGGTGTATGTTTCGTATGTTAACAAATTGATAGGGGAATTTTAAATTTCAATTTCCACGCATTCGGCATTACTTGATTGATTATTTTACTCCAAGATTATGTGTGGAATGAATATTTATTTTATTATGTCATAATTTCCCCTCCCATTTCTATGGATATAATTTTTGTGCACATAATTCGTCCATTTATATATTCTCAAGTCATTCATACGAACCTGATAAGAGTAATTTTAACTCAATATCTATTTATTGAGTTAAACATCTAATTCATTGGTGTTGTTTTTACAAGAATATGTGTGAGTGTCCTTTGATTGTTTTACACTAAATATCCAATCATATTGAGTGTATTTATATTTGTTTCACATACATATGTTGTTGATTTGTCCTTAACATAAGGATATGGCCATTATGATAGATTTCATCTCAATTTACATTCCATGGAGACTCCTTTGTTGTTATACCCCAAATCACATTTTTATGGTGTATATAATGTACTTTGACATAGTATATCATGAATAACTTTTTTTCCATGATATTACAAAGTTTTTATTACCTCAATTATTTGTATTCAACTGTCTCTTTTTTGGTTAGTAACTCTAACTAATATATCATTTTAAAATGTTTTAATGATTTATTATTCTAAATCATTCTCATTAATGTCCATGTTTTAAAAATGGTTTTAAGAGTTTATATATATGGATATTAAAGTTATAAAATAAAAATTACTTTTAAAAGTTTCAAAGTGGTATAGGACACTTTGATTCAATTTTTTTTAATGGCTTCTTGACAAATAGTGTGACTTTTAAATGTTTTCAAGAAAAAGGGGATACTTCTCTCAATAGTTTGATGATTATTTTAATCTATATCAATATCCTTCATTAATCTCAATTAAGTAAAATCTAATTCAATACAATATTCTATATTGTATCTAATGAGTTATGTTTGACTGTGGATATGCTATTTTTATACCATTCATGGTTGTGGTTAAAGTATTGACACTTCTTATGCTAGTTTTAAAAATAATGTTTATGTTATGTTTCCATATTTTCATATGAGGAATGCATTGGAATAATAAGTGATGGGTGGAGCCTGCTATATCTCCTCGATGCATCGGTAGGTCTTATGAGAAAAAATAGTGTCTTGGCACAAGGCCTTGACCAAATCTTATATGTAGTCTTGGCACACAAGGCCTTAACTATTTGCTTATGATAGTCTGGCATTATGCATTCCATCATTATGAAAGTGGTTATTGATATTTCATGTGATTATTTGACTAGTAGAATATCAATGTGAAAAATTAAACAGCCTTATTTCATTTTATCTTTTCCATATTATGCTAAAGTTCATGTTTTAAAGGCTTTTGTTTTAGTTATACATTTCCTTAAATGATTATGCATATTTAAGAAATTTTCTGCTATATTGTTATCCTTACTGAGCATCTGAGCTCACTTCTTTATATGTTTGATTTTTCCTAGGATGAGAAGAAGTATTTTATAAATGACCTATAGAGATAGTGTGAGTATATGAGTGTGGTATATGGAGATAAGATGTTGTTTTAGTTTTTCACTTTATGATGTAATGTGAACTTTATGAATGTATCTAGTGATTCCCATGCTACTGAACTAATCGGTATTTCGAGTCTAGATATTTTTTTATCATTCCAATGATACGTAATAATGCACCGACTCTGGGTAACTGGGGTTGGGGTGTTAGAGTTGGTATCAGATGTAGTTTAGAACAAACCTTGCAAACTATATTTAGATGAACTACCTAAGATGGACATTGAGGATTAGTATCTAAGAACTTGCAAGAATTTTGGTATTGTAGAGATTTTGTGAGTTTTCTGAGAAATACAACCTTATCTAGATATGAGAAGGTGGAGGTGGATCTGGAACAGATGTACCTAGGGGAAAAACCCGAAAACACTGTATTGAGCTAGACTCGAACGATAATTGGTGCACGACAACGGGCCTTCTTGCACTCTTTGTTATGACACTCTTGGGGGATATGCTTAGGATAATTTACATTTCCTTTATAAACCGATTTGAAGTATTTTAATATAAATCAGAATAAATGACCTTGGTTAATCCTAAGGTGTTTCAAATTAATAATATGGTGTCATGACATTCTCTAAAAGATTATATGACTTTGATTCTCACACAATTTTTTCTCGTTTTTGTCATTGGATGGATTCCAAGGAAGTCATAGTGACTTTGAGAGTGATGTAAAAGGTGGGAACGATGGTGGAAATGAGAAAAAATGGAATGTTGATAGGCATAAAAGATATCGTGTTCATAGCAAATCTGTTTTCCAAAAATATGATCAACAACATATATATTAACCAACTCCCAGACTCAACAAAGAAGAGAAAGGTGATGAATGATAAGAGCTCCAGAAGTGGAGTCCATGGAGAAAAAAATCCATAATTTCCATCATGCAGGAAATGTGGAAGGAAACACCGAGGAAAGTGTCTCAATGGAACAAAGAAATGCTTTACGTGTGGGAAATAAGGGAATATAGTAAAGAATTTTCGAAGAAAAATGAAGAGTACTATAGAAGAAAAAAATGCTCCCAAGGATCCATTTACAGTCATTTTCTTGTAAATGTAGGGGACCTGGCCATTACCCAAATGAATTCACTATTCTATATGATATTTTATTGGTCAAATAAGAAGGTATATAGAAATAAATGGTTGGGAAATTTTTAAAAGTACTAGTACTCCTTGTTGATGGGATTGCTTTGGAATAAGTTTCTCCTGTATTTGTAACCCTACAGTTTTTCAAGTGAAAATGATATCTGTGGAAGACGTGTATTTTCTCTTGTGGAAATATTCATAAATAACAATTTGGTTTTATATGATCATTGGGTTTGAGTAAATTACATGTTATTATATTTTGGGATGAAAATGAAATGTATGAGATAACATTTGTGGTTAAATTATGATATGGTTATTTTGAGGAATTTATCTCATTTTGGTAATGTGATAAAATATAGTTTTTGAAAAAGGACAACACGCAGACCATGTGACAACCTATCGCATCAGACATAGCTATGGAAATGAGACCCGCAACCAATGTGTGATTGGGATTTATTTCCTACCATTGGACTACGTGAAGTCCCTGGTTAAGGTGACTAATTATTTTTAGTTAAATGATTTTATTGATCAATAATAAGTTGATTTTGGATCTTATGTCTTATAAAATGAATACCCTTAGTATATGAAAATGATTTGGTGTTTATGTGATAAATGTTATTTTGGAAGATGTTCTCTTTGTTGGGAACACTATATGCCCAAGAAAAATAGAAAACTATGGGATTTCATTTGAGGAGTAATGGTGGATTTTTATCTATGTTTTTATTGAGGATTTATAGTGATTTGGGTTATTTATGAAAATGATTAACAAATAATAGATAATATGTGATTAGGTTAATTACTTTTAAGTATGTGACACTAATAGTAGTTGATTTCATTTGGATGTACAATTTAACGTGGAAGACTACAGAACAAAATTCTTCTATGTTTTGTGATTCAATTTTATTTTGGATTATATTTATGGATTTAAAGGCCAATTGTTTATTGAATGGTATTTATATTACTTTTGTGTACTGTTGGTTTAGTTTTAGAAATTAAGATTAGTGTTTATTTCTCTAATAGAATATACTTTCGGGGGATCATCAGATCTTATACTAACGGTTTTGGTTTTTATTAATATCTAAAGATAAGGTAAATATATAGTTTATCCTTCGTGGATCATGTGATTATATAGAAGTTTATTCTAGCTCTTCCAGTGTGACCATGTCATTGTGAATACTCATTGTTTAAAAATGTGTTAGTTGTATAAATTTATTAAATAATGAAATATTACATAAAAGTTAAGTATATATCTTTATGTTCATAGTAAATCTTAGAAATTTATTCCTCATATTTATGAATTGTAACTCAAAACAAAAACAAAATGTTGTCCATTTACTTTTCCTACTAGGAAACTAATCACCGTTTGTCCCATCACAAGTTTGTGGATTTCTTGTTGTTAACTTTCTCCTGATCATGTTTTCTATCCCTCTCTATCAAAACTTTACACATAGTTTATTATCCACATCCATGTTTGTCTACATGGAATCCTAGTATAGGTTATCTCAGGTGACCTCTGTACTTCTCTTTCTTTCTTTTAAAGTGATAATTTTATTGACTCTTTTTCTGATGTGGGACTTTCCGTTATATTCCCAAGACAAATTTTAAATATTTTGAGGATGAAATTTATTGAAGTATGGGAGAATGTAACACCCCAATCATCCATGGTACACTTCTCTTTGAATAATACAATAGCGTGTGTTGTATGCAACTTCGAGTTCTAACACACCACAACCAAGAAAACAATCCATTATGAATAGTAATACCCACTTTTTGAAATTTTATACATTTTATATTTCAAAATGTACTTCATTTTTGGATTCGGAATATCGAAATTATCATAGGGTGAATTTTTGGTACTTTTCTGATAACTTTCATATTTTGATGAATAGTGAAAATTACTAAATTTTAATTAAAAACAAATTTTTTAATCGAAATAATTAAGAGTGATAAATTATGAATTTGAGTGATTTTAGAGTATAATTATATTATATTTTTACCATTTAATCCAATGTTGGACATTGGATATAAATTCACATTTAAACTGGACATAAGCAAGTGCCAATCTTTTGATAGTTATTATCTCTTAAAAACATGCTTTTTGATTTAATAATGGGAATTATTTTTAAACTAATTTATGCCACATCTGTGTTTTGAATTTTGAAAAATGGATTCCATATTTAGAATCAGTAGTTCCAAATTTTTAAATAGTTAACTTTTATTTTTAGACATTTTGAATTATTACTTTGGTAAATATTTTATTTACCGTGGTTAAAGGGTAAATCCGGTAAATAAGGGTAAAAAAATAATATTATAATAATAATAAATTATCCTAAAACATGTCCTGGCCCTATTTTTTTGATACATTTCCGACCATGGGCATCTTTGGGTCTATTTTGGGACCACATCGATCCACTTGTAAGTGATAAAAACACTTTATATTAATTAAGTTAAAGTAAATACAAAAATGACATTAGCATGTATCTTTTATTAAAACAATTTTTACATAGGTATATATATATGTTATATTTTCGACTATAAATATTAATTAGAAATATAAAAATATTTTTTTACATAATGGTATTTTATTTATAATTTTTAGACATTTAATAATTAAATTTATTAATGTCACAATAATGATGCAGTATTTTCCTTATTAATGAAAGAATCAATTAATGTTTATTATAAATGTTAAAATAAATATAATTTGAAAGTTACGATTACATAAAAGATTTTTATTGGATAATATTACATTATAGTATTGCTTAAATTAATTTGGTTTGAATTAATAAAGTTATTATGTCTTTAACAAAAAACAATTATTAAATAGTGTCAAAATCTAAATAAATGGGTTTTAAAAACAAATATTATATTATTAATTGATATTATATTCCTATAAATCTAAGATTCAGATATATGACTTATATAATGATAGGTTTATCATTAATGGACCACTTGGGGGTCCCTTGAAATTATATAGTAAGTTTATTAACCATATAATATAAAAATACAAAGTGACATGGTAAATGTCAAACTATTTAACTAAGAGTTAAAAAAATGATAAGGTTAATATAGTGACCCAAACCTATTTAAAATATATTGTATGAAATAATTTAGACCCATACCCACCTTGGAATTTTAATAATCCACTTTGGAGCCATTAGAAACCGAATATTAATTTTTTAAAAATTAATACTTTATGTTTATCATAAAGAGCCCCTCCTCCCCCTTATAAAAGGACACCACTTCTAACCAATTCTTCATATCTTCAAAGCCTTTTGGTTCGGACAACCCATGACAAATTATCCTCTAAACTTTCCTAACTTCAACCTAGAGGCCTTCATTTAGCCGTAAAGATAACCTAAGGATCCCTTTTGATCAAATCAAAAAGTAGAACATGAAGAAGAGGTAATGTTTTCACCACCCTCATTCATTTACATTCTTCTTCCACTTCTTCTTTCGTTGATATTTCCATTTTAAAATAATAACTCCAGTATCTCATATATACTGTGATATTATTATAAATATGTTACAACCATATTCAGTATTTTATCCATCCTTTTAATGACATGTCACCATATGTGCGTACGTACGGCCTACTATCTCTACGTCGTGGTGTAACTGTTATTCAATATATTATTATTTGGATCATTATAATAATGATGTCTAATACATGTAAATAATAAATATAACATGATAATTATTCTTTATATATTATATAACATCCAATTATATATTATTTTAATATCAAAAGAATGAAATTTTTGCTCATGTGTACGTACGGATTACCGTCTCCACGAACGCGATGAGATTCATTCCCCATCATATCCATTCAAGACTAAATTTCATTTCATGAATGAAAATAATTTTTAGAGACATGATATAATTCTGAATATTAATATGATAAATCTCATCCATATAAAATATGGCTCGCATAACAAAGAATATAAAGGCAAATGAATCCTTTAACACCCAAAACGACAATAATACTATGATATTATCAACATATCATTGTTAAAAGATCATATATGATATCATATTAATGTATATAATTCTTGTATAATTTAATAAAAATTATTTCACCATTATACAGGAGGTTAACCTACCCTCGACCATGGAAAAATTACAATGTAAGGGGTTTCTTACATAACTTTTAATTCCGTGAGATTTCCATTGTTCAACACTTATTTATTGCATGTGGTGTGTGCACTGATCATGAATGTATTCATTGTGTAATATAAATTAATTTATGGACATTTAAATCATCATTTTATGATCCTTCTTTCATGTGTGTATGTTTCGTAAGTTACCAAATCGATAAGGGAATTTGAAATTTCAATTTTCACTCATTCTTCTTTATGAATACTTCATTTATTATTTTACTCCAAGATTATGGGTGGAATCACTATTTATTTTCTTATGTCATAATTTCCACTCCCCTTTCTCTAGATATACTTTTGATACACATAATCACTCCATTGATATATTCTCAAGTCATTGATATGAACTTGATAAGAGTAATATTAACTCAATCTCCATTTATTAAGTTAAACATCTAATTCATTGGTGTTGTTTTTACAAGAATATGTGTGAATGTCCTTTGATTGTTTTACACTGAATATCCAATCATATTGAGTGTATTATTATTTTCCGCACATAATTACGTCGTTGATTTATCCTTAACCTAAGGACACGGCCTTTATGAGATATTTCATCTCAATTTACATTCCAATGAGACTCCTTTGTTGTTATAAACCAAATAACTTTTATATGGTGTATATAATGTACTTTGACATAGTATATCATGAATCCCCTTATTTTCATGATATTACAAAGTTTTTATTACCTTAGTTATTTGTATTCATGTGTCTCTCTTTTGGTTAGGAACTCTAACTAAAATATCATTTTTAAATGTTTTAATGATTTACTATTCTAAATCTTTCTCATTAAAGTCCATGTTTTAAAAATGGTTTTATGAATTTATTTATATGGACATTAAAGTTTTCAAATAAAAATTCCTTTAAAAAGTTTCAAAGTGGTATGGGACACTTTGATTCAAAAATATATTTTAAACAGATTCCGGACAAATAGTGTGACTATTAAATGTTTTCAAGAAAAAGGGGATATTTATCTCAATAGTTTGATGATTATTTTAATCTATGTCAATATCCTTCATTATTATCGATTGAGGCTAATCGGATACAATACAATCTTCCATATTGTATCGAATGAGTTATTTATGACTGTGGATGTTCTATTTTTATACCATTAATGGTTATGGTTAATGTGTTGACATTTCGTATGCTAGTTATAACACGAATGATTATGTTATGTTTCAAACTTTTCATATGATGAATGAATTGGACTTAGTAAGTGATGGGTTGAGCCCGCTATAGCTCCTCGAAGCATCGGTAGGTCTCATGAGACAAACTACTGTATTGGAAAAAGTCCTTGACAAAATATTATTTGTAGTCTTGGCACAAGCCCTTGACTATTTGGTTATGATAGTCTGACATTATGAATTCTATCATTATGAAAGTTGTTATTGATATTGCATGTGATTATTCGACTAGTAGAATATCCATGTGAAAAATTAAATGGAATTATGTTATTTTATCTTTGCCATATTATGCTGAAGTTCATGTTTAAATGGATTTTGTTTTATTTATACATTTCATTAAATGTGTATGCTTATTTATGAAAGTTTCCGCTATATTGTTATCTTTACTGAGAATGTGAGCTCACCCCTTTCTATGTTTTTTTTCAGGATGAGAAGATGTATTTTATGAATGACCTGCAGGGATAGTATGAGGATATGAGTGTGGTCTATGGAGACAATATGTTTTTGTAGTTTTTCATTTTATGATGTAATGTAAACTTTATTAATATTTCTAGTGATTCCAAGGCTACTAAACTAATATGTCCTTCGCGACATGATCTCTTGTGATCATGCCAATGATATGAAATAATTCACCGACTCTGGGTAACTAGGTTAAGGGCGTTACAATGGATGAAAAATGACAAAATCCATATAGTTTTGGTGTTTATCCCTCATTAATATTTCCTATAAAAAATAATCATGCAATTATATCATTGTTCTTATACATTGAAGTAGCAAATAAGTACTAATAATGGAGGGATGATACTTTTATTGATAATTTCTCAGTCGTAAACATGATTATAATCAATATTTATATGTGAAATTAAATATATTATTGACACAACCCCACCATATATACCTTGGATTAACCCTTTATAGTAAACAATATTTATTCTTATTTTCATTTTAATAATTTTTGTATCATAAGATATTGTATTTGAATTTTATTGACAAGTTAAATTTTCTATTTCAATTAAATGAAATAGATCTATCTGAATATAATAAAATATTACACCTTAGTTCATTGTGCTATCCCTATTATGGTTTATTTGGGTCCGGGGTTTAAATGAGAGGTAGTAAATCTATAAAGTTTAATTTTTTTGAATATTTTAATTGAAAATTATTGAGATTAATAATGACATAACGTAAAAAATAATTCCATAATTTGATACATAAAATTACATAATAAAAATGATATTAATGGAATCAAATTTTAAATCTCATAGACTTGGTTTTTACATATTTATTTTCTATATAATTCCTATAGTTAATGTTATAATGTTATGTTCATTGGAGCATACATGAATATTCTCATTTCATACACAAAGGCGAAAAAATATTTTTATGATATCTAAAAAATGAAAAAAAATTGAATTTGATAAATTGTACTTCAAAAAATAATTTTTTTTAAAATCTATAAATCTTGTATGAGGATTTCAAAATAGTCCAAAAATCAAAACATCTATTGTTTTAAAATATTATTGATGATTTAATATACACATAAATGATATCAATGATAGTTTACTTATCAATCTCAGTGAAATTATGTTATCTACTTATGTAAATTGTGACGATATGATATCTGTGAAAATATTAATGAAAATTATTATATGATTTTCACTGTTGTATAATGAAAAGATATAACATTATAGAAAATAAAATCTCTCATATTTATATCCCAATGATCTTCAACAAAATCATAGAGCATTTTTAGTATATCTAAATATAAGGATTATGTCTTGGATATCACTAAATGAGACCACATTTAAATCCATGTAAAACCATCATATTCTTGTTTATAGAAATAATGAAGAATTTGGGATGCTTGAATCTTTAATACATGTATCTCTAATGTAAATTTCACATGAAGGGTTTTTTAAGGAATTTCAAATTTAGGATTTTTTTAATTGTGTCAATTTTAGAATATTCTAGAGATATTCACATGGAAATTAGTTAAAGAATCTAGAGCTGAACCCAATCCAAAATGTTGTGAAAATTTTTTTAAAAAAAATTTAATATATAAAAATACATATATGAAATGTTTTCATTGGAAAAACTTTTTGAACAAGAAGGATTAAATGTTAAGTAATACATTAATTATTTTCATTCAAGATTTCTTTTTCAGATGATAAGGGTTTAATGATTGGAATAGGTGAGATGAAAAAATAAAAAAATAAAAAAATCCTTCTGATAAAAATTCACACTTTATCGATTACATGTTTAACAATAATGTTACCATGAATATCATTATTTATCGTGGAATAAAAAATTAAAAAATTTGTTATCTTGTTGAAGGAATAAGCTTATAATATTGACCAATTCAATGTTTAAAATAATCTGATTGAGAACTTATATGAAATCATAGTTTACACAAACTATAAATAGATATGCTTTATAGTTCAATATTTTCATTGAAGAATATTAAAATTTTATTAATGAACATAATGATTTCATGATAGATATAATGAAAATGTATAACATAATGATGATGATGATGTGATATTTTGAGTGATGCGGGATTTTTACTCAAATATAGGAGATGAAAAAAATATTCCATAATTTGGAAATCTATCTGAAAAAGAATTGCTTCAAAGAGAATAAAGATGTTCAAGGAGTTTTTAGAAAATTTTAGGTTCAAAATGGCTATAAATACAATCAATAGTGAACTGTTTGGTGCAGGTAATACATCATAAACTAGTCTATTTTGTATATCAGACAATGAGATATAAATATTTAGTAAAAACATTGAAACTCATAAAATTATTGAGAAACATGATTCCAATTTGAAGATAAAAATATAATAGAGAGATAATAGGGAAATATTTCCTATGATTAAGTGTTAATATTAATGATATTTCAGAAATAAAATTACATATAAAAGTATATCATAATTAAACCAAAATGAAAATGCTGGGATTAAATAATATATAATTATACCATCACTTATGCATTATTTAAGAAATATTTTTAGAGATATTATTATAATTTTATTTATCTATGGGCACAAGAATATGGATTATTAGAAATTATGTTATAAAAAATAATACTATAAAAATAAAATATGAATGTATATATTGAAACAAAACATGGATAATTTTATTAGATGTTTTTACCTAGAATATAAATTAGAGTTTTAACTCACTTCCTATGAAAATTTCATTTGACCATCCCATGTTTTATCCAATCTAGGCATAGGATGGATGGAATATACAAAAGCATTGAAGGAAATCATGAATAATATTTAATTTATTGAAATTAAAATCAACTCCACTAATATTATTAATATTTGGTGTCCATATAAAATAATAATACACATACACTTGTTATAGAATGTGAATGTATGAGTTTATGAAACAATACATTTTTTAAATGATAATGGAATTAATATTAAAATACATGGAAATAAAATGCTAACAAGATTTGAAATGAAGAATATAGGGGTTGTAGATTTGGTTAGTATATGACCAAATCAATAATCTATAAGATAAATCCATGGATAAGAACTTAATGTCATATTAAACAATAAGGGGTTCTTAATCAATGGAAAAAGATAATTTCATTAATGAATAGACTGTTAGAAAATGGAAAATAATACCAAATGGATGAAAATAAAAAAAATTATTCTATTAGTAGAAGGACAAAATCTCCTTTAAAATCAACCTATTTAAAATTATCATCTGAAATTCATGGAAAATATTTTTATATCTTGTCATACTAACTCATCCATGACCATAATGGAGCACCACATGACCACATGTGGGATTCCTAGTATGTTATAGGATACCAACTAGTATAATTGGCAAATGTTGGAATTTTTGTTAGATTATATGATATAGTACGGTCTACCATAAAACATAGTTAAATTAATATATAGTATGTCATATCATATAAAAAATTCATCACAACTAAATTCCAAAAAATTAAAATAAATTACATGATGCTATAATAAAGTGAAGTATATAGACATCATATGTTCCCGAAAGACTCCAAATAGTATCCCTAATTTAAGATTATATATAACATAGGAAAATGGTAATTAAAATTAAATATAATGATTGAATCATCTTGAGTCCAATCCATGTTATGTATTATGCATTCGTTTGAGCTATCCATCTTAATCAAACAACATTGGGCCTCTGGAAAGGATTTTTGTATGATCAAGAGTTTTTATTGGGTACCAAATCGCTTGGTATAAAAAATCATAGTGTGAGTAAAACATAATATTCAACCATTAATTATGTCCATAACAAATCAATTATATATAATTCATGATCAATATGAAATTATTGGAATAAATAAAGAAACCCATGTAAAAAATAACATCATTCATTGAGATGGTATTATCGAATAAACCTAGGAGTGACCACACAATCTAAAAACAATTCTAGAGTGTCTATAAACATGTCAAAATAATATAAATATTGTTTATAGTCTGAAGCCTAATAAAAAAACATAAAAACATTGTATCCTATGTAATATTTTATGGATTCAGTACTCTAACCCAATTCCAGTAAATTTGTACCATCTGTCAAAAGAAAGACGAACACGTGGACATTTTTTAGGGACATCGTATAAAACATGTTGGATGATAGGATTAGAGGTATGGATCATCACAACTTTTATGGGGAATTATTTCCTACTATGGTACAATCTAATACATGGAATAAATATATTTTACTCCTAAAAAATAATAGTGTGGGATTGGATACCCCTTGGATAATGATCCAATCAAGACCATATGTCTAACATAAGACTACATAGGTTCCATATCATATTTTATTATGTTATTGACTCTTTTTAGTGACGGTTATTTAATATCTCTATAAAAAATATTTCGTACATGGTCTAGTTGTCATTTTGGATTTGTCATTAAACCTCAATGAGGAACCCTATGTTCCCAATGAAAATAGGAATAAAAACCCACATAGTTGGATGAAATGGGTAAATGGAAAATGACATTGGGTATGAGCCTAAAAGAGAAATGCGGCATATTCTAATAAGGTCATGAATCAAGTATGACATAGTTAAATAAAATGGTTGGTGATTAAAACCCAATAAGAGTGGAATGTTATTTTGGAACATTCACTATACTGATAGGATGATCATCATATATATCTACGATAATGTGTGTAATTCTCTGTCTGAGAAACAATATACAATAAAAGATTATTAATGTCATCTGATAGAATACCATTTTAATTAAATTATTTGTTTGGGAATACACCTATGTAGATTCTCATGTTTATGGAACCACGGAGAAGATATCAACATTCGATTATTATGAAGGCTTTTTTGGGTTATACACATTAGAGTATTATCATGTTTCTATATCATTGTTCATAATCACTACTCATTGGGATTTGGAGGTTTATATTAGGATTTCACTTAGGAGGATTCCCAATTTTCTGGAAACATGATGAGGATATCAAATCATGGTAATGTTTTGGTTTGTTTAGGGATTAAACATTAACATATACCCATCTTTCTTGAAAGATGATGAGGATCACTAATTATGGTGATTTAGAGGTATTTTTGGGGAATACACCAAGGTTGATGACTACGTTTCTAGAACCAAAAGGATTATATCAAATCACAGGGATTTTATTGTTTTTGTAGGTCATAAACATAAGACTATTCATGTGTTTCTTGAACTATGAGGATCTTATTAAGACATGGTAAATTTTTAGTGTGGTTTGCGATTGCACAAAAGAGGTTTCCCATGTTTCTGGAACCATGAGAAGTATCATGACTAATGATAATTTTTAGGGCAAGTTTCGATGTATAAATAGGAGGATGCATGTGTTTTTGGAACCATGAGTGTGATCTCAACTCATGGTGACTCCGAGGGTTGGTCAAGGCACACACCTAGGATAATACCCACGTTTTAGCAAACATGTCAAGGATATCAACTCATGGTGATTTGGAGGATCTGTTGGGTGTTGCACATTAGAGGATCTAGGTGAATCCAATACAATGTTGAGAATCTCATATCCATGGAAATTTATTATTTTGTTGGGGAATTATCTTATATGGATACCCATATTATGGAACCATGATAAGGATATCAAATCAAGGCTATTTGTTTTTGTTTTTTATTAAAACTAGGACAATGTACATATTAATGGAAATGTGAGATGGATCATAACTCATGGTGATTTAGTGTTTTGGGACTTACATCTATGAGGATACTCATATTTTGGGATCCATGAGAATTATTTCAACTTTGGATGATTTTGTTTTTTAGTGAATACACATATGAAGGTGGAAATATTTATGGAACCATGAGAATGGTCTCAACTCATTGTGATTTGGTCTTTTGGGGATTACACATAATGGGATCCCTATATTTCGAGTACCATAAAATTTATCTCAGTTAATAGTAATTTCGATTCATTGGTTCTTACACCATAGAGGATGATCATATCATTGGAACCAAGAGATGGATATCAAATAATGGTGATTTTGTTCAGTTGGTGCTTACACCTTGGAAGATTTCAATATTTCTAGAGTCGTGTGAAGGGTATCAACTCATGTTGATTTGGTAAGGTTGTGTATTACACCTTGGTGGATGCCCATACTTCTAGAACCATGAGAAGGAACTAAAGTAATGGTGATTTAATTTGGATGTGGATTTTACCAATGATATGCCAATGATTTATTGAATCCTGAGAAGGATATCATCTAATGGTGTACCTACACAAAGTAGATGTGAAAGTGAATTTAATTAGGGGATTGTGCAATAAAGTCACATGAATAGATTTCATGAAAACATTAATTCCATTATAAAATTACCTCAAAATCATATAGTCATTACATTTGATCTTTATTTCCATTTAGGCTCTATGACAAGTTAAATAGAATATTTTGAAGGTATCTTTTCCCATAAATATGGTCTACAAATAAATTTAGTGTTATTACGATGTCAAAAATATCTTGGAACACACTAAAAAATGTGTATCAAGCAAGAAACCATATTTTATCTTCAATAACTGAAATTAATGGCCTATTGTTGGCGGTTTTTTTATATCCACACCTCCCATATTTTGAAACATTTAGGAGTAAAATCCATACCTTATTATGTGACAATTACTTTGACTCATAGATATCTAACCAGAATATTCTTCTCGCATATAAAGACATTTTTACTCAAAAATGAAATATTTTGTCAAATTGATAATTGTATAGTTGGTTGTGAAAAAAGTGTGTGGATTGAATTTTTTTAGTTCCCAAAAACGTAAAAAATTAGTACAAAATATATCGTGATGAATCACATCCATCATAGGACATAATGGTTCCATACATGTACCAAAAACAGGTAGGAGGAATAATAACTAACAAGTAATGTCAAAACAATCCTATAATACATCAAATCTAACGTAGTATCTCACAGATAGCTTATAAGGAATCATCTCAAATACAATATATTACAACAATTTAAAATGAATCATGTTCCTTGGGAAATAATAAAATCATCATGGGAGGAATGATGAAAAACTGATATCACATGTCAAATTCCATAATATAAAACCTTAGGATTCATCATGAGTAATCTGAAAGATATAAAATCATCACATTTTATAATCAATAAATGGTTGTAATGAATTAAAAAACCAACAAATACATATCAATTTAGGTATCATGACACAAAAATCATCTCTAAAACACAATAAGGGTATTCAAGATAATAAAGAATATATCTGGAATTAAATTCCAAAACAAATCCTGCATATATTGTTGGAATGACCACTAAAACCTTATCCTATTTTTACCATGGATGATATATCATCCAATAAATAGAATAATCTTCTCCATATCATAATGATTCACTATATTTTTTATCATCACCCAACAATTTATGCATATCTCATCCCATAAGATTCCATTACACCTCATGTGAATGGCCAATATATTTTCCCAATAAATATCATAGTCCATAACCATTAGAATATATAATATAAAATTTATCATAGTTTAAATAAATTGAAAATTTAATGTATTAGATATAAAAAATGTTAAAAATACATATACCAAGATGGTCACTTGATTTTTGAAGACAACCAACCCAGTAAAATATTATTTATTGATTATACTCATAAAAACACAACTTATATCCCAATTCCAATTTCTTTAATGTTTTAACCATGATAATGAAATATTATAATTTTCGAAACCTCTATGAATTTGAATATGGTAATTTTAATATTCCAAAAAATCATTTATTGATCAATACACACCTCATAGGTTCTATTAATGAATTTTCAAATTCTTGGTTCAAGGCATGTCATGTAAGAGGAATATTATCACTCTATAATGGTAGAAATCATAGTATTATCTAATAAATGGATATAGTGTCACAATCCATAGAAATTACATGAGAGATTGAATAATGTCAATATCACCCCCAATGTCCCACTTGGTCAGTCATCTCTCATGAACCATTACATTAGTCCTTTCCAAGGTGTACCAATATATATACTTTGTTACATTGCGGGATAATAACTCACCACACACTCTAATAAACTATATAAGAGTATATATCATTATCACGCTACCATAAGGGCCATCCCTTAGACAAAAATTATTAATCAATAAAAACCACTAATAAGAGGATACTATAGAGTTTATTTAATGTTATACTAGTTATTAATTCCCCATAGCCATACCCCTCTTTGATATAAATATCACATGACTCGTAATTTGTGATAGTCCACTTACAATCAATAAAAAATTCATCAACCAAAAAAGATAGAATGATTTATCATGTCCTTATAAATAATATACCACTCAAATGGGTAAAATAAAAAATAAAAATTTAATGTTTATTTCACACAAGCGATGTGAACCTATATCACATGTCATGTAAAATTATGTGTAACTTCTATATAGATTTTTTGAGAACAATTATATTAATAAAATCTGTTTTATTTAGAAATTTCTATCCATTATCCTTGACCATGATTAAAAAGATATTATCCATTAATTAATTGGCCATAAGAAATAATATTTCCGAAATATAATCCCCGAGGGTGTGCCGATTGATAGAATATCATTAAAATAACTATTTACCAAATCCAAAAAAATAAACTAATTCAATAGGTGACTTCAATAATAATTATCAGAAATGAAATGAAAATATTCTTGTGGATTAAATCAACAAAACCAAATCATAACCTAAATTAAAGTACCTCTTGGGACTCCGTCATGTAATATAAAATGATAACCCCCTCATATATGGATGATTCCACTATTCCTGAGGTAATTATTCATACATGGCATATATTTAACCTATTAAAATTAGTGGATAATGATAATATGAAGGATGATTAAAATGAGGTGAGTTGAATCATAATGTTAACTACAATTTAATTATACAAAAAAACACTCATATTAATAATGGTTATGGTAGGAAAATGACAGATGAACGGGGATTGACCACCCATATTTTTTAGTTGGAATATGAAAAGTCCAAATGGATTTTAAAATAAAAACACTAAAAGGAAAATTGTTTCCATATATTTTATAATACAAATGAATTAACTATCTGATACATTGTACATAATTATTAGAAACACAATGTTTTCAACGGAAATTAGTAAAATGAATTGAAAATTCAAGGGACCCTTGAATGTAATAGATCCAATTGTGACATTCCCTAATTACCTAATGTTCTCAAACTAGGTACACAACGGTGTTGTGAATCCTCTAACCATAACATTTTTCAATATAATTTCCTTAATAAACTCATTATTACACTTTTAAAAAACAAATTAATAAAAAAATAACTTAATTAAATTAAATTCATTATAAAATGAAAATCTTAGATAAAAAAATAAATCATGTTCTATATCTACTCTCTTTTAAACCATGTTAAATCATGAATCCAATGTCCCAAAAAAGAGTATGTAAATAAATCATCCCAACTATAATTCTTCTCAAACATAATAATTATCCATGTTAATTTTCCATAAACTATCCTTTTCACCAAATATCTAATTCATGATCAAATAAAAAAAATCCCACTAGTTATGGTCATGAGACACTTCACCCAATCTAAATATACTCCTCAAAACCATATGATAATATCATGTAGAACACATGAGACGTTAATTTATCCTCAAATTATTCCATTTAGTTTTCATTTGAACCACTCTGTTTACTTATGTGTGGAACATTATTGTTCGGAACCCATTCACAACATCCTTTCCTAAAAACCCATCATCTTGAACATTATGTCACCAATATCAACTACTGAAATTTACATTTCATTTTTTTAATGGGAATATTAATTTTTTATTCATTGTCCATTAATTTTAGGATTAGGAAATGGATTTGGTTTAAAATTTTTTGATTCAATTTATGAGTAGTTTATAGGTTTTATCAAAGGAAGAAATGCGTTTTTGGGTATATGAGGAAATATTAATGGATTATTGGGTCAACCCTATAATAGAATTTTCAATACAGAGGGTTCATCACACTATTGTTTGGTGAGGGTCAATAAGTGAGTAGGTTATATATAAGGGATAATGTTGAAGTAAATGTGTCAAGATAATGTGGGAAATTGTTTTCAGAAATTATATGTAGGTGTCTTGGCATAGAATATTTTAATGGTTGGGTAAGTGAAGTGCCATTTCTAGCCATCGCACCCCCTTGTATCTACTGTTGGACCCCCTTATAGATGAGTGATTATTGGTCATTGTTAATGGTTTGTTCAGTATTAGTTCCCATTTATATTTTTTTATAGTTATACATTAATATTACAAAATCGCACATATGTGAACATAAATTTTCATGATTTAAACCAAATAATTCATTACAATACAATCAAAAGACTTATTATATTTATAGTATTGATGAATAATTGCAAAAAATAGCCAACAAAGAATGTATTTTTTACAAATTTGGAATTTCCAATTACTTTTGAAAATAAATAATCCATAATTATAATTTTATGTATCCCAAAACGTCACCACCTGAGAACCTCTTTTATATATTTAATAAATATCTTATAAATAAAACATTATAAAATAGAATCATAATATTGGGGTGATATCAAATACCAAATAAGAGTAAATATAAGTGACAATAATTAAATATCAAAATTTTTTACAGGATAAGAATATGCGTATAATAATGACACATTTAATATTTAAAACAAACAACCATAGATCATAAATCCTATAATAACTTAATAAAAAAACATAAAAATACTATATATCCTGGAAATAAGTATTACAAAATATTTATGAAACATCCATAAACATATATTTTGATACATGTTTCATTATAAATAAAAATATATTTTTCTTCTAGGATCATGTTTCAATAGTATATTTGTCTTTTTGAATTGGTAATCTATGCTATTCCGTTTCTTTTTAATTCAACATCACATGTTTTCTGTATGAAAAAATACAATAATCACATCACTGATAATAATGGTTTCTCTAAACCATTACAATGATATGGTTAAATTTTATCGTATAAAGAACCCCAGAAGAAAAATGGAATTTATTTCATTTTTAAATGGATTCAACTAATAATATCATTCTCGATTTAATTGAAAATTATTAATTTATAATCCCCTAAAAATGAAATTGATATCCAATGATGTCAATTAAAATTATTGTTAGATACCATTCAGTAAAGATAACAAATGAAATGATATTTACAACAACTGGGTAAAAGTAATATCATTATGATAATATCTTTCCAGAATGAGTAAACATAGGTATTTTATGTGAACCTCCTTTAATCAAAGGAATCAATAATAGGATACTCATATCAAAAAGGAATTCAGTAAAAAATTATGGAAATACCCAAAAATGGTAAGGTTATACATAATTATTGATAGATAATTTCTCTAAAACTTATGTAAATTAGATAACACATCAAGATAAATAAATAATAGGGTTTCTATGGGAAAAACAACCTTGATCAAAAATATTATATGAAAATTGAATATAAGATAGATGAAAAATACTTTAATTTCATTTTTGAAAAGTCGTATTAGGAATATGAAAAATCTTTACCCATTTTCAATAATTTTAAAATATATATTTCATATATATAGGAGAAAAATACATTCTTTTATAGACCACCAAAATATGTATATAGTTTTTTAAATAAAATTTCAACGGTTAAGGAAATATATATTTCAATGGAAATTTTCCAAAGATATTAGTTTCAACTAATTCAAGGAATGATGATTATATGGGTCACTTTTAAAAGATATATTCAAAAAAAGATAAGTCAAATAATTGAAAACTATATTAATATTAAAAAATAAACATCAATAATATATTCCTTTAAAATTCATAATTTTAAATATATGAGAGTTAGGGAGTATGAATAAAAATTTCTTATTAGAAGGAAAATATTTAAAAATACCTTTATTTAGAATCCCAAATATAAGAATAGTATTAAAGAATTCATTTGAAATTGGGTAAAGATGATTTTGAGAATAATTAAACATAATACATAATAGATTTCCCAAAAACATTGGTGAAAATTGATAAGAAGAAATATATAAATTTGTATTAGAGATCTACTTCAGTGATGGAGGTTAATTCTTAATAATTTTATTCATTTATGTGTGAGAACATTAGGTTGGAATAATGAAATAAAAAGTGTAATTTTCTCTATAATATCAAAATATATTATTACATATAATGAGAATTAAAATAATTAAAAAAATATTCCATATAAATTTAAATAACAATTAATATTACTCTAAAAGTGTAATTTGATTAACAAAATTCCCTTACAAACTATATAGTTCAGTATATACGAAACCTTTAAAAAGGTTTATATGTGGTAAAATTGTAAATAGTATAAATTTAGTGATAAAATATAATATAATAAAAAAATGGAAAATAATTTAACCTAATTATATGAAATATTTTTAATAAGAATGATTTTAACTTAATGAATGATAATCATGTTAATATAAACCATTACAAATTTAGGGGAATTTGAATCACATCCCCTTGAATATGGGAATTGAAAATAATCATAAATATTCAAGAATAAATTGATTATAAAGATATTATTACTTCATTAATTATCATATACACCATATATAAAAAATTTGGTTTATAATAAAAAATAGATCCTAATGAGATAAATTTGAGAAAAACTTCAAACAGTGGTCTTGATTCATTTTGACCATGATTTAGAAATACATATTAATTAAATTATTTTTATAAATTAAATATATTATAACCATATTCATAACTAATATAATTTATAATCATTAATTTTATAATTTTATTCAAACATATAGTAACTTTTTACAAAATTTTAATATATCATGTAACTAATATTGATAGTTTTGAACAACTTTTTTAAGGGAGGTATTGGTATTCATTATTCAACCAAGTTTATTTATTAAAATGTCATTAAATTTAATATATGGGGTTCATTAAAATGATTAATGGTATATATCTACCATTAATTAGTGTTACATTTTTTATCCTTGATGGTGACTTTAGCGATCGAAATGTTTTTATTATTATTAACCAATGAAGGTTGATTTCATAATTAATGAATAAAATATTGATTTCAAAAAAATAAAAAACTATATATTAAGGATTTAATTTTAATGTGAGTAATATATATTCATTTAAATATACCATCATTCCTTTTATGGTTTTAATATGGTAGGGAGTGAAGGAAATATCACCTTTAGGCTTAAAAATGTATTATCTTCAATAATAATTTTCAAATATAATTTTTTTGATTATTTTAAAATTAATTTTGAATAAATATATTAATTTATTTTCATAGAATGGATTCTATATTTTAAAAAATTATAAAAAAATGATTCTGCTATCAATTTTCATTATAATTAATAGAATGTTGTAAAACTTCGTTATAATTATTAAGGTTAAAATGGGTTTAATAGGGGCATTTAACAAATAGATGGGGATATAAATGGAAAATAAACATTTATAAATATAAATTGTTGGAAAATATTACTTCCTTATTATAAATTATCATCAATTTTTGGGAAATTTTGTATCAATATGACATGAAAAGAAAAATTATATTATATTAATATTTTATGTAATCCCTACTATGTCCCTCCCCTCACATATAAAAGAAAAACTCACTTCCTACATTTTTTAATAAATGAGAGTTATATATAGGATATTATCTTTTGAAAAACCTTACTAGATGCCTTCCCAAATTTATTAATTATCTTTCCTTAAATTAATACCATTGTTAAAAAGATTAAAGTGTATGCTAAATTAGATATTTTAATGAAGATGAAATTGTCTTGCATAACCCGTTCAATGATAATTTATTCATAAAATTCATAATAATTTATTGTATACCTCGTAGAATTAACAACTCAATATAATCTATTAGAAAATATATTTTTAGAATTATGGGAAAACCCATTTCATCTACCATTTCATCAAATGGGAAATGAGAGTATTGATTATGAGTTTATGTGGATTACAACCTCTATGTAGTGATATGAATAATTTTTAATTACCATATCAAATTGATGGATAAAAATATTTATTTTTTTAATATAATTTATATTATGATAAAATTATGGTTATTTAATTATAAAATATTATATATCTTTCCTACTTTTTATTTTTCATACTATTTTAAAAATTCCAAGAAATCATATAGACTATTATGCCAAATGAAAAAAGTAATTAATATTCATTTATATTCCATTTATGTAAGGTTATAAATAAGTATGTAATTAATATATATTTTATTCATATAAAAGTTTTAAATTTCATAGATTATTGAAACATGGTCAATATTATTGGACCATAACTGTTAAATCGAAACATACATGATAAATGATATAGTTAATATAAGCAAACAATTATTTTAAAATATAATTTAAAAAATGGGTGTTAAAATTTTCATTAGTTTATATTATATTATATTATAATTAATCATATCATTCTATTATTGAATTAAAAAAAATATAATTTTTCATTCATGATATTCGATCACTTACAATTGAAGTTAGACATAAGGTAATGGTTTGTCATATCCCTTATGTATTAGTGAGACATAGAGCATATTAACCACTTATTTCGTTCATGTCGTGTATATTCTTACCATTTTATATATTATATTATAAAAATTTATATATTAATTGTATTTTATGGTGAATATCATGTTTTTTCATTCTTGCATGTTGTGATTCAAAGGATAACATATATGTGTGGATTTTATATTAAAATCTCACTTTTTACTATAATTTATTGTTCTTAGATTTTTAATATAGAAATTAAATGATATATCTATCAAAAATAAAATTTTACTAATTACTCTATGTTTATTCTAGTAAATTATAATTTTTTTTATTTTATTATCATTTCTCAATGTTATATAAATTTCTAAATGATGTTTTCAATGAAAATAGAGTTTATTTCTCTCTTAGTCCGGGAATTATTTTTTCCCTTGTCCATATTTTCATGAAAAATATTTCATGATTTTTTGAAATATTAGCAAGTAAATATTTAACGATTTTTTTACATTATTTGACTTTGTTTTTGATGGTTTAGAATTAATATTATTATTATTTCCAATAAAGGTACTTCTACCATTTTTCCAAAAAGTAAAGGGAATATTTGTTTTATGATTTAGTACATAAACATATATACCAATTTCCATGATTACTCAATTCATTGAATAATAATATACTTTCTTCCATGGTTCTATTAAATATAACAAATTCAAAAAAAAATTACATTTTCAAATTTAAAATATGTTATTTAAAAATGAGAAAGTTATTTTCTACAATAAATATTCTAATGATATTTTAATATTATTTTAATCAATGACATCGTATATTGATGTTTTTTATGGTTTGATAAATATACTCTCAAATGATACCATCTTTTTTTATTCTCTACATGGTTTATGAATATGCTGATGATATAATTATGAAACTCTATTTCATTTGAAAAATTTATTCTATAATGAAATAATACAACTGTCATGATATTATGGAATATATATGAATTAATTAAGATTATGTGATGGGTGGGTTCATTATATCCCTAAAATGAATTAGATAATGATTAATTCTTAAGGGACTAGTGGGTAAATGTGATGTTATCTCATTCTTAAAAGAGGATACAGGGGAGGTTTTTCTAATCCCGAAGTTTGTATATGGCTAGTTATCCCAATAATATCATGTGATAAATGTATTTGTGGGTATCCATGCCATATAAATGATATGACTATGATTATGGAACACATTTGTTGGACTCATCATGTATTAATCATGTTTTAATGATCACAAATCTCATTAATAATTACACATTATGTTTTAATGATCACAAATCTCAATAATAATTACACATCATGTTTTAATGATCACAAATCTCAATAATAATTACACATCATGTTTTAATGATTACAAATCTTATTACTGTCAATTACACTCATTATTATTTACAAATCATTTACATTATCACAGCTCTAACTTATCTTATCAAACCCTTGTATTTATGTTTCAAGTTCTCTTACATGATAATGGATAAGATTAATTCATATTCTTCATATTATTGTTTAAGTTTGAATACAGTTAATTGTCAAAGTATTCAGACACCGTGACCCAGAAACCGTGAAGGACACACCGTGAGTAAGAAAACGTGACCCAAACACTGTGAAGGACACACCGTGACCCAGACACAATGAAGGACACACCGTGACCCAGAAACTATGAAGGACACATCGTGACCTAGACACCGTGAAGGACACACCGTGACTCAGACACCGTGAGCTAGACACCGTGACGTGGACACACCATGAAGCACATATTGTGAATGAAATACCGGTCCTTGGAGACACCGTTTACATAATCAATGTGGCACCGTTTCTTAACCTTTTTGTCAATATTATTTAAACAATACTAACGGTCATATTTGATGTTTTTAATGCAATTAATGTTATTTAATTATAGTTGTTGGGCTGTCAGGAAACTGTACCTCGTACCTATGGAAAGGAAATCATTCCTATTTCCAGAGCTCATGGAATATAAAGAAGATTGAGCTACAGTAGAGAAAAGTCTCGTTCTTGACACGTCTCGACACACATACTACAATACACGCGAGCTCTGTACTAAACCAAAGAACAATCCTGAGCACAACTGTGAAGAACACATTGCACGATCCTCAAAGAAGTTCCATACATGAATTCCTACACTGAAGAACACACGAAGCACTCTGTATTCAAGAGAACATCTTCTCTCCTGGAGAAACAAAAGATGAACCACGACACCCTGTTTTTCAATAGAAAACCCATAGAAGGACTCATGAGAATTTCTGGTAAATCCAACGTGTCCAAAGCTACACTGCCAATCACTAGAGCTTTCTAAACATCCATATACTATCTCTAAGTGATTTATTATTTACATTCGATCTGTGTGTGTATCCTATTCTGTTTACACAAACACTGTCTCTTATGCTGAACTGGAGGATATAATAATCCCCACACCAAAACTCCTTACTCTTGTTTACCCACAATAACTGTGGAAGAGGTCATTGTGTGGCCTTGTCATTATTTTTTGTTTCCCTCAAAGAATAGTGGTAGAGTTCCCTACGTGGCATCGACTGTCTTGTACTATTTATAACCCCGACCTAGGGTGTGGATCAATTATACATATAAATTTGAGATGACTAAGTCTCAGCTTGAGACCGAACCTCTTGGTTTTATCTGCTGTGCATTTTTAGTTTATGTTCAAAATATACAATATCTAATTTATATTCCACTGCCTATTAGTTTGAAATACAAATCTATTTTAAAGTTACTTATTGTTAATCTACCAAGTGTTTGTATCTATTGTAAATAAGTAGGTTAGTTTCAAAAGAAAATTTAATATTCTGATTACATTAACTGAGTACTAATCAATCTTTTTCAGAATTTAATTGAACCTTTACTATTTTAAAAATTCACTATAGATTAACTTGTTTTATAATTTGGGGGATTTTAATAGAAAATATTTTAACAGAAATTTTATTTTGGACTCAATTCACCCCCCCCCCCCCCTCTTGAGTGTCCACTCCGACCAACATTTGGTATCAGAGGTTGTTTTTATTAATACAATTTTTCAAATTATTCTGTTTTCAAATTTGATTTTAGTTTCATATGTAAAGATCTTAAATTTCTGTTAGTTCGAAATTTTATCTCTTTAAATTTATTTTCTAGAATCTAGTTATATATAATAGACTAGAAGGTGCTGCTACTAACATGCCACCTTTCTTTAACGGTACATACTCTGCTCAATGGAAACTTAAAATGAAAATTCATTTAGAAAGTATGGGTTTTTATATCTGTACTGCTATAGAATCACAATATTAAATTCCAGAAACTGAAAGAACTACTTGGGATGAACCTATTAATGTATCATAAAATAATAATTGTAAAGCTATGAATGCATTGTATTGTGCATTAGGAGATGGGGAACTCAACTAAATATATGCCTATAAAATAGCTTATGAAATTTGGGATACTTTAGGTGTTTCTCAGGAGGGAACAACTAATGTTAAAGAAATGAGATTAAATACATATACTATTAAATAAGATAATTTTAAAATAAAAACTTATGAACCTATTTCTGATACGTATCTTAGGTTCAATGAGATAGTCAATACAATTAGTTCACATGGAAAGGTTGTTCCAGAAAAGGAACAAATCATGAGGATACTGAGATGTTTTCCAGATAGATGGAGAGGCACTTCTGTTTCAATCAGATAATCATGTGAAATTGGAGCTCTTCCTGTCAAAGAGCTTATTGGTAAATTAATGTTTTATGAGGAAGAACATAAGGTAAACAAGGAAGATGATGATGAACCCAAGAGAAAATATGTGGCTTTTAAGTCTACTGCTTTAAAGATAAAAGACAAGGAAAAAAATACAAGTACCTACTAAATGTTCAACCAGAAAATATTCAGATTCAGACAGTGATGCTGAGATGGCTCAAATAGCCAGGAGATTTATGATGTTCTATAGGAAGAAGAAATTCTTCATAAAAACAAACTACAGAGGAAAATATGACCACAATGGTCACGGTAAAAAGGTTTGGAAGTAGTCTCATAAGGAATATGATATAGTCTGCTATGAATGCAAGAGGAAAGGACACATCAAGGCCAACTGTCCAAAATTAAAACTCAAAAATAAATATGACTACAAGGACAAGAAGTACAAGAATGCTATGAATGGTACACGGAGTGCTTTAGAAGAAAGCACAAGTGAATCTGCAATTTCTGATTCTGAAAAGAATCGTGCGAACATGTGTTTCCTGACCAACACATCCGAGGTAACCTTAGATACTCCTATTTTAAATTCCAATTATTCTGGTGTTGATGCAGAATCTGATTCTGATTCTGAGGATATGTCTAAAGCTGAATTATCTGAATACTGTAACATGCTTGAGGAAACATGCAATCAACTTAACGAAAAATATAAGTCTTTAAAGAAACAGCATGATCTAACTTCAAATGTTAAGTCTTCCCTTGATATAAAAAAAGAAAAGAATCCTCAACTATTAAAGGAAAATATAGAATTGAAAATGTCTAATGAGAAACATAGAAAGGACATAGAAAAAAATAAAAAATGGAAAAGATACACTTACTCAAATGTTAGGAATGAAAGTTGCACCAAAATACACTACTGGTTTGGGATACCAACCTGGAAAAATTCAGTTCACTAAAACTTGATTTATTCTTAAATCTGGACAAAATTCTGCTTGTTCCAGTTCGGGAAATTCATATGATTCAACTAGTTATTCACATAGTTATAGATAAAATAGAGTTTATCATTCACAATATTTTGATTCTGTAAATTATATGAAACCCATAAGACAAATTTGGGTACCAAAATCATTTATTTCTAACCTGTCTGGACCCAAGAATATCTAGGTACCAATGTTATTTCCCATCTAAATCTGTTTTGTAGGAAACTTGTTTGAAGAGTTCCCACAAGAATACATGGTATTAGGATAGTGGATGTTCAAGAAATATGTCTGGGGATTACTCATGCTTCAAGAACCTAATCAAGGTTGATAGAGGCCATGTCACCTTTGGTGATAATTCTAAGGGAAAAATCATCGGCCCAGTCGAAATTGGCAACACTAACTCAGTTTTAATTTCTTACGTTTTATTTGTTGATGGATTGAAATATAACTTTTTAATTATATCTCAATTATGTGATGATGGCTTTAATGTTAAATTTGAAAATGATTATTGTGATGTTTTTAATTCTAAGAATGTTTGAATATTTTCTGATTTAAGAAATGAAAATGTTTATGCTATTAATTTAAATTCATTAGAAAAACAAAATGTTACTTGTATAAATTCTTTTCATAAACAGTCTTGGTTATGGCATTGGAGATTAGGAAACTGCAATATACACTCACATAAAAAACTAACTTGGTATAACTTGGTTAGAGACTTAACCAAAATAATGTTTCCAAATGACAAATTTTCTAATCCCTGTCAAAAGGGAAAACAACAAAAAATCTCTTTCAAATCAGAGAAAGAAGTTTCAACTTCTCAACCTCTCGAGTTGGTTCACATGGACTTGTTTAGACCATCTAGAGTTTCTAGATTAAATGTGAAGCACTATGTCTATGTCTTAATGATGACGTTTTATATATACTTGGGTATATTTCATAGCTCATAAAAGTAGAGCTTGTTCGTTCTTTATTAAATACTCCATGTTTGTAGAAAACCTTAGTGGACTTAGGATTAAAACCCTGAGAAGTGATCATGGTCGTGAGTTTGAAAATCATGATTTTGAATCTTATTGCTCACAAAATGGCTATAGTCACAACTTTTCTTCTCCAAGGACACCTCAGCAGAATAGTTTAGTAGAAATAAGAAATATAACCCCTCAAGAAATTACATGAACCATGCTTAATGAGTATGACCTACCTATTTACATTTGGGTTGAAGCTGTAAATACAGCTTGTTATATCATCAATAGAGTCTTAGTCAGACCTGTTCTTAAAATACCCCTTATGACCTATGGAATAACAGAAAGCCTAAGGTTAATTACTTTAAAATCTTTTGTTGCAAAGTCTTTATTCTTAATACCAAGAATAATCTGGATAAGTTTTCTTATAAGATTGATGGAGAAATATTTTTTGGATATTATTTAACTATAAAATACTATAGATTTTTCAATAAGAGAACCAAGTGTGTGGAAGAATCTGTTCACATCAAATTTGATTAAACTAATCCACATGAACCTAAGTCATCTCTTGAAAATCATGAAGAAGATTTATCTGTTCTGAACCTTAATTATAAAATCAATGAACCTGCTGTAAAGACAACCAGTTCTAGAAATATTTCAGAATCTACTCCTAATGAACCCGAACCTAGAGAAGAACATGAAATTTCTAGCCCTACATTTACTAGATCAAATAGGATTAAAAAACATCATTTAGATGTTGTTGTTGGAAATATTGATAGAGGGACACAGACTAGAGCTTCTCTTAGAAATCAGGTTGAACATCAAGCCTTCTTTTCACATCATGAACCTAAAAACATTGATGATGTTGTTAATGATGAATGATGGTTAATTTCTATGAAAGAAGAACTTAATTAGTTTGAAAGAAATTATGTTTGGAAACTAGTAGAAATACCTGAGGACACTTTCACCATAGGCACAAAATGGGTGTTTAGAAATTATGTATATGAATTTGGAAATATAGTTTGAAACAATGCTTAGTTAGTTGCACAAGGCTATAGTCAAGAAGAAGGAATTGACTATGAGGAGACCTTTGCTCCAGTAGCTAGACTATAATCCATTAGGATCTTACTTACTTATGTTGCACATCTAAATTTCAAACTATATCAAATGGATGTCAAGAGTGCTTTCTTAAATGGGCATATAGCTGAGAATGTTTTTGTTGAACAACCACATGGATTTACAAACCCTCATTTTCCAAATCATATATTCAAACTATCAAAAGCTTTATATGGTTTAAATAAATCTACAAGAGCTTGGTATGACCGATTAAGTACTTTTATTATCTCCAAAGGTTTTACAAAAGGTATAGCTAATCCTACGCTTTTTAAAAAACGAATTTCTAAAGTTTTTTTAGTTGTAGAAATTTATGTAGATAATATTATTTTTGGATCTTCGAAAACATCTTTATATACTAATTTTTATAAAATGATGCAAAATGAATTTGACATGAGTTTAATGGGTGTACTTAAATTCTTTCTTGGATTTCAAATCTTTCAAAACAATGATGGAATTATTTTAACTCAAAGTAAATATACTAGAGATCTTTTAAAACATTTTGGATTGGATAGCACAAAAAGTAGTGACACTCCCATGAGTACCACACCTAAGTTGGATCTTGATGAAAATGGAAAATCTGTTGATCAAACCACTTATAGAGTAATGATTGGAAGTCTACTCTACTTAACTGCTAGTCATCCTAATATTATGTTTAGTGTGTGTATGTGTGCTTGTTTTCAAGCAAACCCTAAAGAGTCACATTTAAATGCTGCAAATAAAATTTTCAAATACCTTAAGAATACTCTTAATTTAGGACTGTTCTATCCAAAAGAACAATCATTTGAACTAGTTAGTTATTTTGATGCTAATTTTACTGGATGTATGTTTGATAGAGAAAGCACCTCTAGAACATGTCACTTTTTAGTAAAGTCTCTATTATCACGGTGTAGTAATAAACAAAATTTTGTTGCATTATCTTCTGCAGAAGCTGAATACATAGCTGCTAGTAGTTGTTGTGCAGAAATTTTGTGGATGAAATAGACTTTACTAGACTATGGATAACAATTCAGACATGTCCCTATAAATTTCGACAATACAAGTGTTATTAACATTTAAAAAAAACCTGTTTCACATTCTAGGACAAAACATATTGATGTAAGGCATCACTTTTTGAGGGATCATTATCAAAAGGGTGATATCACTCTAGAATTCATTATTACTGAATATAAACTTGCTGATATATTCACTAAACCATTAATTTATGAGATATTAGACTACAACATACATGATCTTGGTATGATTAACCATAAATAGACATCTTATATATCTTAATGTTTACTGTTTTTACTATATTACTTTATGGTTTCATGTTCAATGTTTCTTAGTTACTGTTTCATGTTTATGGTCTCACAGTTAACATATTTTGTTCACGGTCTGTCACCTCACTATCTCACCGTGATAGAACAGTTCACTCACTGTCTCACCGTGACTGCATAGAATGGTCACTGTCTCACCGTGACGACCACCAACTGTCTCATCGTGATGACTGTTTGTCATCGCATCATAATGCCTACTCACGGTCTCACCGTGAAGATTCGTTATATATTTATTTTAACCCGCATCGTGGTAATTTTTATTTCACCACTGATAACTTTCTCACGTTTTTGTGTTTATAACGCTTGACATTCCCAAATGATAAAACATAATTTTTTCTCTCGATTCTTTACCCGAGCTCTCTCATATTCACTCTCTCGAACCCTATTTACCTTGAAAAACTTATCTCCTTCTCTCTCTCTCGATTCTTCAGTGGTTGCCCAGGATGAAGCATCTATCTTCACCCTCATCTGAGAAGCACCGCATGAATAAACAAATAAGAAAACTGAATATTGCACCCAAAGGACCTCTAAATTCTGACCTAGTAAGTCGTACTGTAGTACCTGAAAAAGAGATTTTCCCTGAATGGATGTAATCTAGTAATTCTTTGGTTCTAAAAGTCTTAAGGGAACAAGGATGTATCGAATGGTTCTCTAGAACAGACAGAACTATATACCCATGGTTGGTATCTCATTTTTACCAGTATGTAAAGTTTTCCTTTGATGCTGGAGAATATTTTATGGTGACAAGCTGTATCAATGGAAAAAAGTGTTCATTCTCTTCATGGTTATGGGCTGCATGCCTGAGAATTCCTCATGACAGGGTTTGTGATGATTACCAGAGAGACCCTCCTCCAACAACTGACATATTTGATCTGGAAAATGCACTAGAGATCCTGACTAGAAATAGCGCCAAGAGACAGACCATTTCAGCTGAATTGGATGGGGAGACAAGACTACAGTTCAAATTTGTTCAGAATTTTATTAGTCGAAGAAAAGGATATTTTGCTGTGATGAAGTATCAGGATGTGTTCCTGATTCACTTGTTGAAGAATGGCCATAAGATCAAACGTTGAAAATATTTCATTAAACATATATGTGAGCTGACTAAAGTCGCATCAAAATCCACCTCCTTATTTTACTCAAGGATTATTTTGTCCATGTTAGTTAGACTGAATGAAGAAAAGCTGGAGGATTTTGATTTTTGTTTATCCAATCCTATCATCATAAGGATAGAGGTTAATTGGAACCCCTGTAAGAAGTAGTGGGTTGAGGATAATGATCAACTTTATAAGAATTATAATCTTGTTGATTATCCAAGAAGGCCAAAGAATATAACTAATCATGGTTTGGAACCAAATGAAGTGGCTGAGTACCCAGAAGAGGAAGAAGAAGAAGAAGAGGCTGAAATACCTCAAGAAGAAGCAGCTCCTGTTGAGAAAGAAAGGATTGTTGTCCCAAATGATTTTCTTATTGAAATACATTTTAGAGAGTAAGTTTATGTTGTTTTTAGAGAAGAATCTCATGCTTCTAGAGATGACGTTGATCGGGAAATTCAATCAGAGGCTGAAAGAGATTTGCTTATTCCTGTTTTAGATCAGCAAGCCATGGAATAATCTGGTGGTGAAGAAGACCTTCCTGTCATCGAAGAAGATGATCTAGGAGAAATCCTTGCTAGGTAAAATGTTAATCAAGAGGATCTCCCTGCTGAAAAGGAAGCAAGTCTGGAAGCACTGCCAGAGGAACAGTCGGTTCCTGAGTACATACCCTCTGCTGGAGAGAGGATAGAAATTTCCTTTCAGCTAGCAAGGCAAGAATTTTCTGAAGAGATTATAGCTGATCCTATGGAACTTAATCTATTTTCAAAGCCTCAAGAATCTGAAATGGAAGCACATTTTGAGGGGGAGGAACCTCGAAACCATGATATTGATGAAGTTAGACCTGCTAAAACCTCTCAGCCAACTGTCACATATTATGTGTACACTCAGTATGAGTTTCCATGTTTTTATGATGTGAGTGAATCATAGCAAGTGACTGCAACTGTTATAGATCTCTCTTCTTTGTTTAAACTAAAGAAAGTAGCTCACCCAGAACCAGAACCAGAACCTCAAACTCAACCTCAATGTGAATCTGAAACTGAAACTAATTTTGAACCATAGCTAGAATCTATATCAGAAACTATACCACTACCTTAATCTACTCTCTTATCCAAGAAACAATCATATGTAAATAAGGATGACTTGAATGTCTTTGGATAGACTCTCCTGGATGGATTTGAGAAGATTATATCCTCTCAACCTCATCTAGTGACTCAACTAAGTCAAGAAGATGTCTCAATTATTTTGGAAAACATCATTCTGCATATTCAACCAAGCATGATCTGAGAAATACAAGAATTCAGAGTTGAAAATAAGTTGATTAGTTCTGATGTTCAAAATTTGAATGATATGATGGAAAATCATCAAGGAGAACTGTCTTCAATATCCGAGCATGCTTCTATTTCTGCTCCTGCACTAGTTGCAGCTTCTCCTGAACCAGATGTTTCCAACCATTCTAGAGAGATTGTATCTCAAGTGCATCCTTATATGGAGTTGTTTGATGATAAGATTTGTGTATGACACACCAATATAGTGGAACGCATGAGAGTGCTTGTAGAAAATCTGAATAAGCTCACAGATGAGTACACTGGATGTCTGCAAAAAGTTTTGAAATAGTCCAAAGTTCTCCCCAAAGCTGTCAAGGCTTCTTCTCCCTTTGGTCAGACTTATGTTCCCTCATTGGATGATTCTCTGCTGAGATCCAAAATCAAGGAAGAAATTTAGAATGCCCTTAGTGGTTTAGATCTGTCTCCCTTGTTAGAAGTGGTTAAGAACAGTGATTGAGCTTTGAACCTGGTTAGAATTCATTCTAATATTTCCAATGATGCTCAACAAGAGATCACCAAGAAGATAGACTTTTATCTCACTTTAATTTTCTCTAAAAGTTATATGGCAATTCACTTTAGTATCTTGTAGAGAATTTGAAAATCCCTCCAGTGACTCAAGGTTTTAAAGCTCAAGTTCAGAAGCATACACAGTTCACCAGGTTGTTGGAAAATTTAATGGAAAATAAGGACGATTTTGAAAAGGCTGTGTAATATGGTGGAGAAATCATTACTGATTTCATCAATATTTTGAAGTCGTATCTTCATGTGCTGAGTACTGCTATAGTTGATTCAGCTGTTTCACCCCTTAGACCTGGTTTACCTGCCCTAGACTCAACTACTATGTCAGTCAGCCAAGCCCTTTCATAGATCAAACCAGTCATTCTTGATCAACCACAGACTAGATCTTCTAAATCTCTTTCTTTGGCTCCCTCTATATTTGAGGGTCTACCTTTACTATCTTTGTCTACTACCTCCATGACTTCTTCTACATTAGCTCCAACTCTTACTGATAAAGGAAAAGTGAAAGCCAATCTGTGATACCTACTAATGTTTCTTAATTTATGATAGGATGTCTTTTGTTGTTTACTGTTTGTATTTCTCCTGTATGTTTTATTATGAATTTTTTTAATGACAAATGCAGTGTTTCACTCCCTTCTCTCTACTTTTTGATAATCCCAAAAGGGGGAGAAAATAGTGCGAATTCTTTTATCTATTCTTATTATATATGTTATTTTCTCTAACATTGCATTTCCTTTATATATTAACTATACATGATTTGTGATCATCAAAAGGGGGAGATTCTTGGACTCTTCTTGTATTAATCATGTTTTAATGATCACAAATATCAATAATAATTACACATCGTGTTTTAATGATCACAAATCTCAATTATAATTACACATCATGTGTTAATGGTCACAAATCTCAATAATAATTACACATCATGTTTTAATGATTGCAAATCTTATTACTGTCAATTACACTCATTATTATTTACAAATATTTTTCATGATCACAACTCTCACTTATCTTATCAAACCCATATATTTATGTTTCATGTTCTCTTACTTGATAATGGTTAAGCTTAATTCATATTCTGCATTTCACATTTTAAGATTGAATACAGTTAATTGTATATGTATTCAGACATCGTGACCCAGACACCGTGAAGGACACACCGTGAGTCAGACACCGTGACCCAAACACCGTGAAGGACACACCGTGACCCAGACACCATGAAGGACACAACATGACCCAGACACCGTGAAGGACACACCGTGACTCAGACACCATGATCTAGACACCGTGACATGGACACACCATGAAGCACATATCGTGAAGGACATACCGGTTCGTGGAGACACCATTTACATAATCACTATGACACAGTTTCTTAACCTTTGTGTAAATATTATTTAAATAATACTAACGTTCATAATTGATGTTTTTAATGAAATTAATGTTATTTAATAATAGTTGTTAGTCTGTCAGGAAACCATACCCCGTACCTATGGAAAGGAAATCATTCCTATTACCAGAGCTCGTGGAATATAAAGAAGATTGAGATACAGTAGAGGAAAGGCTCGCGCTTGATACATCTTGACACACGTACTTAAATACACGCGAGCTCTATACTGAACCGAAGAACAATCCTAAGCACAACTGTGATGAAAACATTGCATGATCCTCAATGAAGTTCCATACATGAAATACTACAATACTGAAGAACACACGAAGCACTATAGAGTCAAGAGAACATCTTCTCTCATGGAGAAACAAAAGCTGAACCAGGAAACTCTATTATTCAACAGAAAAAACCAGAGAAGGACTCATAAACATTTCTTCTGAATCCAATGAGTCCAGAGCTGCACTGCCAATCCCGTGAGCTTTCTAAACATCCATATACTATCCCTAAGTGATTTATTATTTAATTTAGAGAAATGTGAGTATCCTGTTCTTTTAAAACACACACTATCTCATGTGCTGAACTGAAGGATTTCACAATGTTCACACAAAAACTCCTTACTCTTGTTTACCCACGACAACTGTGGAAGATGTCATTGTGTGGCCCGGTCTTTATTTTTTGTTTCCCATGAAGAACAGTGGTAGAGGTCCCTATGTGGCCTGGACAGTCTTGTACTATTGTTAACCCTGATCCAGGGTGTGGATCAATTATATATATAATTTTGAGATGACTATGTCTTGGCTTCAGACTGAACCTCTTGGTTATATCTATTGTGCATTTTTAGTTTAAGTTCAAAATATACAGTATCTAATTTATATTCTGCTGCCTATTAATTTGAAATACAAATCTGTTTAAAGTTACTTTTATAGTTAGTCTAGCAAGTGTTGGTATCTATTGTAAATCATTAGGTTAGTTTCAAAAGCTAATTGAATCTTCTGATTAGATTAACTGAGAAATAATCAATCTTTTTAAAATCTAATTAAACTTTACAATTTTAAAAATTCACTACAGTTTAATTTGTTTTATAATTTGGGGGATTTAAATGGAAAATATTTTAACAAAAATTTTATTTTAAACTCAATTCACCCCCCTATCTTGAGTGTCCACTTAGACCAACAACGTTTAATTATAGTAACTATGATACATTTTTATTCATAGGTTGTGATCAACTAACTATTGATCTATGATTAATCAATGACTCATGACTTTTGAATTTATGAATTCTAATAATATAGATATTTTTGGGGTATGATTTTTTAATTTTAAGATCATATTTTCACCACCCTACACTCATGTAATTATTGAATATAACCATTGAATGATATATATCATGTGACCCTAAATAATCATCAATGATCGTCATTTATTAAGTTATTATTCTTCATGTTATGATGAATTTTTAATCTAGGGTATCAGAAAAATTAATATTATGAGCAAAGAATATTATTATATATTTTAAATATATTTCATTAAATAAGATTTTTTGGTATCTAAAATTTGAATACCCAACAATGATTTTATTCTAGTGTGACACTTTTTATAAAATTTATTAAATATAATTTTACACTGATTTCAAATTTGTATGTGAAATGTTTGGGTCACCATAGTTGGTATTAAATATGGTTATAGATTTTTTAGTGATTTATATTAATATACTTCAGTGTAAACCTAGAGGATAAACCTATGAATATAATAACCTCAAAATTCTAGAAAATAAAGGAGTTTGTTTTTTCAAAAAAAAAATGTTCCTTGTGTGAATACTAGAATAGGTATCATATAGTGGATACCATACACCCTGGAAAAACACCTTATAATGAGGGGGATGAAAAATTATATTAATCATCATTAGTGCATGATGACTGGGCAAAGACTACACACTAGTATAGAAACAGTTAAGGGATAATCATGGGTTTACGATAATTATCATTATGAACCATATGATGGTTTTAGATAGATAATGATTGTTTATGAAATTTTTTAAAATGATGGTGTCACTGATTTTAGAAAAAAATCATGATTTAGTCATATTTTTCATTGTATTTCATGATTACATGATTGATCAAAATGATTATTATCGCTCACACTATTTTTTTTTGTAATATACAATGGCAGGAACAAGTTGGAATCATGTTATCATCCAAAGTAACGAAAAATGAAAAAAAAAATCCTAATTAACAGAATGTTATTGAATCTAGAATAAAAATCATGTTTTTATTATTACAAAAACCTCTCAAGTTATAAATCATGTTGGTCTTAAAAATGGTAAAAGGAGGGTAAAACATATAGTTCAGTCCTTCATGAGGAAACATAAGACATCATTCAATTGTTCCTCTAATCAAAAAAAATTATCAATGGATTAATATGACTAGAAATTTATTTTCAATTCTATAATTCATAAATAATTAAAATTTTATTTTGGAGCTTTATATTATCAAAGGTGAAGTAAATGAATGGATTAACCTTATCAAGAATATGAAGAAATATAATGAAATTAACAATATTGAGTGAGATATGTTTTAGAGTTATACTTTTCAATAAATCTATTCCATATATTGAGAAATGAAAATATGGAAGGAATTATTTTATCTATATTTAATGGAATATGAATCCTACATTACCGATGACTATAATTATACATGAATTATTATGTAATATTTTGGTAATACTATCCAACCCAAAATTAGGATTGATCAATTTATTGGATAATTAAAAACAAGCATCGAATTTAGAGACCCATACATAAACACTATATTTTCTAGAGTATTTAGAAAATAATTCACCTTATTTTTAAAAATATCATACTAGGTATCCCATTTAGATAAATTTTTCACAAATCATACATAAAAATGTTATATTTTACAATGTGTACACTTCTAATCAGTACCTAAATATCCATATATATAAAACTATTAAAATGTAACATATTTTCTTTTCATGTCACATATTCACATTTTTATTATTTATAAAATCCTTTCCCTTGAATTTATATTAATACCTGTGAATCTAGTTTTAAAAACAACAAATGTGAACAAAAGAAAATAAAAATATACATAAATAAAAATAATAAATTTCATTAGTCCATGATATCATATTATAATTCTCCCTCTCGATGTATGCTTTTGGATAAAAAATAAACATACATTTACCCTGGTTATCATCTTCTATACCAAATCAATTTCATAAAACATTTCATTATAAAACCTAAAGGAATAAAATAATACTGAGAAATGGTTCATTTAAAAGAAGAAAAAATCCAAGAAAATTTTTCAAACAGTTTTACAATTCACTATTAATAACTAATAAATATTATTTTTTCGAAATATAAGCTCATTTATTACCTTTTTGAAATAGTATAATTATCATAAAAACATATTGTGAGAAAATATTATACAAATTGGTATCTTGTTAAATAAATTTCAATATAACTATTACATAATGTGTAACAATATCACTAAATTCCATACCGAATGCACCGTAGTGATGTCATGAACCCACCGGCCCTTGGTATATAACATTACCATGTGTCCTTAATTTGTGGAATAGTCACACATCATTGGTTCATAATGAAAACACCTATAACATTTATTTATAACAGAACCACCCATCATCATAAATAGTTTCCAAAAACCATATCATAATCATAAAAACTGAATGAATTAAATTTTCAATGTTATTGTCTTAAAATATTTCTTCCATCATAAGAAAACAATTCCAAATATTAAAATATTCATCCCTATAAAAAAATTAAACACTAAAATAACAAAATAAAGGAAATTCGGTTTTTATTCAAAGGAAACATAAATGATTTTACAGAATGTGGGAAATAATATATTTTTTAAGACAGTGGGAATTGTCATTTCCACAGTATAAGTTAAAATTGAATGTTCCTTTTTCCACTTTGTCAATACATTCTATACAAAACACACCCAAAATAATTTCGTAAAACATTGAAATATTGTTAAAAGGGAAATTAAATAATAATTATTATTATTTTATATCAATATAAATAAATAGAAATAATAATTTAATGATTATATATATGGATAAAAATTCATAGATATAAAATCATTAAAATATTTTAAAACACGTTTTTCAAAGTAATGTTTCCATAAATGTAAAAACTAAAAAATATTAAATTTTTATTGAAGAATATTTATATACAATAAAATATGGAATAAATTGACCTTCATAATCCAAACACACATAATTAATAGTTTTTCTGAAAATTTTATAAATACATAGATGAAAAACATTCAAATATTAAATATATAAAACTTCTTAAAATGAGGTTTTTAGTAAAAAATTCACATTCATTGAGTCTAATAGGTCAAGAATGATCTTTATCATCTAAATAATAAACATATTTAAATTATCTAATTTATTAATAATATTTTTCATTTTAATTATCACTTTTATTTCACTTTTTTCTTGGTTTCAAACTATTACATAATCAATTTGATTTTTTTCTAATGTTTTCAAAATATTTGGACTGTATGTGCAAAATGACTTCAGTGGGTTGACTATTGTCAATGAGGTAATTATTTAAAAATATATTAAATAATAATAATTATAAATTAAATTTTTTTAAAAAAATATATAATGTCCCGGAAATTCCAAATAATTTTTTTTAATTATGTGGAATTATTACGAGACTGCGAAAATTGGAAGTACGTGATTCCTAGTCCCGGAGTTCCCAGAATGATCCATTGAAAAAAGTTAAACTTTAAATAGCGTGTGTGAGTAGTTTTGCTAAAAAAGTGGAATAACTATTCAACGGGTGTCGGGATCAGAAATCTGAGGGCACCATTGCATTCAGGATGATGGGTTTATCCAAGGTGCGAATTATGTTTAGTTGACCCAAGCCTCCGGCGAGAAAACCTGAAAATGGAATAAACGTAAATAGAATAATTAAATAAAATTATTTTATTTTTCAAATGATTATAAATCACGAATGGATTCTCATATTAAAAATCTAAGACCACCGTTGAACTCATGTGGGTATGATTTTCTTAGGCAGATCCTATCATTGGTCGGTGTGGGCCAACAGTGGAAGTTAGTTTTTTCCCATAGATAATATTACTAAGTAACAATTATTTTATTGTTAATTTCTATAACTCCTAAATGGTAACTCGGATAGGAAATTTGAGATTACTATTGATCTCATGAGGGCGTGTTCCCCTTACGCAGAGCCTAAACGTGATCGGTGTAGGTCAAGGATGACTGGTAATAATTGTTTTGTCTTTTTTAAGGTATGTTCAGTAAACGTGTGGGAGGCATTTTCTATCTTTTGACCCGTTACTCAAATTAAAAATCTGAGGGCACTGTTGAATCCACAGTGCCAGGATTCTCTTAAGGTAGGTTTAACTTCAACCATAGTTGGTCGGGTGAAAAAGTTATTTTTTGTGACTTTTTATTGAAATAATAAAATATAATCATAATTGTTATTTTATTTCTTTTTTTTACCACATGTTGAGCATCGATGGTGGGGACTACGAAGGTGGTCAGACTTTTAAATATGGGATATTAAATGTCTGATTATACTTTGGTTGCATAACCACCCATCGTGTAATTAATGTGCAACATTAATTACAACAATTAATGGAACTAATTAAAATCCTTGGTGAGTTACACATCCTCCCTCCCCTCTATTTAAATGGGGATTGGGGTACTTTTTTTGAAATGGCTTAACCAAACGAGGAACTGCTGGCAAAGTGACGCGATACCTTCCACCAATGGAGACAAAAGCATGGGCAACATCGAACCGGGATCGACGAACGTCTGCATTTTCATCAAATGTGGAATCTTCTTCCACCACCGTGACGCCTCCAAAGAATCATGAGGTAGGGTGTTTACATGCTTTGATGTCCCCTCCATTTCTGTTCTTGGAAAATATAACTAATGCGGACCAACCGACAAACGGGTTGATACGCATGTCGGCTATTCATGCAGGTGGTTGTTGTGGGGTCTTAAATTCAGGGTTTATTATTCTTTTTTTTATCATTATTATTCTTCCTCATGTTTAATACTCTAAATCGGAGAGAGGAGGCCAAAACCAACAAGGCTCGAACCCACCTCAAAACTTTTCCTTGATGTGTTCTTTGTTGTGGAACAACGAAGAGAGCGGCAAGTCATATTTGAGTGCCACGCAATGAATGCAGCATCCGGGGGCGTAGGTGTGTCCAGAAGGAAGAATGGACCACCAGAGCTCACCCAATGGAATGGGGAAGATTCGTCGGTGGGGCACCGGTGACCAGAACCGGCGGCAGGCGGCACTCACCGGCCATGGAGGAGGGTGGTGCCGATCAGCACCGCGGTGGTCAGACAAGTCAACCAACAAAAACCATCAATGGAGGTGGGAGGTGGCACACCGTCGTGCACCATGGTGGACAGGTCATGGCTACAATGCGGCGACGAAGTCCATGACCTACTCCAAGCAGCTCCAGCAGGTGACGAGGTGGTTCCACCTTGCGCTGCCCCTTAATAAACCAAATGGCCCTTTGAGCTGTTCAGCAGGATAATTTCGCAACCCCCGTGCAGGTTCCGCCTGTCAATGGGCCAGGCATACATGGCCCACCCCAGCTACAGTGGGCCGGGCGGGTCTATGGCGTAGATATTTGAGCCCACCATGGACCATTCCGGTTTGGGTCGGGCCGGGTCATACCTGAACCCAGACGAGTCATACTAAGACCAGGTCGAGTCAGCCCAAACCAGGTCTGCTCAGCCCAGGCCGGGTCAGGCCGGGTCAGTCTGACCGGGTCAGACAAGACTTGGACCCATTTGGGGCCACTTACGCTTAAATGACTTTATATTGATAACGACACACTGGTTTGAAGAACCATCTACGACAGTTGGATTCTTTGAGTGAGATGGTCCTTTTGAGATACTTCATGAGAGTTTTTTAGAATGTTTCAGTATGAACAGGTTGGATCGACTCTGAATCCATCCCGGCCCATGACACTAATGTTCTAGTAACATACATACCGAGCATCTAGTTGACACACCGTCTATTTTTTTAACCCTTATGACAAGATGGTCCATGGGGTAACTTCATTGTGGGACTTCGTGTCGATTGAAATATGACTGGTATCTTCTGAGGTATATTCTCCCAAAATAAAGCATAAAATGAGCAGGAACCATGTGATTGGATGAGATGTGAAGAATGAAGAGTGATTATGTGTGAATCAGCGCCCATTGATTTTGTGTGAATTAGGACCCAACAATTTTGTGTAAATTAGAATCTAATGATTCTATGTGAATCTGTACCCATCGATTCTGTGTGAATCAGCACCCATTCATTCTGTCTGAATCAGCACCCATGAATTCTGTGTAAATTAGTACCCAATGCTTCTTTGTGAATCAGAACCGAGAAATTCTATTTGAATCAGCACCCAGGGATTCATTGTGAATCAAAACCTAGGGATTCTATTTGAATCATCACCCAGCTATTCGGTGTGAATCAGCTCCGAGTTATTATGTGTTAATCAGCCCCCAGTGATTCTGTTTCAATCAGCACCCATCAATTCTGTGTGAATTGGAACCTATCGATCAAATGTGGGTATTTTAGTGTTTAGTACCTATTGATCTTATGTGGGTCATTAGTAGTTCTTCTTGACAGAGTATGACAATCTACCCTTACGACTAATAATATATACTCTTGTAATTTAGTTGTACATGGTTTTGATTTGTACCTTTTTCTTTGTGCATTGTGATTGAGATCGTGCATTTTTTATTCTTCAGTGGAATTATGAGAGACCTTTGGCGATCTCAGGGTGGCCTCTATGTATTTTAATACTCACCCATGCACCATATTTTCTTGTACCTTGTTATGTCTTCTATAGATGATCGACATACTTGACTGAGACTTGGGAAGCTAGGACCTGACAGTGGATGGCAGTGATGGTTGATGTGGAGAGCAATGGGGTCGAGATATACCTACCCTTTATTTAGGATCCTTAGTGGATGATCTCAGGAGCTATTTTCTGTTTTCAGTTATGGTTGTATCTTTTTAGTTAGGATTGTATTCTGGAACCCTTTACTTTCAGTACACACATTTACTAAAGCTGCTTTACTTGGTGGTTGCATCTTGTTGCATCATTTTCTATGTTTGTACAGTTTTAAAGGAAATTCCTTCCCATTTTAGGGATACACCATTATGGTTCTAGTCTCCAACCCCTGGCCTTTGGAACGCGGGCTTGGGGTAGTCACAGTATGGGCCCTGGGGAAAGTTCGTGACAAAGTGGTATCAGAGGACTCAGTTCTACCGAAGAACTAGTACTCTGACATTTTTATGGAAGAAATAGTTTTAAGTGTTTCGAGTGTGGTTTTCAGTTCTTGCAGTGAAGTTTTGGTGCGGCGGCCGACGTATTCATTCACTAGGACCCTAAATTATCATTTCCGACTCGATGCATGAAAACACTAATTGCGTATGTTTTGGAAATGTTTTTATTTTGATCTCTTTTGAATGTGCTCACCATATATAACTTATTGATCGTGGTTCATCTTGATTATCATTCAAGATACATCCACGTATACAGCTATCCAAGATTCCAATGTGTGGCCATGAGGATGATCCATAGTGTGATGAATCTTCAGTAGATGGATTGTTGTTCGAGATGGAACCTTCGGGTGGTGTCCCAGCAATACCACTACCTGTTGAACAATAGTTACTACCAGCTCCACCAGTAGAGGAAACTTATAGGCTTAGTGCCTTAAAAAAGTTTCAGTCACAGATACCCCTCAGGATCTAAGGAGTGCTTGACTCACAGGAGGCTAAGCACTGGCTTGAGGTGGTGGGCAAGTTGCCATCGAGTTAGGACACCTTTAGATCAGATTGTGGCCATAGAAGTGGATATTCTACGTGGATCAGTAGAGAAAGGATAGGGTTTAGATTATACATATCCTACGATGAGGTGACAATTCCATGCACATATCTTGGGAATCCTTCTAATAGATGGGGTCTCTTTCCATAAACTTCTAAGGGGTTTGTCTTCCCAAGAGATTATACAGCTTTGGAAGGATGACATGTCGGTAGCTAAGTATTCTTCGAGATGTAACGACCAATCTAGGTACTCGATGAATATGATACGAATAGTGCTTTAGGGCTCGGTATAATGACCCACACTTTACATACATTATTAGTACATTAAAATTGAAGTACACTTATTACAACATATAACAAAACCATCAAAGGACCGTATAGGTATAGTGTATTTAGAAACTGGGAAACATAAACAACTGGTTCATAAACCATCTACACTGCCTCCCATTTATTTCATCATATCTAGAGTCCCTTTTGGAATATCTTACTTAATAACCTTCTTCCTGATCTGGGGAAATAAAACATACAAAAGGGTGAGCTCAAATTCTCAGTAAGGGTAAACAAAATAAATATCAATCACATCATATTAATAAGAACATAACATTTTGGAAATCTTAACCTGCAAAAGAGATCATAATTTCATAACATGGGTACTCCCAATAATCATAACATAAAACATGAAACTTTGTGGAATACACACATAATCATAGAGAATCATTTCTTATTAGTAAATACTCATTTCCAAGACTATCTTAGTGGACAAAGTCCATTTCTGAATAGAGTCAATTCCTTGTTTCAGTCTTGTTTCACTAAACCGATTTAACCTGTCGTTCCAGCAATGTCTATCTCATGAGATATAAAATCTTTAACCAATGAATTGGAGGGAGATATATCTCCCACCCATATCATAATGATACCATTCTTATGTGTGCCACAAAATCATAAACCATACATCATAGCATAACCCATGTAAAAAAAATGGGATTCTTAATCATCATGACATCATAAAACAATTCATATAAGATAAAGGAATTCATAAAAATAATTCCATCACAACATAATCAAATCAATGTAATAATAGGTATAGATACAAAACCCTTTATTATCTTATATGGAATATAATTTTGATAAAACACTTGAACTCTATTATTGAAGAAAATATCCTTTCTACTTCAAAAACACTTTTCCATTCTTAACATGTCATACAATTATAAACTAAAAGAAGTTGATTAAAAATAAACTTGAAAACTTGTAAAGGAAGCTTCTTGGAAATAATTTTTTAAAAATCCATTCATTTCGTATAAGTTAAAAAACATTCTTCTCGTACTTTTGTCAGAAAAGTCAAAAAGTACCTCGTATGAAAAATGACAAAAGATTCCTTTCATATCTTTTTCTAAAAACTCACCGAAGGGTAAAATTGGATTTAAAAAATTATCGGTGGATGTAAATAATATTACATGTTGAGGAAAAATGGATGTGGATGATAAAATTCACCCTAGTAAATTCCAAAGTATAAACAATCTCGGATAAAAATGAGATTGTGATATTTTCCCTTACCTTAGGTCTGATTTGCTTCGTATGTGTCTGATCCTCCTGTATAATGATTTAAATAATGTAATTTACTTATTCCAGAATCATACACATTTTTATGATATCACATATGGTCATATTCTTAGCTTATTATTAGTAATATTTCATTGCTACTTGTTATTCGGGTGTTTATTACTTTTTGTTCTTATGCATGTTTTGTCAAATAAATTCTTATTATTCTTTTTAGATTATAGATACTTCATTTCCAGAATGGTATTAGTGTAATATATATCATATTTATTCACTAAATTCATTTATTTAATTATTATTCAATGAAAATCATGTAGAACGAGTCGCATCACATCGTGGAGATGGTAGGCCGTATGTACACACGAGCGATGATATCGTTCCCATGATCGTGGAATTGTATTGGAGTGTATGTATAATATTTCAGAATCAATATCAATTTACAATAATCATATATAGTTGTTATTTAAACCATTATACCCATCCATGTAAGGTGGTGGTGGAAAATAGATTACACCACAGCGTGGAGACGGTATTCCGTATGTACGCACGCGCGGTGATTTCATTTTCCGTAGGATGGATATATGGTGAAATAGGGTTGTTTCATACTTATAATAACATATCAGTATATGAGTGATACTGATGTTATTACTTCATAATGAAACAACTAAAGAAGAAGAAGTGGAAGAAGAAATAAAGTTGAAAGAATCATTAACGGACATTACCTCTTCTTTGAAGCGCCTCTTTGAAACCTCCTTTTAGAGAACTAAAATTGGTATTTGAAGACAACAAGGACCTATAGGATGTTTCTAGGGAAGTGGAGAAGATAATTTTTCAGGGTTTGGCCGAGCTTGAAGGCTCAAAGTGGTGTGAGGAAGAGAGGGAGGAGGTGCCCTTTTATAAGGGAGGAGAGGGGCACCTTTGGAAAAACTAAAAATATTATTTTATTATAAAGCCATATTCGGTGTTAAATATCTCCAAATTGATTTATTTTGAAGCTATGGTGGGTAGGGGTTGAAATACTCTCATACAATAGAATTTTGGTAAGTTTTGGTTACTATTTTAACCTTATCATTTACATTTAACTTTAAGTTAGATAATTTTACTTTTACCGTGTCTTTTTGTGTTCTTACACTATAAAGTTAAAAAAATTACTATAACAAGCCAAACGAACCCCAAGTTGTTTATTATTAATATATATAACCGTATCTAAGACATTTGTCCGAACATTAGATTTTTAGGAATAAAATAACAATTATTAATATAATATTTGTTTTAAAAACTATTTTATGTCAATTTTGATACTATTGGTAATTGATTTTTTTAAAACTAATAACAGAAATATTAGTTCGAAAAAAGTGAATTAAATCAATACTAAAATTTCATATTATCCTAGAAAATTAGTGGAATTCATAAAAAGTCTCAAATTACATTTATTTGGGTATTTATAACATCAATTATGTCAATATTTCATTAATAAGATAATTACAACATCATCTTTGTGTCAAAAATAAATTAAATTATTTAATGTCTAAATATTACAAATAAAATACCATTATGTAGGAAATACTTTTATCTTTATAATTAATATTTATAGTCTAATTTAACTTATGTATAACCCTATATTAAAAATGATTTACTTATTAAACTTTGATTTTAACTATTTTAACCCTACTTTAAATAAATTAATAATAAATGTCCTAATCTAATCCATGTGGGCCTAAATGGTCATATGTTATTCCTAAGGTTGTTTTTGGTCGAATTACACTTATACAATAGAATTAGGACAAGTGTTAGGATAATAATAATATCATTTTTACTCTTAATTACCCTATTTACTTTTAACCGTGGTAAATAAAAGTAAAAAGTTACTATTCACCAAAAATTATTTTCATCTCATTGAACCACATTTTACTTACTGACATCAACCATGTCTATCAGATTTTTAAAATTCCACTCACAGAAGCGGAAAAATTATGTTTTATGAAAATTTTCAAATTCTCCTAGGAGGTGGGTAAAAGATGGTGAAAAGTTCAATACAAATTTTTTATATCTAAAATTATTATAAAATGACTCCAATGAATTGCATTGAACTTATATAGGTATTATGTATCAATTTTGACCTAAAATAAATTTAAATAAACTAAATAATTATTTAAATAAAATGTCAGTTTTTAAATAGTAACCTAGTGTTTTCACTAGTCATCAAAAATTGAATGTTTTCAGAAAAATACCAAAATTTTACCCTAAGCTAATTTTGATATTCCGAATCCAAAAATGAAGTCCATTTTGAAAAATAAAATTTACAAAATTTCAAGAAGTGGTTATTACTATTCATAATGGATAGTTTTAATAATATTTTAATAGCATATCGTTGTTTAGTGAAACTCGGTGTTGCGTACGATGAAAACTATCAAGGAAGGTCGTGATTGCATGTAAAGAATGTCAAGCTAGTGTTGTTTGTAGTGAAATATTCCTTTGATAATTTATATAAAATAAAAACAAAATATTTCTTATAAAAGTCTCGGGTGTTACATTCTACCCCCCTTAAAAGGAATTTCACCCTCGAAATTCGTCACTTTGTAACAAAAATATGAGGATACCTCTCCCTCGTCATATCCTCAAGCTCCCATGTAGCTTTTTCTAATTGGTGGTTCCTCCATAAAACTTTCACCAAGTGAGTGGTCTTGTTCTGTAGGACTTTTTCACTACGATCGAGAATCTCTATCAGTTGTTCTTCATAAGAATGATCTTGTTGTAGCGGTACAACTTTTGAGCTGAGTACATGTGAAGGACCAGGTATTTACTTTCTTAGGAGAGGTACATGAAACACATCGTGAACTTGAGAGAGATTCGGTGGAAGTGCCAATCGGTAAGCTACCTTCCCAACATTATCCAGAATTTCAAAAGGACCGATATATCTAGGGCTTAGCTTTCCCTTCATTCCAAATCTCATTACTCTCTTCCAAGGAGATATTCGTAAGAACACTTTATCGCCCACTTCAAACTATAATTATTTTCTTTGGTTGTCGGCATAATTTTTTTTGTCGACTCTGAGCTACTCTTATGTGTTGTTGAATAGATCAGATCTTTTCTACCATCTCATCAACAAGATCAGGTCCTAATAGCTTTCTTCCCCCAACTTCATCCCAGCAAGTTGGAGTCATGCATTTCTTTCTATAGAGAGCTTCGTAAAAAGCCATATGAATATTGGAGTGAAATCTATTATTATAAGAAAATTCCAACAAAGGTAGGTGTTGATCCCACCCACCCTTTAAATCCATAGCGCAAGCTCTCAACATATATTCTAGAGTTTAAATTGTCCTCTAAGACTGACCGTCTGTCTAAGGATGATAAGCAGTGCTGAAACTCAACTATGTATCCAGAGTATGCTGAAGACTTCTCCAGAACATTGAGGTAAACCTCGGATCCTGATCAGACATAATGGAAAGTGGTACTCCATGCAATCTTACCACTTCCTTTACATATATCCTGGAAAGCTGATCCAGAGGGAAATCCTCTCTAATAGCAATGAAGTGTGCAGACTTTGTAAGACGATCAACTATGACCCAGATAGCATTATTGCATTTGGATGTTTTAGGAAGTCCTGTGACAAAGTCCATAGTGATGTTTTCCAATTTCCATTTGGGTATGGGTAATGGTTGTAACATCCCCTTAGACTTCTGTCTCTCAGCTTTAACTTGCTGACAATCCAAGCATCGAGAGACATATTCAGCAACATCTCTTTTCAAGCCATCCCACCAGATGTACTCTTTCAGGTCCCTATACATCTTCGTTCTTCCAGGATGAATAGATAATGAAGAACTATGATCCTCATCCAGAAGCTCCTTCTTTAATTTGGGGATGGGAGGAACACAAACCCGATTCATGAACTTTATTATCCCATCACAATCAAGGTTGAATTCGGGAACATTTCTCACCTTCTTTTGTAACTCTACATCTTCTTTCTGTTCCTCTTTAATCTTCATATGTATAGATGGTTGAACATTCATTTGAGAAAGTTACGATTTTTCCCCTTTCATTATAATTCCAATATCCATCCTTTGTAAATCCATCAATATTGGACCTTTTGTGATCCTCATCATGGATAAACTGGCATGGTTTTGTCGACTTAATGCATCTTCCACCTTATTTTCTTTCCCAGGGTGGTAATGAATTGAGCATTCGTAATCCTTAATCAGCTCCAACCATCTTCTTTGGCGCATATTCAGCTCCATTTGTGTGAAAATATACTTTAAACATTAATGATTAGTATAAATGTCACACCTTTCTCCATAAAGATAATGCCTCCAAATCATTAATGCAAAGATTACCGCAGCTAACTCCAAATCATGAGTTGGGTAATTTTTCTCATTGATTTTCAACTGTCGTGAGGCATAATCTATCACCATATCATTTTTCACAAGAACACACCCCAATCCCTTCTTGGATGCATCACTGAAGATCGCAAACCTTTCTCCACTACAAGGAAGTGTGAGTACAGGTGCACTGGATAACCTTATTTTCAACTCCATGAAATTATCTTCACATTCCTCCATCCAAACACACTTAACTCCATTCGGAGTCAACTTGGTGAGTAGATTATATAATCGTGAGAAGTATTTCACAAAACGTTGATAATATCTAGCCAAACCAAGAAAACTTCGGATCTCAGTTACTGTTGTTGGTCTCGACCATCTTTCGATAACCTCTGTTTTTGCTGGATCCACAGATATCCCATCTTTTGAGATTATGTGACCCAAAAATGAAACTTTTTGAATCCAAAATTCAAACTTGGTAAATTTGGCATAAAGCTTCTCCTTCCATAGGGTCTTCAATATAATTCTCAAGTGATCTTCGTGTTCTTCCTTGCTCTTTGAATATATAAGAATATCGTTTATAAAGACTACCAAAAACTGATCAAGATAGTCTCTAAAGACTCTATTCACCAGATCCCTGAAGATAGCAGGGGCATTATTAAGACCAACTGGCATCACTATAAATTCATAGTGTCCATAACTTGTACGGAAAGCCATGTTTGGTATATCCTCCCTTTTTAACCTTAATTGATGATACCCGGAACGAAGATCAATCTTGGAGAAGTATTGAGCTCCATGTAGTTGGTCAAAGAAATCATCAATGCGCGGGAGAGGATATTTGTTCTTGATAGTGATCTTGTTAAGTTCTCGATAATCAATGTAGAGTATCATTGTTCCATATTTCTTCTTAACAAACAAAACAGGTGCTCCACAAGGTGACACACTAGCGCGTATGAATCCCTTATCAAGATTCTCTTGGAGTTGTTTCTTCAATTCCTACAACTCAATTGGGGCCATTCTATAAGGTGTCTTTGAAATAGGTAAAGCACACGTTATGAGTTCTATTGAAAACCCAACTTCACGATTTGGTGGAAGACCCAGAAATTCCTCCGTAAAGACATCATCAAACTCCCGTACAATGGGAATATTCTTAATCGTGAGTTTGTCACCAACCATTTAAGATAAATAACCTTCATTTAGTGGAATCAAGACCCATAAGATGGAAGAAATTTCCACTGGAAGGTTATGTTCATCCTTGCATCGATAGACGATCAAATATTTACCTGGAATATGAAATGTGACTTCCCTTATTTGGCAATTGATATGAGCTCCATATAGAGAAAGACAATTCATGCCAATAATCACATCAATTTACACTATAGTGAGGATCACAAGATTTACAGGAAGCACTTTCCCACAAACATCAATTGGAGAAGAATTATAAACTTTTGATGCAACTGTTGTGCCATTAGGGATTGTCATAGCTAACTCAACATCTAATTCTTGAGGTAATATGGTGATACCCTAAGAAAATTCTTCAGAAATAAAGGAGTGGATGGATCCAAAACCATATAAAACATTTTCTACTTTAGAGTGGATGGGAAGTGTACCTTTCACCACTTCATTATCGTACTCCACCTTGATGATAGAAATTGCATGTGACATTACTTTATCTTTAGCCTTAAGAGTTTTTTGACGTCGATAATCATCAACAACCCTTCGATTAGGGCATTTATTGGAATAATTCTCCCTTTCCTTCCACTTGTAACATTGAAGTGTACGAGGTGCACTCTGTGTAGCCTTTTAATTGTTCGTATCACTACACATCTTCTTCCCATTGTTGCAGCATTCAGATGCTCGATGACCTTACTTTCCACATTTGAAACATTTACTTGTCCCTTTAAGATAACTCCCTCCATGTTTCATTCCACACATTGAACATAAGGGAAAACTCATCTTCTTTTCAGCATTATCTTTATATTTTCCTTTTAATTCCATTTTACTCTTCTTATCAAACCCATATGACTGATGGGTTACTCTAATCTCCATCTAAAATTTGACATCAAATCGAATGATTTCCTCATATTTATTGAAGTTCCTTATGGCTAACACCCTTCGAAGACTTGGTTTTAAGCCACTAAAGAATCGATCGATCTTACTCTCAGGTTGAATAATAATACTAGAAGCGTACCGTGAAAGTCTTGTAAAATTTGCTTCATAGGTACCAACAGATTCATCATCCTTTTTCTTTAGTTCAAGAAACTCCTTCTCCATCTTTGTTCGGATAATACGAGGGAAGTACTTATTGAAAAATAATTTCTTGAACTCGTCCCATTCCATGGACTCAATTTCATCTCTTTGCCTCGTATTATTAATAAGATTCCACCATTGATCAGCATCTCCTTCCAAACGATAAACTTCTAGGATGACTTTATCATGTTCATAACATTGAAGAACTGAAAATATCTTTTCAGTAGTACGAATCCATTGTTCAGCAACTAAAGGATCCGTAGACCCCCTGAATGAAGGTGGAAGCTGCCTCATGAAGGATTCAATAGAATGTTTCTCCTTCCTTTGCTCATTTGGAAGTCCCGCATGATTCATAGCTTCATAAAGTTGAGTGACCATGCATATAATATTTTTCATTCCATCTCCCATAATGTTTGGTTACTCAGGAGGACAATCATTGCATTGCCTGTCGCATTCTTCATTAACACGGTTCCTTTGGGTTCTAGCCATTGACTATAACCAAGAACAATTGTGTGAGAAACACTAATTATAATAGGAAAACCACATAATCAAGAATAAAATTTCACACTTAAGGTCTTGTCCTAGGTTATTCATGGCCATTTCTAAAACACTAAGATTGTGTTATATGCTTAGACTTATCCTTATGATTCTTACTAAGGCTTTCAAATCCTAGTTTCCAAAGGTTGACTATACCTTTCCTCTGATACTAAATATAACGGTCTGGAATTGCTTCCAGTGGACTATAATTTATACTTATCAGGGCACTCTATGGGAATCTACACCCCCTAGGCAGGACACTCCACCATCCCTAGTGGCGGTTATTTCCTCATGAAGCCCTTGGGCGGAGAGCCATGCTTCGTCCAACTCTCACATGTGAGGGTTCCCAAGGATCGGATACATTCCTACCTCCTTTGCCTTTGATACCAACTATAACAACCCATACTTTACATACATTGTTAGTACTTCGACAGTTAATTAAACTTATTACAACATGTAACAAAACCATGAAAGGACCATATAGGTATAGTCTCTTTAGAAACTGGGAAACATAAACAACTGGTTCATAAAGCATCTACATTGCCTCCCATTTATTTCATCATATCTAGAGTCCCTTTTGGAATATCCTACTTAATAACCTTATTCCTGACCTGGGGAAAGAAAACATACAAAAGGATGAGCTGAAATGCTAAGTAAGGGTAAACAAAATAAATATCAATCACACATATTCATAAGAACATAACATTTCAGAAATCTTAACCTGTAAAAGTGCTCATAATTTAATACCATGGGATAAATAATAGTAGTGAAATATAATCCCAATAATCAAAACATAAAACATGAAACTTTTTGGAATAGACACATAATCATAGAGAATCATTTCTTATTAGTCAAGACCCATTGCCAAGACTATCTTAGTGGACAAAGTCCATTTCTAAACCGAGTTCATTCCTCGTTTCAGTCCTGTTTCACTGAACTGGTTTAACTTTCCGTTCCAGCCATGTCTATCTCATGAGATATAAAATCTTTACCCAATACATTAGAGGGAGATATAGGTCACACCCATCTCATAATTATACCATTCTTATGTGTTCCACAAAATCATAAACCATACATCATAGCATAACCCACGTAATAAAAATGGGATTCTTAAACATCGTGACATCATAAAACAATTAATATAAGATAAAGGAATACATAAAAATAATTCCATCACAACATAATAAAATCAATGTAATAATAGGGATAGAAACAGAACCCTTTATTATCTTATATGGGAAATAAATTTGATAAAACACTTGAACTCCATTCTTGACAAAAAATATCATTTCTACTTCAAAAACACTTTTCCTTTCTTAACATGTGATACAATTCTAAACTAAAAAAATTTGATTAAAAATAAACTGTAAAACTTGTAAATGAAGCTTCTTGGAAATAATTTTTTAAAAATCCATTCATGTCGTATAAGTTAAAAAAACATTATTCTCGTACTTTTATCGGAAAAGTCAAAAAGTACCCTGTTAGAAAAACGACAAAAGATTCCTTTCATATCTTTTACTAAAAACTCACCGAAGGGAAAAATTGGATTTAAACAATTTTAGGTGGATGGAAATAATATTACATATTGAGGAAACATGTATGTGGATGATAAAATACACCCCAGTAAATTCCAAAGTATAAACAATCTCGTATAAAAATGAGATTGTGATATTTTCCCTTACCCTAGGTCTGATTTTCTTCATAAGTGTCTGAACCTCCTATATAATGATTTAAATAATGACATTGACTTATTCCAAAGTCATACGCATTGTTATGATATCATATATGGTCATATTCTTAGCTTATTATTAGTAATATTTCATTGCTAATTGTTATTCGGGTGTTTATTACTTTTTGGTCTTATGCGTGTTTTGTCGAATAAACTCTTATTCTTCTTTTTAGGTTATAGAATATTAATTTCTAGAATTTTATTAGTGTAATATATATCATATTTATTCACTAAATTCATTTATTTAATCATTATGCAATGAAAATCATGTAGAATGAGTCGCATCACATCATGGAGACGGTAGGCCGTACGTACGCACGAGCGACGATATCGTTCCCATGATCGTGGAATTGTATTGGACTATATGTATACTATTTCATAATCAATATAACATTACAAAAATCATATATCATTATTATTTACCCCATTATACCCATCCAAGTAAGGTTGTGGTGTAAAATAGATTACACCACGGCGTGGAGACGGTATTCCGTACATACGCACGCGCGGTTATTTCTCTTTCCGTAGGATGGATATATGGTGGAATAGGGTTGTTTCATACTTATAATAACATATCAGTATATGATTGATACTGATGTTATTACTTCATAATTAAACAACTAAAGATGAAGAAGTGGAAGAAGAAATAAAGTTGAAAGAATCGGTAAAGGACATTACCTCTTCTTTGAAGCACCTCTTTGAGACCTCCTTTTAGGGCACTAAAATTGGTCTTTGAAGAAGACCAGGACCTCTAGGATGTTTCTAGGGAAGTGGAGAACATAATTTGGCAGGGTTGGGCCTAACATGAAGGCTCAATGTGGTGTGAGGAAGAGAGAGAGGAGGTTCCCTTTTATAAGGGAGGAGGGGGGCACCTTTAGAAAAACTAAAAATATTATTTTATTATAAAGACATATTCGGTTTTAAATAGCTCCAAATTCATTTATTTTTATAATAAGCTGGGGATGGGTAGAAATAATTTCATCAAATAGTATTTGGACAAGTTTAGTTTACTATTTTTACCTTATCATTTAGATTTAACTTTAAGTTATATAATTTTACTTTTACCGTGTCTTTTTGTGTTCTTAAACTATAAGGTTAATAAACATACTATAACAAGCCAAAAGAACCCCAAGTAGTTTATTATTAATATATATAACCCTATATAAGTCATTTGTCCAAACATTAGATTTTTAGGAAAAAAATAACAATTAATAATATATTATTTTTTAAAAAACTATTTTATGTCAATTTTGATACTCTTTGGTAATTGATTTTTGTGAAACTCATAACAGAAAGACTAGCTCGAAAAAAGTGAATTAAATAAATAATAACATTTAATATTAACCTATAAAATTATTTTAATTCATGAAAAGTTTTCAATTACATTTATTTGGGTATTTATAACATCAATTATGTCAATATTTCATTAATAAGATAATTACTGCATCATCTTTGTGTCATAAATAAATTAAATTATTTAATGAATAAAAATTACAAATAAAATACCATTATGTAGGAAATATTTTTATCTTTCTAATGAATATTTATTGTCGAATTTATCTTATGTATAACCCTATATTAAAAATTATTTACTTATTACACTTTGATTTTAAATATTTTAACCCTTCTTTAAATAAATTAATAATAAATGTCCTAATCTAATCTTAGTGGTACTAAATGGTCATATTTTATTCATAAGGTTTTTTTTGGTCGAATTACACTTATCCAATAGAATTATGACATGTGTTAGGATAATAATAATATCATTTTTACTCTTAATTACCCTATTTACTTTTAACCGTGGTAAATAAAAGTAAAAAGTTACTATTAACCAAAAATTATTTTCATCTCATTGAACCACATTTCACATACTAACATCAACCGTGTGTCTCGGATTTTTAAAATTCCACTCACAGAAGGGGTAAAATTAAGTTTTATGTAAATTTTCAAATTCTCCTAGGAGGTGGGTAAAAGACGGTGAAAAGTTCAATACAAATTTTTTATATCTAAAATTATTATAAAATAACACCAATGAATTGAATTGAACATATATAAGTATTATGTATCAATTTTTATCTAAAATATATTTAAATAAAATAAATAATTATTTAAATAAAATGTCGGTTTTTAAATAGTAACCTAGTGTTTTCACTATTCATCAAAAATTGAAAGTTTTCAAAAAAATACCAAAATTTCACCCTAGTCTAATTTCGATATTTCGAATCCAAAAATGAAGTCCATTTTGAGAAATAAAATTTACAAAATTTCAAAAAGTTGTTATTACTATTCATAATGGCTAGTTTTAATAATATTTTAATAGCATATCGTTGTTTAGTGAAACTCGGTATTGCGTATGACGCAAGCTATCAAGGAAGGTCGTGATTTCATTTAAAGAAATCCAAGCTAGTGTTGTGTGTAGTGAAATATTCCTTTGATTATTTATATAAAATAAAAACAAAATATTTCTTATAAAGTTTCGGGTGTTACACTCGGACCTCCAAGAGATATGTGTGTTGGGACATCCGAGCAGGAACTATTTCTATATGAATTCCTACATATGATAAGATACTAGAGAGAATGTTTTTTGGTTGAATGTTTTTTGGATGAGTAGATATATCCAGTGAATGTTATCAGTTGGAAAGTAGGAAACAAATTCCAGTTTCAGAGACAAGGGTGTGTAAAATGCCTCAAGAAGAGGAAGTGAAAGGGAGATCAGAATTTTCAGTGAAGCAGGTGTCGAATAGGAGCAAGGAGGGTAGCATGAGGTGGTATACATTTTGACATCTTACAACCACCACCCCAATGTATTCCCCGCAAGGCTCAAGGAGTTGGAGTATAGGGGAAGGGAGTAACTGCATGCATTCAAGGAGTATGACCCAAGGGCTCCATGGAAGATTTGACGTACGATCTGTGCCTACTACTAGCTATAGTAATTAATAAACATAGGTAATAATCATTCCTTCTTGTCATGAATCGTGTAAAAGAGCTAGAGTTTCTAGTTAAACTATTGGCTTTACATTTACGAATAGAGATACCTATTAAAGGAGTCTTGATAATCCCACTTATTCCAATGGTGTGATCTGACCCATGAGGGGAGATTTTCATTTAGAACCTCTTAGTGGAATCCTCGAGGCCTTACAAAGTTAGTTTAGGTACGGATTATTCTTACATAGTTCATGCAAAGATTAATTGTTTTAGGAAAAAAGGTTATGGTATATCTACAGAGTTGGAATAGGGTTTTTCCTTGGTCGGTGAAAAAGGTATCCCAGGCAGCACAGGATAAAATCATGAATATGAGGGTGTGGGTGATCACTTTTGACTCGGCCAGCCTTACCCTCATAGTAGAAAATATTTTGTGTTTCTAGTTCCCAAGGGTAGTGGAAGAGTACTGGAACATCCAATACAAATATATTTTCAAAATTTCCTCCCCATAAAGAGAGGGACTTCAAAATTTTCTTGTAACCAAGGAAAATACCTAAATCTAAAACTACGTATCAGATGGCTCCCACAGAGCTCTGGAACCCGAGGGTATAGTTGAGAGAAAAGTTTAATGTCTATTACGATCACAAGAGTTGCATGTATATCTTCTCATAGAAGTACCAGAACTGGAGACAATGGTGATGGCTAGAGTTCCTCTAGGACTATGAATTTGAGATATTCTACACTCCTTGGATTGGGAACGTGGTGGCAGACGCACTCAGAAGGATGTTTGGACTACAGTTGCTGAGCGAGGTGACATAGCAGGTAGCCGTATTTTTGATATCCCTTTTGGATAGTGATGGAGTAGCTTACCTCCATTATATGGAAATGACTCCCCCTATCCTTCAGAAAGTTAGGGAGGCATTACATAGGGACATTGACTACGAGGCCCAACGTTCTCAGATATCCTTAGGATGGGCTCCCAAATGATTTTCTTAATGTGGGGATCACGTCATCCTATTCAGAGGACGCACCATGGTACTGGTGATGCTACGAGAGGAGGTTTTGAGGTAGTTCCATACATCCCCTTTGTAATTACATCCTAGTGTGTCAAATATGTACCAGGACCTCCGACATCATTACTGGTGTCCAAGGATGAAAAAAATTGCGGTGGAGTTGGCATACGAAAATACTTATCTCTCTAATATCCTACGGGTCTCACCTTGATGAAGATTAAAAGGTTTGGCTGGGGTGGAAAACTTTCTCTGAAGTTCATCAAACCATTACAGATCCTAGATAGAGTCGATGAAGTGGCATACTACCTAACTCTTCCCTGATAGATCCACTAGGTGAATAATGTTTTCCATGTGTCGCAGTTGAGGAGATGCGTGCACGATCCATCAAATGTTATTGACTATGGTGTTTTGGACCTTGATGTTGTGGTAAATTTTGAAGTGTTCCTAGTCAAGATAGAGTATCTACATGAGAAATTCATTTTTGGATGGTCGATCACTTTTGTGAGAGTTTTGTGGGAGCACGAGAACCTCTATGAGAGTACATTGGAGTGGGAGGATCTTATTCGTGCTGAGTATCCCCATTTGTATGATTTTCCTTTTTTTGGAATTGGGGAAATAAATCCGTAAGGTTGGGGGAATGTAATGTCTCAAAATTCAATATATTTTTTTATATATATGGAATTATTTTTAGACTATAAAAATTGACATCATGCGATTCTGAGGCCCAAATATCCTAGAATGATACGTCACAAAATGTTAAACATTAAAGAGAATGTGTGAGTAGTTTTCTGAAAAAATAGGAATAACTATAAAAGGGGTTCCGAGATCAAAAATATGATGGCGTCGTTGTGTTAGGGATAGAGTATTTCCCCTAGGCACGACTGAAGTTTAGTTGATGCGGGCCTCCGGTGAGAAAACCTGAAAATAGAATATCCATAAATAAAATAATTAAATAAAATAATTAAATTTTTCAATTGCTTATAACTCATGAACGAAGACTCAGATTAAAAAACAGAGACCACCACTGAACTTGTGAGGGTATGCTTTTCTTAGGACTAACCTAACATTGGATAGTGTGAGCCAACAGTGGAAGTTAGTTTTTGTCTGTAAATAATACAATTAAGAAACAATTATTTTATTTATATATTCTATAACTCCTAATTGGTAACTCGAATTGGAAATCTGAGAGTACCATTGAGCTCACGAAGGCGTGTTCCCCATAGGTAGAGATTAACCTCGATTGGCGTAGGTCGAGGGTGACTGCTAATAATTTTTTGAACTTTTTTTAAGGTACATTCAGTAAATGTGCAAGCGGCATTTTCTATCTTTTGAACTGGCGCTCAGATAACAAATCTAAGGGCACCATTGAATCTGTCGCGCCAAGATTTTCTTAAGTGAGGATTAACTTTGATCATAGTTAGTTGGGTGAAAATTAGTTTTTTTATTTTTTAATGAAATAATACAATAACATAAGAATTTCTTTCCCACCTATTGAGCAGTGGTGGTGGGGACCAGAGAGGTGGTCATACTTCTAAATATTGGATATTAAATTCTGGGTTACACTTTGGTTGTGTTACAACCCCTCATGTAATTAATGTGGCACATTAATTACATCAATTAATGAATCTCATTAAATTCATTGGTGCATTACTCACCCTTCCTCCCCTCTATTTAAATGTGGATTGGGGTAGATTTTTAGACACGACTTCACTAAGAGAGTAACCTCTTGTGAAGTGACACAACACCTTCCACCGACGGAGATGGAAGATCAGGCGGCAGTGAATCATGATCAACAAACATCGGCATCTTCACAAAACGTAGAATCGTCTTCCACCACTGTGACGTCTCCAATGAATCTTAGGGTAGTAAGTTTAACTTCTTTGATGATCCATCTCCTTCCATTCTTGAATAATATAACGAACGCAGACCAATTGACTAATGAGTTGTTCCACATCTCATATATTCATGTGGGCAGTTTTTTTGGGGTCTTAAATTCATGTATTATTCTACCTTTTGATTATTATTATTCTTCCTCATGTTTAAAATGCTAACACGGAGGGTGTGGGCAAAAACCAACAATGGAAGGACCCTCCACTAAAATTGTCCTTGGTGCGTTCTTCATGATGGAACAATGAATGTGGTGGAAAGGAAAATTCAAGGGATGAGCAATAACAGCGGCATCCTAGGAGGGTTGTAGGCATGTTCAGAAGTAGGAACGGACCACCAGAGCTCACCCGGTGGCCCGTAAAAATTCACCAAGCGGCCCAAGCACGGAGGCACCGGCAATTATTGTCGGTAGCCATAGATGAGGGCGGTGTCGCGGTGGTTGGAAAATGTGGTCGGCAACTGCCAGCTGCAATGGTGGGAAGTGGCATGTCGTCGCATGCTGCGGGGAACAGTCTGTGGCTAAAAAACCGTGGTAATGGCCGGAACTCACACCATGCGGGTCCTGTTTGTGACGAGCCAGTCCCACCTAGCACCATCCATTGATAAACTGAACTTCCCTTTGAGCCATTTCGTAGGGGGATAGCATGACTCCCGCACAAGTCACGCCAGTCAGCGGGCCAAGCCACCATGGCCCCCCAAAACCAGGCAGGCCCGACCAGTCCCCGACCTAATGGGTTGATTCCTCTGCAAACCAACATTACCAGGTTCGCTCGGGCTAGTTTGGGCCAGATCGGGTCATACCCGAACTAGGACGGGTTGACCAAAAATGGCTCTGGTCGGCCCGAACGTGGTTGGGTCGGCCCAGGCTGGGTCGGTCCGGGTCTGACCGGACCTGGTACCATTCAGGGATAGTTACACTTAAATGACCTTATCTTGCAAACCAGACATCTAATTGACAAGCTGTCTACAATTATAAGATCATTGGAGTGAGACTGTCCATTTGAGTTACTCAACGAGAGTCTTGGAAAAATTTGGACTACGACCAGGTTAGACCGACTCTGAATCTAACCATGACCTCATCACTAAAGTTCCATTAACATAAATACCAGGCATCCAGTTGAAGCGCCGTTTGTTGAGTTGTAAACATTATGACATGACGGTTTATGGGGTAACTTATTTGTGGGAATTTGTTCCAGTTGAAATACGACCGATAGCTTGAGAATCGGTTTCTCCCAGAAGAAAGCGTACTATGAGTGGAAATCCTATGACTGGATGAGACGTGAAAAATTATTATCAACTCTGTGTGAATCAGCACCATGTGATTCTGTGTAAATCATAAGCCAATGATTCTCAGTGAATCAGCACCCGATGATTCTGTGCGAATCGGCACCCTGCGATTTTGTGTGAATTAGCACCCTATGATTCTGTGTGAATCATCACCCATTGATTCTATGTGAATCAGAACCCAGTGATTCTATGTGAATCATCACATAGTGATTCTGTGTGAATCAACACCTAGTGATTCTGTTTGAATCAGCACCCATCGATTCTGTGTGAATCAACACCAAACGATTATTTGTGATTGAGCACCCAGTGATTCAGTTGGAATCAACAGGCAGTGATTATGTGTGAATCAGCAGCCATCAATTCTATGTGAATAAGCACCTAGAAATTCAGTGTGAATCAACAACTATCGATCCTATGTGGGTCTTTCGGGGGTTAGTAACTATCAATCGTGTTTGGGTCATTAGCAGTGCCTCTTCATAGAGTAAGATGATCTAACCTTACAAATAATCATATGTAATTATTTAATCTAGTTATACCTAGTATTGAGCTATTTCTATGGCTTTTTGTATTGGGATTGAGTTCATTCTTCTGTTATTCCTTTGGGAAATTCTGAGAGACCTTCGGGGGTCTCGGGGTCCCAACTATATATTGCTATACTCACCCATACACAGGCTTCACCCGCACCTTGAAGGGTCTTATACAGATGACAACCGGCCTTTAATGAGACACGTGGAGCTAGGAACTGATGGTGGACAGAAGTGATGGTTGACGTGGAGAGCTATAGAGTGGAGCTGTACCTAACCTTAAGGTAGAATCCTAGATGGATGATCTCATGAACTATTTTCTGTTTTTAGTTGTAGTTGTGTCTTTTTAGTTTGGCTTGTATTATGGACCCCTTTACATTCATTACACACTTTTACAAAAAACTGTTTTACTTTGTGTTTTCATATTGTTTTGTTATTATCTATGTGTTTTTACAGGTTTAAGGGCAATTCCTTCCCGTTTTACGAATACGCCTTTCTGGTGCTTGTCGCCAACCCCTGGCCTTTGGATGGTGGGCTTGGGGTACTCACGGAATGGGCCTCGGGGGACGGGTGGTGAAAAAAATATTCTGTTAAAGCATATCATGAAATATTGTAATGAAAAATTAACTACATTACGATCATGGAGACAATAGGTTGTACATTTTCCTGAGTAACATTTCTATTTTTCAATAATCAATTTTTGAATAAGGTATGTAATATTTTATATTTATAGAATTATAATATTATGAAAATTACGATATAATTTCATTAAATATTATTATATTTATCGTTAATGATATTTGGTGATGAAAAAAATCGGATCACATCATGGAGGTTGTAGTCCACACATTCACACAAATTACATTATCAATTTAGGTGAGTAGAAAGGTAAGAAATAAAATGGTAACATTTATTTTTATATTGATAAATGTGTTGATAATATAATAATAGTTTCATATATTTCACATATATTCATTAAAAATATACTTATTACATTCCATGATAAACGTTAAGAAAAAATGAATCACATCGCTTCATAATGTGGTAGTCCACCATACATAGAATAAATTTTATCATATCCACCATCAAATTGAAATTAAGAAGTTATTTGAGATAAATTAATTTTATAATTATAATTATGTTAAAATTATCACATATATATACTTTAAATCCATCATGAAAACAATCCATGATAGGATATGATGAAGATTTAATTGAATCGGTTCATGAGCCAGTAGTCCACTGTACACATGAATGATGGTTCTATTTACAATTTTATGGAATTGAAGATTTTTTAGATTATTACATTAAAATATTAATGTTAATGTATATGGTATTTACATTATTTAATTTATCGTTATAATTGATAAATATTATAACATCCCAAGTAAGTAATGAATAATAGATATTTTTATCTTTTTCTATTAATGAATTGGATAGTTTATAGAGGCTTAAAATGAAAATAAATCCAATCTTAAGTATGGAATACACTAATATTCATAAAAGATTGTTTTACTGCCTTTTGATGGAAAACCCTTTTTAAATCAAACTTTTGACAATTTTATAATCTATATTTTTCAAAATAAACATATTCATTATGGTTGGGACATTGAAATTTACATTGGATAAATGTTTGGTATTTTTCTGACAATGTTCATTTTTTTATGAATAGTGAAAAATACTGCATTTTACATCAAAACTACTTTTTCATTTAATCTAATTATATGGTTAGATTATATTTTTAATTGGTCTTAAAGTTTAATCTGAATATATTTTTACCATTTAATCCAATGGTGGTCATTATGATTAATTTCACATTGAAATTGGTCATAAACTAATGCCAAACTTTTCATAGATATTGTTTCAAAAAACCCCACTATTTGTTTTGACAACGGGAATTATTTTTAAATAACTTATTGCAATTTATTTGTTTGTAATTTGGTAAAATGGATTACATATTTGGAATCATAAGGTCCAAATTATGTAATTAATACTCTTTTGTTTTTGGACATTATGAATAGTAACGACAGTAATTATCTTTAATTATCTTGATTAATGAGTAATCTGGTAGTTATGGATAATAAAATAATATCATAATAATAAAAAATGACACCAACATGTGTCCTACTTGTACTGGGTGTCTCATGGCCAACCATGGGATGCCTTGTGCCAAACTTGGGGGCCCCATGAAATCACTTTTTTGAGAAAGTGACTCTTTATCTTTTTATTTTTTAAAGAATGTTAAATGTAACAAAGAATGTATCACCTAAGTAAAATATTGTTAATTTTGTCTACATAATTGATAATTTGGACTATAAATAGTCATTGGAAAGATAAAAATAATTCCTACATCATAGTAATTTTTTTATAATTTTTAGACATTAAATAAATTAAATTATTTGTGACATCATAATGATGCAGCGATGACCTCATTATTTGACGATTTAAATAAAATGGAATGATAATGTAAAATCTAAGACCTACACATGTCCAAAACCTATTGGATGGGTGTTTTCGAACCCTTATCACCTTAAACTCGAATTATATCAATGTGGGACCTTTTGAATCCAAAAAAAAAATTCAAATAAAGTAACATTTCTTTACTTTCCAAGATTGCCCCTCCTCTCCTCTTATAAAAGGCCCCCACCTCTACCTCCTTACCCACACTCCAAAAGCCTTTGGATCGCCCAACCCCTGCCCATTTTGTCTCTCCACATCCCTCTCTTACTCCTTGAGGCCTCACTTTGGGAATAAGTCTTCCCAAGGAAGCCTTTGAGCTCAAACCAAAGAGAGTTACCCGATTTTAAGGTAATGTATTCACTTGAGTCCTTTTGTTTTATTTTGCTTCTCCAACCCCCTAAACTCTTTTTATTAATTTATTTTGTAACAAATACAGTATATTCAATATACTAGGATGTTTTTATAAGAATTATTCAAGATAAACTTACACACACCTACATCTAATGGTTAAAGGACATACTGTTTCCATGGATGGTGAATGTATGCCTCCTGAAACGATGATTGTTCAACATTATTTTAACACCTTCAAAGGTGGCCATTAAGATGACACTATATTTATATATGATATATAATATGTTTATGTTTTCATTAAGCTTCTGTATTTTTCATTTTGGGCATACCTTTATGGTTTCCATTATGGGTAAACGCGATATCTTTATTTAAGAAAGTGCGGACTACCGCCCCCTCAAAGTGATTTGATTCATTAAATACCATATGTGGGACGTATAAAGGATCGAAATATGATATTATATATGATATTATACTGGAATTATAAAATATCATATATCATTATGATTCCATTCTATAAAATACGAAATAGAAATGAAAGTAGCGTTCATGCGTACGTACGGCTTACCATCTCCATGAACAGTGCATTTCATTTTTTACCTCTAAATGATTATGTAATATTATAAATGAATGTATATACTGGATATATAGGATATATACATAATGATTATAATTCTTGATATAATGGATAGATGTAAAAGATGTAATTATAAAGGGTTTATTTTTGACTCAAGTACCAATGATCGTTAAAACGACCGTTATTAACTTAGATAATTACATAGTGCTCATGACATGGCAATAAGTGATATAAAAGGAATAATGAACTTGAAAAAGGTTCTTAGGCAAGTAGAAATTAACTCAAGTTTATTATTCAGGAGATTAAAGAACGACCGAGTCATGTCGGACCCGAGGTATGGGACTTCGTCTCAATCTCCTTTAATTGAGGCATATTTTGTTTTATACACAACCTTCTTTTATACAATGTATAAACCCCTTTGACTTTTAAATTTATCCAAATGGAATCATTTTTATACGAAGCATTTTACTAGAAGACAAAAGGGAATGTTTTTGTTGTACGTATGCGGCGACAACGACTTCTCCGCCGGGGTGACCGTTATTTGAGTTTCGGCTTCCTCTACAAGTCAGACCTTCTTTTTACATGAAAAATAAATACCATGTTTTAATTTTCTTTTATTTTGGTATTGAAAATGGTTTTCATAATGTTTTTATATCAATGTGTTGTATTAATATCTTGAGATTGAAAGGTGGAAATGTTATGTTTCCTTTATGCATGTTTTATGTGATATGATTATGTTGAGGTTCATGGGAATTATTATGAAGACGGGTGGTTCCGTGATAAACTAAGGGCGGGTGAGCCCGATATAGCTCTCCAATGCATTGGGTAACGCGAAGGAGTGAAACGTTAAGGTTTCTCCGAAGAGATTTAGGGAATATACTGTGATGGGTATTCCAAACGTAACCAAGAGGGTTACTCCCTACGTAAGAATGTTATGAATGCCTCAAGTTACCCTTATGTCTTATGATTTCTATGATTTATTCATGATTTGATGAGGTATGTTTTATGGGTAAAGTATGATTTCCTTCTTATATATATATATGTACCCATGTTTCCTTTCCATATTTTTATATCCCTTACTGAGCTTTTTATGCTCATCCTAAGTTTTTTGAAATTTTTTTCACAGGTCATGGGAAAGGTACATGATATGATGATAGTGTCAAGGAAGTGTCAAGAAAGAATCCATGTTTTATTTTAAATATGTTTCCATTGATGGGAAAGAAGAATACTATCTTTATGTAACCACTTTGTTTATATGTGTAATGTAATGCATGTTTTATGATCTAATTCTCTAAAACTCTAAACCTGAAAAGATCCTCAATGTGTAATCTTGTAATCACGCATGATTAAGTAAGGTTTAAGGCTAGGGCATTATAGTTGGTACCAGAGGTCGATTTAGATACCTTTAGGAGTTAGAATTCTATTAAATGGTTATCCAAAAATATTTTTTTCGAAATGATATAGCATTTGAAGATTACCATGTTGCTTCATCTAAGACATGTTTGTTAAAATGGTTTTTCATAGAGGAATTAGAACAGATTTTCTGGGAAGGCATATAGAGGAAAATGACCATTCAAATCAGTATACTGAGATGGTTAGAATCAGAACTAAACAGTTTGTTGCTATGATGGATCAGTTGACTCGGGTGAAAAATGTTGGTTGTTTTCATTGATGATATTTTGGTGTTTTCTAAGAGTAAAGAGGAGCATGAAAGACATTTAAGGGTTATCTTGAAAACCTTAAAAGAAAAGAAACTGTCTGGAAAATTCAACAAGTGCGTGTTTTGGTTGTAACAAATTTCTTTCCTTGGTCACATTGTTTCTAAAGATGGGATAACTGTTGATCATGCAAAAACAAAGGTTATTAAAGAATGGCCAAGACCCACAAATGTAACGAAGATTCATAGTTTCCTTGGTTTGGCAGGCTATTACCGAAGTTTTGTTTGAAATATTTCATGGTTATCTAGTCCAATGACTAAGATAACTCGGAAGGGTGTTAAGTTTATCTGGAAAAAAGAATGTGATGATTGTTTTCTGGAATTGAAAAGAAGATTTGTGAATGCTCCAGTTTTGGCACTACCTTCCAGGAATGGTGAGTTTGTTATATATAGTGATTCTTCATTGAAAGGACTTGGTTGTGTCCTAATACAGAATTATCAGGTAATTTCTTATGCTTCACATCAGTTGAATACTCATGAGGTAAATTACCCTACACATGATTTGGAATTAGCTGCTGTTGTTTTCGCTTTAAAATTTTGGAGGCATCATTTGTATAGAGTAATGTGTGAAATATATACCGATCAAAATAGTATAAAGTATATATTCACTCAGAAATAATTGAACATGAGACAAAGGAGATGGCTAGAATTAATCAAGGATTGTGATTGTACAATTCATTACCATCCGGGAAAATCAAATAAAGTGGATGATGCTTTGAGTTGAAAAAGTAATGCTTCATTAGCAATGTTGTGTTTGAAACATGATCATTTGGTTAAGGATTTGACGAACATTGGCATAGAAGTTGTTGGTGCAGGAATTTATTCTGTTTTGTTTCAGGTATCAGTGAGATCATCTCTATCAGATAGAATCAAGAAAGCACAGAAGCAAGACAGTGAGTTGCAGAAAAAGGTAGAGCTGGTTCAGAAAGGTAAGTTTCCTGAATTCGACATTGATAATGATTGCGTTTTGAGATTTTGGAAGAGATTGTGTGTGCCTTATAATTCACAGTTGAAGAGAGAGTTGTTATGTGAAGCTCATTGTTCTCCGTTTTCAGTTCATCCTGGCAGTACTACGATGTACAGAGATCTGCGGGATTATTACTGGTGGGATGGAATGAAAAGAGATATTGCTGATTTTAATGTGATGTGTTTGACATGTCAATAAGTCAAAGTAGAGCGGCAGTTACCGAAAGGGATGCTTCAGCCTTTACCAGTTCCAGAGTGTAAATAAGAGAACGTATCCATGGACTTTGTTGTGGGATTACCGAAGACATCTCAAGGTAATAATGAAATCTGGGTTATTGTTGATCACTTGACTAAATCTGCTCATTTCCTTGCTATATGAGATAATTTTTCCCTAGATCAACTTTCTAGTTTGTATCTTAATGAGATAATCAAGTTACATGGAGTTCCTCTCTCCATTGTATCTGATCGTGATCCCAAGTTCACTTCTAACTTTTGGAAAGGCCTTCAGAAGTCGTTGGGTACTGAATTTTATTTTAGTACAGCATTTCATCCTCAATCAGATGGGCAGTCAGAACGAACAATTCAGACCTTGGAGGACATGCTACAAGCTTGTTCGATGGATTATCAGGGAAGTTGGGACCAACATCTTTCTTTGGTTGAATTTTCATATAATCACAATTCTCATTCTAGTATACAGATGGCACCATTTCAGGCATTATATGGGAAGCAGTGTTGAACTACAGCTTTCTGGGATGATGTGGATGAAAGGAAGTTTATGGGATCAGAATTGGTAGAATAGATGGTAGAAAATGTTCAGTTGATTCAGAAACACATGAGAACAGCTCAGAGTAGGCAGAAGAGTTATGCAGACAACAGGAGGAAGGATCTAACTTTTGAGGTAGGTGATCATGTTTTTCTCAAAGTCTCACCATGGAAAAGTGTGATGAGATTTGGTATGAAAGGAAAGCTGAGTCCAAGGATCATTGGACCATAAGAAATTCTGGAGAGAGTTGGATCAGTTGCATACCGCGTGGCTTTACCTCCGAGTTTATCTTAGGTACACAATTTTTTTCATGTTTTGATGCTGAGAAAGTATATGCCAGAATCATCTCATGTTTTGAGTCCAGAGGTACTTCAGCTGGAAGAGAACCTATATTATGAGGAACAACCGGTCCAGATTCTTGACCACATGGGGAAAGTGTTACGGAATAAGGTTATTAATCAGGTAATGGTTTTGTGGAAAAACCACATGATGGAAGATGCAACATGGGAATCTGAAAATGCAATGACGGATAAGTACCCCCATTTATTCGATAAGTAAATAAATTGCGGGGACACAATTTTCTAAAGGAGGGAAGGATGTAACATCCCAAGTAATTAATGAATAATAGATATTTTTATCTTTGTCTATTAATGAATTGGATAGTTTTTTAGAGGCTTAAAATGAAAATAAATCCAATCTTAAGCATAGAATACACTAATATTCTTAAAAGATTGTTTTACTGCCTTTTGATGGAAAACCCTTTTTAAATCAAACTTTTGACAATTTCATAATCTATATTTGTCAAAATAAACATATTAATTATGATTGGGACATTTAAATTTACATTGGATAAATTTTTGGTATTTTTCTGACAATGTTCATTTTTTATGAATAGTGAAAATACTGCATTTTACTTCAAAACTACTTTTTCATTTAATTTAATTATATGGTTAGATTATATTTTTAATTGGTCTTAAAGTGTAATATGAATATATTTTTACCATTTAATCCAATGGTGGTCATTAGGATTAATTTCACTTTGAAATTGGTCATAAACTAATGCCAAACTTTTCATAGATATTGTTTCAAAAAAACCCGCTATTTGTTTTGACAACGGGAATTATTTGTAAATCAATTATTACAATTTATGTGTTTGGAATTTGGTAAAATGGATTACATATTTTCAATCAAGAGGTCCAAATTCTGTAATTATGACTCTTTTGTTTTTGGACATTATGAATAATAACGACGGTAATTATCTTTAATTATCTTGATTAATGAGTAATTGGGTAGTTAAGGATAATAAAATAATATCATAATAATAAAAAATGACACCAACATGTGTCCTAATTCTACTGGTTGTCTCATGGCCGACCATTGGATTCCTTGTGCCAAAATTTGGGGCCCCATGAAATCACTTTTGTGAGAAAGTGAATTTTTATCTTTTTATTTTTTAAAGAATGTTAAATGTAACAAAGAATGTATCACCTAAGTAAAATATTTTTTATTTTGTCTACATAAATGATAATGTGGACTATAAATAGTCATTGGAAATATAAAAATATTTCCTACATCATAGTATTTTTTTTAAAATTTTTAGACATTAAATAAATTAAATTATTTATGACATCATAATGATGCAGCGATGACCTCATTATTTGATGATTTATATAAAATGGAAAGATAATGTAAAATCTAAGACCTACACATGTCCAAAACTTATTGGATGGGTGGATTTCTAATCCTTATCACCTTAAACTAGAATTATATCAATGTGGGACCTTTTAAATCCGAAAATCATTTTCAAATAATGTAACATTTCTTTACTTTCCAAGACTGCCCCTCCTCTCCTCTTATAAAAGGCCCCCACCTCTACCTCCTTACCCACACTCCCAAAGCCTTTTTCTAGGCCAACCCCTGCCCATTTTGTCTCTCCACATCCCTCTCTTACTCCTTGAAGCCGCACTTTGGGCAGAAGTCTTCCCAAGGAAGCCTTTGAGCTCAAACCAAAGGGAGTTACCCGATTTTAAGGTAATGTATTCACTTGAGTCCTTTTGTTTAATTTTGCATCTCCAACCACCTAAACTCTTTTTATTCATTTATTTCGTAACAAATACAGTATCTTCAATATAATAGGATGTTGTTATAAGAAGGATTCGAGCTCTACTTACACACACCTACATCTAATGGTTAAAGGACATACTGTTTCCGTGGATGGTGAATTTATGCCTCCTGAAACGATGATTGTTCAACATTCTTTTAACACCTTCAAAAGTGGACATTAAGATGTCACTATATTTATATATGATATATAATATGTTTATGTTTTCCTTAAGATTCTTTATTTTTCATTTTGGGCATACCTTTATGGTTTCCATTATGGGTAAATACGATATCTTCATTTAAGGAAGTGCGGACTACCGCCCCCTAAAAGTAATTTGATTCGTTAAATACCATATGTGGGACGTATAAAGGATGGAACTATGATATTATATATGATATTATACTGGAATTATAATATACCTTTATATCATTATGATTCAATTCTATAAAATATGAAATAGAAATGAAAGAAGCGTTCATGCGTACGTACGGATTACCGTCTCCATGAACGGTGAATTTCATTTCTTACCTCTAAATAATTATGTAATATTATAAATGCATGTATATACTGGATATATATGATATATACATAATGATTTTAATTCTGGATATAATGGATACATGAACAACATGTAATTATAAGAGTTTTATTTTTGACTCAAGTACCAATGATCGTTAAAACGACCGTTATTAACTTAAATAATTACATAGTGTTCATGACATGGCAATAAGTGATATAAAATAAATAGTGAACTTTAAAAATGTTCTTAGGCAAGTAGAAATTATCTCATGTTTTTTATTCAGGAGATTAATGAACGACCGAGTCAAGTCGGACCCGAGGTATGGGACTTCGTCTCAATCTCCTTTCATTGAGGCATATTTTGTTTTATACACAACCCTCTTTTATACGGTGTATAAACCCCTTTGAATTTTATGTTTATCCAAAATGAATCTTTTTTATATGTAGAGTTTTTACTAAACGAGAAAAGGGAATGTTTTTGTCGTACGTATACGGCGACAACGACTTTTCCACCGTCGTGACCGTTATTTGAGTTTCGGCTTCCTCTACAAGCCATACCTTCTTTTTAAAAGAAAAATAAATACCATGGTTTAATTTTCTTTTATTTTGGTATTGAAAATGGTTTTCATAATTTTTTTATATCAATGTGTAGTATTTATATCTTGTGTTTGAAAGGTGGAAATGTTATGTTACCTTTATGCATGTTTTATGTGATACGATTATGTTGAGGTTCTTGGGCATTATTATGAAGACGGGTTGTTCCGTGATAAACTAAGGGCGGGTGAGCCCGATATAACTCTCCAATGCATTGGGTAACGTGAAGGAGTGAAACGTTAAGGTTTCTCCGAATAGATTTAGGGAATATACTGTGATGGGTATTCCAGACGTAACCAAGAGGGTTACTCCCTACGTAAGAATGTTATGAATGCCTCAAGTTACCTTTATGTCTTATGATTTCTATGATTTATTCATGATTTGATGAGGTATTTTTTATGGGTAAAGTATGATTTCTTTCTTATGTATATATGTACCCATGTTTCCTTTCCCTATTTTTATATCCCTTACTGAGCTTTTTATGCTCATCCCAAGTTTTTTGAAATGTTTTTCACAGGTCAAGGGAAAGGTACATGATATGATGATAGTGTCAAGAAAGTGTCAAGAAAGAATCTATGTTTTATTTTAAATATGTTTCTATTGATGGGAAAGAAGAATAATATCTTTATGTAACCAATTTGTTTATATGTGTAATGAAATTCAAGTTTTATGATCTAATTCTCTAAAACTCTAAACCCAAAAAGATCCTCATTGTGTAATCTTGTAATCAGGCAAGATTAAGTAAGGTTTAAGGCTGGGGCCTTATAAATATTTTAAGGATTTACATTAAATAATAAAAAAATACTTCATTAAGCATTGAACCACTTCTTCAGACAACCTCCTTAGGTGAGCACGAAAATAATTATTAGGATGAATATCAGAAAAAACCAGGGTCACAATGTACTAGGATTTGACTTAATTAATGTATTTTTTTCTGTTTTCATATATCCATGTCTATTTGATGGTATGAATTTGAGATTATAGGGGGTGGCCTTTTATATGTGGGGGAGAGGACACATTAGGAAATTTTAAAATGGAAAAGATATAATGATGTTTTTACAAGATAAAATTCTAAAAAATGGACCATTATAACTAATTATATGATATAATTTCTAAATATTTCTATAAAATATAATTTATATACTTTTTATGTTAATTAATCAATTATATTTTTTGTTTAAACCCCATATAAAATAGTTTTTACCTTAACCATAGAAAAACATTTTTACATTTTTTACTGTAAGTATGAAAAAAAATAAGATTAAAATACTATATAATAGAAATTATTATGATTCCAAATATTAAATCCATTTTTTCAAATTCAATTAAAAGAATTGGACGAATTTATTTTTCAATAAAACCCAACGACACGATGAAAAAACAATTTTTTATTAAATGTATTTTTCAATCATGTGATGATTCAATATTAACAATATAAATAGTTATAAAAAATATATGAATATAAAATAATGATTATTAATTAAAAAAATATAAACTTAATTTAAATAGTTATTCATTATGGGTTATTTTAATTAACTAAAATTGATAAACTTGACGAATTATAAAATGTTTTCAGAAAAAAAAATTCTTTTTAAGAACTAAAATATTATTATATTAAAATGTAGTATAAATATGATTCAAATTTATTTATATGGAATAAAAATAAAAACTAATAATATTGATGATACATTAAATAAAATTTAAATCATAATAATGAAATTTACAACCTAATTTATTGAAAAAAATATAGATTTTTATAAAAATCTATATTATCAGTATTCAATGAAAATTAGTTTTACCCAAAAAAACAAAAATTGTCACAAGAAGATAATTTTTATATGATGATTTAAAAAATTATCTTCATTTGGTCATATTAATTTTATAAAATATATATAAATTAATTACAATAATTATCTCAAATATGAATAAAAACAATTTTTAAATAATACATATTTTTGAAGAAGAAAATTAATTTTCTAATAATTTATTGAATATTTTATAATAATTTATGAATAAATTTTTATTGATGTGGATATTTTGATATATATATATATAATAAATTATTTTACAATATTCATACATTCAATTTTAATATCTAGTTTATAACAGTTTTATATTTGATAGGTCTTTTAAAATGGGTGTTTTGTATCGAATATTTTAACGATAAGATTGTTCTTATAATAAAATATTGTTGTTTAATATGATATTGAACATATTGTTCTAATTTTGAAATCATTTTTTTTACATTCTATCCCCCCAAAATTAATTTTTTTTACCCTCATAATTTAAAATTGTCCTCAATAATCAGTGGTTTGACATTTATAAATTCACTCTTTGTAAAATCCACATTTTCAAAAGGCTAAATAAAACATACTCTTAAAATTGGGATAGGGAAATATGAAGATCATATAGAAAAACATAATATAGGTTTAGCATTATGGTAGAATTGGTGTAATTTTAAAAATATAATTGGATAAAAAGCATAAATGTATTTGTATGGTGATAAAGATGATTAATCAGAAGAAAGTGAATGATTATGATAAATCATAAATCCAAAATACCCTACACATGCGATTAATTAAAAAACCACTACTTCATCTTATATGATGTCAATATGACAATTTTTTTCATGTTTTATTCCATGTAATTGAAGAACTCTATTAAAATTTATAATAATACTATAAATAAATATATGTAATTGACATTTATAATTTTATTCAATAATGAATATCAAATTTATACTCATATTTTTTCATAATTAATCATATTCTAGATGTGTTTTTATTCCTAATGTACTAAAAAAGATTATCATCAATCAAATAATCCAAAATTGTATAAAATATTATTTCCCCTATATTTTTAAATTGACAGAAACCAAATTGACAAACACAATATAAAAACTTTTTTTTAAAAGAAAAATACATCATACAACATTAATCAATAAACACCCAAGGGTCACCATTAGTCATTTGAAAATTTTCAAACCATACAATTCTTCAAAATATTCCAAACCATGTTTAAAACAAAAAATCATAAGGATTTAATCAAATATTCTTCTAAGAATAATTTAATATTTATCTCTAATTACATTATTCACTCATGATTTCATGTACACAAAAACTAATCTTACCAAATCATATAATCTCAAAAAACAAGATTAAAAATTTACATAAATAGCTTGCATCGCTATAAATCCAAATTAAAATCATATATGATTCTAAAACATAACATGAATTTTATTCTATAAATAAAATCACATAACATATGGTCTACCATAATAATAAATGTTAAAAAAGTCATGATCACCATCTAAAATAATATTAATCACCAATTCATTAAATCAATTTTCAATCACATGGTTATATATAATGAAAAACATATTCCCATAAATCCAATATAATAATTATATATAAAACCATATAAATGAATAAAAATTATTCAAACTATAATAATATATAATTGATAGTTGTTATCACTTCTCCCTTATCACCATTCGTTTGGGGGTTTAAGAACTACCTACTTTTCAGGTGTGACAGGTTTCCATTTTCTATAACTATAGAAATTTAATTCTTATAACATCTTAATAAGTATAGTAAACATCTCTAAAAATAATATTACTATTAAAAGATAATATATAACCTAAAGGATTCATATCCCTTTAAAATATATCCATAAAACTAAAATAGATTTCTCCCTCAAATTACATTTACACATTTTAAACTCAGGGTTACATATACAAAATAAATATATTTGAAATTAAAACATTTAACCAATTTTATTCCCATCGCATACAATATAAATATAGTGGTAATTAAATTATTAATTTTGTCATCCATTAATCTACAACTACATCATAACTCTTGAATCTATTGATATAGTCGCATTAATATCTCAATTTTATTCATAATACATTAACCATGTTTTTTATTTTATTACTTAATTAATCATTCTTATAAAAAATTATTAATCATTCCCTAAGATTAAATAATTTCAAAATATAATCCATGTCATAATACATACCTTTCTCATGTCATCTGCATTATCCTCATATTTATAAATAATAGAATTTGGAATTTATATGAATTTATTTAAAAAATCTTGTTGATCTCCATCATGTTAAATCCTTCTACAGAATTATTTTTCATAATTCTCAAACTCCCCGCATTTGAAAAATTCCATTCCCGCATTTAGAAGAATTTTATTAACCCCAATGGAATTAACTAATGATTTCATTTTCTTTTAGAATATTATTTTATTTTTCCATCCTTTAACACATAAAAACATCTTCCTATCCTTTTAAACATTTTAATGTGTTCTTGTTTTTAAAATATTTATACATATTTCATTGAATATTTTTACCTTTAGTATGGTTATCACCTAATATTTTATGGGATTTTGTTTTGTTCTTATTTTTTATAATAGAAAACTCATTTTTTTCAACTTATCATACAGAACTCATAATATCGGTTTATGAATACCCATAATATTTTTAACAACATCTACAATTCCATTAGATTCCTCATTTTGAAACCATAACATTTTAATTCTAATACATTTTTAATTTGGATTAGTGTAGATACAAATATTTAGTAAAATAAAACTAAAAAGTTAATGGCAGTATGTCAAACAATCCACACTAATCAGTCTTATATGGAGGATAAATACAACGATATTTTTATCCACTTCATCATCTATTAAATTTTTTCTGTTTAACCAATATAATCATAATTCACATTACATTATTATATTTGTGGAGAGATATTATTTTTTAAAATATGATCATAGAACATCATAATTTTTAAAGTTATTTAATCCTTTCTTTATACCAATGATAAAGACTCGATGTAATATATTCTATATTCTACTGTATTTATACTATAATTGAACTGATTTCCTAAAATATATATTTGGGATTAATAATTTATGGAATTTGGTGATAAAATAGAAATAATAAAGCCAATTTTATAAAATGGTCATTTCTATTAATTATAAAAACTTTCCACATTTTAAAACAATTAAATATGATGTTTTTTTCAGAAGCATCTTCAAAATTTTAATCATGATGTGTTACTTTTACATAATCATCTTCAATCCCATATAAAAAATTAAAAATGGTGTATGAGCATGAAAATTACAATAAGGGACATAAAATATTTGGTAAAAACCCTCTTAGTCCTTGAAAACATATAAAAAATTTCATTTTCAATTAAATAATAGGTATTGAATATTAACATTTTCCTACCAAGAAATAACATTCCCTTCCAAATTAATTGGATTACATATTTCATAAGAAAAAATAAATTATATTTATTTAGAATTACTCTATGGTTTATTTCCCCACATAACGCATTGGAGGGATATCATAGAACCACTCATCATTGGTTTAAAATGTAACCACTCATGTCATCTTATTACGTAACGATCCAAACTTGTATCATAACATAACCACTAGAAATTGGTTCATAATAGAACTAATCATCATTATAAATAATTTTTTGTACCATAACATAATAAAAAAAAATAAAATATTTCATGTTTCAACACTATATTCCTAAAATATTATTTTCACCCTTAAGAAAACATTTCTGGATATTAAAATACTCACCCCATTTTAAAATCCAATATTCAAAATGAAAACACCCAGAAAAAGGGAAATATGTTTTCAGTTAAAATAAAATTTGAAATATTTTAAAAGAATCCAAAAAACAAATATCTATTATTGAGATAGAAAAGACGTTATTCCTAGATCCTTTTTCCTATTTTAAAGAAATATTTTCTAAAAAATAAAAAAAAATATTGATCTTGAAAAACATAAAAATAATTTTAGAATAAAATAAAAAGTCCATTAAAAGGATTTTATATTCATATAAAAATAATAATATAATATCACAAGTTTTTATAAGAATATTAATATAGATATAAAATAAATAATAAAATCCTTTTAAAATAATGTTTTCAGAAAAAAGTTCCCCTATCATAAAACCCATAAATTATTAATTAATTATTTAAAAATAAAAAATAAAAGTAAATATTATAAAAAATGATCTTTTTTATCAATTGAAACATAAATAACTTTTTTTACATTTAGAATAATTTGTGTAAATATTATTTATAAATATTTTTTTTAAAACCTTTGAAAACATGGTTGAACGAATAGAGTCCCTTACCTCGAGTCTGATTCCTCACATACATTCATAATCTTCATGAATAATAAAATTATGTTAATTAATTACAGGATAAATAATACTTTTCAATTTTAGTATTCCTTTTATTTAACTAATAACAATTTTATACACAATTACTTAATAAATTAATTTAATGTTAGATTTTTTGAAGATATTTGTGTTATATGTCAAAAATGATTTCACTGGGTTGAATATGGAGAAATATATCATTATGTGTACTTCCCTAAAACAATAATCATTATAATCATATAAATTTTATACATAGTTTATACATTAAAACAATCATTTTATATAGTTATGAACATTAAAATATTCTCCAATAAGGAATATGGTTTTTCGTATGTATGGATGAGTAATGTTTCCATTCTTAAATGATCATTATGGAATAAAGATAAATATTATTTTATAATTAAATAATTATCATCATATCAAAAGTACCATATATTTTCATTTAATATAATATAATATTTCATCCAATTGATTTTGTGATTAAAATGATTCAAATTGGTTCATCAAGGTGGTATTCCACCCATACACACGAACGATGTTATCATTTTTAAGTGATTGGAAAGGTAGAAGTAAAATAATGAATTATATTTTAATAATGATAAATATATTAGGAATATAAAAATTATTTCATAAAAATAATATTTATTTATTTATTTTGTACTTTTTACATTCTATGCAAAGTGGTAGTGAAAAATTAATTATATACCTTCATGAGGAGGTAGTCTTTCGTAAACAAGATTGACCTCATTGTGTCCCCCACAAAGTGAAAAGTAAGATGATATATTTGAAAAAAATATTTTTTTAATAATAATTATTTTTCAAATATCATATAATTATAAAATCTCTAATTACATGATTCCTTGTGAGGTGTGTTTAGTCAATAAGGATTTCCTTATTACTTTTCCATTCCTTCTTGTATTGAAAATCACAAACACCTTATACTTAAGCAAACCTATATTTTACTTCTGTAAGGAAAATTTCCTTCCCAAATGAATTTACCCCAACCATATTTTCATTGATCATATCAATATTTTTTTAAGTATAAAAATCAGATTCATAATTAAAACCTCAGAATCTTATAATACTTATATATGAAGAATTCTGTTTTAGGATCAGAATTCTGGATAAGAACACTAATGATGTTCCATTCTGAATTCTGGATACGAACTCTAATGAAGTTCCATTTCGAATTCCGAGTACGAACTCTTATGAAGATCCACTCTGAATTCTAGATAAGAACTCTCACAAAGTTCCACTCCGAATTCTGGATAAGAACTTTCATAAAGTTCCACTCCGAATTTTGGATACGAACTCTCACAAAGTTCAACTCTGAATTGTGGATACGTACTTTAATGAGTTCGACTCTAAACTTCTACTTGTTCAACTCCAAACTTCTACTAGTTCGACTCCAAACATCTACTAGTTCGACTCCTAACTACTACTAGTTCGACTCCGAACTACTACTAGTTCCACTCCAAACTTTTAGGAGTTCGACTCTGAATTTCGTAAGTTTAGATTCCGAATTCAAGTGAAACCAGCCTCTGAATTTCCTTAGAAATTCAGACTCTGGATTTCTATAGAATTCAAGTTCTGAATTCCATTTTTGTTTAGACTCTGAACTTTTGTTTTCTTACATTCTGAACATCATTTTTACTTATTCTTACACTTGATTCATTACAAAACGATGTCGTGCTTTCTGTTATTGACTCACCGTTGGTTGAGTGACACGTGTACAGGCCCCTCTGAAATTCAAGGAGAAATATGACCGTTGGAGGAGGGAGTCGACTGTTGGAGCTTCGCCTATAAATAGGAGCTGATTTGAAAGTTGAGAACAACATTGACAGAACTCTGACATCTGTGCTTACATGATGTTGAAGCGATTTCTAGAGAGAGAGGCTCTTACCAACACTAAAAGATTCATGGTGAAATTTTGAATTACTTGTTCTAACATTTCCTTGTGTAGACTTACTTCGTTCAACTCCGATTGATGATGATTACAATCGAGGGATTCTGGGGATAGGAAGATAGAGGTTCCAATACCTTGAAGTTGATGGATTTCTTGCTAAGGATGAAAGATGTTCCAACTACCTGATAGTTGAGGGCTTGTGGGGATAGTAAGATAGACTCTGATCTTTGTATCAAGGGCTTACCCTAGTGTGGGTAAGATAGACTTTCTTGAAAGTATAAATCAAGGTACCTTTATCCAATGTTGTTGGATACCCTTATCTTTGGGTTAAAAGAGTTATTGTTTTTTAATTGTAGTTTTACTACTTATTTTTTTCCGCTGAATTTTTTATTGCTAAGGAAACTATAACTTTCTTATACTTCTTTACTTGTACTCTGTTTTAGTTAGATTCTATATGCTTTATGGTAGAATACTAATCTTTGTAACTTTTGACAAGTTTGATTTCTGGAATCACATTTCCAGAATCTAGAAAGTCTTTAGTACTCATAGAGGTCTTATGAATAATCCTACAAAACCTTGTTAAACATAACCATCGTAAAACATTCATAAGTTAATATTTAAAATGTACAATTCACCACCCCCCCCCTCTTGTATCTAGGAATCTCATTCATATTTCGTTCCTATGTTTGGTATCACAAATTATATAATACTATGAGTCATACCATCCTAACAATTAGTATCAGAGCATTTGGTTCAATGTGAATTAATCTCACGATTACATTCAGAAGAGAATTCTCAGAATTGCTTATTTGGATTCATATTTCTGGATTCATACTTTCTAGATTCATATATTTGGAATCATAGTTTGGATTCATTTTTTTCATAGAGATAAAATTTTTATTGCTTAGAATATTTTCTCTTGTTTACAGACTTATACATCTAATAAGTTTGTGTGCCAAAGATTTTTTTAAGGATGGAAGGTTTAAATGTTGATTCTATCGAAAACTTAAATCCCACTAGACCACCTATCTTTGATGGTAATTAATATGAATATTGGAGATATCGCATAAAGACTTTCATTATCAATAATGGGGTAGATAACATTGTTATGCTTACTGGTGGATACAAGATTAATAATAAGGAAGTAAATGCGTTTACTAATCAAGAAAAGCATGAATACCAACTCAACTATAAGGTACACAATACTTTACTTTGTTCAACAACTATGAACATATATAGCCAAATTTCTTCTTGTGAAACAGCTAACTATATATGGAAGAAACTTAATGTTACACATTTTGTTACATCCAAAGTCATAGAAACAAGAAGAGATGTGTTGAGAGCAGAATATCATGGATTTAATTTTCCTTATGGAGAACCTATAATCAAATTACATCAAAGGTTTATGACTATCATAAATATCTTACAATCAATGGGAGAAAAAGGTTTGGTTGATGAATCTATTTTTGAAAAGATTATAGATATCATGGAAAATGAGTGGGAATTATATAGGACAACAATCGATGAAAACAGAAAGGTTACTCAAATTTCTCTTGATGAACAATTTGGAACTCTTCTTCAACATGAAACTAGAATGATGAGAGATGCTGACAGAATAAAGCAGAAGAATGGTAATGGTAGTGTTGTTTTTACTACAACTTCAAATCACATGAAAGCTAAGACTCCTAAAAGTGTTACTAGATCCAAATCTAAGAAGGATATCATTCAATTTGAATCTAGTGAGAGTGAAGTCTCAGAAAATGAGTTAGCTAATCTTGCTCGAAGGATGAACAAGATAGCTGGATAGAGAAATTTCAAAACCAAGTATATGAAGAAGGAAAGATAAGAAAGATTCAGAGGTCACATGATATGAATGCAAGAGATCTGGACACATAAGACCTGATTGCCCTATGCTCATGAGAAAAGAAAGAAAATAAAGTTATTATGAATGGAACAAAAAGAAGTATTACAAGTCCAAAGCTAAAAATGTTCTGAAATCTAATGACACTTGGAGTGCCCATGGTGATGACTCTTCAGATTAATATTCTGATTATGAATCTTTTGGACAGAAGAATCTTGGTCTTATATCCAGGATACCTATTGATAATCATTGCTTTATAGCTAAGGTTCACAATGATGAATCATTGACTAATGTTTCCTTAAATTCTAATGATATTAAATATTATAACACTTATAATGAATAATCCTCTTCTGATTAAGATAATACTTTACCTACCTATGAATAAGTTTCTAGTTTTGTTGAACTTCTTGAGATCGGGAACTCAAAACACATGAAAAAACATGATAAGGAAAACTCGAGGAATATTATTCCTACTAAGGAAATATTAGATATTTCTAAAGATCTTGATAAGAAAAATTCTGATTCTGAAAGTATTTCAAAAAATCTTGAAGAAGTAAGTTCTGAGAGAAATAAACATTCAAAAGATCTAGAAAATGTAATTTCTAAGAAAGATGTTTTCGAGCCTAGCTCTAGTCTAAATGTTTTTGAAGACAATAACTTAGTTGTTAAACACAAATCCGAAATATTTTCCTTGAAGAAGTGTTTGTCAAACATTACCCTAGGTAAGGAAAATTTTGATAAAATTTATTCACAAATTCTACCTCGAAGGAATAATTCTAGTTTTGGTTACACTAGTTCTAAACCATTTTTGTTAACAACTACTTTTTCCCTCAAATTTCCCCATTTTTCACAAAGTGTCAATGTGGTGGTCACTGGGCAAATATTTTTTCATTAAATATAACCCAATCTTGAGGATTTTATAAGGATTATTTTTCTAAGAATATTTGGGTACCCAAAAGATTGATTTCTGAAATTTCCAGATCCAAGAAAGTATGGATTCCAAAAAACTAAATTTTTATTATTTTCATGAAAATAGGGAAAGTACCAACAAGAATAATTGGTACATGGATAGTGGATGTTCTCGGCATATGACTCGTAACAAAAGCTATTTCTAAATAATTATCAAGACTAAAGGAGGAAAAGTAACATTGGGAGATAATGCTAAGGGAGAGAATATTGGTATATGTAACATTTTTTTACTTGGAAAAACATTTATTTCAAATGTTTTGTTTGTTAACGGTCTTAAACACAACCTCATCAGCATAATTCAATTATGTGATGAAGGATACCTTGTGAATTTTAGGAATGATAAGTGCTTAGTACACAATTCTAGGGAAGAGTTTATTCTTTCTTCCCATAGGCAAGAGAATGTTTACACACTAAATTTAGAAGACCTTAGGATCCAAGACTTACCTTGCCTTAGTGCAATGGAAGATCATTCTTGGTTATGGAATAGAAGGTTAGGGCACTATAACCTTAAGGACCTATGAAAACTCTCTAAGAATGATATGGAAAGCAACATAAATCTTGTCTGAAATAAATTGGTGAAGTCTCAACCACTAATGCATTACAGCTAGTGAATATGGATCTTTTTTGTCTAACACAAACTGGAATCATTGGAGGCAAGTATTATGTATTTTTCTTGGTTGATAATTACACTATATTTACGTGGGTATATTTTCTAGCAAAGAAGTCTGATGATTTTTCTTACATAAAAAGTTTTAGAGCCCACCTTAAAAATGAGAAAAAACTTCCATTGAAAACTATTCATAGTGATTATGGAGGAGAATTTCAAAATTCTTATTTTGAAACTTTTTTTAGTAGAAAAGGTATTACTCGTAATTTCTCAGCACCAAGAACACCTCAACAGAATGGTGTTGTTGAAAGAAGAAATATAATTCTTCAAGAGATAACTAGAACCATGTTGAGTGAGTATTCTGTAGCTAAACATTTTTGGGCTGAAGTTGTAAGTACTTCTTTTTATACTATAAATCGAGTTTTAATTAGACCATTTCTTAATAAAACACCTTATGAGTTATGGAATGGTAGAAAACCTAGACTTCCCTACCATAAGGTTTTTGGTTGCAAGGTATTCATTATGAATACTAAAGACCACATACACAAATTTGCACCAAAATCTGATGAATGAATTTTCTTAGGCTACTCCACAACCTCTAAGGCTTATAGTGTTTTCAACAAAAACACTTGCACTGTTGAAAAAACACTACATGTCAAATTTGATGAAACTAGTCCTTTTTTTTCAAACAACCCCAAACTACATCTTAGGATGTGTTTTCAAAAACTGATTATCAACCTTTGATAGAAAATCCTTCTGATAAGGAAACTTTTCAAGAAGATACTTCTGAAATATTTACCCTAGAATATTTCCTACCCTATGTTGATGAACAGGCTTTACAAAACCCAAACCAGTCATTTCTAAACAATCATCTCAGTGATAGTATCATTGGTGATGTGAATCTACCTGTAAGGACTATATGTTCCTTAAGAAATGAAGTAGATCATCTAGCATTCCTTTCCCAATTAGAACAAAAAAGAATTGATGATGCTTTAGGTGATGATGTTTGGATAAAAGCCATGCAAGGTGAACTAAATGAATTCTAAAGGAAAAAAGTATGGACCTTGGTTGAAAGACCTAAGGAAACTTCTATTATTGGAGTAAAATGGGTCTTCAGAAATAAATGTGATGAAAATGGAATCATCGTAAGAAATAAAGCTAGATTATTTTCTAAAGGCTATAATCTAGAAGAAGGAATAAACTATAAGGAAACCTATGCTCTAATATCGAGAAATAAATCTATTCGAATTATAATTGCCTTTGCAGTAGTCTTCAATTTTAATCTTTTTCAAATGGATGTGAAATGTGCTTTCCTTAGTGGTAATGTTCAAGAGGAAGTTTTTGTTGAACAACCTCCTGGATTTGAAGATAAAAAACATCATGATCATGTTTCTAGACTTACCAAAGCATTGTATGGCCTTAAACAAGTCCCATGATCTTGGTATGATAGACTTATAGTATTTTTGATTCAAAATAACTATGTTAAAGGAAATGTAGATCCAACCCTTTTTATAAAGAATGATAAGAAAAATGTTTTGATTGTTCAAATTTATTTTGATGACCTTATATTTGGTACAACTCAGCAATCTTTAACTGATTCCATTGGAGATATAATTAAATATGAGTTTGAAATGAGTATGATGGGTGAGTTAACATTTTTCCATGGTTTTAGAATTTCTCAAAAACCAGAAGGAATAGACATATCCCTACATAAGTATACTAAAGATATTCTTAAAAAGTATGGGTATGACAACAATAAGAGTATAAGTACTCCTATTGGTACCTCAAACACCCTTGATCTTGATGAAGTTGGGAAATAGGTAGATAAAATGTCTTTTAGAGGTATGATAGGAAGTCTACATTACTTGACAGCTAGTCGACTAGACTAAATGTTTTCAGTATGCTTATGAGTAAGGTATCAATCCAATCCTAAGGAATATTATTTAAACACAGTGAAAAGAATTTTTTGCTACTTAAAGGGAACCATGGATCTAGGACTATTTTATACTTCTATAAATGATTTCATTTTAAAAATCTTTTCAGATACTGACTTTGGTGGATATAAAATATATAGAAAGATTACATCCGGAACTTGTCATTTCTTAGGAGATTCATTAGTTTCATGGTCATTCAAGAAGCAACATTCTATAGCACTCTCCACTGCTGAAGCTGAATATGTATCAGCTAAAAGTTGTTGTGCTCAAGTGTTTTGGATTCAACACACACTCAGAGATTATGGCTTCATTTTTACTAAGACTCAAATTTTGTGTGATAACAAGTGCCATTACCCTTAGTAAAAACCCTACACATCACTCTCGCACAAAGCACATAGACATTAGGCATCACATTCTTATGGATCACACACTTAAATGAGATATCATTCTTCATTTTATCGGAACGCAAGATCAACTTGCTGATATTTTCACAAAATCTTTACCCTTCGATAGATTTGAATACATTAAACAGAAGTTAGGAATGATAACTGTGAGGTAATATTCATTCATTAACTTCTTTTTGAATCATTTTCCTTATAGTAATAAACTCCTTTTCATAGGGGGAGTACATTTTTTTGTTTATTTTTCAAAAAAAATCATAAAGATCCTTTCAAAAAAAATCGTAATGAGGTTTTCAAAAATATTCGTAATGAGATTTTCAAAATTTTTCGTAATGATCATTTAAAAAAATTTCATAATGAGCTATTCAAAAATATTCATAACGAGCTTTTCAAAATGTTTTGGAATGAGATTCTCAAAATTTTTCATAATGAGCTTTTCAAAAATTTTCATAATGAGCTTTTAAAAAATTTTGTAATGAACTTTTAAAAAAAATTTGTAATGAGCCTTTCAAATTTTTTCCGTAATAAAGATTTCATACTGAAATTTTCATGATGAAGTTTTCATACTAATAATAAGAATTTTCGTTCTGATATTTTTCCTAATGAGAGTTTTTGTAAAGATAATTATCCTAAAAAGAATTTTCGTAATGAAAATTTTCGTAATGAGAATTATCGTGATGAGAATTTTTTTAATGAGAATTTTTGTAATGGGAATTTCCACACTCATATTTTTTTCGTAGTGAGTTTTTCGTAGTCAACTTTTCTTCAAGAAAAATATTGCCTATTACAAATAAACATCCTAGCCAATCTGAAAGGTGTGACTTCCTTACGCATGTTTTCGTAGTCATTTTTAGTTGTCGGTAGTTTGTTTTTCTTTTAAAATTTCTCGGATTCGTTTCTTCTTAAATCTGAATGTTTTTGTTAAAACCTCAAAAGATCGGATTCAAAATTTCCTTGCAGGTATGATTTCTACTATCAGATTAGATTAGAGAAATTTTTTACCGTTAGATTGGTTTTGGAATTTGAAAGGTCAGCTTAATCGCCTATATAAAGGGCACCCCGTAGTTGTCCCACATTGATTTCAATGCCCTCGCATACTGAAACTCTACCGCAGTTCTTAAACCCCATTCTGATTCTCTCAGTGCTCCTCCATTCTAAATGTCTGTAGAAGCTGCTTCGGAAGATATGTCTTCGATGAATCCAATCTCAAAATGGTCAATCTATAAGGAAAGGTTGGTCCATATGAAGGTTTTCAGTGAGTAAGATTCTTTAATTTCTAAGAATATCAAACTCAATGGACAGGAAGATTTTTTGTATCTAAACCAAGGGATTAGGATGCTGTTTATACAGATTTTCTTGTCGAATTCTTTGAGTCGGTTTCCTTCTATGAAGAAGATGGCAGAGAAAAGTTTTCCTTTAAGAGTTATGGTAATACTTAAAATTTATCTTAAACCAAAGCTGTAAACTTAGTGGGGGCTCTCATATGATGGGGAATCATAACTTTTTTCACATAAGTTACCAAATGTGCAAGGAAGGTTTATCATAGTGAAGTTAATGGATTGCCTTGGACTTAAAGATGAAAAAACAGCAAATACTGATCATCTCTCACCAAACAACCAGATTCTGCAGTTGTGGGCTCAAGAGTTTTTTGTTCCAAGAATAGGAGATAAGGATAACCTAAAGAAAAGTGATATTTACATCTTGGATTTCTTGGTAAATATAATAAAGATCAATCTAATGAGGCACATTCTTATAATATTTTAGAACATCAAGAATGGCACTTTGAAAGCACAAATTATTATTTATCCTACTCTTATCTTCAAGCTTATTATTCGATGTCTTGATTCATTCAAGGTTGCTTGCACCTACAAGACAATAATTTTTAAGATGATGCTGATATGTGATAACACCATGAAGAGGATGAAATATAATTTTCCAAAAGAGTCAGGTGAATTTTACGATATTCTAATGGAGGAGGCAGAAGCTATTCCGGAAAATGTGGAGAATGTTGAGCCAGTAAATAAAGTTGGGAAGAAGAGGAAGATAAAGGAAGTGGTGGATAAAGAAAAGTCCCCTAAAGCTAAAAAAATCCAAATCTGCACCTCCCAAGCCGAAGAAACAGAAAACATATCCCAATGAGGTAGCTTCTAAATGGAGGGAAGATGAGGAGAAAAGGAAAGAAGGGGATCCTCAGTTTGGATTGGACCCTGCTGAGGCTAAAGCCTTAAGAGAAATAGCTGCTGATGAGCTTGAGAGGCAAGAAAAGGAGAAGAAGATGAAGAAGAAAATGTCTGAAGCTGAAATTGTTCAATCTCTTTTGAAATCCACAGAAATAGATTCGTAGAAGATTCATGTACCAGAAACTTTTGTTGTTCAATCATTACCATAGAATCCTGGAAAAAATTATGTCACTACGTAAAAGTCTATAGGGAAAGAGGTTTTTGAAGGAGTAGAGAAAAGATACGGTAAAGGAGTAGAGGAAGAAATTTTTGAAGAAATAGAAGAAGAATAGGAAGTAGAAGAAGAAGAAGAAGTAGAAGAAGGAAGTGGTGATCTAGATGACTTGATTAAACAAGTGTAAGATTATCACAAAAAGTCAAACCTATCAGAAAAACTACCACTCTGAAATTCTGAGGTCGAGTCCTCAAAGCTTGTCACTCCGGGATAGAGAGATGAGAAAGATGGTAAGGAAGGTGATGAAAATGAAGAAGAGAAATAAAATGAATTATCTGAGGAAGAAAGGTATGAGAAGAACTATCTTGAAGAAGGAGCAGAGAAGGAGAGACCTAATGAAGAAAAGATAGTTCAACTATCTGAAAGAGAGGAAGAATCTTCTGGTGAATAACCCATTCCGAACGTTGATAAATGTATGCATGTGCTTGCAGAAACCACAAAAAAAAAGATGTTATATGGAAGATGGATGTTGGTGGATCTTCAAGAAGGGATTTGGTGGAAATTGAAGAAGAACAATCCCCCAGAAAGGTGTATGATTCAGAATCATCAGCACTGGGTCATGATTTTTTTGTTGAATCTTTGAAGAAATTGGTGGACACCATTCAGATATCTCCCACCATAGACTCAAGATGCCAGCTGCTTCAACATAGCCTAAATCAGAAATTAGAATCCTTATCCATGGTGATGGATAAGTGTGTGAATATTGAGGCTGAGCACAAAATTTTCTTAACCATTATGAGGTCCACAACAAATCTTGTAGCACTATGACTTTATGGTCAAAGAAAATCGATGAGGATTTTTAAGAGCTTGATCATTTTCAGAATGATGTTAAAGAAGCTTTTGACACTGAGGATTCCAAAATGAATAATCTTCAGGATAAGATGATCCTTGAGAAAAATACTCGGAATCACCAGGTGAGAGATCTGAATGGAAATCTTAACTCGGATGCTCAAAACTGGAATGTGGAAAGAGATATTCGGATTGAGATTAAAGAGAAGCTTGAAAATAAGGATGAATTACTGAAGATGTAGGAAGAGGACATGAAAGCTCAGGCAGAGGTCCTGAAAGTTCATGATGAAAGTATTAAAGCCTTAGAAAAACAAGCTGAGGAGGACTAGAAAGACTTGAAGAATATGAAAACCTTGTTGAATAAGTTAATCCCCAAGGAAAAGGAAGACAAATAGATGAATCCGGTTTTCTTTTTGTAATGTTTTTTGTTGTAAAAAAATTTTCATCTCTAATGAAATATCTGGTTTCTTGTGTTGTTTTTTCTCTTTACTAATATTTCAGGTACTTTATCGTTTATTTCCATTCCCTTAAACTCTATTTTAAAATCACAAAGAGTGAGAAGGAAAAAGAACTAATCAAAAGAGAGAGAAGGAAAAATTTCTAATTCAATAACTATCCTTAAGTAAGGGGGAGTTTCTCATTACTATGTTTTTCATTTCCAATGATAATGAAAATTCTACTCCAGAAATTCATAATACAATCCTTGGAGTTACAATGCCTAAGGGGGTGTTATTTGTATTCACCATCATCTATGAACAAAGGGAGATATGTTTTAATTTCAAAAGACTAAAGAAATTTTTTTCAATTCCGTATATTCTATTTCGAAAGGTTGTCTGTGCTTTCCAAAAAGGGGGAGATTGTTGAGTCAATAAGGTTTTCCTTATGAATTTTCCATTCCTTATTGTTTTGAAAATCACAAACACCTTATACTTAACCAAAACTATATCTTACTTCTATAATGAAACTTTCCTTAAAAAGGAATTTATTCCTACCATAATTTAATTGCTCATGCTAATATTTTTCTTATGTATAAAAATCGGATTCATACTTAAAACCTCGGAATCATATAATACTTAGATATGAGGCATTATGTTTTAGGATCTGAATTCTGGAGATGAACTCTAATGAAGTTCCATTCCAAATTTTGGATAGGAACTCTAATGAGGTTCCATTCCGAATTCCGAGTATGAAATCTTATGAAGTTCCACTCTGAATTATGGATAAGAACTCTCATTAAGTTCCACTTGGAATTCTGGATATGAACCCTCATAAAGTTGCACTCAGAATTCTGGATATGAACTCTCACAAAGTTCAACTCCGAATTATGGATACGAACTTTAATGAGTACGACTCAGAACATCTACTAGATCGACTCTGAACTTCTACTAGTTCGACTCCGAACTTCTACTAGTTTGACTCCGAACTACTACTAGTTCAACTTTGAACTTCTACTATATCGACTCCGAACATTTACGTGTTCGACTCCAAATTCTGTAAATTCGGACTCCAAATTCTAGTGAAACCAGACTCTGAATTTCCTTAGAAATTCAGACTCCGGATTTCTACAGAATTCAGGTTCCGAATTCCAATAAAACAGAATCTGATTATCTCATTATTATAGACTCTAAATTCCATTTTGGTTAGACTCTGAACTTTTTTTTGCTTACATTCTGAACTTCAGTTTTACTTATGCTTACACTTTTTTCATTAAAAAACAATGTCGTACATTCATTTATTGACTAACCATTGGTTGAGGGACACGTGTACAGGTCCCAACAAAATTCAAGGATAAATATGATCGTTGGAGGAGGGAGCTGACCATTGGAGATTCTCTTATAAATATGAGCTCATTTGAAAGTCGACAACAACTTTGACAGAACTCTAAAATCTGTGCTTACATTCTATTGAAGTGATTTCTAGTGAAAGAGGCTCCTATCGACTCTCAATGATTCGTGCAGAAAGTTTGAAATGCTTGTTCAAACTTTTCCTTGTGCATACATGCTTCATGCGGCTCTGATTGTTGCTGATTACAATCAAGGGCTTCCGGGGAAGGAGGACAGAGGTTCCAACACCTTGATGTTGAGGGCTTCCTTGTTGAGGAAGACAGAGGTGCCGACTACCTTATAGTTGTGGGCTTGTGAGGATAGCAAGACAGACTCCGATCTTCGTATCAAGGGCTTACCCAGGTGTGGGTAAGACATACTTGATTGAAAGTAGAAATCAAGGGCCATTTATCTAAGGTTGTTGGATACCCTTCTCTTTGGGTTATAAGAGTTATTGTTTGTTACTTGTAGTTTTACTACTTGTTTTGGTCCGATGCATTTTCTATTGATAAGGAATTTATAACTTTCTTATACTTCTTTACTTGTACTATGATTATTTAGATTCTATATGATTTAATGTAGAATCTTAATATTTGTAACTTTTGTTAAGTTTCATTTCAAAAATCACTTTTCGGGAATCTAGAAAGTCTTTAGTACTCATATAGGTCTTGTGAATTATCCCGTTTAACCTTGTTAAACATAACCATCCTAAAAATTTTCTAAGGGAATTTTTAAAAGGTACAATTCACCCCCCCCCCCTTCTATCTGAGAATATCACTCTTATTTCGATCTTAAGTTTGGTATCACATAGTATATCATACTCAGATCCATACCATCATAACAAGGTGATGATGAAAAATGAATTACATCGGTTTGCTAGGCGATAATCCACCATACACAATACTGATGATCATGTTTCCCGTAAGATGGAGAATAAAATGAATTTATGATCTAAAATTAAGAAAAAAATTAATATTATATGTGATATAATGTTTTTTTTATATCATAATAACTTTATAATATTTGTATAAGGAAGAATATGAAATCCAATAAAAATATTCAGTTAAGAACAATACCTATTCTTTGAAGAATCTCATTAGGTTAGCTATAAAAGACATATTGGAATGGATTTATGATCATACCAGGGAATATAGATATTGGGGATTAATTTACAGAATTTATGTGATATGTAATGGTCTGAAAAAATCTACTCCAAGAGAAGATAAAATTGGTGGCCTTTTATTAGTGGGGAGAGAACACACTTTCAATATTCGAAAAAAAAGATATACCCATATATTTTACCTAAAATAATCCTATAAAATGGAAAATAATTGAGACGTAGATAAACTAAGGTCTAAATATATATATTTTATATAATTTATAAATGTTTTAAGGTTTTTTAACCCTTTTCATTTTTGTGTAACCCCTAGTAAACCCGTTTTTTTACTTTAACCGCTGTAAATGATTTTTACTTTTTTTAGCTTTAAATATGAAAATAAATCTATCTTATTAGATAATATATATTATTATAAAAATTATTTAATCCATTTTACAAATGTCAACTCAAAGAACATATGGAATTTAACTAAAAAATAACCTACAAATGTCATGAAAACGTTTTTTTTTCAGGAAACGAATTTTCCAGACATATTATGATATTATTCATCCTCAATGATTTGTAATAAAATTATATGTAGTTACATAAATATTTATATAAAAGAATTTTATAAATATCATTTAAATAATTCCTCATTATGGGTTATTTTAAATAATTAAAATACAGATACACTTTTACATTTAAAAAGTTATAAAAACAATTTTTAATCCCAAATAAACAAATAATAATTTCTATTTTAAATATGACTCAAAATTTAATTATTGGATTTAATATAAATAAAAAATAATTAATTTTATAATATAAAATTCAAAGATTAAATTGGAATATAAATTACTAAATTTATTGAAAAATAATATAAAAAAATAAAAAAATATATTTTTAATATTCACTAAACAATCCATATTCTACGAAAACAATTTACGATAACTTAATTTTTATATGAAAATTTCAAAAATTAATTACATTTAATCAAATAAATTTAGTAAATGTTTAATAAATTAATTATATCATTCTCTCATGAAAAGAATATATAATTATTTTATAAGAAAAAAATATTATTGTAGGATAAAAATAATTTATTAAAAATTGAAAGATTATTTGAAAAAACATTATAATTCAATTTATATAGAGTTCGATGTTTATATATATATTTCATAATTTAGTGAATACTATTCATGCACATCAATTAAACAACTATTTTGTAATGGTAATATATCTTGAAATTTTTTTAATCTTGTTGTTCCATGTCAAATATGTTATCGAACATAAAGTTCTTATTCAGTAATATCGTGGTATTAATGTTAATGGAGAAAAATATTAGACATGTTTGAGCCTATGAATAATTCATTCGATGTGATCTCAATTGTTTAAAGAGATAATGGACTCATCCATCAATATCATGGATTTTATTGGAAAATATTGATAGAATTCAATGGAAATTATATTAAAATCTTAATGGTCGGAAGAGGGTGAGTACTCTAATACTATAGATTTGTGGAATGAAACATTGATATAATTAACATGATTTTAATAAGTAATTACATTATGTTATTAAATAATTGACAATGGTATGTGATATTCTATTGTGATGGGGTGAAGTTAGTTAATTATATCAATATAGTGAAAGCATCATATAATGCACCACTACAATCTAGTGTTTTAAATTCAAGGAGTATGGTAAATATGTTAACATGTTTAAGAATATGAGGGTTAATGAGAATTGTTAATGATAACATTATATTATGAAAAAAGACTATGCTAAGTCTCATGTGATCACTATGTACAATTTGGGTTACAATAATGATATATTGAATGGTACACTTATCATGTGCTGTAAAATTGATAATGAATTTTTTGACATTTGTTCCACATAAAATTTTATATCTTAAGAATTTTCTATTAATACCCCACTACCAAATCAATTATTATATGATGAATTAGATTATAAAACTCATAAGGGTATGATGATCACTTCTCAATTCTATGATTCTTATATTATTAATGTTGTCTCCAGTATTCTTCCATAATATATTTTTATTATACCTATATATAAATTTTATGGTATTTTAGGCATGGAATGACTTACATTATACAGATCACATATCAATTTCATGAAACATATTATGATAATTTTATTGAACCTATGGCCATTTATCAATATGAAGATAAATACATTATTTTGATGTAAATTAGTTATATTGGATGGGTCTTTGTTACAATTAATAGTGTGTATTTATCTAAAAATGGTTAGGAAGAAAATAAATATAAAATATATCATTATTATTTTGGAATATGAAGTTATTTTCAATGAGTATATACATATCCTTACCCCTAAATAGGAATCTTGAGTTTTTAATTATAATCATGTCTGGTGATACACCTATTTTAATGACTCTATATAGAGTGGACCTAATTGAGATGTGATAATATTGGAAACAACTACAAGGGAATATTAATTTGATATTAATTTGGCCAAATGTTCCAACATATGGTACAAATGTTTTTTTAAAACAACGATGTATCAAAACAAATAATCATTAATTATTGGGAATATAAAAAGATCATATTAATGATTAAATATCATCTACCACATTTGGATTATTTGTTTTATCAACTGGAAATATATTTCCATGATTAATTTTCTTTTCGGATATTATGAAATGGTTTTCAAAATGGAAGATATACCCTTGATTAGATTCTGTAAGATTTATGAATTCTAATAAATTATAGTTATATAATTTATATTTAACAATTACCTCTCTATAATAATGGTTTCAGGGATTATATTTTTTTTAAAATACCTTAATCAATTTTGGGAGGCATTGTTAAATGATATTAATATTTACTCCCAATGAATAGAAGATGATGATGGTTACGTTATAATTTTGTGAAATATGTTGAGTAAGGAGGAATAACACTCCATGTTTAGAATCTGAGAATTCTAGTTACAAAATTTATCATATTTGGAATATGTGATCATTATAGAGGGAATATCGATAGATCCTTCTATAAATGAATTTATTAATCATTTCCACTCATTATAATCTATGACTATGATATACATTTTTAATGTATTCCCAATATATAATGGAATGTTTGTAAAGAATTTATCATGCCTTTATGATCAATTCACCATGTTAACATAGGATCAATAGAGATACACTGGACAAAAAAATGTATGAAAAATTGAAGGATTTATTTTCAATGATGTCTATTAGACATATAATCACACTTCCCTATAGAAGGCATACTTTTTTTAGTTATAGTGATCCAAAAAATAAGAATATGTAATGTTTTGTTATGAATAATTGTTTTTTATAGCTTATTTTCTCTCACCAATTATTGTTTCATGATAAAAATTACCTAACCCATGATCTACAGTGAGATATTATAATGTTTTAATGAAATATATAGAGGCATATTAATTATGGGGAAAAGTGTGATATATTTATATGTTAATTATAAATGTATAAAGTATATATTCATCCATATATAGTTGAATATACAATAGATAATATGGTTTTATTTGATTATATATTTTTAGTTCCCAATTCTTTATCACTCTAGGATGGTGAAAATTTTTGATTATGCATTAAATCAAAATGACCATGCTATCTTATTTATTTAAGGATCACGAAATATCCATTATTAATATATTTGAAATTAATTTAATTGGAAATATTGATGTGAGGAGTGAAATTATATCTTTATCAAATTAGTGATTAACCGTCTATTTGAGTTAATATCAAAGAGGAACATAAGGAAGATGTATAGCTTTAAAAGAAGTGGATATATGTTATTGATTTCAAAATTTATTATCATAGAATGATATGGGTAAGGATTAGATTATGTGTCCCTATTCTACCATAAATGAAGGATATATTTGATGAAGATCATAGATAATCCTTATATTATAATCATCAATATACAAATAATTATTAATCCTTAAGGATAGATTATGGTGGTACAACATGAAGTGATATATTTCAAAAGATATGTATTTATTCATGGAATTAAAATATGTATGGTTGATTGGTTGATTATAATGGTATGTTAATAACATTACTCATAACTATATAAAAATAAGAAAATTTAACTATGGATTTTATCATTGAACTACCAAAAACAATTAAGGGTAATAATTTAATTTTGGTGGAAGTGAGTCGCCTTATGAAGTCGTCAAATTTAATTTCTCGTAGAGAGGATTCCACTCTTCATCATATTTATTGGATATTAATTATGCAAGTGGTATGATTTTATAGAGTAACACATTAATTTTTTTTAATAACTGATATCTAAGGATAACCTCAAAGATATGAAATATTATTCAGTATGATCAATATAAATATCTATGTTTCAGGACTGCATATTTTCTTTTAGAATTCAGACTATGGTTGCAATTCATCCCCTGGAGGATATGTTATGATCATATTCTAATGATTTTTAATCTTGTTGGGATCAAAACCATAATCATTTCACATATTCTTATAATAATATCATTCACATGAGAATTTAGAAGGATATATATCTGTACTTATATAAAAAGAAGTAAACAAACCAATAATTTTGGATAATTTAGATAAATATTGATTTTTGGAACTAAGATGTGTTAGGAAATGTTAGAGAAGGTTTATTTTATTTCATTAAAAATAAATATTGTTTTGATTTGAAAAAATTATGTCTTATTGAGAATCATTGACTAGGTCTATAATTTTATGTTGGTGAGAAGGTATTCCTGCAAAATTCTACATTTCAAGAAGATTATGACATCCTGAAAGAAGTAAATTATCTTCCCTAGTTATATTATCACTTTGAGATTCATGATAAATGATAATTATTATCTACCCACTTTTATATTTTAATAAACTTGTTGAAATATTATAATTTAATGAACCATCCTATGTCAACTAAAGAGTCACCCAAGATAGACCACCACATGGTGATGTAAAATAGCAGAACACAAGTCCCATGTATAACTAAATAGAAAATAAAATACAATGTGTAATAAAGATTACAGATAAATGATACATGGAATGAAAATTATTTAAGTCTAAAACAAAATGATAAATTAAGACAATAGTAACAAGGCTCTATGTGAACATCCACCATTTACAAACCACCCGACCGTGAAAGAGATAACTAAAATGATACACAAACATGCTACTTAGTCACATTCCATTTACCTAAGTCACGATAATTAAATTCGTACATACCCAATGGAAAATATTTTGATGATCACAAAAACTAGAATTTTTTCTCCATAGAACCTATAAAATTTTTAAAAACAAGAATGTGTTAGCGCTATCTTCTAAAAGATTCTAGTTTATAAAGAATTTTTATAATGTAAAATCGTTTTTTCATTTATCCATTGGGTTTTATAAAAAACACATTCATAATTAAAAATAATAATGAATATGACTGATATATATGATATAACATTAAAAAATAATCAATAAATCCATGGATACACAATAAGATTACAATGTGATAAATTAAAATAAATTATACCATCATATGAAAGAAAATAAGATAAATTGACATACTATTAAATTTGTGATGTAGACTATGGGAATTATAATATACACATTATGGAATACAGGTGAAATTACATGAATCATATAAATATTTATCCCTTCCACATTCTATAAATATAAACAATATTACCCTTAGTGGTTCTACAATCACTTAGGTTATATATGACCATTTCTCCATAGACTAGAGGTTTCAAATCTATTATTAATTTAAAAGTATCTTTAAAAACCATAATTAAATTTTTAAAAACATTTTCCCATAAATCATTACCTCTCCAATGATTAAAACCCATTTTTTAAAAATTTTATAACTTTATGGTACATCACAAAACAATTTCATTGAAAATCATTACTGCTCACATGCCGAGAAAACCATTAATGATTCAAATTAATTTTTAATAGTACCCATTTAAAAACATGTATTTCATGAACCCAATATTCCTAGACATAAAATAAATTATTATAATAAAAATTTAAATTTATTGATATAATAACTTTCCTAAATCCATGTGTTATAAACTTTATATGAGACACCTACCTCATGAATAGATATCACCTAATAACCCACTAAAATTGTGACTGTAAATGAGAATATTGACCTATGAAAGGAATCACATAAGGGAAAAATAAAAAAGGATTGATCAATATTTCATCCCAGTTATTAAAATTTGAAAACATGGAAGAAATCATTATCAAACTGAGATTAATTAAGATAAATTGGTAGAGTAAGATCACACATTCCCAAAGGACAACAAGAAACCACACCGAAGAGTAACCACAATAAGATAAGAGATCCAAAGGAATTTAAAGACACCAAATGTTATTGGGATAAATATTTGTCTTAAGGGAGATGTATACAATAAGGAACAATATGGAGGTACTATAGTGGTGAATAGAACATAATGTTGACATGGAATTTACATCATAAAACCCATCTTTAGAAATTGAATTCCCCATAATCCTTGAACATTGAAAAATATGTCAACTAAGGTTAATTTATTAGTAGAGATAATTTCTCAACATTAAATTAGGTTTTACATCATAAAACTATGTTTCATTGATTGAATTATTTTTATTCCACAGACCATTTTGAAGGATTTTCTAGTGAATTACGTAAATTAAAAATAGAAATTTATGGAGTAAATTCATCATGGTGGAAATTTGTATAATATATTCCAATGAAAAATTCCTAGAATCATCCCATCACCCACTGAATAGTAGAAAAAGGTCTAAGACTATAAATGGAAGCACAAAAGTTTTACCTGGGGTGTTACAATACCCCCTTAATAAAATTATTATATTCTACAAAATTTATTTATATCCTAGACTCAAAAAATGTGAAGGCCACTTCTTCCGCATAATAAAATTATCACCCCCACAATTTTTTCTATCCTTTATGCGCAAAAATATTACACAGCTCATGGTAATTGTTTAACCACACAGAATAATATCATGTTGTACTATATACAAAACTAGTTTCTCAAAATTGGTGGTGTTGGGATCATGATCAAAATCTTCTCATTCAATCACAAGGAAGCGGATCTTTATGATACCTCATCAAACAGGAGACTTGAAATACATCATCAATTGATGTCATTTTGGATGGTAAAACTAACAAAAATTAAACCATTTGGAAATGATCTCAAAGGGTCCAATAAACATCCCTTTCCTCTACAAATGCTTAAAATCCCAATTAAATTCCATGAAATGTGAAACATACAAAAATATATGATCACCAACCACAAACTATAGCTGCTGACGATGATATCTCACATAATATTTATAATTTCTTTTTCCATGGACCAATTTCCATTAGATAAACTGAACCATTTTTCATCACATAAAAATGGACCCTCCAAACCAAGGACTAATCTCCCGAGTCCTCCCATAATAAGGGAGATATGCATAGAATCCTATAAAATACATCAAAGGGAACCATCTTTTTTAAATTCTCATAAATATTGATATTGAGAAATTCCCCACGTGGGATATTCATTTCCATGGAACCACTAAAATAATGTAAAAATTCTTATAGAATATCTTCTAGAAACACAATATATCCCTTGTTCGATCTATCCATATGTGGATGATATTTCATGTTTTGTTTCAATTGGGAAACCACCAACTCTTTCATGAATTTAAGAAACCTAGATGTGAATAGTGGGTCTTTTTTTGAAATAATCACCGACCCAATGATGCCTCACAACATCTCTCACATATATACTCCTATAATACTCAAAAATTTGCAGACCTTAATAGGGAGGAAATGATTCAATTTTTTTAATTCGATCACTGATCACCATATTTCAATTGTGCTCACTAGGATTAATTGGTTATCTAATAACACATCCCATGGAAATATCATCCCACATTCATATATGAAAGGGTTAGGGTTGCAACAACCCTACATGTATATAGTGCCTCAACTTATATTTATTACAAGAATGTAACCAAGAAAATAAATATATAATTGATGATATCATTACTAGAAACCAATACTAATATTTCATATCATAGTACATCATGGATGTCTTAGGGTGTACTGGCCCACAAGAATATCATCCACTGTCCATCAAATCCTACCTCATAAAAATTAGATTGACCATCCTTCATAAAAATCTCAAAACAAAACTAGGAGGTCAAGACCACTCACCAGATGTCTCCACAACATTTAATATTTTAATAAATAAATATATATTATTTTATTTCATATAAACAAGATTACCTCCATAATTTAATAATTATTCAACATTCCCTGAAGATAAGAACAGCTACCCACCAACCTTTTCCACTCTGAAGATCATCTAATTGAATGAACTCATCACATACCACTCCTCCACTAACCCTATCATGTTTCGAGATGGTAATTTCATACACAACACATCATCACCAAGAATACATTACCCAAGAGTACAAGTAATATAGAATTTTTTTAAAAAAAATACTCAACTCAGTGTCCTAGTCCCATGTTTTGATCAATCTCGGTGAAAATATATTTAACAATATTATGATTAGAATACACCACAAACTCCTCTCTAAATATATAGTGGAACCCCATTGTGAGTTCATGAATTACTGATGTGAACCCCATATCATGAGTAATATAGATCTTCTCATGAGTGTGTATATGGAGAGATCTATAACCACAATATGTTTTCCCTACATCGGGTCACACCATTGAATTATACATAAATTATCCTAGAAAAAATAACCTAAAGCATGTTTTTTAAGAATAAAAAATGAAGACCAAATCATCAGCGCCATTAATTCATAAAAATATATATGAAATTTTTCATTCCTACCAAACATTACACTCTTATATCTCAAACATATCATTGAATATGAGGATTTGGAAAAGTCTTGAAAAACGCCATGTAATAAAAAAGAATATTAAAAAAATCTGAAACACATTTATTGAATTATAGTATGACATTACTGCCTATATATTTTTAGGATCCACTTAGATTCTCATATTATATTTAACATTTCCTATAAACATCACTTCGAGTATCCAAACATCACATTTTCAAATTTTAGCATACTTATATTGCTATATCAACATTATAGTGATGAAATACAAATGATCCATGTTGTCACATTCTGACATAGTGTACAAAATTTTTTTTTGAAAGACTATGACTAATTCACTCACCACTGAGGGTATTGTATTACACAAAAAAGGAAAAACGAAATCAATGATAATCTCTTAAAAATAGCTTGATATCATCATAAGATAAGGAATAAAAGGACCCACTCTCCCAGATATAGAATCCCACACACCCTGAAATACCTGAGGGGATCCATAATAAGTTATAAACCAAACCTACTGATAATAACATTCGATATTTCCCATAAAATTAATTATCCAATCCATGAAAATAATTATTCCAATAATATCATGATTAAGGACCTTGAAATCTGATAATACCTTGATATTGGCTATCGTGCTTTGGCACATGGAGAATTTGAAACATTGTTCAGACCTACATCTTGAAGGTGTGTAAGTAAACTACCAGAATGAAATATGATTTTATTTAAATAAAAAACACATAAACTAATTTTATGATATTAAATAATTACAGTAACATAAATCTAATAAATATATCACCATTAAAGATGAAAAGAACTATAGATATTACTGTAGTTTACCCAAATAAGATTCATATGTGGTATTCTCTGCTTCATAGATATGTTTGGTGATATCCGCATCCGGAGCTCTATTAGCCACATTAACATCCCCCTTTTCCTGAGGGTAAGATCCACCACCCATTGAAGAATAAGAACAATCCAATGAATCATTGGTGATAATGTATGTATCCTTATATAAAGAGTAAATCATCCTAAATTAAAATTATTCATAGGTAATGTTATCCAAAATGATGATAATTTTGGGGAAATTTTGCATAATTAGGCTTTGTTTGACCATGCCTTGCCTTCTGTTGGAACAAAACCTGATGATTTTTGAATGAATCCATTAAAATTAATCATCATTTAAATTAGATACAAATTTTATATCATTATTATACATATTTCATGCCTTTTATAACCAACACACCAAGCGATTCCCCAAAAAACATAAATTTATAGGTTAGGTGTTTAGCTTCCATAGTTTCATTATCATCCGCCTCCAAAATTGCCTAAAGCCAAATCAGAATCAATATTGACCAAATATCATCCTCTAGTCCAATCTCAAACCTCCAATTACTACAGTAATCATTGGTAATAGAATCCAGTGTTAATTTTGTTTACTCATCAAAATGGGTGGAATAATCTAAAATGTTTTCCCTCATTTGTCTAATTTTAGAAATTCATAGCACCTCTCCACTTTAAACATTTCGGGATAAAACTATGGGTTAACAACTTTATTGGAGGAATTCCTGGTATGATCCTTATTCAACATCGATTGCATAGTTGAGTCACACCATCTCTTTGTGGTCCCTAAAGAATATATGTAGAAAACCCCATAATTGAGTCCTCAGTTTTTTTAGACAGTTGTTGATCCAATCATTCATCCAATGAAATTCATTGTGTTATTTGGGTCTTTTGACATCTTGAGAGATGGTTCAATTCTAAATGGTATACTAAAAGTCATGATCCACCTAATTTCCATGGTTTCCGACACTCAACTGCTCTAGAGTCTAAATTGTGTTGATAAAAACATCCCCAATATACAGCTACTTAGGAGGATTTTTCTTAAAAAACAAACCTCAATCATCCAGTATTGGATTCTGAAGAGCTCGATTAGGAGGTATTTGTTGAATTTGGTTCCCTAGATCCGAATTTTTTTTGCATTATGTTAATTTATTCTCATGGTTTTTAATATTAATAAATTCTTATCACACAATTATTGTTATTTTTTGGAAAATAAAATGGGATAATATCTTAAGAGTAACTAGCACACTAAAAGGTCATACTAGATCCATGTTATGATGATAACCCATAAGTTCTATGAAACTATTATTGAAAATATTTTATATATCATTATTATATTATTTGATGGAAAGAAATAATATAGTATATTTGGGGATGTAACTCAAAATACAATGAAGAAACTTCTCATGGTGTTCACCCTTGGTAATGTAGATGAGGGTATTAAGAGAACATGATGTGGAAGTAAGAAATCCACGTTTACATAATTCATCGTATGTTACAATCTATTACCATCTATATTGGTTATTAGAGATTAATTTTATTATTAATGAATATTATGACTCACACACTTAGATGTATTGATGAAAAACATGACGATATATGTTTTCAAGGAGGTAGGATATGTTAGGTGTGTCACGAATTCAACTACATTAATGAATAATGTGTGAAAGGATTTGAACCTTATATTCTTTAGTATAAGTTGATGTCTTAGGAACATTGAAGGAAATGATATAGCCTAAATAAATCCATGTCCATGATGTTCTATAAGAATGTTAAATTTCTAGGAAATCAATGAAAGGGAAATCAAGAACATGGGTTGATGACACTAGAACGCAACATGCCTGATTAGTTATATTGAGGAAAATGGTTTATATTACATGTTAAGTGTTCATAATAGGTGACATGTCATTTCAGAATTAGGTTCTCTATCTATGGGTGCCCTGGCATGTTGCTAGATGCTATCCTTGGACATTAGGGTTCTCATCCTAATGAAATTGAGAATGAGGCCTACAGTTTGACATAGTTGGTGTATCCAGAATCTTATTAAAATAATATATATATTACTTATATTATAAATTCCGAAAAATTTTATTCCCAGTTATGGTTTAATAATATTTTATGGATTCTAGATCACATTTATTCCAAAACTATTTATTCAAGTTAATATATTTTGGGAGGAATATTTCATTAATATGTGTTTTTCTCAGTGAATGTTATATTAATATATTTATTAGTGAATAATGTAGTGTAGTTTATTTAAAAAATAAATTGAAATTATTCAAGGTCTAATAAATATGGTTGAGGATTGGAGGACCAAGATCCTAGGTCTAGTGAAAAATAATAACTTTGAATACAATTTTATTAATTAATTTAATTTTTAATCCCCATGTTAAGATTATGTGAAGATTTATAATAATATTAAAAATACTATTATTATTTTACATGAGGTTTCACTAGGGTTAATAAAATAAAAAACAAACCTTGTACAATTATGTTATTTTGACCATAATTATATAAATATGCAATTATGTTTATTTTCTAATAACCATAGCCATGAAAATTGTTATGCACAACCGATTGGAGAAAATCTATTAAGAATATATAGTCCATCCCTCTATAAAAACACTACTAGGAATGAGAAATATCCTCCTCCACCAGATCCTGGAGAATACTTTGAAATTGGTTCATATAAAGATAAATGGAGGACATTGTAATAACAATGATCTTTTTCGCTAGCACCCAAAGACTCCTATGATTAAATTTGGAGATTCATGGAGTGTGTGTAGATGAACAATAGGAGAATCATAAGGATGCATGCCACAATAAAATTGAAATGAATTGCAGATCTGTGGAGGAACACATGGACTAAGAAATAACATCCTTATAGTTAATTCTTATTTAAATAAGTAAATTATAAATAGAAAGTGTTGATCTCCTCTATCATGAATTCGTTTTATAACCCTTTCTTATTCTTGGATTCAAATCAATTGATCACAACATTCATTGTCACTTGATATTGGATTAATCATTGATAATGGAAGAAATAAATATTGGTTTCCTCCCTTCTCATGCTTCCACTACAGTCGAAACCTACGATTTCTATTAAGGAATACACTTTACTATTTATAATTATTTTGTTTCAATTAAGATTTACTTATTAATTATCTATTTTTTCAAATTGATTTTATTTTTTATTTATGTATAAATTACAAGATATATTTATTCCTCCATATTTTCTCACATCTCTAACATAAAAATTTTATTATTTTCATTAAAATAATATCGATTAACTCATTTAGATGTGACTAGGATCCTTGTCATACAACACTAGACTACACACCCTAAAATTGAAATTTCATGCATTGTAGTCATATTCAATTCTTAAATATTGATTTGGAAATCAATTCCTGATTTTTCATTGATTAGAGAATTAATTTCACCATTCATGAACCATGTGTTTACCTAGATTAATTGGTGCGCGGTCACCCGGACTACACTCCATCTGGCTCACTGGACATGGAGTGTAGTCCCATTAGATCATGGTCAGGAATTGTATTCCATAAAATGACTACATTGCTGGTGAAAATGTTACATAGAGTCAACATGGCATATGGCCCACTGGACATGCCGGTACTCGGAGTTTTCTGATGTACGCCTCACACGCCGAGTCCCTAGGCAAGGAGTTCGGATAGATAGTGAAGGTTTTACACACCTTGTTGATAGGATCTACATGCCATTTCATTTTACTATAATATATATATTCAAAATTTATTTATTTTAATATGTTATCCTTGAGACATGTACTTTTATTATTGTAATGATAGGCCACTCTATGTGATTGGTTTTAATATACATAAATATTTAAATGTTTAACCCATATCTGTGTGATGTTCAAGATTATCATGTCTTGAATGAGTTGTATTACAATTATTATTCTACGTCTATAACTCATCATACATTACATACATTGATATTACTTAAAAGTTACTGAATGTTAATTGCAATATATTATAAAGACACAACAGGACTATATATTTATAGTTCCTTCATATACATGGAATCATAAATAATTGGTTCAAAATACATCTTCATTTTCTCCCATTTATTTTATCACAATTATAACCCCTTTTGACATATCTTACATAATACTCATATTCATGACCTATAGAAAAGAAACATAAGAAAGGGTGAGATAAAATGTTTATTAGGGGTAAACAAGGGAAATATCAATCATATCATAAACATAAGACATAAGATCATAATATTTGAAAATCATATCATGTTTATTAAAGACCATGATGTCAATGATGGGTATAAATAATAAATGTCGGTTAGAATAAATTAACATAATCCCAAAAACATATCATAAAAAATTATGTTTTATGGAATACACACAAGCATAAAAATAATTTCATATGATCTGTGGCTCATTTACAATACCATCATAGTGGACAAAGTCATTTTCTAAACTAAGTTCACTCCTCATTCCAAACATTTATTATAAAACTGAGATCATTTCCCATTATATCCATGTCTATATCATGAGATATAAATCTTAACCTAATGCATTGGATGGAGATATAGGTCCCACTCATCTCATTCTAAAATTATTATTACAAGAAACACAAAAACACAAATCATTTATCATTGCATAACCCATGGAATAAATTGTTTTTCTTAAATATCATCCCATCACAACATAATCCATGTAATACAAATGGATTTCATAAATGAATTTCATATTAAACATAATTAAATCATTTTAACAATAAGGATATTATACCTGAAACATAACTATATTAAATAATTCCATCTTATATGGTAAATAATATTGATATTACACATGAAATTAATTCATGAGGAAAATATCCTTTCATCTTCAAAAACATTTTATTCCTCAAAGTTACGTGAAATTTTAAAAGAGGAGAAATTGTTTGAAAGTAAAATTGAAATAGTGTAATGTAAGCTTCATGGAAATATGGTGTTATAAAAACAAATAAAATATGTTCATTATATATAATATAAATTAACATTCTCTTTGTACTTTTTCCATAAAAGTCAAGAAGTAACTCATATTAAATAACAACACAAGATTTCATTCATACTGTTTAATAAGAATTCAAAAAATAGGTAATATTTTCATAAGTTTTTTTAAGAATATAATTAATACTACATATTTATAAAACATCTACATTGTTAGTAAATACACACATGTAAATATTTACTTATAAATAATCTCTCATAATAATGAGATTGCAAAATTAGGCCTTACCTTAGATCTGGTATCCTTAGAAAGTATCTTAACCTCTTTTATAATGGTTTAAATAATATTATTGACTTATTAAATAATTATAGTAAATTGTATGATATAATATATGATCATATTATCATCCTCTAGTAATATTTCACTATTACATGAAATTCGGATACTAACTACTTTCTGTTCATATGAATGTTCTATCTTATTAGTTATGGTTATCCTTCTTTGGTGATAGTCATATCATTAAAAAATGATATTACCATAATATATACCATATTTATTCATTCTATACATTTTTATAATAATTCTTTGATAATGATAATGTAGAATGAATCACATTGCATCTTGGAGATGGTAGGGCGTACATCTGCAAGAGAAACAATATCATTCTAATAATTATTGAATGGTATTGAATTGGATGGTGAATAATATTTCAGAATTAATATAATTTTACCATAATAATATATTGTTATTATTTCCATCATTATACCCATATAAGTATGGTGAATGTGAATAACATATTACAACATGGTTTGGAGATGGTAAGGCGTACGTATGTACGTGTGATTATTACATTTTTTATAGGATTTATAGAAGGTGTAGTATGTTTGTATCAAAATATTAATAAGATATAAGTATATTAGTTATTACTATATTTATTACTTTATAATGAAACAAATCATGAAGAGTAATAGGATGAAGAAATATGTTTTAATGGATTTGTATAAGAGATTACCTCTTTTTCAATGTGTTTCCTCTATATATCCTCTAAGATAATTAGAGTTGGTCTTTTAAGAAAACCAGAACATTTGAATGTAACTAAGGAAGTTTAAAAAGGAAAATGGCAGGTTAGGGAAAATATTTTATGGCTTAATGTGATGTTAATAGCTAAGGCAGTAGGTTCTCTTTTACAATTTAGGTGAGGGGAACTTTTGGGATCTCGAAAATTATTAATTTATAATAAAATCAAACCCTAATAAAAAACCACCAAAATGTACCAATTTATTTTATGATATGAGATATGGTTATTAAATCATCATCCAAAAAATTTAGAAAAGTGATTATGTCAATTTTAACTTTATCATCTTAATTATCCCTTAGTTATTCTATTTAATTTTAATTATGATAGAAAATCTATAAATATCAAAAAGGTAAAATATTTACTTATTTAAATTCAATTAGACCATAAATAAGTATCTTAGAACATTTTTGACCATAGAATAATTATTATATATTTTTAAAAATGGTTTATGTTTTTTAAATAAATTTATAATATATTAATTCGATAAAAAATCAAAAGTTTCTATTTTGACACTATTCATTCCATTGATTTTTTAAAATATTAATATATCAAGATAACATTGAGCCAACAATTTTATAATATTTATAATATGTCAAGGTAAAACAAAAAATTCATTGAACAAATTAATAATCCAAGATGATATTTATTTTAAATATTTTTAAAAAAAATATTGGATATCTCTGTTATTAAAATAATTACTACATCAATTTTTTTCAATTATTTAGTATATTTATTTTTTAATAAAAATTTAAAACTATAATTTATTTTATGAATAAAAAATAAAACTAAAATAATATGATAAAGAAAAATCTAATATATTTTATAAGAAAATTGGTAGTTCAATTTAACATCTTGAAAATCAAACATTTAAATTGTTGTACATATTAAATTATAAATATGACAACATTAAAAATGATCTAAATAAAATAATAAAAGTTTTAAAATATCTTCAATAAGGATCCAAAGGGTGACTAACTCGACCCTTGGATGGTTATGGTGGATTTCTATTAGACAGATACGATTTGGTCAAGTGTTTGGGTCCTTTGATGGTTATTAATATTATTATAAAATTTACTTTATAGTTTTCTCATCAATTAATTAATTTTTACATCATAAAAGTATAAGTCATTATTGTAATTATTTATTTTCTAAAAATTAAGAATAACATACCATGATAAAGAAAAAAATTATCTTTTAGATTAGTATTTATAATTGAATTTATCTCCAGTATAACCTTATATAAAAAGTGATTTAGTTATAAAAATTTGAGTGGGGAATATTTAACTTTTAATTAAATTAAAGTAATTAAATTCCAAATCACATCCAAGTGGAATCCAAAGGAAACCATTTTAAAACAATGATTATTTAGGTCAAAACAATCTAATCCAATGATATTTTGAAAAGTGTTAGAGTTTATTAATTACCTGTTGTACCCATTTTACCCCCATTGAAAATTTTAGGTTTTTCTACATAAAATTCGGTTTATTAATACCTTATGAAAAAAACATCAATTGGATGAATATCAAAAAAATTAGTATATAACATTTATACTTCATTAATTTTTTTTTCAAATAGTAACCCCCAATACAAATATACAAATATATAATTGATTTATATTTTTTATACATTTTTCTTATATTAGTTATATTTATTCCCACTAACCAAAGGCTAGGTTATGAGGTCCATTTTACAGTAAGGGAATATCACATTTCATTTAAACCTATGAGTTCAAGGAAATATATTGAAGAAATAATATATTTTTTAGAAAATATTTCATATAAAATCGGGATTTATAGCCTAAGAAGTATGAATAATGATTTTAGTACATGTAAAGTATCATGAATGTAATTTCGTAGGAGATATATATAGAATTCATCTTTAAGTAGAGATATATTCTTTTGAATCTCCAATAAGTAAACTAACTTCCCAATGGGATCATGAATTTCAAAAGGACTGATATATCTAGGGCTCAACTTTCCCTTATTTCAAAATTTAATCACTATCTTCTAGGTATATATTTGTAGAAACACCTTGTCACACACTTCAAACTTTTGGATGTCCCTTTAGTTGTTAGAATAACTTTTGTGTCGACTATGATCTTCTCTTATGTGTTGTTTAATATATCTAACCTTTTCGTCCATTTCATCAACAATATTAGGTCCAAATAACTTTTTCCCCAACATCATCCAAGAAATTTTTAGTTTTACATTTCTTTCAATAGAGGTATTCATAAGGAGCCATCTAAATAATGGAGTGAAAGCTATTGTTGTAAGAAAATTACCCCGAGGGAGGGTGTTGATTCCAAAAAACTATGAAATCCATTGAGTAAGCTCTCAACATGTCTAATAGAGTTTGAATTTTCCTCCTAGAAAAATTGTTTATCTGTGGATGATAGTTTGTGCTGAAACTTAAATATGTATCCAAAGCATGCTGAAGACTTTCCAAAAACATCTAGGTAATCCTCAGATACTGATTAAATATAATGAAAAGTGGTACTCCATGAAATCTTACCACATCCACTAAATATATCTTTTACTACTGATCAAGAGATAAATACTATATAATAGTAATAATGTGTGCTGACTTTGTAAAGAGATCAATTATAATGCACATAAAATTAGGGACATTGGATGTTTTAGGAAGTCTGATGACAAATCCCAAAGTGATGTTATCCCATTTCCATTCATTTATGGGTAATGGTTGTAACATCCCCTTAGACCTCTATATCAAAGCCTCAACTTTCTAACATACCAATCATTAAGATACATATTTAGAAGTATCATTTTTCATTACATCTCACTAGAAATTATATTTAGGGTCCATATACACCATGGTGTTTCCTGGATGAATATAGAATGAAGAACTATGAGCCTCATCCAATATATCTATATTTAATTCCAATGTGACGAAAATACAAACTCGATTCCAGAAACATATTATTCTATCACAATCAAGGTTAAATTCAGTAACATTATCACCTTATTATATATCTCCACATCATACATTTAATCCTCCGTAATCTTTTCTTGTATATATAGTTGAACTGTCATTTGAGAATGATAATATTTTTTCTATTACATTAATTTTTCATGATCCATCCTTTATATATATATAAATATAGGATATTTTGGGATATTAATCATGGTTAGGATAATATAGTCCTTTTGACTCAAATAATATTTCACATTTTTCACATTTCTAGGGTGGTAATGAATCGAGTATTCATATTATTTAATCAAATCCAACCATATTCATTGATTCATTTTCAGCTCCTTTTGTGTGAAAATATACTTTAATCTTTTATTATTTGTAAAAATATCACAAAATTTACTATAACGATGATGCCACCATATATTTAATGAAATTATTCCCACAGGTAACACCAAATCATGAGTTGGGTATTTTTACTTAGGTATTTCCAATTTTCATACGGCATAATCTATCACCATATTATATTTCATTTGAAAAAAATCCCAACCCCTCCATGGGTGAATCACTATAGATCACAATCCTTTCTCCACATCAAGGAATTGTTAGCACATGTGAAATAACTAAACTTATTTTGAGCGTTTTTGAATTCCCTTCATATTCCTCCATCCACCCAAATTAGATAATAATGAAAAATCTTTCGAAATACATCAATAATATCCAGAAAAACAACGAAAACATCAGATATCAGTTACCATTTTTTTCCTCATCCATAATTCAATAACATTTGTTTTTACTAGATCAACATATATCCCCTCCAATTAGATTAGGTGTCCCTAAAATGAATCATTATAAATCCAAAATTAAAACTTGCTAAAATTTTCATAATGCTTCTATTTTCTAAAGGTCATTAGTATAATTCTCATGAAATCTTCATTATATTCCTTGGTCTTTGAATAGATTACAATATCATCTATAAAGACTACCACAGACTGACCCAGTTAGTCTCTAAGGACTCTATTCATTAGATCCATGAAGATGGAGGGGGAATTTTTTATACCAGAAGGAATCCTTATAAATTCATAGTGTTCATGCATTGTATGAAATTTTGACTTTGGTATATCCTCCTCATTGACCATTATTGATGATATCCTAAATAAAGATCAATTTGGGGAATGTGTTGTGCTCCATGTAATTGATCAAATAAGTCATCAATATGGGTAGGAGGATATTTTTTCTTGATAGTGATCTTGTTATGTTCCCGATAATCAATGTACACTCTCATTGATCCATCATTCTTTTTAATAAACATAATAGGTGCTCCCAAGTTGATTCACTAGGGTGTATGAATCCCTTTTCCGCATTCTCTTGGATTTTCATCTTCTATTCCTCCTAATTAATTGGTTCTATTATAAAATGTTTCCTTGAAATAGGTATAGAACCCCGTATGAGTTCTATTGAAAACTCAACTTCATGATTTGGTGTAAGAATTGGCAATTCCTTCTAAAATACATCATCAATCTCTCGTGAAATTACTATAATCTTAATCATGAGTTTCTCCCCAACTATTTGAGATTAATAGAATTCAATTATACGAATAATGTTCAATAAGATAGATGAAATTTCTACTGGAAGGTTATATTCATCCATGCATTGATAGATTATCATAGATTGATCTAGAATATAATATTTCACTTCACACTCTTGGAAATTGTTTTGATAACCATATATAGAAATCCAATCCATGCTAAGAATCACATAAAAATACATTATATGAAGGATCAAAATATTTGGAGGACGAAAATTCCCACAAACATCAATAGTAGAATAAGTATAAACATTTCATGTGACCATTATTCCATTATGAGTTTTCACAACTAACTCAACATCTACTTTTTTAGGTAATATAGTGATACCCTTATACAATTATTCACAGATAACCGAGTGGGTGGATCCAAAATAAAATAAATCATTTTATAAATTATATTGGATGGTATGTGTACCTTTCAACACTTCATTTTCATACTCCACATCACCGGTAGTGATCACAAGTGACTTTCCTTTGTCTTTATTGTTTTGAGTTTGCTTTCAATCATCATGGATAACCATTGGATTCGGGAATTTATTGGAATAATTACTCATTTCCTTGCACTTGTAACATTGAAGTGTATGAGGAGTATTATATGTTTCAATTTCCTTGTTCTCTTCATTTGACATTATTCCCCCATAAATTCATCATTCAACTACCTGATGAACTTATTTTCAAAATTTAAATATTTACTAGTTCCACTAAGACAATTCACTCCATGTTTCTTTCCACACAATGAGAATTAGGTTAAAATAATATTATATTAATTGTCATGTTTATATTTTACCTTTAATTTCATTTTTACCTTCTTATCAAACCCATGGGACTGATGGGTTACTCCAATATCCAATGTAACCTTCAGATCACATAGAAATATTTCTGCATAGCACTTCAAGCCCTTTATGGATAATTACCTTTAGAGACTTGTTTTTAATCAACTAATGAATCAATAAATTTTTATGCTTAGTTGAAATAAAAATTATACAATTTTACCTTGCATGTCTTGTAATGTTTTCTTCATACGTAACAATGTATTCATAATCCTCTTTCACAAGTTCAAGTAATTCCTTCTCAATATTTTTTCCAAGAATACGAGGAAAGTACATATTAAAAGATATGTTTTTGAACTCGTCAAATTCCAGGGATTCAATTTAATATCTTGGCCTCATATTCTTGGTAAAGGTCTGACATTGATCAAATTGTCCTTCAAAATGATAGACTTCTATTAGGAATTTATCATGTTCTGAACATTTGATAATGGAAGAAATTTTTTTGTGGTACTGATCCATTGTTCAGCCACTAATAGATCAGAATACCAGCTAAAAGAAGCTAGAAGTTTCCTCTTAAAATACTCAATAGAATGTTGTTCCCTAATTTAATAATTTCTATATTCTACATGATTCATATCATGAGTTAATTATGTGATCATAGCTACAATATTTTTCATTCCAGCTACCATAACATTTTGTTTCATATGAGGGAAATCATTTCATTACCTATTACATTCATCATTAACATAGTTCCTTTGGGTTCCATCCATTTATTAAAACCAAAATTAATAGTTTGAGAAACACAATAAATAATGATAAATTATCATAATAATGAATAAAATTTAAATTTTGAACACTTCAGGTTTTATCCTTGGTTATTCATGATAATTTCAAAAACACTAGGATGGTAAAGTATGCATCCTCCCATCCATATGATTCTTAATTAGGTTTTTACATCCTAGTTTCCAATGTTTAACTACCCCATTCCTCTAATACCAATTATAGAGCCCCATATATTACATACATTGATTTTATTTAAAATATGAAGAATATTCATTCAAAAATATAATAAATAAAAAGATGATCATATAGGTATAGTGTATTTATAAACATGGAAACATAAAAAGCTTGTTCATATGACATATTAATTGTATCCAAATTATTTAATCATAAATAGAACCATTATTAAAATATATTACTTAATACCAATCATCATGAAATGGGGAAAAGAGGCATAAGAAATGTTAAGATAAATTATCAGTAGGGGTAAACAGGGGAAATTCCAATCATATCATAAACATAATGCATAAGAAAATAACATTTTAAAATATTATCATGTATATAAAAAATTGTGATATCATTCCATGAGATAAATCATAAAAGTTCATAAGAATCAATGAACATAATATCTAAAGACAAAAAATAAGACATGATGTTATTTGGTATGAACATAAAAAATGAAAATCATTTCATATTATTTATGGCACATTTTAAAGTCTATCATAGCAGACAATGACCATTACTAAACTGATTTCTCTCTTCATTCTAGTTATATATTACTACACCAATATCATTTCTTATTCCATCCATGTCTATGTTATAAGATATAAATCATTAATGAATGAAATGGAGGGCGATATATGTCCCACCAATCTCAAAATTAAATGATTCTTACATGTTCTACAAAAACATAAATCATTCATTATATCATAACACACAGACTAAAATATGTTTCTTAAACATCATTTCATCATAATATAATCCATGTAAAGAATTGAACTTCATAAATAAAATTCTTATTAAACACAATAAAATCACAAGAACATTAATTGTATTATACTTTAAAAAACACTATTAAATAATTCCATATTAGATGTAAAATAATTTTGATATAACAATTGAAATTAAATATTGAGGAAAAAATCCTTTCTTTATAAAAAAACGTTTGCTTCCATAAAAAACTGCATGCAATTTAAATGAAAAGAATATATTTGAATATAAACATGAAATCATATAAAGAAATATTCCTATAAATATAATTTTATGGAAATGTAAAAATCTATTCATGTTTTATAAGTGAAAAAAACATTCACCTCAAACATTTCCATGAAAAGTAAAAAAAGTAAATCTTAGTGAATAATTACACAAGATTTCATTCATACCATTTAATAAAAATTCACCAAGGGGTAAAATTGATATTAAATAATTATATAACAATATAAAATATTACATGTTTGGGAATCATGGATATGGATGATAAAAAGCCCCCAGTAAATATTTACATATAAATAATCTCATATAATAATGAGATTGTAAAATTAACACTTTACTTAGATAGTATATCCATCAAAAGTATCTGAACCTCCTATATAATTATTTAAATAAATTTATTTACAGATTATAGAATTATATTCATTTTTATGATATAATATATGATCATTTTATCATTTTTAGTAACATTTCACTATTACTCATTATTTGGATATTAACTACTTTATGTTCTTATGCATATTTTTTTAATAAGATATGATTCTCTTTATTAGTTCGTATTTATATCTTTAAAAAATAATGTTAACGTAATTTATACCTTATTTAGTGATTATTTACATTTTTTAATCATTCTTTATTGAAAATCATGTAGAATTAATCACATTGCATCGTAGAGATGGTAAGCCGTACGTTCACACACGCGATGATATCATTCCCAAAAAAATGAATGGTATTTAATTGGATGGTTAATAATTTTTCATAATTAAGATCATTTTCTTATAATTAAATATATTTCTTAGTTCTCTCATTATACCCAAAAAATTATGGTGAAGGTGAAAAACAGAATACACCACTTCATGGAGATAGTAAGCTGTAAATACGCACGCATTGTGATTTTGTTTTTTAGGATGGATAGAAGGTGGAATATAATTGTTTATTAATTAAAATGAAATCTATCTATATAATTGAATAAAAAAATTAATATATTACAATTAAACAACTAATGAATTACATGTATAATATGATAAATTTTTGAATGAATTGGTAGAGGAGATTACATCTTCTTCGACGTGTTTCTTCTAAATCACCTCTTAGAGCACTAGAGTTTGTATTTTAAGAAGACAAGAACCACTTGAATGTAACTATGGAAATTGGACACTATTCCATTCATTGATTTTTAAAAATATAAATATAAAACTATAACATATAAAAAGCTATTTAATTATATCAATAAGATGTCATGGAAATATAAAAAATTAATTGTAAATATTTATTATTAAAAATTATATTTATTTTAAATATATGTAATAACATTTATTTGATGTATCCATTAATTAAATTATTACTACATAACTTTTGTGTAATTATTTGAAATACTTTTTTTTCAAATAAAAATTAAAACTAAATTATCATGATGAATATATATCTACTATATTTTTGAATAATATATGTAGTTTAATTCATCTTCAGTAAAATAGATCATTTAAAATTTTATAATTATTAACTTATGAAAGTGACAACTTTAACATCACTCTAATTAAAATAGTATAAATGTTAAAAACTCTTATATAAGGCTCCAAATAGTCACTAACTCAGCCCTTTTATTTTTGTGGTCCTTATATATTCTAAGATTTTGATTTGGATAATTTTTTTTTCATGTGAAAGTATTAAATATTTTATTAAAAAATGCTTTGTTGATTTTTCAAGATTTATTTAAATTTAACATCATCAATGTATAAGAGGTTTGTGTAATTATTTATTTTAAAAATTAAAAATAAATTACTATGATAAAGAAAAAAAGTTTGATTTCAAATGAGTATTTAGAATCAAACTTCTCTTTTTTATATCCTTATATGAAAATTATTTAGTTATTAAATTATGAGTGAGGTATATTTAACTTTTATATAAATAAAATAAATTAAATGTATTAATATCATCCTAGTGGCTTCCAAAGGACACCATTTTTGCCAAAGTATTATTTATGTCTAAAAAACTCATCCAAATATATTAAGACAAGTTTTAGAGTTTAATAATTACCCTTTATACATGTTTTACCCTTTTAAAAATTATTGATTTTTATACATTAGATAGGGTATATTCAAACCCTATGAAAAAAATATCCATTCGATGAATATAAAAAAATCTATATAAAAAATATATTTCATTAATTTTATTTAGTAATATTAATTCACAAATAAAATATACAAATATACAACCGATATATATATTATATTCATTTTCAAAAGTTAGTTATATTCTTTCCCGCTAACCAAATGGCCAGGTTATATGGTTCATTTTAGAGTAAGGGCGTCTCACAGTTCTTTTAAACTCCCTATTGCAGTAAAAGATATTGTTGAATTAAAATTATATAGATATAATATTTCATGAAAACATCTTTGTGATAAAACAATAATTATTTCATGACACATTATTGAAAAATCATGTAATTTGTGTAATCATCCATGAAGTACACATCTTGAAATTAAGTGATAAGTTGAGCATGATATACATCAAAATGAATAATGTGTATACAATTATAATACCAGTTAGGTAGATTTTAATGGGTATTAATCGGGTTACCTCCAATTACAAGTTATGTACACAGTTATTTTTCAGTGAATTTATATAATTTGTATAATCTTATAATGGATGAGAATATTAAGTTAATTATGTTAAGGAATAAGATAAAAGGTTTAATTAGTTAAATATAATAATTCATATATTATATCATGATTTATTGTATATAATAATGATTGATAATAGAATGCGAGTTTATATTAAATGTACATTTCATTAAATGCTAGTGGATGATATGAGGTTGGCCAGATCATTGTTTGGGATTTCTTTTATTTTATTTATCATTAACTTAAATGTTGGCTTACATGCCTTCTATACTTATTAATATGTAGGGCATGCATGCCCATGTTTTCTTTTATGTAAACCCCTTACCCATAACCTATTTGCGAGCAAAATAATATGTAATTGATGGAACTCGCATGCTAGTGTTGGCAGTTCATGGTAGGAGCTGAGGCGAAACTAACCAAAGGGGATACAAAGGTGGATAGGTGAAAATTTATAATCACTAACATTAATGGTTCAAGGTGTTTATCTTCTAGGTCAGTGGCCATTTTATCTAACCCTAGATAAACTAGACGTCAGTACATGATTCTAACAATAGCCTTTATTTTAATTCTTCTGATTGCATGGTTATTTCATTTTCGAGTTTTTTTTCATGATAACGTAATTAATGAATTAATAATCATGCATGATGGTACTAAAATAAACTGAATTATGTTTAAATATTATCAAAATACATGTTTAATCACTTATATAATCCCAGTTAATATTTATAATAATTTGATAATGAAAATAATTGGATGTTTACATATAATTGATAAAATCCATCAATAAAATATTAATATGGTATAGCAATCCATTACTTCAGTTATAGTTGAACAATAGTTTAAAGTGCTTGACTAGCCAAAGTTGGGTTCTTTCAATTATCTAGGAATTCTATCATGAGGTTTCGAATTAACTTGTCTTGGTTTACAACATGGGTTGAAAACAAAAGCGGGACATGGTGTAACTGAGTGGTAAAGGATAATGAAATACAATTAAATGATTTCAAGATTGGGGAATCCACTCAACAGATCAAGGAATTGTGAGTTAATGTAGTTGGAATTTGTAATTCCTACCTAACAAGTTTTATGTTTCTTGGCCAACTAAGTTTGGGGTATTGGGAAAGGAAATATGGATCCTTACTGCTAGAATATCCAACCAATGTGTAATTTCAAAGCCAATGTTGAGGGATATTGGGTTTTAATAAAATAGTGGGAGCCTATTAAATATTATATTTATTTATTTGTATAAATTTATTAGTTAACATACCAAATCTATTCTTATATTATTTATAAAAATTGCATTAAAAATGGAATCAAACAAATCATTCTAGTATATACATGAGAAGGAAAACCTTCTCCCCAGAATGAATTTCCAGGAATGGCCTATGCATTTATGTGTCATCCATATTCATGATAAGAAATTATATGTGATGGAATAACCTTTACCAGGTTTTCCTCGAAATGAGACATGTGTTAAAGAACTATCTCTATATAAGAAACATCGTAATGATTCTACAGATGATTAGTTATTCATTCTATCATCCAATTTCAATAAGATTTTAAACAAACATTAGAAATTGGATGCATATAGAATGATGTCTCGCCTTTGTGATCTGTATCATTTGAAGGTGAGATAAGAGAGGAATGACATCTCTTTGACATTTTATATGACTATTATTGGAAGGACAACCTCAGTTCAGACTCATGTAGTCACACTTATTGGATACATTGAACACCTTTCCATTTTAGGGATTAAATTCCCAAATGAGTTTTATAAAGATCTCATAATTTATTCACTACCAAAGACCATCTCTATCGTTATTTTTTTTATAATATGAACAATAATTAAAATATCCTTTCATATTTTCTGATGTTGATTCTCCAATTGGATAAGGACATGGGTCGTAACAAACCTGCAATCCTTTTGGTGAATATGAAGAGGAAAGACCAGGATAAGGGGTCCAAGAAATATAAATAATCTAAATGGCCAAAGAAACATCCTACTAAGAATAAGAAAATATATATGTAGGGAAAGGAAAACGATTATGTATGTTTTTTATGTTTAATGTTGGGCCACTGGAAATAGAAATACACCCAAAATCAAGGGGATGATAATGGTGAATTTGTTATCGAGTGAAATCATTCAATATAAACTCATTGTGAAATAAATATAGCTTTTGCTTCTCAAATATATATCAAATAGTGGAAAAAAATTATATCCCAAAAATATTCCTATGGTGAGGTGGATCTGAAAGCTTCAAATTGTGCAAGTCTAGCTATACTTTCCATTGTTGACTACCACCTTTCATTACCAAAGAGAATGATCTTGGTTTTTTTTTATGAAATTATTGATACAAAAAAATAATTTGTGTATCATGTTTAGATATATATGTGTTTATTTCCAAGTTTATAAATAAAATATGTTTCTTTTATATATAAAACATATGTTATGATATTAAACATTTTAATAATCATCTATATGTATTAGATTATTAAAAAAAAATTATTGTCTCTTGATAATGAATAATGTTTACATGAATCATTTAACACCCATATTTAAAGTCACTATCTTGGTAATGGAAACAAGAATCATTAGAAAAATATATTTAGACACTTCTGAGCTAAAACCTCTTTATAGATGTCATTATTTTTTATAGGGGAAAATGGAAAAACCACTATTTAGGGGACATGGAAAAAGGGCCACTAAGCTTATTGGATTGGAAAACATTAATGTGTGTGGACCATTTCAAGAAGAAGATAGAGGTGGATATTATTACTTCGTAATATTTAATGATGACTAGATGTGATATGGCTATTTGTACCTGATGATGTATAAATCTGAGTCCTTTGATAAATTCAAGCAATTCAAGAATAAAGTAGTGATTCATCTTCCTAATAAGATAATAAAGCTTCGATCCTATCTAGGTGTTGAGTATCTTAACCAATAGTTCACCAAATTTATATTGTAGTGTGGGATTCTATAACAACTCACTCCACCTTATACACCAAAGTGGAATGGTGTCAGAGAAAGGATGAATTGCACCTTATCGGACATGGGCTAGTGAATGATAACTCATGCAGATCTTTTAAATTTTTTTGGGAATATTAAATATAATCTATGGAATAAAAATTAAAATGAGTTCCAAATAATGTGGAAAATGGAATTCCCTTCGATCTATGAAGTGGAAAGAAACCCATTTTATCACATACATGTGTATGTGGTTGTGATAAATTCATTAATTATTGATTAGGAAACAAATTAGCTCCTCATGTTTGGAAGTGTATCATTATTCGGTATCTCAAGGAAAACAATGGACACTACTTATACAACCCCTCAGACAAGAAGGTGTCTATCCCAAATGAATATATCATTCTTGAGAGGGAGAACATCCAGAAAACATATAATGGGAGAATTATTGACTTCAATGTAGTTGATTCCCAAGATACAAAATAGTTTCCATATGAACAAGTTCCACATCTCCCCATGGAAGAAGTAGTTCATGAAACAAAATTGTTGTATAGGATTGTAAGAGATTTAAGGGAGCCAAACAGACAAGGATTTCTAGTCACTGAGGATGGTGACTCATTATTGTTCGTCAATGATGAACCTCTCTACTACAAGGATGAAATAACGATCACATAAGCTACAAGATGTCTAGAAGCTATCAATTCTGATATGGATTCAATGTATTAGAACATTGCCAAGGTTGTGGTCGATGTGCCAGCTGATGTGAATCATGTTGGGAGTAAATTTTTAATCAAAGGTGAATTGGAAATTGAATTTAAATAAAATACATACAAATCAAGGCTAGGGTTTTATGGTTTTAAACAACATCATTTTATTTTCAATGATGAACCCTTTTCTCCATTTATCATGTTTAAATCCATCAGAATCATACTTTCTATAACATATTACCTTGACTACTAGATTTATAAGATAGACTTCAAATCATCCTTAATTAAATGGATCCTTTCTAAATATGTATATACAGAATACTATAATGTTTTGTGAAACCAATATATGCGAAATGGTTTTTCAAGTTAGAGAGATCCATTTATGTAATGATTTAATTGTTCATGTTAGGGAACATTCGGTTTAATGATTCCATAAAATAATTTGGATTCACTAATAATGAATGTGAGTCATGTGTTTAAAAATGTTTTAATGGGAATGAGTTCATTATCCTTGTAGTTTATATTGATGACATATTATTTATTGGAAACTACATACTGTCTAATAGCCAATTAAGGATTAATTGAATAAGTTCTTCCCCATTAAGGACATAGGAGAAGAATCATACATTTTAGGGATCAATATCATTGGTGTTAGATCCAAGATGATTATTATACTATGCCAATGTACATATATTAAAAAGATACTTAATATATTTAGTATGGAAGAATTCAAGATGGAATTGGTTCCACTGTCACATGGTTTACATCTTCCTATAAAAATATGTCCCCAAACACAATAGAATAAATATAAAATGAGTAAGATCCCATAGAATTTATAAACATGAATAATATTGTATTCCATTTTATGTAATTTACTTGATGTTGCCTATGCATTGATCATGGTAGGAATATATAAAGATGATATAGGAGAACAACATTGGAATATTGTTAAGACTATTTGTAGGTATCTGAGAACAACTAAGTACATGTTCCCGGTGTATGAATGATATGAGAATTCTGACACTAGAGGGTATGTTGATCATTGATTTTGGATAGATCATAATGATCTGAAGTCGCAATCAAGATATGTTTTATGTCTCAATGGAGGAGTTATGAGATGGAATAGTTCAAAGGAGCTAGTTGTAGCTAATTATATATCATAGATCAAGTACATAATGGCTTATGATGCAGTCAAGGAAGTTTTCATGGCTCAAAATATTATCTAAGAGATAGATGTGATACCTAGTAGTAAAATCCAAATAATATTGTACTGTGGTAATATTTCATTAGTTGATCAAGTAAAATATCCAAGGTCCCATCAAAGGAAAAGGAATAAAATCTATATATACCACCTCTAGGGGTATTATTATCAGAGGTGGATTTTACAGTGATCAGAGTACCCAGAGAGGATAACATGGAAGACACCTTGATTAATTTAATATCTCAGAAAAAGTATGAATATCATGTGATAGAAAGTATACTTAATGTTTTTAGTAGTTGACTGTGGTGAAAGTGGGTGTCTATAAGAGTTGGTGCGCTTAAACCAACATCTTTTTTCCTTATAATTACTTATATTCATGGTTTTTAATATTAATAAATTCATTAATAGATAATGATTGTTCATATTCATTACATTGAATGTGATAATGTCCAAAAGAGTAATTGTCTCACTAAAAGATTATTGTGGATCCCTACTTTGATGAGAACCAGGAATATCTATGAAACTATTCATGAAAAAATGTTCTATATCAGGATGATATCTTTTTAGGGAGAAAAACAATAAATGACATCAGGGGTGGAGACTCATAGGACTTGGAGGAACCTTATCATGATGTATTCCCTTGGTAATGTCTAGGAAGATATTACGAGAACAATACTCGCATGTGGGAAATCCACATTAATATTTTTCATTGGATGTTATGATGTACACACAAGTTAATTTTCCCTTAGAATTAATGATTATTATTCATGAGTATTATGAATTGTGAAAATAGATGTGTTGATGAAAACCATGGCAAAATGTGTTCGTGATGAGGTAGGGAATTTTGGGTTCATCACAAGTAATACTTCGTTAATGAATAATCTGATAAAGTATTTTTTTTCATTATGTTATTTAGTTGAAGCTGATTTCTGATGCCCATTGATGTAAATTATATTGCCTAAAAAATCGATGGCCATCGTGTTCTATAGGCATGTTCTATTTAATAGAACTCAATGAAAGAGAAATCAAGCACATAGTTTGATGGTACTAGCATGAATCCCACATGATTAGATATATTTAGAAAAGGTATTATATTACATGGTAACCATTTGAATGAGGTGACATTTTTTTCTTTTACTAACTTATTTATCAGAGGTTTTCTTGGCATGTTGTTAGATGCTAACCGTGGATTTTAGGTAGATCTGTGTTATGCCCCTGAGAAATATGCCAAGAGGGTCACACACTAAGTGTATCTAGATCATTGTTAATATATATATTTTATTTTTAATTTTAATATAGATTATTCCGAGCTTTTGATTAATAATTATTCATGAATTTCAGACCGTATTTATTTCGATACTTGTTATTTGAGAGAATACATTATGGGAAGAATATTTAATAAATATAACTTTTTTAGTGAATATAATATGTATATATTTATTGGTGAATAATGAAGTCATAATTATATAAAAAAAATATATTCATTTTCCAATAAATATGGTGGAGGATTTAGTGATGATGATAAATGGTCAGGTGAGAAATAAAAATGTTGAATATTATTTAATTATATAATATTTAGTTTTAATTCACATGTTCAGTGCTTTTCTTGAAATAATAATTTTAATACTTCTATTATTTGACATGAGGTTTCATAATGGTTAATAAAATCAATAAGGGAACATGTGAAATTATGTTATTTTAACCCTACTAATATAAATTTCCAATTATGGTTTTTTTTTTCACATACCCCTGGGAAAGAAAATAATTTTTCACAATGGATTAGAGAAAACCTCTCAACCCTTGAGAGTGCATCCTTCTCTAGGAAATATCTCAATAACGAGAGAGATTATCCTCCACTAGATCAACAAGAATGCATTGAAATAGGTTCTCAATACGATCTAAGGAGGAAATCACAAGAACATAGATCTTCTATGCTAGCACCCATATACTCCTTTGGCAATGTCTAAAGAGTCATAGAGAATTTTTGGATCACCTCTTGCAGAATCGTATGCTTGGATTCTACAATGCAATAGTGGTGCAATAGAGTTCTTTGGCCAGATGTATCAACTAAGAAAGAATAACATTGGAGGTAATTATTATTTAAATAAATTAATTATAAACCCTATTTTTTGAACACCTATATATTGGTTCTAGGTTTATAACCATTTTCTATTATTAGATTAAAACTAATTTACCACGATTCTCATCATCTCTTGAATTCAGATTAATCATTGATAATATATTAATGAAGTGAGGGGAACTACCCCACCCTTTCTTCCTGTATGCCCAAATTTTTTTTCAAATAAACACAAGTCAAAAAAATATTATTTTAATAGAAAATTACAAAATCATAAGATGAAAATATAGATTCCAAATTATGTTCTTTAAAAAAGAATATAAATCAATTATTGGTGCAAAGAAATAAATAAAATTCATTAAAAAGTAATAGGCTCATTTAAATAAACTCCACATCCAGTTAATTAAATATCCTTAAACACCACGTCCCAAATTTAAAATATTTTTTGACCACCCATGGTTAATAAGGGTCATATATAAGAGTTTTCTTGGAATCCTCCAGCAGAAAAATTCCAAATTCAGAAACTTCAACCTCTAATATACCAAATTCACTAAACCAAATCCATGTAGTTTCATGACAACTCTATATGGGAATTTTCATATGATACCAACTTTTAAAAAAACCAACACAGGTTAACTAAACGTGTCACCATGATTGTCCTTCTATATAGTTAGGTGAAAAAATGAAGACACATCTCATGTATATGTTACGAAAAAATAGATTAAAAAGAATAGGTAAGAGTATATATATAAATGAATTATACAATAAAAATAATGAATTTATAATTGTAAATATATTATATGAACATACAAAAAATCACAATGTTACTATCTGTCCCCACCAAACCATTCTCCTATGAATGTGACAAACAATAAAAAAAATAGGATGTCAACAAAATGTACCTCCATTTTCACAGGTCTAGAAACTTAACATCTATAAATAACCAAATTAAATTTATTATTTTAACATGAATCAAAGTATTACTACACCAAATGATCAATACAGAGTCAAAAAAGAGGAATGTATCAATTCTATATTCATGAAAATTCTTGTTTAAAAATAATTTTCATAGAAGAAAACCATTTTGTAAATCATATTTTTGGTTTAATGATAAGCATTTCCTATTAACATAACAATGAATATGAAATTTAAAAGTATGATAGATTGAAATCATAATCAAAATAATCATGGGTACACCATAAGATAATTAAGTGATCAATAACCACGAAATATAGCATCATGCGAAATAATAAGTTCATAAACGATGCATCACAGAATTTTGGATTTATACTACAGGAATACTTAATAGATACATGAATGAATTCAATATACAATAGTAGGGATGTTTCTAACATCCTGTCCTTAAAAATTATATAGATATAAACAACAATACCATTAGTGGTTCCACACTTCCTAAGGTTGCATATGTCCATTTCATAATGCACCCAAGGTTCCAAGTCTATTATTATTTACAAGATTCCATTTAAAACAATTATCTCTATTTATAAAACACTTTCATTGTAAATAATTACCTATTATATTCATGGAATTATATTTTTATAATCAAAACAACCCTTAAATAATTTAAAAAAAACATTTTTACTGAAAAAATTACTACACCAAGGCTTAAAAATCATTTATAGATAAAAAAAATTTAGAGAAAACACCCTTTAAAACATGGATTTGATTATACAAATAAAAAATAATATCATATCCACTATTTTAATAAAAACCACCAATTTAATTATACAATAACATAAATAAATTCATGTGTTATAATATTTTAGTAGAGACACCTACATCGAAAATTAGGAATGAATAACAAACCTAATAAATTAATATAAAAAATGAGAAGATTGGACATTGAAAGAAAATGAATGAAGGAAACTAGACAAGGATCCACTCTATTAAATCCCAGGTATTTGACCTAAAAAATTCAATACACAACACTACTATAATAAAATAAAAAATTTCTAAAATGACATAAAAAATTCTAAACAATGATAGTATGATCGCACATTCCCATCATAAGAGAGAAAAATAAAATGAAGATAAGTTGATCCATGATAAGAAATGAATATTAACTGTAAAAACCAAAAAACCCTAGAGAGATATATGGAATGATGGACAAAAATAAACAATGAAGTAATAGGGAGATAAACTAGTAGTGAATAAAACCCATAGTGGATGGAGTATTTACTTTGTAAATCCATGGATTGAGATATAAATTCTCTATAATCCATGTATGGTGAAAAAAATTTCTCCACATGTTAAATTATTCCAAGTGTAACTTTTATTATGTAATACTTTATTTTACATCATATAACATGGTTTTATGGAATTAATTACTTATACTCCACATACTATTTTTAATTCATTACTAGTGAAAATTTAACTACATTATATAGAAAAATATATTGTAAATTCATCCTCCTATAATCTCACTAAAAATCATCCAATTTTAAACTTTGAAAAATATATCATCTCCCACCTAACACATGAACATTCTCTTAAACAAAAAAAGTATGCCTTCCTTTTTAACTATGTCATTACGTATTATGTGTTCCATGAATTTATTTTTTAAAAGGTACATATTGTATTGTTCACTAATATTTATCATAGAGGGTACACCACTAGTGATTGATTTTTATTATGAAGAAAAAACAATATATATTATTTATAATGGAATGAATGTGATAGAAAACAAGGCCACTCACATGGTCAAAATTTTATTGAATAAAATTAGAATATGAATGGGAACCTGAATATGTGATGAGGATGAATTATCCTAATTATTTTTCTATATATGTATTGGAATTAAAAGGTAAAACCTTCCATGGGATGTAAAATGTTACACCATGACATTTTAGGTTTTTTTCATTAGAAGTAATTTATATTATTCAATAGCTTTCATTTCACATAGTCATGAGTTTAAATGATTCATGATATAAGAGAGAAATTATAACCTTGACTCTAAATTATTATGTTTGAAAATGATTAACAAACAAACTGAATACATAAATAATTTTTTTACATAATTCAAATGTATTTAATAGGTAATAAGAAATAACAATTAATATTTTTTAGTAGAATCATATAATGAGTAAAATAAATATTTCTAAAAAAATTATAAAATATCTTCTATTGTAATATATTGATCAATATTTGAAAATGATTTTAATAAAATTTAGTGACAATTTTTTAATAATCATACTTATATTTTTAATATAATGGCTGTGAATGAATTTAAAATGATTTGTAGGAAAATTTTGTTATTTTTTAAATACAATTTTAATGTGCACAATGTGTATTTATATTGATACATTAACTAAATAACTATTTATTATTAATATTAGCAATTTTAATGAAATTTAATGAATATATATTGAATAAATAATTTTATCATTCATTTAATTTTTTTCATAGGAGGGAATGAATTTACAATAATTTTTGTAATTAATATGCATTAAAAACAATTTTACTTATTTTTGAGAGTTTATTTTAAAATTAAAACCTACCACATATAGATATATAATTTTGTAAAATGGAATTCAAATTTTTAAAATGAATTGACAGCTTCGTAAATAATACCACATTAATTTTAATTCATAACTAATTATGGAAATAGTAAATATTTATAACAATTGATAGAGTTAAAATGGGTTTATCGAGGGGGAGTAAAATTTAGAGATAAGGGTAAAAGTGAATTATAAATTTGTATAAATATTATTTTGTAATGATACTATAACATTATTATATCTAATTTTTATTTTTTACCGTTATTCTTCCACGTTAACAGGACCGTGACATTAAATTATTTAATTATTTTAAATAATTCCATCTCGACCCTCAACTCAGTTGTATAAGGGAACAACTTATCTTCTCTAAGTCATATATATAGAAGAATATATATTATACAATACCTACAAACACATCTTCTTGTATTTCTGACATTAATTATTGATCATTTAAACATCAACTGGAACCATCTAAAATTGAATAAATTCTAATCTAAATGAGGATTTTCAATGAAGTGGTAATCATCTTACTCTAATTATTCAATGATTATTCCCTATTATACATCCTCCAAATAAATTTCTTCTATAATAACATAAGGAATATAATAATAAATCAATATATTTATGTTATTATGAATATGGTATTGCAATTTTCAACCTCATTTACATAAAATAAAAAACAAAATTATCCCTTGTTGTCACATGTGGTCTACATTATCCATGTGGTGATAAGAATCATTATCCATCAACTCCTAAAATTTGTGGAAATAATAATAATTTTCAAAACACTATTTTTATTTTTATTAAATTAATTTTAAAATAGATAAATACTATTTTTCATTATGTAATAATTTTCATATGAAAATGAAATTAATGTTTATGTGTTTGTACAGACTACTATATAAACTAATAGTGTATTTAATTTTCCAATATCATAATTCTATGAATAGTTATAAATATGTATTCAAGGAATAACTATGAAATTTATATAATGGTTATAATTTTTGATATAATGGAACCATGATCAAGATGCAAGAACAGAAACCCTTGAACCAATTGTTAATTAGAAAAAACATTGTGAAACGAAGATTTAAAAAAATAATTATTATCAAACAGGTGGGGAAATTATATAATTAGATAATATATAATAGTTTATGTTTTAAAAAATTATGTATTTAGAGCCTCTTTTATTTGTAATAATAAAAATTACATAAGAAAAAAAATAGGGAATGGGAATACAATGAAAACTCCCTAAAGAATAAAAACCATCTAGCTATCTTTTTCTGCAATCATTCACTTAACTTTATATCTTTCACACAAATTGAATTACATTATGAAACAGGTCTACCTTGTTCGTAACACCAACCTATAGATATTCCTACTCTTGGAGGAAGAGCTTCAATAATTTCTTATAATGTTGTGACATCATTACTATCAGAGTCAGAGATATTTGTTAACTTCTCTATTTTTTCAAGTGACGTGTCTCTAGATGCCATCCTCCTCTCATCCTCTATTGATCCATTCGGAGGAAGAGTCCCATATTGTTTGGTCTCATCATTTTTCTACTCAACCACCACATGGTTATCACCTATATACCATTTCTTCTTAAAGTAAACAATGTTGAAACCCCCGTTATCTAGATCAGGTTTTGAGGAAGCAGTGGAAATTTTAGAAGTGATTGGGGAATCAACATCCAAATTTTTTTTACCCTTTTACTTACCTAAAGATATAATTATTTCATAATAAATCTGATGATAAACATATTTATGTATTCTTTATTCATTTACTTGGTTAATAATCAAGTCATCTTTATTTCCATTGATTTTTTTCTAAGCTTTATGCATGTTAGCATTTTTTATATTGGTAGAAGTATCTGCATCGTTGAAATTTTCCGCTTCTAAGAATATGGAATCCCAAGATTTTTAATTCTCTAAAGAAATAGTGACATTAAAATCTATTGAATCAATTTGGAGGTCGTTTTTCATAACTTTCATTTACATTTCATTAGGCTCTTGAGAGTCAAGAATTGGAACCTCCATCACATTATTCATTGGCTCTTCATGGGGATCCCAATAATGATCTATTGTTTTCATTATAACCTCATATAACTTTTGTTTCTGTTATACATATGTCATATTCACCTCTTCTTCCATTAATATGGGGTAAATACTAAGTCATTAATATTTTAAATCATGAATATATTTATATTTATGTGATTTAATTTTTAATATGGAAGTTATATTTTCCATGGGTGTTTTGATTTAAATGGTAACAAAGTAGTAATTGATTTATGTTACATTCAAAAATTTTAGTGGTGTTTTTTGTTCTAAAGTTACCACTGATAAAATTATTTGAAATATATATGAAAAATAATATATATTTTTTATGCCATAGATATTTCTATATGTTAAAATTATTCCTCTAATTTGCCTCAGTCTATGTACTCAAAAGTCCACATGAACTTTTTGAAAGAAAATGGAATTTATTTCAAAAATCATTCGTGAATATTTCACTTCCATGTAAATATATTCTTTGATACATTTTCATGAATATTTTTTATATTCCCATAATATTATTTAATGCATTTTCTAAGAACATTTCACTTTTTTATGTAGTTTTATTAGGAATCCCTTTTCTATTTGAATGCTTATATTGAAACAATAAATAATCAAACAAATATTTATCATTCAGAACCATGATAAAAAGTAGCCACTCATTTTTTATCACTAAAAAATTATTTTTTTACAACTTTCTAGGGTCACTATACTTCTAGTACGTGATGAAATATATTCTCTTAATCACATAGAATCTCACTGAAGATCCACATGACATGTTATGAGATGAAAATATATATATTGGTATATATATGTTGAAATCCACAACCATGTTATTTGTGAAAAAAACATATATATTATTAAAATAAATATTAATAGTTTTTCCCTCATTATTTTAGATATCAATCGGACAAATGAAGTCATATGTAATTTGAATTATATTTGAAACAAATTGTGTATGCAAAATGACCTATTTCCAATTTTTTATGAGCAAAAACCAAAATGAATCACAAATCAAAAAATACAGGAAGGCTCTATAGGTGAAATCATACAACCGTAAAATTGAAATACAATATAAAAAACTGTGATCAATGGAAACTTGGACATCAGATCTGTTCTGGTGTTCCAAATGCACTAATATTATTTCCATAATGAGATACAACACATTACTATATGAGATATCTATCATTACAAAAAAATGATTTATAAAAAAATTTATATAATATATGATATTATTCACTTCCAATATATTAAACCTCTCTGTAATATCCCACCTCTCGAGACCACTTAATAGTTCTCAGACCGGGGGTCACTGCTTGGCCTCATGAGAACTTCACCATTCCCTACGGACTACCAAGAAAAATAGAGATTCTAATAAGATTATATTGATACTACACCCTAATGAATATAGATTAGGAATCTTGTCTAAAACTACCAATATTTCAACATATCCTATCTGTATAATAGACATAAAAAATCATATAAACAAAAAACATGGATATTCATGATCCCTCTATAGTTGAATTATAATGAAGAGATCAACATAATGAAATCCATACCACATAATCTAGATACACATAATAATAAAATAGAATAATTCTATCACATTATGAAAATGTACCGTAGATTCAAATAGAATAATTATAAATCCATTATATAACACTGAAAATCCATCCGGTTAGTCACATATAGAATACAAAAAACAATGAATTAAATGAAACAAGGGAACTAGTTCCACCTATTATCCTTAACTCATCCAATTACTAGATCTTATTTGATCTATATCGATAGATCATGATACTACAATCCTCTTCTCATCCTAAAATATGGATTGGTTATATATTCTTGGGTTCCAATGTTTCAGGGATTATCGAGAAGCCTGTGAGTACATCTCATGTAGGAACCAAAAAAGTAGTCCCATAAATGACCATTAATGAAATATATAATCACATTTGACATATTCATTTGAATAAATAAGTCAAATTCAAATAAATATATATATTATTACTATCAATCCTTATATTCTAAGGTACACCTGAGATTGACTCTAACCTGTAGTAGTCAATTACATTTTATCCTTAAGCATGTAAAGTAATTTTGATGACCAATATTAGGAACATCAATGTTTCCTTGGAAAAAGTTATAATAAATATAGTTCAATTATGAGACAAATCGATATAGTGAATCATATATATTCCAACCCAAATGACCAAGACATGAATCCATGGATCTTGTCTATGTCATTATGAATCTTATATATATGAAATAAATCTAAGTAGATTTTTTCATTAATTCCATCTAAAATAGAAATCCTTAATATAGGGATCATCAAAAAGGTATCCCAGTCCATTTATGTAGGTAAACAAGGACAGTTACATCCACAATCCATACTTCCATGTAAAAACTACATGGACATCAAATATAGTTGCACAAATAATCCATGGATCCTGTCCAATGTATTCCAAATTGACACCCATCATTATGGATGGATCCTAACAGACTTTTCTGGGAATTCCATTTATCTCAATAGACTTCTATGGTATATACAACACACAATAGTCATATTTATTTCATCCTTTATTCAGGTACTATGTCAACACATGTAATCATCACAACCATGTTTCCATAAAAAACCTCTATGTGGTCAACATGTCACTATAAAACACAATTATTTATTCTAGGTAAAAACAAATCAAAGACACCCTTCACAATTTTCCATACCATGAACTCATATCTCTTGTCATAACAAATCCCTTAGGGTTATTTGGTCACTCAATAACATCACAGTCATATCCTATACTCACTAGCCTAATATATAATTTCATCTCAGAGTCAACAAAGGGAGTTGGATATAATACCATCCCCTTACCAAGTCACTCTTATTTGACCCTAAAATGTGACAAATCAATCAATAGACATATTATTCCCTGGGAAATAATTCATCTAATAAACCCTTTTAAACTTCCACTATTCCATACACGTCTCTTTGGTCAACACCCATCTATCAAAGGGTGTAACGTCTCAAGAAATTGTGATGTTCACATCAAAACCTCATTAGTCTCCTATGTAATTTCAACATTGTATCACATAAGGGTGATGACATTATCCCAAAACCCTTACTAGGCCAATCTAGGCCAGCCTATACCCATGACCAATCAATAAATATCCATAGTGTCTACACAAATAGTAATGAGATCATTGTAGGTAAGGAACACTATCCTCTAGGATCTAATAACTTTTTCAAAGTCTCAAAATAAACTATAGGTTATAACATGTACAACCCCTAACCCAACAATCTATATCCTCCACTAATTTTTTTTAAAAGTTCACTGTGGGATCCTCCACTAGGATTACTATAATTACTATTATTATTTCTATAATAATCTTCATCTTCTATGAATTATATTAAATTTATGAAAAATAAATCCTTTTAGTCTTATTTACTATTGAAATCAATATTTCATAGTGGGGATTAACATTCCACATGGAACATTGTCAAGTTAATTTGAATTTTATTTTAAATTAGACAATAAATTTTCAACAAAATTTTAACCCACTAAATGGTGATACCATATGTTATATTATATAAAAATGATGAATTATACCATGGGAATTATTCAGGGGACCACCACCAATAATGATTAAAATATTAACATTTAAATTTTCCCCATGGATTTTCTCCACAAGATCATCCATGTCAAACTATTAAATGACATATATCACATGGGGCTAAGAACATCCAATACACCAAATTCAATAATTTACAATGAAATTTCACATAATAAATCCATTATAGTTATTTATTAAAAATAATAATTTCATATAAAAATTAATTCAATTGTTAATAAATGCATGGAATATCACAAGATGCACCCATATATCCAAAACTACATCCAAAAGCACATGGAGGTCTATAATGTACTCGCAACACCAACCTGATAAAAATCCCTAAAAAACACAACCAAACACATCATAAATTTTATTTTATTTATTGAAAGCACAATAAAATTAAAAATAATGATATTCCTCCATCAAATTGATGTGAAACAACATGTTGATACCATATTAGGAAATCATCTTGCAACGATTCAAGAAATCCCCAAAGAAGAATAATATTTTCAACCTAATATAGTGTAAACAAAACCATTTCATTAAACAAGTGAACTGATATCATGAGGAAACCATGATAAATACAAATATGAGGCAAATATAAGAGGAATCATACCAAAAATAGATAACAAACACACCCAAATCACTATTAACATAGGGAATTGAAATGTGTAAATAATGGTTTGGATAGATGGTATGTGTGTACGAGGGAGAGAATGAAATGGGAGGTATTTTAAAATCCTAGTGGATAAAAACACTAAACTTTACACTTTTAATGAGTTTTATAGTATAACCACACTACCTTCGAAACTGTACGGTCTAAACAATATTAAAAAACCCATTTCACACAGTTACACCACATAGCTAGGCAAAAATATATAAACCATGTAGATCACTTGTGAATCACATTAACAACAACTAAAACATTTTCCACATAGTAGTTTTTGAAATAATTTAAAATCTACGAACCTAATTAAATATTACTCTTATCCCTATAATTATAATGAAATCTTCATGGTTGACCCTTAGAATCGTGTTAACCATGCACATAATCCATGTTCTATAAAATTTGTACTAGAATCAACCTCATCATTATGATGTTTAATAATTTTCCATAGACTGTTCAGACCAAACCCAACACACCATAGGTATAATCCTCAAAAAAATATTGAATAAGAACCCAATGATCCGAAGACACACTTGAAAACATGGGGCACCACTTGGGTCACAACCCATATATAGTAGTATCAACTCAATATTCTTATGCACTTTGAATTATATTCCATATCTATATATTAAAAAATAAAAAAACTCAATAATTATAAATTATAAATTTCCTTTGAATTTCACTACCCATAGAGACACATTGTAAAACAGAAATTATATTTTGAGTGATTTTATATTATATGGTTTCAATGAATGTTCTATAAAAATATTTCCAAAATCATTCATTTTTCTTATAATTAGAAGTTGATATTGAATGAAAGAACAGATTAGGATGTTTAGATATATTTTGATAAATCACATGTGACCCTTGATGGATATCTATTTATTGTATTGATCGATATAAATAGTGGAACTTAAAGGGAGTGTTTTTTATCCTTATAAAATTTATTGATGAGTATATATGTAAAAATGTGTCTTTATATTTGATGATATTGTAAATTATAGGTGGGATTTATTTATTTAATTTTAAGATTTATCGTGTGATGGTTTTGTATCATACGTATTTGATCACCTCCATTTTGATAAATTATGGAAACCTAGGTTGAAAAGTGAAGGTGTGGATATGTGTTACACTAGACAGGTTTGATATTAGTGTGTTGTAACTTATAAATATTATTTCATATTACGGTTATAAGGCCCCGGCCTTAAACATTACTTAATATTTAATTAAATGAATAATTCACATTGAGGATATTTTCAGGTTTAGAGTTTTAGAGAATTAGATCATAACTGTTATATCTAAAAATATTACAAAGTAGACACTTCTACTAAGTTTACATAGAATAAAAAACTCTTAAAAAGAAACATGTCTAGTTCCATGTTTTAGATAGCATGACTTTCCCTTGATCCCATCCTTGACCCTATTCCACATTAAGTCCGGTGAATAGCATTTCAAAAAAACTAAGGGTGAGCATAAAAAGATCAGTAAGGGATACACAAAGAATGAAAACTGTTAGTTTTTAAAACAACATGTAAACCATGTATACTTTATCAAAGTAATACCTTCACCTTTATGAAGTAGTAAAAACTCTTCACTAAATAAAATATCATTACTTACCCTTTTGTAACCAAAATATTACAATAAAACCCATATAAAGAACACATAACATATAAAGGTAACTTGGGACATAAACATACTTAAGTGTAATAACCATACGGTCGACTTCCACACATATCACTTAATGGAATAGCCATTCGGCCAACTTCTATACATACTTAATGGAATAGCCATACGGCTGACTTCCATACCCAATGCATTGGAGGTTATAATGTAACCACACGTCCTGGTATTCACGGCACCACCCGTCATATGGTTTATCATGTAACCACCCATCAAATGTCCAAGTACCATTATAAAAACCATAATACATAGAACAAATATAATGGAAAGAAAACATTTCCACACTTTGATCACAATATATCACTTAAATATATTGACATAACAAATCCATTATAAAAAACCATTTTCAATACCAAAATACATAAAAGAGTATATGGTATTTATTTCATTTAAAAAAAATTACGGCATGTTCAGGAAGCCAAAGACCAAATAATACTCGTGGCGGCGGAAAAGGTCGTTGTCACCGCGTACGTTAAAAGAAACATTCCTTTTTGTCGTTTTGTAAAACGCTTCGTAGAAAAATATTCCTTTTTTATAAAAGTAAAATTCAAAATGGTTTATACACCATATAAAAGGATTTTGTGTATAAAACGAAATATGCCTCAATGAAAGAAGATTGAGACGAAGTCCCTTACCTCTGGTCCTAATTGACTCGATCGTTCTTTAAGGTCCTGAATAATAAACTTGAGTTAATTTCTATTTCCGTAAGAAAATTTTTAATGTTCATTATTCCTTTTATATCACTTATTTACATGTTATAAACATTATGTAATCATTTAAGTTAATAATGTTTGTTTTGTCGATATTTGGTTCTTAAGTCGAAAGTGGACTTCTTACAATTACATGTTGTTCGTGTGGTCAAAGGTTCTTTATATCCAGAATGACATTACTTATTTGGATATCATATATATATCTAGAATATACATGTATTTATAATATCACATAATCATTTATAGGTAAGAAATGAAATGCACCGTTCATGGAGACTGTAGGCCGTACGTACGCATGAACGCTACTTTCATTTCTATGTCATATTAATGGAATTAAACCTAAATGAGAGGTATGTATATTTTAATTCCAGAATTATATTAATCATTTAGATGTAACATACATCATATATATCCATTATATATATGTACTTATAATAGTACATTACATTTGGGGATAAGAAATGAAATGCACCGTTCATGGAGACGGTAAGCCGTACGTACGCATGAACGCAACTTTCATTTCTATCTCATACATTAATGGAAAGAAATAATAATGAGATATAGGTATATTATAATTCCATTTTAACATCATATAAAATAACTTTAAATCCATCCTTTATACTTCCCATATATGGCACTAACGAATCACATCACTTTGAGGGGGCGGTAGTCCGCACTTCCTAAAATAAAATTATCGTGTTTACCCACAATGGAAACCATAAAGGTATACCACAAATGAAAAATAAAGAAGCATAATGAAAACATAAACATAATATATATCATATATAAATATAGTGACATCTTAATGGCCACCATTAAAGGTGTTTAAAAGAATATTGAACAATCATCGTATTGTGAGGCAGAAATTCGCCAACCACAGAAACAGTATGTTCTTTAACCATTAGATGTAGATGTGTGTAAGTGTAGCTCGAAATCATCTTATACCAACATCCTAGTATATTGAAGATACTATAGTTATTACAAAAGAAATGAATAAAAAGAGTTTAGTGGGTTGGAGAAGCAAAATAAAACAAAAGAACACAAGTGAAGACATCACCTTAAAATCGGGTAACTCTCTTAGATTTGAGCTAAAAGGATTTCTTGGGAAGACTTATGCCCAAATTGAGGCTTCAAGGAGTAATAGAGGGATGTGGAGAGAAAAAATGGGTGGGGTTGGCCGATCCAAAGGCTGTGGAGGTGGGTAAGGTGGTAGAGGTGGGGGCCTTTTATAAGAGGAGAGGAGGGGCACTCATGGAAAGTAAGGAAATGTTACTTTATTATAGAATGAGTTTGGATTTTAATGGTCCCACATTGATGTGTTTCTAGGATAAGGTGATAAGGGTTCAAAATCCACCCATACAATAGGTTTTTGACATGTTTAGGTATTAGATTTTACATTATCATTCCATTTTATTTAAATCCTTTATTAATGAGGTAATCGCTGCATCATCATGATGTCATAAATAATTTAATATATTTAATGTCTAAAAATTATAAAATAAGTATAATGATGTATGAAATCTTTTTATCTTTCTAATTATTATTTATAGTCAAAAATCTGACTTATATAACCCAATGTAAAAATTGTTTTAGTAAAACATCTCATGTTTGTGTCATTTTTACTTTAACATTTAATAAAAAGTTATTCATATCATTTCCCAACCAAAGTGGCTCCATGGGGTCCCCAAGTTGACCCATGGATTGTATTGGTCGGCCATGACACATCAAATGAGGGTAAGACATGTGTCTAGGTCATTTCATAATATTAAAACATTATTTTTACCTTAAACTACACTAATTACCTCTAATCGTGATTAAGAACTTAAAAGTTACTATTCACCAAAAAATTATTTTAATCTCATTGAACCACATTTTACTTCTTAATGACAACCATGTATGTCGGATTTTTGAAAATCAAATCACAGTAGTGACAAAGTTTCATTTAAACAAAAATAAGTTTCTTTAACTACTACTTAGTGGTTTCACTATTCCTCAAAAATTGAAGTTTTTCAGAAAAATACCAAAACATCACCCTAAGCTAAATTTGATATTCTGAATTCAAAAATGATGTCTATTTTAAAAAATTCAAATAATATAAGTCACATTAATTAATTTAATAATTAATTCCCGTTGTCATGACAAATAGCGTGTTTTTATGAAACAATAAGTATCAAAATATTGACACTAGTTTAAGTCCAATTTCAAAGTGAAATTGATTCCAATGACCACCATTGGATTAAATGGTAAAAATATATTCTAATTTCACTTTAAAACCAATTAAAAACATAATATAATCATATAAATAAATTAGATTAAAAAGAGGTTTTGAATTAAAATACAATATTTTTTCAATATTCATTAAAAAATGAACTTTATCGGGAAAATACCAAAAATTCACACAAAGTAAATTTTGATGTCCCAATAATAAAGAATAAATTTATTTTGACAAAAAATGCTTATAAAATTGTCAAAATATAGATTTAAAAATGTTTTTCCATAAAAAGGCAGTAAAATAATCTTTTAAAAGTATTAGTGTATTTCATGCTTAAGATTGGATTTATTTTCATTTTAAGCCTCTAAAACACTATATAATTCATTAACAGGAATAGATAAAAATATCTATTATTCATTACTTACTTGGGATGTTACATCCTTCCCCCCTTTAGAAAATTGTGTCCTCGCAATTTATTTACTTATCAAATAAGTGGGGGTATTTATCCCTCATTGCATTTTTAGATTCCCATGTTGCCTCTTCAATCATGTGGTTTTTTCACAAAACCTTTACCTGATGAATCATTTTATTCTGTAACACCTACTCCCTGTGGTCAAGAATCTGGACCGGTTGTTCCTCATAATATAGGTTCCCTTCCAGCTGAACTACCTCTAGACTCAAAACATGAGATGGATCTAGCATATACTTTCTCAGCATTGAAACATGAAAAACATTGTATACCTGAGATAAACTAGGATGTAATGCCACTATATATGCAACTGATCCAACTCTATCCAGAATTTCATATAGTCCAATGAACCTTGGACACATCTTTCCTTTCTTACCAAATCGCATCACACTTTTCCATGGAGAAACTTTGAGAAAAACATGATCACCGACCTCGAAAGATAGATCCTTCCTCCAGTTATCCGCATAACTCTTCTGCCTGCTCTGAGCTGTTCTCATGTGTTTCTGAATCAACTGAACGTTTTCTGCCATCTCTTCTACCAATTCTAGTCCCATCAGCTTCCTTTCACCCACTTCATCCCAAAATGCTAGAGTTGGAAACCGCTTCCCATATAATGCCTCAAATGGTGCCATCTGTATACTTGAATGAAAACTGTTATTATAAGAAAACTCAACCAAAGAAAGATGTTGGTCCCAACTTCCCTGATAATCCATCGAACAAGCTCGTAGCATATCCTCTAAGGTCTGAAATGTTCGTTCTGACTACCCATCTGATTGAGGATGAAAAATTGTACTAAAATTTAATTCAGTACACAACGACTTTTGAAGGCCTTTCCAAAAGTTAGAAGTAAACCTGGGATCACGATCGGACACAATGGAGAGAGGAACTCCATGTAACCTGACTATCTCTTTAAGATACAAATTGGAAAGTTTATCTAGTGAAAAAGTATCTCGTATAGCAAGGAAATGAGAAGATTTAGTCAAGCGATCAACAATAACCCAGATTTCATTATTACCTCAAGATGTCCTCGGTAATCCCACAACAAAGTCCATGGATATGTATTCCCATTTCCACTCTGGCACTGGTAAAGGCTGAAGCATCCCTTTCGGTAACTGCCGCTCTGCTTTAACCTGTTGACAAGTCAAAAACTTCGCAGTAAAATCAGCAATATCTCCTTTCATTTCATCCCACCAGCAATACTCCCGCAGATCTCTGTACATCTTAGTACTGCCAGGACGAACTGAAAACAGAGAACTATGAGCTTCACATAACAACTCTCTCTTCAACTGTGAATCGTAAGGCACACACAATATCTTCCCAAATCTCAAAACACAATCATTATCAATGTTGAATTCTGGCAACTTACCCTTCTGAACAATCTCTACCTTTTTCTGCAACTCACTGTCTTCTCTCTGTGCTTGCTTAATTCTGTCTGATAGGGATGATCTCACTGATACCTGAAACAAAATAGAAGAACTTCCTGCACCAACAACTTCTATTCCAAAGTTCATCAAATCAAAAACCAAAGGATCTCATTCCAAACGTAGCATGGTTAATGAAGCATTACTTTTTCAACTCAAATCATCGTCCACTTTATTTGCTTTTCCCGGATGGTAGTGAATTGTACAATCATAATCCTTGATTAATTCTAGCCATCTCATCTGTCTCATGTTCAATTATTTCTGAGTGAATATACACTTTAAACTTTTGTGATCGGTATATATTTCACACTTTACTCCATACAAATGATGCCTCCAAATTTTTAGAGCAAAAACAACATCAGATAATTCCAACTCATGTGTAGGGTAATTTACCTCATGAGTTTTCAACTGACGTGAAGCATATGCAATTACCTGATCATTCTGCATAAGGACACAACCAAGTCCCTTCAACGAAGCATCAATGTAGATAACAAACTCACCATTCCTGGAAGGAAGTTCCATAATTGGAGCATTCACAAATATTCTTTTCAACTCCTGAAAAAAATCATCACATTCTTTTGTCCAGATAATCTTAACACCCTTTCGAGTTAGCATAGTCATTGGACTAGATAACCATGAAAAATTTTCAACAAAACTTCAGTAGTAACCTACCAAACCAAGGAAACTACGGATATCGGTTACATTTGTGGGTCTTGGCCATTCTTCAACAACTTTTGTTTTACCAGGATCAACAGTTATGCCATTTTTTAAAACAATGTGACCTAGGAAAGAAATTTGTTGCAACCAAAACTCACACTTGCTAAATTTTCCGTACAGTTTCTTTTATTTTAAGGTTTGCAAGATAACCCTTAAATGACTTTCATGCTCCTATTTACTTTTAGAAAACACCAAAATATCATCAATAAAAACAACCATCATTTTTCACCTGAGTCAACTGAGCCATCACTGCAACAAACTATTTAGTTCTGATTCTGACCATCTCAGGATACTGATTTGAAAGGTCATTTCCCTCTCTATGCCTTCCCAGAAAAGATGTTATGTTTCCTCTATGAAAAACCATTCTTAACACAGAAATATATTAGGCGAAGCAACATGGTAATCTTTAAATGCTATATCATTCCAGTCATACCATAAATTAAATTATAATTTAACAATTTTCTAACTCCTAAAGTTGTCTAATCTGACCTCTGATACCAACTATAAGGCCCCAGCCATAAATATTACTTAATATTGAATTAAATGAATAATTCACATTTAGGATCTTTTCAGGTTTAGATTTTTAGATAATTAGGACATACCTATTACATCTCAAAAGATTACAAAGTAGACACTTCTACTAAGTTTCTATAGAATAAAAAACTCTTAAAAAGAAACATGTCTAGTTCCATGTTTTAAATAGCATGACTTTCCCTTGATCCCATCCTTGACCCTATTCCACATTATGTCCTCTGAAAAACATTTCAATAAAACTCGGGGTGAGCATACAAAGCTCAGTAAGGGATACACAAATAATGAAAACTATTAGTTTTTAAAACAACAAGTAAACCATGTATACTTTATCAAAGTAATACCTTCACCTTTATGAAGTAGTAAAAACTCTTCGCTAAATAAAATATCATTACATACCCTTTTGTAACCAAAAGATTACCATAAAACCCATATAAAGAACACAGAACATATAAAGGTAACTTGGGACATAAACATACCTAAGTGGAAAAACCATACGGTCGACTTCCACACATATCACTTAATGGAATAGCCATTCAGCCAACTTCCATACATACTTAATGGAATATCCATACGACCGACTTCCATACCCAATGCATTGGAGGTTATAACGTAACCACCCATCCTGGTATTCACGGCACCACCCGTCATTTGGTTTATCACGTAACCACCCGTCAAATGTCCAAGTACCAATATAAAAATCATATGACATAAAACAAATATAATGGAAAGAAAACATTTCCACACTTTGATCACAATATATCACATAAATATATTGACATAACAAATCCATTATAAAAAACCATTTTCAATACCAAAATACATAAAAGAGTATATGGTATTTATTTCATTTTAAAAAAACATTACGGCTTGTTCAGGAAGCCAAATACCAAATAATACTTGTGGCGGAAGAAAAGGTCCTTGTCGCCGCATACGTTAAAAGAAACATTCCTTTTAGACGTTTTGTAAAACGCTTTGTAGAAAATGATTCCTTTTTTATAAAAGTAAATGTCAAAGGGGTTTATACACCGTATAAAAGAAAGTTGTGTATAAAACGAAATATGCCTCAATGAAATGAGATTGAGAAGAAGTCCCTTACCTCGGGTCTGACTTGACTCGATCGTTCTTTAACATCCTGAATAATAAAATTGAGTTAATTTCTATTTTTGTAAGAACCTTTTTCAAGTTCATTATTCCTTTTATATCACTTATTTCCATGTTATAAACATTATGTAATCTTTTAAGTTAATAATGTTTGTTTTGTCGATATTTGGTTCTTAAGTCGAAAGTGGACTTCTTACAAATACATGTTGTTCGTGTGGTCAAAGGTTCTTTATATCCAGAATGAAATTTCTGAATTGGATATCATATATATCATATATATCTAGAATATACATGTATTTATAATATCACATAATCATTTAGAGGTAAGAAATGAAACGCACCGTTCATGGAGACGGTAAGTCGTACGTACGCATGAACGCTACTTTCATTTCTACGTCATATTAATGGAATTAAAACTAAATGAGAGGTATGTATATTTTAATTACAGAATTATATTAATCATTTAGATGTAACATACATCATATATATCCATTATATATATGTACTTATAATAGTATATTACATTTGGGGATAAGAAATGAAATGCACCATTCATGGAGACGGTTAGCCGTACGTACGCATGAACGCTACTTTCATTTCTATCTCATACATTAATGGAAAGAAATAATAATGATATAGAGGTATATTATAATTCCAGTATAACATAATATATAATAACTTTAAATACATCCTTTATATGTCCCACATATGGCATTAATGAATCACATCACTTTGAGAGGGCGGTAGTCCGCACTTCCTAAAATGAAATTATCGTGTTTACCCACAATGGAAACCATAAAGGTATACCACAAATGAAAAATAAAGAAGCATAAGGAAAACATAAACATAATATATATCATATATTAATAGAGTGAAATCTTAATGGACACTATTAAAGGTGTTTAAAAGAATATTGAACAATCATCGTTTCGTGAGGCAGAAATTCGCCAACCACAGAAACAGTATGTTCTTTAACCATTAGATGTAGATGTGTTTTAGTGTCGCTCGAAAGAATCTTATAACAACATACTAGTTTATTGAAGATACTTGATTTGTTACAAACGAAATGAATAAAAAGAGTTTAGGGGGTTGGAGAAGCAAAATAAAACAAAAGAACACAAGTGAAGACATCACCTTAAAATCGGGTAACTCTCTTAGATTTGAGCTAAAATGCTTCCTTGGGAAGACTTCTGCCCAAAGTGAGGCTTCAAGGAGTAAGAGAGGGATGTTCAGAGACAAAATGGGGAGGGGTTGGCCGATCCAAAGGCTTTGTAAGTGTGGATAAGGTGGTAGAGGTGGGAGCCTTTTATAAGAGGAGAGGAGAGGCACTCTTGGAATGTAAGGAAATGTTACTTTATTATAGAATGAGATTCGGGTTTTAATGGTCCCACATTGATGTTTTTTGAGGATAAGGTGACAAGGGTTCGAAATCCACCCATCCAATAGGTTTTTGACATGTTTAGATCTTAGATTTTACATTATCCTTCCATTTTATTTAAATCCTTTATTAATGAGGTAATCGATACACCATCATGATGTCATAAATGAATTAAAATATTTAATGTCTAAAAATTATAAAAAAAATATCATGATGTATGAAATATATTTAGATTTATAATGAATATTTATAGTCAAAAATATGACTTGTATAACCCCATGTAAAAATTGTTTTAGTAAAACATCTCATGTTTGTGTCATTTTTACTTTAACATTTAATAAAAAGTTATTTATGTCATTTCCCAACCAAAGTGGCTCCATGGGGTCCCCAAGTTGACCCATGGATTTTCATGGTCGGTCATGACACATCCAATGAGGGTAAGACATGTGTATAGGTCATTTCATATTATTAAAACATTATTTTTACCTTAAACTACACTAATTACCTCTAATCGTGATTAAGAACTTAAAAGTTAATATTCAGCAAAAAATTATTTTAATCTCATTAAACCAAATTTTACTTCTTAATGACAACCATGTATGTCGGATTTTTGAAAATCAAATCACAGAAGTGACAAAGTTTCATTTAAATGAAATATAAGTTTCTTTAACTACCACTTAGTGGTTTCACTATTCATCAAAAATTGAAGTTTTTCAGAAAAATACCAAAACGTCACCCTAAGATACATTTGATATTCTGAATTCAAAAATGGTGTCTATTTTACAAAATTCAAATCATATAAGTCACATTAATTAATTTAATAATTAATTCTCGCTGTCTTGACAAATTGCGTGTTTTTATGAAACAATAAGTATCAAAAGATTAACACTAGTTTAAGTCCAATTTCAAAGTGAAATTGATTCCAATGACCACCATTGGATTAAATGGTAAAAATATATTCTAATTTCACTTTAAAACCAATTAAAAACATAATATAATCATATAAATAAATTAGATTAAAAAGAGGTTTTGAATTAAAATACAACATTTTTTCACTATTCATTAAAAAAAACTTTATCGGAAAAATACCAAAAATTGACAAAAATTAAATTTTGGTGTCCCAATCATAAAGAATAAGTTTATTTTGACAATCATATCTTATACAATTGTCAAAAGATAGATTTAAAAATGGTTTTCCATAAAAAGGTAGTAAAACAATCTTTTAAAAATATTAGTGTATTTCATGCTTAAGATTGGATTTATTTTCATTTTAAGCCTCTAAAACACTATATAATTCATTATTAGGCATAGATAAAAATATCTATTATTAATTACTTACTTGGGATGTTACATTGGTAATGTTTTATAATATGTCTCCATACAGGGTGTAAAATGGTATATTCTAGTTTCCCATATGGTGCCCATATAGTTAGGTGACCCAAGGATACTAGGTCCAGGTTCATTCTTGTTATATCCAATGGTGATTTACATGATACTATGATTTTTTGGGGATTTTTTTGGGGTATTACTTATTCCATTATTTTATACCATATACTTTTATTTTTTTCATGGAATCATTTCTACAGTCATCAATTTTTATTATAGTCAATTGATAAACTATTTCCATAGTGTGTTTATGTTTTATTAATGTTATCAGTTTCTTATTTTCATCTAAATAAATTTGTAAATTGATTTCAAAAGGGTAATTTGAAAATGGGGATAGCCTCTATGTGTTAAAATATGTGGTTGATAAATTATTTTTGAAATATATAATGGGGTTAGGATGGATTTTATTAATTTATTATATTTTTTATTTAAATTTTTTAAATATATGGTCATGATTCTTTTCATGGTTAATCAAGTAAAGGGTATGAATTTATAAAAGTGATTTTAGGTTTGATGATTTGTTTGTTAACCATTCATATTAAAACCTTATTTTATTGAAAAGGATTAAAATATTATCAATAAAATATATTAAAAATGGAAATGGAACAAACCCTTTATTGAAATATAACTAGGTGTGTTTAGATCAACCCTAATATACACCATTTAGTGGATGCAACTCTTCTATATTATTTTAGGTTTCTAGGAACTAGTTTATTTTTATGTTTAAATAGTTATGGTTTTTTTAATTTGATGGAGTAATAATGTGGTGAGTTATTAGGGGTGGAATGGATATGGTTAGTAGTAGTTTGGATTTAATTCTTTAATTATTGAGATGTTTTAGTGAGTTTATCTTCATGTTTTTTATTTCCTCCTTCCAATGTATATGTAGTTCTTGAGCATAATATTTTTAATTATTATTATAACATTTATTTATTATTATTATATTCATTATGTATTAATATTAGTTTTTTCTAATTACCTTATTAATTTTTATTTTATTTTATTAGAGTTTGATATATAGATAGGACTTTTTCTATTCCTAGGTGTAAATTTAGTTATAGATTATTGGATTCATAGAGTGAAACAATTAAAAAAGAAAATATTATCCATACAAAGGAAAAAGTTTCCAACATATGGGTATCAATAAAGCTATTCTTGCAGAATTAATTGTTAGATTAAGTTGTATATAAATTCTTCCTTGGATGGTTCATTATAAATTATATTAGAGAAAATTTCATTGGTTGGTTTATGTTATGGAAAAAACAATCTTTTTTTGGGATGTGACATGTTAGAATGTAAATTATGACCTTTATTATAACTCATGATATATACCATGAGTATGTTCTCAACTAAAACCTTATTTTATAAAAAAATGAATTTACATAGAAATATGATATTTTAATCAACATTTTTAGTTAAGTTGTCATTATATATTATGTTTAATTATAAGTTATTTCCATATTTTGATCCCAATTTATTATTTTCATTATATTTGGTGTCCCTTTGAGCTTTTCTGGTGAAAATGATAAAAATATAAAATATATATAGAGAGAGATTTAATGGTCTTTAAAATCCTTCATAGCCCACATAGATGTCGTATTAATATATTATAGATGATAATTCATGTTTGGAACACATTTTCCCAACTTATGTGACCAATAGAGTCACAGTTTATCCAATTATTGGGATTTAATGTGTTCACCCCCTTGAATTCTTAATTTTATCCATTGTTTTGTACCATTTTTCTGTGGTTAAATTGAATTTTTTATTATAAAATAATGTTGTTAGGGAATGATTCATTTTACTTTTTGGGCCATTTTTATGCATTGTGATCATTGAAATGTTGGTTTAGTGAATTGAAAAATTAAATTTTTAATATGAAATTGAAATTTTGGGGAGATTTGTGTATGAATTTTTTTTGCGATAGAATCAAATAACTTTTGGTTAATTGTGAAATTTTTTGAGAGTTATTTATCCCCCACATTAATTTATATTTTTTATATTTTTAAAATTTAAATATTAATATTTTAGTTTTAAAATAATATATCATGGTTTTCATAAGATGAAATTTTAATTATAATGGAATATTTAACATTGGTTGTATTAATAAATAAAACATTTATTTTTCTAAATGAATGTATGATTATTAAATGTGAATTGAAATGAATGTGGATACAAGAAATAATTTCTTTTGGATATTAGAAATCATGGATTATTTTGAAAAAAAATATTAAAATGTTTAGTTGTTTGTTTGTTTTAATTATGTTGTCTGTTTTTAATCATCTTTGAGATATTATTGAATATGTTTATAGAATATATTTTTAATTTTTAGATGTAAAATAATAAAATTAGTTTGTATTTTTATATTTATAGTAAAATTATTTCCAATCATGTTTGTGTTACATTCAATGTTTGAGATCCTTTTAAAAAATAATTTTAGTCTCATATTGAGAGGGAGTATAGTAGAATGAATAATGAAGTCCTAACTATATTTTGTATGAATTTACATAGTGAGATGTGTTTGGGTTAGGTATCTTTTTTTGGTACTAATTGGCTTTCTTTTTGAAACATGAATTCATTAAATTCTTGGGTTCTTTATTTTGATTGTTCTTTCCACTATGGTATTGAAATAATGTGGAATGTATATATTCATGGATGAGCTATATGGTGAATCATTTATTTCTTGTTTCTAGTTCATCTATTTTATGACTCTTTTGAAGCACTAAATTTAGTGTTGGTGTAAAAATATTTTTTCTATAGGACTCCTTGAATCACTACCCTTCATTATTTGGTGATCATGCTCAATTTAATGAAAAGGGTTTGTTAGGTATTTTTAAAAAAATTTATGAATTTATTTAATGAATGAGGTCTTCATATATTGTATATTTTTTTATTTATGTTTGTTCAATTTAAAACATATTGAGTTTATTGTGGTTATTATGTTAGATGTTTTCATTGATTAATTAGTGGTTCCCCATTTTTGAGGTCTCTGTATTAAGGATTATGTACATTATCATTTCCTAGGAATAATTCACGACTGTTACTTTCTATTATAGTGTTTTGATTGTTTAGACATGGGAAGGTGTTGGGTGGCTATTTCAGATTCATAGGAATACTATGGAACCTATTTATATTATGCATGGGATATTGTTGATTTTTATTTAATTGGTTTCACCTTGATATGGTGATCAATGTATGAGTGCACGATCACTGCGTACACATTGATTTGTGACCCACATTTATAGATTCTTTCATTTTTTTAATACATGTCTTCATTTGATTTATCATTTCCCATTATGGTCATATCGAATTTACTAATTTTTTAATACATTGATTTTTTTATCAATGTTATCTACCATTGTTTTAGGGTATAGATGATGGATTTTAGGTTGTGATCCCTTTCAGAGTATGAGGTGGATCCTTGTATGGTTTTTCTATTTGTGTACAATTTATCACATCCTTTTAGTTCATGATATTATCCCATTTATATTTTTATTTTAATTGGTGATTTTTATTTTTTATCAAGCCACAATAGAATAATTTTAAATTTTAGGGAGGAATATATTAGAGTTATGTGCCTGATGGTTCTGAGAAAGATTGTTCTTGGATATTTTTCAATATTTATGAGGATATTTTTTTTTAGTTATTGAGATTTTGGGGTGTTTTCTTATAAATAAGTTCAATTTGGATTATTCCCTAACCCATTATCTCTTACAATGTTGTTAAGGTCCTAAGTTCCCTTTTTGGGTTCTATATTTCATCAATGACTTTATAAGGGAAGAAAGTGGCACGGTTGGTGAAATTATGGAACCCACATGTTGATGTTGTTGGATGTTTTATATTGTTTTCAGATAATTTAATTTTTTAGATGTCTATATCTTGAAAATTAATTAATCTGTTAGATTTATATATTTTATTCATTTAGTATGAACATTATAAAATATAATGTATAGGTTTTGGAGTGTATATAGAATACTAATTCATTTTTTCTTTGAAATTTTGATATACTTGTGTGGCCCAACGATTGGAGAAAACAATATGACCACTATAAAAGTATTTAATTGTTAATAATGGGTGGTGAGTTAATTTTCCATGATTCAAATAAATGTTAAAAAGTGAATTTGTACCCATTTTTCAGTTAATTGTAGTGGTTTTTTCAAATTGGCGAAATGTTTGATAACTGTGTGGAAAAAATATGAAATTTTTATTTTTATTCTTAATGGGAGGTGCATATTGAGTGCATTGTTTCTATCAATGTGGAATAATATATTTATATTAATAGTTCACATAGAAATCCAAATTATTTTTAAACAAATATCATTTATAGTGATTTTACCATCCATCACTCCAATTACATGAGGCTAGGTCTAGGCCCATGAGGGGAAGGTCCAACACTTTTTTCTCAAAAATATTTTTAACTTTTCACTATCGATTTCAAGTGGTTTCTTTATTTAAACCCATTTACTCTTTCTTCTCGTCCTCCACCATTCTCCCAAACCCTATTTTACATTTCGTTTATATTCATCCAAATATCCTAGGTCATATTATGTTATATTATTTGGATTTTGGTGTACGCATATTCGTTTTTTGGGAGTATAGGGCTTGTATAGGATATATTCCTTCTTGAATCATCCTTGTTCTTTGAAGTAAACGTTTTCGTATCCTAATTTCATATTTTCTAGGAATAGTGTTTTACTATATTTTATTTATTTGGAACAAGATGTTCATCGTATCTCATTCACACTAGGAAATGAATTTTCACCCAATATTTTTAATATAGTTATAGTGGTCTAATGATGTATATGGATATGTGAGTGTCACTGGTTTTTTATTATCTTGTTTCATAGGTTCATTGTGTGATAGAAAATAGTGATTTAATTTTTATAGTGATAACTTCAATATTAAATATTATGGTATGGACATATCACATTAACACATTCTACCATTGAATATTTAGTAAATTAAATCCCCTATTGTTTATCTTATATAATGATATATATTTTATTTATATCAATAGGATTTTTTAACATGGGTAAGGGAGTATGATGATAATGTATACCATAATCATACCTATCATAATAATCATATATGTATAATACCTCAAAGAAAAAATCATTATTAATTAATTCATTTAATGGAGTAAATATAAGTGGTCTATGTTTGAAGTTATGAAGATTTTTGAATAATAAGTACAAAAATAAATAATAAAACTCCATACTAATTATGTAATTAAAAATGTTAGAATAAGTAACTAGGATTGTTGATCATTAATGAGTTCATTTCATCATGATTGGAATATTGGTGACTCTACAACATGATAATGATGGTTCTATTTGTCATTCATAGGAGTTATTAAACAATAAATAATAATGTAGTGAAATATTAACTTTGCTCTTGATCATGTGGTTTTGGAGGAACCCTCTGAACCAACCCTTTTCTCAGTAGAAAATTAACCATCATATAAAAGATTATTGAGATGTTCTTCACATTTTGAAAATTTTATCAATGTGATATGTACATATTAATCATATGATCTACAATGATTTCAACACCATCATGTATTTTTGTCAATTTCATCTCTTCTCTCCAATACTTTTATGATGAAGTATATCCAGTTCAGGATGAGAAATTAGGAAAACATGAATCACCCAATATAACCATTCCCTTACTATGACTGGTTTTATAATCCTTCAATAATAATTTAATTGTGAAATTATTTTATATATGACTATAAAAAATGATTTTCTAAGCTGCTATGTATGATCTAGTATGGAATATGTGGAACTTACAATCTTGGGATTAAACTAGATTGATTGGGACTAGAGTGTTCGAACTCAATATTGGGATGGATGTGAAATATTTTATTGAATTGTGCACATGGACTACTTGATTTCAAGAAATAATGGATATTTTCTAGAATATAACTCATATTTTCCTTGGTAATTCTACAACTGATGGGTATGATCTATATTTTTCCAGTATGACTAAATGGTATTTTATAAAATTGGATGGAGATCAGAATGATTCAGTCCAAGGGGATGGTGTTATTAAAGGATACATGAAATTGATATAAAGAGGTAATTATGGTTTGTATGTATTATTGAATGATGTAATATGTATAATCAAGTGAATATGGGAGCATGTATTGAGACATGGGTCTTAAGACTGGTGGTAAAGTGTGTAATGGATGTTTGAAAGAAACTGGGTTTACGATCCATTTGTTCACAGTTTCTTCTTGGTGTCTAGAAAGATCATTCAAATCATGTGAGTGTTTTAGGTTGTGTTTTAAGTAATGGTATTGGTGTGGTAGATCAAAAATACTGATGTTAAATGTAAGAATCATGTGGTTGAACATATTTTATTAACTCAAAAAAATTTCATGCATGTGTAATGACTCAATTTGAATCATCGTAGCTAAAACCATGAGAGATGAATGAGTTAACATAATTTTTGTCTATAAATAGGTATCAAATTATAAATTAGAAAAAAATTCCTAAATATAGGATTTTATTTTCGTATTTATATATCTATGACACATGGTTCTATTTCTCGTTTCCCTGATGGGCTGATCTTGTTTAGGGAGTTTATGTTTTTTGAAGAAATTATGACCAATTCAAAAATAGTATGACAATTCTTTATCAAGATATGGTGTGATTTTATTCTAATTACCAGTCTTAATAATGCAATTATCATTTTAATTCACTAAATTTTATCATGTTACATGATTATGTTGTAATATTACATGGATCATATAGAAACTTGTGTTGTGTATATGCAGGGACTCCTTGGTATGTCCTTGAGAGAATGTGTTATGAATAATTGTGAATCATGGATGGGATTATCAAATAAATAGTTATATTAATGTCATTTTCATCCCAAGAAGAACAATTTTCATGTATTTTAATATTCATCTATCTAGGTATGCAACCTAAATAGATGTAGTGTTGTCCATTAACTGAATTTCCTTGGTTTGATAGTTAAAAAAGAGAATTTAATTCTACTAGAATAATTTTACATGGATGTAAAAAATGGTGTTCCTCATGGTATATTATTCATCAAGATGTGAAATATGTGTCGTATATATGTGCACTGGATGAATAGTTAATGAGTTTATAGTAGCTCTACAATAGAAGAAATCCAGGAATAAATGGCCACAAAAGCATGGGAACATATGCATAACAATTGTAGATTTCCCCTTTTTAGTTTCTTTATATTTCATAATTGATAACTAAGACATAATGTATGACTCTTATACTTTAAAAACAATTAGATTAAAATCATGACAGTAAAATTAAATTCAATTAAAAAATTATTTCAAAAATAAATTCCAATGTAATATTTAATAATAAAAATAAAATCAATTTTTTCAGAATTAATTTTAAAAAATATTGAAATTAAAATTTTAATATTTGGATTTATGATTTATTGTATAATGAAAATAAATTTTATTTGTAAAAATAATTATAGTATTTTTGTTTGTTATGGATTAAATTGAAAAATAAAATGAAGTTTGATTTCCTTTTATCAGTGAATTACCTAAATTTAAAATCAATGAATGTAAACCAAATTACATCGAAAATTTAATAAAATATATTAAAATAGAGATTAAATAAAATTTGTAAATAATCTATAATTTTTTATAAAATATCCACCAAAATTTATCAATTACCATACAAATAAGTTTTATGGGGTTAATTTGAAAAAATAATTTATAAAACAATTTATAATTTGGGTTAGAATCACATCCAAAGAGAATAAATATTTAACCCCAAGAATATAATGTTAATTACCTTAATTCAAAGATGTATTTATTCTTACAATTTTCTGCTTAAGATAGAGAAGAATAAAATTGTTGATTCCTCATTTTTTTTCTTACCATGCCTCCATTATGAATTGAAATCATTGTTCACATCAACTGATACAAATGTTCCATTTCAGAAATGTAAGCAGATTAATCATGGCCAGTTAAATATTTTAAAGGTGGTATCCAATGTGTTTCGTCCCAAACAATTCATTACAGAGATCATTTTCACACATCCATGATACTTCATAAGTAACATTAACATATATCATCTTCCCCTAATTCATCCATATATATATTTCAGCAAAAATGTCTAATACCTTTTTCAGTAGATATATTTTGATGTTTATATAGATATATAAATGGAATTAACATATTGAGTGTCTTAAATGAAACCCTAAACTAATTTATCCCAATATAGGTTGTATATATGTTGTCTAATTATAATAGTCATGTTGTAGAAGAAATGTTATGGTTGAAAGATCTAATGTTTATATAACTCTTATGTTATGGAAAACACACACACAAACACATGTTCTTATGTTTACATAGAATGATTTTCAGACCAGGTCCCATTTTATCATATTACTCCATCTTCTATGAGCTATCGGATTATTTTTTATGGAGGATCCATGAGGTGATACTCAACTACTATGGTCCTGTAACATAATTTTTATTTCATCATTAATATTCCATAAATATAATATTTATAATTAACTGTGTTCTATTAAATTGAAAATTATTTTCCTTGTTCTTTTAATAATTAATAAATTAAATTAGTTTTTATTTCACTCAGTAATCATTTAAATAACTAAATTATAGGTCTATATAATTCTATGTACTCTATACTAAAATTTAAACCAGATTGGGATAAATGAATGTACATGTTTTTTTATCCAAAACTATAAATACAGAAACATGAAAGAACAATGTATATATCATTATAAAATTTTGGGACAATATTTAATTAATTTTATTTCTTTCCTAAAACATTTAATGGAAAAAATTGTAAAAAAATATAAATCATAATCTATTTCTCTATCGTCCCCAAAATTATATTAGTATCTATTTAAATTATTTACATCATGCATTTATAAAATAAAAAAATTATAAAAATGACAGGTCTCTAGGATGATATATAGAAAACATACGACTGAGTATTTTTTATTCAATTGTAGTATGGATTAATTTTGATTCTCCCAATGCTTATTTCGATTAAAATTAATAGTAATACCTCAAATGTTGTACATATATCTTAAAGTTGTATTTTATTTATCTATATGGATCTCAATATCACAAAATAGGATGTGTTACTCACTATTCATGCTCCATTCAAGTTAGAATGAATTTAAAATAAAATGAGTTTCTTCCTAGATGATTGCAGAAATTCATTATCTATATTTTAAAATTATATTATCTAGATGTTTGCTTCACAGATTGTTCTATCTATTTAATTATAAAATAGGTAATTCTCATTATCATCTCTCCTCACATCATCATTCTCAATCATATCTAGCATCCTTTTCAATCAATTATTTTATAATTCCTTGTTAACCCATTTCATAACCAAGTAAGCCTTATGCTTTAACCAAACATGCATGTGAAAATGTTTTCCAAAGATAATATTGTATGGTAAGATACCAAAATTGTTTTTCAGAAGTCTTATAAACCCACAATGAATCCATAAAATTTATTCACTAATATTTATCTTTTCATTTCATTAGCTTATCAAGAATCATTTTTTATCAATTTTTCGGAATCCTCAAAACCCCATGTGTTTATGGATGGATTTCGATGGATTTATTGTGGTATATTGTTTTTATTCGACATGGTTTCCATGATATTATTGAAGAATTGTGTACCTTTGACACTAAATTTTTCATGAGGAATTAATAACCTAAAAATCATCTATGATTTTATAAATTTAATAAAATTTTTGGAATCATGGTTTTTACTAAATGTTTCTTCAACCAATTTTCAAACGTAATGCACTATTAATAAAATATTCAAAAATCCAATGGACTCACGAAATTTTCCCATGAAATTCTAACTATATATATTAAATAATTTATATAAAATATGTGTTCTTCTAGAAATACCATGTCATTTTTAAATTACAGAAAAATAGTAGTATTAATTAATATTCATAAAATAAGTGGGTTCTTTTTAAAATTATTGGAAAAGAAACTTTTAGAACCATCGAATTTGTTCTTTGAGGATATAAATGCACTCCACATGCCTAACATTGAATAAAATAAAATAATTTCTTTAATTTATCCCCCATGAATACACCATATAATTGCATGGCCATTAATAATATTCCATAAATATGGATTTTTAGACATATAATACATTAAATATGTTTTTTATCTAATCATTATTTAATGTCACTATAGGAAGGTACCATTTATATGACTATAAACATTAGTATATCATCATTCCATGTTTTTTAGGGACCTTGTACAATTTTCCAAATGGATAGAATCGTTCATATCAACAGCATTTGGTTTTTCTAACTTATAAATGTATGGTAATCTACTCTTGTCATATGAAAATAGATTTTGTTTTCCCCCTTTTCATTGATCTCCATGTTTAATTGTTGTAACATTTATATCTATATCACTAAAAATTGATTCTCTTATGCTTTCTTAAAATATTAGTTATGTGATACATGATTAGAATAAATATTCACTTTACCTATTAACATATAGGAATAAAATTTCATTAAATCCATAATAATAGATAAAAAATTCTTCTATATACAAGTATAGAATTTTTTGTCCACATAAAGTTTCTGAGATGTGTGTTCTATCACATATAAATTTCCATCAATCATTTGGGTATGCACATATCCTAAAACACTTTTTGAATAATTACATGGTATCTTCAAATTGAAATTACAATCCTATGGGAAGATTATGTGAGTAGTTGTCATTCACTACATTAAAATATAAAACAGATACCTACATGAATCGTTAAATAAAAAATTAATTTCCATCTTTATTGGATTTTTAGTAGAAAATAATTTTTTTTAAATCCCTAATAATCCCTCTATAACCCACAATATGTCTTAGAATGAAAAAATGTGACTCAAAATAGTGGGGGTAAGGTAACGTACAAATCAGGTAAATTTTATATTTTTCTACATGAAAATGTTCTATACAAATTATATAACATAACTCATTACATTTTTTTATAAAAATTGAAAATTAAAAAAAATTAAAATTAGGTTATTCCTAATGTTTTTTCAAAAAAACTTTATCCAAACTCTTTTTATGATTTTAATATCATTTTATATAAATTGAAAAATAATAAAGAATACCTCCCTGTAGTGATAAATAATGTATGTTGTGGGTTTTACAGTGCAATGAATAAAATTTCATGGGGAATTGGATTTACTAAATTGCATCATCATGTTAGAAAATGTACTTAAGTGGTAGGTGGATGTTTTATTGTCATAGTCTCTTGGGACTATTAGAAGATAGAAATACTTAGAAAATACATCAAGCAAACAGTCGTAACCCTTCTCGGATATCATCTTTAACATTAGTTTTCAAAGGGAATGGGGAAGTTAATTTTCATATCACATTGTTAAATTTCATGTAGTTAATAAATAATATCTAACTATTTTATAAACTTATAGGAACTAAATCATTTTATTAATTTTTTTCATTTTTTATCAATTTTTCATTGGGATAATATTAATGGGAGATACACATATAGTGTATGAGATAGGGTATATACTCTCAACTCATAACAGCCTCCCATATTTATTTTTAACATATTCTAGATGAGTTTTGTTATGCCCACATTGGGATGTCTAAATATATTACATTAGTATTATTACAATATTTTATGTATAATGGAGGTTGGGATATTTCAAATGATGTTTTCAAGAGTCCATACTAACACCAAAATATTTTGTTTCATAATTTATAAAAGATTAATTCTTTATGGTTTTAAATTCTTTCAATTTATGTATGGTAGTTTCTGATTTTCATTTAAAAAAGTATATTTCATTTTTTAGGGCATCAACATCAGTTCTATTTCAAGAATTATTTATGTTGTTATTTTATCTCTATATATTTCATGCTAGTATATTATCTATATAATGTAGAAGTTCATTGATAGTTTTTTGTAAGTAATAAAAATTATTTTCATCAATTTATTACAAAATTCCATCACATGAAATAGATACCAGAATAAGATAAATTCAAAAACAATCATCAGATAAATTCATTTTTACAAAGAAAAAATTAAATGAATTATGTCATTAAAATTTTTAATCTCTTCCCTGGAAAAACATGGATTCCCAAAATGGATCAATATAAACACATATTTTTCATTATGGGGATGCATTATTGAACCCAAAATATAAAAGTGTGTGATTTTATCATTGATTTTAATGTAATTATATCCTTTATTAAGAATAATTTTTATTATATTGGTTTTGATCAATGGAATTTCTAGAATAAGTGGGGAGCCAACTTGAAATCATTATTCCACTATGTTAACAATATATTTGTCTATATGGAATGAAAATCCATTTATACATACCATAACATTCACCATAACACTAACAATATGTTTTTTGATCTGGTTTTCGAGTTTCACAACCACACAAGTGGTTATAAGATCTCTTGTATACAGGGAACAATAAACAATGTATTTAATTAAGTTAATTGTTTCTCCCAAATGACATAGGTAATTAGAAAAATATTTTTCTCTTATAGTGTGAGAGATAGTTAATTTACATGTGTCATGGGAATTATTAGGTATTTATGAGAAGATAAAATACAATACTTTTAATTATATATTTACCATTAAATTTATATTTTATCCATTCTCCCAATGAACATTTCTCTAATTAAATTCGATAAAATTTTATTTTTTTAAATGGATATTGAAAAAGGGATGTTGATTTAATCCATTGTGAATATGTCTATGACATAATATTTGTGGTGTATTAATTAATTCTCCATATTTTTTTATCTATAGAGGTTAAGGAAAATTGGAGATAATTTGATTATTTCCACATGGAATTTTCATTTTACTTCTTACTTAGGATATAATTCTTTTATTCTTATAGGTGTTGTTCTACTAACCCTATTTCATATTTTTCCTTGGTCTGTTCACTACAAGTTTCATCTAGTATTGAGGGTTTTCCATTTCTTTTCACGTCCAAGAATATTTTCATTAAAATAAAACTAGAATTTACTATTTTTTATAATAAATAAAGTAGTATGATACATCGATCCATAAGATACCAGATAATTGAGTGTTGACATATCCCAAAAACTGTTCTTTCTAATCCATTAGTTCTTATCAATGTGTGTTGAATGTATTTTCATTACTAACATCTGATTAGGCATGTTCTTTCATATATAATTCATATTTGGTTCCATAATTTCATATTTTTGAAATCCTATAGTGGGTTGATATGTTATTATTTGAAAGGGAGGTGGTTGAAAAGAAGTTTAAAGAACACACTAGAATAGTTGTTTTTGAAATTATTTTTCCGAGCACCAAAATATTTATTAAAATAATATTTCATTACTTAGTTTTCAATAATTTTTTTTGGCATGGACTCTAGAGAATTGTATCACAACATTCTTATACATTTGAGAATCCTTTGTGTAGTGGTCCTAAGAGTGAAAGTGTTTTAAAAAAGGAGGTGGTGTACTATGTCTATTCTCTTAAACATTTTTCATAAATTACTATTTAGAAAATAACTCTTAGATCATCTATATTATTTTCATATAATGGATTTTTAGTGTTTTGTACCTTATATTATCCCCTCCATATTATGATGATATGAAATTTTCATTGAATTTTGTGGGATTATTTTAATCATATTCATATGTTAAATATGGCATTTTTTATTATATATCATCTAGAAGAAGAATCATATAGAAATTGGTCATTATCCATTTATCATAAGTAATTTTATGTTAGGAGTTGATTCCCGTCATTATTCTGGTGTGGGAAGGATTCTGGTAAAAAATAGAATAATTTATTGAACTTGCAAGAAAATTAACATTATTAATAAGTTTTCACATATCCCCATAAATGGTTGGGAACTCTTTCATACATGGAAATACATCAACAAGAATGCCTTGTGCAACTTATCCCAGGGGGTGATCTCTCCATATTATAGTTTTTAAATCAATATTATTTCAACTACTTTATGGGATATGGGAATAACTTTCTAAGTTACATGTTATTTTGAGACTCTGTTGTGTTTGAGTTTTTAGAATATTTCACTAAATTATCATAGATATTAGTTGGGATTCTTTCATATTAAATGTGAGATTTTTTGTTAACAATTTTATCATTCTATATTTAATATTAATGTTTTATTATTGTTTTGTGGTGTAAATATATTATTAAGGATGAAATTTTGTGTATCTATATCTCTCAGGGTTGTATTTATTAAAGAAATAATATTTTCCATGTTATTTTACAAAAAATAAAAATAGTAGAAGAAGAGTCAATTCTAGGGGAGTTAGTCAAAGGAAAAATCATAAACTCAATTTCCTCATGTCTAGTGTTTTTTAGATATTTTATTCATTAATGAATTTTTTTTAACCTATGGATCAATCCCAATGAATTGATATTAACTAGATCATGTCAATTTTTGAAACCATTTCAGGAAAAAATTGAAACAATATTCAAATGCAATAAAATATATTAAGGTTTATGTGTGGATTTTCATGAGTCCAATAATAAATAAAAATCGATCCCTTGTATCAAATAAAATTATATTTTAATCATGTTTTCTATAATGAGAATCATGTTATGGTTATGTTGTTCAAGTATTTTATTAGTTTCAGGTGAGAAGAAAATTAGTGGTAGAATTTAGTTGGTTTTAAAGTCAATATTTTAAAATTTTGTATTCAAATAGTCCATTCCCTCTACCTCTTGTTAAATCATTATTATAGAAATTCCCTTACTCATTCTATAGTTAGAAAAAATCTCAATTTTTACTCTAAACTGGTTGTTTCAGATTATTGAAGGGAGTAGAAGTATTATGTATCTCTTAACTATAGATAGCATAGTGATCAGGTATTTTGAATCACACTATATCTAACCCACTCCCCATGGTTATAGTATATAGTGTGAATCCATGTGGATTGTGTGGGAAATTCTGATAATGAGTTATGATTTAATAAAAATAATAAGAAAAATTAAATTATAACACTAATTATTAGATTAAAAACTAAATAAGTAATATGAATAGTTAATCACTAAATATTAGAGTTCAATGAGAGTGGAATTGAGTGATCTCCTCAAAATGACCACTAAGGATAAATTGATCCACAAAATGAGATTTTACACATGCAATAATAATGCATTAAAATTATAGATCACCTCATGATCAAGTAGTTCATGATTAATCCTTTAATGAATAACTTTTATCTAATAAAATTTCCACTCTTTTAAAAGAATAATTAGAGTTCATACATTCTCATTAAATTTTATCCATATAAGAATTATTTATTTCTCTTTAAATCTATATTTATATTTATACATTTCAAAATTATCCTCAATTATATGGTTGTGATTCCTCTCCATTTTTGCTTCCATGTATCTAGTTTCATAGATGATATTAGTACAAACTGAATCATCCAATTTTAACATAGTCATACATTGATAGATTTTTTATACCTTTTAGAAGAATCAAAGTGGTAATTTATATGTTTTATCATGGAAATAGTGGGTGTTTTGTGCTACTCATAATTCCCATGTGAGGAATATAACACATTTTATAGCTTCTGATTGAACTGGGGAGCTTAGTACAATGATATTTGGACTCAAAATGGAGCTTAAATATAAGTACATTTTAACAATAATATTAATGAACTACATGGATGTAAAGATAAGTGGAGAGAGAATATAACGTACCTAAAGTACTTGATTTAGGAATTCTAGTGGTGACTGGTATGATCTATATCGATTCTCTATGATTTGAAGGGAATTTCTAGAATTGGATGGAGATCTTGTTAATTTTTTTTCAAGGAGATTATCAAGTGAAATTCTTCTTTGATAGTGTATTTCATGGTAAATTATTGATTATTTATTTTAATATATCATGTAATAGATGATATCTAGTGAATAGAGGAAACCATTTTGTGACTTGAGGATTAATTCTGGTGGTTAATTATTCAACATAGTTCTCAAAAGATACAATCAAACTGGATTTTCCAAGAGTCTCTACTCTAAGGATAAAAATACTGATTGAAATGATCTATAAACTGAGGTTGTGATGTTGGGAATAGTATTATGGGACCTGGTTTTAAAATATTAATGATCATAATGGAACTACTATGACTATAGGTATCTTTTTCATTCAGTCATTTCGTTCAGCATGTTCAGTGTGTCTCTTTGCATCATAGAAATTTCATTTATGTGAGATAACCGAGGTCCCCTGATTTTCCTCTGTTTATTTATAACATAGTTTATAATTGATAATGAACATCATTAATTCCAAAATTGATATTATTTTTCATTTATCACTAACACATGGTCAATTTTCTGGTTTCTTTGAGTGGTCTAGTATGTTTAGATATCTCTATTTAGTCTGATAATCTTAGGCATGATTCATAAAAGAAGTTCTGGTTTTGATTCATTATGAAGAATGATATTCTTATAATTCACAGTCATCACTTATTGAATAAATAATTTAATTCAATAAATTTAATCCTAGGTCAAAATAGAATTATAGAACTTCTTTTATTGTTAGTCTATTGTTTTGTTGATGTGTGGAACTATCAACTTTTCCAATAGAAAACGATACATGAGGTTTGTATTTTCATGGATATGACTATCCCAAATGTAGTTGAAATATTAGAATTTGAATTAAGATAACAATAATTTCCATAGAAAATAATGATTTTTTTCACATAATAAACTTTCACAAAATCATGGTAGCCATGGATTAGTTTTCCATGAAAATTAATGAATCATACATTAGATTACAGTACACAAAGATTAATTACAACATCAATAATTTATATCATAAAAAAACATATAAAGAGAAAAATCATATTTTATTTTATTGTTTTACATTAATTTGAATAATTATTGACTAAAATAAAAATAAAATTGTTCTCTTTATATTTTTTTGTATTCCTCCAAACAAAATTCACGGTAATTTTTTCAATTTTACATTTTGGTTTGTTTAAGGGTTATAACAACCCCTTAGAATATTTTCAATCTTCGTTACTTTTTGACATACCAAGGATAGTGATACATATCCTAGAATATCCATAATCATGTTATCACTCTATAAATACACTTTTAGTTCTCTATATATTTAATACATCAAATATGAAAATATTTTGATGAACTATGACCTCCATCAAACAACTCCACATTCAAATTGGGTGTTGATGGGACACATACTTGGTTCATCGACCATATAATCTCTCCACAATCATTATTGAACTCATGAATATTCCTAAACCACTTCTGTAATCCCACATCCTCCTTTTACAACTCTTTAATCATCACATAGATTAATGGATAAACATTCATCTGAGAATGATATGATCTATCACATTTCCTTCATATTTCAAGACTCATTTTCTAATAATCCAAAAATATTAGATATATTTCAATACTAATCCTAGAAAATAAGTATTGTTCTTCCAACATAGTTTGTTATCCACTATGTTCACCATCACTAGGAGGAAGTGTCTTAAATAGTGAAAATCATTAATCAACTCTAACCAAATCCTTTGGTAAAAAATCGACTATTTAAATGTCAATTTATAATTTATTATATTAAAATAAGAATATTTATCGCATCACTCACCATAATGATATTTCGTCAATATATTGAGTGAAAAAATTATTGATTATAACTAATAATCATTAGTTGTTTAATTTTTATCTTGAATGTTCAATTATATTAACGCATAATTTGCCACCATATATTTATGTATTATAATTTATCCTAATCTCATATTTATATGATAACTAAATATCTCAAAACATCTCTACTATAGGGTATTGTAAGGAAACTTGTTATAATCAACCATATTTTTACCTTCCTCAAATTTTCCTCACATTCATCTATCTAGTGGAAATTATTCCCCTATAGTGAACATGATTACAATATTAGATAGTCATGAGAAATCCCAGAAAAAGAATTTTTATTTTCCTAATATCTCATGGAAACTATAGGCCTCATTTACTATAATTAGTCTGGTCCATTTATTAAAATATTATTTTATTGAAGGATCCACCAATATTCCATCGCTAAAGATTATGTAATATAGGAACGAAACTTTATATAGCCAAAATTCTCATTTTTCAAAATTTATCATACATAATAACTTTTATATGGGTCTTTATCAGAATCATTAAAATGATCTTCATGGTCATTCATTATTTTTTAATAAATTAGAATACCATCAATAATAATTAAAAGAAATAGATGAATGTAATCTCAACAAACTCTATCAATTAAATACATAAAGATACAAGAAAACTAGTAATCCCAAATTCATTCATTATAAATTCATAATTACCATACCTCACATGAAATATTCTCTTTTTTATACCCTAGATGATGCTAAATTTATTAAATCCACATTTTAGATCAATATTTCAAAAAAATTGACTTCCTCATAATTTATCAAATAGATTATCTATACAAGGAATATGATACTATTTCATAACAGTGATATTTTAATGTTCTTGGTAAACAAAATCAAGAAAAATTCAACAATAATTCTTCTTAACAAAAAGAATATTTTAACTCCATTATAATCCACCATGTAATATGAATCTTTTATTAATAATATCTTTTATTTTATTATTAAATTTTATCAAATCAATCGAGGATATTCTATATGAGTCCTTCGAAATTATTATAGCACTAGATATGAGTTATATTGAAAAATAAATTTTAGGTTTTGGGGGAAGCTTATGATACTAGTAAGGAAATTAATCATAATAATCCCATACAACAGACATATTATCAATAATGATTTTATCTCTAACAATTTTTGATATGTATCCCTCAATAATATTTTGAATGGCCCATAAAATGGAACTAACTTATATTTTAGATTCATATTTATCCTCATAGTAATATAAAATCATATTTTGGTTTAAATTTTTAAATGTAGATTTTCTTCCTCAAAAATTGATATGGGATATGTATATAGAGGTCCAATCCATGCCCAAAAAAACATCAACACTATTGTAAAAACTATTTACCATGTCATCTTTTCACATTGATTATTCAAAACTAATGTGAAAAATCCATCCAATTTAATTTTTCAAGTCCATTCCTATATCACCAACATGAAAATTCCATTTTCAAGGATTTTCCATTTTATGTATATAAGAAATGATGTGAAAAGTTAAATTTTATGTCTTTTTCACATATGTTCTGAATTAACAATGTAAAAAATAAATTTCCACAGATTTTTTACAATAGTTATATAATATAATAGACCATAAAAGTAAATTTATCATGAATTTATCACATCTTTTATAATATAATAGATGTGAAAAAATTAATTTTTTTTAATTTTTTTGTGGACTCTTTTAGGGATTGTTTTATCTCATGACCATAGTCATATTTCTATAACTCTAAATCCATAGACATATGTTTTGTCAATTATGGTGTACCCTAATCATTCATTACCAAATCTACCAACCATCAATTATCTTTGGCTGCATCTTATGATGTCACTACAACATATTCCAATATTTTTGTCTCATCAATCATCTAACATCATATTTAAATTTGTGTTTGGGGTTTACATTTTTAATTTTAGATGAAATTTGGTATGTTTTAAATAATTCATTTCAGTTTTGGATTATTACTTGAATCACATGATTCAGTGCTAATATATTTTTTGTAATTTTTGTTTGGATTCTCTTCACTAGTTCTATTATATTATTCATCAGCTAATTAATTTAATTTTAATTTAGTCATTCAATATTTAGATTCTAGATAATTCTTATTTTCATTTAAATCATATACATGACTGATATATAAAATGAATAATTGTTTAATTATTATCATAATTCTTAGTAAAATGAAAACGATATTTTCAAATCATATGAAGGTTCACAAAAATATTATTTATCTAAATATAGTTATATTGAATAAATTAGTTGTTTCGATAAAGACTAAAAACATTTTCTTTGAAAATGTATATTTCTACTAGTGCATCGATTAAATTATCATACTATCATTTTTTTTAAATTGTACTATCCAATTATGTATTATAAAACTTATTTTCTAAAATTTGAGGCATATAGAGTTACAGCTTGTTATATTTTATAATTGTTTGTACTTAACAAATTCATTACCATAATTTTTACAGATTTTAATATTTATATTTAATCTTAAATATTATTTCTCATTTGAAAAGTATTCATCACATAAATATTATAATTTTGATTAATGATTTCATATTTTATAGAGATATATTGAAACAATATTTGTTATAGATTCAGGAAAATTATATCGTCCAATGTAAATATTTCATTGGAAATTAGACCATTCATGTTAATAATTTCTTTTACAATTTGTGATTTTTCCATAATATCAATTTTTTTAATTTTATATGGGTTAATGATAATTTAAAAAAAAATATGTGATTGTATTAACTTTGAGTTCAATCTTATATTTTTGGAAACTATTATATCTTATAATATTAATAAAATTTATATATTATCACCAAATTGATATTAAATTTCGTATTTAAGGTTATTAATTACTTTAAATATATATTCCACATCATTTAATATCATATAAAATGTTTACTCATGAATAAAAAAATAAGTGGGTCTTTTTTATAATAAACGGAATAATCTAATATTACCCAGTAAATCACTTTTATCACCTATATATTCATTTTTTAATAGATATATTTTCTGATATTTCTATAGACAATAATGAGTCAGCATGGGATTAATTCACTTTGAATAAGTGATGAAAATGAGGAATTTTTTGATTATTTTTAAAAAATTTATAAATGAAACATCCCAAACAATGGAATTTTTTTTATGCATGCTATTATTTTAATTTTTTTATGATGTTAAAAAGTAGTGAGATCAATGATCAAATAACATTTAATGGTTTTAATACATGATATATCTATTGGACCTGGCATGGGTAAAGTGGGAAGAATTTTATATCTATTGATGATGATGCAATGAAATATTATATTTCTATTAAAAATGATGAAATTATTCATGATATTGAAGTATAGGTAATTGAGAAGGAACCAACAATTAATATTCAATATAGTGATGCTGAAAACCCATCATATCTATGTTGTAAATTGTATTTAGTATTATCGATGGTGTTATTATTGAGAAACATGAATGTGAAAAATGGAAGGATTGCAAGAGTTTTGCAGAGTTTCTAAAATTATTGAAATACATTATACCAATAGACAATGATATTCTAGATCCACATTATAAGAGATGAAAATAATATGCCTGATGGGATTGGCATATAATAAAATACATGAACTCCTAAATTATTTTTGTATTTATATGATTAAATACAAATATCTATTATATATTCTTATACGTGGGGAGTCATGGTATATTCTGAATGAATAATCAAACACTGATTTTGATTTCGTAGAGAACCATTAAGTTTTATTTTTGTATATTCATATAATTACTCATTTCAAACATTTAATTTCAATTTTAAATAATTTCAAAAAGCTTAATATGGAATTCAGATGAGCATATATGTGATGGAAAATTAACTTATCCAAGTGATTTTCTGTAGTGGAATAAAATTGATCAATAGTTTCCTATATTTGGAAATGAACTGAGAAATATTATTCTTGTACTGTGCATGGTCGGAATTAATCCATATCAAATCTTAAGTAGGACACATCATTCAAGGCCTATTTTTTAAAATTTAATATTTTTCTCCCTGACTTTGTATGAAACAACAAAATTTCATGTTGATTTTAATGATCTCTTGAACAAAAATCTCGTAAAGGAAATTTATGTCTTACAATAAAAATTATTAGATGATTTGAATATTTTTTTAGATGTGGTTATTAGGGTGTATGATTCTTATCATGTCAAATATTTGCATCTGTATGCAATGAATATGTTAACTATAAATGACTCCATAGCTGGAGGACATTTATCTTTATATAGATTTAAGGGGAATAATGTTTGTACATTTTTAGAACAAACAACTTCAAATTTCCAAATGTATCATGGTAGAAAACTGTTATAGCTACGTCATAAAATAATTTTTTCTATGGATCAATATTTTCAAATATTAAAATTTTAATTCAATGGATTATAATAATTTGAAATTTCTTCAAATAATTTCTACACTGATCATTTTTTTGAGAGGGTTATAACATTTTTATGACATTTAGAAAGACAAAAAAAATTGGTTATTCTAAAAAAATTTAGAAGAAATGGTAGATATTTTTTGATATATCATATTAGATATATGAAGAGGTAATACATAACATTGATATAATTCATGGGGAGAAGATTTTTTTGATAACATGATTTGAACACTATTAGATTTTAAAATAATGTCTAAATATGGGCTGAATACAATATTGGACTTATTCTCAATGGAAATACATTTGTGGATACCACCCACTTATAATGGAATGAGAATATTCCTAACCCCAACATTTAATACATTATCAAAGTAATATAAAATTTGTTATTTTTTGTGTCTTCATGATATCAAATTTTGACATGGTTATTCTTTAAATTTTAAAAAATAAATCTTTAGTGGATTTTAATTTGGCAGGTAAGAAATATCATGATTTTCACATCATGATGAAACAAATCCTACAAGTTTCATAATTTGGAATACATCTCATACATTTCGAAATTACTATCATAAATGTGTGTTATTTTCGAAATTAAATTCTATTATGGTGAACGATCTGAATTCATTGAATAATTAAAATAACTAAGTGGTTTCTATTCTATGTCAATTAAAAATGTTTGTTCCTCCATTTTTTTATTTCATGGTGAATTAAATGGATTATATTGTAAAATAATTAATTCTTTATAGACCATTATATCTACATTGGATTTGTCCTTTTGAATGGTAAATGATGATATTAAAATTGTATGTTATGAATCTATATTGACCTGAATCCTCTAATATTGAGAACAAAGTTTATAAGGATGTTGTAGTGTTTTTTACCACCTGTATGTCTATAGTGGATAACATCGACTTTCATATATCTCTACATAAAGGATTCAATTTTGGGGGAATGTGTATTTGTGGAAGGGAAATAAAATCCTTAATAAGTTAATAGATAAAGAATGAACATTTATATATATTAAAAAACATAGATGATTCTCATCCATTTATAATATTTAATATTAATGTTTTAATAAATTGTAATCCATTTAATAAAGATATGGGGATTTTGAATTAACACAAAAAATATTTTTTCCATGGTTTAAAGATTTCATTATTTGTTCCTCAACTACATTGGAAACATTGAAATTTTTAGTGGGTAGTACATGATTAAAATTAATAACATGGTCTGATTATGACAATTATGGTTTTACATTTCATAATAATTATTAGGATAACAAAATTGTAGTTAAGAATTGTAGTGTATTTGTGTTCGAATATGAAATTAGTCTTCTAAAGGAAATAAATAATGACTCACTAAAGCAAGTGCATATTTTAGAGTCATTGATGAAATATGGAGTTTATTATATTAAATTTCAAATTCTAGTGTTTAACTAGATGTAGTTTATTGGTAAAAAATTCTGGAATGATGAATTTGGAATGATACTTGTTAATCTAAATAGATTACAGAACATAATTTATCCTTTAATCATGAAAAAACATGAAAAAATAATAATCTATGTTCTTGATCAATCTGTTTTTTATACTAAAAAGATTATATTGGTGATGATAAACTTGAGAAACATTTTTTTTCTTTGACATACATAGTTTCATTGAATGATTAATAAAAAAAGGATGATCACATCATAAATATGATTTATGTCATATGGAATTATTAGGATGAAGAAAATTTGGAAAACTATCATTTAGGGCACTAATAATATTACACATAACATATTATTATTAATAGATTACTTTTTTTATAAAATTATATATATATTATATTTCATTTATTTTTTAAAACATGTATTTTAACTAATGAGTTAATTTGTTTATTTATATTACTTTAGTTGTTATAGTTATTTAGGTTAACACTTAGATTAATAATATATTTAATTATTTTGTTAAAATAAAATTATTTTAAATCCATTCCTTAAAAAGGAAATAATAATATAATATAATATATAATATAAAAAATATATAATTTTTTATGTAAAAATGATTTTATTAGATTAGAGCATTATTACTATTCACACCCCTTTATTAGATTTGTTTTATTATTTAATATATTTTTATCTCCCATTAATGTTACTAGAATTTTAGTTAATGACTATAACATATAAGAATAAAATAATTCTTAGTTTAATTTAATTTTTGATTAATAAATTTTCATGTATTCAATAAATTTTATTTTAATTGTAAAAAACAGTGTTATACATTGGATTTTTTTTTACAATTCATAGACTATTTTTTATTTTTTTTAATTCATTTAGGTTATGTTATCTTTCATTAATGTTATAAATTTAGTAAATATAAAACATATAAATAAAAATTTATTTATTCTATTTTTAATTTTATTTTATATGTTTTCATTTTTTATTTACATGTTCATGTAATAGTTGGATATGTATATTTGTGTAGAAATATATTGTTAAATTTATTTTTATGATAATGATTGATCAAATAATTTACCCACCACACACATTTCCAAAGGATCATACACATACCTCTGAGTTTGAATGTACAAATGTTCTAGTAAATGATACTCCTCAACTTCATTTAAAATAGCAGTCGCCCTCTATGGGGGGTAAAGAGTTTGAGTGTTGTAAATGTGGCTGAAGACATTCTACAAAATAAATAGTTCCCAAATCTATGATTATAGGACACAAATACACATTGATAAAAATGATATTCGAAGCTTTCTTAATCCAAAAAAATGAAGAGTTTTATTTCAAGGAAGGTTAAAATACAAATTAGTATTTTGATTGATGATTGGTGAAGAGTTGACAAATTGGAAATGTCACAATTTTGGGAGGCCATTTTATTAATATCATTTTATTATTTTAATTATCATGGAATGATTATAGAAATATAAGTTTCCACGTTATTATCATATGATATATTATATACCCAAAACATCATTAGTTTGGAATAAATTCGTAACATTGGTTAGTAAAATACGGAGGGATTCTAAAAAAACCATAAATTAGATTTTATTTTTATAGATTTAAAACATCATAATCCATGGTATATATAACCATTTAGTGAATAAGATATAGGGTAGATATTTTTTGAAACTAGATAATGGGAAGTGTTTTTTATATCTTAAATTTTACCTTTTAGTATTTTTTTATATTAATCATCATATTAATGATTTATTTATTCTTAATTTACCTAAATCAAGTAGATCTCATTTGGATATAAAATATTTAAATATATTCCCTCATACATTATCTCATGAAGGTTATACGTTATAGGATAATCAGATGATGGAATAAAACATTAAACACATGAGAGTAGATCCTTCATGCTTTGTAGAGGTTCACCATCTAGGCCCCTGCTAGACGTGAAATATGGAAGAGGACTCAGATGTGAAAAAAAAGAAAAATATCTTATCAAATAATTGATTATCTTATCTGATAGGATTAAAAGATGTTTCATAGATATATTTATTTATGTTTAATGAATTCTATAAAAATTTTGATTAATAACTACTTTTTTCAAATATTATATACATTATTATCATGTGTATAAAGTCACATAAGAATTGTTCATATATAGGAAAGATATTTTAGAAACAAAATTGGGAAAGACTTCCAAAACCTGTCCATGTATGAGGATACTCGATAGATGTTGTAGAAATGTTTTTTTCCAAATTCAGAATCATATTCAATAGATGATTTTTTTTAAAAAAAGAATCTTTAGAAGCTAAAGTTCTATAAATTCATGTGATGATCGAGTTTGTAATCATTTCATTATAACTATCAATAGTTTTAGATATGAATATATTTTTTTAGACTATCGATCCCACTCATTATCCTCCTCCAGTAAATTTTACTCCTCCACCTCCACCATCCGATCCCACTTCTACTTATCGTACTCATACACCTCCTTTAAAAAACCCCATTCACCCTAATTATATTAGTCATACACCCATTTTTCATCATCTTACTATTTATAGTGAGTTATATAATGATTATTACTTATATTATATTGATGCATTTGAAATGATATATTATACTAAAGACAACATTCATCGTCAACAGGTTGAGACAAGGAATCACAAGGTCATTTTATAGGATATTATAGATAGATCAGTAAGAATATCATTTTCTACAGATGAGGTGAGTATAGTTAGAAAACAATTTGGATGTTTTTTAGATTCTTATTCTTTACTTATTTAAATGATTAACATAGATGTATGTGTATATTAAATATTTTATTTCATTTTTATATTAATTTATTTTATTATTTTTTATTTTTTATTTTTAAATATTTTGTAATGAAATACTTTAATGTCAATGAAATATTTTATAGACATTAAAAAATAAAAATTTAATGACATTAGAAACATCTAATAATAGTCTTGATAGATTATCAAAATATTCGAATTTTTTTCTAGATGATTATGAGATTCCAATTGATGCTAGAGGTTTTCACCATGATATAACTGTTGGGATTTTGAATACCGATATCATGGACCATGTAAATGGATATCAGTTTTTAATCAACTTGATTCATAATTTTTCGATCTAAGTTGGTTAATAAAAATAAATTCATATGATACATTTATCGAAAATTTATACTTATGATTTTTTTCATTAGTTATATTTATTAAATTTGAATGAATCTTAACACAACATATGTATATGGATTTATGGACCCTTAATTTATTTCCCCTATAGGGAAGAAAATTACACATTAAAAAAGAATGGATTATATTGATGAAAGGTTTTAGCAGAATGCAATTATTCAATGTTGAATATATGCATATATTCAACTGTATGAATCATATATCTCATATATACATATATATATATCTCTCTTCACATAATATCCACTAGATTTTAATTTTCCTATATATTAGATACGACCAGATATTCGGTGATTTCTTTCTAATCGATAAGACACCATAGTGGCTTTTCTCATTCCATGGTGAAGTGCATGAAAATTTTATGATTGTATTGAACATGAATGATAAAATATTATAATAATTATTTATATTATATAAAAATTAAAATTTATTTTTTTCATATTATTTTCTAATAGGGGATCTGATATCTTTATATACACAACATGAAATAAGATATTTAAGATCAAATATGTAATTACAATGCTGATTTTTCATTTATAGTAAATAAATTATTAATGTTGTAATTAATAAATTTATTTTGAATGGAAAATTTGTTTTGAATAGAAATTACATATAAAATTATTAAATAAATTTATATATTATTATTTTTTATTTATTTATGAAAGAATTTCAACCGAGACAATTACTATGTTTTTGATGGTAATATCTCATTATAAGTATTTCAATAATATTTTTTTCATTTTATTCAGAATACATATTAACTGCACTTTTTTAATTTTTATTTTATTGATGAAACTCTTCCTTAAAGTATTAATGATGTGACACACATACATGATTAATGGAAAAATAATTTCACATGTTTAATTGAATGATAATTTATTTGTAATAGACATTATAAAAATGATAATTTAAATTGAAATTATTTTTGGCTATGTTTTTTATTGTTTCAATATTGGTTTCCCAGTTTTTTATACTCTGGTGTGGAGGGGTAAAATTAATTTTAATTATAAATAAAAAATTTTATTTCATGTATTTTTTTTCACTGACTAACCTTTATATGTTACATAAGTATTTTCCTCATTGTTTTTGAAAAACTCAATGTGAAATATGAATATTGTACTCATTTTTCCTGTAGTTTATAACATAGAGACATGATAAATAATTTTCCATATCATATATTTGGAGTAACCAATAAATAAAATTCTTATATACCATATTACACATTAGTAATTTAATACCTAGCATCAATAAAATCATCATAAAATTGTTTACAATGTATATTTTTATTAACCATCATTAAAATATTATTTAAACTATTACCAAAGAATTTTTATCAAAACAACTAATGTTACAAAGATATAAATGATGTGAATAGATCAATTAATTCTTAGTAAAAACCCAACTAAGGGAGAATAACTAGATACATAGGGAGCACGTTCCCAAACAGTTCTACTTGAGTTAACATATAGATATAACCTTTGATCATTGTACCCTTACGATTTTTTATTAGTATCTAAACATATAATGATTGTGTCAGTGAAGTGATACCCAAAGAATATTATATAGATATTTAATAGTGTGTAAATTTAAACAAAAAAAATTTTATAGTATATAGTATGTGTACCATTCCCAACATCATTCTTGTATCCCTCTTCATCAGCTATGATCAGATAATATTTCAATTTGTCTTTTCTATTTAGAGTTTACTAATATCAATTATTATCACTAACCCTTATATTCATGAACTAACTGTATTAATTTCCATAATCCTTTCAATGATAGTATTTTCACATTTCTGGAATATTTTGTTGATCGTTTTCTTCATTAATTTCATTGACTAGCCTCTACACTTAACTTCAGTATTATTTTTCAATCTAGAATCATTTTGAACACGAAATAAATTTAACATAACCCAAAAGAATTTTTCATTAATTTTCAATTCAAAATATCAATCATATATTATGTTAATATTTAATATTACATGGGTTTTATATGTATATTTTTCTTGAAAATCCATAACTCTATTTTTTTACAAAAAAACCATGAAAACACAAAGATTCCATATTATATAATTCTACCTAGAGAACACAATGAAAAATTTATTTATATATATAGAAATAATTTTTATATAGTGTTATTTGTATACACTGTCTCATGAATCTAATGATTTAGTAAACCATTAATTCATGATCGATGGTAAAAATGAAAGCATACATTATAAGTCTCATAAAATTATCCCCAAAGCTACTAATAAGTTATTTATATTACATAATTATTTTTAAATAATCCCCCTTACATTTTCATAAAATGTGATTTTAGAAAATACATTTTGATAAATACCTTATTATATTCATCACATGTCTTGGAATCAATTTCCTCATCTAGCCTAATATTATGGATAAGAGTATAATATTGATCTATTTCACCTACCAATTGATATAAATTAATGAATTTTTTTTAATTTAATTCCATAAAGACTGGTTATTATATTTTTTTGGCACAACTGTATTTATTATAAAGTTTTCTACTAAAGGAATCGTTGATGTAAGGATAATGATGAGACATAAAAGTCACAATTGTGAGATGTTACATTACTTTTCAATTTGGGATATAAGCCTAATTAATTTACTAATTCATATATTGATAGATTTTGTTGAGAATATCTATAATTGTTTCTATAATTTACCCCATTTAATTTGTTTTCTCTTTAGGAAGTTCATTTAATTTCCCCTCATATACAGTTCTAACACAAATCTACGATGGTACATCCATTGAAAATGACCAAAAATCTGTGTGTGAGCAATAATAATCATATTTTGATGCATGTAATCTTGAAAATTCATTCATATGGTTTCTAAATCACAAAAACATATATTAAATAAAAGATACCCTGGGTTTAACCATTTTTATTTATAGTCATCACATATTTAAATCAATCAACTTTTTTATAAATAGAATATTAATTAACCTATGCTTACCATTATAAAGTGTCTAGATAGTTGTGTGATCATAGGACCACTTATCATGCTCCTATAAAAAATGATGTTAATAACCAATCCACCCCATTTAGAGTTATTATATCTAATTGAATCTATTCTGTAGCCACGTCTACATTTTTATATGTCGATAGTGATGTATTTTATAGGAAAACCATAAAAATAAACTTCACTAAATCTTCAAGATGTTATACTATATTAAGACTTATCCAACTAATTTTTCGTAATGTTATATAATACAAATATCCATGAAAAGTAATACCTTATCTGACTCCCACTAAAGATACCCCATCATTTGGAACATATATATTATATTAAGCTATAAGAATATTCATCAAATACAATAATTGTAATCATCCTAGAAATATAATGGAATAATGTATTTCGATACAAGATACATAATCATATTTTTTAATGAATTATCTTCAACATCACTCAAAAATATGTTCTTATATTGTAATCATATAAGACATTACCTGTTATAATCCTCTCTACATAACATAAGGAAAGAAAACATAAGAACGATTCATCTAAGATAAAACGTAATGATAAATATATATTATATAAATAAATTATCATAAGTATATATACAATATGCACTATGTTATGATAACATTATCATTGCATAAAATAATGACACCCAAGTAGAAAATTTTTATTATTCATGATTTATATAATATAGATTTTTAATAATGAAATGCATAACTCAAAAGTGCATGGAATCATTAATAATCTATCATGAGGCATGATATCATATCATGTGCATGAGGAAAAAATTTTGTTTCATGTAAAAATACATTTCCTTAGTGAAGGATCGCTATAAAGACTAAAATAGTAGATTAGTTTCAGTCTACATTCCATATTTTTTTAGTAATGGTTTACCCCTAATGCAATATTTTTGGATAGAGTATCTTATTAACTAATGTTCACTCACCATTTTAGCCCTAATTATCTTCTAAGATATCAATCCTTACCCAATGCATTGAAGGAAATATAATTTTAGTACCAACCATCACATAATGAAAATTATATATATGATTATCAAATGATCATGAAACATCAATCATATCATCATATCATAACCTTTGGAAGGGAAATGAGTTTAATAAATGTTTTATAAAAACCTAATTAATATGTGGAAATGAAACTAGTTTCAAAAAACCATCCTTAAATAATAAATATAATAATCCATAAAAAAATTGGACGGAATTATAAGATAATATCTTCAATTAATGGAAAAAATCTATAATGTTTATTGACATGGTTGAAAAATAAATTCAAAAAATCTATTGAACCATTCTCTTAAAACATGATAAAATATACTTTACATTTGATAAAATTTTAAAAAAAATGATAATATTGGGAACTCATTTTCATGTATAACTTCCAAGGAATCATTAATGTAATATTATAATTAAAATATGGTAATAATTTTATGAAAATCTTATCATGATATAGTCGTTAAAAGAAAATATTCATTTTACACTATTGTATGAAGTCAATAAAGAATTTCTCAAAACACGTTTGAAATTCTTCATTTTTAAAAAATTTCATATAATTTCAATTGTATCTAATATTATCTTTTCAAAATATTTAATGTATATTTAATAAATTTTATAAAATATTTTTTATTACTATATACATGAAATAAAAAATATTTAGACCAAATATGAAATAAGGTATAATTTTCAACAAAATCATTTTTTCATTTTATATACCAGAGCGTGTAAAATGGTAATAAAACATAAATATTATCGAATTCAGAAGTGTACAATAAAATATATGGGGTTTAAAGTGTAATATCTATATAATTTTCCACTACAAAAAATTATAAAGGAAAATCACAAAAAGATATGATATTGTAAAATAAAATACATACCTTACGTCTCATCTCTGTAAACATTCAAATCTCCTATTTAATAAATATATATTTTTTATAATCATATTATAGAACCATATTAATACACTACATAATTTTTTTATTACTTTATAATTTCCAACAATCCTTTTATTAAAAATTTAATCATCCAAATGATCATTCTGGTCAAACTGGTCATTTTTCAATTAATGATTCAAATAAATGGTTTTCATACATAATTTTATACCAGTTTTTAATATGTTGAAAATTATTTTTCATTAAATATGTATAATAATTATTCGTAATATATAGTTTTATAATAATTTATATAAATTAGGGATGAAAAATTAATGACATCCATTTGTAGTGATTGACGATTGTATGTATGCATGGGTGGCATTATCTCTTTTTGATGAATTGAAAAAATCAATTTAAATTTCATTTTAACTTCTAATAATCATTATAATTATATATATAATTTAAATAATTCATTATTAATTTCTTTCTAAATTTTAAATAAAAATTGAATCTCATCAATTTGTGGATGTAATAATTGGCACGTATGCACAAACATGGTTATCAATTTTCAATGGACGGAATGGTAAGTAGGTAGATATGATCATATAATTATTAAAGTATAATTATGTCCTAAATATAGGATATAAATAATATATTCATCATCATAACCATCTACGATTTATGGTGACTGGAAATGAATCATATCACAATGTAGATGCAATCGTCCTCATTTACAAATGAGTGAAGCTTTCATTTACCATTTAATGGAAAGAGATAAATAAATGTTTGATAAATTATCATATTAAAAATTTATTAAATTACAGATAAATAATTTATTATTTTATCATTTATTCAATATATTTAGTTGTGGTAGAAGAAGTAATAAAATTGAAAGTACTCGATTAAGGGAAATACCAATTCATTGAGAAACAACCTATAGATTACACATCATTCTCCGAAACGATGGTATTATGAAAAAAGAAGAACTTATTAGATTTGTGGTAGGAGTTTATGAACATATTAGGGTATTTATTTTTGGAAATTTAAGTATTAGGAAGTGAGAGGATGAGAGGAGAGATGAAATCCTTTTATTATGGATAGATAATGAAAAGTTGTTGATTTCAAAAAATTAAAATATATTAATGTATTACTCAAGTAAAGGGTATCCTAAATTCAAAATTATACAATATAATAATTGTAATATGAAAATAAAATCAACCAATCAAATAAATGTTCATTTTTAATGATTTTTTAAACCATGTCGCTTAGGTTAACAACCCAGAAAAACATGTTTTAACCTTAACAATGGTAACAATTATTTACTGTTATTTTCTATTTGTTAGGTGAAAAATTAAATTATACATATTAAATAATGTTTATTAAAATTATCCCAAAAGTAGAATCCATAATAGTAGATTCAATTTCTATATGTTTTTTCTATCCATTTTAAAATACGTTCTCAAAACACAATAAAACTATTATATGAAAATTCATTCTAAAACATATAATTTAGTCTACCTTGATTAATTTCCATTAAAAAAATGCTATAAATTGTTCAATAATTTATATAATATATTATATACATTTTTAATTAATACCATTCATCAATATATATTTATTTAATTTTCTAATAAAAAACATAATGTGCATATAAAAATAATTCTTTTTGAGAAACATCCAATTTACAAAAAAAATATTCTATTTTAATTTATATCGAATTAAAAACTTTTTAAATAATTTTATACATATTTGTAAAAATATATTTTTATAATTTAATTATTCATATTAATATCTTTCAATACAATGGTTAGGTGATAATTTCCACATTAAATTATAATATTTTAATATTGTATTTTGGTTCTTTTAAACTCTATGTTTTATGTAAAGAATGTCATCTATGAAATTAATTTTTTTAATATAAATTTTTCATAAGATATTTGAGTTTTTTAAATTTTGTTTCTATGTGACAAGGGGAGTATTTTCATCATATAAAATGATAATATTTATAAATAAAATATTATACCATTTCTAATTATAATCATTTTCATTTATATCAAATCAATTTTCAGATATGTATTGATAATGAAAAAATGTAAATTTTTAAATTTAGTTATCATTAATTATAAATCACATTACCCTAATAAATTTTATGATGTGTTGGTAAAAAATAATATATTTTGATATAATGTTTATTAAGTAAGGGTTCTAAGGATGATGATGGTACAAACTGAAATGTTGTGAAATATATACCCGGATGTTAACATCATAATAGTATATGTTGTTCAGATAAATATTATAAATATAGTCAAGGAGTTTCACATTAGTTATATGATTCCTATACCTCACCCTTATTCAATATATCTATGTACAATGCCATTCATATTAAATCCTATTTTTTTAACTTGATAATATGATTTCATTATGGATTTTTTTCAAAGATTCCATCTATTTCATGGTTTTATACATAACATTTGAGTGTTGTCATAGAAATATTTTGGAAATTGGTATTTTTTATTATAATCCATTTATTTCTGGGTTATATAGTGTTTTTATATTTTTTTCTTTTTTTTCTTTTTTTTCTTTGAAAAATTGTAAATTTCTAAAATGATTAAGGAATCATGATTTGAAATCGGAATAGCGTTTTATTATTTATTTATCTGGTTGATAAATTATTATCAAAAGGTAAAATGGTATTTTACTTATTTTCTAAAAGTTCACAATTGATCATATTTGTAGTATTTGAATGTGTCTTAATGAAAGGATTTTTATTCAGACTGTTGTATACTATAAAAATGGGAAAGTTATTTTAAGATTGATATTTATTTTTAAAATATCAAAAATAATCTCTTTAATGAATTAAAACTAGGAATGTTTGTATCAGCCCCAACATACACCATTTTATATATGATTCTCTTCAGACATATATTAGGTTCCTATGAACTACTATATTTTTAGGGTTTTATACTAATTTTTTATATTTTAATTTATATTTACTATGTGGTGAGTACTCATTGTCTAATTGTTTAAGGTTTTCCTAATTATGAATTTATTATTTGGTTTTTTGATTATTATGTTTTAGTTAGTTTATAATGATGTTTTATTTGTTTACTACATCAATTGTATCATATTTTATTGAGAATTATGTTCTTTTTTATTATTTTGATATATAATTATTATTATTATTTATATTTTTTATCAATATTTTTGGTGTTTCATTTACGTTTGAAGTATATATTTTCATTTTTGATATTTTGATATGTGGATAGTTCATGCAAAAATTTTGAGTAAGATTGATGTTTTATTCATTTTTTTTCAAAGTATGAAATAATTAAAAAATAGTACATCCCTTATTCTAATGCACAATTTGCCATCCTATGGGGATCGAGAATGATCTTAAATCATCATAGAAATTCAGATTATGTGGCATATTAGGTCATCATGTAAAGGTTCATTAAAAAATTTATTAACAAAATGATCAAATGTGGGGTTCTTATTGAGAAACACTCCCTTGATATATGGGATGTGTATTAGTTCCTTGGATGTTATGATCATAATTGTAACTAAATATATTGACCACGATTAAATTATTTATCAGCACCTTTTTTCAATAAACCTGAATCACCATAGAATGTTGATATTTTAATATAAAGTTTTATTATGTATTGATTATATATTATTATTTTTGACCTAAAATTTTTATATAGTTATCCAAATTATGAATTTTGGTCATCTTTGGGGTCTGATTGATCTTTTGGTTGAAAATAATGGATTATCGAAAGCTATCTAAAAATATTGCACAGTCTTTAAAATCAATCTTATCCCACTACGATAGTTTTTATAATATCTTGTTACCATTCTAAAAGGTATTAAATAATTCTTGCCTTACTATTTTCATTTCAATCATAGGGTAGGGTGGATTTTGGATTCAAGAGATACATATAATGGTGAAGATATAGTTTTAATTTGTATTCTCACCTTCAAATTATTTTATATGTAGACTCATAGAGGGTTACATGTCATGTAACAGGATTTCACATCATCTAATGATCCTAAAATCCAGTTGTGGTTGGTTACTAACTATGATGGGTACACATCATGAGTCTCAACGTCATGTTGTGAGGGTTTAATGTTTGGTTATTATATCATATAATTAGGATTTAAGTTGAGCATCTTGTTTTTTTGTGGTTACATAAATTAAAGTGCTCAGGTTGTGTATTGGGATTAAATGTCTTTCCATATTCCTACTTGATTTTTAAAAACAATTAGTTGTGCTAGATAATTATTTTTGGATCCTCTCTAGTTCCTTCTCCCTCACTAGTGGATTTCCCAATCAATATAGAATATATCCAACACTTCTGGATCTATCACAGTTGTGTTTGATCGTCGTTTCTCTTACGGTGTGATTCTTGGGTAGGTGTTTTCTCTCATGTGTCATGTTTCTCTCTTTCCCAACTCTTAGGATTTCAATGGATCATCAAGGAATTTATGGATCCTTTATGTATGGTGTTGGATCATTCTTCTAAGTTGGGTTTTGAGGTCTTCTACAATATCGATCTCATTGAAAGGTGTCGTTGGGAATTTTGAATTTTGGAAAACGTAGGTGGTTCCATCCTATTTATCCAAATTGATTAAATATTAATTTCATGATTTATTTCAATGATTGATTTAAATTCAATTATTTAAACATTATTTAAATTTATTTGATAAAATCGAATTATAGTTAATTAGGTGATTTGAAATGGTTTTCGTCTGAGAATTGGGAAGAACCCCAATCCTATTGAATTATGGTGGGTTTTATTGAAGCAGATTACCTTAAATTATTGAATTTAAATTGTTAAATTGATGTAAATTATTTAAAAAAAATTAATTTAATTATTTAAATTATTTTCAATGAGGATGTAATTGGTTTTCAATGTATTTCAAACTTGTTCAAATAGATATACAATGTTGTGATAGAAACCCAGTGGTTTTATATTGTAAAAAATAGAATTTTTTTTTACTAAAACCTATTTTGGTTTTAAATGGAATGAAATTATCATTTTTGAAATGGAATATTGGGATTTATTATATTTTAGATTGTCTTAATAAATTTTCCCATCATGTAAGAGTGCATGCAATCATTTGGTACTTGGCGAGTTATTTGGTTACACTCTACGCTATTATAGTATTCTAAAACATACCTATGCCAGGTCACATCCCCAATGTGAGGGTGATTTTTTGCCTCTATCCATCATTAGGGGGATGTGAGTGTATTCATTTTTCATTGATCACAGAGAGAGCATAGATTCCTATATTTTTTTAATAATATCGTACCTACTTTGAATATTACCATGTTTATCGCTTGTTTATGTATATATGAGATATAAATGTATTCCAATGTTGTAATACAGATTTACATGCCTGTACTAGATTTACGTAAACTATTTTATATCACTTTCTTATTGAATCCCTTATTATATTAATATTATGTCTCTTGTAAAGTATATCCAATGCTTTGAAATTGATTTCCATCATTTTCAAACTATATAGCTTTTTTTTAATATTATTTTAAATTTATAAACATGTTAATTTAGAAAAATTAAATCATTAATTTGGAAAATAAATATTTTGAATCTTTAATTGAATCATTGGTGGTTACCAAACGGTCTTAGTCTCACACCATACATTTACCTTCATGTGTTTGTATAATTTTATCTTCCTATTTTAATTAAAGGAAAGTGATCTCCTAGAGGTGGATCTAGCTGTTGAGCCTGTGACATGGTGAGTCATGTAAATAGGACCATGGGGCTATTTTCACTATATTTGGAATGTGGTTAGTTATACTATGGGTTTTTATGAATTGTTCTGTTCTAGGAATTTACACCCAATAGAGTTTCTTTTGTATTCATATTAACGTATTTGTCTTTCTTCCTCCATGTCTTGTAGGAAACTCACTCCGACTAGCATATTTTATGATTCCAGGTGCTAGTTTCCATCTTGTGGGGATTGGTAACACCCTTCAGGATATGTCTGGACCAGATCAGTTATCAAGTTATCCTGGTACCTGGGATGGTGTGTGGGAAAGTGGTATTACAAGAGTCTATTATATGTTTGTCATGAAGTCATTATGCATCATTAAAATCCTTTCAGGACATGGAAGGTAGTTGGGATTGTGTTCCAGGATATCTCTCACCACAATGAACCTTATTTATCTAGTGGTGGTTAAGGAATGAAATCATGTGGATTAGTTCTTGTATTATCCCTATTTTCATTTGGGCTGATTGAAATCCATGTCCTGGTTGTTCCATCTATTGGGCATAATTTACCTTATTTCTCTGATTGAGTGTCAATGTAATGTATTCCTTTTGACTACTAATGTTGTGTAACATCATGCCTAAAAGAAGAGATGAAAATGGGATACATGAAAATGATACTTCTGAACTTTATCAAGATAATCCTTTTGTAAATTTGAATATAGTATCAGGGATTGTGTGCACGGTCTAGGATATTGTACAAGCACCAAATTTAATTCTTACTCTAGTTCTAATTGTGGATCCTCGGGGGGTGTTCTTTGTAATACTTATCAAGTCATACTTTTCCTAATTCCACCCATTTTCAAATGATCCCCTCATCATAAAAATTTTATAGAAATGTTGAGAATGATAGAATATCTATTTGATATCATGGAAACTATATATGTGATCAATGTGAAGTTGTCTAGATTTATTCTTGAGAGTCCAAGCAGAAGATGGCGGGACACGATTGTGAAGGTAGAGAACAATTAGTGCTTATAGTGTAAGTAATTGAAGGTTATTTTCACCAACTAGTTCTATGCAGAGTAAATGGTGTCAGAAAAGGTTATTTATTTTTTCAAACTTGAGCATGCTAATAGAACCATATCAAAGTATTCAAATCCCATTGATGAGTAGGTGATGTTTTCACTTAATATTATATATTATGAGAGGATTAAGGCTTGATGATTCATGTTGGGGATTCAGTTAGATATCAGTTATCATGTTCTCTTATTCAATCATCCCACTTATGTTGATGTGCTAGATAGGGAGATGATGTTTGATATGGGTCTGGGTGGAATGTTAGGTTTTACTAGAGTTTCTTTTATCTCAGTGGTAGCATTGGTTCCTTGAATGTAAAATTGAAGTGTGATTATTCTCGTTGAAGTTATTTATGTTATTATCATTCCATACCTCCTATAACCACATCAAAAAGTTCATTGACATTCTATCAGTGTTTCATGGCAGTGCATTCTAAGAGAGTTTTTACTAAGGCACTCAAGAGCTATAGCTCTGACATATGATTGGGGAACTTATTGAGATTCTCTTATCATTTCTCTACATCGTGTATTAGAACATGATCATTATCTCATCCTAAAACTGTGGGGAAACCCGATGCATTATGTAAAAAATATTACTAGCAAATGGAATCTATAATTAATCTTCTTTATATAGTAGAAAAGATTCAAGAGGAATCAGACACGGGCCCATCAACATTGATTGGTACCAATAATATATCATGATCATTAGTAAAATCCTTATTTCATACAAGTGTATCACATTAATTTGATTCAACCTATATTGTTAATCTGATTAATTTTCCTATGGAGTAACTATCTTGTGAAACGGATATTACTATACCCCTTTGAATGAAGAGACAACAGGATCTTCGTACTCATGCTTGTGTCTTGTCTCTTTTATTTTTCAAGCTTGCATGGAATTTTTTGTTCTTCAATTAAATCAATTGATTTCATATTCAGGATGGATTTGGTCATTACTAATAAATCCCAAATTGACTATTATCTGATAAAGGTTTACATTACTACACCAAGTGGAGCGTCTCTTGTAATTCAAGGATATTAGGACCCGAGGTAAAGCAGATTCAGATAGTATTATCCAGATATGGGGTTCTGGGGAAAGGGATTGAAGTCGCTTTATCACGTTTTCAGTAGAAATATCCTATTCTCAAGAATATTCCTCATGAAAAAGAGAATGATGATGAATTTTGTATCATTAGGGACTCACTTTATGGTGGGGAGATGGTTTCCTAGTAGTCGTTCTCTATAGATGGTGTTCTATGCAATTAGAATAGCTTCATTGTACCATTAATGGTTAAAGAAGGTTGTTATGAAGGATTTTAAAAATTCCCAGTGGGATGTGAACTGAGGAACAACAAAAATAATCTATGATATGAAGAATTATTTTTGTTGGTGAGGGATGAGGAATGACATTGTTGAGCTTTTCTCTTGTCGTGATATGTGCCAACAGGTTAAGGACAAGCACCAAAAACCTATAGGTTGGCTTCAAACAATTACAGTCCCTATATGGATGTGGGATGAGATCTCTATGAATTTTGTGGTCGAGTTTCCATGTACCAATAGAAAAAGGAATGTGATATTGGTTATGATCTACATGATAACCAAGTCCACTTATTTAATACTCATTAGTGATGTAGTTGGTTTTGAGGAATTTGGATGTATCTATGTGAAAGAGATTTTCATTTTCAAGAAGTTCCATCTTCTATATTCTCTGATAGGGATCCTAATTTATCTTATTGTCATTGGAGTGGCCTTTCAGTAGGCACTGATATATCATGTTAGTTTGATCATAGAAAACTATCAATAGTCATATAGCCAAAGAAAGAGAGCTATACATATTATTGAGGATATAAATTTTGCCTATGTTCTCAACTCTGACAGGGCTTGGGATGAACACTTGGGATTTTTTCTAATTCTCTTATAATAATAGTTACCAGTACTCAATAAAATTATAACGTTTTGGGGAGTTTTATGTATAACCTTGTAAGTATATGTTGGGTGGGTCAGAGGTTTGTGAATGTTCCTTGGTTGGGACATGTTTGGGGAATGAGACGACAACAACGATTTAGCTAATTAGTTAGAGGATGTTGATATGTTAGTATTGATTTATGACTTATGTTGATCTATGTTTTATAACTTTGGAGTTTTCAATTACTGATTTGGTGTCCTTGAATGTTTCACTGTGGTTGGGTCATTGACGTCTTGGGTGCCAACGGAGGCTTTCTCCTTATTCTGTGGGACAATTAAAGGTTGTTTATTATGTGGAGGAATTTTCTTACACTTTATCACTATAACTAAAACTAATTCCAATACATAATGTGTTCCATGTATCATAGCTATGAATGTATCTATTAGATCCATCTCATGTTTTGAGCTGGAGAGATCTTGAGATTGTGCCTAATTTATCATTGATTGAGAGGCCAATTAGGATATCCTATTCTTAGATCAAGGTACTTCATGGGAGGATGATGTCATAGGTTCATGAGCTATGGAACCAAGGTTCTGATAATCAATATATGTGGGAATCTGAGACACTGATGTGAGAATAGTGGCCTCGTATTTTTGGCATGGATGAATCATGAAAGGATTCTTGCGGTCATAATGATTTTATGGTGGGGAGGTTAAAAAATCCCTTTACCATTCTAAAAGGTATACATTAAACCTTGTCATCTGTTTTCACATTCATAGATGGTCTAGGGTATAGTTTGGATTGGGACGAAACCTATAAGGGTGAAGTCACTGAATTTTTGGATTCTATCATTAAATTCATTTTTTATATAGAATACTAGAGGGTTACAGGTTGTGTAACAGGCTTACATGTCATGTAATGGTCCTAGAAAAAGGTTTTAATCTGCTTCACACTGTGATTTTTACATATCATCAGTCTCTATTTCATATCACAAGGGTGTTACTTTTTGGTTTCTAATTTTGATCATTGTGATTTAAGTCAAGGTGACTCGTTTTATTGAGGTTACATAAATTAATAGGTTTACGATGTGAATTGGTATTACACATCGTGTAATACTCAGATTGGAATTTTAAAAAAATTAATGCAGTTCGTTAATTCTCTTAGGATCCCCTTCGGTTCTTTATCCCTAAAACAAAGGATTTTCTAAATGAACTCAAATGATTATGAATGTTCTGGATCCCTCCCTTTGGCACTGTATCATCATTTTACTTGTAGTGTGATTCCAGGGTAGGTGTTATCTCTTGTTCATCATGTTCATCTATTTATCCACTCTTGGGATTTCAATGTATCATCTGATAATTATTTGATGTATTCCATATGGTGTTGTATATTACTTCTAGGTTGAGATTCAATGTTTTTACACCTTCGTTCTCACTGATGAGTATCATTGTGAGTTTTGAGGTTCATGAAGTGGTAGGTGGTTCCATCCTATTTAGCAATATTTATTAACCTAGTATTTCATGATTTATTTCAATTGATGATTTAAAATCAATTTCTCATAATTTAATTCAATTTATTTGATAAAATCCAATTATATTGAATTGGGAGTTTTTAAATGGTTTTCGCTATAGAATTTCAAAACCCAAAAAAATCAATTGAATTGGGATGTGTTTTATAAAAAAATTTGAATTTAAATTTTTTAATTTAAATTGTGGAATTGATGGAAATTATTTCAATTAAAATGTTGGATTTAATTGTGGAAATGAAGTGTGAAAATGATCCATTTTTTTGTAAATAGATTTCAAACATGCGAAAATGGATTTAATTTTTTTTGATAGAACCCTTGTGGTTTTATCATGTGAAAAGGAATTTTTTTTATTAAAACACATTTATGTTTTAAATGGAATGAAATTTAAAAAAATTTAAATGGAATAATGAGATTTATTGTATATTAAGCACTATTAAAAAATTTTTCTCATCATGTAATACCACATACAAGTCATATGTAGTTGGTGAGTTATTTAGACAGACTCTAGGATATTAAAATGTTCTAAAACATACACGTGGCAAGTCACATCCATATAGAGAAGGTGACGAGCCACCATTGGCCAATGTTAGATGGACATGAGTATACACATTTTTCTGTGACCGTATAGAGAGTGAAGAATCCTATAGCTATTTAATATTATCATACCTATTTGGAAGGTGACCTTGTCTCTCCATTTTTTATTATATATATGATTTACATGTATTCCAATATTATAAAGCTGATTTACATTACTTTTATAGATTTAGATAATCTTTTTTTGTGTAACTTTTTTTAACCCTTTTTTTTGAAATATTACATCTCTTGTAATGTAAATAAAGTTCATTAAAATTATTTTACATCATTTTAAAATTATATACCATGTGTTGTTTAAATATAATTTTATATTGAAAAACCTATCTATTTTAAAAAGTGAAATCTTTTCCTTGGATAATCTATATTTGTCATATATTATGGAATCTTTGGTTGTATCCCACTGGTATTAGTCTCACAACCAAATTTTTCATTCTGGTGTTTATAGAAATTCTTTTTCCAGTGTCAAGAAAATGGAAGGGATATCTTGGATGTAGATCTAGTTTTTGATCATTTGACATGGTGAGTCATGTCCTTAAGAACAATGGGGTTTTTTCCTATATTTTCTACATGGGTTGTAGTACTTTGGGATTTTATGCATTGTTACATACTAGTACTATACTCTTAGTGGAGTTTCTTTAATATGAATAATGACTTTCTTATCTTACATCTGTTATGTATTGTGGAAAAATTATTCCCCCGTGCACATTATATGAGGTCAGGTGCTAGTCGTCAACCTATGGGGATCAAGAAAACCATTCACGAAATATCCAAACAAGCTCAGTTATCGGGTTACCAATGTACTTAGGTTTCTTTGTGATAGTTTAGTAATCCAGTACAATGTTTTTTTCATTTTGAGAACATAGTTTTCCATCCCATGTTTCTAATACATGAATAGTTCAATCATTCATTATTATTAAATTATTTATCTCCCATGGATTCTAAATTATTTTTAATGGTCAATTCCGTTTTGTTATATTATTTATGGGTGTTTTATTGTGAAATGATGTTGTTAGGTGATGTTTCATTTATTTTATGGGACTATTTTCTTCTTCGTGTTCTTCTAAAATTTGTTTTAATGATTTATAATACTAATAGTTTTTAATATAAAAATAAAATTACTGGGATTTTGTATTTGTGAAACTAATTTATATATAATAAAGTAAATTTTTGTTCTTCTAAAATGTTTTGAGAGAGATTTATCTTCTTCATTCATCTTTATTTCATATAATTCATAAATTTAAAAATTGTATTTTTAGATGTTATTTTATTTTAAAATTATGTATCATGGTTTACTTGAAATTAATTTTTTCTTATAATGAAATATTAATACGTGATTGAATTCATTATGAAAAAATGGAAATTTTATTTTAAAAAGGAAGAAAATTTGATTATTTTTATTTGAAATAAATTTCAACATCAATATGGTATTTTATTTAATATTAATACTCAATGAGTCATTTAAAAAATAATAAAACATTAAAATGTTCAATTTGGGATTTGTTTCAAAGGATTTGATCGTTTTAAAACATGTGTGAGATATTTTGAAATTTGTTTTCAGACATTATTATTAACACATTGATGTGAAAAAACAAAACAACTAATGTGTTTTCTGATTAAATTTTAATTTTTTCCAATTTAGTTTGAGTTTTTTTCAAAGTGATAGTTCTTTCAAAAAATAAATTTGATTCTCTTTATAAACGAGAGTACGGTTTAATGAATATGGAAGTTGTTAAAAATTTTTATTTATTAATTACATTGGGGATATGTTTTTAAGGATGTTTCCCTTGTATTAGGACTAATTAGTTTGATTTTTGAAACATGAATGGGTTCGATTTAAGATTTGTGTCTTTTGACTGTTCCAATTATGATGGTCTTGAGGGAATTTGTAATACTGAAATTCTATGATGATTTGTACGTTGACTCTATTTATTCTTGGGTGTATTTATTCTTGTAGATGACACTTTTCATACTATAAGTAGTGTGGTGAAGTCAAAATCATCTATTCTCTAGTAATGTTTTACTCATTTTCCATCATTATATGTTTATCATTGTATCTTTTAGAGAATTAGGTGGTTAGGTTGTTTTTTAAAATCTTGTAAGTTTATTTACTCGAGGTAATTTTTTTGATTATTTATTGTGAATTTATTATCCTTTATTTTTGACTAAATTGATGTTATTAATATAAATTAGGTTATATGTATTCCATGATGGATTTTTGGAACCTCATTTCTATGTTTTTTTATCCAGTTTCAATATTTATTCCACAGTTTGTGATCATTTCTTGTTAGAACTATATATGTGGGACTTTCTATGAGTAAGTTCTGATGGTTTAGATATCAGAAGTCCTTGGGTGAGTGTTTTAGGTGTTTAGTAGTAGTTTAGAACCATTTGATATTATGCTTTGGTAGGTTATTGTATTCATTTTATTAGGTTCACAGTGAGATGAGGTTTCATATTTCCAGTCCTAGATCTCCCCTTTCATAATTTACTATGAGCCCATGTTATATACCTTTTATAATGTTAATAAGGAATGTCTTCATTTTAGTTATATTTTCCATGGTTCTCATATGGGATGAAGTTATTTTTTCAGACAGTTAACTTTTATCTTTTTTGATCCATGGTTTCAGGGTTATTACAATGGATTTTTACAATGTGATCCCTTTAGAAGTATGAGGTCTATCGATAAATGATATTTGTGGTTATATAGAATTGATATATTACATTGAGTTCAGGATGGTGGTATATTTTTATGTTTTTCCCTTTTAATTTTGGAGTTTATTCTATTTTTCACCACATTACATGAATTATAAATGGTAGGGAGGCCTGTGACAGATCCCCATCAATATAGAGTCATGTGTTTGATGGTTATGAGTTAGTTTTTTCTTGGAGATGATTAAATATTTATATGTATTTTTTAGAGGTATTTAATGTTTGGAGATTTATCCTAGTATAATGATCCATCTTGGGTTTCCATTATAACCCCATATCTTATATGGGTGTTGAGAATCTAGTGTCCCTCGTCGCTTCTATATTGTATCAATGAAATTATACCGGTTAAAAGTGGTATGGTGGGAAAAATATGACAACCAAAAATTGATGGTGTTTTATATTTTGTATTATTTTAGATTATTTTAAATTTTTAGTAGTTTCTAGCATGAAAAATATTTTTTCTATGAGGTTTATATGGTTCACATATTTTATGATCATTTTATTACAGAAAACCTCGGTTCTTAAGTGTATGTTAAATTGTTGATAATTTATTTCCTTCATGGTATGGTCTACATTGTTGGTTAATATATTTGAGAGACTTTGTTTACCCCTAGTAGTAAAAATTTGAGACCTTTTATATTAACACTAAGGGGTTTACAACTTTATCATGGGATGAACAAACTATGAATGTGTCTTTGCAACCATTTTTTAGTTGTTTTCTATAACGAAACAAAATTTCATCCTTAAAATATCGATCAAATAAATATTTTATATGGTATAAAAATATAAATAACATATATGAACAAATAAAAACTAGCTTTTCATAAATAAATAATGAAATCAGTAGTGTTTCTAGAAATAATGGAACCTACACTAATGGAATAGTAACAAGATAGTTAGGATAGTAATATGCCTATTGAGAATAGTAACCTGGACAATTTAATAATAACTTCAACAATGAATGAACAAATAAAATATAAATATCTTTTAAATGAACAAAAATTATATTTTTGTCATGGAATATGTAGATAAATGTTTTAAAAATAAAAAATTAATTATTGGTATTTTAAAAAAATAAAGTTCATTTAAAATTTTATATTTAATATAATGTTTTAGGAACACTATATTTTCATAATATTGTTTCATATATTAATTTATTATTTTATTAAAAATATATGATAATTTTATAATACCATAGTTAATTTTTTTTGTCTCACAAAATCAGTTCTAATATTAAATTTAGTGTCTTTCAGATAATTGATAGTTTCATAAAAAAATTAAATGTATCATATTTAGAAAATTTCTTTCTTAAAATGGAGTTAATTTTTTAAATATACATATTGATAAATGGTTATAGTGAATTTTCGGGATTTTTCTATAATATTGGAATTTTATGAATAGTGAAATATATAAATTTACTATATAATGAAAATACATGATATTTTGAGTCATTTATGATGCATAGATGATGTATGTACTATTATATCGAAATATAATTCCCTATATGTTGTATTCATTAATGTAAATCGACACTATTTATAGTCTTGATACAAACATATAAATTAATAAATAAAATAATCATAAGACTTCCATCATCCCCCATATAAATACCAACTCTCCCCACCTCTTCCCCAAACACTATAAAACCATGAAGATAGTTTATATACGGCCAAATTTCATTCCAAATCTTCATCACCATGTCTAAGATCTTTTCCTCTCCTGAAAATAGAAAATCCAGGTTCCTTAAGAAATTTTTCATTGTGACAACATTATAGAGGTAAAATCCTCTTTTCCCATTTAGTTTCTTTTCATTTCATATCCTCTTCTTCATTTCACTATCGAAAATGCAGTGATAAATCATTTATCATATATGTATATATATATATATATATTGAAATTTAATTCTATTAATGTAATATCCATCCTCAAACTTCATCGATTCTCCTATTATTCTAAAAAGAAATTCATTTCTTGTGATGTGTCGATTCACCACCTTCATTGATGATGGGTTTACATTTTCAATTATCAACTTCAAGGATGGTCAAAAAATCATTAATATTGTTAAACAAGATTTTAATAAGTATATTATAAATTTTTCAATGTTCTAGAACTAATTTATAGACCTAATATTAAAGAAAAAACTATATCCTAGTGGTCATAAAAACCAAGAAAATAAACTAAACATTGTTCAGTACTATCTTTTCTGAAGAAAAAAATTGTATATAAGACTAATTAATGATATATAAATTGTTATTAACAAAAAATTTTAATTATTTTTAATTATCTTATTTTTACAGAAATATTTACATTTATATACAAGTGGAACGATCACGTGAACTAAAAGAAAAAAACACTTGTAATGGTGAAATTGAGACTTATAACCCATTATAATATCCAGATATAAAATTAATAAAATTTTACTAAATAAAATACATGAATAATAAACTTTTATGTATTTAATTATTATACATAATTTTATTATCCAATACATTAAGTGTAACTATATAACACATTAAGACATAATGTAAGGGATTCTCGAACCCAACTCCCTCTCATTAGTTCATTTTTCTTCCTTCCAAATTTCACTATGTATATTACACTATAATTCCATAAATATAATTTCATTTTTAATTCCATTATATTTCAATGATATAAATATTTCCAACATTGTTTATGAAAAATATAATTATTTTCCAAAAGAAAATTTCTTTCAAAAACACATCTTGTATCCTCTTGATATTGTTTCTTATTAACTCATGAGTGATGATTCATGTATGAAGTAGGTATTTAATGTTTAATTTTCTAACCCCATTTTTTATTTATGAATTTTTTTCATAATAAAATAATTATGTAAACTATTTACTTTCACAGATAATTGTATGGTTATGATTATTATAACTTCTATGTGTAATTCATAATTATGTAAATGTTGTGATGTGACAGATAGGGCTAGAATTTTATAGACCTTATCTTTACCGGGTAATGTGATTTATCTGATGACAAAATGTGAAATATTAAAGAAATATATTCTATATTTTCTCAAAATAAAAATTTTATAATTATGCACATAGGTTATACATGATCATTATTTCTTCATTATTCACAACTGTGTGTGGAATTTGACAACTAAGATAGGATGCTCAATATTTATTAATTACCAAATTTCAACCCAATGTCTATTGCTTCCTCTCATAACTATGATGACGACACTAATCTTCTATAATGATGATGAGGATTATTCTCACCCATGAAATATTTATTCTTATTCATTATTCATCATCTTATATGGATTTTATATCACCCTTTTTATGTATATACATAGGTAACTACATGTATTATGGAGAAAGTTATCATTAGATGTATAAAGAATATGTTTTTAAATATATGTTTTTATTATGTGCTTGTTATTTATGGTCTTATTTTTACCAATACACTAAACCATTGGATCCTATTTTCATTACACAATTATGTTTTTTTTTATTAAATAATGTAATATTAGTGCATGAAAAATTATAGCCACAATAGTTTTCATTATGGCACTATTTAGTAAATTATGGAACTATAATGAGAGAACATTATTGAAATCCCCTAGGAATATGTATATGTAAACATCAAAGAATCATTTTTTATAAAATTTCAAAACATTGGATCCCATAAAATATACCTTTAATAATAATTTCACAAAATAATAATTTATTTAGTTATTGTTGGTTGATTTTTTTCAAATAAGTTTTCCACTATAATATATCGATAACTAGGAGAAACCAGGATAAAAAACCATTTGTTGTAAAATCAAGTATTTTCTTAATGACATCCCTAATTCCATGGGAAGTGGTGTAAAAAAACATCATTGAAATAACTACTCAATTTGTTCATGTTATAAATTATATCCTAAACCATGTGGAATTCCCTCCTTCACCCAAGAATTAAATATTAAAAAATGAGTATTTTTTTGGAAATAATTACTAATAATTAGTGGATATCCCCATCCACTTATTTCCAAATAGTGGGTTATCACAATGGAGATTATTTTTTTGTGGTTCATTGAAATGAGTAGGAGAAGGTTACTCTGGATATTTATTAAATATATGGATAGGAAGATCAATGGTGGTCATAGATGTATAGAACCATGAGTAAAGAGGAAATAGTGGACATGGAGTTGGAAGACATTATGGAATTATTTCTTAATAGGTAACTCCCTTGAATTCATCATTCTATGAAGCGGAGATAACTCATAGAGTAAATGTAAAATCAAGAAGAATATGTCATATCTTATGATGAAAACTTCAAAGGCTTTCAAGGTACACATTTAGTCTTGTTATCAATAATGATAGAAAAATAGATTGATTCATTAGTGGTTTAAGATCACATCTTTTAAGGAATCTAACTATCCAGGACTTATGGAGTTATGAAGAAGTGTTCTGATGTTCTCTCAACATGATGAGGAATTTTGGAGAATAGTCACAAGGATATAGATATTATAAACTAAAGATATATTTTCAAGATGGATCATCCAATCAAAAAGGTGTAACAAATTCTCAACCACACACATGTCAAAAATGATTGAAGAATAATCATGGAAACTACCACAATGAGAAATAGAAATTCAATATGTGTTAGAGAGATGACCACAATGCTCATGAATGTCTAAGATACATGAATAAGATAAAAAAATTATTATGGAATGTATAGAAATACCTATGATTCAATTCTTCAGTCATATGGAGCAAGGTAACTATGCAAGGCGGTGCACTAAAACACATGTCTTTTTGGGTAATCATTGTCTGTATCCACCAAAGAAAATATCACAAAAGAAACTATTTCAATAAAATTACTAATGATGGGAATGAAAATTAATTTAAAAAGTTATAATTTCTATTCACCCAATAATATAAAAAATATTTGATTTTTGATCTAGACATTACATTGCATCCTGTAAGTTTTTTAGAACTATTGAATTGTAACCTTGATACATTGATGTAGAGATATTTCTAAAAACACCTAGTTGTGTGATTATTTCAACCCATGTGTTGAACACTTCTCCTATAAGAATATTTGGGATGATTTTTCTAGTGAATCTTATAATAATTCACTTGGTAAAATTATAAAATATATAAGGAATGGATTAGAAATCATAATATAAAGAAAACAATATCATTTCTGAATGGAAATATCTTTTGGTTTTTTGAACCAACCCACACTCCATTATAAATACTAGGAATAAAATGAATATCACATGTAAAATCCATAAATGGTATATGTATTGATACCCTATGTATAATCATACATCACTCAAGTGATAGAGTCAATTGAACGTATCAACCTGCAGGAAATTCCTATTGTTTGGTAATACACTGATATATATCACATATATTTACCTAGGCATCCCTCACATTGTGAGGTAGCATTCATAATATAACTTATACCCAAATCCAATCATATTTCAAAATTATTATACATGATTCCCCCTATCAAAATTGAAGAGATAAAGATGTACCTAAAATAGAACACATATAATGTGTTCAAATGCTCTGGTGGATTACATTTGGTAGCCCTTGTTCCATTTTTTAAGAATATAGATGGATATATTAATCTATTTATCTATTACTGAAAACTCAATAATATCTCCATAAAGAACATGTATCATTTTCTAAGGATTTATGAATTGTTTGATCAACTTTGAGGCCCTCAAAACATCTCAATGGTGGATCTTAATTTTTGAATTCATCAGCAGAAGGTGAAGAAGGTTGATATTTAGAATAATTAAATTCATTCATGTTATGGGAATTATGATGTCCTATGTTGCACATTGGACTAACTAATTCTCATTCAAGCTTCATGTATTTGATGAATATTGTCTTCAGATAATTCCTTGAAAAATATTTGGTAGTTTTTTTTGGATTATATTCTCATCTAGTACAAGTGAAACGATGAACATGAAGTATATATAAGGATTGTTTCAGAGTCATTAAGTATCGATAAATTGTATCCCTTGTTCAACATGTTTAAAATTTGGATGTTATAGGCCAAATTTTTGGTTGTGTGATCACAAGTGATGGAATTTATGTGGACCCTTAAAAAATATAATTGATGAATTATCCTGACAAACTACGGTAATGTAAATACATAGTTTTTAAGAATAAGTATGGTAATGTCAATGTCTATGAGAATTGTCTCACATTTGTATAACCCACTTCCTATATTAACATGGAAAGGGTTAAAGTATATCAAGATAGAATAACATGGGGAAATATTCAAGGAGCTCAAAATGAGTCTAATCATTAATCTTATTCTCATAGTATTGAAAATTGTAGAAGGTTTTCTGATATATTATGATTATTCATAGAATTGATCAGTTTCCTTACTCATGAATAATGATAAAGTGATAGACTAAGCTTCATGAATTTTGTAGATCCATGATCTTAACTACCCAACATATGATCTGGAGCTAGTCACTATATTTTTTTCCTTGAAAATATAGATTCAATACCTATATGGGGATAAGTGTGACATATAATCCAATCACAATAGTCTAATCTAAATCTTTACATAGATGAATATCAACATGTTTCAGAGGATATGGTTTGAGGAAATCATGGATTACAATTTCTCTATTCACTATCATATTGGGAAGGCAAACAATGTAGCTGAATATGTTAGTACAAAATAAGAATATAATCTATCCATGATGTGGATTGAGAAATAATCTACCATAATTTTAATGTAATTGATGGATTTGGAATTCATAATGGTAGAGAATACATCCTTCCTTGTCCATACTCTTTATCAACGAACTATATATGTGATGATCATGGAAGCATAAACGGTCTATCTGGAGAAAGAAAATATGGTGAAAGAGGTATTGTAAGGGAAGCTACATGAGTTCAACATCGATGAGGATGGTTTTATCCAATATTTATCATGGATTTGTGTGCCTTGGTAGAATGAAATAAATATTGAGATACTAGATAATGCACGTAGATCATATTTTTCTATCCATCCTATATGTACAATGATATATTTTGAACTTCAAGAACAATTATTGTTAGAACATGAAGAAGGATAGTATATAGTATATCTCATAGTGTATTGTATGTGAATTAGTTAATGAAGAGTGTGATAAGTCGAATGGGAAGACACAGCCATTTATTAAATCCATGTAGAAATGGGATAATGTTATTATGTACTTTTTCATTAGTCTCTAGAACATATAAATGTGAAACAATGTGAATTGGGTTGTGTTGGATCTAGTCACAATGACAACCCACATTATTTGTATTTAGTATGAACTGTTACTTGAAAATTTTCACATGATATACATGAAGGGAGATTTGTGGATGTGTGGGGTTCCACGTTCGATCTTATATGATCATGATCCAAGGTCCACATATAAATTATATTAAAATTTTCAACATATATTGTGTAATTAATTAAATTTTCGCACAACCTGACACCCCCAAATAGATTTCTAATCTAAAAAGACTATTTAGATGCTAGAGAACATGAAAAGATCCTTATTAGTGGAATTAAAATGTGGATTTGATTAACATATCCCCTTGTTTGAGTCCACATACAACAATATATTCCACTAATGAACTCAGATGGCTTAATGTGAAGCACTGGATGGGAAGCGATGTTGATATCCAACATGTTGGGATGTTATTTGCGAACAAATATTACATGGAACATATCTTGTGTAAAATATGACAAAGAAGTTTCAATACATCTAACAACGTATAATGATGGATCAATTCTGAAAAAAATAGGTATGTTGAATCCATCAAATTGACCTGGAGTTCAATGTGGGAGAAAAATACATAATTCAAATAAAACCATGGAAGAGAGCTATGTGGTTTGGAATGAAATATAAGCTTATCCCAAGGTACACTGGCCCATTTTAAATCATTGATTGAATATGATCAAATGACTATCGGGCTAAACATCCACCAAATATGGCTCAAGTTTGTGATGTGTTCTATGCTTCAATCCTAAGTATTTATATTCCTCACCCCTCACTTCTACTGAATCTTGATGAGGCACAACTACATAATGACCTTTCATATGAATAGCTTCTTGAAAAGATCTTGGACCATAGGGATAATGTCTTATGCTAGTAGACGACTCACCTTGCCCTATTTTTTTGGTGTAATCATATGTATAAAGGGGAAACATGGGAACTGGAGGAAGAGATGAAGGAGAAATAACCTCTCCTATTTTCATCATGTTTTTTAAAACAAAATTTCGATGGAATATTTTCAAATGTGGAGAAAATATAACAAATTAGAATTTAATGAATATAATTTATCATCTTATAATTTGTTTTCACAATATAAAAAATATAAATAACATATATAAGACAATAATAACATCATTCTAGTAATTCAATATAGAAAGAAGTTTTATATATAGAAACTAAGGAACATTTACCAATTGAATAGTAACCTAACTATTAGATATGTAATATTATAAATGTGAATAGTTATTTGGCCTCTTGAATTTTAACTTCACCAATGAAAGTATAAATAAAATTTATCTATGTTATAAATGAAGATATTTTATATTTATAACATGGAAAATATAATAAATTTCTTTAAGAAGATAAATTATGTTTTTTATTTTTATAATAAGTTACTATTTATTTACGATTTTATAATTTTTATAATGATTTAAAAGAAAATTTATTTTAATAAATTATATTCCTCAATTAATTTTTTTTATATTCCAATTATAAAATATTTTTATGAAACCTTAGTTAAATTTACAATGTGTCATAAAATATGTCATAATTTTAAAATCGCCATTTTCAAAAAATTGATAGTTATTAATAAAAATAAACTATATAATTTTTATAAAATCAACCACATAAAATAGATTATTTTTTTGATATCTAAACATTGAAAATTTGTTATATTTAATTTCGGGATATTTCTAAAATAGTTTAATTTTTATTGAATAGTGATAAAAAAATATTTTTCATAGAATTTTAATAAATAATTTTTTTTTGTTATGTACGATATATGAATTATATTGGAACCATTATCAATAACTATCCTTCTGTAGATACTATATTTATTCATGTGAGTAACTAGTATTCAATTCTTGAGACAAAATAAAAATCCTTGAATAAAATAGTCAAAAAATTCTCCAATCCTCCCCCATAAATACCACCCCATACCACATGTTCTCCCCACAAATTAAAAGACTTAAAGCATGTCTAAATTATGTAAAATTACATTAAATTTAATATTATAAAATTTTAATATCATTAGGTATCAATAAAAGTTCAAATTTATGTTCCTTATGGATGTTCTCAAGGAGTCAACATTCAGGAGGTAAAATCATCCTTTTAATTTTGATTATTTTATTTAATTAAGCTATCCTCAACATCCATATTAAATGTGAATTGATAAGTAATATTTCATTTATATATACTAAATTTATATTTTTTATTGGAATATCCTTCTTCATACCTACTGTCTTCTATTTTTTTCTAAAAATGAAAACATCTTCTATAATGTGTCTATTCATTGGCTTCGTGGATAGTTTTCTTATATTATCACCTTTAGGGCTAGTAATAAAACAATTTTTATTGTTAAAGAACAATTTTTATTTATATGATAACATTATAATTTTTCTAAAACAAATTTATAGACATAAGATTAAACTAAATGAAACTAGATTTTGATTTTCATAAAAACCAACAAAATAAACTAAACATTTTTCATTAATGTTTTATCAATTTAATAATCTTAATATCAGAATGAAATAATATATAAGACCATGTAAATTAATTTACTTTCATTAATAAAATATAATTTCAATAATATATAGTTATTATTCTTTTACAAGAACATTCATAATTATATATATGTGTACTGATGATGAAAACCTAAAAAACAAACACTCTAAAAATAATGAAATTGAGCATTATAACTAGTCAAAATGGACATAAATGAACATAATAAAGGTATAATAATATAAATAACTTTATTTTATATTATTTAATAATTAATTAATGGATATAATTTTATTATCCATGATATTAATTTCAAGTGATGAATGCATTCGACCATAAAGTATGGGGATTGTCGAACCAAACTTCCTTTCCTTATATTCTTCATATTTCCTGCCAAATTTCACTGTGGATATTCATTTATTGTTACATAAATATAATTTCTTTATTTGTACCTCTTATTTTTTTGGATATACATGTTCTTGCCTTTTTTTACTAAAAATATAATGATTTACTGAATAAACTCTTCTTTCCAAAATATATCTTGATTCCTCTTGAGATTGTTTCTTCTTCACTCAATATTGATGATACTTATACCATGTCTATTATTAGTTGTTTCATTTCGAAAACCGGTATTTTATTGTTTAATTTATTCATTATTAATTCCGTATGAAACACATTCCATTCAATGTGTTATTTCATGGTTAATATTGTTATATTTTATATGTTTCATACATGATTATGTAAATGTAGTGATGTGATGGGTGGGCCCAAAATTATGATTTTGTCTAATAAATTATTTCATGTGATGTATCTCATGATATAATGTTAAATATTCCTGAAAATAGTTCAGTATTTTATAATAGTTTTGAGTTTATGATTATGTACATATTTGATGTGTGAAATTAATGTTATCTTTTTCCATAAATTTGTGTGGTATTTGAACACAAAGATATGATGTTTCATTTTTATGAATGTCTACATTTAAAGACACTATGTAATTATTCCTCTCATTATTCTGATGACGATCCTATTATTATTAAATGAAGACTATGATTATGATCACCCATGTTATAATAATTCTTGTTCTTTATTAATACACTAACTATAATTTTAGATCACCTAGTTTTTTTATGTATATCCTTAGGTGACTATATATACAAAGGATAACATGAGAATTAGAAGTATATGGAATATTTTATCAAATAAATGAGTACGATTTAATATGTGCATGTTATATGTGGTCATAATTATTCTAATACAGTAAACAATTAGATCCGGGTTTTGTACCACAATTAATTTTTTTATCTATAAAATGTTATAATATTCATGTAATAAAAATTTGGGTCTCAACATTTCAAGTGATTTTTTTCATATTTGGTGAAATTATTGATAAAAATTTTTAAACATAATTAAACTTCTATTTACATTTCTAACTTTTGTTTCACTTTTTGTGAATAGTTTTTTATAGCATGTATGTAATCGGTAGAAAGGCAAAATTCACATAAAAAGTGAAATTACAATTTTACCCATCTTAGTTTTTAGAGATTTTTCCATCTCGATTTTTTCCTTCCATTTGAATAGGGATAGGATCATGTGGGGGGAGTTATTTCCCTTTTTTATATTTCAATTATTATTTTCCTCACTCAATTCCATGTGGTTTCACATAAATAAATACCTTATCTGTTACTTATTTTTCTACTCTCATCTCCTTTTATCTATTTTCATTTGTTCTATCTTCTTCTACAAACCCTATCTGTTATTTTGGATGAGTTTATAGTTAGCGGTGGAACCTTATAACAGTTTTTCATGTCGAGGGATTATAGAGTATACGTTTTTTCATGTTTGACCCTTTTCCATTTATAGATAAATTTTTTACTATGATTTATTATTGGAAAATCATAGTATTTTCTATATATTCTTTAAATGTAATAAGATGTGTGGTCTGTTGTAAGACCACATGAAATGAATTTTTAGAAATTATTTTAAATGCTCTTATAGTGGACTTGGGCTGACTCTATAGAGAATAGTTTCATATTTGTGTTTTTAACTTATTTTATTAGTTCATCATATGATTGAAAATATGATTTAATTGTGATATTTCTAAATTAAATATTAAAAACAATCCCGTTGTCATAGATCATTAGCCTCATCCTTATATTTAATCATTATTCATGTTTATCAAATATTGTTTCACTACTAAAATAAAATATCTATGATTACTCACACTAAGTTATTTGATATCAAATAAGGGAGTATACTGATCATTTATATAATAATCCCACATATCCTTGTAATCATATATTTCCATTCACTATTGTATCAACCCATTTCTTACAATTTATGGTAATTGAGTGAATCAAATTGAATTCTCTATGCTATTATGAATTTTATATATGAAGTAATTAATAGAAAATATAAAAAATAAAACCACCAAATTAATATTAGACTAAAAAACAAGAGATGTAGTAGTGATAAAAATTAATGATTAGAATTCAACACCAGTGGAATTTTTGAATCTCCATGGAATGACTGTGAATTTTCTACAGTGAATTCATAGGAGATAATAAAAAATAAAAAATATTTTATTGAAATAGTTTCTAAACTCTTGATCATGTTGTTTTGGAAGAACCCTCTTAATCTACCCTTTTCATAGTGGGAAATTATTGCTCGTGTAGATTAATTATGGGATGTAATATTCATGATTCCCATTTTATCAATGTGATTAGTACATATTTCATTTATGATATCTTATGATTTCAAAAACATTAATAATTTTCCTCAATTTAAATATTTATCTCCCTCTACATTTATACTGATGTGTATCATGTTTGTGAGTAGGGATTAGTATCACATAAATCATCATATTGAAGAATTACCTTCCCATGATTTATTTAATACACTTTATGTAAGAATTGAATGTTGAAATTAATTATTTTTTCACTACCACAATAGATATTGAAATCTTCCTAAAATTCTCAAGTAAAGAATAAAATTCACATGCAGATATTGGATTAAAATTTAAATATATGGACTATAAATTTGAGATTCCAAATAATGATATATTCCACATAATTTATTAGACTTCCTGTATGAAATAAATGGATGCTATTATTAGTGTATAAATTCTATAAAATCTAAAATATACTATTTTAGGTAATGATGGATGTTATTAATGTGATCTGTATTTCTCCACATTGAATAAAGGTGAATTTATGGAATTTTATTGAACTCAAGATAAATGGTGCCAAGGAGTTAGACTAGTGAAATGAAAATGTAATGATATTGATATGGTAAATTAGTTATATTTTTATAAATAGAGGACACATATAAAGAATCATCTAAAAAAGGGACCTTCTTATTGAGACATTAGGCTTTGTATGGGGGTAAAGTGTTCACAACATATTGGAAAAATCTAGGATCAGGTTTCATTCATAAATATTCACTTCATTGAGGCTATAAATCACAATAAAATCATATTTTGGTATTATGATAGGTATTTGAGACTTTTATTGGGGGCCTAGATCAAAACCATTGTTGATAAATGTGATAATAAAGTGTTTGAAGGTATCTTCTTCATTGAAGAATTTATTTTGCATTTGTATTGCATCTCTTTTCATCCATGTAGCTAAAACCATGAGAGATGATCAAGATCGAATAATTTTCATCTTTAAAAGGTATCATAGATGATTGTATAAATATTAATCCCCAATTTAGGAATCATTCATCATCTTCTTATATTTGTGACATAAGGTTGGTTATCAAGTTTTATTAATGGGTGAGCATATTTAGTGCGATCAAATCGGTATAAAGAGATTAAGACTAATTAAACAATTTGATTCAATTTCTATTATTTATTAGATATGATATTATTCTATTTTTAAATATGTATGGTTGATAATTTCAATTTAATTCACTGCTGTTTAAAATCAATTGATATTGTGTTTCAAAACAACTTGGATCAACTAGAGACTAGTGTTCTGTTAATGTATGGACTGCTAGGATTTTCTTGGTGTGAAGGAGTCCTAAATAATTATAAATTAATGATTGGAGTGTCATGGAAGTAATGGTTATAAGTTCATGGGAATGTTTGAATGCGCTATTTTTATGGTTAAGAATTATTGACAAGTTAGTGAAGCAACTATAAATGATATAGTGTGGTTCATAGATTATTTTTTTCATCTTATGAATGGAACAATAGGAGAATTTAATTCTCCTGGATTAATTTTCCATGAAATGAAAAATTGTCTTCATAGTAGATGATTATTCATGGAGGGGTTAGACATGAAAGGTTGGAAAATGTGCTGCATAAATTATTAAGGACTTCATAGTTGCTTCACCATGGAAGAAATCCATAAATAAATGACCACAAATATGGAAATAGAAACGTTCCCCTATAAAATTTACTCTACATTCATAATTGGTAATCGAGACACAATATAAGATTATTCAAAATTAAAATAAAATTCAATAAAAAAGATTAAATAATATTAAATTCCATTTAATAATTAAATCCAAAATATATTAAAAATTCATATTTAATTAACCAACTGAAATAAAATAAATTCAAAAGACATTGAAATTCAAAACTGACATTTCAATAATAAAAAATAACAGTTTAACCAAAATATATTTTACTCATCTAAATTATTATTTTATTTTTTTCTTGTTACATATTCAATAAAATAATATAATAATTCTTAACTACACTAAAACAATGATCTAATTGAATTTTTATTCATGGTATGACTGACTAATTACATACAAAAATATATAATATTGTTAAAAATAGTGATTATATCCAATTTATAATTAATTTATTGATTTACCAAAGAAACAAATATAAACCAATTTCATTTTTTAAAATTATATGATGGGTTATTTTTAAATAATAATATGATAAAAATTTTAAATTTTGGGCAGTCATCACTACCATACACAAAAATGATTCCACTACTTTGAAATATATGAACTACATTGGTTTCTTGTATTAATTATTTCAAAAAATTTGTATAAGACAAAAATGAAATAATATTTTGATTTTTAAAATATTTAAATTAGTATAACTTGATTATAAATTTAATTTCTTGTATCATTTTAATTTACACAGAAGCTAATTATTGGGGTTTTAAATGGAATGTAACCTTATGGATTCATGATTTTAATGGGGGTACCCTATGTATTTCTAAAAAAAATAGTAAATTCCAAATATCATTTTTCACTTTTGTGATACTTTTTAAAAATTACAGATAAATTAGAATCCCCTTCTTTGTCCAATGATAGATTTCCTGAAACAAGTGTACCCCATTTCTCAATCAGTGCATTTTGATTTTCTCCAGTATATATATTTAGAATTAAAATATTGAATTGGTGAAACTAAACCCAAAATCTAACCATTCAAATACATCAACTATCCATATGCACTAATTGAAATAGTCATACTGAATAAAAAATTCATGGTAGTAGGCTGTCATTTCAATATTACGCTTATTTTATAGAAATCACACACACACATGTCCTTATATATATTTATATATAATGATTTTTAAATAACATCCCACTATCTAGTTTTTCTCCATTTACAATGATCTATTTGATTTTCATTTATGGAGGCAACATAAGTTGTTACTCAACCCAAAAGGTCTAGTTATTTAGGATTAATTTTAACAGTCTAGTTACCTCAACCTATGATTGTCCTTACTTTATGTTATTTTAAATATTCAATTCATTTCCCAATTCTCAAGAAACTACATCTATAAAATTTTTAGTATATTCTCTTGGTAATCATTTAACTCTTACAATTTTATAACTATGTAATTAAATCCACTCTAAACTGTAATTAAATCACGGATAGTATAGAAACACAGGACTAACATACATGTATATTACATCATTTTAGATTAGTATTCAACACACTAAACAAGTACAAGCTCTATGACCATTATAGTTTAGAAAATTTTGAAACACGGAACACAATATTATATGTAGGTGAAAGATATTAAATGTTTATAAAAAATATCATCACATAAAGTACTCCTAACTAAAACAATTATTGAAAATATGGGGAAAGGAAACATATGAAAGGGTGTGATCAGATGAATAATGAAAATAATTAATGGAGATACGTAAGCATTACATGAGCATAAGGGTATGATAGCATGCGAATAATTTTATAAGATCATACAATGTGTACCAATGATTGTATATATGAGTTTTGGAATAGATATTGGATGTTTATAATACATGAACCATATGTGAAATATGATCATAATCTATGAATGCATATCATTGAAATAATACATGGAATTGTGGACCACACATAAACATATAAAATGGATTCCATAAAATACCAAGATTACTTACATGGCCTTATTAGGGGAATGGTATCACTCTCCAAATCATATCAGTGGTCAAGGTGCACTCCCTAGACCACATTAGTGGAAAAACCCATTACTAAATCAAGTTCACTACATGTTCCAACATTGAATTTCTGAAATTTTTTCACATCATCTTTCATTGATGTATTACTGAAACAGGTTCACTTCCCACTATAGACATCTATTATGGAATAAATTAAACTCCTCCTCCGAGTCCGGTATTACTGAACTAAGATCTCTCCGTGTTTCATCCATTTCATACTAATGAATTTTTAGTTCTCATTTCATCCCTATTATAATAAATGACTTTTAATCTTCTTTCCATCCCTATCATAATAAACCATGTTTACTCTTCATTTCATCCATGTCATACTAAACTAATTCAACTCCACATTCACTCCCATACATACTGAACTATATTAACTCCTCATTCCAACCATGTATATCTAATTATATATATATCATTAACCAACACATTTCTAGTAGATATATTTCCCGTATATCATATAATGAAATCATACACATGTGTGACACAAGATAATAAAATGTTGATATTTTGACGAACCATAAAAAGAGATGGGTATCATAGACATGTAATCATATAATAACATGTGAAAGGAGACATGTTTAAAAATCATAATGCAACCCATTAAAGGATGAATGTTTCAAAACAATTTTATCATGTTATACTCAATTGTAGAGAAAAATTTTACATAAACAACTTTTTAGTTAAACAGAAACCATTAAAATAATGGTGAATAATTTTTTACATAAATCATGTCCCTATTAATGATTAAATATATCAAAGGTTGTAACCATATATGGATATGGATTTTAATATATCTCATGGAGAACTTCTTAAGGAAAATAATATTTCATTGAAAATCATTTAAAATAAGACAAAAAAACTTTCTAAAAACATTTTATTTGAAGACCACTATTAAAACATATGGTGTTAGCTTTAAAAATAAATTAACACATTTCATGATGAAAATATTATTTCTTATTTGAAAAATGAATTTAAAATCTTAAAACATTTTGAATCCATTTTTATTTTAAAAAAACCAACAAATTAAATAAATTAAACTTTAAAAAAAATTAAAAATATTTCATGAATAGAATTTCTTTGAAAAACATTCATCAAGGAAATTAACATTGAAAACATGTAGATTAAAATTTTTAAATCATTTGAAACACTTCAATAACAAAAAAATTTAAAAAAAAAATATTTTAAATACACTATAAAAAAAATGAAATTCCATAATATTAGGAAAAAAATTCATCAAAAATAATTACTATAAACATCTAAAGGAATATTCAATAAAATGACTGTTAATAAATTAACATAATTCATACTTATTGAACATTTATTTTTACTATAAAATGTTTAGAGAATTTCCTCAATTATAAAATTACTAGAAGATTATATTTTCTGAAAAAATATAAGTTAAATCATTGGTAGAGGGTCATGTGAATATTATTGGATAATAGAATAAAAAATTTTACGAAATTTTAGAAACCATTTTTTTGAAGGAAAATAAATTTATGACTGAAGAGAGAAATACTTTCATATTTTTAGGAAAATAGTTTCCTTGTTATCTTATATATTAATTAGTGGGAAATGGGGTATGATTAAATGATGATGTAATTAATAACTAGTGGAGAATAAAATTTACAAGATTACTTGAGATATAGAAATTATTAAAATTCAAAAATCGAATAATAATTATATACAATATTGATATATGATGATATTTTTTCAATAAACTCTCAAATCTTTATTGACATTTAATCCAACGCCCAAAGATGTAATAACATAAAATGAATCATAGAATATCATGAGTATGATTATATTTCTAATATTAAATGTCTTAGAGAAATATATACACCTCATTAAGAATATAGGTTTTCATGACCATTTTTTAGTGTATGGATTTGGAATATCTCTATAAATAATTTATGTGCCAGGTGCTTAGATGGGGTAATATTATATGGCCTGATGTGCCCAAAATTAATTTTCGAATTATATTAAATACATTAAATATCATTCATCTGTAGTTCTCTTAAAAAAGTGGAATAAATGTTAAATTAACACTTAAATCTGAAATATGAGGGAACTATTAGGTTCATAACTTAGGGTTTTACCTATGTGTGATCTTTCTTTTGTTAGCATGAGGAATTTAATAAAAGTTCATCAACTGTGTAAGTAATAAATAAAATGATAAATTAATTTAATTTTATTACATTAACGCACTGGCCTTTTTTTACCTCTACAAATAATCATTAATAAATAATCTGAAGGGATATTCTCATATCCCTAAAAATTTAGTGGAGAGAATGGATGAAAATTGGTGTACATTAGGATTTTGGTTGAATAATCAATGATCCATAAGGAACACCAATGACAACACTTTGTGTGGAATCATTAACAAATCTTATGTGTAATTTTCCATTACCATAGATTTATCTAATTGAGGTGGGTTTTTTGGATTTATACATGTTTTTATTGACCCATAGTGAACGCTTATTATTCCTCTAAAAATTAATTTGGGATATTTTTTTGATTCATGTAAATGATTTAACATCCTATTGCATTGGAATTTATATTTTCTTCTCTTCTTTATTTTTATTTTTTCATCGTTCTAACTTAAATGAATCAAAGCCCACCAAAAACGGTTAAGGTGTGTTCCTCAATTTTTGATCTTGTTTTTCTCCTTCCACTCTTAACCATTCATAACCAGTATTTATTTTTTCTGTAGGTCCAATAAATATCGATGGTATTGACAATGTTATTATATCAAAATCATATTGGTTGTTTTTTGAGACTATAGCAATGGTAGGAATCTATAGGATGTGTGATTTCGATTGACATAAGTTTGTAAATATGGCCATATGTGATGATGTGATCCATTTAGAGGGATATATCTAGTTTTCAGCATGGGAAGGGGTGTTCGATCACTATAGGAGAGGGTTGTGGTAGGATGGGTGCAGTGGATGATCACTAATAGAGGGAGTGGTATGATATCCAGTGTTCTGACCATTATTTCTTGAGGTAATGTATTGCACGAGATTATGGTTATGCATTAGGAGGTGTTGCGGGTGTATTTAGTCATTGTGAACATGGAACTACAGTGTTAATATGGTTTATCTTTTTAGCATATTATGATGTATAAGAAGTGTTTAAAACCTTAAAATAATAATAATAACTATCTTTATTGGAAGATAGATAGGTCAGATAGATGCATGGAGTCTATACCATCTATTTTTCCTACTCGTACTTGTGTATTGATAAATTTTATTCTAATTATTATTATTAAAATACAAATAATATAATTATTTTGATATCATTCAATATTTAGGTTGTATATTTTAACTCAGGCGTCTGATTGAAAAACCGTATGTGGCATTATGACCCTAACATTGAGACGATCATTTCAATAACAATGGTGAGTAACTTTTTTGGTATTCTATCATTGGTCCAAAAAGTGGCCAATAATATTAATAGTATTCTTATTATTTCCGAATCTTGTTTCTTATATACTTTCATCATAAAGTGTAAAATTTGTGGACCACAGATGGAATCATGACCCTAATATTGAGTCCAATGTTTTGAGACCAATATCTAGTTTTTAATTTGGACTCGTTGGTGAGGACCATAAGGCATCATTCATACGTTGTATGGTGAAATGTTAGTTTTTCACTAGGCATCTATTCAGTGGAATAGAATATAATATCCTATGTTTTTTCCATGTATCAAAATAGCATAACCAATATTTTTCATTCATTGTAATTTTTTGTGGAATATAGATGGATTTATTTGTTTTAGTCATCCAATCCACAATGATCCCAACGTGTTCATCAAGATTTTTCCAGATCCATACAAAGAAGTTTCAGATTTGGTGAGACACACTATGTACCCTAAAGACACGTCAAATACACCTTTGAATACTGGTTTTTCCACTTTATTCTAATCTAATCATCATAGTGAGATTGTGGGAGGTACCTCAGTCAAGTATTAGTTGTGTTTATTCCCTTAGTTTTATGATATGGGATTTTGGTTTGGTATCACATTCTCATCATAGAGGGTGATCCCAATATAGTTTCTCGTGATTAGTCCATCAGGGATGAGATCCCTTATTATGGAGTGGGTTGAATCAGATAAAATTGACTACGGACTCAATAGCTTGAAGCATTTATCACTCAATGAATCCTAGAGAAATCCACATTTCAGTTCATGTTAACTTAAATGGAGTTGTTGGAATTTGAGTAACCAATATATAAGTGTCAACGGATTACATATATAGAAGTATGTTTTAGTAGGGTCTGGTGTCCCACCAGTGTGCCTTGGGAGTTGACACCCTATCTATGTATTGAGATCTGATCATTCCAATTAGGTATAGTATTATCATGTGTCTTTCTTAAATTAACCCTATCAATTTTGATTTTTGTATTGACATGATGAGTTTGATATGTAGGCTGAGTGTCCCCAATGGTGGTATTGCACCTGGAGTGCATTCTACCAAATGATCAATTGATGGATTGATCAAATAAGAAAACTAGGATGGATTTAGTGTTGTAAAATTACCTCAATGTTATTGTCAAAACCCGTCCTCGGGGCCCGTGTCATGACTACCCCAAGCCCGCCTTCCATAGGCCAGGGGCTGGCGACTAGCACCAAGGCGTAAATCCTGGTAAAGAGAAGGCATTGCCTTTGAAAAGTTAACAAGCACTACAGAGTAAGCAAGCAGAAAAGTAAACACTAAGTAAAAACTGGAACAAGCTATGCTGAAAGTAAAGGGGGACGGAAATACAAGCCCAACTGTAAAGTAGAACTGAAAGGGGAAAAAATAGCAACTAAAAGGAAAAGTCGCAGCGTAGAGCCATCCTCTTGAAATCCCACCTGAAGGGTGGGTACAGAAAACCTCCACTACTCCTCGGGTCCAGCTGACCGCTCCGAGTGCGTCCCACCCAGTGGTCCACCTCCAGGTACCGTCCTGCTCCACAATCCTCCACCACGATCAGCGTTGTCCGTCATCTGCAACCAACACAACGTAGTGCGGGCATAGCCCGTGCAGGGGTGAGTATAAGTTACTCAGTAGGGACCCCGAGACCCCTGAAGGTCTCCCAGAATCCACAAAGGATAAACCACAAAAGAAAGATACAATCACGAAGTAACATCCGACACGGCTTAGATATATGCCCATACACATACCTAAGTCATCAATTCTCGATCGGCTCCAACATCCAAGCTCAAGTACAACCCAGTCCACACAGGAAAGCAGAACGTAAATCCACACAGGATAGCACAACACAATCCACGAAGGAAAGCAAGACGTAATCCCTATAGGATAGCACAAAAAAATCCACAAAAGAGAGTAAATGGGATTCAGATCACACAGGTATACTTCTTCGAATGACGAAATAGATGATCACTGATCCATCTAAGTTGTCGAACATACAAAGGATTGATAGGTACTAACCCCCGCAAAGACCCACACAGAATCGGGCCCACACAGGACCTGTAGGCACTGGCCCACACAGGATCGCTGAGCACTGACCCACATAGGATCAGACCCACACAGGATCAGTAGCACTGACCCACAAAGGATCGATGAGTGTTGTATTCGTCACCGTCGAATCCACTGAGTATCTATGCACAGTCGTTGGCGTCACAGTAGCAGTCGTAGCCAGCTCTAGGGTTCCCGCACATAGCAAGCTCGTTCAGGAGGGTCCACTCCATGAGCCAAGAGGCTGATACATCAACTGACACATAGTCTAGAGTTGATGTATCCAAAAGTTCTATATCGTCAACAAAAACTCAACGTCGCAGACGGTGCGTCAATCAGACGCCCGGTCTGAGAGTTATTGGCTTTTTCGTCCTAGGGGCCCGGTTGGTTTTTAAGGAAAAACCAACCCGACCGTACTCCCCCTGCGTCCAAACCTCAGGCAGAGTATGCCAAAAGATCTGTCTCACTTAGAGGGAAACAACAAAATCGATGGCACGTCAATCGGACGTCTGAAGATCAAGATATGAGTGTTTCCGCTCCGAGGGCCCGATTGGTTTCGTGTACGAACCAACCTGCCCGAATGCAAAGTATTCTGAAACCTTGAGTGTAATATATCGAAACGACCGTCTCGATCCAAGGATCGCATCGCCGCTGACGGTGCATCGTTTGGAGGCGCGTAGCTCATGTTATCAGTGAAAGACCGAATAGGTCCGGAAACGGGGGTCTGGGCCCAGACCGACCCGGCCCAACCCCCCCCCCCCCATGGGGTCGGCCAGTACCGGGTCCGGGTCCGACCCGGTTTTGCGCGACCCGGGTTGGCCAGGGCGTGACCCAGCCCGGCTGAGCGGAGCAATCCGCGGGGTGGGCGCTGCCCCCACGGTATTGAAGTGTCGCGGCCCCGCTTGGGGCCGCGCTGAGTCAACGGACGTGGCTTTTTCGCGTCCCGTGAGTGCCGGACCCCCGCGGCCATGGGTCCTCTGGTCGCCGCCGCCGCAGCTTCAGCCGCAGCGGCCCTGTCTGGCGGCGCGCTGGGGCACCGCCGGCGCCGCCAGTGGGTTCTGCGGGCCACCACAGTTGCTCCGGTGGTCCGAATCGACATCCATCTGCGCCGAAGTTCCTCCCAGGTCCCATTCTTCACTGTCAGGCCCTCAAAACACCATTGCGGCCTCGTTTGTCATCTTCCGCCAATCCGCACATCAATGGAAAACTGCGGAGGGTGGTCGGGCCATGTTTGTTTGGCCCTCACCCTCCGCGTTAGGTGATAACCATCAGAAATAAATATTCAACACATGAATAACAAGAAAGGCACAATTTTAATAGAATTAAAATTGAACTTTGATCCGGGTTCATTGTTTTAAAAGAAAAAATCACGGGAATCAATGATTGTTCTCAAATAAAAATCCCTACCCCGCTGTAGTCGTCGAGCGTGCGTTCTTCGCGGAATTGATCGTCACGAAAGGAGGCGATCGTCGTATCGCGGAAGGGCGTCGCGTCGTCGCGGAAGGGCGTCGCGTTGTCGCGGAATATGGTCTTGCGTCAATGGACTATGTGGTTCAAGAATATACAGATTTAATTAATAATAATTAAATCCATGTTGTTGTTATAATCCAAAAAGAAATTAAAAGGGAGCGCAACCCCCTTCCCTGTTGTTGTCGATCGAAGGTTGTCGCGGGGTTGGATCATCGCGGAAGAAGCGTCGCGAAGGGAGATTCGTTGGTGTCGCGGTACAAGGCTTCACGACGTCGATCTCCACAGGTTCGGCGTTCTTCGTCGCCTTTCCTCGAAGGCCGGCGTTCTTCGCGTTCTTCACGTTCAATTCATTCTTTGCGAAGAAGGAAGAAGAACATGAGGTTTCTGTCAAATCCTCTCAATGAACAACACTTAAGAAGAATAGCATTGGTCTTATTTTATTAACATGCCAACAAATGAAAAAAAAGATAAGTTAAGTAACGACCCATTAATTCATAGAATTAATTCAATGAATAAAACCACCTAATTAATTGGTGCGTTAAGAATTTAATAAAATGTGTCAGTTGACTTTCATAATGACGGGTTTTCGCGAGTGCGTTACTTAGCGGAAAAGAAACGGTGGGGCTCGTGTGGGCCCCACCTCACAAATATCCTACCAAGACGGTAGGATATTTCGGGTTCTACCCTATCCACTTCAACTCATCTTAAGCAGCATAAAGTGGATTTCAAGTGGCATTAAGTGAAATAAAATAAAGTTTGTCGTACTAATTATTTTATTTCTTAACTTTAAGACCAAAAATTAAAAACCACACCCAAGAAAACGCAACTCCGGAAGAGGCGTTTCTAAGAAAATATCGGCGCTACGATTCCATCGATGTCCTCAGAATTCGATTCCAAGCACCAGTTTAAAAGTTAGAAAAACTCGCTCGTTCATTCACTGAACGTACCAAAGCCAAACATTGGAAAATTATTCCAGGCACACCGGGCCTCGGAATCAGGTGCCGTCAGAAACTGCGCTCTTTTAAAATTCCAAAGAAAATTAAGAAAAAAATTTCCTTGAAAATTACAGGTCTTTATATCACTCCCACCTCAGGGCTTTACGTCCCCGTAAAGATACATCATAAACTAGGGAAACAAAAGTGGGTACTGAGCACGCATCTGAGCCTCCCGCTCCCAAATGCTCTCCTGGAGGTTCCCGTGCTGCCATCTGATGCGCACTAGAGGAATCGACCGTCCACATAGGACCCGCTCCTGTCGATCCTCTATCTCCACCGGGACCTCCGCAAAAGTCACCAAATCATAAACGTCTAGCTCCCCATGGTCAATGATGTGCGTCGGGTCGTGCACGTATCTCCTTAGCGGAGATACGTGGAAGACGTCGTGCACCCGATGCAACTGAGGTGGTAGAGCCAGGCGATAAGCCACCTCGCTGATCCTGCTGAGGACCTGGAAAGGCCCGATGAAGCATGGAGACAACTTTCCGCCTCGGCCAAATATCCATAATCCACTTCGAGGTGAGACACGCAAGAAGACGTGGTCACCATCCTCGAACTCTAGTGGCCTCCGCCTCTTGTCTGCGTAAGACTTATGCCAGCTCTGAGGTGTCCTCATCCGATCCTGGATGACCTGGACCTTCTTTGTCGTGCCCCGGACCATCTTTGGTCCCACAAGTGCTGAATCCCCAGGGTCTGTCTAGCACGAAGTAGATCTGCAAGTTCTTCCGTACAACGCCTCGTATGGTGTCATCCCGATGGTGGAGTGGTAGTTGTTGTTGTATGCGAACTCCACCAAGGGTAGGTTGTCCTCCCAGCTGCGACCGAAGTCGAGGACACATGCGCGGAGCATGTCCTCGAGAGTCTAAATGTTACTCTCTGTCTGACCATCCGTCTGAGGGTGAAAAGCAGTGCTCAAACATAGTTGTGTCCCGAATGCCTCCTGCAACCCCTTCCAAAGCCAGGAAGTAAAGCAAGCAACTCGATCAGAGACGATAGAAGATGGTACACCATGAAGCCGTACAATTTCTTGAATGTAGAGTCTCCCCAAGCTCTCCATTGTGCCCTGCTCTCTGATGGGTAAGAAGTGTGCCGACTTGGTGAGTCGTTCAACAATCACCCAGATGGAGTCGTGACCTCTGGAAGTGCGTGGAACTCCAATCACGAAGTCCATAGATACTCCATCCCACTTCCACTCTAGGGCCTCCAAGGGTTGTACCAAGCCTGCTGGTACCTTATGCTCTGCCTTCACCTACTGGTAGGTGAGACATCGTGAAACGAACTCTGCCACAACCTTCTACACGTCCGGCCACCAGTGCTATCGTCTGAGGTCCTGGTACATATTTTCCACTCTAGGATGTACCGCCAAAGGAGAATTGTGAAACTCTCTCAGAACCTCCTCCTGTAAAGCGACTGGTACCAAGGTACGTCCTCTGAAAAGGATGTCTTGCTCTGCTACAAAGGTGAAGCCATTAGGTGCATGTCCTGAGGATATCTGTCCACACCGCGTCTCACAGTCGGCGTCTCCACGATGTGCCTCTCTGACCCACTGCAGTAGTGGAGGAGTGACTGTGATAGATTGAAGGAAGGCTGCTCCATCTCTATCCACAAAGGATATCTGCAAAGCGACTAGTTGATCTGTCGCCTCCTCAAGTAACTGAAAGACTGTCCTCCTGCTGAGAGCATTGGCTACCACGTTCCCCTTCCCAGGAGTATAGACTATCTCAAAGTCATAGTCCTGGAGGAACTCGAGCCATCGCCGCTGTCTCAGGTCCAGGTCCTTCTGCGAGAAGATGTACCTGAGACTCTGGTGGTCAGAAAAGACTGTAAAGTGCTTTCCCATCAGATAGTGTCGCCATGTCTTCAGAGCGAAGACCACTACTGCTAACTCCAGGTCATGGGTAGCATATTTCTGCTCATGCGGCCTCAACTGACGTGATCCATAGGTGATCACTAGCCTCTCCTACATTAGGACACATCCGAGTCCGGTCCCTGATGCATCACAGTAGACTATGTACCCTACTCCCTCCTCAGGCAACCTCAAGATAGGGGCGCTGGCCAATCTCTGTCTCAGCTCCTGGAAGCTATGCTGACATCTATCTGACCACACAAAGGGATTCCCCTTCTTCTTCAAATATGAGAGTGGGGCCGCAAATTTAGAGAAGTTTGGCATGAATCTCTGATAGTGTCCAGCTAGTCCCAAGAAACTCCGCACCTCTGTCACGCTCCTGGGCGGCTCCCAAGCTAGCACTGCCTCGATCTTCACGGGATCCACCGCAACTCCCGCCTCATAAATGACGTGTCCCAAGAAGTGGACCTCGCGTATCCATAACTGACACATCGAGAGATTTCCATAAAGCTGGTGCTCTCGGAGTGTGTCTAGTACAACCCGTAAGTGGTAGCCGTGCTCCTCCTCAGTCGTCAAGTAAATCAAAATGTCATCGATTAAGACCACGACAAATCGATCGAGGTATGGATGAAAGATCCTTTTCATGAGGCACATGAACATTGCTGTAGCATTGGTTACGCCGAATGGCATAACCAAGAACTCATAGTGGCCATACTGACATCTGAAGGTCGTCTTCTACATGTCCCCATCCCGAACTTTGAGCTGATGATAGCCTGACCTGAGGTCTATCTTCGAGAACCACTGTGCTCCCTTGAGCTGATCGAAGAAGTCATCAATCCTCGGTAGCGGATACTTGTTCCTCACTGTCACCTGGTTCAGGCGACGATAGTCGACATAATGTCGCAAGCTCTCGTCCGCCTTCTTGGCGAACAATATCAGGGAAGCCCAGGGTGAAACACTGGGTCGGATGAAACCCTTGCCCTTCCAGTCCTCCAACTGTACCCGTAGCTCTCAAAGCTCAGCGGGGGTCATCCGATATGCTGGAGTCGATATCGAGGCTATCCCGGGGTACAGGTCAATATGAAAGTCTACCTCTCGGCGAGGAGGTAGCCCTGGAACGTCGTCGGGAAAGACGTCCGCATACTGATCCACCACTGTAGAAAAACTAGGACTCCGTACATCAACTCCTCCTAGGATGAGGCTAGCCAACTGATGAGTGGTGGGTTGTACTCTCCTCTACGGAAGTCCATCATGTGCTGTGAAGGCTCCCTTCTCGCCGGTGAAGGTGAACCTGCTCCCGTCGGTGCATACACATTGCACCTTGCACCTAATACAGTCGATCTGAGCATGAACTGTAGATAACCAATCCATGCCCAAGATGATGTCGTATGGCCTCGACGCCGCTACAATAAGATCCCAGCCGAAGGTCTCGCCTCCTAGAGTAAGCTCACACTGCCGGCACCAGTGCGTAATCATCGAGTCTGCCCCCGTAGGAGTCTCTAGCCGTAAGGATCCAGGAAACAACTTTGTCGGAATCTCCGAGCTCCGAACAAGGGCATCGGCTATGAAATAGTTACTCCCTCCTGTGTCTATAAGAACTGCAGCAAGGGTGGAATAGACACACATCGTACCTCGAATAATCTCGGGCGCGCGGTGGTCGTTGGCCTCCGCTGCCTGAAGTTGTGCCTGTCTCTGCCCGCCAGCTCCCTGTGGTCAAGGTGGACCTCTCGGTGGTGGTGGTGGCAGAGCCTCAAAGCGTCGCCCACCACCTGCTGCTCGGCCAGCTCCCCTGCCTCGTCCGCCTGATCCCTGCAGACCGCCACGGTCGACCCTCTGCCTCTTCCTGGGTGGCCCCTCCACCGTCTACTGCTCCTCGGCATGGCGGGTCGGGCAGTCATGAGCCATGTGGCCCTACCCGCCGCATGCGTAGCACTGCTTGCCTCTCGAATGACTGGCTACGCGCTGTGTGCCCTGCACTACTGAGCCAGTGTCCTAAGGTTGTCTGCTTGAAGATCTGGTCTACCTAGACCCATGAGTCATCTTTCGGCTACCTGCTGCCGAAGACTCCACTACCTGCCGCCCTGCGGTAGGTCTCGATGTGGACTCAGCAAGAAAGCTCTCGATCAGAAGGTCTTGCTCCAGTACTCCTGCCTGAGTCGGAATGCTGAGGGAGATCAACGATGCCCTGATCCCGTGTCTCAATCCCTACTCAAAGGTCTGGGCCTGGAAAAACGGGTCCCTTACCATGTCAGTTGAGTAGCGCAAGAGATCGGTGAATCTCGACGAGTACTGGGTGACCGTCAAGCTGCCCTTCCGCAGATGAAGAAGATCCTGGATGCGCACCGCACGGAGGGTGGTCGGGACGAACTCTAAGCGGAAGAGGCCCTCAAATTCTGTCCAGAGGAGAGATGCATCATCGTGAACCTGGAGCATCAAGCTCCACCATCAGCCTGCTGCCACGTGCAGTAGGCTCGCAGTGAGGATCACCATGAGGTCTGCTGGTGTCCTCACTAGCCTGAAAACTCATACGATTGCCTCCAGCCAGTCCTAGGCTGCCTGGGGGTCCGTCTCCCCGCAGAACCTGGGCGGTCGCTAGCGTTGGAACTCATGCAGTGCACTGAGGCAACGTGCATCGTCAGCGGCATGGGATGGAAGCATCGGTGGATCAGCGGGTAGAGGTACCGCTGGTGCCTCTGCTGTCAAAGGGCCCTATACCGAGGCCTTGTCGCTCGACGGGCTGTCGTCACGTACAATTCTCAAAACCCTAGCTGGCTGCCGTCGTGGGGCCATCCTGAAAAGAAACAAGTGTATCACGGTCAGAACAGTATACCTTGTGAGATGATACAAGTAATCACAAAGAAAACATGAAACACACATGCAATCAATGTTTTCGTGCATTAAGTCGTAAATCAGAAGTCAGGGTCCTGGTGTACTGATACGTTGGCCGCCGCACCAACACTGGACTCCCTGGACTGATAACGACACCCAATATGAAAAACACTATTGCTTCACATAGAAGAAAGATCAGAGTCTACGGTATAACTGACTCCTCTGATACCAATTTTTCACGACCCATCCTCGGGGCCCGTGCCGTGACTACCCCAAGCCTGCCTTCCATAGGCCAGGGGCTGGCGACTAGCACCAAGGCATAAATCCCGGTAAAGGGAAGGCATTGCCTTTATAAAGTAAACAAGCACTACAGAGTAAGCAAGAGGAAAAGTAAACACTATGTAAAAACTGGAACAAGCTGTGCTGAAAGTAATGGGGGCTAGAAATACATGTCTAACTGTAAAGTACAACTGAAAGGGGAAAAACAGTAACTGAAAGGAAATGTCGCAGCATCGAGCCGTCCTCTGGAAATCCCACCAAAAGGGTGGGTATAGAAAACCTCCACTGCTCCTTAGGTCCAGCCGGCCGCTCCGACTGCGTCCCGCCCAGTGGTCCACCTCCAGGTACCTTCCTGCTCCTCAAGCCTCCACCACAATCAGCGCTGCCCGTCATCTACAACCAACATAATGTAATGCGGGCATAGCCCGTGCAGGGGTGAGTATAAGCTACTCAGTAGGGACCCCGAGACCCCCAAAGGACTCCCTGAATCCACAAAGGATAAACCACAAAGGAAAGATACAATCAAGAAGTAACATCCGACACGGCTTAGGTATATGCCCATATATATACCTATGTCATCAATTCTCGATCGCCTCCAACATCCGAGCTCAAATACAACCTAGTCCACATAGGAAAGAAAAACATAAATCCACACAGGATAGCACAACACAATCCACGAAGGAAAGCAAGACGTAATCCACATAGGATAGCACAACACAATCCAAAAAAGAGAGAAAACGTGATTCAGCTCACATAGGTATACTTCTTCGAATGACGAAAGAGATGATCACGGATCCATCTAAGTCATCAGACCCACAAAGGATCGATAGGTACTAACCCCCGCAAAGACCCACACAGGATCGGGCCCACACAGGACCTGTAGGCGCTGGCCCACACAGGACCGCTGAGCGCTGACCCACACAGGATCAGACCCACATAAGATCGGTAGCACTGACCCACAAAGGATCGCTGAGTGCTGTAGTCATCGCCGTCGAATCCACTGAGGATCTCTGCATAGTCGTCATCGTCACAGTAGCAGTCGCAGCCAGCTCTAGGGTTCCCGCACACAGCAAGATCGTTCAGGAGGGTCCGCTCCATGACCCGAGAGGCTGATACATCAACTGACACATAGTAGAGAGTTGATGTATCCAAAAGTTCCGTATCGTCAACAGGAACTCAATGTCGCAGACGGCGCGTCAATCGGACGCCCGGTCTGAGAGTTATTGGCTTTTTCGTCCTAGGGGCCCGGTTGGTTTTTAAAGAAAAACCAACCCGACCGTACTCTGCCTGCGTCCAAACCTCAGGCGGAGTATGCCAAAAGATCTGTCTCACTTAGAGGGAAACAACAAAATCGACGGCACGTCAATCGGATGACCGAAGCTCAAGATATGAGTGTTTCTGTTCCGAGGGCCCGGTTGGTATCGTGTACGAACCAACCCGGCTGAACCCAAAGTATTCCAAAACCTTGAGTGCGATATACCGAAACGACCATCTCGATCCAAGAATCGTATCGCTGCTGGAGGTGCATCGTTCGGAGGCCCGTAGCTCAAGTTATGAGAGAAAGACCGAAAAGGTCCGGAAACAGGGGGTCGGGGCCAGGACCGACCCGGTTTGGCGCAGCCCAGCCCGGCCTGGGTGCGACCCGGACCGGCAGGTCGGCCCGGCTCGGCTCGGCTGAGCCGACCGAGCAGAGGAAGCCGCGGGGTCGGCACTGCCCCCACGGTATTGAAGTGTCGCGGCGGCCCTCTCGGGCGGCGCGTCGGGGCGCCGCCGCCTCCGGCGCCGCCACGCCGGCGACCCGCGCCGCCAGTGGGTTCCGCCGGCCACCGGAGTTTCTCCAGTGGTCCGAATCCACTTCCGTCTACGCCGAAGTTCCTCCCAGGTCCCATTCTTCACCGCCAGGCCCTCAAAATTCCATTGCGGCCCCGTTTGTCATCGTCCGCCAATCCGCGCATCAACGGAAAACTGTGGAGGGTGGTCGGGCCGTGTTTGTTTGGCTCACACCCTCCGCGTTAGGTGATAACCATCAGAAATAAATATTCAACACATGAATAACAAGCCAGGAACAATTTTAATATAATTAAAATTGAACTTTGACCCAGGTTCTTTGTTTTAAAAGAAACAATCACGGGAATCAAAGATTGTTCTCAAATAAAATTATCTACCTCGTCGTAGTCATCGAGCGTGCGTTCTTCGCGGAATTGATCATCGCGGAAGGAGGCAATCATTGTGTCACAGAAGGGTGTCGCGTCGTCGCGGAAGGGCATCGCGTCATCGCGGAATACGGTGTCGCGTCGACGGACTCTGGGGTACAAGAACCTACAGATTTAATTAATAATAATTAAATCCATGTTGTTGTTATAATCCAAAAAGAAATTAAAAAGGAGCGCAACCCCCTACCTTGTTGTTGTCAATCGAAGGTTGTCACGGGGTTGGATCGTCGCGGAAGAAGCGTCGCAAAGGGAGATTCATTGGCGTCGCGGTACAGGGCTTCACGATGTCGATCTCTATAGGTTCGGAGTTCTTCGTCGCCTTTAGTCAAAGGCTGGCGTTCTTTGCGTTCTTCGCGTTCTTCGCATTCTTCGTGAAGAAGGAGGAAAAAAGTGAGGTTTCTGTTAAATCCTCTCAACGAACAACACTTAAGAAGAATAGCATTGGTCTTATTTTATTAACATGCCAACAAACGAAAAAAAATATAAGTTAAGTAACAACCCATTAATTCGTAGAATTAATTCAATGAATAAAACCGCCCAATTAATTGGTGCGTTAAGAATTTAAGAAAACGCGTCAGTTGACTTTCATAATGACGGGTTTTTGCGGGTGCGTTACTTAGTGGAAAAGAAACGGTGGGGCTCATGCGGGCCCCACCTCACAAATATCCTACCAGGAGGGTAGGATATTTCGGGTTCTACCCTATCTGCTACAACTCAGCTTAAGCAGCTTAAAGGGGCTTTCAAGTGGCTTTAAGTGAAATAAAATAAAGTTTGTCATACTAATTATTTTATTTCTTAACTTTAAGCCCAAAAATTAAAAACCACACCCGAGCAAACATAACTCCGAAAGCGGCGTTTCTAAGCAAATACCGACGCTGCGATTCCATCGGTTTCCTTGGAATTCAATTCCGAGCACCGTTTTAAAAGTTAGAAAAACCCGCTCGTTCGTTCACTGAACGTACCCGAGCCAAACTTCAGAAAATGATTCCGGGCACACCGGGCCTCGGAATCAGGTGCCGTCAGAAACTGCACTCTTGTAAAATTACAAAGAAAATTATGAAAAAAATTTCCTTGAAAATTACGGGTCTTTACAGCTATGGGTATTTTTTGAGTATAATTATAGACTATTTTAATATGTTCGTTAAAAATATACATGTGGAGAGATAATCATTACACATGGTGATTTCTGTTTGGTTGTTTCATGGTGCCTTGATGGGTATTTTATTCCCTACACATGACATGTGTTACGAAAAAAGAGATAATTTTTTTAACGATTCCTTGGTGGACTAGGAGCATTTGGATCTATATTGGGATAGAATAACTAAGGTTTATAGTGGTGTTTCACTTCATTACACTTGAAATAATTGGTAGATCTTGTTGGAGTGAGAGACATAGTTTAGATTTAATTATCCTTTACCCATTCTTAGTTGGTATTTTCGGGGATGAAAATCATCGAAGTTGAGAATAATATAATGTCCTTGTTTTCTTCGTGTTAGTCATTTCTTTGTTTTTACATTATTTTCGGGGTCTGGCACTAAGAGAACATGTTCTTCTGAGTCCAGTAGTGACTCGAATTTTTTTATTCAAATATGGTAAATATCATATGTATGTAATTTTCCTTAAAAAGGGGAATAACTATTAAATGGGGGCATGGATCAGAAATCTAATGGAATTTTCAAGTCCATAATGTGGTTTTTAGCTTTTGAAGGATATTACAATTGTTGGAGTGAGGTGTTAGTCCAAAATTCATCAAAGGGATAAATAATAAATTGATTTATAAATTGATTTATTTTTATTATATTTATTCAAATACTTAGTTTTCCCTGTATAAGTTCTCTATTATAAAAAATTTGTGGGGTTAGTCTCATAAACATGAAAATTGATTGTAGAGTGTGGATGAATGTTTGTGGGAATATAGATCATGGGTCAATGATCTAAGAACCATGAGGATCACTAATGAAAACTCTTCATCTGTATCTCATGAATGATAATAATGTGTGATTTTAAATCATCCAAATTTTACCCAAATCGAGTAAGGGAATTTATTTGGCTGATTTACCCCCGGTTTTATTTAACAATGATGAACATGAATTAATCACATAACACATTAATTTTCAGATTGTTATTTTTATTTAGGTAATTGATTTATCTTCCAACACTATAGGAATTGATAATTATTTGGTTTTTTAATTATATTCATTCTTATTTATAGTGGAAACGACTCAATGCCATCCCAAAAAAATTTTAAGTTTGTTCCTGAAATTGTTAATCATGTTCTTCTCCCACTATTCATCATAATTCATCACCATTGTTTATTTTTTATTATAGTGTAATAAATATATGATGATAAATTATTGCACAACCAATTATTAGAAAAATGGATTGGGTCCACATATTTGAGTTACAAACTCACAATGCGGTAGTGATTACATAAAACTATAGCGGATAAACATTGTATGGGTGACTTTTTTAGAGTGTAGAGGTAGAAAGACTTAATAGTAAGTGGGATTCTAATTAATTCAAGTCTATAAATATGACCATAGGTGTTGATGATGTTCGGTCCGAGGGAGATGCATTGTTTTCAGCATTATAGGTGGTGGTTGGTCATTAGAGGAGTGGGTGGTGGATGTTCAGTCCTAATGGATGATAAAGAACAGAGGGGGAAGAATCATATCTAATATCATGTGAATATCTTCAAGAGGATGGTAATTATGCAAGAAATTGGTGTTGGGTGGAGAAGTTTTTAGTGGTGCAGGTAGACTATACATGCATGGAACCGAGGTGGCAATAGCATCTCACCTATGAAAATAATGGGATTAAGAAGAAACATTTATCCCATTGAAGTAATTATAATAGTTTTCTGCATTGGAAGATAGAGGCAGCACATTGATTCTTGGAGACTATCCCATGAATGAAGGTTATCCCCAATTACATATTTATTTATTTTACAAAAAATAATAATAATTAACATAAAATTATTATTATTATTTTTTATCAAACCATATTTATGTGTCCTCATTAAACTAAGAAATCAGATTGAAAAAAAAGCCTATGGCATCATGATTCTGGAATTAAGATGGTCATTTCATTACTATTGATGGGTAGCATTTTTGGTCTTATGGCATGGGTCCATGAAGCATCAAAGAGAATTAATAATATTTTTTTAATTTTTATTTTTGAAGAATCTGGTATCTTGCATATCTTAATCATAAGATGTCAATTTGATGAACCATCTACAAAATCATGACAACAATATTGAGATAGATGTTTCGAGACCCATATCAGGGTTTTAATTTGGACTCATGTGTCTGGCCCATGATGAACTATTCATGCGTTATATAGTGAAATGTGACTTCTTCACTAGGTTTCTATTTTGATCAAGAGAATAGATTAAGTTAATCATTTTCCCATAAAGATAAAAATGTATATACTAATTTTTTAATTCATCGAAGTTTTTTATGAAATATGGATAGATTTATGTCTTTTTACTATTAAACTAATGATTATTCCCTTGTTTTATTGAAAAATTACAATACCCACACAAAGAAAGTTCCATATTTGTTGAGATACTATGTGAAACATTGGGACACATCCTATACAACTTTGATTAATGGTTGGTTTCCTCTTTATTCTCATCTCAAAAAATTCATGATATTTTTTGATCTACTTGGTACTAGTATCAGTTGACTGTATTCTATTGGTCTAATCATATGATGGTTCAGTGTGGCATCACATTTCCATCATAGAGGGTGATCCCACTCCAACTTCATGTGAATTGTACAGTGTGGGATCATTCACTTATTCTGAAGTCAGTTTACTTAGACCACATTGACTACTTGCACAATGGATTCAATAATGTATCCCTCCTAGGGGGCCAGATAAATCCTCAATTAGATTTATGTTACTATAGATGGGGTTTTTTGTATTGGCATGAATATATTTATTTGGTCACTAATCCCATATCCAAGAGGATGTTTCTAGTAGGTTTTGGTGCCCCCACAAGGACCCATGGGATTTGAACACCTATATATGAATAAAAATATTATATTGCTAATGAGGTGGAGTTTGATCATGTGTTTCTCTTAGATGTATCCACTCAATGTTCTATTTTGTAAAGTCCTAACTAGTGGCTCCTCTAGTATGAGTATCTTCACAAGAAATATAACTCGTTGCATGATTCTCTCGGATGAGCATTATATGGAATTATCAAGCCAAAATCCTATGATTTATTCAATATTTTGACTTTACCATAAGATTTTGTGTCATTGTTGAGTATTTCTGGATATTCCTGTGATATATGTTGTAGAAATATACCTGTGTAGATATGAATATTAATTTAATGCTTTGTGTCTATTTTTTTAGGGATTGACTAGTGGGTATTGTAATACTCAACCCTTCAAGGGATTTTACCACATGTGTAATGTCTTGTATAGATGAAATACATTTTTGTGCAGTCCTTGGTGCAACAAAATATTGTGGAGCTAGATTGGGAAAGAAAAACTGAGGTGTATATTGGTATTTCATTTGACAGAAGTACCCTCCTACTATGAGGGTTGAACATTAGTTTTCTGTTTTGGATAGGCTTGTATTTTATTCAATTTTTATACTTTATGGTATGTTTTTTTACTCTATATATTTTATTATTTATGTGTGAATTCATTTATCTAGTTTATTAGCATTTTAACATTTTATGGGCTTGCAGATGTTCTCGTTCGTATAGGTACATAATGCAAGTGAATCTTTTTTAATGATATGACTTCTAATTGATAATCATCAGCCCCTAGACTATTGGAGGTGGGATTTTGGAAATTTCATCTTGATCCCCATCATGTTAGGCTATGGCATATGTTTATGATTACATGTGTCTCAATGAAGGCAAATTGTGAAAAAATTACCTTACTGATTTGGTGCCTTTTGAACCATAATACCAATGGAGTGAAAACCAAATAGATATATGAATAAAAATGATTTTATGGATAATAATTTTATCATGAATAAAAGGTAATTATATATACCACAAAAAATAATATAGTGCTGATTTAGGAACAATTATTAGAAAAATTAAAGTCGAACTACAAATCCCCTTACTATATGAATAACTTTTAAATAATGAGTTAAATAAAAGAATGTCATCAATTGAAACATTTAATTTCCTGAAATAAAGGAAATAGTTATATAAAATGTCATAGGGTATTATACACCCCTAGTAATATAATATTAAATGGTGAATGTTTCAAATTTATAATAAAAATAAATGTTAGTCATGAAAACACTTTTCTTATGTCATAGCTTTCATCACACTGATTAAGAAAAACATTATAATAATCATAAGTCTATTATAAATCAATAATTGAACCACATTATTATATATCATACCATATATGACCTTAATTTGATGTTATATTACCTATTTTCATGCAATTCCATGTTTCTGTTATGTTATAGGTAATGATCACATTATTTTTATATTTGTTTTGAATTATTAGTTTTTATCCTACTATATAGATCATGATTTACATATTCCCCAATTGTAAAACATGATATTAATAATATATATTCTGTATATATATATATATATATATTTAATAATCTATAATAGATATAAATGTGAAATGGAATACACCATTCAGGGAAACAGTAAGCGGTACGTATGAATGAATGTTGTTTCCATTTTCTGGTTGTATTGAACGGAAGTAAGTAAATGACAGATATGTTTATATATATGTGAATATATTATAATTAATGTAGAATTATAAAGTCATATATATCATATAATATTACTAAAGACATCCTTAATACATTCAATATAATGTTTTAATGAATGAAATAATTTTGGGGAGGTGGTAGTCTACACGTCCACTAACCAAGTTATCATATTCCCACATAATATAAATTGAGATGGTATATGTTATAAAATAATTACATAAGAATAATAAAATAAAAATTATCATATATATAATAAAAAATTTACATCTATCAATATTCCCAACATTGAAATTTAGTAATGGATAAATGAACGACATTGGTTTATGAGGTGGTAGTCCGTCGTACACACAATCAATGATTATTTAACACATTTTATGGATGTGTGCGTGAATATGTAGGTATAACACTCAATAAGACAAAATATTAATATTTTTATAATTCTAATTTTATTATATAATCATTTAATTTGAATAAATGAATTTGGATATTGAAATAAATCAAAAGTACTTGGTGAGGATGTTACCTCTTATTTCGGTAATTCCTATTGGTTTTCACAAAAGGACTAGATTGTTTTTCATTATACCTAAAGTGAGGATAATATTATGAGAGTACTATAATTTGGATCTTATTTTTTCATGGTTTTTCTTAGCCATTGTGCATGGTATGAGTGAATAGTTGAGGGGTTGAGTTCCCTTCTATGGTGGTGGATGAGTGACATTCATTTAAGTAACAAAAGGTAAAAACTATTGAGAGGTATCCCTGCTTCATGTGAATCAAATAAAGGTAAATTTTATATATAAGGGACGATTTGTTCCAAATATTTCCATCCAATAGAATTTTAACATGTTTCAGGGTTTATTTTCCTCTTATGTTAATGTTTAAAAACTATGTAATGTTGTTTTTACCTATACCACCATAATTAATTTTTATTAGTTACACAAATGTTTTTTAAAGAAAAGAATATTGAGCTTAATATAAATTGAGAATTATAATGATTAAAAATATGGAATCAAATTTTAAAAATTCTAATAACATAAGTGTCATATTTTAATTATAAATAAATCCCAAAGACGAGATGAGAAAATAGATTTTAAAAGTGAAAATGTTCAAAATATTAAAATATTTCTACATCTAATTTTAATGATAAATTATTTCAATTTACATAAATTTTATTAAGAGATTTATAATTTATATAAATATACATTAAAATTAATTTAAAATTTTATTTATATATATAAATAAATAAATAAATGTAGTTTTCAATTTATATTTACATTTTTTCCCCTATTGATCAAATAATGAAACTTATCTGAAAAATACCAAAACATTACCCAAAGTAAATTTTGAAACTTATATTTAAAGAATTGATTTTATTTTTTCAAATAATTTTTTTTAAATTTTCGAACATTGAATTTAAAATTTGTGCACAATTAAAATGTGGTAAAATAACTTTTCAGAAAGAATTTATATCATTATGCGTAAAATTGTATTTATTCTTATATTTTTTCTAAAAAACTCACAAGATGAATGTTAAATAGTTGAATGAATAACATATATATATAATTTAAATATGTTATCAATAGTGTTTTAATTAATTTAATGTTGTATAACCTATAAAATTTTATTAATATTTTTTCCCAGCAAAACATTTCCTATAATAACAAAAGTGAGATATTTTCGGTTCAAGTTAATTGGTCACTAAATAATTCTTCACATATACATGTTCAAAATATATTTTAATAAATTAACTAATATTATTCATAACCACTATTCAAATGGATATGTTACAATTATAATAATATTTTAATTATATAATTAATATGACATTATAGCTTGTTAAAATTATGCCTTGCTTGTAATTCAATATATCAAAGGAACACAACATAATGTGTAACATAATACAAATATTGTGCTATTTTTACTAAAGTATTATAAAATGGTTTCTTTTTGGATAATTTCAAAATGGATTTGTGCGAAATACAAATCAAAATTTTTTATTTCATATAACAAAAGTTCTATTCAGTGTCATGTGAAATGAAAAATATAAAACAATTATATTAATTATGAAAAAATTATCAGATAATTTTAGGGTGTTACATTCTACCCCTCATAATAAAATATTTTATGTTGATATTATTATAGGTTATAAAATTTTCAATACATTAAATTTCCATTCATAGAAACCCACATCGTAAGAATGATTACTAAAAAATCCATTTAAAAGTGTAAGATGCTACTATAATGGTTAACCAATGTAATTCATAACTTGGTTATCATGTAGGATAGCATAAGTGAAGATCTAGACATGTAAGAAAATTATAAATAATTATAGAGAGTAATATAGATCCCAGATATAATGAATTTAGATTATCCAATTAAATTTAAAAATCTTAAAACCACAAACCAAAGTGGTGTGAAATAGGCCATTGATATCATAAAAAATGATGATAATATAAAAAACTTTTGTTTCCATATCCTTTTCCTAAAATTGAATAATTTTAAGGATAAAATTTTCCTACTTGATTTCATTCTATTTCAAATTCACAATCTCGCCCTTGGGTTATGCCTTGATCAATTTCTACTTTATCTCTTATTCTATAAAATGATGGGGAATTTTTAATTCCTAATGCATTAACAGATCATGAGACCCATAAATATAATTATTTTAAATTCCATATGAATTTATTAAGCATCACATAAAATGGATAACATAATATATATAATATTCCTAAATTATCATATGGAGAGATAATACATTAATCACTAAAACCGCATCCGGATATTAACTTAAAAATATTCATAAATAGTAAACTATGTAACCCTTCTGAAATATGAAAATAAGAATCATTATTAAATAGCTCACTGAATATATATAAATAATCATTACAGTGATCCTCTAAAAATAATAATGTATCTCTTGGTTGATCCCTTCCAAACATGAGAATAACATTATTAGTTTTTATCTTCAAACATTGTAATAAGCTGAATTACTCTGATTATTTACTGAAAACATGCCTACCCTCTTATTCCATACATTACATGATATATTCCATACATCCAATAATATTTTTAATCATCATACATGATAACATTGATCTATTTTTCAGTAAACCAATAATCAATTCTAGGGTAATAAGTACAATCCAATTTACATTTTCTTTATCAATCATCGCTTCCATCAATATAAAAATTATTTTCTCAAAATCAGGAACATAAGAAGGGAAAAATTACCTTTATAAAAATATCCATATTTTATTTAATATCATTTCAAATTAATTTACCTCAATTTTTATATCCTTTTAAATCCTTAATAAAAAAATTATCTAAAAGTACATATATGTTTCCTGATTCATATAAGATGATATTTTAATTCCAAAATATCACACACTTCAACAACCAAAATTTATTCTTAAACAAAAATAAGGGTTAGTAATCTTATTCCTTAATATCCATTTCTTAAAATCGGAAATATTATTCTTGTATTATGGTTTCTAAACCTCAATCAAATCACTCTTCTTAAGATTAATGGAAACAATACTGTATTAGCATCCCATTGCATTCACATGTTATTTATAGTCTCTTTACCTTCAGATGTATAACCAATAGTGATACAACCTTCTATATTCCATTCATGAGATTTCCACTTTTGATGTATATTTTTATAACTCCCATATATTCCATGTATGACAAATTAATTGTTAAAAATTTTATTTCTCTTTCTTGTTATTAACTATAACAAAAAATTATAGTTTGAGAAACACATGTCATACATAAAAAAACATAATCATGAAAAATCACTTATAGAATTCCTAAATCATGACACCTAAATTTAAAAATATAACACCTCAGTCTTATCATTAGAAAAAATATCTATACTTTTCATAATAAATATCCCAATAGATCTCACTAATGTTTCCTCATCCTAGTTTCATATGTATTACTAAACCTTTCTATTTATTTGAACTATAGAAACCTAGGAATAACATATATAACATTACAACATTTTAAATTAATAGTTAAAAAAATAAAAATTAAAATTCATGAACACCATAATAATATAGTGTCCTTGGATACTTAGAACATAATCTTCTAACTTTTTGATAGATCATAAATGTTTTTTGCAAAAATGATCCCACTTAATACTCCTACCTAAAACCATTTTTCATAACCTGGGTGAAGGAAACATAAAAAAGGGTGATCATAAATTCATAGTGAGGATAAATAAATGTGATATGTATTCATAACATTATAATAAGAAGATTAGAACATTATAAAAATGTTAAATGATCAAAAACATCATATAAATGATCACATAGATGATTCATGGAGTAGATATTTTTAGTTAAGAATACATGAATCATATTGGAATCCAAATATTATATCATGAATGAATAAAATATAAATAAGACATGGAATTGTGGGAGACACAAAATGATATAAAATGATTAACATTGCATTAAAGAACTACTTATATGGAAATATTATAAGAACAATAGTTAATGGTCATTTGAAGACCATCTTAGTGGAAAAATTCCTCTACTAAATTGGATTTAATCGCCATTTTAATGCCTCGACCCCAGTTACACAGGTTCAGTGCATTATTTTAATACATTGGTATGATTATAAGTAATCAAGTAGTAAAGGACCAATTGTTTTAGAAGTCTTGGAAAATAGATTACATACATGAATGTTACATTACACTTCATAACATACAACACAACAAAAATAATCCTTTACGAATGCCATTTTTTCCTTAGCTTAATCCTGCATATCGATCACAATACACTTCTTGGAATCCTGGAAAAAAATAAAACATAGAAATGGGTGAGCTCAAATACTCAATAAGGGTAAGAAATTAGTTGAAAATAACATAAATATTAAGCATGGTGAATAATTGAAACCACGTTCCTTTAACAATAATAAACGTGAAGACTTTTATAGAAGGAATATGAACTGAGTAAATAATGCCATAATAAAACATATAATGGGTATTCTACTAGTCGAATGATTACATGAACCGTCAATATTATTTTCATAATGAGGGAATGTATAATGCCAGACATTCTAAAATATTTTGTCAATTCCTCGGCTAAGACGTCTAAAAATGATTAAGGCCTCGTCTAAAACCATATATCAAATTGGTAAAGGGCCTCGACCATTTCCACGTCTAGTTGTCCCATGAAACGTACCAATGCATCAAGGAGCTATAGCGGGCTCCACTCGTCACTTATTATATCCAATACATTCCTCATATGAAAAGGTTTAAATATAACATAATCATTTGTATTAAAAATAGCATACGAAATGTCAATACATTAACCATAAACCATGAATGGTATAAAAATAGAACATCCACAGTCAAACATATCATAACTCATTCAATACAATATGGAAGATTGTATTATAATAAATCAACCTCAATAAAAAATAATATCTAGTAAAGGATGATAAGAAAGTTTAAAATGATGTGTAAAACATTTTGAGAGAAATAACATTTTGGTAAAATCATTTAAAATTCACACATTTATAAAGGAAGTAATTTAAAAGTTATTTTTGAATCAAAGTGTCTCATACCTCTTTGAAACTTTTTAAAATAATTATCATTTCAAAACTTTCATGTCCATAAAAATAAATCTTTAAAAACATTTTGAAAACATTGTCATTAATTAAAATGATTTAGAAAGATAAATCAATAAGTCATTTAAAATTATGATCTTGATAAAGATTAACTTTCAGAAATCCTTAAAATATTCATTTTCAAATCATTTCTATGAAAAATGGTAATGGATGATAAAAATATCCTAGTAAATACTTACACAAAAGCAATCTTGGATAATAATGAGATTGAGGAATTAACCCTTACCAATTTGGTAACATATGAAACATACACCCCATGAAAAAAGTATCATACAATGGATATGTAAATAAACATAAATTAATTTTTATTACACAAAGAGTAAAATTGTGGGCAGTACATACACCACACAAATGTTAATAGTGGCAATATAGCATGAATCTCATGGGAATAAAGAGTAAGATGAAAACCCCTTACCTTGAACTTTCCTTTAGTCGAGGGTACGTTTAACCTCTTGTATGAAGACTATATTATGTTATTAAATAATACCAGAACCATATTAATATTTATTATAGCATACATTATTTATTTATGACTTTATACTACCGATTTAATAATAATTTCCATGTTATATTAATATTTCGGGTAATAATCGCTTTCTTTATCGTAAATGTTTTAACTTGTTACTCTTGATTATATCACATAGGTCGTGATTTAAATAATTCCATAATATAAAACATGATATATATATATATATATCATATATATTTAGATTTTAAATATTAATAATAGACATATATATATGAAATGGAAAACACCGTTTATGGAGACGGTAGTTCGTACCTACGCATAAACGTTGTTTCTATTTTCATATAGTATTGAATGAAAGTAAGTGAATAAGATACATGTAAGTACATAAATACTTATATATATAAATATATATATCTCCAGTATCATTATTATTTCATATATTACATAGTTAATAGTAATATATATTTTTATAATCGTCGATGAATGGTGAACTTGGAAAATGAATCTCATCGCGTCGTGGAGACAGTAATCCGTACGTATGCACGAGCGAAAATATCATTATTTTGATATTAAAATAATATATAATTGGATGTTATAACAAATATACAGAATCATTATTATTTTATATTTATTATTTAAATCAAATACACATCATTATTATACTCATCCAAATAATAATGTATTGAATAACAATTACACTACGACGTGGAGATGGTAAGCCGTACGAACGCGTGTATGGCGACATTTCATTCAAAGGGTGGATAGAATGATGAATTTAGTTGTAAAATAATTATAATAACATCACATTATATATAATATAATGGATTTATTATTTTATAATGAAAACAACATAGAAAGGGGAAGTGGAAGAAGAAAGGAACTTGAAAGAGGGTGGTGAAATCATTACATCTTCTTCGGGTTCTTCCTTTTGATTTGATCAAATGGGCTCCATAGGATGGATTTCTGATCAAACTAAGGCCTATATGATTAAAGGAGAATAGCTTAGATGGTATTTTGGCAGGTTTTGGTCGATCCAAATGGCGTAGAAGGTGTGAATTAGATTGAAGGGGGAGTGTCCTTTTATAAGAGGGGTAAGGGGCACCTTAGGAAAAACACAAAATAAAGTTTTATAATAAATTTATATTTAGTTTATAATTGCTCCAAATTGATTTATTTATAGTATAAGGTGGGTATGGGTCTAAATAAACTCATCCAATAGGTTTTATACAGGTTTGGGTCACTTTATTAACCTTATCGTTTAGTTTTAACTCTTATTTAATTAGTTTTACATTTACCATGTCTCTTTGTATTTTTATATTATATGGTTAATAAACATACTATAAACTTCCAGGAAACCCCCAACTGGTCCATTAATGATAATACTATCATTATATAAGTCCTTTGGCTGAACCTTAGATTTTTAGGAATATAATATCAATTAATAATATAATATTTGTTTTAAAAACTCATTTATGTCAATTTTGACACTATTCACAAATTGATTTTTGTTAAAGTCATAACAACTTTATTAATTTTAAAAAAATTAATTTAATAACTCCTAACATTTAATAATAACCAATAAAATTCTTTTATGTCATTAAAACTTTCAAATTCTATTTATTTTAACTTTTATAATACCAACTATTTGATTCTTTCATTAATAAGGAAAATATTGCATCATTTTGTATCATAAATAAGTTTAATTATTCAATGTATAAAAATTATAAATAAAATACCATTATGTAGTAAATAGTTTTATATTTCTAATGAATACTTTTAGTCAAAAATATAACATATATAACCCTATGTAAAAATTATTATTTTTTAAACGATATATGATTATGTCATTTTTGTATTTACATTAACTTAATTAATATAAAGTGTCATTATCACTTAGAAATGGCTCCATGGGGTCCCAAAATCGACCCAATGATGAAATTGGTCGTAAATGTATCATGAATTAGGGTTAGGACACGTTCAAGGTAATTTAATATTATTATAATATTATTTGTTTACCCTTATTTACCGGATTTACCCTTTAACCATGGTAAATAAAATATTTACTGAAATAATTATTCAAAATGTCTAAAAATAAGATTTACATATTTACACAATTTGGGAATCCTGATTACAAATATGGAATCCATTTTTTCAAATTAAAAACATAGAAGTGGAAGAAATTAATTTAAAATTAATTTTTGCTGTCAAAACAAAAAGCGTGTTTTTAAGAAATAATAACTATCAAAATGTTAACACTTTTTTGTGTCCGGTTTAAATGTGAAATTATTTCCAATAAAAAAAATTGGATTAAATGGTAATAATATAATTTAATTATACTCTAACTTCACTCAAATTCATAAATTATCACTATTAATTATTTCTATTTAAAAAGTTGTTTTTAATTAAAATTTAGTAATTTTCACTATTCATCAAAATATGAAAGTTATCTGAAAAGTACCAAAACATTACCCTAAGCTAATTTTGATATTCTGAATCCAAAAATTAAGTCTATTTTGAATTAAAAAATGTATAAAATTTCAAAAAGTGGGTATTACTATTCATAACAGCTAGTTTGATTGGTTGTGGTGTGTGTTAGAACTCGAAGTTACGTACAACACACTCTACTTCATTATTCAAAGAGAAGCGTACCATAGAAGCTTGGGGTGTTACATTATCCAATCCTTCAATAAATTTCGTCCTCACAATTTGAAATTATTTTTCACAAATAAAAGGTTAAAAATATAAAATAGCTTTGGGAAATCCCAAATCGGAAATTAGGTTATTAAAATTTAGTCTTAATAAGAGGAAAAGGGAAATGAAAGGATCCCAATCAAATTATGATCTCGATTAGGAGAACATTGGTGGAAATTAGAGACCTATAATTGGAGGGAAAACATAAATATTTATAGGTAGTGATTGAGGTCATCAATCACAAACAAGTGTAATATTGAGGACCTTAAATTCATCAATCTATGATGATTTAAAATACCACCGGTTCAACAAAACATATGGTATTAGGAGAACACATTTTTTGTTTTAAGATATCTTCACTAACGTATAAGAATAAAATTATTAATAGAATAATAGGAGAAGAAAAATATATACATGACAAGTAGAGTCTCATCCTTTAACTAATTTCTACCACAAACTCGTCTTTCACTCTAAAAGATAATAGAAATTAAAAATAATATTCTATTTATCCTATTCGTATAGGGTTAAAAAATGAATTTATAATTCATCTACAAGAATTTTTTAAAAAAAAAGACTACATTATTCAAACCAGGACATCACGTGGGCTAGTGGAAGGTGATACACCCTTGTCTCCCTTCGGTTGCATGTTCAAGTCTCGCGGCCTTGCCAGACGAGACGAGTTGCCGCCCGACCTCCGGGTTGTCCTTTTATGGTAATACTAAAATAATCTCAGACTATAATTATCCAAAATACTTCTTTCTAAGCTCACAGTCCAAAATTTATAAAGAAGTTAAACACAATGAAGATCCTTTTTTCCTCTTAATAACATGTGAACACCTTCTTCATGTATTCTTTTAAGACACTGCAACATACTGAATTACCATAAAACCTTATTGATTACATTCAAGATCCCTTATTCATTATAGAATAGTGGATATACTTCTTATATCAATTAAATGTTGTAAACTCCAACAATGATGGAATATACAAATCATTAATTAGTTTCAAGGTAGTCAAGAATATCTAATATAATTTATCCAAATCAATCATGTATTATTCCAAAATCACTACCTCGGTATCAAAACCATCTTATGGTTTATCTTTCTCTCAACCATATATTTTCCAAAAAATTAACCTGCTATTGAGTCACTTTTCTCGGTTCCACAGAATCTCAAATCCATAATTAAATTGTACTGCAGTACAATCCTTATGTACTGCATAATTATTATAACCAGTAAATTGTTGATACAACACTGAAATGAAATAATTATTTGATAAAAACATAAGAACTCTAATCATTCCTCCTCATCTGTGGTAGTATCAGAACTTGATTATTATCCAGTGGCATCATTTGGGGCATACTCTGATAATTTGTTCATTGGTTTGCATAGTGTCCCAACTCTTTTCAGATAAAGCATTGTACATTTGAATCCTATTTCTTACCCTTGCAGTCACGTACTTGGTGTCCCATTTCTCTACACTTATAACAAACTCCCATTGCCTTTAGGCAAGTTCAAAGTTGTTTCTTCCCACATTTATCACATATGGGAAATTTCTTCTTTTCCCTCTTTCCTTTATCCATCTTTCTTTATTTCATCCTTTTCTTCTCTTGCTTCTCTTCAAATCCATAGGACTTAGAGAATTCTATACATATCTTATTAACACATGATTCTATTTCTTCATATGTTGAGAATACATGGGATATTATTTTCCTTCTAAATGATGGCTTAACAATGTCAAAGATATGATCCTTCTTACTCTTTGGATAATATGTATTGTTGGAGTTCACATTTCTTCTACTAAGCGCCATTTCTAAACAATGGCATACACTAGGTCAGTTTATGTGTTGCAATGAAGAATTCCAAACTTGTAAAATATCTAATGTAAAATGAACAGTTTATGGATATAATCCATAATCATAAAAATATTTCCTTTTAAAAGGTATATACTCGTAAATTATTCATAATGATTTGTAAAGGAAATGAGAATTATCCTAAGCATATCCCCTGGGAGTGTCGTAACCAAGAGTGCAGCACGGCCCAGTGTCGGGCACCAGTTCCAGTTCAAGTCTAGCTCAAAGCGGTGTTTTTGGGTTTTACCCCTAGGTACATCTATGCTAGAGCCTCCTCTACCAGCTCCTATCCAGACAGGGATGTATTTTTTAGAAAACTCAAAAAAAACTCTACAATACCATAATTCTAGGAAATTATTCTATTCTAATCCTCAAATTCTATCTAAGGGTAATGTGCACTAATCAGAGTTTATCTAAATCTAGTTTATAAGGTTATTGCTAAACTTCCTCTGATAATAACTGTAACACCCCTAACCCAGTTACCCAGAGTTGGTTCATTATTTTAATACATTGGCATGATTACAAGGAATAAAGTCTCAAAGGACTGATCGGTTTATCGGTCTTGGAAAATAGATTGCATAAATGAATGTTACATTACACTTCATAACATACAACACAACATAAATAATACTTTATGAATGCCCTTATTCCCTTAGCTTGACCCTTCATATCAATCACAATACACTTCATGGAAACCTGGAAAAAATAAAACATAGAAATGGGTGATCTCAAATGCTCAATAATGGTAAGAAATATAGTGGAAAATAACATAAATATTCAGCATGGTGAATAATTAAAACCACATGCCTTTACCAATAATAAACATGAATACTTTTATAGAAGGAATATGAGCTGAGTAAATAATTCCATAACAAAACATATCATGGGTATTCTACTAGTAGAATGACCACATGAACCATAAATATTATTTTCATAATGAGGGAATTTATAATTCCAGATATTCTAAAACAATTTGTCAAGGCCTCGGCCAAGACATCTAAAAATGATTAAGGCCTTGGCCAACACCATTTATCAAATTGGGAAATGTAATTGGCCAATTCCATTTCTAGTTGTCTCATGAGACATACCGATACATCGAGGAGCTGTAGAGGCCTCCACCCGTCAATTACTATGTCCCATACATTCCTCATATGAAATGGTTGAAATATAACATAAACATTCGTATTAAAACTAGAATAAGAAATGTTAATACTTTAACCATAAACCATGAATGGTATAAAAATAAAATATCCACAATCAAACATATCATAACTAATTCAATACAATATGGAAGACTTTATTATAATAAATCAACCTCAATCAAAAATAATATCTAGTAAAGGATGATAACAAAGTTGAAAATGACGTCTAAACCTTTTTGAGAAAAATAAACTTTTTGTAAAATCATTTAAAAGTCACACATCTATAAAGGAAGTAATTTAAAATATATTTTTGAATAAAGGTGTCACATACCACTTTGAAACTTTTGAAAAGAATTATCAATTCAAAATATTCATGTCCATATAAATAAATCCTTAAAATCATTTTGAAAACATGGTCATTAATTAAAAAGATTTAGAAAGATAAATCTTTAAAACATTTAAAATTATGATCCTGATAAATATTAACATTCAAAAATCCTTAAATTATTAATTTTGAAATAATTTTTATGAAAAATGGACATATATTATAAAAATTTCCCAGTAAATACTTGCACATAAACAATCTCGGATAATAATGAGATTGAGGAATTAACCCTTACCAATTTGGTAACTTACGAAACATACACCCCATGAAATAAGTATCATTAAATAGATATGTAAATAAACATAAATAAAATTCTAATAGACAAATATTACAATTATGGGAAGTACATACACCACACAAAAGTTAATAGTGGCAATATGGCATGAATCTCCCGGAAATAAGGAGTTAGATGAAAACCCCTTACCTTGCACTTTCCTTTAGTAGAGGGTACATTTATCCTCCTGTATGAAGACTATAGTATGTTATTTAATTATACCAGAACCATATTAATATTTATTATATCATACATTATTCATTTATGACTTTCTACTACCCATTTAATAATAATTTCCATGTTATATTAATGTTTCGGTTAATAACCGCTTTCTTTATCGTACATGTTTTAACTTGATACTATTGATTGTATCACTTATATCATGATTTAAATAATTCCAGAATATAAAAAATTATATATATAAAAATATATATATATCATATATTTTTATAATATAAATATGTATAATAGATGTATATATGAATGGGAAAACACTGTTTATAGAGACGGTAGTCCGTACATACGCATAAACGTTGTTTCCGTTTTCATATAGTATAGAATGATAGTAAGTGAATAAGATATATGTAAGTACATAAATACTAATATATATAAATATATAAATCTCCAGAATCATTATTATATCATATATTACATACTTATTTGTAATATATATTTTTATAATCGTCGATGAATGGTGAACTTGGAAATGAATCTCATTGTGTCATGGAGATGGTAATCCGTACGTACGCATGAGAAAAATTATCATTCTTTTGATATTAAAATAATATATAATTGGATGGTATATCATATATACAGAATCCTTATCATGTTATATTTATTATTTACATCAAATACACATCATTATTATACCCATCCAAATAATTATGTATTGAATAACAATTACAACACAATGTGGAGACGGTAATTCGTACGTACGCACGTATGGTGACATGTCATTCAAAGGGTGGATATAATAATGAATTTGGTTGTAACATAATTATAATAACATCATAGTATATATTAGATAAAGGATTTGTTATTTTAGAATGGAAACAACATAGAAAAATGAAGTGGAAGAAGAAAGGAACTTGAAAGAGGGTGGTGAAATCATTACCTCTTCTTCGGGTTCATCCTTTTGATTTGATCAAAAGGGCTCCTTAGTTTGGATTTCTGATCAAACTAATGCCACTAGGGTGAAGGTATGATATTTTAGAGGGTATTTGGGCTGGTTTTGTCTGAAAAAAATGGCTTAGAAGGTGTGAATTAGATTGAAGGGGCGGTGTCCTTTTATAAGAGGGTTGAGGGGAACCTTAGGAAAAACATAAATTATTATTTTATAATAAATTTATATTCGGTTTATAATGGCTAAAAATTTATTTATTTTGAGTATAAGGTGGATATGGGTACAAATCCACTCAACCAATAGGTTTTAGACAGTTTTGGGTCACTTTATTAACATTATCTTTTAGTTTTAACTCTTAGTTAATTTGTTTGACATTTACCATGTGTCTTCTTATTTTTATATTATATGGTTAATAAACTTACTATAAACGTCCAAGAAACCCTTATGTAGTCCTTTAATGATACATGTATCATTATATAATTCCTTTGGATGAACCTCATATTTTTAGGAATAGAATATCAATTAATAATATAATATTTGTTTTAAAAACTCATTTATGTCAATTTTGATACTATTCACTAATTGATTTTTTTATAGTCATAACAAATTTATTAATTCTGAAAATATTCATTTATGAAATCCTGAAATGTCATATTAACCAATAAAATTAGTTTATGGTATCAAAACATTCAAATTATATTTATTTTAGCATTTATAATAACAATTATTTCATTCATTCATTAATAAGAAACATACTGCAACATTATTGTATCATATATTAATTTTATTATTCAATGTCTAAAGATTATAAATAAAATACCATTATGTAGGAAATATTTTTATCTTTCTAATTAATATTTTTAGTCTAAAATATAACATATATAACCCTATGTAAAAATTGTTTTTTCAAAAAGATATATGCTTATGTCATTTTATGTTTACTTTAACTTAATTAATATAAAGTGTCATTATCACTTACAAGTGGCTCCATGGGGTCCCAAAATCGACCCAAAGATGTCAATAGTTGGACATGTATCAATAAATAGGGTTAGTACACATTTCAAGGTAATTTAATATTATTATAATATTATTATTTTTACCCGTATTTACCGGATTTACCCTTTAACCATGGTAAATATTTTATTTACCGAAGTAATTATTCAAAATGTCTAAAAATAAGAGCTACCTATTTACAAAATTTGGGAATCTTGATTCCAAATATGGAATAAATTTTTTTCTAACTTCAAAACATAGAAGTGGCAGAAATTAATTTATAATTAATTCCCACTGTCAAAACAAAAAACGTGTTTTTAAGAAACAATAACTATCAAAAGATTGACATTTGTTTATGTCTAGTTTAAATGTGAAATTATGTTAAATGACCAAAATTGGATTAAATGGTAAAAATATAATCTAATTATAATCTAAAATCAATCAAATTCATAATTTATCACTATCAATTATTTCAATTAAAAAAATTAATTAAAATTTAGTAATTTTCACTATTCATAAAAATATGAAAGTTATCTGAAAAGTACCAAAAATTTTCCCTAAGATAATTTCGATATTCCAAATCCAAAAATGAAGTCCATTTTGAATGAAAAATGTATAAAATTTCAAAAAGTGGGTATTACTATTCATAACAGCTAGTTTGATTGGTTGTGGTGTGTGTTAGAACTCGAAGTTGCGTACAACACACGCTACTTCATTATTCAAAGAGAAGCGTACCATGGAATATTGGGGTGTTACACCCATTCTAGACTTGTATTACTGAATTTGGGTCACTTCCCACTAAATACCTATATTATCGAATCAGGTTTACTTCACATTCCCACCATGTATCATTGAAACAAGTTAACTCCTCATTCTATTCCTATATTACTTAATTGAGTTCAATCCCCATTTAAGTGCTATCATACTAAACTAATATCACTCCTTCTTATAGAACCATATATAAATCCAAGTGTACAATTTATTCAACACTTATTATATTGAACTGAGTATACTATTTATTCAATCCTTACTGAACTAAGTTTACTCCTCACTACATCCACATCATAACGAACTAAGTTTAAGCCTCATTCTATCCCAGTCTATGTCATCATATATAAATATTTTCCCTATTAATTAATAATTTATATAGGTCCCACTAATATCATAATGAAATCATACATACATGATCCACAAGATATCAAAACATTCATCATATCATGATCAATAAAAATATATTTTTATCATAAAAATGAAATTGTATCATAACATATAGAAATGATATACGTTACCTAATAATACAGTAACTCGTGAAATGAGTTCGGTTTCATGAAAAATTGTTTATGGTATAACTTCTTGAACATAAATATTTTTTGTAAAGAGTTTTTAAATTTAAATAAAAATCATTCAATGGAAAATAGACTTGATTTCTCAGATCATATTCACAGTAAGGAACAAACTATATAATAATATATGACAGTGTATGGAGAAGTATTTTGAATAGTAAATAGGGAAATTTAATAATGAAAATAACATTTCTTTCAAAATTCTTTAAATTCAGATAGATTTTTTTTTAACCATATTTTGTTGAAAAAACAATTCAAAAATATTATGTAATTTTAAAATTAATTTAAAAACTTTCATCATGAAAATATTATTTCCTCTTTTAACAAAACATTTTAAATATTATAACATTTTTGAAACCCATTTTTCATTGAAAATAACTTCAAAAACATATAAAGGAAATATTTAAAATCATTTAAAACTATTATTGAAGATAAATATTTTCTGATAACATTTTTTATTTAAAATAACCTTCGAAAATTATAAATGATATATTGAAAATTAATTATAACACTTCTAGAGCATAATTTTTTTAAAAAAATAATTTTAAAATAACATTAAAAACAATGAATTTAAAGAATATTATGAATCCATTTTATTCAAATAAATTTAATATTGCTAATTGTAAACATAATATTCAATTATTTTAATGTCATAATGGTGAAAACAGATGGTTAAAATTTTCAAAAAAATTCAATGTATAATGTTAGAAAAATTTTAATAACATTTTTAGAAAACATGGTTTTGAAAGAATTAGATTAATGACCGAAGAGATAAATAATGTAGGATTTCTATAAAAACTTTTTTTAAATTAACCAATCTACTAATTTATCGAAAAAATATAACAATTATTTGAAAATATCAATAATAACTACATGATAATAAATTTCAGGATTCTTATTGAAATATTGGTCATATTATTTCATCAATATAATCTTAACCATAATCTATTGCGATAAACAATGATATTTTAGAAATGGAATCTTACTACTTTGGTATCAATGAATCCTATGCCCAATAACGTAATAAAATTAAATAAAAAATAAAATATCGTAAGGATTAATACATTCATGATATTAAATTTCAAAGGGTATTATATTCACATTGTAAAGAATATAGGTGCATTGTATAACATGTGCCTCAAATAAGGAAAATAGAGAAAAAATTATGTTACTCATTTGGTACATTTTAAATCATAAACCCTTTGAAAGAGATATAATACAAAGGGTATGTAATTAACTAAAAATTTAGTGATAGAAATCACAGAATAGGTTCATGGTTATTTTATATACCACTAAAAATAAATGAGTGGTGATTAAAAAATAAGTACCACAAAAATAAATGTGAGACTATAAATCCAATTAATACATATGTATCTATACAATCATTATATCCATGAACTAAAAACATCAATTACATTTTTTTAAAATTTTTAAATAAATTAAATTCATGAAATAACATGTAATATAGATGTATATACACCATAATAAAAAAATAATTCATTAATATGTCAAATATATCACAAAAAATGTGAGACAAGAAAACCCTTACCATAAATCATGAATTAATTTTTTCATGTTTCAAACTCATGTATAATAATTAGAATTTTATTATGAATCTACCACATAACTATATTATTAAATATCATACCATATTTTATTTTATTGTGACTTTATATTACATTTTATTAAAAATTTCATGTTACTATTATGTTTTAGGTAATAATTTTTTGTTTATCGTATATGAGTTTACATGTTATTCATGACCACCATATTAAGATAAATAATTATTTATTTATAGAATGAAAAAATTATATAAATATCATAAATATTTATTAGATAAGTATTTAAAACAAAATTTATATTATTGAAATAAAAATAATCTAATACACCATTCATGGAGACGGTAGGTCGTACGTACAAATGAACATGGTTTCCATTTTTCTAACATATGGAATGAAGGAAACTAAATGATATATATTTATATTTATAATATCATTATGGTAGAATTTTATTTTGAACATATCATATACTTTTACTAAAAACACCCTTAATACATTTCATGTAATGTGTTAATGAATTGTAATGCATTGAGATGGTGTTAGTCCAGACATCCGCAAATGAAGTTATTGAATTGCCACAAAATGGAAAACATAATTTTATGTGTTATATAATAATTATATATGTATAAACAAATGATATATAACATATATAAAAAATAAAAAATATTTACATTGTTATTATCAACCTTGAAAGGTTGTAATAGAAGAAGGAATGGCATTGGTTCGAGAGGTGGTAGTCCACTATACGCTAGATCGTTTATTGTGTAACCCATTTTATGTATGTGTGTGAAAGTATAGGTTATAACCGTAACATAAAAACATCCTAGTATATCGAGGATACTGATTTTAGTATATAATAATGGAAAAAGAAGAACTGATGGCACACAAATAAATACAACAGATGTTATTATTGAAGGGTGTTACCTCTTCATTGGTTTATTCTCTTTTGGGTTTCACCAAAGGACCGACTTGTTTAGATTTTTTCCCAAATTCATTCGTATAGGATGATAGTAGAGATGGCTAAGATTATTTGGGATGGTTTTCTCTAATACAATGGGCTTGAGATTTGTGACGATGTGAGGGGGTTGAGCAACTTTTTATAGCGGAGGACTCACATCATTATAAATAAAAAAATTCAAAAACTATTGGGAGGCATTCCCTATATAATGTGACTCCAATAATGGTCCATCTTTCATAATAGGGATTATATGGTTGAAACATGTCTATAACTAGTTTTTTACATGTGTGTCGGTTTTTAGAACCGTTATGTTAAATTTCAAACACAATCAAAATTGGTTGTACCTTTATCATTGTATTTAATTTTAATTAAACTCACTAATATTTTAGGTAAAAAACTATGTTGACCTTAATTGAAATTATAAATTATGTTTAGTCAAAATATGGAATTCATTTTACCAAATTATAAACATATAAGTGGCATAAATTGATTTAAAATTAATCCCGAAGAGCAGACAAGGCAACATGTCTATAAAGTGAAAATGATTAATAGAATGAAATGTATGTATATAAAATTTCAATCTGAAATTGATTATAATGGCCTAATATTTATTAATATTAGAATAACTGATGTAAATAGAATTTATGAATAATTTAAAATTTTATTTAAATATATAAATAATTCAGAAAATTGATTTGTTAATTTCAGTGTTTTATTCACTATTCATAAATAAAAATACTCAGAAAAATACGAAAAATATACTAAATATAATTATTGATATTAATCATTAAGGAATGAAGTTTATTTTTTCAAATAAAATTTTTACGTTTTGTTAAAAGTTAAATTCAAAATAGGATAACCATTTAAAGGTGAAAAAATTACATTTTAGAAAGAATATATATGATCATGCAGGAAATTGAATTTTTTCTTATCTCTTGCCTTGATAACACATAAGATGGATGTTAAAAAATTAACTGAATAATAAATTTATATATATATATATATATATATATATCATTAATATAATTTATAAAAATGTATTTAATAATTTTATTTAGGTAAAACTTTTTTAATTATATAAATATAGATTATATAGAAAAGATTACCTATATATATTAAAATGGTTCAGTATTAGTTATAGTCAATTTTCCATAATATAAATCTTATTATATACATTTTAAAACCATATTTTCATAATTTATTTATTCATATTTATAATTTTCATTCCAATGGATAGGGGTCAAATATAATAATATTGTAATTATATTTCTAATTGTACGTTGTAGTTTGGTAAATTTTGGTCATGTGGGTGACATAATCTATCGAAACAACATAGCATTTTATGTAACATGTTCCAAACATAGTGTTGTGCATACTGAAATATAATCACTTTGTTTTTTTATATTCCATGCCTAACATTTGTTTTCATGAAAAATAATGAAGACAAAGTTAATTTATATATCACAATTATATTTTGTGTTTTCTAAAAAGAAAAATTTAGAAAAATTTAAATTAATTCGAAAAAATCAACAAATCATGTGGTTTTATCACTAGGATAAATTAATTTACATGTATTTTTATAAAAATTTTATTTAAAAAAATCATAAAAAATTGATATATATATCATACTATCATATTTTGACATATTTTCAAATATTTTGTTAAATTCATAAAAACAAATAAAAGAGGAAAATTGGGGAAAATGGTATTTTAAGCATATTCCATTTTCACAATTAAATAAAAATATATTATGAATTATTTTTTTAATTCATACATGAATTTTCCATATGGAAATAACGTTAAAAATGACGGGTATCTAGGATCATTTATAGAAATTATATAAACAGGTAGTTATTTATTCAGTCATAGTGTGAGGTTTTTTTACTTCTCTAGGGGTTCTTTCCAAAAAAAATCACTTAAATTATTTCAACTCCATAAATTCACCATGGAGGGTTTCAAGGATTCATCTATATTATGCTCAACTAAAAAAGGGATCTATTAGTCCCATGAAACTACCCAATCAACGTCTAATTAATTTTACAGAGTTTTTTATCCAAGAGGATACAAGAAACACATTATCTCTAATTTGAGTTTCTATTCTCTAAATTAATTTTTCATAGATATATTTTCCTCTTTCCTTGTATAATATGTAATTCACATAATAATCTCCTCTCACATATTCATGATCTATCATCTATACCATCCTCTGTTCTGTTTCATTTCAAAATTTTATTTTTACATTCTTCACAACCCTGTATGCCTTATGTTGAATCTAAATAGTCTTGTCAAAAACATTTCCCAAGAAAATTATATAAATAAAATAATAAAAGTGGTTTTTTAATAGTTTTTTAATCCCATAGTCATTACATTTGATTCGTTCACCAATCATTATGGATTGGTTGCATTTTTTTCTCAGGAATCCTTTTTATCCCTATTATGGAAAACTCATCCATTCTATTTTTTATGTGTTCCAAATGTGTTTGAATTCACGAGTAATAATAAAATTCTTCTTTATATAATCCATGTTCTTATTAAAAAACTGTGTATCTTGGACACTAAATATTTATTATGGAATTAAAACCCTACAAAACATATATGATTTTATAAATTGATTTAAAAAAATTAAATCATGAATATGAGAGGATTTTTCATCAGTATATATTTAATCATAATCGAATTATAATAATATATTTGGTATTAAAAATTAAAATGGTAATTGTCCCATGAAATAAAAAAAATACTAAATATTCCACAAACAAGTAAAAGGACAAGGGGCAATTCTAGGTCTTTTATAAATTCTATTAATAAATTGGTAGTTTAGACAATTTATATAAGAATAAATTATGTCTTTAGAATTTAATGGAAAAAAATATGTATTTTAGAACCTTGTTATCAGATCATTGACTGTAAAAATGGCCTCCACATAAAATTGCATGAAAATTTTAATAAAAGATTTAATTTCTTCTTCAAGGATGAACAATTTAATTTCTTTGTAATTACATGTCTTCCTTAAACATGGAAATACCCATATATAATACATTGATTATGATTTTTTTTAATTATAATTCATGTTAATACATATAGGTACCATTAATATGATGAGAAAACTCAATAGATCCTCATAACAGGTTGCATGGGGGACCTTGTTTAATTATTCACAAGGGAGAGAATAATTCAGATCTTCTTCATTTGGTTGTTCTACCTCAAAAATGTAAGGAAATATTTTCATGTAGTCTATAATCAAATTTATTTCCATTTTTTTGTTGATCTCCATGATTAATTATTGCAAAATTAATAATAATCCATATAGAATGTGTTTTACAAGTGGTTTCTTGGTCTAATACCTGAGGGATATATGATAATCATAAATAGTTATGTTATATCATAAAATATAAGACAAAAATATAATTAAATCCATAATAATAGAATGAAAAAAAATACTTATTATTTTATAATTTTTTGTTCTACATAAATTTTAAGGTAAGTGTAAGCTATCACATTGCTGTTCAAATCAGTATTATGGAAATCATGGATCCAATAAAATTGATTGAAGGATTACACAGTATGACTAATGTGAAATTATATCTTGGTGCATATATTATAGGGTTAATTCTAAATCTCTCCATTTGATTATAAATTTTTACCTTATAGAATCATTTAATAAAAAAAGTTTCATTATTGGGTTGTTTTATAAATGGAAAATATATTTTTTTCAAGTTCCCAATAACCCTAATATACATCCCAATATGGTCTAAAATGGAAAAACATTTCCACATGGTGGTGTGTCATGGTTGTCAAGAAATCACTTAAAATTAATCATTTTCTACATCAATCACATCCATGTAAATTGTATATAATTAATTATTACCTTTTTCTACGATAAAACACAATTTTTAAATATTAAAAAAATTCTTTCTCAGTGAATTTTCTTTTAACCTATTTTCATACAGTCATGATGAGGTTCAAAAAATTATCTTTAAAATTTAATATCATCATGGAATACCTCCAAAAATAACTAAAACAGTGGTACGATGAATTATAAAATAAAACATTGAATAATTCCTATAGAATTTGAATAACTGATGGGAATCATCTAGTATAGAAACTATCCAATGGGTAAGGTGAATGTTTTCATGTCCTAGTAATCTAGGAATATTATAGCCTTAAAATACTATTAAATTCCTTGAATGAGATAGTAGAAACCCTTGTTATCTAGCATCACTAACATTTGTATTTAAAATGGAATAGAGAAGAGATATTTTATTATCACATTGATGGATTTTATATATTAAAAAGTTACTCTCCAACTATTTTTATTCCTTGTATGAACTAATTCATTGTTAGTAATTTTTTAAAATATGTATCCAATTTTCCATTGGACTAATATAAATGGGAAATATACCTTAAGAGTATGAAATTGGATGTATGATTCTTACTCCTAATAGACTCTAAGATTAAATTTTAAAAACTTATATGTTGGTTATGTTTGAAATATTTTGGGGTTATGATAGACAATACAATGATTATCCTTTAGATAAGTAGAATTAAATTGGATTTGGAATGAAAAATATCATTTTTATGATCACCCATGTTTTTTGAGCTATAAATCATGTTGTATATCCAAATGAGAAATTATAGGAAAAAATTATATTGAGTCATTAATGAGGCAACATCCACTGACATTCAGAGGATCTTTGGATAATCATGTTTTCACGCAATGGATCAGTACCACTGAAAAAATATTCTATATTCTCTAATGTTCCGAATAAGTGAATGTCATTCTGAATTCTTATCAGTTAGAATGTGAGGAAGAACAGTAGTGGCTCTAATAAACAATATAATGTGACATTACGATATTGAATTCATGGATTGATATGATTTCAAGATATTATTTTTCAATAATGACTATCCTCATATTCTTTGAACTAAGATTTAAAAGGAGTTCTTTAATCTTATGCAAAGGATGATGAATCTGTTGGTACACAGAAGGAAAATTATACACGACGTAAAAGTAATTATTATAGATTTTTTACCTAAACTAAATGTAATTTTGATTGATTCTATAGTGTATTCAAACCATGTCATTGATGAGCATTATCTATAATAGAATTTAGTAGCTATGAATAGATTTTACATTGTGTTATCAGGGTATAAATGGAAGTTGTTATTACATATCAACATCATGGTTAAGACAAGAAACAAAATATCTAATTAAAATGAAAATATCAAAAAAAAACGTTGAAAATAAGATGAGTGTTTCATTATGATAAACATGTAGAAAGAAGCATGGTGGTGATTGTCTTAAGAAGTCTAATAAATGTTTAATGCCTATAATGGAATTTCATTAGAGATTTGAGTTCTAAAGTGATGAGAAGAAGTTAGTTAACTCTGTGAATGGAGAGGAAGCTACACAGAATGAACCTCCCAAACATCAGTGCTACACATATATGGATAATGGTAATTATGCCAACAAATTCCCTAATCCAGGGGTTGCCAATGAAGATCGATGTTTGTAACATATTATGGTTAATGAAAATTTAAAATCTAATTGGACCACTATTGGTGATGTGAATTATTATAATAAAGTTGTAGGAGGGTTTAGTGTCTATGTATTTTAATTCATAAATAATAATGTATAAGTGAATTTATGGCTTTATGGAATAATGAAACATCTATGTATTGGTCCACTGTAGTTTTTATATAAGTATTTAATAACATATGTTGAATGGTATTGGTAACTCTGAGAAGTGATTGTAAAAATGTATGGATATGACTATAATGAATATGATTAGTGGAAGGACAACCCTTAATATTATCGTGATGTTGAAATATTTATATTTGAATGATTATATGATGTATATGAATAATGAAATTGGATGATACGTGTTACCTTGGAACTAATAATAGATTTATTGACATATAGGGTATTCTATAATGGAAGAAGTCTACATTTTTTAGACAAGAGAAAAAGAAAATATGTATGTTTTCAATGAAGATGTGTGATAATTCAGGTTGTTTATATGATCCAATATAATACACAATTAAGGCATTAACATGTTGGGAATATCAAAACATTGTTCTTCCTTTTGATATAAGAAGATAAATGTTAATATGATTTAGTTTACTTCATTCTATTATTTTGTATTTTCTTCATTCAGAAGAATTTTTGGATTATCCATTTATGGAGTGATTCTGTTAAACTTAAGATGAGTTTATGAGATTAAAGTATTATCTCACAATAGGTATATTTATATATATAACTTTTGCTAACCATTTTTTTGAAGATAGATAGAATAAACTATCTTTCTTCAAATTATTTTTTAATAATTCAGGAATGTAAAATTCATAATCAATTATTTGAATAAGACATGAAGTGGAAATTTATAAAGTAACAAAAAGGGTAAAGTTTAGGTGAAATCATTTATGTATATATTCTCTTAAAAACTATTCGAAATTAGGAAATTAAATGTGATATAAATGGGTGTCTTAATAAAATTAATTTTAATGATTTCAATGACCTCTTTCATTCTTCTTTAGATTATGGTTTTCTATTTCTAACATTCACTATATCACCCACATGATTATGATTAGTGATGTTTATCAATCTCTATGATTATTTATATGTTTCCCCAATGACAAACTCATTACATATATTCTCATATGTAGGTACCTAGTCAGGATTTACTTTGGAAAACTCTTATTCTCCAACTAGAACATTTTAAAAAGGATGTTCTAGATTTCATTTTTATAGTGTCGGTTTCTATGAGATAAAAATTCATGTATTAATAATTTTTTAACTCGAATGAATTTTGGGGGACAAATTAATTTCAAGGGTTTTAACCCAGTCCAAAAAATCAAGATGATATATTGGTTGAAGGCCAAGATCAAAATCAATAAGGTACATGGGTCATATCTCAATCCTGTAAATAGTAAGGTTTATATGATGTAGCCTAATAAAAATATATAAGGTACTTGGGTTACATCCCAGCCCTTAAAATAAGAAGGTGCATGGGTTGAAGCCCAAGAATGAAAGAAAAAGGATGCATCTCTTGTTTTCCAATACTGAAAATAAAAATATACACTAGTTCTTTTCCTATGACTAGATTAGATACACAGGTCATATCCCAAGCCAAATATTTTATGAAGGTCTTGGTAAGTATCCATAAAATATGATTTTTTTGGTTTATGTGTATTCCATATTCCCATGTTTAATTCCAATGTTATGATTTAATGTATTATGATACTTATTTCCTTATTATTCTTGTATTAATAAATACCAATCTTCTTTAAATGATTCATTTTTATGATCCTTGATTTCTTGGGTATGATCTTCTAATGTTATAATCATGTTATCAGACCCTATCCTATTTTATATGCTTACATGTCTCCCTTATTTACCCATAATGAGCACCTGAGATCAAACCTTTTATGTTTTATATCCCCCATGTTATGAATATATTTATTATGTTTTAATTTTCTATGAAGGGTGCTAGTAAATAAGAACGTAGTGGCAGATCATTTACCTCATTTATGTAGCAGTGATCTCGTTACCATGTTTCAAAGGGAATTAGAAAAATATAGTCTTTGGTTATCAATTTATATAATGTTTTCAATATTTCGAAAACATACATTAATAGAAAATTATGTTATTAAGGGGCATCTAAAGAGTAAAAGTATTAATTTAATTCATATATATGACATAATTATTTATGAATACGAAATACATATCCAACGAAAACATGCCCTAAAAAACTAAATTTTTAGTGTCTTTGGAGGCTATATAAAGAGTCATATGACTTCCTAAATGAGATTCAATATATCCTTAATATATATTCTCAGATAGTAATAATATTTTGCATAACATAATGACAATATTTTTTCATAACATGGTTAATGGATGTAGAATAAATTTTTATCCTTGATTCTCAGTAAGTGTAAGAATATGAGTGATAAATCATTGATCATAAGTGGGAATAATAAAATAATAATAGTATCTAAACATGGTCATAACATAAAATAATCCTATATATTAAGTAAAATAATGTTACTATAATACCATTTCATAAGGAATTTTCATAAAAGAAATATGGCATAAGTGTATTGCATCATCAACAATCAAATACTGACCAAGAAAAAATGTCATAATCATACGACATATTTTTTTATCCTAAAAATATTTAAAGAAAAAAATTTCCTTAGTCATAAATCATTTTAGATTCTATCACAATAGATTGGGTAAAATCATATTGGTATCGATTAATTGATTGTGGTTTACTACCAAGACTCTCTCATTGGAAAATGTCCCTTACTAAAATTGGTACACTTCCCCTTCATGTACTCATTACCCAATGAGAAATATAGAATTACCAGATGAATTGTGGGGATATATAATTTCATGCCAACAAATAACATAATGAAATAAAATATTTGTGTGCCAAAGGATCATAAAACATTAATCATATCATAATATCATAATCTATGGAAAATAAACATGTTTTATACTGGTTTCATATTATATTAATTAACACATATAAAATAAATTATTTTGATATAGTCATTATCAAATAATCATCCTAATGATCTGTCATGAGAAATAATGTAGATGTTACCCTAAAATCATATCCCTAGTGAAAAAATATTACATAAAATATGTGTTAATATATGAAAATTAAACAACGAAGATCATTTATATACACGTTATCATTCTAAAAATATTATTACATTATTTTAGGTGTAATTTTCGGTTAAATTAAAACTAAGAATAATAATTCCGAGTGTATTTGGAATAATAGTTATATAATAAAATTCATGATACTAGAAAGATAATATTTTTAGTAATATTTATTATTATATCCTAACTAATAATGATGTCATATAACTACATAGGATAATTGGAGGTATACATAGACAAAATATATAAACCTAAACATATTATACATAGATATTACATATTTTAAATGAATAATAATTATATTATCAAATCAAATATCAAAGGTTTTTAATGTTTTAATCTCTTTGGATACTATACACACACACATCTAATTTCAAAAAAAATCATTAACATCTCAAAAAAATATTTCTCACATAATACTTCTATTTTGAATACCATAGAAAAACTAATTTCATAACCTATTGAAGGGAACATAATAAATGGTGAGCTTATATTATTAGTAAGGGTAAACATTACATATATCAATATATGAAAATATAGAAGTATATGATAAGAATAAGGGTATTTGATTATGAATGTAACATATGATTTTCTTACAGAACATGTCATAGATCATAACCATGAGACTTGTCATATAAATTTTCCAATTTCAAATACAAGGGACATTTTAGTGATAAATCAACATAAATAAACCCTGAACCTATATATTATGTTATAAAAGCATTAACCAACATAAATATTGAAATAGGTTTTGTGTTTCAAGGTTAACTACGAAGACCATAAATATAGTGGAGGAGGACTTTACACCTATTTTACATTGTGGATTAGGATGCACCAATTTATCCTAGGGGATAAGGACACAAATATTTTCCATAATAGGTAAATTAAAATGATTTTTTCCCATTTTTATCTCATGAAATACAATTATATTCCAAATTCATTATAGGGAGATATATGTCCCAATCATCTCAAAATGAAAACCACATATTTATGTGTGTCACAATATTATAAATCATCCACCATTTCATTATTTCATAACCCATGTTAAGAAAATTGGATTCAAAAATATTGAATAAATTCATCATAGATAACCCATCAATAAATGGATTTCATAAATATTTAATAAATATAATGATTAACCATGAGTAAGATTATTAATGATGGTTTCATTCGATCTTATCTAGACAAAAACATAAGTAACATAAAAGGATGTCATCTTAGATGAAAAAATGAATTTGAAATGTCACTTAAAACTTTTCATGAATAAAATAGCCTTCCTAAATTTAAAATATATATTTGAATCATAACCAATTTTCCAAAAAAATTGTTGAAAATAAATTTGGAATCTTATACAGAAATATTTATAAATAATTTAAATCATTTCCTTGGAAAAATACTATTTTCAATTTGAAAATAAATATTTAAACTGAAAACATTTTTAAAATAAAATTATTTGAAATTAAACATTCAAATATCTAATTTAATCATTAAGAAAATTTTTTGGTCTTTATCAAGGAAAATATCATTCTTTTCGTATATGATAAAATAAGGATTTATTTAACATTTTTTTAATAACAAAACTATCATTTTATTGAAAATGACATGAAAATCACATTAATATCAATTTTTATAAAATAAAAAAATTGGTAAAAATTTATTCAATGACTTATTTTAAAAATATTAAGAACATGTTTTAAATAATTTTAATAAAAATTTATTTTTGAAGAAAATGGGGTTGTGACCCGAGATATAAATAAGGAAATTTTTTCTTAAAACATTCATTTAAAATATTTTGTACATAAGTGGAGAAAAATTATGGGAAAAAATATTTTATAATGATATGAAAATTTGATAAAAAATTTCATGAGAATAAATATATATATCGTATAATTTCATTATTGGAAGCATAATCATGAGGAATCTCGTTAAATGATGAGATTGTAGCCTAAAAATCATATCACTATGGTATCATTGAGTAATATTCCCCATGAATTAATAACATTTAATGAGAAAAATATTATCATCAGAAAAAATAAATTAATAATATTACAAGTTAGTTGGGATTTATATACACCTCATAAAAAAGATAGGTGTATAACATAAAAAGGTCTCAAAGATGGAAAATTGAGACACAAATCCCTTACTATTTTGGTAATATTTTGAATCGAATGCCCCATTAAATAAATAAATAAAATGAAACATAAAATATGATTAAAATAATGATATTAATGATATAACTTTTCAATGGTGTAATATATACTCCAAAAAAATGAGTAATGAATTTTCCTAGGTCTCCCTGAAATAAAAAAGTGATTATAAATCCCTAACTATAAGTCTAAACTACCTATATACACATTTTAAACACATGTATAAAAAATATAAATCTATTATAAATATATATTATAACCACACTCAGATATATCATCTAATACAGAATTTTATTATTTCTTTTAATACATGTTTAATAATATTTAATTCATAAAGTCATATTTTGGGGAATGACTACTTTTTTCATGTATATTTTGATTTTTTATTTTAATTATTCTTAAATAAATAATATATCCATATAATGTAGAATGTTAAAAATGAATAAAATATAAAATATATTAATTATAGATTTATTTATACTTATCTATAATATTTAGGTATATAAAATTAAATACATCGTTCATTGAGATGGTAGGTCGTACATACGCATGACCATTGATTCAATTTTCCCAAATGAAAGGATAAAATAAAGGTAAATAACATATTACCATAATTGGGTAATTATTATGTTATATATATCACATATTATTATTAAAAACATCATTATTAACTTCCATGTAATGTATGAGCACATCACATTACTTTGTGAGGCGGTAGTCCTCCCTAAAAATGAGCGACACTATCATTTTCCAAAAGAATGGAAATTATAATGTTAAATATGATATAATAATTATGTATGTAACACCCCAGGTAAATAAAAAATTTGACATTTTCTTATTTATCCATATTTTTGAATAAAATATTGATATGACTTTAAAGTGGACGCTATGCTCGATGGCGTACCCAACACGCAACAACGAGTTTCTTGGGAATCTTACGTTGCACTCTAATAATAAAATAATATTATTTTAAATGCTAGTTAACATGTAGCTGTTGTATTGGTGAGAATGGATAGAAATAACTAAAATATGATTATATATGTTTTTTAAATGTTTTTACATTTGTCCAATAAAGGATAGAGGCCTAAAATACGGAAAGAATTCAATTTTAGGCGTATATGCCCTAGTTTTCACTAAAGGTTCACTTATCACCTTTTGATGTTGACCCATCATTAAATATAGTTTTGTTCACTCTTAAACATTCTTTTGGACCAAATAAAACTCTTATTAAGAATCGGGACATCAAAATTTACTTTGTGTAAATTTTTGGTATCTTTCCGATAAAGTTCATTTTTTTAATGAATAGTGTAAAATGTTGTATTTTAATTCAAAACCTCTTTTTAATCTAATTTATTTATATGATTAGATTATCTTTTTAATTTGTTTTAAAGTGAAATTAGAATATATTTTTACCATTAAATCCAATAGTGGTTGTTGTAATTAATTCCACTTTGAAATCAGACTTAAACCAGTGTCAATCTTTTGATACTTATTGTTTCATAAAAACACGCTATTTGCTATGACAGCGGGAATTAATTATTAAATTAATTAATGTGACTTATATGTTTTGAATTTTGTAAAATAGACTTCATTTTTGAATTCGGAATATCAAATATAGCTTAGGGTGAATTTTTGGGATTTTTCTGAAAAACTTCAATTTTTGATGAATAGTGAAACCACTAAGTGGTACTTATAAAAACTGATTTTTCCATTTAAATGAAATTTTTCCATCTTTGTGTTTTGAATTTCAAAAATCCGACATACATGGTTATCAGTAAGAAGTAAAATGTGGTTCAATGGGATAAAAATAATTTTTTTGTGAACAGTAACTTATTAAGTATTTAATCGCGATTAGAGGTAATTAGTTTAGTTTAAGGTAAAAATAATATTTTAATAATATGAAATGAACTTGACACATGTCCTACACTCATTGGTTGTGTCATGGAAGACCAATACAAGACATGGGTCAACTTGGGGACCCCATGGAGCCACTGTGGTTGGGAAATGACATAAATAACTTTTTATTTAATGTTAAAGTAAAAATGACACAAACATGAGTTGTTTTAAGAAAACAATTTTTACATGGGGTTATAAAGATCATATTTTTGATTATAAATAGTCATTGGAAAGATAAAAAGATTTAATACATCATAGTATTTGTTTTATAATTTTTATACACTAAATAAATTAAATTATTTATGACATCATGATGATGCAGCGATGACCTCATTATTTAACGATTTAAATAAAATGGAAAGATAATGTAACATCTATGCACTACACATGTCCAAAACTTATTGTATGGGTGGATTTAGAACCACTAACACCTTATCCACGAATTATATCAATGTGGGACATTTTAAAATCGAAACACATTTTCAAATAAAGTAATATTTCTTACTTTCCAAAAGTGCCCCTCCCCTCCTCTTATAAAAGGCCCCCACCTCTACCTCAGTTCACACACTCCTCAAGCCTTTGTCTCGGCCGAACTCTGCCCATTTACTCTCTACACATCTCTCTCCTCATTTTAGAGGATTCACTATGGGCATAATCCTTTCAAAGGAATCCTTTAGACTCAAATCAAAATGAGTTACACTTTTAAAGGTAATTCATTCTCTCATGTTCAATTGTTTTATTTTGCTTCTCCAACCCCCTAAAATATTTTTATTTACTTATTTTGTAACAAAACCAGTATCTCAAATCTACTAGGATGTTGTTATAAGATTTATTCGAGCTACACTCTCACACAACTACATCAAATGGTTAAAGAACATACGGTTTTCGTGGATGGAGAAATTCTGCCTCCCGAAATGATGATTGTTCAATACTCATTTAACACCTTCAAAGGTGGCCATTATGATGTCACTATTTTTATATATGATATATAATATGTTTATGTTTTACTTATACTTCTGTATTTTTCATTTGTGTCTTACCTTTATGGCTTCCAATATGGGTATACGCGATATCTTCATTTTAGGAAGTGCGGACTACCACCCCCTAAAAGTGATGTGATTCGTTAATGCCATACGTGGGACGTATAAGGGATGGATTTAATGTTATTATATATGATTTTATACTGGAATTATTATATACCTCTATATAATTGTTATTTATTTCCATTAAAGTATGAGATAGAAATGAAAGTAGCGTTCATGCGTACGTACGGCTTACCATCTCCATGAACGGTGCATTTCATTTCTTATCCCCAAATGTAATGTACTATTATAAGTACATATATATAATGGATATATATTATGAATGATACATCTAAATTATGAATATAATTCTGTAATTAAAATATACATACCTCTCATTTAGTTTTAATTCCATTAATATGACAAAGAAATGAAAGTAGCGTTCATGCGTACGTATGGATTACCGTCTCCATGAACGGTGCATTTCATTTCTTACCTCTAAATGATTATTTAATATTATAAATACATGTATATGATGGATATATATGATATATATGATATCCAAATCAAGAATGTCATTCTGGATATAAATAACCTTTGACCACACGAACATCATGTAATTGTACACTTTCGACTTAAGAACCAAATATCGACAAAACAATCATTATTAACTTAATGATTACATAATGTTTATAACATGGAAATAAGTGATATAAAAGGAATAATAAGGTTAAAAAATGTTCTTAATCAAGTAGAAATTAACTCAAGTTTATTATTCAGGAGATTAAAGAACGATCGAGTCAAGTCGGACCCAAGGTAAGGGATCCTACTCCTCTCTTTCTTTTTAAGTACACTCTTTTATGTCATTCCCTTTAAAGCTCATATTTATTGTTATTGGGATGTTCTTTAATAATAATCTTACTTTAATTTTTATGTTCATGTGATGATAGACCCTATTTCCTCTCATCAATCCATTTTGGAAGTTTTAAGTGGCGCCGTTAGGCTGCCGAGTTTTCGTAAGAGATTTTTCACCTCACTTTTATTCTCGTGAGATTTATGCTACATTTTCCACAATTTTCATTGAGTGGTTTATGTACTACCCACTATTACACTACTTTTTTAATATAATTCCATTTATGGGTATTTACATATTCATTGTATGACACTTCTTCAATGGGGTGTACATTTCGAAAGTCACCCAAGTCAGTAAGGGAACCTTTCACCCTCCTCTTTTTAAAAGACTTCATTTGTTATGTATTTTAATTAACATACTATTATGTTGGGATATGTTCTTCTATATCCTGATTGATGTAAATTTTATGTCCAAGTGATGAGATTCCCTTTTTATCTCTCATCAGCTCATTTTCTGAATTTTTGAAGTGACGCCGTTAGGCTGTCAAATTTTTGCAAGGGAACTTCTTAGCCCAAATTTGATTCTTTGGGATAAACTTGTACTCCTTAAATATTTTGTTCTATGAATATGTGTGAATAACCTTGGATTGTTTTACACTTAATATCCACTTATATTTGGTGTATTCGTTTGTCACTCATAATTATGCAATTGATTTATCCTTGAACCAAGGATTCCGTCTTTGTAAGGGACTTCGTCTCAATCTCCTTTCATTGAGGCATATTTCGTTTTATACACAACTTTATTTTATACGGTGTATAAACCCCTTTGAATTTTACTTTTATACAAAAGTAATCTTTTTCTACGAAGTGTTTTACTAAACGACAAAATGGAATGTTTTTTTTAAACGTACGCGGTGACAACGACCTTTTCCACCGCCGCGAGTATTATTTGGTCTTTGGATTCCTCAACAAGCCGGAATGTTTTTAAAATAAAATAAATACCATATACTCTTTTATGTATTTTGGTATTGAAAATGGTTTTGATAAAGGATTCTATTATGTCAATATATTTATGATATATTGTGATTGAAATGTGAAAATGTTATCATTCCTTTATATTGGTTTTCTATTTTATGATTTTATATTGGTACTTGGACATTTTAACGGGTGGTTACGTTATAAACCATATGATGGGTGGTGTCGTGAATACCAGGATGGGTGGTTACATTATAACCTCCAATGCATTGGGTATGGAAGTCGGCTGTATGGCTATTCCATTAAGTATGTATGGAAATTGGCCGTATGGCTATTCCATTAAGTGATATGTGTGGAAGTCGACCGTATGGTTATTCCACTTAAGTATGTTTATGTCCCAAGTTACCTTTATGTATGTTATGTGTTCTTTATATGGGTTTTATGGTAATCCTTTGGTTACAAAAAGGTAAGTAATGATACTTTTTTTTCAGTGAAGATTTTTTACTACTTTATGATGGTGAAAAGTATTACATTGATAAAGTATTCATGGTTTACCTGTTGTTTTGAAAAACTAACAGTTTTCATTCTTTGTGTATCCCTTACTGAGCTTCTTATGCTCATCCCAAGTTTTTGAAATGTTTTTCACAGGACTTAGCGTGGAGTAGGGTCAAGGATGGGATCAAGGGAAAGTCATGCTACCTAAAACATGGAACTATACATGTTTCTTTTTAAGAGTTTATATTTTATGGAAATTTAGTAGAAGCGACTACTTTGTAATCTTTTGAGATGTAATAGTTATGTCTTAATTCTCTGAAACTCTAAACCTGAAAAGATCCTCAATGTGAATTACTCATTTAATTCAATATTAAGTAAGGTTTAAGGCTTATAATGTAAGTATAATAATATCATAATTATAGTAAATAAACATTTATTCTATCATTATATACACCAATGAGGTGTTTCCTTGGAAAAAAATTTCCTCAATTCGCTAGGTGGTAGCTCATTGTACAGATAGTAAGAAATCACAAACTCATCAACAGTGAGACTAAAAAGATTAAGATTGCTTACCCGATATAGCCCCCAACGAAGGGATTGTTCCTTTGTATCTGTGTTATCTTTATCAAGGTCTTTAATGTAATTGACAAGCATGTCTCATGTTTAGAGGTACTCCTACGCATTGATTTTTCTTTCATTAAAGTTGTGTGCTAAAAGAAGGTATTGTTGGTAGAACAAGTCCCTTTGATCATTACTGAAATCCACATGATGATCTATATCTATGATTATTTTCATCTCATCCTCTTAAACATTTATCTTAATGGACTCATCATGTATTTCTTCATTTGAAAAGTTGATAATCTCTAGATGTTACTTCCCATTTTCCTCTTCCACATTTCCAAATTCATCACCCTGCTTTTCTATTTTAGGATACCGAATTTTAAATTATTGATTTACTTATTGAAGAACCACTCTTTTATCAATTCCATTAACTAGGTCACCAGTTTCATCATCGACCACTAGGGCCCTTCTTTCCAACCTTGTCCTTTTCATCTTCAACCATTGAGAATAGTCCTTCCAACCATTGGTTTTCTTCTATTCAAACACAATACATCACCCCTGCATCGTGAGTCCCCAATAATCCTTTCTTCATCATTGGAAAATGAATCCCTCTAACTTGATTTTAATCCAAATAGTCCACTGGGAGATGACTAAATAAATCTTCCTCAAAATAAAACTCTGATAAAAGTGGTGTACGAACTTCCACTGCCTCTTACATCTCTTGCCCCTAGATCGGGCATGGTTCTTGTTTAGACCCTTCCTCATCTAACCCAATGAATAGATTACATAACTTTAGTGATGGATTTTTTCTCCTAGGACTCCTCCTAAGTTCTACCACATCATATAGGCGTGACTCTAGGGCCCTAGGCCCCTTCCCCGCATTTGACACAGCCTCATATGGAATTTGATTCACAACTGCAGGAGGATTATCACTGCCAGAACACTAAACCCCTGCATTGGATATAGGATCACTCCCCACCACCATGTGACGAAAAGTATAATTCCCCTAGAGCTATGGACCAGCCATATTTTTCCTCATATGTGTGAATATAATAGAGACCCTTGTTTTAGAAAATCAAGGATCTTCAACATGAGAAGGTTCATTTCACACATGAATGGTGATTTCTTGACTCATTTGATAGAAGATTATAATTATATAGATTATTCCTTTAAAACGATAACATATATGTATATTTATGATACTATTTATATCATATCATAATGTTTTAATATTTATTTAACGAGTTAGATGAAGAAATAAAATAAAATTATTGATTATGGTTATTCCTTCTTATTTTAAAAGACTACTTTTCATTTGAAGAAAAAGGATTCTTAGGTTTGATATCTGAAAAAAAAATAAGTATTCTATTATGAGAGGGATATAGTAAGTAAGTTATTTGGAAATTTTCTTTTATATCCATGTGGTATTATATGTTTGAATGGAAGAGGACATGTTTTGGACTTATATATGTGAGTTCAGTGGTACACTTGTAATTTTTGAAAATAAAAAGGTTTACACGGGCTTTTTACCAACCAAATGTTAATAGATGATATAAGGTGAAAGTATTTCCTTAAAATGGAAGTAGGAATAGGATTATGTCAATTTTATCTGTTATATTTTTAATTTAACCCAAGATAAACCTTTTTTACCAAAACTGCAAAAAAATATTAATATTACTATCTATTATGGAAAAAAATAATTTGACATTTTAATATAATATACATTATTATGATTTTCGATATTCAATGCATTTTTTAAAATTCAACTCAAATAATTTAAAAAAATATTTGAAATTAATTACAGAGTCATGAATATAATGTAGTTTTTCAATGTCAAAATTTCCACATGTTTAAAACTGTAATGTCCTAGTTCAAGAAGCCACCCAGCGGCGCCCCATACTCGGTTGGTCACATGGACTCAAGCGCATTTCCCCAAATTCCATAGTCTGCAAACTAGCAGCGAGGGCCTTGGGTGTGATAGTGGGGAAACTATACCACCATTGGAAGAGTACACAGCAGAAGAGAAAAAACAATAAACAATAGTGGAAGTAGTAAACAATCCATACACAAGTGAACAGTGTAAGACTAAATATTTTAAACATTATGAGTCCATATATAAATTATGGATAATACATATTTCTAGGAAAGCACCCAAACATTTCACAATGTTGTAAATACAAAGAGTACTAAAAACAAGTACAAAATAATGATAAACTGCTCCTCAGAATCACAAGCCTATACTTGGTCCCGTGATCTCCAGATCCATAGCAAGTCTAGTACTTGTAGTAGAAGGGCGCTTTCCCTTGTCTATACCTGCAAAAATATAGAATTTTTTAGCCCAAAAGCATGACCCCAACTCTGTGTGAGACTAAATCCCAGTAGGAAACCACCTGAAGATCTGTTCCTAACATTCAGTGAATATATGTTAGGTAAAAGTATAGAAAACAGTAAACAGGTTCATGCTGAACAATAAAAAATCCACAGTTCCAAAGTCAAGAGATAGCTAACAAGTATAAAATCACAATAGGTAAACCTATGGGAAGTGCTCACAGCCTTCTCCTCTGGTCCTACATCACAAGTACCAACAACCCTCTGGGAAGTGAACTCAGCCTCACCCCTCTGGTTTGGTCATAAGGAATTATAAAGACTCTCTAAGGATGCACATGCAGTTAACTCCCCTTATAGTTTAGGGTAGTCAGGAACTCCTTAAGGAAGCTCGCATAGTCAATTCCCTCTATAGCCCCAAGGTCAAAGACTCTCTGAGGAAGCACGCTCGGTCAATTCCCCTTATAGCCCAGGTCATTCATAGACTATCTGAGGAAGCTCACATAGTCAATCCATATTATATCCTATGGTTATCAGGTGATTCAAACAAACAAAATAGAGACTCTATAAGGAAGCTCACATGGTCTATCCCCGTATAGTTTAGAGTAGTCAAGGACTCTCTAAGGAAGCTCTCACGGTCTATCCCCTTATAGACCAAATTAATCCTAGTCTTCTTGATGATTCTCACTCCGTCAATCCCCATATAGCCTGAAGCTCAAAGACTCTCTCAGGAAGCTCACTCAGTATATCCCCTTATAGTCTACTACACCTGGTTCTCATGGCCCTGTGTAGGATAACTGCATACAAATATAATATGACCATAGTAGACTTACATAAATACTTGGCTAAACAGTTCTACATCATATCAAGCATGTCAAAAAACATTTTCTCCATCCTACTATAATAGGCATGGAAACAGACAAAGCAGGCAAGGAAAAATAGGACCAAAGGGTTAAAAATAGAACGTGTGTGGGAAGAACCTCCAAAGCATATCAGCTCAATGATATTCATATTCAAACATCATCTACACAGGCATACTAGCATGGCAGGCATACAACAGAGGTAAAATGGTAAACACACAATACCCAGTTCAAGGATATTGGTGGCATTTGCACGTATTATTCCAGGAATTTCAATGGAAAGGCACAAACCATCTACCTTGACATTAGGAGATCAATATACATGAACCATGGGGATTGAAACTCTTTAGAACGTCATAGATCTAAGAAAACATAAAAAAATTCCAACCCACGATAACTTGGAAAAGTGGAGAAATTGGAAAATGATGCTCTTGAAGAAGGAATCGCCTACAACTGTGATTCCAACGCACTCAACGGTGTTCAAATCGGAGGACGGACAGAGGATCGGGGCCTCATCAAAGATCCGCGGATTCTTGGAACTCTCAGATGAAAGAGACCTAGAAGGAGTGGTTTCTGGTCATCAGACACGACCCCAATGCGTTTAATGAAAAAAACCAAAGTACACAACGTTTACATTTGAAGTACACGATGTGTACTCTCCCTTTCCATCCTCCTCTTTAGGCAGCCTCCACATCACCATTACATGGCTGTGTGTGTGTCCATGACATGGCCAGCACACAGCCTCCAACGACATCGTAGTACATTGCGTATACATATAAATTACACAGCGTGTACTTCGAAAATTTCCATATTTTCCTCTTTTTACCAAAAATGACCAGAAAAGGAAAAACATACCTGAATGGAAGATCCGAGTTCTTACAAAAAAATTTATTTAAAAATTAAAAATTATATATAATATAACAACCGAAATTAGATTAACTTAAATTTTATTTAAATCATTTTACCACTAAAATGACCATTATTTTTTCATGTTTTTAGATGCTTCAAAACATATGAAGATTCAAAATAAAAATATGTATTTTTCTGTATTCATTGGATAATTTTCTTCTTATAAAATTATAAAAAAAATCCCTAAGTTATTTTTACATGATTATTTAAAAAATTATTTCCATTTTTCAAATAAATTTTCTAAGAGTGTAAAAAATAATTTCAAAATAGGTGCACAGAATATGACAAAACATCTTAAGAAAAATGAAATTGTTAATTGAATGATTTTATTTATTCTTATCAATTGTCTATAAAAAATAATATGAATGTTAAAACATTGGAAAAATTATGAAACATATTAATTTCATTTAAATCATTCATAAAAACATATTTTATTTAATTTATTGAGTTAGGATATTTATTTTATAAAAAAACCAGTTCTTCCGAAAAAATATTTCATTATTTTTAAATTATATTTATTTCCTACTATAATTAATTGGCAATAAAATAATTAATTTTAAATAAAATTTTGAACAATATATTTTAATAATTTATTTATTATAATTAAAAACAATCATTCTAATGAGTATGTGACATATATCATATTAAATAATAATATTTTAATAGTATTCAATGATTCTTTAAAACTAAATCTTTCAAGTAAAAAAAATATACACTCGTAATTTCATTTAATTCATGATAAATTTAGTGTATCATGTAAATAAATATGATATCATTGTTTCATGAAACACATAATACCAAAAATATTAAATTTATTTTATTAAAATATTACACAAAATAGTATGGGGTTATATTCTACCCCCTAAATCAATTGCATCATTATAATTTTATCTCTTGTTCAGAAATCAAGGTTTTCAAATTTTAATATCCATTTGTGCGAAACCCATATCAAAAAAAGAGTTAAAAATATTCTAAAAAATAGACAAATTTAGGCGATATGTTTTTTTGGAAATAAATATAATAAGTTTCCAAATATGTGTGGAAATGAAGGATATGAAGATTTGAATAAGGAAGAAAAGAGTAATGTCCAAAATATTGATTGATATTTATAGAGATCATTGATAATAAAAAACTGAATAATCATATAAAAATAAACCACAAAAAGTCCATCAACCACATATTTTTAGAAAAAGACAATGGTATCATAAAAATTGATAAAAATAAGATAAAATATTTTTTCAAGATCAGATTTTTATATATAAATAATTTCCATGAGAAGAAATAATTAATTTATATAATTACATTTCATGTTGGTGAAGTGAGGTTGGAGGTGCAAGGTGGAATAGTGATTTCCTAAAATATACCATTAATGATAGTTCTTTGAAGTAAAATCAATCTAAGACCCTAGTTAATTTTTTTCTAGTAGATCATGTTACACATAGAGATTTGTTTCATCAAGCCTCCAAGAAGAGGAATGTGGAGGATTGGAAATTTGACAAGGTGGTAGGTGAGAAGAAGATTTTTTTCATGGTAAACAAATCTATAATTATTCCTTCATTCACTAACATTTATCTTCCTCCTATAATATGGATTATCTATAATGGAAGGATTAATCATGTCTCTACAAAGTATGAGGCAGTCAACAAAAGGGTCAAATTATGCAGTTATTTTATTATTAATAGGATTTTGGTTCCAAAGGATGATAGGCCCCAGAAATTACATGATCTTACATTTAGGATTTTTGAACTATGGTGACTAGGTGAATTTAAGATGAACACAATGAGAATGGGATATTATCAAAATGTCTTCCTTTCTAATGATCTCTACATAAGATCGTGGAGTCATGGGTCGCTGTCCTTGTGTCCTGGTTTTCTATGAATCCCAGAGTGGGATAGGAACATCGTTGTAGACATAGTCAGGAACACACCTGAACATGTATGGAAATAGATATTGATATTAAATTGGATATATTTTCACTAACGCATTTTATGGGACATTCCTTTATTTGTAGGAATCCCAATTTAGATGAAAAGGAAGACTATTGACCCATGGTTTGGGCATTATGTGAGTGTTCTCATTTAGGATTATATTTTTACAACACTTGTGGAAGAGGTAGTCTTGTGTATGAAGGATGATAGCATCAACCTACTGATCCAATATGAAAGGAAACCAATTTTTTTCAGAATAGAATCTTCTTTGGACATATTTCATCGAACTATAATAGGGAAAATGAGTCCTCCTTGTCTAATATGAACGTCCATGATGACTCTACTTGTCGATGGAAGAATTAAAAAGAGATAATTTCAATATCTATTCAATATAAAAAGGAAAATTTTGGTCCCTCTAATTTGGATGGGATAGAGTAGGATGTTAAGCAAGACGTTAGGGATTCTATGCCTTTGGGAACGACATGTATGACTATTGATGGCCCCAAAGAGGATGAGAAAATTAGGACTAACTATCATAGTTTTGAAAATCCTCTAAAGGACTCACCCAAATGTATTGTATGTAACAAATTATATTATATCCTTAACTGACATGGAGTTGACTACTATAGGGATTCAACTAGAAGGGAAAATATAGGTGGTACCTTGTACTTATGCTTTGTGTGGTTCTCGAATGCCGGAAACTCTCCCAATGCAGAAGAGAACAAATGAAATCAAGATCTATAATGTGTTTCCATGTGATACAAGATATCAAGAAGATACTGTTAAGGTAGAGTAAGTTGATATTCTTTAATTCGGGTTACATCATGTTTCAACCATTCAGATTTTCTTCTCATGGATCTTAGGGGTGGATCATCAGAAATGTTCATATATTCCCACCTCCCATCCATTGTTGGCATGTTTTGTTGAACCCACTACACAAATTCTTGATAATGTTGAGAAGGGGAATGAATCATAGGATGGCTCACCTCATCCACTTAATGTGGGTATAACCAAGCCTCAGTATATGTATTCTCATAAGATCCTCTATACTGTATGTAGTTGTCTATGTGGGGTTTTTTCACAAATACCAACATTCAGGATAACTATGAAAAAAACAACTAGCGACTCACATTGTCAACCTGGAAAATATCTGAAAAAATTTACCCCTCTAAGTGGTGGTTTCTAGTCTGATGACACTGATGTCATAAAAACCAATGATTAGGTTGGTATCACCTTAAATTTTTTTATTGAGGCTGACCACCTGCATCTAAATACAATTTGAAGACATGTAATTAAATTAATTCAAAAGGAAATAAAAATAAAACTAATGGTTGGAATATTAAGAGTCAAGTTCCTATGGAAAATAATGGAGGCCCCCAAATGAAGGGTAAAACATATTTTCAAATAATATATTCTATTTTATCTATCAAGGGATAGGTAACCCCCTAACGGCCAAATCCCATGACATTTTATTATGTCCTACAAACCCATGTTTATTGGAATTGTTGAACTGAAGCTCTTATTTTCTAATTCGAATGTATTTAGGTTGGATTATATTGGATAAAATATTGTCTCAAAAAACATTCATGACTCCATTACAGATCATATGTGGGTACTATGGAATGAAACTATTCACATGAATATGGTCATCAAACATCCTACAAGTGTTTTAGTCTCTCCCTACATATCAGGTTGTGGTCTATCAATCTTATTTGTCTATTCTTCCATATCCTATATTAGAAGAAGGGAGTTATGGGGAGAATTAAATGTAATTTATGATGGTATGAATTAAAAATTGGAATCACTTAGATATTTTAATACCATTTTGAATCCAGATGAGAATGTTAGAGATAATTTCAATTGTGCTTCCACTTTAGATTTATACTCTTGTATTGGTCAATGTAATTTCGTTGAGTTACCAATTGTGGGGTATAATTTCACATGGAGTCAATATATAGTGAATGGTAATAAAGAAATCATGTTTCATATGTGTTTTTTTAAGATGGATAATCATAGTGCTGCACATAGGGTTTATAGATTTACTATCCCTAAACATAACTATAAACCTAACCTGATTATTGTGGATATCAATACACAAATGTAAAGGTTACCACCTCTTGAATTCTTCTTTAACAATGGCCTCTTGTTACTCTTGGGGGAATGTAACTTGCATCGGAGGCCTAGAAAATTGATATTTTTCATAGTTATATGTAATGAATAGATATAATGTTGAATCACACAAAAGAGTTTTTCAAAATCTGGATTAGAAATTTTTCTTCAAAGATGGATTTTGATATCAAAGATGCTAAAGAGCACCTTTCATTCTCCCAGATTGGGAATCAACAACAATGTATTCTATGTAGTGAAAATATTAAATCTAATAAAATGATGAATGGTCTCTTAATAAATAATGAATAGTTGGATAAAAATCATCTAAATGTTAAATGTCTAAATGATAGAGATAGGAACACAAGGTTCTTAAATATTTTATATATGGGGAAGTTTCTAGGGATGTGAATAAGTAAATAATTATAAATATACATCATAACATTTTTGAAAATGAAATATCTCTAACAGTGGTTGAGTATTTCATAGTGATATACATTAATGATGGGATGATACATACACACAAAATGGTTGGTAATATCAATTATTCTTTTGAGGAGAATCAAATCAAATCTCTTATTTAGACTCCAATTATAGACGAAGTCAAGGAGGCCTTATTCTCCCTCAACATGGAGATTGAACCAGGTTTCGGTGGTTTTTAAGAAAATTTTCATGTTTTATTAGGATATATTGAAGGATGATATTTTTAGGCAATCAGGGAATTCTTCACTCACTCCCCTATGTCATATCAGATAAACCCATGCTTTATTTCATTGATACCAAAGAAAAAATGCACTTTATATCAAAGACCACATACTTTTGGCACTTAGCGGTTCAATTCACAATCTCATTAGTACTATAATTATGAACAGATTTTAGGGAATGGTTAAATAATTTAATACCCCCAACCAATTTTGAATTCTTCCTAATAAAAGTATTTAGAACTATTTCTTCACATCCTTATGGAGCATAACATTAATGAGGAGGAAATCAAATGGAATTTTTCTCTCAAAATTGATATGTCAAAGGCCTTTGAGGTACTTAAATTGAGCTTTATTATTGAGGTGATGAGAATATATCCATTCTCAAGATGATTAATCAAGTGTATTAACAAAGTTATCATCTCTTCAAGGCTGTCTATTCTCATTAATGGGGTTCTCATAGGTTTTTAAAATATTCAAGTGGTGTGAGGAATGGTGATCCCAACTCAGTAATGTTTTTAAATTTCTAATGATTAACTAAGTAGATTCATCAATGAACTCACCCAAATTAGATTTTATAATAAAATAACAGATGAATGAATAACATTGTTCCTTCAATTCATCTGTATGCTAATGACATGTTATTATTCACACAGGACTTGAAAAAGACCATATCCTCTCAAAAGATTCTCTTTTCACATTATGAAGAAGTTGCTGGATATTCCATATGTTTGGGAAAATCCTTTATGGTCTTCGGTAAAGAAATTTATTTTGGAAGGTAATTTAAGATCACCCAATGAATAGGGATTTGGAGGGTCTCTTTATCCTTCAATTATCATTCTATTTTGGGGAAAAGTGAATAGGTAGAATTTTTATGGCATATGGTCTGGTATTGTAAATCAAATGGGAATGTGGAAAGGAAAATAAATGACCCAAGATATAAGGGGTTGTCATGTTAACTCTATCACCTCATGTATGTCTGTTTATTAATTTATAATTTATATATGGTCTAGGGGTCTGATAAAATAACTTCACAACATGGTTAAGAACATTATATGGATTGGATCGGTCTATGAAATGATATTGATTATTGTTCTATATATGGAATGCATTAAACCATTGGATTTGGAAGGTATTGGGATTAATGACCTTAAGATCATTAATGATAACATAATCCAAAAATTTACATTAAACATTATTTCTAATGATTCTCTTAGTGAATTCCTTGCTAACAGGTTTAATATGAAACTGTTGAATGGGTATAAACACTACCTTACTTCCCATTGTTTGTCTTTCTATAAATAACTTTTTTAATTGGATCATGTGTGAGACTAAATGGTTGGTAAGTATATATTCAAATCATAATTTTTGAACTAATGATTGAATGTAGAATCAATGAAAGGACATCATGACTATTCAGTCTCCGAATAGATAAATGTCAATTGGTGACTTCATACCACATCTTCAAAATTATGTCACCATGATTCCACCTGAGATTTGTCTAGATATTCAATGCTATACCTTTATGGATTGGGAAACCATTGATTGGAAACCAAATGGGTTGGACGTTTTATCACCAAGGAATTTTATAAAAAGGAATGTGGAGCCTCCACTCATCCACTGACATTGTTAATTCATTTCATCAATAATTTTGTACATCCATATCACTTCATTATTCTCTAGAGGATTTGGGAAAACCAATTTCCCACTCATGATCAACTAAAAAGGGATGGTTTCCAAATTGTTTTATCATGTGCCCTATGCTAGGCTAGTGTGAAAAACACCCAACACATTTTTTCTTTCATGCTGCTTTGCACATCAAATTTTCACATACATTGGGTATATATTTGGCATATTATTTTATATCAATATCCCAATGATTTTTTTATAGAAGTAATATAATATAATAGTTGCATAAAAAATATACAATTTGTTTTTGGAAGCCATTGCCACTTGATTTTCCACAATATAATGGTCTTGTAATGATATTGTGTTTGAGGTGATGTGGCCAATTACATAGCTATTCATGATCTCTATTCACCATGTGCTCTCTAATGAGTCCATGGTTAAAACTATATATATGCATAACAACTTCACTAATTTAATAACTCTTTTGACTTCTAGATGCTTCAGGGTGGCCAACAAAGACAAACATAGTAACGTATATTTGTTGGATACCTGTAATAAACCCCTAGTTCAATGTTAATGTAGAAGTGGTAGCCTTTGGAACACTAGGGAACTCAGGTTGTGGATGTGTATTCTGATTATATCAGGGATTTTTTTAATGTATTATTTTCCCATTACACTGATTTTTGGGATTCTTATGTATTTTAGTTATGCGTGATAACAGATGAATCAATTTATGCTATCTAATAAAAATTGATCTTGTTAAGGATTGAATATGGTAGAAAAATTGTAATTTATTCTTTTAAAACTAGAAAGAGGAATTTTCATTACTGTATCCTACCACATTGGGTTGAATGTCTTACTCAGGCTACTGAGTTCAACTTGGTCATCTCCCATTCTTATAGGGAGGAAAATCAAGTTTCATATATTCTATTGAAGAAAGAGGCTATAGATATTTCTATGATGTGGTCCTTCACAACCTGGATTACAATATTCTATTGTTGGAGGCTGACATATTTAGTAATGTTTATTACAGTATATGTAATAACCCTTAGTAATACTTGAATTATAATTATTTATGTATTACTTTTTTAGGAACGGTTTCCTCTAAATCATATAATTATCTGTAAAATCCATTTCAAAATCACAATATCACCATTTTTCTACCTATTTCAATTTACACTTCATATCTTACTCCATGCAAGGAAGTGTAATTTCTTATGAACGAATCTCTAATAGATCATAAGATACATAACAGAATTACAATTCATTCCTGTTATCTGTATTTATCAAAACTGTACTATTCATAGCACAAGATATCCAATAGGCCTAAATCGTCATATGGTGAACGAATAAATAAATCACTAGAACCGCATCCACTTTTAAAATTAAATAATTTCATAAATGGATGACCTTAGGACACATCCGAACAATTATTATACAAAACACTAGAATGTTGGTCAATAAATTTCCAAAATCATGATATCATTAATTCCATAAACAACATGAAGTAGATCTTAATTATAAAATAACAAACATTTGAAAACATTTATCATGTATTCTTTTGAGACATGGTGACAACCTAAATTACCCTAAATCTACATTAAAACAATACATGTTTCCTTAAAACATAAATAAAACATATATTATTAAAGATATTACTTATATAAAAAATGATGTAAACTCCATCAATGATAACATAAACACGTTGAGAAAAAATAATTATTCATTTCCATGGTCATCAATACTATACAATTTAAATTATTCATATAAATCATCTCATTATCCGAAGTAAAATACTACTTTTTCTATATCAGAATCGTATTACTGGTTATATTACCTTCATGAAACTATCACATTTCCATCAAACAACATTTATAGGCCATCAGAGCACATAAAATATTATAACAAATATTTAATGAAAAACTAATATATAATATTCTGTTGATGTTTAATGATTCTAACAATTAAAATAACAATGATGAAAATATAATTCATGGAATACCAACACATAGACACATCAACCATTCCACTTTAATAATACACTATTATCCATGCTTTATCTTCTTATTCATTAATACTTCTTTCATTTTTTATTTAATTTTTAGTATCTTCATTATAAAATATATAATAATTACACATAAATACATTCATATTATTTTTAAGATATTTCCCATTATAACTTCATTTTCAATAATTCCCACAAATTTTTCATTTGAAACATTTAAAATTTAGAGATATATTATGGATATCATTAATATCATCGATTTTGATAACTAAAAATACAATTTTTCTCAAAATATTATATTATTTTCTTCCTTATATTATGAACGAAAAACTTATTTATATTCATCTAATACATCAACATGGATCCTTCTTTCCACAATCCCAACATATAGGAAACTGAATTATATTTCCTCTATGGTCTTAACCATCCTAACAGATAAAGAAAACAATACTTATCTTTTTAGGTGAGTATAAGAGTTAGATAATGTGATTTATTTTATTAATATATCATGGTAAATTATTATCCATAATAAAAACATACTTCACTAAAATATATATCCTAATTTTTAACTCATCCAAAAATTAACCCTAATGTTAAATGTTACCCCAATTCGTTATTTTTTTCTCCATTGAAAAAAACAAAAAACATTGTGGGTGTAATATAAATTAAATTTGGAAACATTACTCATGAAAATCGCTTATATGTTGTATTATTAATGTGAAATTACTTTAAATATATGATATCATATGTTTATCTAGGACTTTCATAGTAATATTTAAAATTCATTATGATGGTTTGAAAAAAGTTTATAAATTTCAAAATAATATCCTCTGTAAGCCTAAAACTATTTGTGTAGTAAGAACTACTTCCATCCACATGGTGAGGTTCAAGTCCATCTCAATTACCCTTTGGGAGTTTTTACCCCTATGTAAATATTTTGTTAGAAACACACATTCTTTTATTATTTCAAAAGGGTAGAAATTTTAGGGAATCAACTCTCTCAAATAATTACCAAAATTCCATGAAATTTTCTTATAAATTATCTAATCCTTATACTTATCATTAGATATATCACCAAAAATATCCTTATAAATAACCCTAGGAACCTCACTAATTTTTTATAATTTATATTTCCAATTGTTAACAAATACCTTCCATTGATAACAACTATTGGGAAAAAGGTATATCATAATTAGATATTACATGTATTTATAAGAATATTGGTTAAATTATAGAAACACATAGAGGGGGTTTGTAATGGATTAGTTCCATTAGTGAATAATTATAGAATATTATTGTTATGTGCATTATATTAAACATCTCCTTTAGTGATCTTCTCACATAGTAATCCTCTTTGGAATACCCTACATTAAGACTTCTTTATAACTTAGGGAAGAAAAACTGAAAATAGTGAGCCCATATACTCAGTATGGGTAAACATAGATGATATAAATCTATGAACGTATATATGAATATAATTATAATAATTTTTAGTAATTAGGATCTTAACACACAATGTTTATTCTTAACGTACCATAGATCATAGTAGTGAGTCATGGAATAAAAAATAATCATTTCATAAAACATGAGCTATAAGTGTTAAAAATATTCATAAATCAATCATGAACCATAATATCATGTAAAAAATCAATGGGATTGTTAGAAATATAGTAATCCATTCCATATTCCAAGGCTAAATACCAATACATTCAATATTGATGATCATGGAATATTCCTTGTTTCCCATTGTAGATCAGGATGTATTGGTTCCCTATAGTGAATTATGATGATCCTATTTCCCATATATGATTTGGAATAACTTTTCCCTTAGCTAATCAATCCTATAAACATGGCTTACATTTCTATCATATGAGATATAATTATTATCCCAATACATTAAAAAGAAATATAGTTCCCTCCAAAATTATATTGAAAACCATATTTATATGTTCTATAATATCATATAGTATTAATCATATTATTGCATCATAAACTATTTATAAGAAATTTTTTTCATGTAAATTTTCTCAATTCACCCTAGGATAACCCCTAAAAATAAGTTTTTTCATAAAAATAACATCAACATAATCATAAAACATTGAGGATAAAATAATAAGGAATGTTTCATTCAATTTTCTCCCATTAATGTATAAGTAACATAAAAAAATGTCACCATAAAAGGAAACTAGTTTTGAATGATCACATGGAAAATTTTCTAAGGGGAACTACCAATCAAATTTGGAAAACCTTTTTTTAAAAATAAAAAATTTCTAAAATCATTTTCAATGAAATTTCTTTGAAATATTATAAGGGATGTATTAAAAATATGATAATACATTTCTTGAGGAAAACTATCATAAAAAATTGAAAAAAAAAATTAAAATATAAAATATTTTCATTTTCCATTTCATTAAAACATAAAATATCATCACTTCATAAATGTTAAAATAAATATGCTATAAATATTTTTAAAATGAAAAATGTGCTTTTTTTGTAGAATCCATGAAAATACCAATTATGAAATTTTGGAAATAGTCAAACAGGGTAAAACTCTCTTTATCAAATCATTTTAATTATTTTAGAAAAATTATAAAACATTTTTAGACATCATGTTTTTGGAATAGAATGAGATTTATCCACAAGAGGGTAATAGTGGATACTTTTCATATAAAAATATTTTCAAATAATGAATACATTGTGAAATTTAGTTAAATCTAAAAAAACTTATTATCATGAAATAATGATTGGATAATAAAATTCATGAATTTCATGACAGATATATCAAAATAATTCATTATTAGATGTATAATTTTGATTAATCCAGATAAATGATCATATTGTAACATAAAACCATTATCACATTGGTGACATTGAATCATAAAAATAATGAAAGAATAATGTTAAATAAAATAAATATATGGTATAATAATTAAATTCAAGATATTTCATTTTATTGGGGATGCATATAGACCTTATAAATGATGATATGTTCATAACATTACATGTATCTCAAACAATTGAGACAAAATTGCATTACTTATTTGGAATTATATTTAATCATATCCTCAAAAAATAAAAATAAAATAAAATTAATCCTCATATATCACTAAAAATATATGATTCATGATATGACAACTCAATGGTTATGTATATTAACCACATTAATTAAATGAGTGTTGATTTTTCATATGTCTCTCAGAAATAAAAGAGATGCCAGAAATCAATTACATTAAGTCTCAAATTCCATCTATAATTTTCGAATATACTATATAATAAACATATTTTTATTATAAATATGTTATATAACCCAAATAATAAAAATCATATCATATATTTGTTTCTTATGACTATTTAGTACTCATATATTTATAATTCCATGTTAATGTAATGTTTTGGGAAACAACTCCTTTGTTTTTTGTGTAGGTTTTGATTTCTTATTTTTAATAATATTAATGTAATCCTATTTTCAAAATATAAATAATTTTAATTATTATTTAAATAGAATATATACTTTTTATATATGTTTTTAGAGGGATATAAAGTTATAGATAGAAATTTAATTGCAATGTTCATAGAGACGATAGGTCATATGTACACAAGAACACTTTTTCCATTTTCCAATGAAAAAAATTATTAACAGTTAAGTACGATATTTCCATTAAACAAAAATTTTATTTAATTTATATCACATATGTTCATTAAAACCATAATTATTACTTTTCATGAAAAGCATGAAAGCATCACATTGCTTCCTCGGGGGTAGTTCATCACGCACAAAAATGGTGTTATCGTATTCCAAATGAATTCATATTTTGAATATATATGTGATATAATAATTTAATAATTTTTATAGTATCATAATTATCATGTATAAATATTTAATAAAAAAAATTTTACATCCTTTATAGATGATGATAGAAAATGTATAACAACATCTTTCACATCGATAATACTCTTTATATGTGAATACTGATTTTATGACCCATTTGATGGAATAATTTTTTAGTTTATTTAGTTAAAATAATTAAATATATGTATATTTAATATTCTGATATTATATTATAATAATGGTTTCGTTAAATTTTAATGGGGTGGGGGAGGAAATAAAATAAATCCCTCAATTAAGATTGTTAACACTTATTCAAACAACTTCTTTTGGTTTCCAGCAAATGGAATCCTAGGAAATATTTCTAACCAATTCTAAGATTATAATTTGACATTAATTAATTGAGGAATTTGTATGGGCATGGATTGGCTGAAACAAATGGTTTTTGATTTCTGAAGAGGAGATGAGAGGTTGTGGCCTTTAATAAGTTGTGTGAGTGAAACACTTGTAATTTTGAATAGAAAAATGAGTAACCATGTTTTGACATCATAGAAGGATAAAAAAAGATCATTATTAATACTAGAAGTTATAGTGTTGAATTATGGCCAAAACATAGGTTTTGTAGATTTTTTGGTTCATTTGAGCTCTTATTTTTTAGCTTAACCACTAGTAAACCCATTTTCACCTAAACCACGACAGATAATTTTAACTCTTTATATAAATCATTATAGCAAAAAATTAAGTGGAATATATTATATAATATAATATATTCTTATTAAAAATATTTATTACATTTTTTTCAAATTCCATTCACATATGCCTCAAAATATAATTTAAAATAAATCCATCTTCTGTGATGAGAAAGCTGTTATTAAAATAGGAAATTTTAAAAACATTAAAAACATTATATTTCAAAATTGAATATTAAATTGATTTTAACAAACTAAATCTGATATATTAGTATATATAATTTTTCTAATTTTATATTTAAAACCAAACTATTTTTTTGTTTTTAAATTCATTAGAAAAAATGGGAACTCTTAATAAAACCTCGTATTCATTTTTCTATTGAAAAAATAAATTATCAACTTATTATGTTTTCAATAAATCCCCATCAGATAATTTTTTTAAAAATATTATTTATAAATTTAATTTCATAGATAATATAATTTTACTACAAGTTGAAAAAATTAATTTTAAAATATGTGTAGAAAATACTAGAAAACATATTTTCAGAAATTTGTAATTTCTAAATGAGAATTTGGATTTATTATTCAATCTCACATAAAAACATATAAGATGAATTTCAAAACATTTTACTAAATAGATAATATGAAAAAATATTATTAAAATAATTCACCACAAGTTTTTTTATTTTCTTGAGGTAAAGCACATATGTTTTCAGAAATTTTGTTGAGAAAAATATTTTCATTATTCTCAAATATTTTTTATTTTTATTACTGGTAAATTATTCAATGAGTAAATCATTTTATATACATAAATAATACATAAATTTTCATAATTTTTTTAATCCTAATAATGCTCTTCGGTTTTATGATAATGTGATTATTATGATTAATAAATAATAATATTTTAATTGTATGTCATTTTTTTTAAAATGTATTGTTTTGCATTATATAAAAACTATGTTGCATGTAACAAAAGTTAAATGTATTTTTAATTTTAATGAATTCTGATAAAATTGTGTCATTAAATTTTTAATATCTAAATTTTTTAAATTAATTTAATATTATTCTTCCAAATAACTCTACATTTTAAACAAATATGCGATCTAAAAATCCTTGTAAGGGAATAATAGTGGAAATAAAGAAAAAAACATTAACTGGAAGGCATCAAATGATATCCTAAAAAGAATTTATAAATAATTAACATATTTTTAAATAGCATATATAATATTTCATCATATCATCATTGAATCATAGAAATGTAGAAACAACATAAAACATGACATAAATATAAGTCTAGGCTAAATGTTAACACAATATCACATAGCGGATAGGTTCCCATAGTGGATACAGTTTACTCTCTAATTCTATATATAATTCCCCATGATACAACAATAACCTAATTCAATGTAGTGATATCTGGGAAAACTCATTATGACTTGTATATGCATATGTCTTCTACATAAATTGGTCAAACATAAGCAATAATCATAAGGATTACCCATGAAAATAAATGAGTTTCATAATCATGTCATAATGATTAACCAAATGGAGTATAAAAATGGAATCATGATGGATGGGATTTATATAATTCCACTAAATTAATAGTGTAAAAAATAATAATATATATTTAATAATAATTTCCAATAGAATCAAAAACATTAAATTCAATGGTTTGGTAACATTATAACTGGTCTACTAATGTGTGATTTTAAGGAAAATAATAATTATCCCTTACAGAAGATAAAAAAATAACTGCTTCCATAAAAACAGAAATAAATAAAAAATCCCGATTAAATGATTGATTATATAAAATATGGGTTTTCTTAAACCAACTTATGAATTATACCTAAAAAGGGTTAATAAATAAGGACTTTACCTTTAATTATGGTTTCTTATCTAGAGGATTTGAGATGGAGACACTTTATAACATGTATTTACATATAAAATAATGAATAGTTTAAAAATATATATATTTATAAACATTTTCAAAGAATATAGGTATAATATACTATAATAATGAGGATATAAATTGAGGAAAATAGAGGAAATGTTTTATCCAAAAGAGATATATCGGTTCATAGAGGTCTCTTACATTGGGTATGAATGCATTCAGTAGATTCAAATAATTCTCTATAAAATAAAATTAAATGAAATAATTAAATAAATAATAATCTATTCAAAATTTATTTTATTTAATATTTATTTATTAAGTACACTTATGTAAAATTTAATGAGTTATTGAGTTCAATTTTACTGATCTAGGAGAATTTTTTTCATGGTTTCACAGTCAGTTCACTTGTTTATATTTTTTAAAGTTCATTTCAAATAGATATACTTCTCAAAAAAGATAATAAAATGTTATTAAAGTACTTATTGATTATTGAATCATCCTATATGTAGTTTTATTTTATAATATTCATATGATTCATTTAATAAACGTTAATGATAATTTATTAATTTATTATTGGTGGTTTTACAACCTTACAAACTAGTTTCAGTATATAAAATTTTACAGACATATAATCATTACATAAATTATAAATAACATATTATATACCTAACTGGTAAAATTTTTAAAACTGTAATTGAATTTAAAACTACTATCAAATAATTATTGGAAAATTAAATCTCATCACCTATGAAGGTTTTTAACTTATATAACATGGATAGTGGTTTATTTTTATATCTGTTAAAGGAGATGATAAAAAGTGTTGGTAGAATATATTCCACTAGAAATATAAAATTTCAATATATACATTATAATGGATTTATTATTCTATGTGGAATGATGTTTGTGTGGATAAGGTAGATGAAAAATATAAATTAAAATAATTATTTTTAGAACGTTACATCTTGAATATTAACTCCACTAAAAACCCCTAAAGTAAATTGGAATTGAAATTTTAGAGAGAAAATCATCACGTGAACATGCGGAGAGTGGGGAGGATAGTTCATGGTAGATATTTGAAAATCATTAAGATGTAGATGGTTTGAGGGGAAGGGGAGGTGAAGGGTGTTATTCATAACAGAAGGAGTGGGGTGTTTTTTATTATTATATTCATTAGTTTACTATTTTAGATCTTTTACAAGAATTATATTGATTCTTTTAAATGAATATTTTAAATGGTTAATATTATTTCTAACTAACAGGTTCTTACTTCATCGAATACATTGAAGTTAATGTATTTAGAATAAAATTCTATAATTAAAATTAACTATTATATTTTATTATTCATTAGAAATAAATCATTTTTTGAAAAACTAAAAAATATTATCAATTTTTTTAATTTTTAATAAATTTAATACATTTTATGAAAGTAGTATTCTATATATGAGAAATTTATTTTTCTATTAAAATATTAATATATTTTAAAATACTAGTTTTTATATTATAATCAATTTTATGTCCATTTGAAAAATTACATATGGTGTCATAAAATCATCATATAATTATAATACAATGATAATTTAGTAATCTATTTTATGAAATTAAATTCTCTATTAAATCATTATATTCACTATATAATTGAAAATATAACACTTGTGTTTCATAAAAATACCAACATATCATTTATCAATATTGGAAAAATAATTTTTTTACACCATGTTATAAATATATCATATATTCATTTTATAATATTTCTAAATATAATTTTACATTTCCACATGTGATATTACTATTATAATGGTTATATTACTATTCATAATTGTCATATTATTATTCATACAGTCGGGTTACTATTTCAATGGCCAGATTCGTAATGATGATATTGGTTCCTTATATATGAAAAATTATTCTTAATATATTATTTATCCATTAAATTATATTTTCTCTCATGTTTATATATATTTTCATATTCAATGAGAATATTTTATTATTAACATTGTTATTTACTTCTACATCTTTGTTCGTTAGTGTGGTCATTTTGAGGGATTGAGAATAATAAAATTGTCCTATTATTATTCTATCATTTTCGTTTTTTCGTACCAATATAATATTCAGATTTCATAGTGGGTTATTTTCTATCTAATGTATCAGTATTTATTGATGGGAATAATTTTTGGTCGGTTTATCTATGTAAAGTATGTTCTTTATACAATATATTATAATTAGATGATTGGAAATTAAACAGATAAAATTATGGATCATGAAAATATTCCTTGTCATCAATGAATTTTTTTACATTTGAAAAATAAAATAAATTAGGGTTGTTCTCCTTCATCGCTTCCTCTAGTTCAGATGTTTCAACCACACATTAATGGTTTCACCATGGTAATTTGGCAAGGTGTGTTGTCTTGTTTAGTAATAACTTATATCTATCATTCATGATCATCACTAGATTCTCTTAATAATAAAGATTATTTTCCAAATGTATCACCTCTAAATTCAATATATCTAAGGCATCTTCTACATACTTCCTCAAGAGTGATATCTGGAATATATCATGTACTTGATACATTGTTGGTTGAAGTGAAAGTTTATATGCCACAACTCTGATGGGATTAATAAATTCAATGGGGCCAATGTAATTGATAGAATTATTTCCATTATTCCAAAAACTCATAAAAAACATCCTTAGGGATGTGTCTAGGAATAACTAATCTCCAATTTCAACTTATATGTATCCTAGACTTTTGTTTTCATATCTCTTATTTATACTTTGTGAAGACCATATGATTTCTTCGATGGTATCCACCTTTTCTAAAATTTTCTTGAACTTTTCTTGTTAATGTACCTTAAGTTAAGCAAAATAATCCCAACATACAAGTTTACTACATAATTTCCTATAATGTTCTTTATAGTTCACCATTTGGATACATTGGTGGAAAAAAAATTTGTGAGATAATTTAGAAAGTATAAGATATAGTTCCCATACAGCTATTAAGTCTATCAATATACTCTCAACATATATTAGAGTGACTGAATAGTCTTCTCAGATTGGCCTTTAGTGTGGGGGTGGTAATTAATTCTATTTTTAATCACAGTGTTTGACGGATATTAGAGAATTTTACATAACTTTACAATAAATATCATATCTCAATCAGATACAATTGATAATTGTACTCTATGTAGTATCACAACTTCTTTAATTTATATTAATGTATGTTTATTGAGTGATAAGTCCTATTAAATTTAAATTATATAATAACTATTTATAAGATGATCCATAATAACACATATTGTATTATTTCCTCAATATATCATTGAATGTCTGGTGAAAAAATTAAATGTTTTTGTTTTCCAATTTTGATGTCGGTATGGGTATTGGTGGAATCATCCCCTTAGACTTTATCCATTTTTCCTTAACTTGTAGACACACTACGAGTCAAAGTGCGTAAAAAATGTGGGGGTCAAATTGAGTACCAAATAAAATGTTTGTTAATAAAAAATTTAAATAAAATCCCCAAAAATTAAATAAAAATTAACATATATTAGAAGAAATAGTTTAATAAAAAATTTATATTGTAATGGATTTCTTAATGAATTATTGTTTCTAAGTTAAGAAAATATTTTATATTATGTTATCCTCTGAAATAAATTTCTATAATAAAATCCTTTATATAATGTTAAATATTAGCTACAAATGTACATGTTTTGATTAACATTTTAAAACAAATATAGTTTAATATTTCAGTCAAATGAAACAAAACACCAAACCACATTGTAACAAAAATGACATATAGCCTCAATCTGAGACATAATCATATCCTCACTACAATCATCTACTACCATCAAGATAATTATTAATAATAATCAGATCCAAAACATGGATGGGGTAAAAAAACAACTCACATGATTTCCAACCAAAAATCCTCTTCCATAGTTATTCCTTGGATGAAAAACAACAAAATCCATGCATGTAACTCTTCCCTTGTTTACATGGGTATATAGATAAAACAATTTGAGAGAATATCATGTACACTCTTGTTTATGTGTAGGAGTCAGTGTGTGCAGATATGCAAAGAAATTCATCAAAATGTAAGAAATTAAAAAACAGATATAAAATAAAAGTAGATAGAGAAATGTATTGTTTCTCAGTATATAATTATTTATATGATCAAGAGTCCAGAGTTATGAATTCTTGAGGATCATGAACAATTTCTCTAAAAGATGAAGAAAAACAAGGTTTGATGGTTTTCTATTTATTATATGAATACCCTTTAAAAATATTCTCTGGATTTTGTTTAAGGAAAGAACACAATATTATATATATTTAAATCATTCCCAATCCCATGTATTCAGCATATAGTTTATCCCTCTATCAGCAATGAATGACCCTTGTACATGGGAGACATATTGTGAAATAAATAGAATTTCAGCATTAAATATCTGATTAATAATAATATTAAATATTAACTAGATACTTGTACAGAGAATAAAATAATGATACATCAGACTGAGTCATTATTTTCAACTTTTCAAAATTTTAGGAATTATCTTTAATTAAATCCAAGAAGCATTGTTTGAATTAACCCTATAAATTAGCCTATCTAAATAGAAAATTTGAATAGTGTAGAACAACAATTGCAGTATATATTAATGGTGGATAAACTATGATAGAAGAAAATATCAATGGTAGTATGGTCCAAAGGTAGAACAACTCAACGGTAGCATAATATAATAGTAGAACAACTCTTAATAGTATTGTTAATCTAATGATAGTATGTATAGAGGTTGCAAGAGACTTGTAGTAGCACATTTCTAACAATATAAGAGAAATAGAGGTATCACATAGCTGGCGGTGGAACATAGATTATAGTAGTAGATATCTATTGGTAGCACTGATGACAGTTGAATTGTGTCAATGGTTCTAGGAGTCTGGAGGTAGAACATTCATGGTGGTGTCCTGACTCTGACTGTAGCAAGAGATGAATATAGCATGATCCTAGTGGTGGAATAGACTTGATTAAGCATAAATTAACTATCAGTGGAACACATATTGTGATGGTATAATTGTAATCCAATGGTAGTAATTTTCAATATTTAGTAAAATTTATTAAAAAATATAAAATAATATGACATCCTAAAACAGTAAACTCATATGAAACATAATAAAAATTATTGTATGTGCATAAAAAATGGAGGTTTCAGTAATCTCTACATTATTATGAAAAAAAATAATGGAATTCAGTAAACCATATACAAGAAATACATGGTCATAAATTATGAATAAATAGATGATTTTTACAAGAAATAGTCTCTTTAATATTACAAATTTAAAATCTAACATGCTAATGTTACATTTGGAAGTGTAGTTTTAAATTTTGAATGATAAATCATGAATGGAAATCAATAAAAATAATTTCTCCCCTTTTTGGGAATATAAAATTTAATTGACAAGAAATATTAAAGATAATGTAAGAACTCATCAATAATAAAAGAAGACATCATTATGAAAAAAATGTAATTAAGATATAGTAAAAAATAAATTCATGTGAACAGATGAATCCATATAAAATAATAAATAAAATATGAATCACTCTCATCTCATGATGTAGGGTATATAGATCATTTTCGTTATCTAGATAAAGGAACCATAGAAGTAGAAGCTGAGGGTGATGATTTTTTCTAAGGCACCTCTTGGATCACCACTTGTTTGAGATGAATAATTGTTTCATCTAGATACATACTATATGAATGACACTAAAGATTTGGATGATCAAAAGGTGGTTTAGAAGATATGGATAACATGGGAATTTACATCAGTGAAACCACTAATATACCAAATACATAAAAAAAGTCTTTATGAGGCTTAAAAAATTGAGGATTATATTTTAAAATATATCTATATAACTGAAAAAGTCATTATTCTCTCCCATGGTAAAAATTATAAGTTGTATAATAACCTTGATCTTTTATTATAGTTCCTTGAACACCTTAGTAACTAGTATAATTCATATGTTTGAGGTGAAAAATTGAAATAAATTTTCAAATCATGAATGTTATATATCAATTGAATATAGTACATGATAGCCTTAGTGATGGTTTTTCTATCACTTTAGACATCATTCAAACTCTCTCTTATTAGTTTATATATATTCTCACCATGTTTTTTAATATACAAAAAATCTACCAAATGAGATTCATGAATATCACAAATAAAAAATTTCATATCCACTCTAAATATAGATCTCATCATCTCATCAAAAATTGTGGTTGATGTATGAGGAGATGAAGATGTAGAAGTAATATCTAGAAGTATCTCCATCCTATATAAAAATGATTCTTAGTTAGTAGTAAAGGATGTCATCATATACTCCATAATCGATCTCATAGTATCAATGAATCATAATACCATTGATTATCAATTTTATATTCCAAAATCAATATAATAAATTTTGGTTCAATATTGAAAGGAACCATCTCAACAATATTTATTACATTATCTTCACTAGTCCAATTAATAATAGGTTCATAGGATCTCAAGATATCACTGATGTTTGAAATAAACCTCCCTAAAATGAAATACAAATAATCTTTTAAAACAAACTATGAAGGCACAAATGTAGTAATAGGAAAGATGATGTAGCTATCTACATACTAGGCATAACAGCATCGACATGGTCTCATCTAAAAGATGGAACATTATAAGTAAATGAAAAAATATTTTAATAATCAGTCATATAATTTATAAGATACCCCTTCTGATATATCCCAACACCAATGAAGATAGAACGTCCCCCATACACTTGTAGGATGCAATGATCATCATCCCTTCTATCATCCGCATATGAGTATAGATATTAAATACCAACCAATTTAGAACTAGGGATGGCTCCTTACTAGATTATGAATCCTCCTATCTGAATGAAGAACAACTTTTTTAAATAAGTATGATTTTTATCATCTCCTATAACATATTTGGACTTGGAGTGGTCTACTCCAAGTGGAAAATACCTTGTGAAGTTCTTCAACTGGACATGTTCATCCACATGAACTATAGAAAATGTCACAATATTTTGACCTACATGACGATCTTTGTGACTAATAAAACCCAAGGATTCTCCCCCCCCCCCAAATAAATTTCCTCATCCAACCTTGGAAAGGGGAATCACCTCATACTAGGTAAAGTAAAACATATCTATTTACACATATAGTCAAACAAAACAAGGCATATTTATTAACCCAAATGAAGTACCACCAATATGTGAGGAATGATGTGATTGAGTCCTATCGACATCATCATTGCATCATGAACCTGTCCATTTTCATTACCACCATCCACATCATCATTAGCAACACTATGAAAATTATCATCATTTCCATCATCACCATTATCCCCATTCTCTAAATGATATGATATTTTAAAACCCTAATTAGATGATTTTAAATAATTATTAATCTCTAATTCTCAAAATAATTCATTATTTAAAACATCTTTATTACGATACCAACTCTCTCTAAAAGGGATAGAAATAGCTATACTATCTGGTCCATATGATGTAATTGTACTCTTAGGAATATTCGTACCACATCCTTCTTCGAAAGATTTATCCACTTCCCCTTCTTAAAGAAAAAAACAATATCATCTTCTTCTCATGTGAATGAACTACATTATAATATGTATCCAAGACATGGTCAACAATATTAATGGTTCAAGGGGCGTTTTCTATAGGATTGTAATCCTCATTGATCTTATCATTATCGACATCCCACTTCTTCTTCCATGGATTCCAACTCAGTTTCATCCTTTTATAGGTAACATTTCTTAAAAAAAATCTCCCACACATGACTTATACATCCTCCTCCTCACCAACCATGATGTCTTCATATAACATTGTTGAGTTAATCTTAGGATTAATCAATGAATTTGATCACATAGAGGTCTTGGACATCTATAAAAATTTCACCATAAGATATCTAAAAATATTGAATTTATCGCGTCTTTTCAAAAGGAATAACAAAATTGAATCATGATAACTCTTTGTGATTAATTATCCTTTTATGAGACGCAATATAGGTTGAATGAACTTCAGGTGGAGTGTCCATTCTCTATATAGCTTAGTAGCAGCGGACCTTCCCAATCTTACATTACAAGTTAGAACTTGTCATCCATCTTCATATGAAAACTCCTCAATCTGAAATGGTATTGAACCATTATAGAAATAATAAAATATTATATGTGGTACATTTATACAAATGTATCGTTTTTTAAGAATTTTCAATCTATTTATCATATATTGTTCTCTAAATAAAATCTTTCAGTTCTCTGAAGTTGTACCATATATATTAACAGAACTAGTGAAAAGGCCTACAATAAAAAGAACATTAATTTATGGGGAAAAAATATATGAATCCATGTTCCTATATAAACTATAGTACCATGAATGTTTTAGAGAAAACCCTTTCAAAAACTACTTCATTCTCAGAAAAAAATTTGTGGATTGCAACTTAGGGGTTTCTCAGCTTGAAAAAAATCTAGATCAATTATCCTCCAGAAATAATCATTTGAATAAATAATTATAGAGATGAAAGTAAATGAATAAAACTATCTCTTTTTTAGCAATATAAAGGATGAATAATTTATATGTGGAGAGATAAAGGTTGAGATTGAAAGGGATGTCAAAATGGATTAAAAGATTAGGCATGAATTAGAGAGTGAATCATATTTATAATTTTTTTTTTGATTTATCATTTCAAGATTTGAATTAGAATAATATAATATAATATAACTGATTAAATTAAATTATAAATAACATATAAAGTTAGATATATTAGAAAAAGAGGGTTTTATTCAGTATCAAAATAATAATAGAGTCCAGAAGAATACAAACAATGCTGCATTCTAATGGTCGATCATTCCAATGGTGGATGATTCCATCGTTGGATCGCCAAAAAGTGTATCACTAATTGTTAATCACCAAATGGTGAATTACAATTTTTGGGACAAAAAATGTTGGATCACCAATAGTGGATAACCAATAGTTGATCGCTAATGGTGGCTCGTCCAATAGTGGATCATCAATGGTAGATCACCCACGATGGATCACCAAACAATGTGTCACCCAAAAGTGTATTGTGCAAAGATGGATTTTACAATTCTATTTAGTAAAAAGTTATGGATTAACTTATATTTATAATTAATAATTCACAATTTTCTTTTTCTTAATATATTTTATTTCAGAGTATTTGTAAAATTATCAGCAAAATTTTCATTTTCTTTGAATTCTAGTGTTATATCACATGATTGGAAATAAACTCTCAAAAAGTGATGTCTAACGTAACTATTTATTTTCTATAATGAGTGTTATGATTCGTTAAAATATTAATCACACTTCTATATTAACATTTTATAGGGAAATTAAGGATTTTAAATCCATAATATAGAAGAATGTGTTTCATCCACATAATCTATGCACAAAAAATTCCTACAGATATATATTTGGCTTCAGTATTAGGTAGTGCCACATAATTATTCATTATTACTAAACCAATATAATAGAGATATTCCCAAAATATGAAATGCTATAAATGTTTCTTTTTTATATAACAAGAATTCACCAAATTCATCATTGGAATAACTGAATGATTCAAATTCACCTTATATAGGATATAACAGTCCTAAATTGGTTTTATATTTAAGGTATTTAAAATTTATTTTATCCTAAAGAAAATTAGATTATTTAGGATTTCCATTATAATGATCACACATACAAAAAATAAACATAATATCATGTCAACTAGAAGTTTTGTATAGAAATATTAAAATCAGACCACTATAATTGATTTTATTCATATACATTCTAGTTTATTCATGATCTAACATAAGAGTGGTACTCATGGGAGTATCAAAACTTTTATTTCTATCTAATACAAAGTGTTTTAGATGTTATTTATTGTACATATATTATGTTTATATAATTCAATATTTATTTTGTGTAATTTTAAAACCTTGGATGAATTTAAATTCACCCACTAATCTCATTTCCAATTCACATTAATCATTTTTTAAAAACCATAACATATTGAATTTTTAGTAGAATAAACAATAATATAATTAATGTAATTTTTACCTTCTAAAAAATAATTTGAAATTATTTTCATTAAATGTGTGGGATGAAATATGGATTTTGATAAATCATTGTAAATCAAAAAGAGATGATCCTATTATAAAAAGTTGTAGGAGACTATTTTTGAACATATAAGTAAATTTCTTATTTAGGAACATGATTTGGAAAATGATGATTTGTAAATCCATGGGTATTTTCAGAAAAAAAATCCTAAAATATATAATCATTTAAAAATGAAATTTTGACATCCTTTTTATAGATTTTCAAGTCCAAATGTGTGTCATATGTACGAGGTATTATAACAACTACAAGTATTGCAAATGATGGAAATTTTCTTTCCTAGTAAGTACCCTATTATTGACTATATACTTATGAAACCAACATAAGTTTAGTTATTACTATACTTCATAAGTTATCAAATTTTATTCTGAACACTCACTTATTAAAAATAGTAATATTCTCATTAGGTCTAACTACAAGTTCTGAAACACTATATCTTTCAAACTGATTATGTTTTTCATTTATTTTCATCACCCAAAATTTATTATTAATTACATAATTTTTATTACATTATTAAAAATGTGATAATAAATCTTGATGTTAAACCGATGTTCTAAGAGACTCTGTAGTTTGTGTACCTCTCTCTAGATAATCCAACAACAACATCTAAAAGATGTTATCCATGAGTCCTAATAGCTCTGGGAAAATATGGGACCAAAATATAATTGGAATATTCAAGTCTAGATTCATTTTGTTCCTCATAAGATTATGATATTTCTTCTTAACTCACATAATTGTCCAAATTTTTGGAATTGATATTCATATTTTTATGATCATCATCATGGTTTTATGAAGGGGCAGTAGGCTTATGTGTATCCATTTCATAGAATTTTATCTAAAGTAAACTCTTCCACAATCTTCTTTCATTTATTTAGCACCCTATATGATTTAAGAGAATTATTATAAAAAAGGGAAACATTTTCATCCCACATAGAATAATGCCTTTCAAATATTCTAATTAGAATTAAGAGTAAATACTTTTTTAATAACCCATTTACTTATATAATAATTTGTTTTCAATAATGAATTAAATTTTGAAATCCATTATAAATTTATAAAGAAATAACAGGTATTTATAATTAAAAAGTCTATACAAATTGAATAGTAACGTCACATATGAGAGTATAAATATAATTTATGTATCTTATAAGTATAATCATGATATATTTATATCATTGAAAAAGAACATCAATGTTTTGGAAATGACAAATTAATATTTTATATTTTTGTATTTTATTAATATTTAATTACAATTTTATAATTAATATTTTTATTTAAAATTATATATATTTTGATAAAATAGATTCATAAATAAATATTTTTTTTCTTTTGATAATAATATAGTTTTATGTGACCTTAAAAAAATTTGAAGTGTCGTAAAATCAATTATAATATTAAAACTGTTATTTTTCAAATAAAAAATAATTTTAATTAAAAATGAAATTTATCTTATCTATAAAATTATTTTCAAAAAATCAAGTTCATTTTTGAAATGTGAACGTTAAAAAATTGTTTGGGTGAATTTTGATATTTTTCTAAAATACTTGAATTTTTAGAATAGTAAAATACAGTAATTTACAGTATATATACAATCACTACTAGAAAAGCAGGTATTTGTGACGGGCTATTTGCGACGGGATCCCGTCGCAAATAGCCCGTTGCTGAAAACGCCATCGCAACTAAACTTATTTGCGACGGGACCGTCGCTAAAGCCTTTTTTTGCGACGGGCATTCTCCCCGTCGCAAATAGTATTCCGTATTTTTGTAAAAAACTTTTTAAACAGGTATTGCGACGGGCTCGTCGCAAATAGTTTTTGCGACGGGCCCGTCGCAATAACTGTTTTTTTAATAAATAAAAAAAATTAATAATACTAGTATTTGCGACGGGAACCGGGACCCGTCGCAAATACTATTCATAGTATTTACGACGGGACCCGTCGCAAATACTCTTTTAAAAAAAAATAAAAAACTATTAATAATACTAGTATTTGCGACGGGCATAGTATCCCGTCGCAAATACTATAAAAAAAATAAAAAAAATAAATTATGAATAAATTACTTTAATTAATATAATAATAGAATTATAATTTACAAATGAAAATAATAAATTATTTTAATTACTATAATAATAGTAGAATTATAATTCAAAAATAAAAATAATAGAATATTAATAAATAATTTAATTAATATAATAATATTATAATTATAATTCATAAATAAAAAAAATATTAATAAGTTATTTTAATTAATATAAAAATAATAGAATTATTTTACATTCAAATATTAAAATAATTCAAGTATTACAAAAAAATAATTAAATTATAATATTATAAAATTTTAATATATATATAAAATTTTATTATATAAATAAAATTTTAATATATATATAAAATTTAATATTATAAAATATAAATATTATTATTATTCATATTAATATTGTTATTTAAAAATATAATATTATTAATATTTTATAATGAAACAGAAACTACGAATAGAAAAAAAAATTTGATTTCACAAATTTTATAACAAAAATACAAACTCTAATCTGTAGGAGGGGGGAGGGGGGAGGTGGGGGATCTGCAGATGGTGGTGGAGGAAACTCCATCCCTAAAGCATGAGTGAGTCGGCGCATGTACTCCATCTGCTCCTGATGATGCTGCCACCGACTCGTCTGCTCCTCGTACAGCTATTGCTGGCGTCGACGCTCCTCCTCATGCTGCTGACGCATCTGCTCCTGCTCCTGTCGGAGACTCTCTATCTGTGCAGTCTGAGATCGCAACTGCTCCTCATACTGTGTAGAAGAAGATGCACGAGCTCCTCTCGAGCTGGACGCCGACATCGCAGCACTGCCATAATAATCTCTGGGAGTCAGTCGAGAGCCGATACCAACTACCCGGCCCTTCTTGAAGGCATACTGGGTGGCCTGCATCCATGCCGCCTCATCAAACTGACGGGCAGTGGTCTGATCTGATGCCTCGGCCTGACTCTCAGGCCGGGCCTGTGCCGCTGCAGCCTCATATGACTCCTATAGTTGCAATTTAAAATTAAAATTGTGAATATATTATATGCAGTTAATTTTTAAACTTGAAAACAAATAATACTGACCACGATGTGATGCTGACGATCACCTCTGAGCTCCCCAGTAGCAGGATCACTATACATCCTCCGATATACGTCGTACTCTGTAATATCGGGGTGCTCGACAGCCTATAAGAATAAAAAATAAACTGTTAATATTTATATTTATATAAAATATTTATAAATAATGTACGTACCAGATGCTGTCTATGAGTACTGAAAGAACGACTCCCAGCTCGATGAGTCACCTCCTGCCTCCCCCGATTCTGCCTCCCCACCGATTATCTCCTCTGAAAGGCACCACTCAACCAGTGCGCACATAATCCATCCCATACATGGGATGAAATGTACTCTGGTCGGTGTGCTCTACATGACTCATCAAAATCTGACACTCCTGCTTTCTTCATCGCAGCTTTTCTTAAATTGTGCAAAAACTGACGAAGGCGATCACGCATGGCCACCTCCCATGCCTCGTGGATGGCGTCACGCATGGTATCCTCGATCGGATACCATAAAGCCTACAAATAAATCAAAATATCAAGTTAGAAATGAAATAATTTTCAAAATAAAAAGTATTTATTTACGTACGTACCAACCAATGGCCGAACATGGCCTACTGTACATCAATGGGAATCTGCTCCCATGTGGTCCACGGCTGAGAGAAATAGTTGCGCAAAATAGCGCTGCCCTGTCCGACTGCTATATGCGAAAAACTGAAAAAATAATAAACATTTATTATGTGAATAGATTAATGAAATCTTAGTCAAATTCACAGGTTATTACACAGGTTATCACACCTCCGGGTGCGCGGATCAAACCCAAGACGTGGACGTCGCTCGGGGACGGGGTCAGGAATCATCAATCGTGCAAGACCGCGCCCCCTCCGCGTACTCCCTGGAGCGCCTGCAGGCTGAGGGTCATCTGCCAGCAACTCATCCGCATCGAAAGGCAGGTCAGCCTCCGCCAACTCACGAAATGTGGCCTCGTCCATCTGAAACAGAAAATGTTAATATTAGCAAATAATTGATAATTACTATTATATATACATATATACATATTATGATTGTATATAAATACCATGAAATTCTATAAGTGTTCATCTTCATCATCATCTTCATATATGTCAATGTCATCTTCATATTCCTCCTCAACATCATCGATATCCATTCGAGTTGCAGTTGCTTCATCTCTTACCATTTCAAATTCATGTGTGACATCATTAACATCATCGTCATCACCGACTCTTAAATGCGGGGTGTCGTCATCGATACTCATCTCTCTTTGTAAAAAAGATTGATTTTGAGTACTCTCTTGAAAAACTTCAATTCTTTGCACATCAGTGAAAGCACATTCACTTTGACTAAACTGATTATCTTGAATTTTGATTTTTATTACACTCCACCAATCAGTCAAGTCTTTTGATGTTGCACAGTACTTTGCATAATAAACTTGATATGCCTGTTGAGCCAATAAGAATGGTTCATTTACTGCGAGAACACTTTTACATTTAATATCGATGATTCCATGAGTCGGATGAACACGCACGCCTCTCTCTGTATCCAACCACCGACATTTGAACATGGTTATATAATGTTGTCCAAGATAACAGAGTTCAATGATTTCATCAAGTATGCCATAAAAGTCAACTTCATTTTCTCGATGATGAGATCCTCTCAAGCTAACTCCACTGTTCATTGTTTTTTTCGATTCCCCATATGCATGTGTGTGGAATCGAAATCCATTCACCACATATGCATTATAAGTTTTAACAAGTTTGGAAGGTGGGTTACTCAATACACACAGCCGTTTGTCAATTTTATCAGCATGTCGAGACACCTGAAGATTTGTGAAATAATTATCAATATAGTAAACTATACATTGAATGAGTTGCTAAATGATAAAGAATTTATGTTACCAGTTTTTGAAACCACTGAGAGAAATTTTTCAGTCGACGTTCTTCGAGAGCAGCTGCTGTAATTTGTGGAATTTGTTTCTTGATATGATTATCATACAACCTATAAAAACCAAAGTTATTTACTGTAACATAAATGATAGAATAAGTGATATAAACACTTACAGTACAACTGATGTCATCTCTTCACAGTTGAGCAGAACATACGTATGAGCTCTATGATGTTCATCATCTGAAAGCCAGCGTTCAGAAACTCCACCAAAACCAAGCTCTGACTGGTTGAAAACAGATAATTGATTGTCGATTTCATCAATATTCCTCTCATTCCGTCCCATTCGGTTGTGTTTTGATGGATACTCAGATTCAAAATAATGGGAGCAGAAAAAAGATATTTCCTCTTGCAAATAAGCTTCTACAATAGATCCTTCAACAGATGCTTTGTTGCGTACTTTTCTTTTCAATTTTTGCATGCATCTTTCAAATGGGTACATCCATCGAAACTGTACCGGACCTCCACATATGGCTTCATATGGAAAATGTAACATCAAATGTTCCATTGAGTCGAAGAAAGACGGCGGAAATATTTTTTCCAGTTTACATATAATTACAACAACATCTTTTTCAAGTTTTCCTAGAGCATCATAATCTGCCGTAGCCGCACAAATTTCCCGAACAAAATGAGACATGTCTGTTATGGAATCCCAAATCATAGAATTCAACAGACCTCTTAATCCAATGGGTAGAAGTCTCTCCATTATAACATGACAATCATGACTTTTCAATCCAGTAATATGACCATTCTTTATACATATACCCAAATTGGAAGCACAGCCATCTGGAAGTCTCAAATCTGCAATCCACTGACAAAATAATAAACGGTTTTCTTTAGACAGTGTATAAGCTGCTTTTGGTTTCAGTAACCTTTCTGTTCTGACATTCTCAAATAGTTCCAATTCTAGACGCCTGCAAATTTGGGCAAGATCTAAACATGCATTTACATTGTCTTTGCTCTTTCCTGGCGTATCCAAAACTGTATGAAACAAATTATCAAAACAGTTCTTCTCAATATGCATGACATCTAACATGTGTCGGACCAACAAATCAGACCAATATGGCAAATCCCAAAATATGCTACGTTTAATCCAATTGTGTTCTTTCCCAAAACCAGAAATTTTCTGTTGGTTTATTGTGGGACCAAAAGTGATGGGAGGTAATGAAAATACAACCGATTTTAACTCCGAACATGGTAGCATTTTTGGAGGTCCATCCCTTTCAGCTGTTCCTTTTCTGAAATGAGATCTGTTTCTGCGAAAAGGATGATCAGCTGGAAGAAATCTGCGATGACAGTCAAAATAACAAGGTTTCTTTCCATGAATGAGCATAAATGCTTTGTTCTCTCCCATACAGTAAGGACATGATTTCTGACCATGTGTACTCCAGCCAGATAACATCCCATAAGCCGGGAAGTCACTTATTGTCCACATCAATGCTGCTCTCAGTATGAAATTCTGTTTCGTTGCAACATCATATGTACTGACACCAGTACTCCACAATAAATTTAATTCATCAATCAATGGCTTCAAATAAACATCAATATTTTTCTTCGGATGTCCTGGAATTAGTAAAGTCAAAAAGATATATGGCTCCTTCATCAACATCCATGGAGGTAAATTATACGGAGTTAAAAAAACAGGCCAACATGAATATTGACTACCATAAGATCCAAACGGACAGAAACCATCAGTGGAAAGGCCCAGTCGAACATTTCTAGCTTCTAAAGCAAATGATGGATGCACTCTATCAAAATGTTTCCATGAATCACCATCGGCTGGATGATTCAAGCTTTTATCGGTTGAAATATTCTCTTTATGCCATGACATCATTGTCGCTATATTCTTAGACATGAATAAACGCTGAAGTCTGGATGTAAGCGGAAAATTTCTCAACTGTTTTACAGGAATCAAACCAGACTTCTCGTGTTGTCCTTCTTTATATCTCAGTTGCCCACATGTGGGACAACTATCCAACGACTCATTTTCCCCTGAATATAAAATGCAGTCATTTGAACATGCATGAATATTCTGACAAGTAAGTCCCAAATTTCGAACCAACCTCTTACTTTCATAGTATTTTGCAGGTAAAACATTTCCTTCGGGTAACAGTGTTTTCAGCAATGAAAATATCTGGTCAAAACATGTGTTTGACATTCCGTTATCTGATTTGATAGCCATAAATTTTGCAACTGATTCTAATTTGCTCATCTTGCAGCCAGGATATAATGCATCCTCAGCAGACTTCAACAACTCATAAAATTCAGACGGTCCCAACTCAGGATTTGAAGCTATATCAGCCGGAGTTTCTGTATGTTGAACAGATGAACCTGCAACATCATGTACTAAATCTTGAAACCGGGATGGATCTGGAATCAAGTTGGTATCACCTGCTCTGGAACTGCGTTCACCATGTTGATACCAAAAAACATAATCTTCTTGAAAACCAAAACGCAAGAGATGTTCTCCCACTTTGTCAAACGTGTCAAACGTTCTCAATGCACATTTTCTACAAGGGCATTTTATCTTTCCTTCTGAAACAAATTCTGAATTTGATGCCGCAAATGATAAAAAAATCTCCACACCCTCTATATATACTGGATTTAAACCAGAACCATTTGGATTTCTACGTTGATTTATCCATATGCGGTCATCTAATAATGACTGTTGACGACCTCGTTGTTCCATATTTTTCTATAAAATATAAAAGCATTACTGGTTTAGAATAATTTGTTAGAAAAAACACTCAAGCAAGGATTGAATATATTGAGAATAAAGCAAAACCTGTTACAAATATTGATAATTTTAATATTATATTGATTTTTTATTTTTTTTAATAATACTAATATAATTTTTTTTATAAATATTAATTATATAATAATAACATCATTACATTATTAGTATATTTTATTATTAATATTAAAATAATATAATTTTTTATATTATATACAATTCTCCTTTCATCTGTGTGTTTCACATTCTGTCTCCACATGTAATAAGGTAATTATTCCTAATTATTCCTAATTATTCCTAATTATTACAATCTATTACAATTTATTACTAATTGTTACTAATTATTACAATTTATTACTAATTATTACAATTTATTGCTAATTATTACTATTTATTACTAATTTAGCAATACTTAGCAATACTTAGCAAAAGGAAAACTGCTTGAATAATGAAAGGAAATTTGGTAATCATCATTGTGGAGATGATTATAAATTTTCCCTTCATTATCCAAGCAGATTTCGTTTACTAATTATTCCTAATTATTACTAATTATTCCTAATTATTACTAATTATTCCTAATTATTCCTAATTATTACTAATTATTCCTAATTATTCCTAATTATTCCTAATTATTCCTAATTATTCCTAATTATTACTAATTATTACTAATTATTCCTAATTATTACTAATTATTTGCAATTATTCCTAATTATTTGCAATTATTGATAATTATTACTAATTATTGGCAATTATTGGCAATTATTGGTAATTATTGGTAATTATTACTAATTATTACAAATTATTGGTAATTATTGGTAATTATTCCAAATTATTACTAATTATTCCTAATTATTACTAATTATTCCTAATTATTACTAATTATTACTAATTATTCCTAATTATTACAAATTATTGGTAATTATTACAAATTATTAGTAATTATTGCTAATTATTGGTAATTATTCCAAATTATTGGTAATTATTCCAAATTATTGGTAATTATTCCAAATTATAGGTAATTATTCCTAATTATTGGTAATTATTCCTAATTATTGCTAATTATTCCTAATTATTGCTAATTATTAATAATTATTGCTAATTATTACTAATTATTGGTAATTATTACTAATTATTGGTAATTATTGCTAATTATTGATAATTATTACTAATTATTCCTAATTATTACTAATTATTGCTAATTATTGCTAATTATTGCTAATTATTCCTAATTATTACTAATTATTCCTAATTATTGGTAATTATTCCTAATTATTACTAATTATTCCTAATTATTACTAATTATTCCTAATTATTACTAATTATTACTAATTATTCCTAATTATTTGCAATTATTGGTAATTATTACCAATTATTGGTAATTATTGGTAATTATTGGTAATTATTCCTAATTATTCCTAATTATTACTAATTATTACTAATTATTCCTAATTATTCCTAATTATTACTAATTATTCCTAATTATTTGCAATTATTGATAATTATTACTAATTATTGGCAATTATTGGCAATTATTGGCAATTATTGGGAATTATTGGCAATTATTGGCAATTATTGGCAATTATTGGTAATTATTCCTAATTATTGGTAATTATTCCTAATTATTACAAATTATTGGTAATTATTACAAATTATTGGTAATTATTCCAAATTATTGGTAATTATTCCAAATTATTGGTAATTATTCCAAATTATTGGTAATTATTCCAAATTATTGGTAATTATTCCTAATTATTGCTAATTATTCCTAATTATTGCTAATTATTCCTAATTATTGCTAATTATTGGTAATTATTGCTAATTATTGGTAATTATTCCTAATTATTGGTAATTATTCCTAATTATTGGTAATTATTACTATTTATTACTAATTATTACTAATTATTACTAATTATTACTAATTATTCCTAATTATTCCTAATTATTCCTAATTATTCCTAATTATTCCTAATTATTCCTAATTATTTGCAATTATTCCTAATTATTGGCAATTATTGGCAATTATTGGCAATTATTGGCAATTATTGGCAATTATTGGTAATTATTCCTAATTATTACAAATTATTGGTAATTATTACAAATTATTCCTAATTATTACAAATTATTGGTAATTATTCCAAATTATTGGTAATTATTCCAAATTATTGGTAATTATTCCAAATTATTGGTAATTATACCTAATTATTGGTAATTATTCCTAATTATTGGTAATTATTGCTAATTATTCCTAATTATTCCTAATTATTGCTAATTATTGCTAATTATTGGTAATTATTGCTAATTATTGGTAATTATTCCTAATTATTGGTAATTATTTCTAATTATTGGTAATTATTACTAATTATTCCTAATTATTCCTAATTATTCCTAATTATTCCTAATTATTCCTAATTATTCCTAATTATTCCTAATTATTCCTAATTATTCCTAATTATTCCTAATTATTCCTAATTATTCCTAATTATTCCTAATTATTCCTAATTATTCCTAATTATTCCTAATTATTTGCAATTATTGGTAATTATTGGCAATTATTACTAATTATTACTAATTATTGTTAATTATTGGTAATTATTCCAAATTATTGGTAATTATTACTATTTATTGTTAATTATTACTAATTATTACTATTTATTGTTAATTATTCCTAATTATTACTAATTATTCCTAATTATTACTAATTATTGGTAATTATTACTAATTATTACTAATTATTACTAATTATTACTAATTATTACTAATTATTGGTAATTATTACTAATTATTAATATTTATTTTTAATTATTAAAAATTATTACAAATTATTCCTAATTACCATTAACTATGAACAATACTAATAATTTAAATTTATTAAGTAAGAAAACAATATAAACATAATTAAATTACAACTAATCAAAAATAATTGAAATTAATACAAAATTAAAAATAAATATTAAATTAAAATGAACATAAATACCTTGAAAATTGATGAGCTCTGATCGTTCTTCAAAACTTTAATAACAGCTCCGAAGAAAAAAAGTAAACTGAACAAAAACTCAAATTTAGAAATAGAAATTTTAGAGCAGAAGAAGGTGGAGAATGAGAATGATTTGAAAAAAACGGATGGGGGTATTTATAGGTTAGATTAATAGCGACGGGTCCATTTGCGACGGGAATCCCGTCGCAAATAGTATTATTTGCGACGGGCACCGTCGCAAATACCTTCGCCCGCATTTATTACGGTCAACCGGTAAATAGTTATTTGCGACGGGACCCGTCGCAAATAACATACTATTTGCGACGGGAATACTTTCCCGTCGCAAATACCTTTTTCCGCCGCCGGTTATTTGCGACGGGGAAAGGCTTCCCCGTCGCAAATAGTTTACCCGCGATTTGGCGCCAAAGCCCGGGAAAACTATTTGCGACGGGTAAATACCCCCGTCGCAAATAAGTTTTTAACCGGACTATTTGCGACGGGATTTATTCCCGTCGCAAATAACCCGTCGCAAATACCCTTTTTTCCCGTAGTGAATATAAGATAAATGAACTATTTTTTGAGTAATTTCTTATATAAAAAGAATAATATCAAATAAATTATCAATATTTTATACATAAATAGTGATAATTCTCAAACTATTTGTAGTCTTGAGCCAAAAATACAAACTACTAGATATAATAATGAGAAAACACCCCGCTCATCCACTATAAAGACCACCCATCACCACCTATTCTCATTACAGCACAATGCTTTGTGGCTTGTTTAATCTCTTTATAATTCCCTTCCCAAACCATTTCCCCACATCTAAGAACATCTGGTCTCACTAAGAAGTCAGAACCATGCTCCTTAAAGAGGTTCTCAATGTTGATAATTCAAGAGGGAAAATCCTATTTAATTTTTTTATATTATTTTTAATTACTTTTGATTTTATCAGTCTCATAAACTCCCCATATGCATGTGGTATGAAAACTACAGTATATTATATATATAAAAAATTTAATCATGTGGACATAAAAATTAATAATCAATCTTCCAATCTTCTCCCCTTTATTCTAAAAAATAGAACATCATCCTCGATGTGTTGATTAACCACCAACGAGGATAATACACATTCATTTTTTATTAACACATTCAAGGATATTTTTAAAACCATTATTATCTTTAAATAATACTTTATTCTACATATTATAGTTTATTTATTATTCTGAAATGAACTTATAAATGTGATATTTAATAAAATGATATATGTTTGTGATGATCGTAAAAACCACCAAAATAAATTAAATAATTTTCAATAATGATTTATCTAATAATTAATCCACATAGCAGGAAAAAATTATATATTGTGTCATTTAAAATTATAAGAGAATATTAATTCCATATTTTTCCACATTTTTTATTTTCCCCCACCGAAACGAATAGCCATAATGATCTAGTCATGGAAACCATGAAATAAATGCACCAGAAACAATGGAAATAACCAAATTTTATTAACAAATGGGAGACAATATGTTATAATAATTTCATATATGTAATTATAAATATGAATATGGTTCCTCAATATATTAATAATACTCTTTAAATGATTATAATGGTGGTTTGAACATGTTTTAAGTAAGAAGAACCAGAGGTAAAGGAATGATTAACTCAATTTCAATTCAGTGGGTTAACCTTCTACATAATTGATTATGTGGTCCAATGATTAGTTATGAATTTTTTTTATTAAATTAAATTTTATTACATGTATATATATTTTATATACATATTGAATTATTTTTATCAATTCTCACTTCTAATATATAATATTTTCAAGGAACATTTATTAAAAAAATCCTCTTTTAAATTTCTTTTTTTACAAAATTCAAAATGAATTTTTTTATGTAAGTATTATTTGATTATGATTATTTTATGGTTCTTTGGAGTTTTTTTGATGATGTGTGGAACCAATATATGCCACAAATTCATGAGATATGTATATTTGGATGGCCGACAATATGGTTACACCAACAGTAACTACATTGGTTAAACCATAAAGTAGCTGTAAGGGTTACAATGTAATATAGTTGTGAGGGTTACATTGTAAGGTAGTCAGTATATTTAAAAATCATATGGTATTCTTGAGTGTTAATATATTTGGTATTTATTTCCTCATGTTACCTTTAGGGTATTATTTATGTTTTCTATTTTTTATGGAAATTTCAGGTTTTCACAAAGTAACTATATGAAACTTATTGGTTGAGAATTTTATTATTGTGAAAATGATTTCATATGTTTATAAGTATTCAAGGAATAATATTTTATCTTCATATTATTATGTCCCATTCTGATTTTTTATGCTCATCCCAACTTTTAGAATATTTCATAAGGGGTATAATAATTAGTATGAGATAAGGAGAAACTAAGATTAATGTTTTGAAGACATTTCATAAAAAAGTTTCATTTTTATATTCAAAAATTTTTATTATGGAAGAAATAGATACTATTTTAGTAGTACCTAATTTTTATTAATGTGGGATGATATATATGAATTATTTCCTAATTTTATAAAAATAAAAACTGAAAATATATTTTGGAATTTAAGGAAGGGAATTCTTAAGGAATGTACTAGATTATGTAATATTTATGGTCGAGCCCTTATATTTTTAACCTGAGTAATATTAAGATAACATTAGTGGCTAATATGATGTTAAAAGAATACCTTATGGTTAATTTGGAATGATTTAGAATTTGAATATTTCCTTGATGGTTCATCTACGATAGGTATTTTTAGAATATTTTCCACAGAAGAAACAGGGAATATATAGTAGGAAAGAACTAAGATGATGATATCATTCCAAATATAAATCCAAGAATGGTGGAAATTGGAACAGAGCAGTTTTTGATAGTAATGACTCAGTTTAAGTAAGATATAAATGGTATTGTAATCAATTCTATAGAAAAATAAACATTATTATCATGTCTTATTTTTCACATTTATTATTTTTAATATTTATATAGAATATATTTGAGACCAAGTGTTGAGAAGATGTGTGATTACGAGGCTTGATTTCCCTGGAATAATTGTTTTAAAAATATTAAACTTTTAATATCATGTGTGCATGGTTTTCTAAAATAATTTGAATATCTTTCGGAATTAGAAATTGGATGGTTCTGTTGAGCTCAAAATGGTGGATTTACCTTAGGTGCAACCTAAATTTGGTATGGATGATACATCTGTAGAAAGATTCATCAAGGATGTAAACCTATAGAAAATAACTAAATAAAAATATTTTAGTTTTTTAAATCATAATAACTCATGAACTATGTCCCAGATTGGAAATTTAAGACCTTTGTTGATTTCATAATGTGGTTTTTTCACAGGTTTGATATAACTTTGGTTAGTGTGGGTCATTTTTGTAATTTCTTGATGGAATATAATGGTCATTAGAAAATTTAACTCAATATTATTTTTTGAAGTAGCCTCATTTGTTTTTATTAAGCCTTTTTCTGAAATTATAGGATACCACCATAACCCAATAAATTTCTCTTAGATGTGGAGGAGAACACTATAAAACAAATAGTGAAATATCCTGGATCTATGATCAAAACACATCTAATTTGAAGTAACCTCACCAAAGGTGGCGATTAAATGATCCAAAGTCAGTGACAGATCTCGATTAAGGTATGGTTTTTGTTTCTTTTTTATTTTACCCATTCATGATTTACATGATGAATGTGGGTAAATCCACAAAAATATTGATTTCAAGTTCGATCATTGTTGTGGGATGGGATAATATCTATGGGATTGCTAGGGGTTTCCCTTTCATAATCGTTTATCCTTCTAACAGGAATGGATTGAGGCCGACTTGATCAATGTGCTAGGTTCGTTCTGCATGGTTTTCTTCATTACTCTCTCTCCCCTATTCTTTTTATTCGTCAACATTGGACCCCCACTGCCAAAATTAGAATTTCCAGGTGGATTCGGACATGATCGGACCCCAGGTTTGGATGGAAAACAATAGTAGAGGTCGTATTAGTACTAATCAAGACCCGATAAATCCAGATATTCAACCATTTAATATTTCAATCATTAGATGTGTCTCAATTGTCTATGTAAGGGACCATCCACATGGTTCTGGCATAGCGGTCTTGTAAGGTGAGACAGAGTTGAGCAGCAATAGTTTGAGGACCGGAGGTGGCGGCATTAGAGGAAACTGCAGGAGATGGCAAAGATGACAATATGCCACATGACTTGGTGGGGATGCGGGATGTTGTATTGGTGGTCGTAACATGGGATTTAGTTGTAAAGAGCATGGAAAGGATCCACCCAGGCAACCCTTGCACATCTATTGTGGGTTTAGAGAATGGGAAGGGTGTGGTGTATCGGTCGGAGATAGTGAGTTGGGTCGGACCCACCAGTCCTAGTCGTGTTGGGGCTACTCGGCCTGAGATGAGCCCCGATAGAGTGAAATAGTCAACTATGAGCCATGGTCAGTCTACCTACCATGTGTCTGCGACATCTAGGGCCATGGATGACCATAGAAGTTGATCATAGATTTTGTGGGGTGGTGAGTCCAGGAGGTCGACCGTGGCGGTTAACAACGGTAATAGACCGCCCTACTAAGTGGATCGATCATACAGTCTGTCCATGGGCCTAGTAACCCCTATATAATCTTTGAAATACTAAAAAATTCAAATGAAACATTCATTTGATGATCTGTCGATAGAATTGTGACCCTGATGTTAAGACAGACCTTTTGAGATAATATATTGAGTTTTTAGTACGGACCACTTTTAGTTGAAATCATTTCCTTTTTCATTTTATCTAGGGTTTAGTATGATATTACATCCAAATTATTATATTGTATTCCCCTCTAGAGGATGAGTCCCATATATATTTATGGTATTACTCTATGGAATTGACATAACCAATGAGTGCATGGTGTTGGCCTCTATCTAGAGGACAACAATAATAGGGTTGGTCGTATTCCCCTGTGTATTTGGGAAGGATCCTCTATGTTGTAAATTTATCTATATTTGGTTCATAGTATTCCCTATTGTGTTGTGAATAGTCACCTCTCTATGTTTCAGGATATTCCTTGACGAATTCCTTCTCATTTGGATGGGGTCCCAATGAGCTCGACCTCATCATGAGTGTCTCTAATGATATCATGTCTTGAGGAGGGTGTTCTCTATGAATGTTCTTTCTTTGAGTAGAATAATATGGATAGAATTTGATAATGACCTCTTAATGGAGTGGAACCTCTCTTGAGTATATCTTGATAATCTTGTTATATTTACTATAGACATATACCTTAGTGGAGCTGACTATACAATCCATTGTGGAATTCATATTTTTGATTTAGGGTGTCCAACAAAGTATTGTTGTACTAACCCCTAAAAAATATTTTCCTACATGGTTTATGTCTTCCCTTTATTATTGACCATTTTACAGATTCCTTGGTGGTCCAAGACAATGTGATACTTAGGGAGGTAGATAGAAAAGTTTTTTTCATGCTTCTTAGACTATAGTCCTAGTTTCTCTTTTCTTAAATGTTAGATCTGTGGTTACAAACTATTTTTGGTGGGATTGTTATGGACCTGTTTATTATCCAATACATTCAATGTATTACACTATTTGTGTGATATATTGGTATATATGCATTTTTTACCAAGGGTTTTTTCATTTCATCATTTTTATCTTGGAAATTTGTGCATACATACAGGTACTTTAGGATAATGCCTCTCATTTGTGGGATAAGCCTATTCAGTGTTATTCACTAGCCCCAGGACTATTGTAAGCAGTATTGGGGTAGTCATGATGTGGGACCATCTTGGAAAAGTCATGGAATAGTGGTATTACGGGAGGTTTGTTCTAATTTCGGACTAGGAATCAATGAGATTGGATTGGGTAAATGGTGTTAAGCTTTTCGAGTTTAGATTTCAGGTTAGGGAATCTAGTGTTGCTACGATAGCTAACGTATCCATACACATGGACTCTGAGCAACTAATATTCGACTCAAAATAAGAATAAAATGGTTATAGGGAAATTCAATGGAATATTCATCGTATATGAATGGTTTTGTTTCCCAATTCTTTTTGAGGATCCTCTCCAAATATACTCTATTAACCATGGTACATATTTTTTATTACAATATGAATCTATGAAAATAGAATGTTTGAATCCCATTGTGTGATCAAGAGGATGATCCTGTTAGCGAAGAGGCATTGGTACATGGACCTATACTAGGGATAGAACCCATGGATCATTTAACGTCTATACAACCACCCAATGAGAATTAGATACTACTTGAACTACCTTCTGAGGATGTACATAGGTTGATTGTGCTTCACGAGTTTAATATGTAGTAACATGCCAGGTTTTTGGGTGAGCTAGACCCCCTGTTGGCTGAGGATTGGCTAGATGTAGTCACCCATGTTATCTTCATTTTGAGGATGTCTACTGACCAAATGTTATTCCTCACAGCGAGTCTTCTTTAGGGCTCTATGGGGTGATGGTAAATATTCATGACATAGTTTCACGATGAGACAACTCACTCTTGGAAATAATTTTAGGGTATATTAAAAGAGGAGTTATATCAAGACACAATTCGATCACCATGAATATTTGAGATTCTATATCTATAACAGGGTAGTACAACTATGGTAGAGTATTCAGCAAGGTTTATTGACATTTTGAACTATTCCATGGACATGGTATGAGAGCAGTTATTCATGGATTAGTCCTTAGAGAAGGGATTACAATGGTAAAACATGGAATTATTTTTATCCCTTATAATATCTACATATGCTGGTGAACATGAGTTAGACCTATTAGTGGAGATTTTTCTAGCGAATCAGACACTAGAAGTGGGAGCTAGGAGTGGGAACTGGGTACCATAAACCTCAACAGCAGGAATCTAACAATAGTTTTTGGGATCTGAGTGGGTCAGGTAATTAAGAGAGGATCACATGACTCATGGTTGGTGTTGTGGGACTCGTAGGGTGGATCGTGTTATCCCTGGGATAGACAGTGTTACACATGTGGCGGTCAAGGAAATATGTCATGAGAATTTCTGACCTATCATACAGATGATCATTGGATGGTCAAGGGACCTCCAAGGAAGATTAAGAGATAAGATCAGGGTCGTCCAATGGTCATAGAGTGTGGAATATGGGTACAGAGGGCATCAGGTGTTGGTCGATGGTCTGCCCTATTACAAACACCACCCCATAGGTGGTCCACAACTAGCTCAAGGAGTTGGTGGGTTAGGATGATGAATGTTACATCCAATATTGGCTTATGACCCTAAGGATCCAGTGATGATATGAGGTACAATCTATTTATTTTTCCCCTTAGCTTCATGTTTGATAGACATGGGTTCTATTTATGCCTTTCTTTCCACGAACATTGTTCGGGACTTAGATATTCGTGTTGAACTATTAACTCCACCGTTACACGTAGAGACACTTACAGAAGAATAATTGATGATCGCACACTTTTTCTAATAGTGAGACCATAAAATGGAGGTGAGAGTTTCAGTTGGGACCTCTTGGTAGTGGTTTCGAGGAATTGCGAAATTATTCATAGGTATGGACATGATATCCAATGTTCATTATCTCATTCACTATTTTAGGTGAATAGTTCAATATGTCTACACTGATTAAACCAGTCTTTCCTTTTTTTTTTGGAATGTAAACTCATGCATCGAAGGATGGAATCACACATAATAGTATCAATCCAATTACACATCATTTGGATAGCCTCTCCATCAGTGTAGTGATGATATGAGTCAATAGTTTCCTGCAATTTTGGAGGTGTGTGGGGATGTCTTTCCCAAAGATGTTCCAGGTTTACCATCCCGAGGAAGACGTAATTCTGCATTAGTTTACACACTTGGAAAACAATGATGACTGAACCATTATATTGGATGTATCCTTTAGTTCTTCAAGAACTAAGGGTGTGAATATAGGACTTGTGGAAGAAGGGCTTCGTGAAGACCCAATGTTTCACCCTATTAATCCCTATTTTTGTTTTCCAAGAAGGCAGACATAAGCATGAGGTTATGTGTGCAATACTGGTTCTTGAACCCGGTGACCATGAAGATCTAATATCCACTACCGATGATTGATATCCACTTTTATCAGTTGAAGTAGGCTCAATGGTTCTCGAAGATCAACCCCGGATCATGATATCTCCATTTGCGAGTATAGGGTGAGAATATACTAAAGGTATACATTAGGTGTCATTATAGTCACTATGATTACTTTGGGATGTTGTTTGGAGAGAAGAACACCCTATAAGTGTTCATTAGAGTCCTAAAATAGATCTTTCATCCGTACATAGAATGGTTTGTGGTGGTCTTCATCGATGAAATCCTAGTGTACTGGATGGTCAAGGAGGATAATGTGAGACACTTGAGGATGGTTCTAGACATAGCCCAATAGAACCTAATATATGGGAGGCTATCATAGTGTCAGTTCATTATTTGAGATGTCTTTTTTCTTGGACACGTCATATCAGAGGCTGGATTTGTAGAAGATCCAGTAATGGTTGAGATAGAGGTGACAGAAAGAGTTCATCCAGGATGGTGATGTTCATATTGTCTATACACCATGTAATAGAAACATGTTCAAATATTATCTAAGTAGTAGATTTAATTCACACCTTCTAAATGAGATATCAAAGAAGTTGGACTTGCTGTATTTTTCCTTGGTGGATGGAGATAGAGCACCTTTCATCTAGTACGTGGTTGTCAACCCCCCCACCCCCCACTCATACAGCAAGTCAGGGAGGCACAACCTGAGGACACTTACTATGGGACTTAACCTGATCAAGTGTTTATAGGATATTCTCAAGATGGATTTTCAAAAGGTGGGGCACCTCTTTATTTTCATATGGTGAAAGTTGTAACCTTTGCTGTTGTAGGAGAAGTTTTTTATCGTATTTAAAACATTTCATTTGGTAGACAATTTAGTTGTACAAAAGAATTACCATGACATTTTTCATCATTTATGATGTCCTATAATGAAAAAGGGATTTGTTGAGTTTGTCTCTCGATGCCACACTTGTCATCATATGAAGGCTAATCACCAGGTTCCAGTGCATTTTGATCAACACAATGAGGTGTTATATTGGAAGTGGCATGTGATATTGAGAGACTTAGTGATAGTTTTACATCATACTTCTAGGAGACATGATTCCATTTGGGTGATCATTAACTGACTCACCATGTCAGCCCACTTTATAGATATCTGATAATATATTTTATTAGAGAGCATGGTATGCCTCTTCAGTTAGGAGATATTTCAACTCCATGGAGTCCCATCGACAAGGGTTTCAGATCATGATGCTCTCTTCACTTACTAGTTTTTGAAGGGATTAGAGGAGGTGTCTTGGACCCAGTTATACTTGAGATTAGTATTTCACCCACAGAGAGATAAGTATACAGTACAAAACATTCAGGTTGTAGAAGAAATGTTGCAGGCATGCATTCTAGATTTTGGACATAGTTGGGAGGATAACCTATCCCTAGAGTAGTTTTAATACAACAAAAACTATCTCTCTTATATTTGTATGTAACCATTATTGGCCTTATACGAGCGACCATAAATATCGCCTCTTTACTAAGATAGCCAAGGAGAGTCAGCACTCACGGTCTAGGTGATGGTACGAGCAATAATAGAGAAGGTGAAAATCACCCAGAAGTTGAGGAAAACTACATAGATCCATCATATGTCTTATGATGACTTGTGATGGAAGCCTTTGGATATTGATAAATGATACCATGAATTTCTTTTGGTCACTCCTCGATGTGGATTATAGATCTTTTTATATGGTATAAAACTATATCATTGGTTCATTGGACCACTATTGATACAACATTGAGTTGGTGTGGTGGAATATATATTTTCTCTACCACCATAGTTAGAATGGGTAAATGAAATCTTTCATGTGTCGCATCTAAGGAGGTATGTGCATGAACCATCACTCATCATCGACTAGTGAGTGATGAACATTGAGTATGGGGTGACTTTTTCTAATTAAATTGTCAATATTGAGGATTAGCATGAGAGAATCTTTCATGGGTGGTCAATTAATTGGTTCTTGTCTTATGGCATTACCAGAATCTCCAAGATAGAGAAAGAGAGTGGGAGGCTCGTAATCTTCTTCAATGCCCTCATCTATTTGAGTATCCCTAGTTTTGGATTTTGGGGATGTAAATCCCCAATGTGGGGAGAATGTAACATTTGATTTTTTTATCATGTATTATTTTTAAAAATTATATGGATTAATTTCATGACAATGTGCTGAAATGATATGTGATTCCAAGGCTCGGTTTTAGTTGAATAATTTATTGAAAAATTTAATCTGCTAATATCACACATGCACAATATTCTATAAAAAAATGGAATAACACATAAATCGGTTCTCAAATCAGAAATATGATGGCATAGTTGTGCTCATAAGGCTATCTTTACCCTAGTTACCACCATTCAGTGGTCATCATGGTCCATATATAGAAAAAGTCACCATGGATGCAATAGTAAATAAAATAATAAAATAATATTATTTTAATATTTAAATCCTAATAACTCATTAACTACAACCATGATGGAAAATACGAGATCACATTAATGTTCGTAATGTTATTTTTTCCCTAGGCGCGACATAACATTGGTCGACATGTTTTGTTTTTCAAAAAAAATCATGGGATGTAATCATCGATAAACAATTATAAAAAATTATTTTATGACACAATGAGTTTAAATATTATTAATATTATCTTAGGAATTAAGTGTTATCACCATAATACTAGAAACTACACTAAGATGTGGAAAGGAACACTATTAATCAAAAGGTGATGGATAATGGAACTATGTTCAACATGAATAGATTCGATGGAAGCTCGCCAACGAAGATAATGAAACTATCCTTCATCAGTGACTGATCCAGATCGAGGTAAGGAAGTTTTTTCTTTTTCCTATTCCACATTATTGATTTCAATGATGAGTTTTGGTCAATACATAAATAGATTGACCTTAAGTTCGATTGTTGATGTTGGATGGGATATTATCTGTGTAATTTTTAGGAGTTTTTCCATTCCTCTTAATTTTTCCTACGAATAGAAACAATTTAAGGTTGACACAAACAAAGGACAATGTGTGTTCTTTCTGTTTTTCATCATGAGTTTCTCGCCCATGGTCTTTTCGTTCTATGTTGTTGGACCACCATGGCCACGGTTCAAAATTCTAGGTGGCTACAAAAGAGATCATACCCCCATATTGGATGAAAACCAATAGCATATGTCATACCAATGTAGATTGGGACTCAAGAAACATAGATCTTCAACTATCATTAATTATGGTATTTGTTGTTCTGTAGAAGGGACAACTTGCGTGGGTTCAACAAGGTGAGGTGGCATGGTAAGGTGATCGGAGGTGGTGGCCATGGTGGTGGCCACAGAAGATGGGGTAGAAATGGATGGTGGTGGGACACGATAATCATACGTGTGGGATGCAACCGATGACCATGTGAACCGAGCCTGGCCAAGTGAACGGGTCAGGCCCAGTAGGCCAACTCGACCCTAGGGCCACTAGGATAATGTTGGACCATAGTCGTCTATGGAGTTTGAATGTGAGTCATGGTCACTCCAGCTATCATGTAGTCATGGATGCTGTGAGGAAAAATTGACCATGAAAGTCATGGGAAGGTCGGTATATGGGCCCAGTGACCCCCTGTTGAGACCTCAAACCTCTATAACACTAAAATAGTATATCTTTTGAATTTCAATTTGTGGAATTGGGACCTTGATGATCAGATGGTTCTTTTGAGATAACATGTTGAGATTTTGTCATAGACTAGTATATTTTGAGTGTGTTTCCTTGGTCCCCTCATCAAGGGTTTGATACAAAATTACATCCAAATTATAGTATTGTAGTCCCCTCTAGAGTCTGAGTCCCAGAGAGATTAATTTTATTTCTCTGTGGGACTACAGAAGTATCCTTTATCACCCATAGTGGAGTTTTGTGGAAATGGTGTAACCTTTGGGAGAAGGGTCGTGTCCATCTCGTGGACCACATTTATAGGGTTAGTTGTTTTCCCCAGTGTTTTTAGGCGGGATCCCCTATGTTGTGAATTGATCCAAATAGCGATCATAATATTCCCTAGTGTGTTGGGAGGATCCCATCTCTGAGTATCATGATAGCCCTTTACCAAAACATTCTCATTTTTGTGGGGCCCAAATGAGATTGACCTCTACATGAGTGTCTCTGATAATATAATAGATCGAGGTGTGAGTTCTCTCGAAATGAGCATGATTCATGTAGAATCTTGTGGATGGAAGTTGGTTATGATCACCTATAATAGTGTTGTGTCTCTCTTGAGTATATTTTGATAATATTTTTAAATGTACTATAGACATATACCTGAGAGTAGCTGAGTATAGTTTCCTTTTTGGTATTTTCTATGTTCATTTTCGGTTTCCTACTAAGTATTGATATAATCATCCTTACACAGCCATTGCTCACACATATTAACTATTGTGAAGATGATAGGCCATTTGACAGAGTCCTAGGTGGGACAAGACTAGTTTTTTCTTAGTGAGACCATAAAAACAAGGTGTGTTCCCACAATTCACATCGTTTTCCTAGTACATCTTTTCATACATGTTGGACATGTGGTTAGAGAATCTTTTTGGTGGGCTAATTTTCCCTATTTATTATCTAGTAAATTCACTTTTGTAATATGGTTTGGGATATAGTTATTTTAATGCATTGTTTACTAATTATTGTTACATTTTAGTAGTTGTGTCTTGGATATGTTTTTATATGTACAGGTACCTTAGGCTAATGCCTCCCACTTGTGGGATATGCCTACTCTTTTCTAGTCATAATCCCCCGGACTATTGAATATGGGATTGGGGTACTCACATCATGGACTCCTCTACGATGGGTGGTGACAGCTACCATACAAGAACATGATAATAATGAAACATTATATGAGGAAATACCCTCCTACTTTCAATGGATCATCTCACCCAGTGGTGGGTGAAGGGTGGATCAAAGCTGTTGAAGTGATATTAAATATAATGGGGTGTTTGGATAATCAAAAATTCAGTCTTTTTATATTTCATTTTGAATGTGAAGTAGACCAGTTATGGTCAATTTTCAATAATACAAGGGATAGTGAGGAGATTTATAGAAACCCTTACCTTTATTACATATTTGAACATGATTTATTACATAAAATTGTCGTTAAGAAAACTCCATGGATCTAGAATACTAGTTTTTTGATAAATTAGAAACATTTCATGACAACTTAAGACATGAAATCCAACATCTTTATTGAAAAACTCTTTTACATGACCAAAACATTCCTTCATACTTAGCATTACATGGTATAACCTGGGGACATACATTAGAGAAGGGTGATCTATAATGCCCGGTAAGGGAGTAAATAAGGAATAAAATAAATACTACAATACATGTTAGGAAATAGTCATATCAAAGGAGAATAATAGAAAAATTAACTTTAAGGCATGATATAACATGATTATCATAACATTGAAATGTGGAAACAATATACAACATTATATTAGCTTGATCCATGGTTCACTATACATGGATTAAAATGAGTAAACCCTAATTGAACATGATTTCGCATGAGTAAACCATCATTTAACATGGTTTATCATGATTAAATGCTCATTTAACATGTAATATCATGATAATAAACATTCCTAAAGGCATTATAACACTATTAGGGTACGTCCTATATAAATATATCATTTCATGCATAAGTGTGACACATGGATCATATAACATAGAATCATTCAACTTTTACATTTACTCCAATATAAAGGAATTTGGAATAAATAAATGAAATTATATAATAAATAGGTATATGTTCATAAAGGTGAATACATTTGACAAAAAAATTGGCACTATATTCACTACATGATGATTTTGTCATGGAACATTGCGGTGAAAATTCAGCATCCAAACAGCTTGACATAAACATTTATAAAAATGATTATTAGAGAGAAAGGGTGAGTATAATCATATGTAAATGTAATGGATAGTATTGGGGTCATATATATACTTTTCCAAATACATGTAATTTGGAAATAGAAGGTTTAGCATAATAAAGAAACTTGAAGAAAGAGGAGTAATGGAATAACTCTTATGAAATTTTAGCAAGGGAATGGGTGTACATAAAATAGATTAATTAGAGAAAATAGACATATCTCATCATTTAAACATATATATGTCAGTATGGGGGAGTTTTTAAATCAAACCCCAACATTTTTAATTGAAAATAAAATGGTATATTAACCTAAAGAAACTTGGACAAAAATGAGAAAGAAAGAAATCCCTTACATGAGTGTGTGACTTCGTGAGCTTGAGGAGGGGTTTGCAGAGAACTTTGGGTGCCCTGGAAGGTTTATAGAGAGAGTATGGAAGAGTAGATACGTGCTCAAAGGATTTTGAGTGATCAGAAGTGCGATCATGGGTGGATTTATATTGGAAATGAGAGAGTAATTCTTTAATATTTCCAAAAAAAGAGGTTTTAGAATTTATATAATTAAATATTCAAAACCACGAACCTTACAATGGTTTTTGCCCATGGTTTTTTACAATATAGAGTGGAAAAAATTATTTTATAAGGTAAATTTCTGAACTTATTAAATTAATAAGATTTATTTTATTGCGGTGAGTCACACTATCGTGGTAATCATTATAAAATGTTAAAATATTTTGCAAGTCTTGGAGGGTCCACTAAGGCATGGATAAATTAATGGAAAAAAATATAAAATACATTTATTTTAAAGATAAAAAATTTATTGGATGAATATCCCATTTATAGTATTTTATTTTGTTAATATTTGGTCATTATGTGGTCATAAAACACATTATATATTTATAAACTATATATTTTTTACCCCAAAATATGATTGTCTCAAAAAAATAATAAAAAATTTTCCATTGGAAAATTTTTACATCTAGATTATGAATAAAATATTTCTTTTATCTAAACATGTTTCTAAATATTTTAATTTCTACTTTTACATTAAAAATAGACAATTATTGAAAATTGATGGGTTTTGACAAAAATAGTTTCTGTTTCCCTTGTAATTTGGGGATGACCTCCTTGATTAAAGGTTCAGACATTCCAATCAGTTTCTAACGGGTTTGTTTGTATAACCAGAAACATCCAATGATTCCACATCCATTTGGACCTACTTTCCAGAGGTAGGTGCTCATTAGTTGTGGACTGATGAGGCTTATGAATTTGCATTGGTCGAGAGGATGGGAGGTCGGACTCATCACACCTTTTTGAGGGGAATTATTGTCTACTCCGGGACTCTCTTTATAGATTTATGTTATGTTCGTGAATCCTTATTACATTACCAAGTATAAAATGAGCTTTCCTTTAGATCTAACAATCAATGATTGATATGTATGAAATTTAGAGAATCTTTTATATGTATTTGAGGTTCTTCATTTATAGAGAATCGTCTATATTGGTTATAGATTCTTAGTTAATCGTATCCTTCGATACGTAAAATTATCTTAGTCATTATAATGACCATACTGGTTTTAAAGCCACTCAGTGGGGTACTTGAATATTATTGTAATTCAGAAGGACATGAATTATTTCAAAGTTGGGATCGAACCCGCAGATGGGCTACCTATGTATCCTTTGTTTAGAAAAGGAATCAGAACCCACATAGTTTGAGTAAGGGGGTATGATGTTTATGATTGATGGCTCAAAGAAGGATTTCATAATTACTTTTACACTCTAAACTCACGTGAGTCATGCTCGGTGTGAGAAACAAGAGTTATTGGTAAAAATCAGACAATAATTCCATGAATGATGCAATCAAATGAAATAATGTGGGACTTATGTATGTATGAAAACCCAGATAAATGAAGATTAGGATTTAATTCATGGAATAAATCTAGGAATAGGGTCCATAAAGGTATATGTGCTCTATAGAGATTTGAATACTCTAACCTGGTGATTACTCTTGAAAAGGAGGCCCAAATTAGGAGAGGACTTATGATTGGGTTTTTACTCCTGAGAAGGAATTCCAGATCAAAGGTAAATTAAGACTGGTTAAGAGGAATTAAGACTGGGCTAACTCTTGAAATGGAGGTCCAGGTTAAGAGACTTGAAAAATTAAGGGACATGGGGCTTACTCCTAAAGAGGATGCCCATATTTATGACTGGGGATTATTCCTGAAAAGGAGGCCCAGGTTAATGATTATGATTGGGGATTATTCTTGAAAAGGAGGCCCGGGTTAATGATTATGACTGGGGCTTAGTCCTGAGAATGAGGCCCAGGTTAATAGAATTATGGTTGGGGCTTACTCATGAGGTGGATGCCCAAATTAGTGGACTGGGACTTACTCCTGAAAAGGAGTCCCAGGTTAAGAGAATTATGTTTGGGGCTTACTCTTGAGGAGGATGCCCATATTTATGAGGACATGGGGCTTACTCCTAAGGAGGATGCCCTTATTTGGAAATTATGACTAGGGCTTACTTCTGAAAAGGAGGCCAAGATTTGAGACTAGGGCTTACTCCTGAAAAGGAGGCCCTGGTTAATGATTACGACTGGGGATTATTCTTGAAAAGGAGGCCCATGTTAATAGAATTATGGTTGGGGATTACTCCTGAGAAGGATACCCATATTTGGAAATTATGACTGGGTCTTACTTCTGAAAAGGAGGCCCAGGTTTTAGACAGGGGCTTACTCTTGAAAAGGAGGCCCAGGTTAATGATTATGACTGGGGGTTATTCCTGAAAAGGAGGCCCATGTTAAAGATTACGACTGGGGATTACTCCTGAAAAGGAGGCACAGGTTAATAGAATTATGGTTGGGGATTACTCCTGAGGAGGATGCCCATATTTCGAAATTATGACTGGGGCTTATTCCTAAAAAGGAGGCCCAAGTTAATAATTCTCTCATCATAAAGTATGAGGTTGAATGAATGAAATCTCAATTTTTAGTGACATAAAGATGTGTAAATCACTAGGTTTTGAGAGATATTCCACAGAATTCCTTTCAGATAAGGAAGTAAAATAAAGAAATCGTGCCATAAATGGCTTTGAAGAGTGTCTTGAAGACTAAATCTTGAATAGGAGAGGTGGAATGGCTTAAGAGGGGTGAAATGGGAAAGAAGGGCACCCAAAAAGGTAGGGGCACGCAAGTCCTGACAGGCACACAAGTACTGTGTGGTCACGCAAGTATTGGTCGCGCAGGTATACCTGCGCGATACATGGGTACTTGTGCGTTTGTAAACCAGCATGGTAATACTTGGGCGATCCTTGACCAGTGCCTTTAGAATTATCCTTACGTACTTCCAGAATAGATGCGCGCAATTTTTGGTGAGGAAGTAAGGCAGCACGCAAGTATGTTCATTTCTTTTAAGGTTAAAACACCTTAGGCGCACAAGTGTCAGTGAATTCTAACACTTAGACCTTACTCTTCTTGTTTAGACCTTCCATTATAGGTAAAGAATTACCTTAGAAGTGTTCAGAAGACCTGAAGAAGAGACTTGGGCATTCAGAGCTCTAAATTGGAATTCTGGAAAAATTCCTCTTCCCAATGGGGGGCATAGAGGGTCTATTTATGGGATAGAGAAGACCCCGGGTGGTTATCACCTAGGGCGCGCAAGTTACATGCGCGACCATTAGGGTGTACAAGTGTACTTGCGTGACCATAGTATAACTTGTGCGACCCTTGTGGAACATTCTTCTTATTCCTTCATTTGTCAACTTTTTATATTTCTCCAAAGGTTGAATCACTTTGAGTTAAGATAATCCCCTTTTCCAATCTTTAGATTTTGTGATGAAAGGAGTATCAACAAAAGTCCCCCCCTCAGATTTGGATCCAAAAAAATGCAGATTTGACTCTGAGGAAACCGAGAATCAAAAAGAAATTAGGGCGCGCAAGTTAGGGCACGCAAATGAGCTTTGGGCGCGCAGGGATATGGCCTTTGATCGTGCAGGGTACAGCGCGCAGGGTCAGGGTCGTGTCTATAAATAGGGGGCTTCATTCCATAAAAAGCATCCGGATTTCCAGATTTCAAACCTTCGAGCTCTCGTCGCGCAGATCACCTTCGCCGCGCATGTTGCTTTGTTTTCTGCTGTTTTTTTGTCGTCGCGCTGTTGTATAGGTATCTGGACTTGTGCGGTGATACTTGCGCGCCAAAAACTTCCACGGCACATCCATACTTGCGCGTCAAAATTAGACTTGCGCGCATTAATGCCTTATCCATTTTCAAGAATTTTCACAAAGATTATGAAAAATAAATCCATTTAAGAGTTGATTTATTCAACTCTTGTGCAGATTTAATAGCTCCCAAGATAATCGGAACGGGTGATGAACTAGCTTGCAAGCGGATTGATGACATGATGAACATTTTTGGCCATGATTACTATGATATCAGCGACAGCACTCTCCCAGATTTGGCTAAGTACTTGAAGAAATATCATCTTAATTTCCCACAGAGCATCTACCTACCTCTATATGGTCATTGTCATCTACAAGGAGTCAATGTTCCAGATGAAAAAAATTATATGCCTGAGATGCAGCTACACTGCTACTCCTCTATTTTGTTTATGTTGTGCATTAAGAGCAAGAGAATTGGTGTGAACATTCAAATTTTTCCTGCATGCCATTTCCTTGCAGATATGAAAATGGCAAACCCATGGGATGAAATGTTTTTCGTTGCCAGTTGGTGGAGAGAAGACAAACATGGCATTAGAGAAATATCTGAAAGGAGTATTCTCTCCAAATGGCTCTTTACTTCCAATGCATCATTCTCAAATCCATGTATCTGTCTTCCAAGTCTCTTGGACATAAACAGAGTCATTGTTTGATTAGCAGAAAATTTTCTCAAACCGCACTCAGGAACATTCTTTTACAATTGTTCCAAGAAGAGCTGGTATCACTGCATCTCTTATGGTATCCGGTTGAATGAATGAATTCCAGGTGGCTTCTGATGAATCTCGGGATGCCATAAATCAAATAAAGAGTTTGGTTGAAAGTATTTTGTAATTCCTGAAAAAAGAGAAGATACTCCAGTATGTGGATGTCCTTCTAACTCTTGTGCATCAATGAAAAAAACTTTCACCTTCAATCATTTTTGCACGTATTTTTCTGCTACCTGCATTAAATTTTACCTAAGCCAATGGGCCTAGTAAGCATAGTTTGATTTTTTACTAGGATTATTATAAACAACCCTAAAAACTTTGAATCTTTTAATTTCTCAATATTACCTAAATCATACAAAATGTATGTTTAGTGAGTTGGAACTTGACTTTTATTCATATTTCCCTTGTCTTTTGTGGGCATTTTAAAGTCATGCACGTCGGACATAAAAAGGCTAATGATTAAGGTCGAAATAGCTTTGACCGAATGAATTAGAATTGACTCAATTCCTTGCCAATTCATCTAAAAACATAGTACCATACTCAAGTATGAGGGAAAATATGTAAACTATGACATAAGAATATTTGGATCTGAGGAATGATATGAAAAAGAGCTAAAAGGAATTAGAAAAAGTATTTCCTAAGAATGAAGTTACCATTATTTAACAAACCCGTTAGGGGGTTGAATTATGCAGGGCCACCTAAGGGCATTGGCTACATAGTCAAATAAATAGTATCTTTTAGCTAACAATTCAGTTATGTTGATTGTTTATGAAAGACCGCCTAAGGGCACGTGCTGCATAGTCAGAAAAAATAGCTCTCAGAAATTTACTTTCCTAGTGCTAAAAGTCGGTGAATGTTTATGGAGATTCAAATTTTCCAAAGTATAGAGTTTGCTGTATGGAAAGAGGTACTTGAATATGGAGAAGAAATTTCCAAACAAGATTATTGAAGAACTGGATAGATATCACTCCTATGAAGTTCTGACCCAAACGTAGGGAAAGATAATATAAACCATAGACTTGAATACTTTTCAGATCATGAAAAAGGATATGGGACAAATATGTTATGGATGGATATTTTTACGGATCCCTACATACATTCATTTAAGACAAATAAGAACCAAAGAGGATTTCTTCCCAATAATGAAGTTACCATTATTAAACAAACCCATTAGGGGATTGAATTATGTAGGGACACCTAAGCGTATTGGATGCTTAGTCAAATAATAGTATCTTTTGGCTGACAAGTCTATTATGGAGACTGTTTATGCAAGGCCGCCTATGGGCACATGTTGCATAGTCATGCAAAAGAACTCTCAGAAGTTTGACGTTTTTGTGACTAGAAGTCAAGAAAAGGGTTAGGAAGATCTGAAAATATTTAAGGTTAGGATTATGACACATAAATATGGGTATTGTCCAATGTATACAAAGATACACAGATCAATTCTAACCATAATAATGTTGTGGATGGGTCCTAAATTAAAATGTTGGACTTCACTACGTATCCCATAAGGATGAGAATCAAGCCATACGTAGATATTAAATTACAGTTTAACATCGTGTGGGACAAAAGTATTTGATATCTTAGTTTAGGGTCATAGAGCATGGACCATTATAAGAAATACACAGTGTGTGTTTTCATGGGGACTTTTCAGCCAAGGGACTGAAAGTGGAATTTGGGTTTAGGCCCAAAGAATTGGGACTAGATTCGAGGGACACTCGAACGTTCCTACGTATCCCATAATTATGGGAATCAAGCCCACGTAGTTATAGAAATACCTTCTGTACAGATTTGGTTCGTACATGTGAAGGGTGAAAATGGGACTTTACTGCAATGATGGTTTAACCCAAGATAAAAGGTTCTGGTATTGCCATGTATGCACGTAGTCTTTAGAATAAAACATGATTGAAAAATCAATGTAAATAATGATTCCCTCTCAAGTGAGGGTATAAAATAATATTGTAGATTGTTTTCATACTGTACAAAAGTGTTGTATAGTTTAACATCGTATAACAAGGACGAAAGTGAACCAATGTAAAGATATTGATTCTAGGGGCAGTTTCATGAATCAACATCGTATGAGATGGAGGTGAAACGATGTGAAGAGATTGGTTTTGGGATTGAACCTTGGGAGGTTGCCTACGTACCCAGCCTGGAAGGCAAGGATCAAAGTCCACGTAGTTCAATTAAAGAATGAATTAATGATCATGTTTTTCTTGGGAACAATGACATAAAAAATGATGTTGTTGGGACTTAAACATGGTTAGTATCCCATAGAGAGTGTTATGGTTGAGGTTTGCTCTAAGCTCACGTGAGTCAAACTCGGTGTGAGAAACAAGATATAACAACAACCTTAACGATGCATAGTTTAATGTCATATAGGACATATAAAGGGACTATGCAGTTTAAAGTCTTGCAGTTAGAACTATTGGTGCTGCACAGTTTAGTGTCATGTAGTAGGGACAAAGTACAGTTTAATGTCATATAGGACATATCAAGGACTTTCTGTACAGTTTAGTGTAATGTAGTTAGGACGATGGGGACAATATAGTTTAACGTCATGTTGGTCGAAAGGGGGACTGTGTAGTTTAATGTCATGTAGTGAGGACAAAAGAGTACACCATTTAACATTATGTTGGACGTATTATGTTCTTTTTCATAGTTTAATGTCATGTTGGACGAAAGAGGGACGATACAGTTTAGCGTCATGTTGGAAAAATGTGCGAATAGTTTAAGGTCATATTCATGGACTGCTGACGATTCAGTTTAATGTCTTGTTGGACGGTGGTGTAGTTTAATGTCATACATGACCTTTGATGATTATATAGTTTAACGTCTTTCCGGACGAAAGAGGCTTTTATATAGTTTTTTGTCATGTAGTTAGGACATCACAGTTTAACATCTTTCTGTACATAAGGGACTTGCAAATAGTTTAGGGTCACATGCATGGACCGTTGATGATGCAGTTTAAGGTCACACAGGACCTAGTTGCAGTTTAAGGTCATACTGGACCATTGATGTAGTTTAAGGTCATACAGGACCTAGTTGCAGTTTAAGGTCATACTGGACCATTGATGTAGATTAAGGTCATACAGGACCTAGTTGCAGTTTAAGGTCATATTGGACCATTGATGTAGTTTAAGGTCACACGAAACCTAGTTGCAGTTTAAGGTCATACTAGACCATTGATGTAGTTTAAGGTCATACAGGACCTAGTTGTAGTTTAAGGTCATACTGGACCATTGATGTAGTTTAAGGTCATACAGGACCTAGTTGCAGTTTAAGGTGATACTGGACCATTGATGTTATATTTTTTGTTTATAAAAAATACTTCTTCAAAAAACTGGCATTGGTTGGAGTAGTGATGAGTTCTTCATCCATCGATATTAATAAATAAGCTTAATTAGAGTAGACCCTATGCATTGAGTAATTTCCTTCCCATTTTGGCTCATGCTTGGGAGGTTTCTTTCCTGGTATTATTGGAGTTCTGAGAACTAATACCAATTCTCCCTGAGTGAATGAACGAAGACGAACTTTTTTGTTAAAAGATCATGTTATTCGATTCTGATAGACTTCCAAGTGGTGCAAAGTGTACAATCTTTTCTCATCTAACCATTCCAATTCATTCAATCGCTTTTTAGATTGTTCATCTATATATGACTTATCACAAATAGCTACTCTGAGCAAGGGTAGTTGATCTTCAATGGGAAAGACTGCTTCCGTTCCATATACCAATGAATATGGAGTTGACCGAGTTGCAGTGCGGGTGGTAGTCCGATAAGCCCATAAATCATGAAATAGTTTATTAGGCCATGATTTCTTATCTTTATCCGCCATCTTTTGCTATATATTTGACCGAGTCTTGATGAAAGCTTCTATCTGGCCATTGTCCACTGCAAGATACCGAGATGAATGGTTGGATTTGATGTTGTATTCTTGATACAATTTCATCACCTCAGATGAACAGAAGTTGGTGCCATTCTCCGTCAATATGGTATGAGGGACACCAAATCTGGTAATGATGTTAGACTTGATGAATCTAACAATGCATTTAGAACTAACTTCCTTGAGAGGTATTGTCTCTGCCCATTTGGAAAAGAAGTCAGTAGCAGTAAGAATGTACTTAAACTGCTTGGTCATAGCTGAAGGGTAAGGTCCCACCACGTCCATTCCCCATGTGGAAAATGGCCATGAGTATTTAGCTGTATGAAGCAACTCTGGAGGTTGATGAATGAAGTTGGCATGTACTTGGCATGGATGACACTTCTTTGTAAAACCAACACAATCTTGTATCATTGAAGGCCAAAAGTATCCAAGCCTTCGAATCTAATCAGACAGTCTATGTTCAGACTGGTGGGCACCACAGACTCTTGCATGCACTTCTTTCATGATAGCCATTGTCTCTTCACCATCAATGCATCTGAAGTGAACTCCATCAAAACCACGTTTGTAGAGAATTTTCTCTAGGTGATCTGGGCTATCATAAAGATGAAAATTGACCACACGTCGCCGGATTTGTTCTTTCTCGGCTCTATCAGGTGGAAGTGTTCCATTTTGAAGGTATTCCCTGATAGGTGACATCCATCCTGTAGTATGACCATAAGGTTCAGAAATGGGACTAATTTCATTAATTTCCTCTATTCTGATTTGAACATAAGGTGAAATTTCATGACAGTTGGCAATACTGATGGTTGTCTCGTCGTGATTTGGATCTGCCAGAGATGTGGCTATATTAGCCAGTACATCAGCTTGAGCATTTTGTGATCTTGGGACATAAGAAAATGTCAGTTCTAAAGGGAATTCCGCCATTAACTCTCTGACATAATCATACAAAGGGATTAGTTCTTCTTTTCTGATGGCATAATCCCCATTGACTTTTTTGATTACCAGGTTTGAATCACCTTTCACCTTTAAGTGATTCGCTTGTGCTTGAAGCGCTAATTCCAAGCCTGTGATGAGATCATGGCATTCTGCTTCATTATTGGTACCACTTTCCCACAATAAGAAAGAATAAGGTAACACTACCTTTTCTAGATAAATGAGCACAATTCCTAAGACAACATTTTTGAATTTAGGATTTTACATTTTCCTCCTTGTTGGATTTCTGGAAGCACAATTAAAGTACATTTCCCATGCTTGAAGACTTTCTTGAATAGAGAAGACTTCCTCATCATGGAGTTCAATATATGAAGATATGTCTTCCACTAAAGGGTGTTCATCCAGGAAATCAGCTAGAGCTTGGCCCTTTATCGCCGTTTGAGACACATACTGAATATCGAATTGCTGCAAAATAACTGCACACTGTGCCAGACGTCCTGTAAGCATTGTACGACTAAGGATGAATTTGAGTGGGTTATTGCGAGATACCAATTAGAACTCGTGATGTTGCAGGTAGTGTCTCAACTTCTAAACTGAAAATATTAATGCCAGGCAGCACTTCTCAATACTTGAATATCGGGTTTCTGCTTCAAGAATAGTTCAACTAAGATAGTAGAGGCTGTTTTCATTCCCAGCATCATTAATTTGAGAAATAAAGGCACCTAATGATCGCTCTAAAGCTGTCATGTAAAGGATAAGTGGTCTTCCTTAAACAGGTGGCATGAGTACTGGTGGACTCAAGAGGTATTTCTTGATAATATCGAATTCTTCTTGAAATTCTTCAGTCCACTGGTAAGTAACTCCCTTCTTCATCAATTTGGTGAAGGGTAAACTTTTGCCTGCCAAATTGATGATGAAACTCCGAATATAGGCTATGTTTCCTTGAATTCTTATTAATTCCTTCAAATTTTGAGGAGGGGACATACCAAGGATTGACTTGGTCTTCTCGGGATCGAATTCAATACCATGATGGTGTACAATAAAGTTGCGAAATTTTCCTGAGGTTACCCTAAAAGCAAATTTTAAGGGTTTCATCTTCAAGTTATGTTGTCAAAGCTTGCGGAATATGACCTCCAAATCAGCCAAGTGATTAGAATGTTGTTTGGATTTAACCACCAAATAGTCTACATAGCATTCAAAAAACTTCCCTAAGAAGGGATTGAAGATACGATGCATGGCACACTGATATGTTTCACCTGCATTCTTTAAGCCAAAGGGCATTACCCGGAAGCAAAAAAACACCCTGAGGGGATCTAAAGGTTGTGGATTCCTCGTCTTCTAGGGCCATTCGGATCTGATTATATCCATAATATCCATCCATGAAGGAAAGTGCTTCATATCCAGTTGTTGCATCAATTAAAAGTTCAGTAATTGGAACTGGGAAATCATCCTTAGGACAATGCCGATTAAGATCTCTGAAATCGATGGAAAATCAAATTTGTCTGTTCTTCTTCTTTACGAGGAAAATATTATCCAACCACTTGGTATATCTAACTTCTCTGATGAAGTTATCATTGATAAGCTTATCCACTTCAGCTTCAATTTTGGAAGCATAAGTTGGGTGTGTTCTTCTCGCGGCTTTCATAAATCCTTGATGTTCTTATGGTAAACCCAATTGATGAGTAGCAACATCAGGATCAATCCCGGGCATTTCTGTATAGTTCCAAGCAATTATATCTCTATTTTTCTTTAGAAAATAAATATACATCTCTTTCTCTTCAAGATTCATGGCCGCACTGATTAAAATGGGGCGTGGATCTTCTTTTGTGCCCCGATTTAATTCTCTGAGTTCATCCACAGTGGTAGAGATACCCTCTTCAAATGCTGGAGGAGCATCTCTGAGATCTAACTCCTCTTCTTCATCATGTGTTATTTCTTCCATTTCTATATGCAAAGTAGATGATAAAGTAGAATGTTAATGATCAGAAGAGATGTCAAAATTTTCACATCTTGAAGAAGAATCTTCCATTTCTGACCCGATTGATGATGAAGGGTCTTTTTTGGGTAATAAAGAGGAGATGATGGATTGAGAATCGACATCATTGTTCAGATCCAATGTTTCTATAACTTCTTCTGTCCTAATTGGTGAAGTATATACTTGTTGAATTTCAGCAGATGAAATGAAGACGTCACCATTTGTGCTTTCATCACTGCTTTGTGGGTTACCAATTTCTCCCATGTTGTCTGGCTTGATTGTCGTAATTGAAATTATGGATCTTTCCATAAGAGTATTTTGATTTGGGTCTATCTTGTCAATTTGAATGATCGGAAACACATAATATGTACTCACATGTGTAAATAGATTTACTGGAATCTTCTCAAAACCATATGGAGCATTAACTTTGGTAATCTCCCTGTTTGTGGATTTATCCTTTCCCTTCATGTGATAGAATTCCGCCTCAATGTATTGAGACTCACATGTCTTGAACGGGGCCCTATCACCATAAAATGTCCCAACATGACCATCGAAACAATATTTGAGACATTGATGGTATGATGAAGGGATAGCTGCATGCTGATGTAGACATTGTCTTCCAAGAAAGATGTTGAAAGCTGAGTCTTGATCAACAACCATGAAATCCGAATTGGATACAAGATCTCCAAACTGAGTTCTGAGTGCAGCTTCACCCAGTGGTTCTTGTTCATTTTTATCATATCCTTATAACATCATGGTAGAAGGAGATAAATAAGATTGTTTGAGTCCCAATCGAAGAAGTGTACGAATGGGCATGAGGTTGACTCCTGAACCATTGTCAATGAAAGCTCTTCGAACGTCTACGCCATTGACCTTGCCAGATAAGTACAAAGGTCTAATATTCCCATGCAAAACATCATCTTCATCTTCATTAGTAAAAGATATTATTGCATGTAATTCTGTAGGATTATTCTCTATGTGATAGACTTCAGCTGCAGCAATTTCAGTCTCAAACTCCTGAGGACTCGGCAAAGCCTCGATGAGTGCTTCCCGAAGATCTTTTGATAGATTTAGATCATCCATAATTGATAACATGGCTAGTACTTGGGCCAAGTGTTTCAATACATCCTACTTTTGATCCATAGGTCTGTGTTTCCCAACAAGAATATGTGGTTTAGAAGGTACCTTGGAAGCAGATGATTTGGAAGTTGATGCATCTTGTATTAGGGTAGGAGTTGGAAATATTCTTGGTTTTGGAAGATTAGACCGATTAGATCCATTTACTTGCTGAGAGGAAGAAGATGGAACCTTCAAACAGTCCTCCAAAATAACTATTCTAGGACTGAATTTGCTATTGGTAGAAGAACTTGATTGTTCTTGCTGAGCTCTCTAAAGGGCTCTACCATGAGTTTCTGATGCGTATACAGTTCTAGCAGGGGTAGAATTGGAATAGTGGCTTCTGAAAGATCCATGTTTCCCCTGTATCCTAATCCTCTGGAACATCTTCTGATTCCCCTGTTTGATACAGGGAATTTAGGATCATCGAAATCAAAACTGCGACTGGCATATGGATCCGTTAATTGAATCATATTAACAGAACCGAAGATTAACTCTTCGTCTGATGAAGACTCTACCTGATTAGCCTGTTTAGGCTATGTCGTTTGGTGGGGCAGTGCCCGTGGCTTTGAAGTAGACAGCATGATGTCTTCTAGAGTCAAAGAAAACTTAGGATTTGACGCATACTCATCTTCTTCTGATTACTTGTCTTTCTTTGAATCATGTCGTTTCTTTGAGGACTTTCCCTCTACGAAGAGGGTTTTGCCACAACATTCATGGCAGAAGACACAATCGGTTTCTTTAATTATGTTAGCAAAATAGAATGAGTTCGGTTGATTGTCTTTCTGACCATCCAATCATCATACTTCTGTGCATTTTTTCTTTTGACTTCTTTCCATTCGCCTTCCTCCTCTAGAACTGTAGCAGTAACACATGCTACCTGAGCTGAAGAACCTTTCAGTTTGACTTATCCTGAGTCGACCATCTTTTGCATGAGGTGTTTGAAGACAAAACAATCCAAGATGGGATGCCCCAACATTTGATGAAAATAGAAATAATTTGGATGTCTTTATCTCCTTCCTTTTTTGGCCTCTTATGCCTTGGCAATTGAACCAGATTATTTTCCAGAGCCAAAATGAAGTACCCAGGAACTTTTTCATTTCGGAAAGAGTAGGTTTTTCTCTTCAGATCCTCAAATTATTTTCGTATTTGATCTCTTTTATCATCTGGATGAAACGGCCATTGTTGTTGGCACTCAGGAGGTGGGGCCCTTTGAGAAAATGAAGGTTTTGAAGTAGAAACAGGTATAGTTTCTTGTTTAAGCATAACTATAGCAGAATCTAATTTACCCATTCTCCTTCCTTGAGATGATGTAATTACACGAGATTTAGGCTTTACCTGTATAAGGGAATCTTCAATCTGCTGAGCGATTGAAGTAAGGTCTCGAAACCCTCCTATGTATTTCACAGGGATCAACGGCATGTGTAATGTTTCACGTAGATTTGCCACACAGATTGGAAACAGTTCCTCTTGAGGGAGTGCTAGGCTCAGGGAATATGTTAACCCCTCCCAGAGAGTGATAAAATCAGATACTCTTTCATTCTCCCTTTGCTTACAGTTTGTAAGATCAAAAACGGTTTTCTTTGGAAAAGTTGAACTGAATTGAAGAATAAATCATTGAAGGAGATCTTCCCATCCGGTAATTGACAGGGATTTCAAGCTTGTATACCAGACAAAAGCTGGTCCTTGCAAGGTTCGCACAAAGCATCTGAGTTTCACTACTTCTTGCTGCTCTGGAGTTCCCATCATAGGATCGCAACAAGACACATAATGCGTCAAATGCATTTCAGGATTGCCTGATCCATTGAAAATAGGGAATACAGGGTTCCCAAAATTTGATGGGGAGAGATTGAATCTACCCATTCAGGGTAAGCTTTCTTTTCCGATTGAACCTGGGAACGCTTCCCGTCCATTGTTTCTAACCGATCTGTTAATGACTCAATGGTAGTTATCAACTTTTGAGAAACATCCTATTGAACTTGGACTTGGGTAGGTGAAATGAATGGAGTTTGGACAGATGTGGTGGTTGGTGCTGCAACTAATGGTAGCACTGCCAACTGTTGTTTCACTTGACCCATAGGATTAGACCTGTGAGGGTGTACTGATAGAGGAGGATATTCTTGATCCATCTCAGTAGCTACAACAAATTCCCTTGGCTGACTGACTCCAGCACGCTTAAGAAGAAGATTGCAATGAAGTAGTTCTGCATTCAACCTCCTTAATTCCTTCAATTCTTCCTCCTGTTGTGCAAACCTTTTCTCTAGTGAGAGTGAATGGCCTTCCCTAGAGGAAGGATATGTAACCTGATTCTTTCCATTCCCTTTGTTGGATCCTTTTCGGAGAGGGGGAAGTGGGTTACTTAAGGATTACCTAGGTTCTGAGTAACCCTTTGATTTCGTGTACACACACCTTCTTCATTTGTGTCGGTGCGTACATCTTCTTGAGCAGGAACCTCCCCATATGAGTCCCCTGAGTGAGCCTCATCTGGTGGATCAGCAACAATGGAATTGATGACATTGATTGATGCATAACACATCACATCCCTTCTATCATCATTTCTGTGATATTGTCTTCTTCCATGTCTTTTATGAGACATTGCCTTTTGTTGATTTGATCCCTCAGGAACTTCTTAACGAACCGTAATTTGGAGGGAATCTCCTGATAATTTGGCTCTTCGTTCCTCTTGATGCTTCTTCCCCAATCGAGAAAATACTGACTTTATCTAAGGAGGGGATTGATGATTTGAAAAAGTCCTCAGTCTGGTGGACTGGGGCTATTCCTGTTGTTCCCGCTCATCTCCTTGAATCCTATTTGTTGATTCTAAGGGTTGGTTTAAAAGAGTCCCTAGTCTAGCAAGCTTGGGTGGCTCTTGATATGCTATGTCTGTGACTTTCTTAAAATCTCTCTTGATCTTGCGAACTTTAGTTCGGTAATTATCTGGATGCATTAATCTGTATCCACTTTTATCACCTGGTTCAAAAGACCATTAGATAATTTCCGACACTTCTGTCACATGATGATGTTCTTTCTTCATACGATAGGCCTATTAAATATTCTCATTTTCTTGATACAGGAGTAATTCAACAACTTGTTCTCTGTATCCTTGATTTTGAGAGGAACTAGTTGAGGCTTGTTCTTGGGCAAGCTTTTGATTAAAAACAAGCCCCATTGACTGTGGCCGGCCATGGGCAATAACATTGCATGAGACCATTCTTGGTGGGATTTGCTGACTAGAGAGCACCGTGAAATGCAGTGCTCCATGAACACCCCATCCTCTGACACGAATACTAGATGGGGCATTAGAAATTAACTGACGCAATCTTCTAAGTGTGCCAAGGCATGAACATTGAAGGGCTCTCTGTTGCTTTTCAGCCTTCGGATTTCGAGAGACTGATAGAGATGCCAAATAAATCTGACGGTGTAACACTTCTACTATCTTAAGATGATTTAATATTCATCATAAGATAATACTTCCTTTTTCAACTGAAAAAGAGTTTTCCATATGTTGAGGAGAATATCATGAATTCCATCTTCCGTCAACATTTCTGGAATTCCATAATTAGAGTCAGCCAGAGGCCAAAACATGACTAGCACTTCACCTTTCGCTAGTTTTTTTCTCATGTTCAGTATTTCCTCATTATCATTTGATGAAGATTCTTCTACCTATTTTGACCAGAGCTAGTGATTCCTTGTTTCTTCATTGGATTTAACAAGATTGGTAGAGAAATCACTGATTAAACTAGAAGATGCATGAATTAGGGGTGGTTTGGAGAATGACCTACACCCTGGGCTATCTTCTGACTGAGAAAGTATTTCACCTTCCAGCGATGAAACATCAGACATGACTGGTTTCTCATTTTCAACTGCCTTAAGGTAAGAGGGCTTTCACAGCACTACATTGTCCACTGGAGCATTTTTCGGGCAATGTGCATCAATACTGCGGAGAGGACTTTTGCAACAAAATTCATCATCATGGTGTGGAACACCATAATGGGTTATAGCAAAAGATGATATCTCTTTCTCCTTGGTCTTCTGACCACACAGAGGGTTCTTGTGGCTCTCATCTGAAGATAAAACTTTGAGATCGACCGAATTTTCAGGAAGCAAGCCTTCATGAGTAAGTGCATGTTAAAGACCTTCGGAATTAATGTTCCCACTATTGAGAAATGAGGGAGTAGAATCTTGAATTCCAGCAGATAATTGTCTGAGGGCTTCAAGAACTCCAGTATCGAGCAAGGCCTTGTTACAGATTGGCTCTTGATCTCCTGACTGTGCCAGGCGGGTCTTTTTCTTAGACGCCATCTTACTCGCTTTGGAAACCACTTGTTGACGAAAGTGGCTGCTCTGAGCAGGTGTATGTGCCTGATCAGGAAAGATGGCCAGGTTAGGCTGACGATATCCACTCAAATCAGGTGTATGTTCCTAAATTGGTTGTCCGTATGATATGGGGGAGTATGCCCCACAACCCTCTTGGACTAGAACAGATGTGTGTGTCTGTTCTGGAGTGAACTTTTGATGTGTCACTCCATTGGTAGGGATATATTTATGTGTCTTTCCCTGAGATGCCACTGAACCTGTTATAATATCCTGGAACGCATCCAGAATATGAGCTGGGATTTGCTTCTACCCTTTCACCATTGATAAAATATTCTTGGTGACTTCAGCTGCCGAAACGGGGATATACATCTATTCCATGCTTGGAGTAGGTGTGTGTGCCTTCTCCTGTCCTCCTTTTTCATGTCAGTAAATCCTGACAGTAATCAAGTGTAGGGGAAGAGAGTTGAGTCTGCCTCCTGTTTGTCACCAGAGCTTTCCGAATGACTTCACTGAAAGCTACCAAGTGAGACTTTTGGTAGGATTGATCAATATTAGCAGGTGTATGTGTCTGCTGATTGCACTTCACCAAAGGTGGTTGACGAGATCCATCATATGAAGTCAGACAAGCCTGTTGACTAACTGATGATGTATAAACAGGTGTATATTCTTGTCTATAATACTCTGCCAGAATTTCCTGATGGGATTGGCATGATGCTTCCAGACGAGCCTGCTGGAAAGCGGAATTAAAACGAGCATGTGTGTGTGCCCACTCGTTTCTTGCCACAAAGTTAGGTTGGTGGACTTCTTCGGAGATGGAAGAGATGAGAACCTACTCACTATTAACCAGATTTCTTTTCTGACGATTCGTCTTGCCTGCTCGGGTTCGAGGAACCTAAGCTAAACGCATGGAGTCGATACCCTCATCATGTTGAGGGTGCACTGTCACATGAGTCTGGAAGCGATTATTGGTGGGAGCCCTCGATAAGGACTCATGTCTTCTTGAATTAAGGCCCTGAGGGACCTGCTCATTCACCTCCCCAGAATAAGGGAGTGAATGGTGATTGCGTTCTGGGGATAATGACCCAAAACTGTTAGAGACGGTAGTCATCACCTCCTGTTTCTTGATCACTGGTCGTCATTGTCTGGAAGACTGGTGTGAGTTGTTCACTTGGAGGTCTTTGAGGGTAGCCTCCAGAGTTGGGATGGTACCATGTTGATGGTACACCTTAACTATCACATTTGATACCCAGCATTGAAGACGCTTAGTAGGTGATGTCATCCTCAGAGTGGACGACGATCCAGCAGGAGTAGCAGCAGTGGCATTCGTAGTAGCGGTATTCATAGGTGTGAACTTGAGAGCATCCATTCTGGAAATAAAGAAGATCTTGGAAAAGAGTGCCTGTTTGATATAATAGACATAATCAATATAAGAGCATCCACTACATCTTTTGGATGAGCACATATGTCAATGATTTTTTTTGTTGGCCCTCTCATTGAGTTTTAAATAGGGGCCTAACAAATAGGTAAAACATCATTTTAACTTGGTTAAGGATTCACGTCGGGTTCACCATTTTTTGTTTCCCTCAAAATTTGGGGATGACCTCCTTGATTGAAGGTTCAAACATTCCAATTGGTTTCTAATGGGTTTGTTCGTAGAACCAGAAATATCCAATGATTCCACATCCATTTGGACATACTTTCCAAAGGTAGGCGCTCATTAGTTGTGGACTGATGAGGACTAGGAATTTGCATTGTTCGAGAGGATGGGAGGTCGGACTCATCACACCTTTTTGAGAAAAATTATTGTCTACTCTAGGACTCTATTTATAGATTTATGTTATGTTCGTGAATCCTTATTACATTACCAAGTATAAAATGAGCTTTCCTTTAGATCTGACAATCAATGATCGATATGTAGGAAATTTAGATAATATTTTATATGAATTCGAGGTTCTTCATTGATAGAGAATCAACTATATTTGTTAGATATTCTTATTCAATTGTATCATTTTATATGTAAAAGTCTCTTAGTCATTATAATGACCATACATGTTTTAAAGCCACTCAGTGGGGCACTTGAAGTTTATTGTCATTTAGAAGGACATGAATTATTTCAAAGATGGGATCGAACCCACAGATGGGCTACCTACGTATCCTTTGTTTAGAAAAGGAATCAGAACCCACGTAGTTCGAGTAAGGGAGTATGATGTTTATGATTGATGGCTTAAAGAAGGATTTCATAATTACTTTTACACACTAAAATCACGTGAGTCATTCTCTGTGTGAGAAACAATAGTTATTGGTAAAAATCAGACAATTATTCCATGAAATATGCAATCATAAGAAATAATGTGGGACTTATGTATATATGAATTCCCAGATAAATGAAGATTAGGATTTAATTCAGTGAATAAATCCAGGAATAGGGTCCATAAAGGTATATATGGTCTATGGAGATTTGAATACTCTAACCCGGGGCCTACTCTTGAAAAGGAGGCCCAAATTAAGAGAGGACTTATGATTGGGTTTTTACCCCGGAGAAGGAATCCCAGATCATAGGTAAATTAGGACTGGTTAAGAGGAATTAAGACTGGGCTGACTATTGAAATGGAGGCCCAGGTTAAGAGACTTGAAAAATTAAGGGACGTGGGGCTTACTCCTGAAAATGATGCCCATATTTATGACTGGGGATTATTCCTGAAAAGGAGGCCTGGGTTAATGATTGCAACTGGGGCTTACTCTTGAGAAGGAGGTCCGGGTTAATAGAATTATGGTTGGGGCTTACTCATGAGGTGGATGCCCAAATTAGTGGACTGGGGCTTACTCCTGAAAAGGTGTCCCAGGTTAAGAGAATTATGTTTGGGGCTTACTCCTGAAGAGGATTCCCATATTTATGAGGACTTAGGACTTACTCCTAAGTAGGATGCCCATATTTGGAAATTATGACTGGGGCTTACTTCTGAAAAGGAGGCCCAGATTGGAGACTGGGGATTACTCCTGAAAAGGAGGCCCCGATTAATGATTATGACTGGGGCTTATTCCTGAAAAGGATGCCCATGTTAATAGAATTATGGTTGGGGCTTACTCTTGATAAGGATACCCATATTTGGAAATTATGACTGGGGCTTACTTCTAAAAAGGAGGCCCAGATTTGAGACTGGGGCTTACTCTTGAAAGGAGGCCCAGGTTAATGATTATGACTGGGGGTTATTCCTGAAAAGGAGGCCTAAGTTAATGATTACGGCTAGGGCTTACTCCTGAAAAAGAGGCCCAGGTTAATAGAATTATGGTTGGGGATTACTTCTAAGGAGGGTGCCCATATTTCGAAATTATGAATGGGGATTATTCTTGAAAAGGAGGCCCAGGTTAAGAATTCTCTCATCTTAATGGATGAGGTTGAATGAATGAAATCTCAATCATTAGTGACATAAAGTTGTGTAAATCACTAGGTTTTGAGAGATATTCCACGGAATTCCTTTCAAATAAGGAAGTAAAATCCAGAAAGCATGCCATAAATGGCTTTGAAGAGTGTCTTTAAGACTGAATCTTGAATAGAAAAGGTGGAATGGCTCAAGAGGGGTGAAATGGGAAAGAAGGGCACCCAAAAAGGCAGGGGCGCGCAAGTCATGACAGGCGTGCATGTACTGTGTGGGCGCGAAAATATTGGTCGCGTAGGTATACATGTGCGACACATGGGTACTTGTGCGTTTGTAAACCAGCATGGTAATAATTGGTCGATCCTTGAACAATGCCTTTAGAATTATCTTGAGGTACTTCCAGAATAGAGGCGTGCAAGTTTTCATGAGGAAGTAAGGCGGCGCGCAAGTATCTTCATTTCCTTTAAGGGTAAAACACCTTAGGCGCGCAAGTGTTAGTTAATTCTAACACTTAGTCCTTACTCCTCTTGTTTAGACCTTCCATTCTAGGTAAATAATTACCTTAGAAGTGTTAGGAAGACCTGAAGAACAGACTTGGGCGTTCAGAGCTCTAAATATGAATTCTAGAAAAATTCTTCTTCCCAATGGGGGGCCCACAGGGTCTATTTATAGGCTGGAGAAGACCTCGGGCGGTTATCACCTAGGAAGCGCAAGTTACATGCGCGACCATTAGGGCGCGCAAGTGTACTTGCACGACCATAGTATAACTTGCACGACCCTTGTGCAACATTCTTCTTTTTCCTTCCTTTTTCAACTTTGGATATTTGTCCAAAGGTTGAATCACTTTGAGTTAAGATAATCCACTTTTCCAATCTTTATATTTTGTGATGAAAGGAGCGTCAACAGTTTCCAAACCTTAATAAAAATTACAATTGCATTAATAAAAATTGTATGATAATTTATATTTAATAAAAATTAATTTAGTAATAATATTTTATTAAAATTTTATTTAATTAAGAAATAAATTAATTTATCAAAATATTTTTCTTAATTGAATTTAAATATTAACTAAAAATAATTTTTATGCTTTAAAACTCATTTACAAAGTAACGACAAAAAAAATAAATTTATATTAATTATTCTACACAAAAATAATACATAGAATCATAATTTTAGTGTCTTGTTACATATCCCTTTATTACACCAGAATATTCCCTAATTGTATGGTGTGTGATGGTGGGTCTTTCTTGGGGTCGTTTGGTAAACATGGTTTGGGTCTTGATCTCTATGAGCTTGAACATCTCTCATAAATTTTTTCTCTCATGTTATATATGTGGATCTTGTCTTGCGCTTGGTATATGGAAAATCCCAGAAATGATATCTCCCTTAAAAGATTCGATAAATGCGATTCAAAGGGAATGATCCTACTGGTCGAGACCATCACTACACTTGTCTGTGTCAAAAGGATTTGAGAAAATCATATATATAGACTGGTCATGTTATCATTTTTCAATGGAAATATTATCAATAGAAAAGATACATAATGGTCATTTAAACCCAATAAAAAAGTGAATATATTTTCTTTATCCATAAGAAATTTAATTAAATAAATGAAAGTGAATTTTATTCCTTAATGATTCGGTCATTACAACATTACCCCCTTCAAAAATTTCTCCATAGAAATTTTCTTTTACCCCAGTAAAATAGATGTTGATAACTATGGCTCATCACATCCTATGATTCCCACATTTCTTCTACAAACATGTGGTTTCACTTAGACACTTTGATGAGAGGAATTGTCTTTTTTCATAGAACTTTTTCCATACAATCAATGATCTTCATCATCTTATCTTCATAGAAGAGGTTATCCTCAATGGTAACACCTTCAAATTGGGTACATATGATGGTTTATGTATGTACCTCATCAAGAGTGATACATGGAACACATCATGTACTTGATACAGATTCAGTGGGAGTGGTAGTCGATAGACCACTGCTATAATGAGATCAAGGATCTCAAAAGGGCTGATGTACCTTGGACTGCGATTTCCCTTCTTCCCAAATCTCATAACTCTCTTTCCTGGTGATATGTGGAGGAATAAAATGTCTCCAAAATCAAACTCATGGTCTCATCAATGATTATCATCATAGTTACTTTGTCAACTATGAGTATCTTTAATGTGATGATGGATGTTATTAACTATATCAAAAAATTATTCGACCATTTCTAGACCTAGAAGTTTTCATTCCCCATCATCATCCCTACATGTCGGTGTTCTTAAACACTTCCCATAAAAGGATTCATAAGGATCCATTTTGATGCTTGAGTGAAAATTGTTGTTGTAAGAGAACTCAACCAGAAGAAGATGTTGATCACATCTTACTTTTAAGTCCATTGATAATGATCTCAACATTTTCTCAAGTTTTTTGATATTCCACTAAGATTGGCCTTCAGTTTGAGGATGATAATCCCTACTAGATTTCATCTTAGTATTCAGAGCATGTAAAAGACTATTCCAAAATATAGAGGTGAATGTTGGATCACGATCAGATAAAATAGATCATGGTACACCATGCAGGATTACCACTTATCTGATGAATATCATTATCAATTGATCTAATGAAATATCCTCTCAAATTTCAATTAAGTGTACAGTCTTATATAGTGATCCACAACAACCCATATAGCATTGTTTCCATTGGATGTCTTTGGATGTCCAGTGAAAAAGTCCACGGTGATGTTATCTCATTTCCATGTTGGTATGGGTAATGGTTGCATCATCCACTTACACTTCTGCCTCTGAACCTTAACTTACTGACACACCAGGAACTTTGATAAATACATAGTGATCTCCTTCTTCATGTTATCCCACCAATAATTACCTCATATATCTCAATACATATTTGTGCGTCCTAGGTGAATGGAGAAATTCAAACTATGTGCATCATTAAATAGTTCATTCTTTAACTCTGCATTTGATGGAACACATAACCTTGTCCCAAATATCAAAATTTGTTCTTAATTAACATTGATCTATGGGTATTTCACTTTTCAAATAGTTATCACTTTCTTCTAAATTCCCACATCAACCTTATGAGCATTCTTCAGCCTGTAAAAATGAGATAGTTGAGAAATAATTTGATAAAGGATTGATTATGTTCCCATCTATATGAATCTCATGTACATATTAATCAATTCTAATAATATTAGATATTTTTCAATTATCATCAATGAAGTAGTTGTTGGATCCTTTCTATATAGTGTGTCTTCCACTATATTTTCTTTCCTCAGATGGTAGTTAATTGAGTAGTCATAGTCCTTGATCATCTATACCTATCTTCATTGGTGCATGTTCAACTCATTCTCTATGCATATATACTTGAGTCTTTTGGGATACGTATATTTTTCACACTTCTCCCCATGGAGGGAATGCCTCCTAATTTTTTATATGAAGTTTACTGTAACCAAATCTAGTTCATGTGTTTGATAGTTTTTCTATTGAACATTCAAATTTTTTGAAGCATAGGCAATGAATTTCTGATTTTGAATGAACACATTTCCCATGACCTTATTTAAAGCATCACAAAATACCACAAAAACTTATCCACTTGTGGGTAGTGTGAGAATGGGAAGAGTGATAAGCCTCCTTTTCAACTCCATGAAGCTATCTTCGAATTCATTACTCCAAGAAAACATAAATTCCTTCAGAGTTATCCAGGTAAGAGGGTTTGAAAATGACAAGAAATTACTCACAAACTAGTGATAATATCTAGATAAACAAAGGAAGCTACGGATATCTATCACAGATGTTGATCTTGTACATCCCTCAATTTCATTTGTCTTGGATGGATCATTAGATATCCCATTTCATGTGCTGATATGACCCAATAATGAGACATCCTTAAACCATAACTCAAACTTACTGTACATTTTAGAGAGATTCTTCTTTCGCAAGGTCTATAGTATAGTGAATAGACACTCCTCGTGATCCTCTGTGGTTTTGGAGTATATTAGAATATAATCTATAAAGACTACAACAAATTTTTTGGGGTATTTTCTAAACACACTATTCATCAATTCTATAATTATTTCTGGGGTATTTTTGAGTATGAAAGTCGTTACTAAGAATTCATCATGCTCATACCTTGTAAAAAGAGAATTCTTGGGGATATCCTCCTTCTTCAACCTTTCTTGGTAATACCCTGACTGAGGATCCACCTTGGAGCTGTATTGTGATCCATTTATTCGGTCGAATAGTTCTTCAATTAGAAGTAGAGGATACTTGTTCTTTATCATGATTTTTTTTATCTCATGATAATCAATGCAAAGGAACATTGTCCCATCCTTTTTCTTGACGAAGAGGACTTGTTCACCCCATGGTGAATCACTTAGGTGTTTAAACCCTTTATCCAAATTTTCATGTAATTATTTATTTAGCTCCATAAGCTCCAAAATAGATATTATATATGGATTCTTGGATATTGGAAACACCCCAGGTATAAGATCAATTGAGAATTCAACATCTATTTTACTAGGAAGACCATGAAATTACTTGGGAAACACATTATAGAATTCCCCTACAATAGGCATGTATTCAAGGAAGGATTCTTATTTATAATAAATCATCTAAGAATGATATGTGTCCTCATAAGAAAGTAATATCCATACTTGAGATGATAGTGCTAAAAAGGATTCATCATCCTTCGTGAAGTTGTATAGAATCAAGGTTCGATTCTCTATATGGAGAGTGATTTCCCTCTCATGACAATTTATGTTGGCCCTATATGTGGAAATAAAATCCATGCTAATAATTTCATAAAATTATTCCAGAGGGAGTATGATGAAGTTTTCTGGGAAGTTTAATCAAAAAATTGTGATAGGGGAGGAGTAATATTCCTGGGATTCAATAATTTTCCATTTTCCCATTTTCAATGAAATCTATAATTACATGACTTGTGGTGGTGTTTGTATTGTTCTACTAATATTTTAGGATATAAAAGAATGCATCAAACCTGAATCAAAAAGTACATTCTCTATTCTTTAATGAATAACTAGTGTACCGATAAAAATTATTTCTTCTATATTTTAATCATTGGTAGGGATGTAAAAACTCACCCTTGCTAGCTCGGAGTTTGTTGGCTACCTCTGAAAACCCTTCTTTTAGGGAACTAGTTCTCAAGGTAACCTAGTTCCTTTTAATTGAATCAATGAACAATGCGTTGAGGGACGAACGGATCATTATTCTCCTTTGTCCTAGACATGGGATTAAATTATCTATAATTAATTTCTAGGTACCATTATCTTACACACCTAAATAATTTCCTCATCCCCTTTAGGAAATTTCCAGGTGCATCTTTCAAACACCTTTTCCAAGTGGGGTGCTAGAATTTGTTATCACTATTGGATTTATCCATTGAACTGAGAGAATTAAAGTACAATTTCCTCTTCTAATCCCCATGATACCCCTGAGATTTGTGATCTCCATTTTAACATTGAAGGAACATCAAAAAAATTCATCGTAGCTTTCGAATTCATGGATTGTTAGGGATTTCCGTCAGATGGGTTTTATCAAACCAAAGAAGCGGTAAACATTGCATTCAGGGGTAAAGAAAATGTCAACGGTGTATCGTGAAAGCCTTGTGAATTTTTCCTCATACAAACTAATGGATTTTTCGTCTCATTTTGTTTGAGGGAAAATAAGTCCCTTTCCATATCATGTCAGAGGGTGTGAGGAAAATATTTATTAAAAAACATTTTTTGAAAATCCATCCAGTCCAACACCTCGATCTCTTTATCAGGATTCTTATTTTTAATCCATGTCCACCATTGATCCGATTCATCCTCCCTAAGATAAGAATCTAGAAGAAACTTCTATTTTTTATAAAGATTAAGGGATAGAAATGATCCTATCAATGGAGTTGATCCATTGTTTGGAAATTGAGGGATTAGATGATCCATTAAAAGTTGGAGGACTTTGTCACATGAAGCTCTCAATTATAGCTTGTTCGTTCAAAGGGGGTTGGACACTCCACTTGACCCATGTTTCAATTCAAAACATGTGTTAACTGAGAGAGTATCGTGACATTGTTTGTGATTCCAACTACCATTGGATTGGGAATCTCATTTGAATAGTCATCATATTGATTATCACATGGACTATTAGCCCAAGTACTCCTATTACTAGCTATTGGCTGGAATAAAAATAATGTTAGGGGTACCGCATAATGGGGAATCCAATTACAAGAAGGGATAACTTATAAATTACATTTATTTTCTTAACTTATGAATTTATAGTCTTCAATATATGTAATCCTTGATCTAATTCACAACATATATTCTAAGGGGAAATTTTTTATTCCCTTAATAATGCTTCATACTATGATTATAAATTCACCAAAGCATATCCCCTGAGGAGTGTCAAACTAAGAGAGCGGAAAGGCCCGTTTTCATGCACTAGTTCATGTTCGAGTCAAGCTCAAAGTAGTGTTCTCAGATTTTACAACTAGATACATATATTTTGGATCCCCCTATAATTTTTAGGATCAAGAAAGGGTTATATTTACCAGATAAACCACTTACTTTTTACTAACCAAAATCTAGTGAAATTTTTAATAGACATGGTCTTATCCCTAAGTCTTTCACTGGGGTTTTCTAATCATAATGCCAAAAATAACTAAACATATACTCTAATACCAACTATATAAACCCTTCTCTTTATTACATATTTAATCATGATTTATTTCATAAACATTCTATTAAGAAAACTATGAGGATCAATAGGTTTAGTGTCTTAGGAAATTAGGAAAATTACATGAAAACTTAAGCCATAAAATTCAACATCTTTATTGAAAACATCATTTACATGACCACAACATTCCTTCTACTTAGCATTGCATAAGATAACATGAGGTCATACATAAGAAAAGGGTGAGCTATAAATCCCATTAAGGGATTATAAAAAGAATAACATAAAATATACAATACAGGTAAGGTAATAAGAATATCAATGGAGCATAAGAGAACTGTGAACATAAAGACATGATATATCATGATTATCATAATAAGGAAATGTGGAAACAACATACAACATGATATTATCATGATCCAAGGATCATTGAACATATATTATCATGACTAAACCCTCATTTAAAATTGAATAGTCATGAAGATACGGTCTTGTGCCCTAGTTTCCTTCCTTTTCATGGCCGATTTTTGCATATTCTTCGACCCAAAACTTTCGGCCGAACCCTATGGATTTGGGGGTGATCTGATTTTCAATTTTCTCTTGTTCTAGGTTGGTTAAAATTGTCTCTTAGGGCATGTTGGTGCGTTTTTTGTCAACCTCCACCAATATCGGGGTGGTTCAGGGTGGTTTTGATCCACCAAAAACGTCTCGGTGTATGGTTTATACCTTCTCCTTATTTTCACACCTCTTGAGTTAAGATCATTATGTGTCCTTGACTCCCTTGTATTAAATTGGTTGCGAGTTGAGTTTTTATCAGTGGTTTCACTTTGTTTTGATTCATCGCCGAAGTACACGGCTTGGTTCCACCTTGAGGTCGGGTCCCTTTCCAAGTCCTATAATTATATAAATTCATTAATTTATTACATAAAACACTTCAGTTATAATTTAAATTCATGCAGTGAAGTATCTATATTGAATGCTCTTAAATGTGGTTTAACTTATTTCATATTTAAAATGACAATGTTGATAAATGATTTGTTGATAAACAATACCATAATAATATAATTAAACCCCTCCAATAGAGGTGTGGTGCGCTTGAGATAAAAAGTAGGGGTTAGAACATGCATTCTTGACATGTCGTGTTTATAAATATATGACTTGATGTTATGTTAAAATATGTCATATTTAGGACATGGGCCTAATGGAAATAGGAACACCGAGTTTCTCTTTTCAAAATGATTAAAGGACCAAGGCAACGTCTAAGTGTTTGGTCCAGTTTTTATATTGGAATTACCCATGTAGGAAATTTCACTCCTCCATGGATACTAGTCTTACAAATGAAATTGAAATGTTTTGGTAAATTTAAGGAGTTTAGTTAAATGAATGGTTAATTATTAATTATTGACATTAAAAACAAATTACCAAATTGGTTTCAAATGTTTTTAATACTAAAAAAATATTGGGTGACATGTGGGTTCCCAAGTAGGAATTCTATGATGGACAAAATGGGTTTTCATGCTCATACCTTGGGTGATACATGGATTACCATGTATGAATTCCATCAAAGAACCTAGTTTCATGATACAAATATCAATTCCACATTCATGTAAACCCTTACCATGTTAAGGGAAGGTAGCAGGGTGGACCTTGACCTTTGAAAATTCCTTAAAGGTTTTTACTAAACGGATTCAATGCTAATTTACCTTTCAACACTAATGGAAGGAAAGTCTTGAACCAATAACTAAATGGATGCAATGCTACTTGATCCTTCCACACTAATAGAATGAAAGGTTTGAACCAGTAAATAAATGGTTGAAATGCTACTTGAACTATCCACACTAATGGAAAGAGAAGATTGAACCAATAAATATTGTTTTAAACTATACTTGACTTATCCACACTAATGGAATGCAAGACATGAACCAGATAAATCATTACATGAATTCTTAATCAAATAGGAATCGACTGAATTGAGCGCACCTTGGATTATGAGAGGAGAAAACCTTAGGTCCCAGAAACCCCATTACGATTCAAGGATATGGTTTTCTTAGGTTGATACCCAACTAGAATATAGTTCTTATCTATTCCATGGATGACTGGTATACTACAATTGGGTCCAGTCTTCTTACAGGATACCTCATATAAAATCCTTGAATCCATCATTCACTAGTATGTGCCATGCTGAAATCTCATTGGGCCCATGTATTTTCCTAGCCCCGTTTTACCTTGGTCGATCACCTCGGACACAGTAGGTACATTATTTTGGAATGCCTTGGATTATGCTCCTTCGATTACACTCTTACCCCTTAACCTGAATTATATACTATTGAGTTAACTTTCCATGAGTTTAAATTACCTTGGTTTTTCCTATGGAACCCCATCACATGATAACTTTTCCAGGTTTTCATGTTACGTCTTAGAACCTTCACTAATTATACTATCAAATAAATCCTTGGATACACTCCTTGGGTCCAACATTCACAAGTAGGTTCCATGGTTAAATCCCATTAGTATCGATCATTTATAATCCATGATTTACCATGGAGGATATTTCTTGGACTCAATAGGAAACTTACTCACATTTGACTTTTGAATAAAATGGCAAAAACTCAATTAATGAACTGGTTACATGTTTAGACACCAGCTGAGGGATGACGAAGTACTTAGGCATTTATTTACATTATATTGCTTATTTATTTATTCATGCCTAAACCCTATTTAATTTATATTACACTATTGGTATTGGTTTAGACACTTCTAGTAAGGGCCTACTGAGATTTATATCTCCCACCCTACTCGGGCCACCATTCCACTAGGGTACTCGAGTAGACCATCCTTGTTCGCAGGGCCTTGGACCTTTCTTGTTGCTATGTTCATGTACCTAGGAGTTAGGGTAAAAGGACTGAACTGGAGCTCAGGTTTCTTGTTGAGATTTCTTTTGGGCTTTTAGTTATTTTATTTACTTTTGTTTCACATAATATTGTATTGAAAAGAATTTTGTACTATTCAATACTTTATGTAATGTATCAATGCCATGTCATGCATTCATCTATTGTATAAACTGGTGTTGGTCATTTTCTATTCATTTATATGAAATATTTCCTCCGCTGATTTATATTTCCATTTACTGATTTTGTTACTGATTGTTATTTACTCTATTATACTGCTGAAAAAATCTGATAAAAGGTTATATTCTCCCCACTAACTATCATTACACCCTCTCTACTAGTAGACATCCTCTAGCATATGGGGAGGTGCACTTGAGGTCATGTGGCGACCAGTCTGACCATAATATTAGTGGTTAGTCGGGTCGGGATGTTACAGATATCATTATAAAAAATAATTTTTATCTTATTTATTGATTTTTATTTCGATATATTGGTATTTTAATTAATTATAAGATTAACTTAACATATATTATCTCGCTATATAATATGAAGAAATAATTTTTCCTATCAGTATGCTCTTTCTGGATATATGAATTTTCAACAGTTCATTATTCATTATATTATTAAAAGGATTCCAAATTTGAATTAGTAAACCCTTAATGATTTTATAAATATAATATGTACCACTTAAACATATTCTTATAACCAGATATTAAAGGTGGTAATAATATATATAATAAATCATTCCTTATAGGTGGTAGTCCACACATACACATCGGTAATGACTTCATTCTTCATAGATGGGGACATCTGTGTAATATAGTTTATTATTTCATTAAATAAAATAGGTTACAAAAATAATATTAGTTCATTAATTTTACTTTTTGGACTATCGATTTTATTTGGTGAAGAAAAATATTGTATTTCGTTCCTGAAGGAAATATTCTCCATGTACGCAGAATGACATTATTATTTTCAAATGAATTAAAGTGATTGAAGATAAATATTAAATTTTTATTTTAGAATCATAAATATATTTTATATTTCATATATATTCATAAATTATGTCATTATTTCTATTCATGATCATCTGTTTTGAAAAACGGAAGATGTCAACTCATTGAGGTGATTGTATGCATGCATGAACTATAAACATATTTTCTTTTGTTATTTTGTTGAATGAAATAGATAATGAGTATTATATTTATATAATAACATCATGGTATATTAATTGTACTTATTTAATTGTATCATAGATTTTTTAAAACGTTTTCCAGTGGTTCATTATGAAAGAAAAATTCAGAGCAAGGTAATACTTATGTCGATAGATATATTTATATAAATATCCATATAAATGGAGTCTTTAAAAACCTTTATCATATTCATTTCAAATATGAAAAAAAAATTGAAATGAATTTGTTAACAATGTGACGTGTTAATTTTTTGTTAAAAATGCATAATGTGTGAAAATTTACCATTATTTTTTATGATTTAAAAAAAAAAGAACATTATGCCATAATTTAAATTTCTGTGTATCTAAAATAAAATAATAATAGAAATCTACCATTAATGTAATTTGAAAAATAAAAAAAATAAATTTTTAATAGACATAAAATTAATCTTTTTTATATAGGAAAAAAATTAAAATATATATATATATTTAAGAAAACAATTTTGTAAATAAATATTTATTTTATAAATTAAAAAACATGACATTTCTAATATAATAATAATGTAATAAATGTCATGATACTTGGAAAAGAAATTACTCTCATTATTAAACTGTAAATTAAATATGTTAGAAAAATCGTGTAAATTAAAACAATGACAATTTCGATACAATGGATTCAAAAAATAAGTAAATTTTACAGAATCAAAATTCAATTTTTTATAAATATATCTCCTGAATGAAAATAAATTTTTAAAGGGATACTATATTTATTAAAAACTATATTTTAAAACTATAAGTATACTTTTCCTATTATGTGATCATTTTTATTTGATTAGAATGTTTTTATTTCCTATAAAATTTATTAGTCACGATATTTCATATAAATATTTATCAAATATGTCATCTCTCATTATATATTATACTTTATGGGTAATATGGTATGACCAAGTTTTTTTTCAAACGAAATAAAATAAATAATCATTAATCGTGAGAGGTTATAGTATTTTTAAAAATGTTGTAAGGAATTAATATGCCTATTAAAATATGTGGAAGAAATAAAGTAATGATATAATTAATGAGTATAATTCCAAGTAAATAGTGGTGGGATATATTATTTAATATATTATATATACTAGGTTTTATGTTTTCAATGCTTTAACCATAGGGTTTATATATTACAGAATTCCAAGAGAGTTGTATTCGGAAGTAGCTAAAACATAGTACTTGTGACATACATTAGAAATTGCCTTATATTATAAAGGATATGAGGATATAATAGGGATTAATATACTAATTATATAATATATATATATATATATCATTATTTTAAATATTCACTTCCATGCATCCTATATTTCATGTTATTTTTGTAGTGAGTTGGATAATCATGAAGCATCCCTATTTCCAATTTTAAAACAGTTTCAGATCACATTTCAGATTTTTATATAGCTAATGTAATATAATGGATATGTACATTTTTATTATATATTATAATTATACATATTGGTGTTAATCCTATTATACTAGATAATGATATTAGGAAACAATTAGTTCTTTCCTTGGGGCATATTTCAATTAAAAATAAAAAGAATATACATTATAAATTTATCATATGAGATATTTAAGCAAAAAATATAATTACACATTTTATAGATTAGTCAAAAGTATAACATGGAAAACTCCCTGACTAAATCCATTTATCAAAACTCGTGTGGGATCTAGATAATTGATTGGTGTTATCAACTGGATCAACATTAACTACGATTTTTTTAGAGTATATTCTATATACTAAACTCTTGTTTATATGTTGTTATTATCATGAAACATATATAGGATATTGAGCATAGTATTTCATAATTCATGATGAGATATTGGTAGTTAAATATATTGTTTATCACTTAGTGAAAATTAATAGGTATTTTTGGAAATTCTACAACTAATCATTGTCTATTTAATGTGTTTATTGTATTTTTAGATACATATTTTGGTTTATGATTCTAATTAATGATATTGATATATTGTCTCAGTGGGTAACACACATTTTGTATCCAAAAAATACAATGTCAAGGATAAATCAATGTTTCAAATGATGTGGCTTCTATATCAATTTTACAATTTTCATTCGATTGTCAATGATTTTAATTAAATATATAATTAATTAAATTCATATATATCATATTTGATTATAAAATATTGTCAATTGAATATATTTCATACTATACTCATAAGTGATTCAAGTATTATTCAAATAAAAATGATATGATTTTATAACTTGATAGATTTTTTTGGTTTATCAAAAATGATTTTAATTATGATAGATAAGTTATAGATTTTTATTAAAAAAAATATTTGATAGGATATGATAATAAATTTACCATTACATAAAAATTGATTGAGTGGGATATAAAGATAACTTCAGTTCATGTTTCTGAAATGTTCCGAATGGAACATGCAAAAATATTTGGGGTCATTTAAAATTATATTTCAATGAAAAATGAGTTTTCGTTGAGAAAATGTGTTTTTTATTGTGTAATAATAATTTAAATTTGATTAAATTTTTAATCTCATTGACCAAAATAATTTTTTTGATATGTTTTCTAACTGATAGAGGCACCTCAACATTGTGTCCCTGAAAAGGTAAACATATTTCACATTCTCCAACTAATCTTCATGTTGGTAAACAATATAATTAATAAAATATGGGTTATATAGATGGAAACACATATAATTTATTTAGTAGATGGAAGTGATAATAAATATGTAATCAATTTAATTTTAAAATTGAGAATTCAATAAATACTAGACATTATTTTAGAGAATAATAAGTGTAAAATTAAATTATATGTTCATGATGTATGACAAATTAATTTAGTAATAATGTATATATCATTAGAAACCCAAATTAAAGAATTTATGGATGATTCCTATGAATTTATAGGGTTTTATAATCTAATAGATCTCCCTGTTACACTAGAAGGTTAGTCTAGAAATGAGTTCCAAATTGGATAGGCTTAGAATTACATTCATGTATCATCGCATACTTTGTATAGTGAATGATACTAAATGAACAATATTAATAATTAACCTTATGATAAAATGAAATATATAAAAATATAAATATTGAGAAAAATATTTTTCTTATTAATTATGATAATATATATTATTAGGGATAGAATAATTAATCTCTTAGAAACCTTGAAAGCATCATGGGATATTCTAAGAAGAATTTTAATCATACATTGAATAGTATTAGAATAAATATTGTAGTATATATTGAGTGAATTTTATAGATACACCTGTTTTCATTCATCTTATTATGTTCAAAAATTTATAATAATAAATTATAGATACATGTACATTAGTTTCAACTTTCATGAAAGAAGAGATAATTTTTCTACCTTTATAGCTTTTATAAACATTATCAGAAGATTATTATGCTCATGATGTTATATTATTGATAAAGAGAGAAGGATTTAAAATTATTATAAATATATCACATAAAGAAAATACCCTAAAAACAATTAATTTTTTTGAATAATTATATATTATAATGAAAATAAAAATCGGATGTGATTCATTAAAGTAAATAGATGAAAAGGTAAAATGTAGAATCTATAATTTATATATAAATATGAATACTAATGAAGGATCTCATTCTAATGAAATGTATAGGAGTAAAATATATAGGGAAGTTGATATGTTTAATATTTTAAATAAGTTGTATAGAGTTACTATTATTAATGATGATGATGATGATAAGTATTGTAGCACAAAATTCTGACCACTATCAACTATAAAGATTATCCGATCTACAATAGAAGGTCGCATGATCATTTGTTAGGGAACTAAAAATACCATTAATATACAAACAAAATATATTTCCAATACTCTATGTATTGGAGAACATAAACCATTACTATAAAATTAATTTGTAAATATATTTTTGAAGATATTTGGAAGTCAGCATATAATAATTTATAAAATATATAGGCTCTTAAAAATTAATATTTTTTTACTATAATCATATACATATCTTTTTATCTAGATGGTAACGAAAAAAACATGTGAATGAATAAAATATTTAAAAATAGATTATAGATAAATAAATTTATGTTTTTATTGATGAGAAGGATTGATAATGTCCAGGGAAAGAAAATATAGTTTCTACACATAATGATTAGTATGAGAAAAAGGATAATCAATCATGATTTACAATTATATACTTTTCCCCCAATTTTCATTCTATAACACATTTCAATATTACAAATTCCATAAATTTTAGAATCTCTATTGTGTTCATATCGATTAAATTCTTTTATTATTTAAAGATAAGTCTAAATGGGGAGTGTAGAGGTATTCTTCACTGAGAAATAGATATCATAAATGAAGAATTATTTAATATATGAATATTTTATTTTATATAACCCTATATATGACACTATTTATGACATTTTATTATGATATTATATTTATTTATCTGAATTGTGTCCCTCTTATTTAATTTGTATTAATTTTGTATCCCTTATCAAAAATCTGATGACGGTTAGAAGTATGTCGAATATTTTCATGGTTTTTAAAAAATACCTCATTATTTGATAATATTTATGATAGTCTTCATCGATGGTTCTATTTAGTTTTTTTTGTGTATTTTTAATAAAAAAAATTCATGATAGAACACCATATGTATTTGAATAAAAGATAGGGAAACTATCAATGGAAGAATCAACGGGGATTAATAAAGAGAAATCATAAATCCTTTATACATATCTTCATAACCAAGGATGATAATCCGAATGAAGTGGTGAGAAAAAATACTTAATAAGGGAAAACATTTAATCAAGGTCAAGATAATATATATATAAGAAAACATGATCATGGAAGAATATTCTTATCATGTGTAATGATGGTATAATAAATGTTTTCATAAATCATTATGGAAATAAATGATCTCAATTAACAATCATATACCACATAATTAGAGTTTGAGATAAATATTAAAACATGGAATAATAAAGTGATATCATATGACCATGTAGTAAAAATATTATGTAATCATCATGAAGTATGACATCATACATATATCTCATGTTTCACGCCCAAGATAATCATCACATATTGAAAAAAGTTCCATAGTAGATTGGTTTTACTATCCATTCTAATAAAATAGTGAAAAGTGGTCACATTGGATTATATTAAATCCTTAAACCCATAAATAACATCTCACAAAATATTATACTTTTCCCAAATAACTGTAATGAAATATAATTCCATACCCACTATTCACATTACATAATGGGATTTGGTGAACTTCCTACACACCTCATATAGTATCTCATGAGTTAAAAATATCCAATGTATTGAATGGATATAGAAATTTGGGACCACATGTCACATAACATACTATTCATAGGATTGACACTAGTGAAACATACATTTACTCTCATGATATGAATGAATTTCCTATTGGATTGATGATATATATGATTTTAGTCCCACAATCACTTAACATAGTGTTCATAAGATAACTATTTATAAAACATACATGGTATCACATGACACAAAACCATTACCACATGCATTAGAGGGATTCATAATTCTGGTCCAACACATCACTTATGGAATCATTATTTGTATCTTTATATGTTTTCTATTGAAGAAAAACCCCTTTACAAAATAATAGCATATATAAAACCCATGTCAAATTAGTAGGTTTCATAATCATATAACAATGCATAACTGAATTATATATGATAATGATTCCCAAGAGAATAAGGAATTAAATCAAATTTTATATTCAGTTTTTAATGAATAGTCATAAGACATTACCATTGATTTAAAATGTAAGAAAATTCATGATAAGGATCAAGGAGATGTAATAATTAAAATGGATGAAAAGGTTAATTATTTTCAAAATGTGATAATAATATTTTTGGGAATGAAATAGAACAATATATTCCATTATAACATAATTAATCTAATATTTTTTCCACAAAATTATTTTTTTAGAAGATATTCATGGTGAAAAACATTTTATGGAGGTGAAAATCTTCATAAAAATAAGAAATGGGATAGTTCCCCTAAGGCTGGGTTACATAAAAGTTAGAATTTTCAAACGAAATTATAATAGGTGTTATCCAAGAAAATGATAGGTGTAGTAAACTATGTATTTATTTATGTAACATATATAAATAATATGTTTTAAATATAAAAAAATAGTATAGAATTAAATGGATTCAAATAAATATAATGTGTAACCCAAAAGTAATAATAGTGGTTTCAGAATATACTTTTTTAGTTATGAAAATTTGTTTTGTTGAAATCTTACATCATAAAAATGTTAATAAAAAATATATTTATAATACGATAATGGATAAATTATGGAAATATTATATAAAAAAAAATTCATGTTTCAAATTAAATAAAAAAATAGTTGCAGGAATGAAAATTATGAACATGGAGGGGGATTGTCATTAAAGAGGTTTAGAATCATTTCTACCAAAGGTATACTTTTTGCACAAAAAATTCATCAAGGTAAAATCACTGATTTTAAATAAAATTATATTCATTGGTGAATATAATGAAACATGAAATAAAATTTTAGGGTGGAATTCAACCATACATAGAATTAAGATGTTCAAGATGGAATATTATAACTCATTGAAAGTGGATTTATCTTATGAAAAACCATTTCAACATTACAATAATTCAAAAAAACGAATGCATTGATGGTAGAACACAAAATGAATTGGTTAATAAATTTTATTTAATGAATTATTTACATTAATAAATCCATGTAAAATTTATACACTATAAAAAATGAATATGTGGGGAATAATATTCATTCACCAAATAGAAAAAAATGAGATTCAAACCCCTTCAATTTTGAATTGATTTTCATGGGCATGCTCTAAAATCCTGTCTAAAAATTGAAAAAACCTTACTCAATCATTTTAGAACCTTATTAATAATTATTAAAATTTATTAACTACATTTATATTCATTATACTTGTTATTATCTATTTCTAATATTGGGTGGTTGTAATCTATTCATTTTGAACTAGTTTCTAAGTAGAATTATTGATATTAAATTATTATTCTAATGTTAATCATTATGAGACCAATAAACTTTCTATAAGATAATATTTATAATTATTATAAAATTTATCATTCCATTTATATGGGGTTTGTTGTTACAATCCATGAAGATAAACACATCTACTAGTGTGATTTAGTAATTATTAACAAACAAAAAGTGGTATCATAATTAATTTCTTTATAAATTATGTTACCTTTCCAGAAATAGTGTAAAATATTTTTTAACTTATTAATATCAAATATATATATATATATATATATATATTCTATAATTACATTATCATATTCTTTTATGACATTGTTTTATATCATTGTACAACTGGATGGCTAAATCAAACAAAAAATTGAGACACCATAATTAATGAATTAATATGATTATGTATGTGTTTTATACATGGAATTAAAGAAAGATGTTATCTTTGTATAATGAAAATTATTATGTTTTTAAATTTGTTTATTTAAAATGAAAAATAAAAAAAACTGAAATCATCATTTTTTATATTTGATCCTCTTAAACATTTAGTGTTATACAACTATTTCATTATTATTTTCAATTTAATGAATTTTAATATATTAGTTTACATATTTTAATTTCATGTATCATTATAATTATCATATATATGATGTCAATTTGACAATAAAAACCAAAATTTAAAAGGATACATTTTATCATATTAATTATTTATCCACTAAATTTAATAAATATTAATATTTTACTTTTGATTTATTTAGTAGAGGTTATATATATCTATTAATTTATTAGTAATTTTCATTTAATCAATCATGGTTAATTTTTTTCTATTTTTCATGTGGGGTAATTCATTAAACATAATAGGTTTTATGGGAAAAAAATTAGTTTAAAATATTGGGTATTCAAACATAGTTGTTATTTTAAAAAAAAAATTGTATTTAGTTGGGTTAGTTCAGTGGTTGATAATGAGTAATGTAGTTTCATGTGGGGAATTGTGGGTCTGTAATAAAAACACAAATGAGATTAGAGGGTCATTTTTGAAACACTTATTTTTTATTGATTATAGAGGAGCCTTGGAATCATGGGATGATTTTTTGTTCGTGTTCAATAGTCGTAACAAGTATGATTGAATAAAAATTAGGTAACTTATATTTTAGTGATTTAATTTCATATAATAGTATCATCCAAACTGATTCTTAGTGATTAGTTTCTCTATGGTAGGGTGATTTTTTAGACCTTATACTGAAGGGTTTATAAACTAATTAGAGATTTTTTATTTTGATATTTGGATAATAGGTGTTTTCAATATTTAAATTTGAATCAAAATTTCAAGAGTCGTAATATTCAAATGTTTTTTGGACTTTTGGGGGGTTCATGGGTGGAATAAATTGATGAAATTAGCTTCAATTTTTTTTAACAAATGGCACACTCACCAAATATCGCAAGTCAATTAACGTGGTATTGATCACATCGATGTCAGGGTACCTTGAAAAAATTTCCCACTGAATAGCCCCTCTCACACCCTAATAAAAAACATTCTGAAGATCCCACCTCTTCTAATTGTACAACGTCACAACCCTCCTGCACACACCAGTGCCTCACAACTAGTCCTACAACCTAGGAAAATTAGGCTCATTGCATCTCACCAACACACACATGGGCCTCGTAAACACATACCACTCCTAGAATCTAGGTCACATACCATGACACATCCCAAAAAATACACGGTAAATCACAACACATCTCATCTTGAAGACTCCTGGGAAACCACATCTCACCTACACACACCTAGGCCTCACAAAGAACTACATTCCTGAATAATCCTAGGTTATCACCACCTAGAAGAGGGATAATTGAAGATAATGTTTCCATCCATCCATCCTCCCATAGAGATGATTGGAAAAGACACCCTCCCCCATAAAAATGGGAGGGTTTGACACGTATTGGTGAATAAGGGTGGGGTGAATAAAGAAAACACTAAAAAAAAATTATAGGTATGTATATATAGTATCAAACACTAAATCCCAACCTATGGGTTCTCAATATAATTACTAACCACCCTATGATACTACCAACACTGTTGCTACCTCTAAATGCATTTTATAACACCAGAAACAGTCAGTTTGTATGTTGATAAAATAAATTCATTGACAATAATTCACAACTAAAAAATACCCCCAACCAACTCATTTAACCAATTTTCATTCTTTATTAAGGAAAAAATTCATTTCAAGCCTACTCCAATAACTACTAATTGTATCCATTATCGTTCTTCAATGTCATTCTACCCAATCCATCCCCCAAAACAAAACAATGGTCATCCCATACCTATACCCATCAATACCTTTGATCCAAACTGAGCTTGATAGCCATGTTACATAACAACACCACACCCAGTAACATAAATATAGAACAACCCCAACCTACATCCCCACTGCACGAACTATGCCTATCCATTACATAATATGTCAATCTCTCATCTTGGGATTCAACTATACCACCCGTACCACCCTAGAAATATCCATTCTCTCAACACCATGACCACAAAACCATATAAGCAACAATACAGAACAAAGTCACACATAGAACACAACCACACCAACAAAACAAGGTGTATTTAAATTTAACAATCACTCATTCTTTATTTCACTTTGACAATTTAGGGGTAATCATGTAGAAGTATTGATATTATGCAATCCATTAATTTAACAGAATATATGTGGTTAACAAATTTTATATTCATATGGTCATTCGCATATGATCAACCATAATCATCTAGAATCCATTATAGTTGCACAAAAAAATCATCAACAGCCATGATTTTCAGTATGCATATTGTCCATACAGAACACAATATTAACAAAAAATTAAACATAAACATGTGTCACTTTTCCCCAACCTTGAATATTGATATTAAAAATTCGAATATGTACATTTACTTGTAATTATGTAATCTTCACAAGAGAGAAATTATACAACCACCCCACGTGATACACTAGTCAAAAGAGATGAATGGATCCCCACATGGAAAAATAGAGGATCAAAAACTCCACCAAGAACCAAAACAAGGGTTTTGTAAGACTCTTGGGAATTACGATCAAAGGGTGAAAAACAGATGCATGGATTCTCAAGGAAGAAAGGTTTATACATGCTTAGGTATAAAGGGAAAAGAGAAAATAGGAACAAAGGAAAAGTGTTTGGACTTGATGGACTAGATCTGTGACTCAAGGGATATGAAACAACTTTCAACTCCCCACAAAAAGAGTAGCATGACCATGCATTTTTACTAAATTTTATCCTCCTATAAGATAGGAATTAATGATCTATTTTATATTCCTTGAAACAGATTCAAAAACACATAAAAAGGGTATTATTCCCAATTTACATCAAAAAAACATTAAAGGGTTGAATCTATAAAAACATGTCGAAACTGTAAATTTTGGAGAACAAAAAAAATAACTCATCATTGGGTGACTCACTAATGTGAGTAATTGATGGTTGAGTCACTATTGGAGGAGTCACCAATGCTAATCACTGAAGCCAGATAACAAATCCACCTACTGATTCCACCTACTGATGGAGGACTCCTCGTCGTGACCCACTGGTAGTGAGTCGACATTGTGAGTCGCCAATGTGGCTCAATGATTCCACTCATTGATTCAACATATAGATTCCACCAACTAACACCACCTACCAGCACCACCTACCAATGGAAAAACAAGAAATTTTAAAAATACATGAAATGAGTTTATGTTTCCTCCCATCGCACCTCAAAAACTATATTTTCATAAAGTAATAGATCGGGGAGGTCTATACCATTAGATCAGATACCTCTAAAACTTTTCTAACCCTCAACAATTCAAAAAAAATCCAAAAAATATATGGGTCTGAATAACCACCCTATAAGATACAACTCATGGATCATACTATACAGAAAACACCTTTATGATTTTGACATCCCAAGTCCGAAATATAAACCACCATGTGTTTCTAGAAATATAGAGTGAGAGATAAACTTCTAGGAACACCTCCCTCATCATTTACTTCCCCAAAAAAGCACAAGACACACCACATAAGCACCAAATGACCCAAAATTCAGACATATGAATCATAAAATTCATTCCTCCATGGAAAGATATTATTTTCTCTATGAGGCACTGACATTCCCAAAAAAAATTAATATAATAACAATTAATGTGTCACGATTAGGAATTTGGTCATCCCTTTTCCAATTTCAGATATTTATCACACATCACATAACTAGGAAACAACTCATCTAATAACAAACAAAGTTCAATCATTACATTAAAAAGGGAAACAAAACATGGAGGAAAATAGAACAACTCTGGGTATTGGGTTCGCATGTGCACATCTCGCTCCTAAGTAATCTCATCCAGGAAACCATGCCTCCAGAACAAAAAAAGAAAAGGAATGGTCCACCCATGAAATACGTTCTCCCAACGATCATGTATCTCTATTGGCCTCTCCATTAATTTTGTTTCATTATTGACACCCAACTCTCTCCATTCAATGATATGATAGTCATCATGAAGATATCTACAAATCTTCTAAGAATGAAAGATGTCGTTGAACTTCTCCAACTATAGTTGTAGTAACAACTAATATTCAACCTTTCCAAATTGCCCCAACAGCATGAAAGTTCCAATGAAACTCATACAAATCTTTCTCCCCCTTCTAGACCTCCACTTCCCACATCGAAGGGAAACTGTCAAGACCACGTGATCTGAAACCCTGAACTCCAAAGGCCTCCTCCTATGATCTTCATATAAATTCTTATGGTCCTATATTGTTTTCATCCTCTTAGGAATCATATGAACCTTAGTTTTCATGCTATGCTCTACTACAAGACCAAGAATAGTTTTATCCCCAACCATTGTCCCACAAAAAGTTGAATGACATGGTATTCCATAAAAATCATCCAACTAGGCCATACCAATAGAAGAGTTACAACTATTATTGTAAGAAAACTCTAACAAGGGAAGGTGTCACACCCAATATCCATCAATGTCCAAGTTGCATGCTCGAAACATTTCCTCTAACATCTAGATAGTCTATTGTTTCAACCCATATTTATGAGGGTTGAATGCTGTGTCGAGGCATAACGGATTTCCAAAACTATTCTACAATCCCCTACAAACTTGAGAGGTATAATGTGTATCCTAATCTGAGTCGGTGGATCTCATTACTCCATTCAATTGCACCACGTCAACTAATACCACTTGGACAAGGCATCCACTGCACCCGACTCCTTAATTACAAATAAGTCATCTGATTTCATCATCTGGTCAACCACTACCACGATTGAATCACATCATCCCTAATCTCATGTTATCCCTACGAATAATTCCATTGATATGTCATCCCACTTCCACTCGGAGGAATATATGGGTAGTAAAAACCCACTAAAACGACACTCTCAAGCCATGGTACATCATAGATACTATTGTGTGCACCGTTAATGGTGATTTATGGAACTCATGGAGGACTCCCTCATTCATCGTCATAGTAAGAAATAGCGTTCCATGGAAAAAATATGATTCTTACCATCCTATAACTATACAGTTAGATAATATTAATGGTCAATGTAATCATTCATCACTTCTAAACCCCCCCCCCCACACACACACACCAACTGGTAATCCTCCACATTCTGCATCAGAGAAAACTACACAGTCATCTCAACGAGCAGCGTCCATTGCCATCCTCCCTTGTATCAAAGTGTGAGGATGTCATCTCCTCTATTCCCTTTCATTCATCTGTATATTCATGAACTACCTCATTCTACGAATTCCATATCAAAGAATTATTCACGACATTTCCCATTCCTAAGTTGTAAGAAATATCAAATTCATATTCCTTGATAAACTCCATCCACATCCACTGTTGGAAGGTCATATCTCAGTGAGAAAAGTTATACCTCATGCTCTTGTGATCATTGAAGACCACAATGAAATCCCTAATGAGGTAATGCCTCAAAAGGATCTTTGATAACACGACCACTACTATTTCTAGATCATGGGTGGAATAGTCACATTTTTTGGGACATAACTACATAGACCCATAAGATATAACTCTCCATTATTGCATTATCCTACATCTGAAGACCTATGGGAAGCACCCCAAAACACCTCAAACATTACTCCTTCCTCTAGAAACTAGATCACAAGATCATTGGCCATATATGCACTAGATAGATGTTTATGGGAGACCATATTTTTTCACCCTCAACTGGTGATACCCAAACCACATTTCAATCTTTTAGAACCAACATGAACCCTTAGTTGTTTGAAAAGATCATATATCTTCATGAGAGGTAACGATTCTTGAATGTTACCTGATTCAACCTCTAGTAGTCTCTACACAACATCAGACCACTATATTCCATTTTCAGAAACAATATGGTTCCACCCCATGGTGACACACTAGTCTTGATAAGTCCCTTATTCATCAGATCATCTACCTGAATTATCATCTCTGTAATCTCTAAAGGTTTCATCTGATATACAGCCATCAAAATTAGTGAATCACTGGGATGCAATTATATCCTAAAATCAAAAACACATCAAGGGGTAAGAGACAAAACTTATATTGTAAAACCATCTATGAACACTCCAAAAACACTGGGATCCTCCATTATCTCAGAATCCACTGATTCCACTAACATCCCATCCAATAAGGAACGAAGTGGCTCTATATGTAGACTACCCATCTGAAAACTCCTCCCACCAAAAAAAGCCACACATCGGCCATACACATTTGAAAACATGACTCTCCTTTGAAAGCATTCAATAATAGTTTGAACATAGTAAACTATTTGATTCCTTTTATGACATCATATGGTTTCATATGTAATTGGAAAATATCCTCATGAGACTGATGTGGCCCCATAATTAGTTTATATCCCTGGCATACATCAGAAAAGCTTTTCTAACATCCTACTGGAGTACCCAACACTCGAGGAATGTGAATCCACTATATTATAGTCCCAAATCATGGGATAGACTGGGTTCAACAAAGGTGTGTAAATATCTTGAATCAAACAAAGCATAAGAAGGAGTACTAAAAAACTTATTGTACCATGAATGATCTCTAGTCCTTGTGGAACTACTGCCTCAGCGGTGTGTAACTGACCACACCTAATGCCACTTCCCCTTTGCTAAATACCACCTCCTAGACCCTGATCTAGATAAAGTTCCATGAATAACACACTGAAGTTGGACTCTATCTACTCTGTCACACCTCAGTGGTGAGTGATATTGTTGTCCCTACATCTAGAACCACCCTACCGATATCTGTTGTTAAGGTGGATAGAGGACCTTCCAACCTCCACCATACACAGCTCAAATGGCCACTGGGCACTAAATCTAGAGATTCCCATGAACTCCTTAGATAAAATACACTATACATAGGCCCACAAAATATGCAAGAGGACCATAAGGTAGAAACTAAAACTACTTATGTATCCTCCCCTTCAGCTAGAACTTCAATGGACATGGCTCCTATGACCTTCTTCTGAGAAACATTCCCTTCAAATAACAAGGATGACTCCCCCTCGTAGAAGGAATCCTCATGAGTGCATCCTCTCAAATAAATTCACCATATTATAGACCTCCTAGAATGTCAAAAATGTAAAGGGAGTATCTACGAATGGGAGAGAAGGAAAAAGTTCCTCTTATAGGTGTCTCCCATGAGATTCCTCATCCGAATAAATATCTAGATAAAAACAAAGGAGATCCATGAATATGATCTACAGCTCCCATGTCAACATACTCCCCTACTAGGGGGAGAGTAACGGCTACCTCTTCTCATCATTCATGGTGGATGAAAGAAATCTTCCAGGAACTCAATTTCATAGACTTCCCACAAAATATGTTGATTTTTCCTCCCTTTTAGGTATAGTTTCCACCTATGAACCATGTATCCATGTATCTGTCTCACCACCAAATGAACCTAGTACACTATCGGAGCCTAGATCGAGCTGAAGGTGATCATAAACTCTTTAAGCCAAATTTCTGCCTGCATGTCTGAAACACTACCCAAGTACTTCCCCATATTATGTCATTGGGAAGAATGTAATGGTTTATACCACTGGTCATCCTACTCTAGTGGGCCAATCCACTGTCAATGAACTAGGTTGTCTTATTGAGACTCCACATCCTGTACTTTATGCGGACGATGACCGGGTTCCATAACTGAAATATAAACAAGGAATTTCTAACCCCAAGTAGTATGGAATTTAATTTATGATTCATCTTTACTCATTTAAATCATTTTCTTTTCCATTCCATATTATCAAATACATGCTAATTTAGACAATAAAACAAGTCTTTATGATGCATGTACCTTTTCGTGGGTCTCTGCCCTGCAAACAGTATTGCCTCACTTTGTTGTTCGGTAAGATTAAAGTCCTTGAATCATATCATGGGGGTCCAAAAATACCATCTCTTAGCTGGTCTTCCATTGAAAATGTCATACACCGAGATCACTTGACATTATTTCCCTACCAACACATGTTATCCTCATTGTGCCTAACACCAAATTCCATCAAATCTCTTAACCAGTACTATTGAAACCATTCTATCATGACCCCCTACAACCAATGAATCCACTCCATAGGTGGAGATTAAGTAAGATATATAATAAACCCAATACCCACCTCCAGTAGGAAATGGGTTGGCGGCCATCACCAAGGGTATTGAATCTCATGAAGTGGGAGGGATTACCCTTTTTATAAGAAAACGAGATAGAGAGATATGATGGTCGATCTCAAAAAAATTAATCAAAATATATATGAAAACATAAATTCCATCCAACATGTATGTTTTCAAATAAAACTTCTAAAAATAGAATAAATTTTTCTAATGTTAAGAACAAAAGAACAATGATAAGGATTGACATAACGGCAATACCCATGTCTGAGCTAGTAATTCCCATCATAGTACACATAGACCTCATATAAACTTGAAAGTAGTTTTATAATGTAGGGTTATCATACGGATATACTTAGTGGAAAAAACATTTCCTCTCGTGCATAAGAAAAGAAGAATACTAATTTCCCTATGAGAAAACAACAAAAAGAAATAGTACATAATAAGATATACTAGCCACCCCAACCTCACCAAAGGCATGGTCAATAAATATCACAAGTAATCTAATTTAATATAGATCACATCGATGAAATGGTAACTTTGACACCTTTCCAACTAATTATCCACTCTAACACCCTAATGAGAAAGGTTATGGAACTACCACCTCTTTTGAAAGTACCACGTCACAACCCAAATGCACATACCTAGGCCTCATAGCTAGTCCCACATCCTATGAAATTGAAGGTCATCACATCTTGACCACACACACATGTGACTCACAACCATGTCCCACCCGCATACACCTAGTCCACATAACATTACACATCCCAAAAACACAAGGGAATTCACAACACATATCATCCTAAAGTCACCTCAAAAACTAGAAATCATCTCTTCCAGAAGGAACCTTAGAAATCACAACTCACCCATAATCACCTATGCCTCACAAAACACTACATGCCCGATGAATCTTGGGTTATCACCACCAAGAGGAATGAAAAGGGAAGAGATGGAGTCCATCCATCAATCCTCCCCCAGGATGGTCGGGAGACAACCTCCCATGATAATGGGGGTGTTCTACACATAGTGCTCAACGTGGGTGGGGTATGTATAGAAAAATCAAAGAAAATATAAAAGTATGTATATATAGTATCAAACACTCTTTCCCAACATATGGGTACTCAATAAAACAACAAACCACCTAATAGTACTTCTAACTTTTCTACAACCACTAAATGCATTATTTAACAACAGCAACAGTCACATGTAAAGTCAATAGAAAAATTCATCCACAGCATAGGAGAACTCAAACATATCCCAACCAACTCATTTGACCAATTATTAGTCTTTTTTAAAAAAACATTTATTCACTGAGTCCCTACTCATTAAACTACCAATTGCATACCTTATCGGCCTTTAAAGTCATTCCTTCCAATTCATCCTCCAAAATAGAAAAACTATAATACCATTCCTATTCCTGTCAACACCTATCATCATAACTACAATATGAATTCACACTACATAAAAACACAACAACTATTAACATAAACATATTAAAACCTAAACATGTAGCCCCACTGATTGTGTATTCCAATACATTCTATAATTTATCAATAACTCTAACTGATATTATATTACACAACCCATACCACACCATAAACATTTTTTCTCTCAACCCCAGCACCACACATCCACACAAGGCATAAAAGAGAACAATTCCACAAACACATAGCAACACCAAAAAATCATGATGTATTCATATTTATAAAAAAATCATTCTTTAATTCCACAATGATATTTCAAGGGTTATCACAGAGCATGTTTGATCATGTTGCATCCATTTATTTAACTTAATATAAGTGGATAACCAATTTCATATCCATATGTTAATTAATAGAGGATTAACCATATCACCCATAAGAAATCACAGGTGCGTAAAAAATACCACCATTATCTATGATTTTCAGTAGGCATATAGCCCGTACAGATCACAATAGCAATAACCAATAAAACATAAGCAAGTGTCACTTTTCCCCAACCCTTGAATAGATATTTTAAATAGATTTAATTATCTATATTCACTCATAATTATTATAACCTTAAAAGATAAAATTTATACACCCACCAGCATGATACACAAATTAAAAGGGACAAAGGGCCCAAACATGGAACAAATGATGATTAACCACTCCTCCTAGCGCAAAATTAGGGTGTGTGAAAGACTCCTGGGAAACATGATCCAAGGGTACAACACAGACGCATGGACCCAAAGGGAATAATCTTTCTTGGATTCCCAGGAGTTAATATAAAATAAAAAGAATGAATGAATGAATTTTTTCTGGATTTGAAGGACTATATATGATAATCAAGGGGTATGAAGCTATTTTGAACTACCCACAAATAGTGGATCTTAACAATGAATTTTTACTAAAAAAAATACCCCTTAGCATTCAGAATTAAAGATATATTTTATAAACTTTTAAATAGATTAAAAATCACATAAAATTGGTATTAAACCAAATTTACTTCAAATAAAACATTAAAGTGTGAAATTAGAAAAACTGGAGAAAACTGAACATTTTGGAAAATTGTCAAAGTGACTCACCATTGGGTGAGTCACCTATAGATGAGTCAAAGATGGATGATTCAATAACATTGCACACCAACACAACCTACTGATTCCACCTACCGACTCCACCTAATGACACAACCTAACTAAACTACATACTAATGGACGACGAACTATCATAACCCACCATTAGCATGTCACCATTGAGAGTCAGCAAAATGGCTCACTGATGCCACCAACTGGCACCAATTACTGATGCCACCTACCGATTCCACCTACTGATGCCACCTACTAACACCACCTACCTATTCCACCAAACAACTCCACCTACTGACACCACCTACCAATGAAAAAATAAGAAATTTTGAAAACTCGTGAAATTACTTTCTGTTGCCTCTCAAAACACATTAAAGACCATATTTTTGAAAAGTTATGGATTAGGAAGGTACTTTCCACTAAAAATATTTTTTTACAAATAATATTTAATTTCTAAACCATACACCTTATTTATTTCCTTTTATAGTTTGAATTAATCATACAAATTTATCTTCCTCTTTTAATTAGATCCCAAAATCTTTTCCATGGAAAATATAATGAGAATATAAATAGAATGATTCATAATTGTATTCTTCAATTTGTATTTATACAAAATTTGAGATATTAAGTATGTTTCCAGTTTTTAATCAATTATTTTTCATTGAAATATCTCGTTTATATTATTAATCCCTATTTAAAATTATTTTCAAGTAATTCAAATAATATAATAAAAATGATATATTCTTTAATACATTCTATCATCATATGTTCCTTATATTTGATGATTATTTATCTATAAAAATTATTCTATCACTTCATTTTCATGTGAGATGAATACAAAATAAATATTAATTTTTATTACCATAGTATAGTGAATTTATATGTCTCTTGATTTATTCTAATAGTTTTAAATAACATTTATCATGATATAAATATTGTTCTAGTTATGTAAAAAAGTAAATAAATTTTTTTCACAAGACTATGAATACAATATTGATTTGTTTATTTCATAAATAATATTACTGTTTTAAGTGTTGGTAAATGTGGATGAAGGTGGATAAATTGATTTATAGACAATGTAATTGAAAATGAAATAATCATTAAATATCATTTAAATAAAAGGAATTATTTATTTATTTAAAATGATATTTAATTTACACATGTTAGCATTTTCCATGATATAATAAGAATAATAATATATTTTTATTATATTCGTGTAGAATGTAGTTGGTATATTATTTGATTGAGGTTTTTTTGTAACTATAAATATGAATATGAATATCTATATATACCAAGTTATATCATTTTCAAGAATGGTGTAATCTTATGTATTGTGAACATCACATATTATCCATAATGAATCCTCTCAATGAAGAACATAAAATGGGTGCCTCTCTTGTTTGTTATATTTCCTTCAACTCATTGCACACCCTTAGTAGTTATAAAAAATTTATTTGATACTTCATACCACATAGATTATGTTATGATCATGAATATTAATGCATGGTGGTCAAATCTTCCATGTTAACACACTAATTTTCATATGTGTCATTCGGAAATAAAGTATAACTTGTGGATCATTGGTATTGGGATTACACATAAGACCTTATTTGAATAACGATGAAAAAAAATTGAATACGAGTCAAACAATCAATATATCCATCAATGAATGAATCAAAGGAAAATGTAAATAATAAATATAAATTGATTTTTAATATAAAATTAGAAGAACCTATCACTATTCTAGGACTAATGGCATCTTTTTTATTTAGTTTTATACATTCAATATAATCAAATTTAAATATTTTTTGAGGTATTATCTATTATATTCACCATGAAAATCATCATTAAAAATCGGAATAACTAGCTTACACTGCACTCATAAGCATCACGTTGTATAAGAGTGGTCACATTCTCATTTATAATTATTTTACTTTTTAACCAATTTACAGTATTTTTTTCATTTCAAATTATTAACAATTTAATTATAAATTCAATATATCTTCTTCATTCAACATCACAGAGCTAAGAACATGTTAAGAAGACATAATGTACATAATAGGAACCTATTTTGATATTCTAGATATTATATCTAGATAACAAGTGACTACACATCATGAAATAAAATTTACACATCATGTACCCAGATTCACCAAACCATGACTAGTTATATAATAATTTTATTTTTAGGTAGAGGGGCATGCTACATCATTAATCGATGTATCATTTCTGAAAACTAATAGAAAATAATTTTAGAAAATACACGCTATGTAGTTAGCATGCACTCTATATATTCCCACATGGTTAGACAAATGACTTTCTTGTAAATTTTTTTGTTGAATATTTTTCAAGAATTTTTTATACACCTCTTAGGAAATAAAGTTTGTGAATCACAATATAAATATTATTTTATGATATTTTAATGGTATAAAATCCAGGTTAACCGTAAGTATCTACATGGAATACATTTTATTCAACAATTTACACGACATAAATAATTTATATAAAAATTATATAATTATAGAAATAAAATATAATACATGGAACTTAGGTAGTGTACCCATCATGTTATAGGATCTAAATAGTATAAAACCCCAAATAATTTTAATATTAATTTTATAACTACAATACATGTATGTTAAATAAAAGAAACATGTTCTCCAAATGAATTAATAATGGTGAACACCATGCAAATTAACATGTAACCAAGTTCCATTAAAAGAAATTAAACATTGTTTAAGTATGTGACCTGCAATGTATGATACTTTTCAAGTGAGTGAACAATATTTTAGGTTGGGAAGACACTCAGTAGTTCAGATTCCTAAATTACATGATTCCTCTAAGTATACAATAGGTACTTAATTATTTTTTAATAAAAATCTTTTTTTAAATTTTTTAAATTTTTTAAATATTACAGTGGATGGATATGCTTATCACTGTTTGAATATACTTCAAAATAAATCAATGGATTAAATAATAATATAGTTAATCTATTAATTCATGTAATTGATATTAATAAAGAATTTTTAAAATTAAATCTAATAAGTTGTTTAAATTTTTTATTATGTCCATGTATGTGACTAATCATAAGATTGATCAACTATTTTATGTGTTTCTTTATTATATAAATAAATACTATTTCAGGGGTTTTATTTTTGAAATTGTTTTTATTGAATTATATATGATGGACAAGCAATGCAATTTCACCTATAATTATAAAAGACTAGAATGTTATTTATTTATTTTCTGTGTACCTTAAATTAGGTTCCCCTCACATACATATGATTATAATATGTAAAGGATGGAGTTATGAGGAGATGATTTTTTTAATGCGAACCTAGGTGAAAACTACTAATATGATACTAATGTAGATAGTTTAATGCTACAACTCGATCCAAGCCTAGCTCAATGTGTTTTTACACTAGGTGAATTTTTTAATATATAATCTACTCGATAAATCAATAATTAAAGAATATCAGGATAAATTCATATTTTTATTTTATTTTTTCTACATTCTAGGTTATCTATATTTATGTGATTGATTTTGATATAATGTTAAAAGTGATCACATTAACTCTTAAGAAAAAAATACATGAGTGATAATGAATAAAAACTGGATTATGCAAAAATAGTTTATCAAAATAAGGTTAATTAATCCATATAATGTTAACAATACATGTAATGGATAACATAAGTAAATATTCACATAATAAAATATAAATGTGAATTAAAATTTATGTAAAAGGATTTTCTATAGTTAATTTAAGAATAAAATAATATTTCAATATATATTTGTGGATACTTTTCGGTTTCATTCAATTATTGGAGTGTTTAAATTAGTTTTTGGGTCAACATTACTTTTTTATCATTATGGTTAGACTATAAAAATAGGACATGACGAATATTAGAAAAAGTATTTGAGAAAATACAAGTCGATATTTTTTGATTGGGGCATAAAATCCATATTTCAAGGAGCTATGAGTTAAAATATAGAAATAACTCTCACTTAATGATCCAATATTTTAATATATTTCCCGTTGAATTTTAAATTTTTAAATCCAACAATTTTATTACAATACAGGTAATTATTGAATTTTTTGATTAAAACAACAATTCAGGTTGAATTGAATGAATTTATTAATTATTTATTTTTCATGATTTTCTATTTGACTTCGATATTAACTAATAAATAAATCTATTTTGTAATTTATATATTATTTAAAAAAATTAATTTGAAAAAGAAATTTGAAACAACATGAAAAATCAAAATTTCACATTTTATTTTACATTTTTTAATCATAAAATATTATATATATCTAATATTAATTGGAATTTTTCTATTATATTTTATTCATATGTTGGGATAAAATGTGTTTTAAGATAATAACATGGATCACAATATCTAATTCATAACATAATTCCATAATTAAATTCTAGACAGGGTTTGATTGATTGATTCCCACTTCAATGATTGGGTTATAATGTTGTCAGCTATTCTTGGATGAAGCTAAAATTATATCAAAATATAGAATATTAAAAAATAAATATTTCCATAATCTAGATAGATATTTGATAGAATTGTTTAATTAGAATACCATTAGGAAAAAATATATAGATATATTTTGACTTTATTTCAAAATTTCCAAATTTTTATATTTTACCCAATCCTCCCCTTAATTATATAAATATTTGAATGATATATAGACTAATGATAAAATCCGCTACACTAATTATTATGATAGATGTTTTATACCATGTAGATTAAATCATCTCCTTTTTATTTCTTAATTTTTATTTTGTAATTCAATATTGTTTTTTTTCAATAATATTTTTCTGTTTCTACTCCCTCTCACTCTCTCTCCCTCCCCCCTCCATTGTTTTATCTCTGTGTTTCATTATTCAATGTTAACTCTTATTCTAATGATCATGTGAACCATTATTTAATAACCTCCAACATTTGGGCTCAAATACTAGTAGCTCATTGTTTATGAGTATTACACATAAGAGGTGTTATGAGTGGGTTACCAGGGTGTTTGTAAGGTATATTCAGACAATGGGATTACCATTTCCATTTTTGTAAAGACTGTGATTTGGAGCCCTATGCTATGAATTATGATATGTGAATGTGGCATGAACATGATGGATATTTTTTAGTTCATTGAGGTTCCACTTCCAAACCCATCAGGATAGCCACGTAATCTTTCATTTATCTCATAGGGTCTTTAGAAGAGGGGTTTTTATGCTACTACCTATGAGGGAAAACATTTTTCAAGGGGATTAGTCTGTGTCATAGCCACCATGTTGATTAAACATGCTTTGTGGAATGGTGGTAGGTTTTTCTATTGTACATCAGCAAAAGGTATATAAGTTCAATTCCATATTTTCATGCATAGATCTCATTTGAGAATTTAACCAATGGGTTGTGGTGTTTCCTTATTCTGTTAAACCATTTTCCTCTTTTCCATAGTGAAGTGGTGTGGATTGGGTGGCTACATTGCTGTCTCCTAAAAATTAAAATGCCTATAAATACCCTAAAATCCAATGAGCTCAATTTTCTCCTAAAACCCTATCAACCTTATAGTTCCCTAACATAATTTTCAATTATTTAAATCCCTATTCAAATATTTTAATCCCTATCTTTCCATGATCGATCATTGCTGATCTAAGGTTAGTAGTTCTTATTTTGTTATAATTTATCCAATGTTTGATCTTCTTTTCCTCCCATTAATCATTAAATTATATTAACAATGGTATCCATAATTATAAATTCATTTTATTGTTGTTTTCAATGAATCAATGTCGTGGTGAAATTGGGAGATCATTGTTTCATTTTTTGGATAGGTTATCATAGAACCTCATCAATATTACATTTCGTTTTAATGAATGTTGAATGATTTGAGATAGTAGATTCACATATTCTCTTTTATTTTCATGATATACTAAATTGATCATTCTTTAGTTAGTTTCTGTAATAGTTTAATTAATATAATAAAGGTTAAACACTCTTAATAATGAATTAATTTATGTATATTGTGATTGGATGTCAATGTTTTCCATCATGAATTTAACACCTTGAGATTTTATGTGAATTATTTTTTTAATTTATTTGATATCTTTTGTTTTATGCTTCACAAATATTAGCTTTCACTATAGGCAACACCGTATTAGCTTGTAGTATATGCAACACTATTCTTGGCTTTGATGCACACAATTTGAAGTTCTTTTGAAGAAAATTCATTTTACAGAACACCAAGTATAGATTTTGATCAACGTATTACTGAACTGTATTTTTACTATGTTATACGCAACACCAAAGGAATCTTTCCCTACACACAACCATGACATGGATTTCATTACATGCAAGAGCGATCTTCCTCAATAGCGTGTGTTGTATGTAATACGGAGTTTCACTATACAACGATATATTATTATAATATTATTATGAACTAGCTGTTAGGAATAGTATTAACCACATTTTGAATTTTATAACATTATAATTCATCTTACACATTTTCAGGAATGAGGTATGAGAACAAAATCCATTTTTTTTATAAAAGATGTATTTTTAAAAAAATGCAGTTTCACCGCCTTTTGATAGCGCTCCAATTTTAGATCTAATTTTTGAAAATTTTATAAGTTCACTTTTACAAATTGAACCTCTTCTTTTGAATTAGGATATAAAAATTTACATTGGATAAAGTTTGGATATTTTTCTAACAATGTTCTTATTTTGATAAATAGTAAAAACACGCTAAATTTTACATAAAATCAACTGTTTTCACCGAGATAATTTATATGGTTAAATTATAATATTAAATTGTTTTGAAGTATAAATAAAATATATTTTTACCATTTAATAAAATTTAATTCATTATCATTAATTTTACATTGAATTCGTTGGTAAAATCAATTCAATTTTTTGCAATGTTTTAAACAAAAAACAATTTTTTTTTAAAACGGGATTAATTTTAAATGTAACACCTCGACCCTAGTTACCCAAAGTTGGTGAATTATTTTAATACATTGGCATGATTACAAGGAATCAAGTCCCAAAGGACCAATTAGTTTAGCAGTCTTGGAAAATAGATTACATACATGAATGTTACATTGCACTTTAAGACATAAAAAAACATAAATAATCTTTATGAATGCCATTATTCCCTTGGATTAACCCTGCATATTAGTCACAATACACTTCATTGAATCCTGGGAAAAATAAAACATAAAAAGGGGTGAGCTCAGATGCTCAGTAAGGATAACAATACAGTGGAAACCTTTATAAATAATCATAATCATTTAAGGCAATATATAACTAAAACAAAAGCCTTTTAAATTTGAACATTAGTATAATATGGTCGAAATAAAATGACATAATTCCATTTACTTATTCACATGGACATTAAACTAGTCGAATAATCACATGAAATATCACTAACCACTTTCATAATGATGGAATTCATAATGCTGAACTTTAATTTCTTTTTCAAGGCCTCATGCCAAGACCTAGGGGATAACTGTAACCGGAACCCAACCCGGAGTGCCTCTAATAGTCGGACACCAACCCGGAGTGCGTCTAATAACCAGACACCAACTCAGAGTGCCTCTAATAACCGAACACCAACCCGTAGTGCCTCTAAAAACCAGACACCAACCCAGAGTGCCTCTAATAACCGGACACCAACCCAGAGTGCCTCTAATAACCGGACACCAACCCGAAGTGCCTCTAATAACCGGACACCAACCTAGAGGGATTAATTTTACCGGTCCCCAACCCGTAACATACTAGTCCAACACATTTATCTTAAGAAGAGGATGAAATATAATATAAACATTCATATTAAAACTAGCATACAAAATGCCAAAACATTAATCATAAGACATTAATGTCGGGAAAATGAATCATTCATAGACAAAAATATCACAAAACCTTAAATACAATATGGAAGATTTGTATAATAATAAATCAACTTCAAACAACTGTAAAATTTATCAAAGGATGTTGACATAGATGAAATCAAAACTATTTGAGAGAAATATCTCTTTTTTCATGAAAACATTTAAAAGTCACAAAATTTGAAAAAGAAGTCATTTAAAGAAGTTTTTGAATCAAAGTGTCCCATACCACTTTGAAACTTTTTAAAGGAATTAATATTTTAAAAAAATTCATGTCCATAAAAATAAATCTTTAAAAACCATTTTGAAGACATGGAAATTAATAAGAATGATTTAGAAGAATAGATATTTAAAACATTTGAAATGTTGTTTTAGTAAAAAGTCCTTTAAAAGAATCCATTTGAAAAATCTTTCATAATACATGGACATGGATAATAAATATGTCCCAGTAGATACTTACGTAAAAAAAACCTCGGATAATAAAGAGATTGTGAAATTAACCCTTACCAATTTGGTAACATACGAAACATACACCCCATGAAAGAGGTATCATACAATGAATATGTAAATACACATAAATTAAATTGTATTACATAAACAATACAATTATGGGCATTACATACACCACACAAAAGGTAATAGTGGCAATATGGCATGAATCTCGCGGGAATAAGGAGTGAGATGAAAACCCCTTACCTTAAACTTTCCTTTAGTCGAGGGTACGTTTAACCTCCTGTACGAAGATCGTGGTATGTTATTAAATTATACCAGAAGAATATTAATATTTATGATATCATAAATGATTCATTTATGACTTTATATTACCCATTTAATAATAATTACCATGTTAAGTTAACATTTTGGGTAATAATCACTTTCTTTATCGTACATGTTTTAACTTGTCACTCTTGGTTGTATCACTTAGATCATGATTTAAAATATTCCAGAATATAAAAAATTATAAATATATCATATTTATTTAGAATATAAATATGTATAATAGACATATATATGAAATGGAAAACACCGTTTTTGGAGACGGTAGTCCGTACGTACGCATAAACGTTGTTTCTGTTTTCATATAGTATTGAACGGAAGTAAGTGAATAAGATATAAGTAAGTACATAAATCCTTATATATATATATATATATATATCTAGTAGAATTATTTTGTCATATATTACATACTTATTAGTAATATAAATTTTTATAATCGTCGATGAATGGTGAACTTGGAAATGAATCTCATCGCGTCGTGGAGATGGTAATCCGTACGTACGTACGAGCGAAAATATCATCCATTTGATATTAAAATAATATATAATTGGATGGTATATCATATATACACAATCATTATTATGTTATATTTATTATTTACAGGAATTAAAAAACATTATTATACCCATCCAAATAATAATATATTGAATAACAATTACACCACGACGTGGAGACGGTAAGTCGTACGTACACACGTATGGAGACATGTCATTCAAAGGATGGATAGAATAATAAATATGGTTGTACCATATTTATAATAATATTATAGTATATAAGAGATACTGGATTCATTATTTTATAATGGTAATAACAAATAAAGAAGAAGTGGAAGAAGAAAGGAACTTGAAAAATGGTGGTGAAATCATTACCTCTTCTTCGGGTTCTTCCTTTTGATTTGATAAAAAGAGATCCTTAGGATGGCATTCTGACTAAAGGAAGGCCACTAGGATGAATTGAGGGAAGTTTAAAAAGTATTTGGGCAGGTTTTGGCCGAACCAAAAGGCATTGAAGGTGTGAATTAATGAGAAGGGGGGGTGTCCTTTTATAATAGGGGTGAGGGGAACCTTTGGAAAAGCTAGAAATATTATATTATATTAAATTTTTATTTAGTTTATAATGGCTCCAAAGTGGATAAATTAAATTTTAATGTGGGGATGGGTCTAAAACCACTCAACCAATAGAATTTAGACAGGTTTGGGTCATTATATTAACCTTATTTTTAGTTTTAACTCTTAGTTAATTAGTTTGACACTTACCATGTCACTTTGTATTATTATATTTTATAGTTAATAAACTTACTATATACATCCAAGCGACCCTCAAGTGGTCCATTAATGACACAAATATCATGATATAAGTCTTTTTTCCGAACCTTAGATTTTTAGGAATTTATTATCAATTAATAATATAATATTTTTCTTAAAACTCTTTTATGTCAATTTTGACACTATTCAATAATTGACTTTTGTAAAAATCATAAAAGAATTATTAATTAGAAAAAATTTAAATAAATCAATCATAATATGTCTTATTATTCTATAAAATTAGTTTAATTAATTAAAAGTCTCAAATTATATTTATTTGGGTATTTATAATATCATTTATTTTAATTTTTCACTATTATGGTAATTACTGCATCATCATTGTGTCATAAATAAATTAAATTATTTAATGTCTAAAAATTATAAATAAAATATAATTATGTATGAAATATTTTTAGATTTCTAATGAATATTTATTGTCCAAAATACAACATATATAACCCTATGTAAAAATTGTTTTGCTGAAAGATATATGCTTATGTCATTTTTGTATTTATTTTAACTTAATTAAAATAAAGTGTCCCTATCACCTACAAGTTGCACCATGGGGTCCCAAAATCGACCCAAAGATGACCATGGTCGGACATGTATCCTCCAATATGATTAGGACACGTTTTAGGGTAATTTAGTATTATTATAATATTATTTTTTAACCCTTATTTACCAGATTTACCCTTTCACCATGGTAAATAAAATATTTACCGAAGTAATTATTCAAAAAGTATAAAAATAAAAGTTACCCATTTACACAATTTGGACATCCTGATTCCAAATATGGAATCCAATTTTCCAAATTCAAAACACAGAAGTGGCAGAAATTAATTTAAAATTAATTCCCGCTGTCAAAATAAAAAGTGTGTTTTTAAGAAATAATAACTATCAAAAGATTGATACTTGTTTATGTCTGGTTTAATTGTGAAATTATTTCCAATGAGCAACATTGTATTAAATGGTAAAACTATATTCTAAATATACTTTTAAACCACTTAAATTAATAATTTATCACTATTAATTATTTTGATTAAAAAAGTTGTTTTTAATTAAAATTTAGAAATTTTCACTATTCATCAAAATATTAAAGTTATCCGAAAATACCAAAATTTCACCTTAGGCTAAATTCGATACTCCGAATCCAAAAATGAAGTCCATTTTGAGATATAAAATTTCTAAAATTTTAAAAAGTAGGTATTACTATTCGTAACGGCTACTTTGATTGGTCGTGGTGTGTGTTAGAACTCGAAGTTGCGTACAACACACGCTACTGTATTATTCAAAGCGAAGTGTATCGTGGAAGCTCGGGGTGTTATATTCTCCCCTACTTCAGTAAATTGTGTCCTCGCAATTTGATATTATTCTTTGAAAATAAAGGTTAAAAATATAAAATATCTTTGTGGAAAAACCCGCATCGGAAATTTGGTTAATAAAATTTAGTCTTAACAAGATGAAAAGGGAAATGAAAGGGTCACCAAAAAATTATAATCTCTATTAGGAGGACATTGATGGAAATTATTGAAATATGATTGGAGGAAAAATGTAATTATTTATAGGTAGTGATTGAGGTCATCAATCGCAAACAAGTTTAAAATAAGGGTCCTTAAATTCATCAATCTATGATGATTTAAAATACCATCGGTTCAACAAAACATAAGGTATTAGGATAACACATTTTTGACGTTTCAAAATATCTTAGTTGATATCCCACATCGAAAAATGAATTAATGAGGCCTCTATTTAAAATAAAGAGCAGAAAGTATGAAGATTACCGAAAATAACACATACTAGGGTTCCATTTAGGAAAATATGGATATGGAAGAGAAATATAACCATCAATTATCTGATGGAGAGTGGTAAAGAACATGGATATGAAAAGGCCAAAAATCCCAAAGCTATAAATTAGTGATGATTTAAGGTACCATCTAGGACAAATTTTTTTTTCTAAGTTCCTTTTCTTAATGTTGAGGAATGTATTTATGAGATTGTCTAAGATCATAAAGAGATATACTTACTTTATAATTAGCGTTTTATCCATTAATATATTTCTACCACAAACTCATCTTTCACCCGAAAACATAATACAACTCAAAAATACTCTATTTATCCTAATCGTATAGGGTTCTAAATATAATGAATTTATAATTCACATATCAGACCCTTTATGTAAAGAAACTACATTATACCATCCCGGAACTTCATGTAGCACAATGGTAGACGATAATTACAAATTAAACTATGGTTGTGGGTTAGATTCTCGCAGCTTTGTCCGACACGATGGGTCATCACACGGTCAGCATTTTGTCCTTCTATAAAAATACAAATTAAAATAATCTTTAAAACTTAATCCATTCCAACCATTAGACTTATCTAAAATACTATTATCCAAACTCAGAGTCCAAAATTTACAAGGAAGTTAAACATAATTAGGATCCTTTTTACCAGGTAATAACATGTGAATGCCTTCCTCATATATTATTTTACAACACCACAACATCCTCAATTACCAAAATCAACCATATATTATTCCAAAATCACTACCTCAATATTAGGACCATATTAAGTTTTATCTTTCCTTCAACCATTAAATTTCCAAAAAAAAAATTAACTCGTTGTAGATTCACTTTTCTTAGTATCATAAAATCTCAAATCCATAATTAAATAGTACTGTAGTACAATCCTTATTTATTTCCAGAACATCATTGATACAACACTTAAATGAAATAATTCTAAAATAACAACATAGGGACTCTAGTCATTCCTCTTCATCTGTGGTAGTATCATAACTTGATTATTATCCAATAGCATCATTTTCGGCATAGTCTGATGATTAGGTCATTGGTTCGCATAGTGTCCAAACTCCTTGCAAATGAAGCATTGTACATTTGAAACAATTTTCTTACCCTTTCATTCACGTGCTTTGTGCCCTTTTCCTCCACACATATAACAAACTCCCATTCCTTTCAGGAAAGTTCCAGGGTGTTTCTTCCTACAGTTATCACATATAGGAAAATTCATCTATTCCCTCTTCCATTTATCCATCTTTCTCTCTTCCATCCTTTTCTTCTCCTGCTTCCCTTCAAAGCCATAGGACTCCAAGAATTATTTACTCATCTTATCAACAGATGATATTTTTTCTTCATATGATGATAATACGTGGGAAACTATTTACCTCCTAAATTCTAGCTTTGGACCACCAAAGATATGATCCTTATTACTCTTTGGATCATACGTATTACGGGAGTTCACATTCCTTCTACTAGGTGCCATTTCTATACTTTAGCATAAACTACTTCAGTTTATGAATTGCAATGATTAATTACCAAACATGTAAAATACCTAACAAAAATTGAACAGTTTATGGATATAATCCATAAACATAAAAATGTTTTCATTGAGTAAGTATATACTCATAATCCCTTCATAATGGTTTGTAAAGAAAATTAATATTATCCTAAGCATATCCCCCAGGAGTGTCGTAATAAAGAGTACAGAACGGCCCGTTGTCGTGCACCAGTTCCCGTTCGAGTCTAGCTCAAAGCGGTGTTTTCGGGTTTTATCCCTAGGTACATATGTGCCAGAGCCACCTCTACCTGCTCGTATCCAGACAGGGAAGGATTGCTTGGAAAACTCACAAAATCTCTACAATACCAAAATACTAGGAAGTTCTTCTATACAAATCCTCAAATTCTATCTTAGGGCTATGTGCTCTAATCAGAGTTTATCTAAATCTAGTTTCCAATGTTATTGCTAAACATCCTCTGATACCAATTGTAATTCCCCGACCCTAGTTACCCAGAGTCGGTGCATTATTTTAATACATTGGCATGATTACAAGGAATCAAGTCCCGAAGGACCGATTAGTTTAGCAGTCTTTGAAAATAGATTACATACCTTAATGTTACATTGCACTTTAAGACATAAAAAAACATAAATAATCTTTATAAATGCCATTATTCCCTTGCCTTAACCCTGCATATCAGTCACAATAATCTTCTTGGAATCCTGGGAAAAATAAAACATAGAAAGGGGTGATCTCAGATGCTCAGTAAGGATAACAATATAGCGTAAACCTTCATAAATAAGCATAAACATTTAAGGCAATGTATAACTAAAACAAAAGCCTTCTAAATTTGAACTTTAGCATAATATGGCCGAAATAAAATGAAATAAATCCATTTACTTATTCACATGGACATTACACTAGTCGAATAATCACATGCAATATCACTAACCACATTCATAATGATGGAATGCATAAGGCTGAACATTAATTTCTTTTTCAAGGGCTCGTGCCAAGACCTAGGGGCTAACTATAACCAGAACCCAACCCGGAGTGCCTCTAATAACCGGACACCAACCCGAAGTGCCTCTAAGAACTTGACACTAACCAGGAGTGCCTCTAATAACCGGACACCAACCCGCAGTGCCTCTAATAACTGGACACCAACCCGGAGTGCCTCTAATAACCGGACACCATCCTGGAGTGCCTCTAATAACTAGACACCAACCCGGAGGGATTACTTTTACCGGTCCCCAACCCGGAACATACTAGTCCAACACATTTATCTTAAGAAGAGGATTAAATATAATATAAACATTCGTATTAAAACTAGCATACAAAATTCCAAAACATTAATCATAATCCATTAATGTTGTGAAAATGGATCATCCATAGTCAAAAATATCACAAAACCTTAAATACAATATGGAAGATTTGTATCATAATAAATCAACTTTAAACAATTGTAAAATTTATCAAAGGATGTTGACATAGATGAAATCAAAACTATTTGAGAGAAATATCTCTTTTTTCATGAAAACATTTAAAAGTCACACAATTTGAAAAAGAAGTCATTTAAAGAATTTTTGGAATCAAAGTATCCCATGCCACTTTGAAACTTTTTAAAGGAATTTACATTTTAAAAACATTCATGTCCATATAAATAAATATTTTAAAACCATTTTGAACACATGGACATTAATGAGAATGATTTAGAAGAATAAATATTTAAAACATTTGAAATGATGTTTTAGTAAAAAGTACTTTAAAAGAATCCCTTTGAAAAATATTTCATAAAATATGGACATAGATAATAAATATGTCCCAATAGATACTTACATAATAAAAACTCGGATAATAAATAGATTGTGAAATTAACCCTTACCAATTTGGTAACTTACGAAACATACACCCCATGAAAGAGGTATCATACAATGAATATGTAAATACACATAAATTAAAGTGTATTACATAAATAATACAATTATGGGAATTACATACACCACACAAAAGGTAATAGTGGAAATATGGCATGAATCTCATGGGAATAAAGAGTGAGATGAAAACCCCTTACCTTGCACTTTCCTTTAGTCGAGGGTACGTTTAACCTCATGTACGAAGATCGTAGTAAGTTATTAAATTATACCAGAAGCATATTAATATTTATGATATCCTGCATGATTCATTTATGACTTTATATTACCTATTTAATGATAATTTCCATGTTAAGTTAACATTTCGGGTAATAATCACGTTCTTTATCGTACGTGTTTTAACTTGTCACTCTTGGTTGTATCACTTAGATCATGATTTAAATACTTCCAGAATATAAAGAATGATAAATATATCATATATATTTAGAATATAAATATGTATAATAGACATATATATGAAATGGAAAACACCATTTAATGGTTTCTATTGTAAGGTACCTTACCTTCCACTCCATTACTTTGTGGTAAATATGGTGTTGAGGTGTCTTGGGATGTCAAGGTGAATCTTTTCAACACTTTGAAAAATTCCATTTTTTCCATGTTTTCAAGTGGCATCTCACACCGGAAGGGTCTCACCCATGTAGTCGCTCACTGAAGGTGGCTACCTAGTGGTTCCTTAACCAGTAGTGTCTTGTTTTAGTGGTGTCTCATTATGGAACCTTTTTCTCTGTGAGGTGTGACATTTTATTGATTTTTTATCCTGGTGGTGTGTGATATTGGTGATCTTTCATCATGGTCGTGTGTCCATATACTATTCTGAAATCCTGAAAATGTGTCATCCTGGTAGCATTTCATTTTGATAGTCTTTTTTCCTAGTGGTATGTCATCCTGGAAGTGTCTCATCTCGGTTGTGTCTCACATCCAATATTTTTCCATTTTCCACAATTTCTCAGTTTTCTAGTTTTTCCATTTTTACTTTTATTTTGAAAATAAATGAGTTAAATGACCTCATTAATGGCCTTTAAATCTATTTAAAATGAAATTGATCATAACATATATTTCATCAATGTCTGAAGTATTTTAAATGGTAAAACCAAATGGTTTAATATGATCTACATTAATGGAGGTTTGAAACCATATATAATCCCAAACCCTCATGATACAATCTTTCTAAATATAAGATATTCAATATCCTCATATGTATTTTCTTTCCATTGATATGGAAAATACCAAATATGTTATCTCATTGGTGTCATATAATTTGGTGTTTTAGTTGGGTTGTGTCCCCCCAAAAGCAGTTTCCTCTTGCATGCACTCCCAATTTTGGTGCAACAAGCCTATGGAAAAGGCTTCTTTCTTCCAAGTAGTAATTACTTCTTCTTTTTTATTTTTGTATGAGGTGGGATGCATATATAAATTTTGATCTTGTGGGGATATGGTCAATTTCGTACTAATAAAAATAATAAAACTAGTTTAAAATCTATATATAGGGGGCTAGGAAATGTGACACATGATCATTCTATGTTATTGTTATTGATGATATTGTGAATTCTATGGGCTAGCTACCCACTGAATATTTTGTAAATTGGTTGTCACTAAATGTGCTTAAGATAATGAGAATTATGGAATTTATTGATGTTATGTGGATATTGACATAACATATTATATAATTAGTCAACCACATACAATCAGTTAAAATAAATGGATGCCACAGATTATATGGTTTTAGTGATAACAACCTCAATTAAGTTAAATTGAGTAATGGATTCCCATTTAAATTAAAAAAGTTTGTTTTGATCATTATATGCTACAATTTGATTGCGAACATGATTATGTGATGTCATTTGGATCCAGTGTTATGATGGATATAATATGATTCTGTTTTGACATGTGGGGGCATTGGATGAGGTTTTTATGTAGTAGGGATGAAATAATGGTTGTTGTGGTGTTTTTCTGTAGTGGGGTTCTGATAGTGGTTTGGTATGGTTATGCAGCTGGGCTATGAAACATGATGTGTCTATAAAGTGATGTGGATTTGGATGTTGGGTGTTGGTGTTCTATTTATGTCGTGTGGTTGGGTTTTTTATATCTAACCATGTATTAATGGAATCAATAATACATGTTAGTTATTTAAAATGGGCATGTTTAATGAAGAAATTAATTATGGGATATGTTTTTTAACTTCTTAATGTTTAAATATAAACGGATTTGTTGGAAATTTAAATTAGGTATTTTTTTTAAATGAAATGCGTCTTGTAAATGTTGATTACATAAATTAATGAAGTTGTAACTGTTGAATTTGATGATAAACATAGAATCTATAAATCTGATTAATGACTAAAATATGAATTATCTCTTCTGTTTTGATTGTATAGTATTATGTATCTAGAGGTAGCTTCAAAGTGGGGAATTCATGGGTTTGTTATTGTTTGTTTTGTAAACCCATAGGATTGGGTTTGTGTTCTTTCTTCTATACATAGGTATATATTGTACATTCATGTGATTTTTATACACACCCCCACACTAGTTGAGAACTATGTTCCAAACACCCCCATCATATTGGGGGAGGGTATATTTCACAACATCCATGTAGGATTATGGATGGATGGATATCCTCTCTTCCCTGCTCCCAATTCCAAGAAATGACAAACCAGGTTTCATTAGGAAGAATGTGATGAGATGTGGTGTCCCAGATGTCTTTAGAATGAGTTGTGATGTGCTTTCCTAGGTGTCTCTGAGATGATATGAAATGTATTGTGAGTCCAAGGTGGGTGTGGGCAGGATGTGGTGTGAGGCCCAGATGTGTACGGGGACAATGTGTTGTGTGGTCGAGGTGTGTGTAGGCAGGATGTACTATAAGGCCCAGGTGTATGTGAAAGGGATGTGTTGTGAGTAACAGGTGTGTGTGGGAATGATGTGATGTGGTATATTCGGAAGAGGTGGGAGAATGATGACATATTTTTTTGGGGTGTGAGAGTGGCTAATTAGTGGGAGAGTGGTGTGGAGTAAAATATTATCTATGTGATTTATATTATAATACTTGACATGCGTTACTAGGTGATTGTTCCTTGGTGAGGATGGGATGGTTAGTATACCTTTTTAGGTATGGTTTTGTTTTGTTTTTTTCTCATAGGAGAATTAGAATTCTTTTTTCACGTGTGCAGAATAGGATTTTGTTTTCCTACTAATTATACACATATGCTCTACCAACATTTATAAAATTTCTTTTTGGTTTCTAGTAGGATTTTATGGACCATTTTGGACATTTCTAGTTTTGACCTTCAGAGATATTGTTGTGTCATTTCTATAGCTTTTTTCCTTTTTGGGATTTCATTTGGATACTTTTATATGTATTATCTTTTATTTAAACATTCATTTTGGGATGGTTTGGATTTAGTTTATATATTTCATGGAGTTGATTATGGTCGATACATCCTATCTATCGATGTTGTTTTCTTATAAATTTTAATGCCTCCCTTTTTGTGATATTTCAACACCCATGGTTCTAGTCACCAACCAAGTGTCTACCAGAGGAGAGACTCAGGGGTCATTTTCATTCATTCTTAATTTCCATTCTAGGATGGGTACCTATAGAGGGAGGGGGCATGACAATTTTTTTTCCTATAAAGGAAAAATGTTTAGTGAATTTTATGAATGATATTCTTCTGTTATATGAAATTATAGGTATTTAAATATAATATTTAATTCCACAAAACCATTTGTATAATGTGACTAGGTTTTTAAATTGTGATTTTTTATGTATAATCACATAAAATAATATGAAATCCATGGGATGGAATAGTGGTTATTATTGAATGAGTATATTATTATCTTTTATATAACCATATCTAGATGTATAGGTCTTGGGTACCAAAATAGTATATTAAAGAAGAAAATCATTATGAAAAACTAAAATTTATGAGTGGTATTTTTATCAAGCCCATACCGTCTTTTCTCTATGGATTGTTATATCAAATATCCCCTACTATAGTTCTAAATTTTTTACCAATAATAATGTTATTATAAATAAACATTTACACAGAAAGGTATACACTAATTTATATATAAATTGTATTCCCATTTAGAATTTTCATTTTACCATTGAAAATAATGAAAAAAATTATTAGTTTTATATTTTTTCAATATGAATAACAAAAAATCATAATCATTGGGATTTTGTAGCCAACAATATGGATAACAAACTAAAGAAATTTCACACTCTTTTAATATTCTCTTTTTCATAAATTAAATATATTTGAATTCATTTATAAAATGAATACATAGAAATATGAAATCAAAATATTTAAAAAGTGAAAATATTCATATTTTCATAATACTAAAATTGAGTTTATGTTGAAATTTTTTTGAGATATATGTTTAAAATAGTTTTTTTCATCAAAATTTGAAATGAATTTTGGAACTACATTATTTATATGGGTTAATAAATAATAACGATTAATTTTTTTGTGAGACTATATATTATACAATCCATATTATTATTAATTTCATCAATGATCATGTACATTTGGATTTTAGATCAGTCTAAGAAACAAAATCATTATTAGAAGGCCATTTTTTCAGATAAATCAATTAAGTCTTATTAATAAATACCAATTGACCTCCAATTTATCAAACTAGAAAATCCCAAATTATGAGGTATGCACATATTAGTATCAATAATCATAAAATATATAACTTCTATTAATTTATTCCATTGATATCAATTTATTATTAATAACATCTAACTATATTAAAAAGGGGTGCCATAAAACAAAGTTATTTAATTATGTAAAATATTAAAATATGAAAAATACATTATAAATATAGTTTTTGATAACAAATTATTGTTATAAATGAAAATTATCATTATATTATTGTGTAATTAATGGTTAATTTATAATTTTTTCTTATAGGTTTTGGGGGTTAAATCCTATGATTGATTAAAAATGTTATATTAAGCAAGTGATTATTTTTAGTGACATAGGACATGTAAACCATGTTATTGAGTATGTTTAGATAAGTAGAATATATATATGTTCAATTTTTATGAATAAAAAATAGAAATTCAATGGAGGTGGGTGGAGGTGCCCACTAGGTAATTGATATACTTTCATCATATTCCCACTGATAAATTCTATGAGACAATTCAAACAATAGTGCCACTTGGTGTATAATTGGACTAACTTAATTATATAGAGTATTCAGTCGATTATAATTAAGGTGTAAAATGTATACCTTCCCCTCCCCTTATTAATCCCATAATGGAGATTCCATCAATACCACTCACCTTCAACCCATTTAATGAGTGGAGAGATTCTATATAGTTCTTCATTTCCAAACTTTTGTTTTCTTTAATATATAGAATTTATATTGGACCTCCAATGATAAGTCATTTTTTTCTTCTCCTTTTTTAATATTATTCATTTGTTACCCACTAGTGAGAGATTTATTTTTTTAATGGAATTGATGTTTTCTTCCACTAATTTATGATTCAATAACTCTATATGAATTGGTTTTAATAATTTTGTGGTAAATAGAATCATAGTTTGGTTTGTTTATTGTATATTATGATTTTTTAATGATTATATGAAATCCGGGTAATGAAATTGGGATTGTAGTGAAATATTTTAATTTGAATGTTATTCAGGCTATGAAAATACAGTCTTTTTTTGTTAGGTTTTTGAAAATAAACATTTATTTTATTATATATGATTTGAGTTGATAATATGTATATTTATTTATTGAGATTTTATTTATTATTTATTTGTTTAAAAATAACATATTCTCTATTATTAGTTGATTTTTGATCATTGGAGAAGGATTGATTCTATAATGGGTTAGAGTTGCAGGTGGTATCAATCCTACATGTGGTTATTTTTTGTTTTATATTTTTATGAAATAATATTATATAAAAAATATTCATAAATTAAATTGATGATTTTTTAAAATTAAATAAAACTAAATTCATAATTTCATCACCATGCTAAATGATGTATTAATTTTAATTATATTTTAATCATGTCCATGGTTCTTATTATACATATTATTTCATTCCTTGAAGTATTAATTTTTAAAATGAAAATTCATTAGTTGAGCCTATATGGTTATGAATATAATTCTTTATCAGTGTTTCCAATATGAAATAAATAGTCTCACGTTATTATAAAAAAGGTGGATTTGGATGATAATTTTCATGGATTATGTAAACTTTAATACATATGGTTATTTATGTTATGTTGTTAGTAATTAAAGATTAATTTACAAGTTATATTTTAATGAAAAATATGATAATATTATGTTAGAATGTACAATTTTTTTATTTACATTATTCATTATATAGCTTATAAAGAGTTTTTGAGTCATTTTTTGTATGTATTATAATTATATAAAAAGAAAAGTTCTTAATACATGGTTGTAAATTATGTAATGGTAAATATTTATTTTTCTATAAATCCTGAAATAATTATAAAATAATATAGGACCATATACATTAGTTAATAGTTTACATTAATTGATATTCAATGTATACGAATAATGGTATGGGGTGAAATGATTTATTTTCATGGTAATAATTGAATTATTATAAAACAAAATAGTTTGGAAAGTGTAATCTAATATCATGTAAAACCAATTTCAATATGGTATGTGTAATTAGGAAAATAATGAGATGTTTGTTGAAAATGGTATATCTCTATTCTAGTTTTTTTCAATTATTATTGTTCATGGACCCTATTTCAAAGTCAAAGTAGATAAAATGAGTTAATGTTAGTTCAATATTGGTACATTGAACCCAATATGATGGTAGGCTGACTCATAATACATTAAATCTTATTGTATAGTTTGAGGATCATATATATGTAAGCATATATTCATGAAATCATTCCTATTAACAATACTAGTTTGTTTTACATCGTTTTCAATCATAATAGGGTGAATATAAATTTTAGAAAGATTGGATGATATTTTATGAAATAATATTTATTATTATTTAATGTAAATAGTCCCATAATAGTTAATTTTAATTATTAAACTTCAGTGGGGTTGTTATTCTTTATTTTAAATCCATCTTGGAAGGTGATATTAAATTTATTTCATTATAGAGAGGATTAAAAATAATTTTGTTTTAATTAATGATAGGTGAGACAAAATAAAGTAGTTACGATGGATTTATTTTCTATATAAAAAGGATTGGGATATTCAAGAGTATAACATCTCTTTAGAGTACGTAAGTATTACCTAGTAGGTTCTTTTAGTATAGGATGGCATAAGGGTGTGATGGGATTTATAATCTCACAAGGGGGTATAATTGTAACATTTTTGTGGTTAATCTTCTATGAAGGATTAAGGGTATAATATAAATTATAGTCTCTTAGCAGGAAATAAATTTTACACTAGATTTATATTCCATAGTGTAAGACTTAAGTGTATATTTGTAAATAATATACCCTAGGAGTACATAAAGTATTTAGTGAGGTTTTTTTCAGAAGGCAAAAGACAATTTTGGGATATATGGTTCCCTCATATAATCTAAGGGCTACAATGTAAGTCCATGATGTGTTGGAAGGAATAATGAAATGCATGCATTTATGATCATAGAAGAATACTTTTGTGTTTCTAGAGAGATTCATCATATCGTGGAATGATTAAACATAAAAAAATATTTCTATTATCCAAGGAGGACATATGGGATACACAAGAGTTTGGTTCCTTCCTAGATGTCTTGATGTCACATTGGGATTTATGGTCTCTTCATAGGACATAAGGGTTATGTTGATGTTTCATTCCATCAAGTATGGATTATGGGGATGGCAGAATTTATTGTCTCCCACAAGGATAAAAGGTTTTCAACAGATTTTCATTTCATCCGTGGAGTATTAAGGGTATTATAGGATTTAATGTCTCTATTTAATACATAAGGGTCACATATGATTTTAATGTCCACTACTAATTATTATGCGTACATTGGGATATAATGTCTCCAAGGAGTACTTATGTAGTCTAAATAGGTGTGAATTTAGTTTGACAGGGTACTTCTCCAATAAGTGGTATAGCGCATATATCATTCTGAATGACATAAAAACTCATATAGTTCAGTAACATATATCATAGATCACCATACGTTTTATAGTATCTTAAAACGAACATAGAGGATCCTTTTAAGGTCTTGAAACAATGACCAATAAGGTGAATATTAATTTCATTCATCCAGTACCACTATGTTATATAATTTATGGATATTTTTCTTAGAATATTTATGAATATATTTAAGACATCATAAATAGATTACTTTTTGAAAAGTATCCCGTAAATATTTTTTTTGATACATACACATATGTGGACCTCTTTCTATCTACCACAATGTCCTAAAATATAATGGTAAATTTGGGATTACACATGGCTAGAGGAACATGTGGTCTCAATATATCTAATGAAAATTGGAATTGGAATGTAGGTATTTCCCCAAAATGATATCAAATTTACACATCATTATTTAACTTTTGGAAACTATATAGAGGGGATGAAGACTGAATGCAAAATATATAGGGAATAGTTGGTGTGGAATTGGGCTTACACTAGGAAAATATCAATGACGAGGCTGGTGAGATAAACATTTTATTTATGATAGTGTCAAAAGTTCCAAAAAGAAAGATGAATCACTACTAGGGGCCTTTTGAGACCAAGGGTGATTCCAGGTGTAAAGACCTAGCCTTAAATATTACATAATCTCGATTTAAGTCAAGAATTTTACATTGAGGTTCTTTTCAGGTTTAGAGATTTAGAATATTTTCCATAACTATTACATTACCTCTCAAATATAACAAAGTAGTCACTTCTACTCTATCCAATGTTTTCACAATAATAAAACTCCTTAAATAAAACAATAATTATGTTTTTGATATAAATCATTCAGAATTATTCTTTTCTCTTACCCTTCCTTATACGCTATGACAAAAATTTCAAAAACATGAGATGAGCATAAAAAGCTCAGTAAGGGATATAAAATAAGGGAATAAAACAATAGTCCATGAATACATAAAAATAAAGAAATAATATTTTTCAATCATAAAACATACAATCTTTAATATACCTCATGAAATTATAAGATTAACGAATAACTCATAAAAATCATAAATCATAAAGGTAACTTGTGGAATCTATAACGTACTTTAATTGTAACTTTTGCAGCTATATAGTGAGTTATGTTTGGAATACCCATCACAGTATATTCCCTAAATATCATAGAAGAAACATTACTATTTACCTCAATCACATTACCCAATACATTGGAGATCTATCTCAGGCTCACCTTCCCTCAGGTTATCATGGAAAAACCCATATATGTAAACAACTCCCAGAAACCATAACATATTTATAACACATAAAACAATCATAAAAGAAAGATGACATTCCCACATTGCAATCATAATATATAATTTAAAGATATTGACATAATCAAATATTTATCAAAACCAATTTCAATACCAAAAAATGTAAAAATGTTATATTGTATATATTTTTCTATTAAAAACATTATGGATTATTATGGAAGCCAAATATAAAATAATACTCACAATTGTAGAAAGGTCGTTGCCACCACGTATGTTAAAAAGAAACATTCCCATAGTCGTTTAGTAAAACGACTCATAAAACAAAATATTTTTTTAAAAAACAATTAAATTTAATTAAAATAAAAGGTTTATAATTATTCATCGTATAAAAATAAGGAGATGTATATTATCAAAATAGTCCTTAATGAAAACAGATTGAGACGAAGTCCCTTACCTTGAGTCCGACTTGTCTCGTTTGTTCCTTATAGTCCAGAATAATAAACATAGGTTAATTTCTACTTGATTTAGAACCTTTTTATTTTTATTATTAGTTTTATATTACTTATCATGTTATAAAAATTACATAATTATTTAAGTTCATATTTGTTGTTTTGTCGATATTCAGTACTTGAGTTGAAAATTAACTTTTTTTATGTAAATTGTCTATGTAGTAAAAAGTGAATCATCGCAAGAATATTATTCATGATCTATGTATTATATATATACTTTATATATTTATTTATATACAGTATATATGTATTTATTATATTCTATAACATTTGGAGATAAGAAATAAAATTCACTTTTCATGGAGACGTTATGTCGTAGGTACGCATAAACGATACTTTCATTTTTTTCATATTTAAAGGAATGAAAGATAAATGAAAAATTGGTATATCATAATTCCTATATAATATCATATTTTATATACATTACATATTTTCATTAATTAAATCCTTTATATTTTCTATTTATGGCATGAACGAGTCATATCACGTTGAGGGGGCAGTAGTCTGTACTTCCTCAAATAAAATTATCGTATTTACACATTTTGTAAAGCATAAAGGTATGATCTAAATAAAAAATTTAGAATAATAGACTCAATATAAATATAATATCTATCATATATAAATATATTCCCATAATAATGTCCACCATTAGAGGTGGTAGTGGAAAATTGAACGATTATCATTTCGTGAGACAGTAGTTCACCGTCAATAGAAATAGTTTGTTTATATCAACTTGATAGAGGTGTGTCTAAGTGTAGTTTGAATACATAACATAAAAAAATCATAGTATATTTATGATACTATTTTGTTATAAAATCAATGAATAAGAAGAGCATAGGTAGTGGAGAAGGAAAATAAGGGAATGGAACTTCAGAGAAGACGTTACTTCTAAATGAGGTAACTTTTTTTATTTGAGCCAAAAGGCATTCTTAAATTTTCTTATTCTCTTTTTAAGAATTATAGATAAATTTCTGGATTTATGGAGACTATTTTAGCATAATTGAGACAATACAAGGGGATTTAGAGGTGTGGGTAAGTGGGTAGAGGTGGTGACCTTTTATAAGTGGGGAGGGGCAGTTTAAGAAAGTCTTGAAATATAAATTTATTTTAAATTCAATATCAAATAAAAATGGTCCCAAACTCATTTACTTAAAATATAATATTATATGATTCTTAATAAACATCATCCAATTATTTTTAGACATGTTTTGAATATTTATTTATCCTTATCTTTTGGGTTTAACCATTATTTTACCCTTTTTAATCATACTGTGATATCATGTTATCTACACATTGTAGGTTAATTTAATTATCATATCATGTAAAACGACCCACATAAAGTAATTTATGAAATTTATGGACTTATCTTAACAATTTTTAATAATCATAGTTTTTTGTAAATTTTATATGGTTTACTAAACTATTTTACTTTTTATGTTAAGAATTATGTCAATTTTGGACACTACACATACATGAATTTTTTTTAAAAATTTATAAAACATGATTCCTTAATAAAATAGGAATTAAATAAAATATAATATGTTGATATAATCCAGAAAATATTTTATGGAATCAAAATAAACAAATTACTTTTATTTTAATATTTATAATATCATTTATTTGAATCATTTATTAATGATGCAATCACGGCATCATCATTGTGTCATAATTAAAATAATTTATTTAATGTATAAAAATTATAAATAAATATCATGATATATAAAATATTTTTATATTTTTAATTAGTATTTATAGTCGAAGATATAACCCCATATAAATATTGTTTTTGTAAAAGATACATCTTTATGTTATATTTTTCATTACTTTAAATTAATTTTTATAAATGTATTTTTCACACCCATGTGGCTCCATGACATCTCACAATTGACCCAAGGATGAACATGATCAGTAATATCTTATCTAATAGTATTTGGACCAGTTTTAGAGTAGTTTAATTTTATTATAATATTAATGTTTTACCTATATTTTTCAGATTTACTATTTAACAGGGATAAATAAAATAATTACTAAAGTTACTACTCATAATGTCAAAAAATAAAAGTTACCTATTTCAATAGTTTAAAACATCTGATACCAAGTAATGAATCCATTTTTCCTATTTTAAAATTCTTAAAATTACGAAGTTAATTTAAGATTAAATCCCATTGTCAAAAACAAAAAGCATGTTTTTAAAAAGTAAAATCTATCTAAAGATTGACATTGTTTATATCCAACTTAAAATTGAAATTACTTTCAATGACCAAAATGGGAATAAATTATAAAAAAATAATCTAATTATACTTTAAAACCAATCAAAATGGCAGTCTAACTATATAAATAAATTAGATGAAAAGGTAGTTTTGAATTAAAATGCAGTATTTTTTCACTAGTTATTAAAAAATGAACTTTATCACAAAATTACAAAAAATTTAACCAAAGTAAATATTTATTCCATGATACTATTAAATTATTTTATGTTTTCAAATAGGATATATAAAAGTGACGAAAGTATATTTTAAAAGTATTCTCCATCAAAAGGTGGTAAAACTATATTTTTAGAAAACTACTTCTTTTATCCGAAAAATTGAATTTGTTCTTATATAATATATAGAAAACAAATTACATTAATTTAAAACATAAAATTGAATATATAAAATTTATTGTTCATTAAATAAAAATCCATAAATAGTGATATGATTTTATAAACAAATTTATTCTCTTTAAAAAATGTTTTCATAAAAACACATCATTTTTAGTCAATTGGTTTTTATTTCAATTTCAAATAAATTTGGTAAAAAATTAATAATTATTTAAATAAGTGTAAACCATATTTCAAAAATTAGTTGATAATATTGATTCCCTCCATCCCAACTTCTAGGTGTTTAATACCATTTAAAATAATAATAGTAATATTTTATTTTTTGGTATAACTCAATGTTGTGTGCCATATAAGATTTCGAAGAAACTCATTGTTTCGTTTCAATTACTCTATTGGAAAAATAATCACCTTCAATATAAAATTAACATATTATTCATAAATATAAAATGAAAAATTATTATTTAATAAATAAATCGGTCATTACATAATTCCCCCTTTTGGAACTTACATCTTCGAAATTTTAAAATTGGGCTTGAAAACTTCATTGAAAATACCACATCAGAAACATAATCAGTAAAACTATCACTTTAAAATAAAGAAAGATAAGTACAATGGTCACCTATGATTACACATACTAGGATTCCATGTAAGAAAACATGGATTTAGAAGAAAAAACTAAAAAACAATTTCTGATGGAGAGCGATAGAAAACATGATCATGAGAAAGTTAACTTCTAGAAAACCATAAACTTGTGATTGGTTAAACGGACTTTGATTCCCGGTATGAAAAGTAAATGGACAACAATTTTTTTACGTTCCGTTTCATAAATTTGAGGAATTTATTTATGATATTTACTAAGAACATAAGGAAATATACATACTTTTCCTTTAAGAAATTTCTACCAAAATCTCATCTCTTCTACAAACCATGAGTATTCAAGATGGCATGGTCACACCTAAAGCACCAGAATCAACTTCTAGAGAATCGCATAATCCAGAAAATATGAAATATATATTTACCATATCTTTAGACATTAAACAAATACAAAATGGATAGTATAAGATCATATAGTCCCCAAAAAATATATATTTCTTTATAAAAATAAATACTACTCTTAATCTCCAAAATTCAACAAAAAATACCCATTGTTCAACAAATAACATTAAATACACATTTTCCCTTAAAATTATGCAATATAATCCAAACTAAGACTGAAACCCAAAACTAATAATAGTTTGATCACATAGCCATTCATGATAAATATTAACATTTATCTCTAAATAACATTGGCTACTCATAAAGTCTCAAACTAAAAATTAATTAACCTAATCACATATTCTCTAATATAGGTTATTCATTTACATAAATAACCCAAATCACTATAATTCAAAAATAAAAACATATTTTCATCAAAAATAAAATTCCATCATTACTCCTCAATTGAAATCCCATATTATTCTACTTTCTTTAGGCATATAGTGATCCCAAAAGAGCAAACATCTTCTAAAATTATGTTTATCACTTCATTAGAAAATCATTTTCATATACTAAGGTTATCCATTTGATAAAACATAAGTTACCAAAATAAACTTATACTTGATCCATAAAATAATTTAACGAAAATGAATAAGTTATACTAACAAGGTACTTCACGTAGGCCAGTGGTAGGTAATGCACCTTATCACCCATTAGTTGTGGGTTTGATTCCCATGGCCTTTCTAGACACAACGGGTTGTCGCCTATACTGTGGGTTGTCCTTTTTGTAAAACCATATCATTCTTATAAAATTCTCTACAAGAATATAATTTCCTCAAAAATAACCATAACCTAAATTATTATAAAAAGTAATCTAATACATTTTATTTTGTATCCCAATAGGTAATAACATGTAATTACCATAATTTGAAGGATTATATAAACTCTAATTATCCTTTATAACTATATCCCAAAAGAAAAGAAAATTATTCCTCAACTAAAAAATACATAAGGTTTATATATACTAGAATTATTCAAATGTAATCTCATTGTTAATAAATTTTTACATAGCATCGTCCATAGATCCAACATAACTCTTCAATTACTAAAATTTTAGCATCTTAATCATCAAACATTATTCATAAATCTTTATCCACGTTTTCCATATTATTCTTCTATACCTCTTTCCTATAAAAAATAATTCATAATATCCTAAGATTCAATAATTTTAAAACATGGTCTATGAAATAATCCATACCCTTCATATTTCATTTTTAGTTTCCTAATTTTTAATTGGAATAGAATTAGGTATTGGTAAACATATATTTGTATGGTCAAACTAATTCCATTCCCAAACCTTCTTATTAGGTAATCTATATGCGTAATGACCATGGAAACCACATTTAAAACATTCAGTTGATCCCTTAGAAAGTACGTATTTCCCTTTCCTGGATCCAACTGAATGCTTCCATTTCCCATGGAAGGTTATTTCTTAATGAACTTCATTACAACATCTATTACATTTTACCTTCCCTTTGAAAACATTTAGTAGGTATTTATTTCCCCATCCATGACACATAGGTTTTTGAATATATATACCTTTATGATTATTACCTAAAAATCAATAGGGATTCTTTTCTAGCATATATGATGCCTTAGAAAAATCACCAAGGATCGAGTGTTCAATCATGACTCTACATAGTCAATTGATAACAACCACAAGATTTCTCATTACAACTCCAATTTCATTTGGTTTCATATTTAGAAAACCACCATAGTCTCCTTTACATCCATTGTTACATTGGTGCCTGCTAGATCCATCCATTTACTCCAAAACCAAAAAGGTTAGTGCGAGTATATAAATAAAATCATCATATAATATCTTATTTAGAGGTTAAACACTAATATATAATTATTCATGTTATCTTAAACTCATTCAATTTATATAAAATAACTACTTCTCTTTCTAATATACTAACCATTACAGTTATGTCGCTTATTTTTAAAAACACCCTAACGTCTAAAGTTATCTAAACTGACATTTGATGCCAACTATAGGGCCCTATCCTTAAACAATATTTAATCTTAATTTGTTCAATAATTATTCATTGAGGATCTTTTTAGGTGTATAGTCTTAGATAACTAGGCCATAACTATTACATTATATCTCAAATATTACAAAGTAGACACTTCTACTCTATCCAATTTTTTTCACAACAATAAAACTCCTTAAATAAACAATAATTATTATCATCATATAAATCTTCATTAATTATTCTTTTCTCATACCCTATGTTATACCCTATGAAAAATAGTTCATAAATATAGGATTATCATAAAAATATCAGTAAAGGATATAAAATAATGGAAGAAAACATTATTCTATGAAAACATAAAAATCAAGAAATCATACCTCTAAATCATAAAACATAATATCTTTAACATACCTCATGAAATCATAAGATTTAATAATAACACATAGAAATTATAAATCATAAACGTAAATTGTGGCATTCATAAAATACTTACATTGTAGATTTCATTTCTACATAGGGAGTTACATTTGGAATACCCATCACAGTATATTCCCTAAATCTCATAAGAGAAATATTAATGTTTACCTACTTCATGTTACCCAATTCATTGGAGAAATATCTCAGGCTCACCCACCTTCGATTTATCACAGAACCACCCGTATACATAAACAATTACCGAGAAACATAACATATTCATACACATAAAACAAGCATAAAGGAGAGATAACATTTCCACATTGCAATCACAATATTTCATTTCATTATATTGACATAATAAATGTTTTATCAAAACCATTCTCAATACCAAAATACATAAAAAGGGTATATGGTATTTATTTTAATTTTAAAGACATTTCAACTTATTAAGGAATCCAAATATCAAATAATACTCACAGTTGCAGAAAGGTCGTTGTCACCAAATACATTAAAATGAAACATTCCCTTTGTCATTTAGTAAAACACTTCATAAAACAAGATATTCCTTATAAAAAATGTTAAATTAATTTAAAAAAAATTATAATTATGAACCATATAAAAGTGGGATGTGTATATTATCAAAATATGCCTCAATGAATGAAGATTGAGATAAAGTCCCTTACCTTGAGTCTGAGTTGTCTTGTTCGTTCTTTATATTTTGGAATAATAAACATAGGTTAATATATAATTTCTTTAGAACCTTTTTAATTTTTATTATTCATTTTATATTACATATAATCAGGTTAATATAATTACATAATTATTTATGTTCATATCATTCATTCTGTCAATATTCGGTACTTGAGTTGAAAATGAACTTTTTTTTTGTAAATAGTCCATGTAGTCACCATTCCCTCATCACCAGAATATTATTCAAGATTTAAGTATCATATAAATCCATTATATATGAATTTATATTTATTATATATGTATTTATAATAGAAAATAACATTTGGTGATATGAAATGAAATGCACCGTTCATGGAGATGGTTAGTCGTACGTACGCATGAACCTTACTTTCATTTCCTTTTCATATTTAAAGAAATGGAAAATAAATGATACATAGGTATATTATAATTCCAGTATAATATCATATTTTATATTTGTTACATATTTTCATTAATACCACTCTTTATACATTACATGTATGCCATTAAGGATTCAAATCACTTTATGGAGGCGGTAGTCCACACTTCCTCAAATGAAATTATCGTATATAAACATTATGGTAAGGATAATGGTATGATGTAAACAAAAAATAAAAAATCATGGAGACAATATATATATATATATATAATATATCATTAATAAATACAATTGCACTTTAATGGCCACCATTATAGGTGGTAGGGGAATATTTAACAATCATCGTTTCGTGATACAGTAGTTCGTCGTCCACCGAAACAGTATGTTCATATCAAATAGATAGAGGTGTGTGTAAGTGTAGTTTGAATAATTATCCTAAAAACATCCTAGGAAATTAATGAAACTGATGTTTTAATGCAATAAAATAATAATAAGATCATTGGTACTAGAAAATGAAAATAATGGAAAGGAACTTGAGAAAGACGTTACCTCTTAATCGAGTAACTTCTTTTGATTTGAGCCAAAAGACTTGATTGAATTCCCATTTTCCTGAGTTAAGTCTTATAGGAGTATGAGAGGGATGTTTGGATATTATTTGAGTATAATTTTGATGATTAAAGGGTCTTTAGAGGTGTGATTAAGTGGGTAGAGTTGGTGGCATTTTATAAGAGGGGGGGGGGGTACTTTAGGAACATCCTAAAAATTAATTTATTATAAATTCAATTTCAAATAAACATGGTCTAAAACAAATTTAATTAGAATAAAAGTTTATTTTGATTCCAATACCCTTCATAAAATAATTTTTGGACATGTTTTGAATATTTTTATACACTTATCTTTTTGGATTAACTATTATTTTACCCTTTTTAATCTTACCGTGACACATGTAATTTAAACATTATGGGTTAATTTTATTACCATGTCATGTCAAAAGACCCACAAAAAGTTTTTTATGAAAAAAATTTACATATCTTAAACATTTCTCCAAATCATATATTTTTATGAATTTAATATCATTTAATAAACTATTTTATGTTTTGAGAAATGAATTATTTAAATTTTGGACACTACTCATACATGACTTTTTTAAAAATTCATAACAACCTGATTCCTTCAAACTAAATACATTAACTCAAATATAATATATCAATATAATACAATAAATTAGTGTATGTAATAAAAATAATTAAATTACATTTATATTGGTATTTAAAATATCAGTTATTTGAATCCTTTATTAATGAAGCAATCACTGCATCATCACTATGACATAATTAAATTTATTTATTTAATGTCACCAAATTGTAAACAAAATATTATTATGTGGTAAATATTTTTATATTTATAAATAATATTTATATTCGAGATATCGATTATATAACTCCATGTAAAAATTGTTTTATTAAAAGATACATGTTTATGTTATATTTTTCTTTACTTTAAATTAATTTTTATAAAATGTCATTTTCACACCCATGAGGCTCCATGTTGTACCAAAATCTACCCAAATATTCCCATGGTCATAAATATATCATCTAATAGTATTAGGACACGATTTAGAGTAGTTTAATATTATTATAATATTATTTTTTTACCCCTATTCACTATATTTATCTTTTAACCATGGTAAATATGATAATTACTAAAGTTACTATTCATAATGTACAAAAATAAAAGGTAACTATTTAAAAAATTTGGACCTTATGATTCCAAATATGGAAACCATGTTTTCAAATTCAAAACATATAATTTTATAAAATTAAATTTACATTAAATCACATTGTCAAAACCAAAAAGATGGTTTTTAAGAAGTAAAATCTACCAAAATATTGACATGTGTTTATATCGAATTTAAAGGTGAAATTACTTACAATGAACAAAATTGGAATAAATTATAAAAACATTTATCCATATAAACATTAAAACTAATTTAAATGACAATCTAACTATGTAAATAAATTATATGAAAAGGCAGTTTTGAATTAAAATGCAGTATTTTTTCACTATTCATTAAAAATGGACTTTATCAGAAAATTACCAATGATTTAACCAAAAAAACTTTTTATGCCCTATTACTATAAAATAAATTTATTTTTTCAAATAGAAAATACAAAAGTGACAAAAATATATTTAAAAATGGTTCTTCATCAAAAGGTGGTGAAAGTGCATTTTTAGAAAAATAATTTTTTATCCAAAAATTTGAATTTGTTCATATATCATATATATAAAAATTAGAATATGAATTTAAAAAATTAAAATGAATATATATTATATATTTTTCATTAAATATAAATCCATAAATAGTGATGTGATTTTATAACCACAATTATTCTCTTTTAAAAAAATCATTAAAACACATTCTTTATATTCAATTGGTTTTTATTTTGATTTCTATTAAATTTGGTAACCAAAGAATCATTATTTAAACATGTGTAAACTATATTTCAAAATTCATTTGATACTATTCATTCCCACCATTCCAACAACTAGGTGTTATCTACCATTTTAATTATTAATATTAATATTGTATTGTTTTTTCGTATAACTGAATGTTGTGTGCAATGTATGATTACAGAGAAACTCGTTATTGCGTTTCGAGTACACTATTTGAAAAAGAATCCCATTTAATGTAAATTTAAAATCTTATTCATAAATATTAAATATTAAATTATTATTTAATAAAATTATTGGTTGTTACACTAGGGATATACCGAATATCTTACCATTGTGAGTAAGACGATTCCTCAACTACCATGTGAAATCATAGGCTGATGAAGCAAACCAGGGATCCTTAAAAATGTTTTTTATTTTGATAGTGTTCATAATTGATCCAACCTCAAAGCATAATGATAGTTGGGGAATAAAACAAAAAAACTAGTACTAATTTTTTATTCTACCTTATCATAGGGGGAAATATATTACATTTTTCATTGGTTTTTAATAGTACTCTTAAAAAAATCATAAAATGTGGTATATAAATTTAGTATAATTTTAAAATAGGGTCAAATTTCACATAGTAACTTCAAATAAGAATTTTTTTAGATTTGGGATGTGTCATCATAGAATTGTCAACTATGGAAATATATGATCAGTGATATTTCCTTGATGGAAGCATGGTTCATGTATAGTACCATTGTAGGATGTTTAGTTCATTCATGATATAGTTATTCAACGTGTGGTTTGTGAATGATATTTTTTAGATATGTGAACTTAATTCATGGACTCATCATTATATTAGGATGTTGATTTAATTAGTCTTAATTATTCAAAAAGTAGTTGATGGATTTTGTATTCATCGATTCTGACCCTCCATTGGAATATTTTGGTTTAGTTCATTGTTTATGGATGATGTTAGGGATATATGGAATTTAAATGTTTGGAACAAGATGTTTAGAGACGTTTTGTTCAATAATACCCTATAGAAACCACTCCTAAGAACATATTTATAGATATATAGTAGATCCCAAACGGATTCAAAATTTAAAAATTCTATAAATTTATATTACAACACTATGAAATTTCTATTTAACAATCCCTACAATAAGGGGATATATTGATTATTTATAGGAATAGTGGTCATGTATCTTTATTGGGAGAAACTAATGTCCAAAACACTATTATGTCAAAAAAAATAATGTTTCATTCTGCGAAAGATGTATGATAATGGGTTATTTTAATTCCACTGATAGAGGTATAGTTTAATTTAATGGTTTGAGAATAAAGATACTAAATTCCCATAGGTAAAAATAATTTCCCTCTGTATTTAAAATTTGTAGGGTATTATGTTTTTTAGAATCATTTTGTGACATAATGGTTAATGTGTCCCTTATAATACTATGATATTCTAAAATTATTTGGTTGTAAGGTTCCATGGATCATGAATACCATTGGACGATCTGTAGTTTATAGATCCCACACTTAGTGATGACATTATCTAGAAAGATGGAATCCAAAATTAGTAGAACCATTTGATATTTATATGAAACTAATATGTAGATGTCCATGATGAGTGAAAAATTTTCTTTAATCCAATTATATGAATTTTTTTGACCATGCATCCTATAATATGGAGATTCAATATTTCATTACTTGTTGGATGAGGGCCCATGGTCCTGCATCATAACAAAGGAAGACTCATGAACCAGTGGAATTCTAAAATATAATCTTATTTTTGTTTCAAAAAGATTACATAGAAATATTTTTATATTAATAACACTATTTTAGCTTCATAAAATATTAATTCTAAAACTATAAACCTAGATTTTCAAGTGGATACATATTTTACATATAATTGTTATTTTCTTCGGACCAAAATGTTATAGGGTGGCCCCAATACAACATATAATATTTAGATATCAATTTCTTTGTCAAATTATGGAATACATGGGCTACTATTTGTTTTAGATTATCATCGACACATCATTATATTGGAAACATTTTTCAAGGGTCCCCACACATATGTGTATATGAAATCATTTGGAAAATGAACACACCATTTTTTCTTCTATAGGAGTTTGGTTACTCGTTATTATTTATGTAATTCATACAGGGATCATACTATAGTCTTAATTTAATAGGTAATGAAATATTTACTAAGCCCAAAAGTCCACTTGTGACTTGGGATAACTAATTAGATAATGTTATTTTTATAATTATTTTTTCTATTTATGGATTCTAACTCCTCATACATCCTTTCCTTATCAATATCCCATTTTTTATTTTATATATTTAGATTATATTATGTATATTTTTTATTAAAGTGATGTGTCCCTTGGGATAATTTAATGGTAATTATTAGGAGTTCATAGTAAGTAGATTAGTTCATTAGGTTACTTTTATCTTATTGTCTTCATGGTTTCCCTTGAGACATCATTGTTATTATATTTGGTTATTTTTTATTTATATTGTTGATATTTTTTTCATTATTCTTTAAAAAAAAATTATTTATATTGATGTTTTTGGGTTACATGTTTGATCCCCTTAAATATTCATCAAAGGGACATGCAAGGGAGGATTATTATATTTGGATGATTAACTAAGATATAATGTATGTTTAGAGGTTAGATTATATATTTGGAGTACCAAGGATGAGAGTATACATTTGGTGGTGTGATAATTTTAACAACTTTTTGGGGTGTTTTCTTAAGATATTTATTTAATATTATAGAATTAGTTATGAGTCTTGGAACTATAATCATTTTGTAAAAATAATTTTGAACATGCAGTAGGGTAAGGCATATTCTATAATGATTAATGTTATAATATAGGGACATATTTGATATATGAAAAGGTAAATAGTATCATAATGTCATTTTTAGTATTTATTTTATATTTTAACATCGTATAATTTAATCTGAACTATTTATATCATGGTTAGTATCATAGTATGTTTAAACATTTTATGTTGAAATGTTTGCATTTTGGATTCTCATTTGGATATTCTTTTCATTAATCTAGAATAATTATTTCAAGAAATTATTATTCAATAGAATATCATAATTAAATATGGGATATTAAGATCAGTGGTAGGTATATATATTATTAATGGGTTGACATGACAATTTTCTTACTAAGAAAAATTATCTATGTGATATGAAAACGATTGTAACTTTTTAAAAGGTGGAAGTGTTTTCATTTAAATAAGTATTTTCTTTAAAAGTATTATATATTTGACTGAAGAATTTGATGGAAGTTATGATGTGTATATATATATATATAATTTCATCCTTATGATAGTATAGTGTTAATAATGAGGATGGTTATATAAATTTTTAGGTTCTTAATTATGACAGGTGATGATTGATATATATAGATATATATATATATATACATTATTATGTTCTTCCTTGTAAGGTCAGAGGCCATACAGTAATGATAAGCATAAAAATTTGATAATTTTACTCCATATTGAGAGATATTACTATTATGTTTGTATGATTCATGTAGTTATAAGTTCATTCCATTATATATTTGATGTTTAGTGTCTACCATCATATATTTTGATGTTGGTCTCAGAACAATTATAGATTCTCTTATGTGTATTGTATTTATTGAATGGTTTCATGATTTATTATTAGTAATTTAAAAATGTTTTTTGGATTTAATTATAATTTTTTAAATCAATATTTATATTCAAAAACAATTTTCAAATAAATAATTTCATTTAATTGATTATTTCATTATGTGATTTGATATATATATTTAGTCCACTGGATCATTATAATCAAACCCAAGATATGGTACATAGTATGAATGAATCTCCCCTTATGATAGTTTTTATATAATATTTTATGATGACCCTTTATGAATTGATTTTTGTGATTCTATTTGAATATTGGATTAGTGATTCTGGCCTCCAATAAGATGTGATGTGATTATGGTATGAGTTGTGTGGGAATATAACCACATTTTTATTTATTTATTTTATATATTATATTTTTTTATACTCTTATATTTGTAGTGATCATTGTTATTATTCCATCACTATGGATATAGATAAAGTTTTATATTATAATAAAGGATTATTACGTTCTCCCTGGTATAAATTTTTTTTTGGGTTGTATGATACATATATGAGACATGCCATATATTCATTAGAACTGAGAATTGATCTATTTTTTATTTATAGAGTTTAGTTCATTCTCCAAAATAAAACATATACCTCAAGTATATTCCCTTTCCCATAGAAATCAGACAATTATTATAGTGTATTTTGATTCTTCAATTGGGTAAAAAGATGATCTTTTTTATCCTTACAAGTTATAAATTATAATTCTTCAGTCATTGGGTTAGTGGTAGTAATGATATATCATTGTTTGTACTCATGATGTACCCTATAAATATACATAGGTAGAATAATAATTTTTTTAATTTGAATTTCCATTTATGTTTAGGTATTTATTTTAGGAAATATATTTGAGTATATAATTATATAAAATATATTCGTTATGGATTTTTGGGAAACAGGAAGATTCATATTGCTCGTATAAGAGTTAGTGTTATGTTTATTCATGAATCATCAATAGTCATATACTGGTACCTACGTCATCGTATTTTATTGTGTACAAGTAAAATTTATTATTAGAATAACATATATATTAATATAAATTAAAACTTAATAATAAATAAATTGTAATTTCCTTAATATTTTTTAGTGATGACTAGAGTAATACAAATCATAGAGTAATTCCTAAATTAAAGGAATTTACATAAATTATATTTTAATATTTTATTTAAATATATATAAATATTGATAATATATAAATTTAATTATTCTAATTTTAATGGTATAAATGTTTAATAAATGTAATTTAAAATATATTTTTTTGGTTAAATAAAATATATATGAAATTCAAGTAAATTATTTTATAACAATATGTCTAAAACTTATAAGGAATTTAATATTTAATTGTATTCATAAATTTTATCAATTTAAAGTGTTATTATTTGATTTTAATTTTAAAAAAATGATGGTTCTTATATGACAGATTTATTGGGTTCTATGATAATATGTTAAAATGGATTTTTTTTATTTTTTACCAAATTGAATTTGGTATTTCGAATTTGTAAACTTCCATATTAAAAGTTCAAATTGAGATTTAACCAATCAATTAATGATTGAATTTTAATCAATAATATATAAATTTTTTATATAAGTAAATTTATTTTTCTAAATAGTTCATAATAAATTTATGATACAAAAAAATGGATGGAAAAATGTATGAAAATTAATGTCATTCCTATAAAGTGAAGTATAATAATTCTAGTGGTGTATTTATTGTTAATGGTTAGGAATAGAAATTCACTGTGTATTTTCATCTGGATTTATAAAATTGTTTATGAAGTTATATATTATGATATTGGGAGATCATTTAATTGTGCTAATATTTCATATACCAGTTATAAATTACTGAAATTCAAAGTTTGGGAAATTTGGATAAAAGAATGATTTGAAATTTTAGGTTTGAATGTTTTTATGTTCTGTAGTTTTTAATGAATTTTATCTTTATTATTTCTACTAATAATGAAATTATATTTGTCTATTTATCAATTATTAAAGAATAACATGTATTTTTTCACATATTGTGTTTCGATTAAGTTGGTAATACCTTTATGTGATTTAAGATTCTTATGGCAGTAAATAAAGATGCTGAGATGGGTAGAAATTTTTCATGCCAATATTTAAAGGTATAATGAATAAATAATTATAGGTAGATGATATAGGATGGACATTTTGAATATTTTATATAACCATTACAAATTTTACAAGGTATTTTCAATAAATAAACTTTAGGCTAACAGCTAGTTATGCATGAAACATAAAACTATAACAAAGATGGGATATTTTTTATTCAGATAAAAACATAACTGCTAAAAGATAGATATCTAAAAACATTTATAAATATAAGTAATATCATTTTAAAATATATTAATATATTAATATAATGGTCATTTAGTAAAAATTTTCTTAATTCATTTTGTGCTTAAAATATGATTTTAATATAACTAATAATTTTATACAATAAAAAAATTAAATGAAAAATAATAACATTTTCATGATATGATAATGTAAATAATATATATGATAGATTTTTAAATTATTTATAAATTATATCCTCCTAGAAATTGATAATGAGAAAATTAGTATTTTGAACAAAATTATTATATAATAAAAACAATATTAATTATATTTTTTTAAAATGTCAAATTATGAAATGTTATAATTTAAATATTACTAAATTCAATTAATTTTGGATTTAAAATAAAAATATTATATTAAGGTTAATTTTTCATAAATGGATGAAATGTTTGAATTTTAGGTGAGTACTGTAAAATATCATTTTCACAAATACAAAAACATTTTTGAAATTATTATCATATAAGTATGAATTAGAAATTTATTAAACCCTATCATAAAAAATTATATGTACTTCAGAATATTAATTTAAAATATAAAATTAATTCACTTGTTTTACAAACTAATATGTGATAGTTTAGAACTAAAGTTACACATTTCTCTAATATATTTTTAATAGATTTTACATTTATAATATGGATATTAATTTTAAATAATGCTAGATAATTATTCAAAAAAATATAAGTAAATTTTTTTTTTCTGGTCCATTTTATTTAGTAATTATTATTTTTGTTTTTAGGAATAAAAATGAATTACTTATTTAAAAACTAGTTACTACATAAGACATATGAAAGGGAAAAGTGGTGAACCAAAGTGTTAAATGACCTAAATATTTAAAAAATGTTTCTAACTATGATTTTAAGGAATTTTTTGTAAAAAAAATTATCTTCACTCCATTAAATCAATTTTTGAGTCATCTTTACATTTTAAACATGTGTTTCCATTATATAAATATGATTTAACAATAAAAATTCAATTCACTCCAATTATAAAAGATTCCTCTTACCACTACATAAAGTACACTCCCATGTTTTTTTTCATGTCTGAAATATTTTCTAAATCATCCCCCTTAAATATTATTTCTCTTAATTTTGAATCTCGACACATGTTTTTCCATGTATCCTATTTACATAGAGTCATTCAATGGAAAACTCATGTTCTCAAGGCATGTTCTAACATTTCCATAACATTTATAATTTTATATATTTATATTTCAAATATATTTTCCCAAAAATATATTAAGAGTTTAGAGTTTATATTATAATTAATTATTTCATAATTGTAGAATAAAAAGTAACCACATTTTTTCTTTTCTATTAAGGAAAATTAAAACTGTATTTCTGAGTCTGTGTCGACTACCATCTCGATGAATGGCCATTTTTCATTTTCATCATCAATTTTCATCACTAGTGATGAGAATAAATTTAATATACTAATACGATGTTTATTATAAAATTATAATTTTATAAACTAAATTTGTTGATGTTTTTATAATATGATCAAAAAATTATCATAGCAAATTAAACCATCTGAATCAGACATAATATGTGGAAAATAAATTTAGTTCTCTAATATAACCGTTTTTATCCATTATATATTCCTATAAATGTCTTAAATTATTATTCATAACATTAATAATTACTAGAATATACCATTATTCGACTATAATAATGATACTACAACTAAATCACTACATAATAATTTCTTAATAAAGGCATGTTCATGTTTTGGTAAGTCTAATCATGAACATGAAAAATGCTATAAAATAATTTTTTGGGATATCATGAGAACTTTATTACGGATAATTTAATAATAATTAACTAAAAAACTATTTGAGTTTTTTTATGTGTATCATTAAAAGTAAACTCAATAATTAAGATACAAACATCCCTTTATTAAAATTTACAAAAAAATTAATCATCATTGATTTCATCATTTATGATCTCAAAAAACTACCATATATTTAAATTATAATATTATAAATATTTATAATTCATCATGTCAAACATATATTATTATCTTGGAATAGTGAACATTGTTTGAATAATGAATAATAACAACACTCTTAGGAAACTAGGTCAAAACAATCACGAATACTCACACCCGATATTGAAAATAGAAAATAAATAACTAATCTTAAAGTTCATAATAATTAATAATATATTTCATAAAAGTTTATATACATGAATATAGTTATTAAATTATCTATTTTGATATTTATATTTTTATATCTATGATTGATTTTTTTTAGTGGAATCTAGGAATTAAGGTACGGGATTGTTTGTCTCAAATTTATTTTCTTATGAAATATTCCATATCATGCTACAAGATGTCATATATATGGTGTGATTAATTTTCAATCAATTTAATTTGATATAGTCTAGTAATTCATGGGGTTTTATGATCTATATCATGTTTATTAAATAAAATTATTTTTAATAAACAGATATCATGGTTTTAAGGGACAATCATTTTAATCTTTATATTTTTAGAATTATTCCATAAGAATAATTTCTTATATTTTTTTATTATATATATAATTCCATGGATGTATATTATCATTTTTATGATGGGATTATAAGGGGTTGGAAATCCATATCGATGATATATATTACCCAATCTATAAATTTTTTTTCACCGATTACATTTTCAATTTAATAATATATTTGAGAGATAATAAATATGGGGAATTTAAATTCATCCACAAACCCCCATCATTTTCATAGGTTATTCATGAGGATTTACAATTCCCACAAAAATTATATTTTACCATGAATCATATTTCACAAGGAGTTTTTCTAATAAGTGAAATATATCAGGTCACTTCTTCTTGATCAAGAACCTCCTATATTCATGTCAATATTCATTGAACCCCCTTAAAAATATACTTATATATGCCTAAATAGTTTATTAACTTCAATTTATACTACATTATATTTCATGAAAAGTTTGTTATGAAATTATAACATTTTCAACATAATTGTTTCACTAAAATATGAAAAAAATCTCGTTTAATGTTTTCAGTGTGAAAACATCATTTGATCCTTTTTTATTTTTCTATAAAACATTACTTATAAACATTATTGGTTTTAAAAAATAAATTTTCATCGTCCAAGTATTATAAAATACTTCCCTTTTGAAAATAAATATTTTTAAGTGTAGAAGGATATTCCTTTTATCCTATACAATATTTCTAATCCCCTTAATACTATTTTCAACTATATTAATATCTGTTAACATATTTTATGCTCAATCAATGATTTTACTAAAATTTGACCATCCATATTTTTTAGATGGATTATTTAATGTTCTTTTATATTAAAATGGTAATAATTTATAGATTTAGTCTTTCCATGTCATTGAATCTTTTTTATTTTTAATCAAATTTATTTCCTCTATGAACAATGAATATTTAATATTATTTATTTGGGGGTAATTCCTAGATTTTAAACATAAATTGATTAATGATGTTATTATTTCAACCATATACATGTTCTCTATATATTTTAAATACCATGTGCTTTAATATATTGACTTTTTTGTACTTACCTATAGTTTTATTTAATGTATTTGGATACAAATAAATTTCCCATTAGTATATCATGTCAATATTATTGATGTAATTGTTAATATTTTCTTTAATGATTCCATTTAAAATAGATATTAAACCAATTTCCACTCCCAATGTTCTCTTTGATATTATGATTGATTTATTTCATATGGAATTCATCTATATGGATGTTGATGGGTGGTGAAATATATATCCCACATTTTATTGGTTATGTTTGATATCTAAAAAGACAACAATATGTGTAAATAATGAGTTTGTTCAAAATGTATTGGGATTAATTAGTTCACTATCATTTTAATGTGTGTAAATAATGATTTTTTTCACAATGGTGTGGGTATAATATGATTCTTACAAGATTTTTATTCCTATGATTATGCCACTTTCTATTTTTCTATTCATTTTAGTAAATGTATTATTCTATTTTTATGTTGATTTTATATGATATTCAACACTTTTATGTTATGCTACTATGATTATAGATTATTTATTTATGGATTTTAACATGGTTATTATTTTTCATCAACTTTTTTATGTAGAAATGACATGGAAGGTTAACATAATTATTGGTTTTACCTTATGATTACACTTATTGAGCTTATAACCACGACCAGTTAATATGTTTCCAGTTTACTAAGTTATGATGAAAATAAATACATGTAATGAATCTAAAATATTATCTTATTGGAAGAATTTATATGAGATTTTAATGTCTTAATTTGTATTAATAAGTTGCCTATATAGTGGGGAAACCACATTATAGATGAAAAAGATTTGGTATTTATTTGTTATTGTTCTATCCCAATCTATAAATCTATAATCCTAAAAGATCATAATAATGTTATGTTGTGAAATATTTTGTTTATGTAATTTAATTATGAAATAGTCATGTATAAGGACTATCATAGTTAGTATTAGAGTAGGATTTAGAAAATATTAGAGTGTTGGAAGTTAATTGATGTCATTTTAAGGTTTGATATGTTACTATTGATGATATTTTTAGTGGTAAAGATATCTATTTATGTTAGATGTGGTAATACTAAAAACTATTGATATTATGTTAAGGTAATTTAATGAAAGACAAAATTATATCTCTGATGGATATATCTAAGTATATGAACATCTTAATTCTTTGGTAATCTCTAGATTGTGTGGTTCTATTGGAAAATTCATCCTTATCTAGATATTGTAAACTGCATATGGTCGTGGATTATACGAACCAATAGATAATCACCTAAAAAAATTTAGTTGACTATCAAATTAATCATTACCCAACTGTAGGATGAGTGTTCCTAATTCCTCACACCCATCTAGATACTCTAGGGGATATTATTTTTTAAATGACATTATCTTTACAATCCAATATAAATAATTATTTATTATAAGTATTTAGTTTATGGAATATGACATAAATGAATGTAAAAATAACTAAATTAAAACGAGATATATTAATGTTGAATTAAAATCTAATGTAACACTTTCAAAGAGTATTAAATTTTGAGGATGAGATTATCATATAATTGTCTTATAATAATTCCCTCTAAGTGTTAATTGATTATCACTCGTTATTATCTACTATTTTTTAGTAATGTTGGGATCATAAGGGAATGAATTTAATAATTTATTCGCTGGACAATGTTGAAATTCCCCTAGTGAGAAACCTAACAGGTTATGATCTCGAGTGAAAATTATTATGATTTTACTAAATCATAGATCATGAAATAAGATTAACGATACATAAAAATTTTACTTTTTCAAACACACAAAATAATATATATATATATGGAGTCTCATAAACCAACAATTAATGAGGATTATAATGTTATGAAGATTGAATTTACATCCTGTAAAAAACTATGATAACAATAACCAAGGGTAATGTCATAAATGAATAAGGAGATGTTTAATATGTGGAAAATTAGATCATATAGAAACATATTAATGAGTTAATGTGAATAGTTCTTTTATCATTTTGGAAAGAAAAATGGCTCATCCCTAGGTACCAATGATATATCATTATCATAAACATGTGAAATATTAAATGTATCCATGTCCATTCCAAAAATGTATAGGAAAACAAGGAAGATATATACTAAAACTTATAAGACCATGAAATACTATTACACAACAATTATGGATGTGGGTTCCCAAAAAGATATGAAATGAGAGGCATATATGACCTACTTAATATTTTTTAATGTTGTATTCATATATTGAACCAAATACTCCTTTATTCATATAATATTTACTAAAATCATAAAATCTTCACACTAATTACAATATTATGAATTATTAATTAAATTTTATGGTTGTATAATTATAGAATAACAAATATATCTATCCATCCAAAAGTTATTTATAGTAATTTTCTTCCTATATAATTCTATTATACATCCTTCCGTCAAATAGTATTTGATATTAGGCATGCATTGGCTCTATTGAAAAAGAGAACATAATAATTTCTATGATAAGAAAATAACAACAAAAAATAAACCCATGATCAACATTTAATACAATTCAAACAATAGTCCCCTAATGAAAAATCTTATCCAATTATATTAAGTTATTTATCATGAATAGCTAATGAAAAACTAATTATGTGTTTAATTCGTATTATTTGAGAAAATATGACATCGCTAGTCAAATCATTAATAGTGAGCATCAAACATCATTAGAAATTTAATCTTATGTCATTTCAATATTATATATTACAAAAATTATTTCATTACACTATAATAATTAATATTATAATGAATAAATTTATTTGGTTTGAAAGAATGTACTGACCCAGAATTTCAAAATGAATTTTCCATTAACAAATATTATCTTATTTATTTTTTCTACATGAAAATATGAAATAAAATGAAATTGTTGAAGGTTATAGGCATGGTGGGAGTTTTTGTGGTTATTGAGATAATTAAAATTTAATTTCATTTTAATTACATGAATCCCCATTATATGATCTGGCATGTCATGTTTATAATTAATAAAATTAGATTAAAAGAAATAAATTACCTAATTTTAGGTTTCTTTCATCATTTTGGATGTTGATCATCTGAACAGAAACTTCTAGATTTATTTCATTATTCGTATGAGGATCCATAGGTAAAATCCCTCTAGAGGTGTTCCTTACATGAACTAAATAATCTACGAGAAATTACACTTGATCTCTGAGTTTTAGCATAGTGATTCAAATTTCATTTGGTGTTCATTCTTGATCACTAATTATTATATCTTTGATTAAATATCTATTTAACTACCATTAGTAAGACATAGATAGATAAAGGAGTCGAATTACAATTTCCTATGCATAAAAAATCTCTATATTTTGATTGCATACACATTAGACAAAAATGAACGTTTATAAAGGTAGGTTTTCTAATGAATATTGTTTAATTTTATGTCAACCATTACACAATATTATCTCCTTAAATAATCTCGTATTCCATAAAATAATAATATAGTTATTATTGTGTGTCATGTGCTATCTATTTAAAATGATAAATAATATTTATTAGCATGTAAATAATTACTTAATATCAAATGTGGCCTTGGTTTGTTCGCACTCCCAATTTTTATTGAATACTAAAATAAATTCTTTATTCAAAAATAAATATTTCATTCACATACTGGTGAATAAATATTTCCCAAATATTCATGAAAATAAATAAATATATTTTTATTAAAATGATAATAAATAAATATTTAATTAATTTATGAGATCAATAAAAGAATAATTATATTATTCCTCAGTCATGAGAATAATATTTATTACATTAATTAAATTTATATTGAATTTAATCAAGATCAATATAAACACATAGTGTGTGACACTCTAGGATTCATTCTCATTTTCATTAGTCAATATTTTTTAATGTCCAAGATTAATCTCTATAAATGTATCAAGGAATTAATGGGAAATATCTTATTGTTAAAAGGTAAATAACCACCTACTAATTCTCACATTATAATATAATTACTTTGTCCCAATATGTCGTCAAGAAGGTTTTATGATGATGTCATCAGCCGATATGCTTGATATGTAGATTTTGACTATCTAAAATAATATTGTTAACACATTATTGATATGGAATTTATGTTATGGTTATATTCTAGTAAAATTTATTAGATATAAACTCCCATATATATGGAAGGGAAAAATCCTTCATCTAATTATCCATTAATGACATGTCAATTTTGACAAACCCAACATACCCTACTTCCCTCCAACATATTTCAGGATAGTTTTTTTAGTAAATATATGTGTGAAATTCATTATATGATCCAATGATATTATTGACATCTAAGTACCATTATACATTATCACATATTGAAAAATATGATATCACCAAAACATGCCAAATTCCAAATTTTTGTTCTTCTATAAAAATATTCCAACATAGAGATTACCATGTGATAACTTCATGAGAAGAAGAATCACCTACTTATGATTACTCACAACTGGTATTCGATATACAATTTTTCCAATCATAGTATGTTATACAATATTATAACTGTATTAATAATATTTTCATTGCACTTGAATTTCTCACCATAATGGGGAACATATATGATCTTATCAATGAGACAAATACACAAAGACATTATTACATTACAGTCATATGGAAAAATGAAAAATATGTAACAATATATTTCAATAATATTCAATAGATTAAATATACATTTAAAAAATGAATAATCAATTGGTCCTATGATAGAAGATCTAACAAACTTCAACTTGGACTCGAGATACCATAGAGTTTTAGTCTACTATACCTCACATGGTAATAATGTTTCTTATGAGTCAATGATTTAGATAAGGGGTATACCATGTTTTCTTCCATGGAAATACTACTAACTAAAACCTCATCTATTTAAAAAAATCCGTCGAGATATGATGTAGAGAATTTTTATACCTTTTCTACTAATGTGACCCTAGATCCTTTATGATTACTACCAATGTAGTATTATCAAAGTATAGTGTGATTTGTTCTTTAATTCTAGGTAATACATCAAGTTATATGTTGAAATTACATATCCATAATTCATACTTTGAAGCCTCAGAATCCAAAATAAAACTATACTCCTCTATAGATTCTATCACCATATCCTAGTTTGATCTCTTCCGTCTCACAACACCTTCGTTCATAGGGATTATGTAACCTAATATTGATTCATGTCATCATGAATTGTTTAGAATATTGCATTTGAATATCCTATGATTTATATTTCTCCATATCATCCATAGGCTAGGAAAATATCTTTAGTGAACTTCAAATAATTAAGGATATTATATAATTCTATCCAATGTGGGTTACCAAGATCAGCATGATATATTCATACTGAACTGAATACACTAAAAATATCAAGCCTAATGCATAGGAAAACAAACATGGATAACCTAATCATTAACACGTATGGAATCCTTTCTATTTTTTATATCCCCGTATGTTTAAGAAAACATTTTCTTATAAATATGAGTGTCATGTGAATTGGAAATATTCACCTCTTAGATTATTCCATACTGAATATCTTCAGTATCTTTCAAATAAGTGTACCTTGAATGATACTGATCATTCTCTCGGATCTATCATTGTGGATGTTGATTCCAAAAATATATGATTCCTCACCTAAATAGTTAATGGGAAATGGTTTATTCCACTATATCATAAAATAAAATAATACATGTATTTAGTTTCTAATAAGTAATATGTCATCAAAATATACTATTATGAAAACAATCGCACACCCAATCAACTATTTATAGACACATGGCTGGAATGTTTTCATTATAAAACAAAATTATTTTATATCTTCTTATAAATAAATTCTACTAGACTTGTATAATTTATTTATTCCATAAAAGGATCTTTGAATGTTGAATACCTTTTTGGAATCCTTTAGAATCACAATCCCTTCAAGTTGTACTATATAGATAACTTCCCAATGGTCTAGGTTATGGGAGGCTATTTTGAAATCCATTTTAAAAATCTCATTATAATTGAAGGATAAAATAGAATGTACACTTTTGATATATTTTAAGATTATAAATGTTCAAAATTAATCATCATTTTCATTGACCTGATTATTTTTAAACCCTTTTGAACGCAATCATGCCTTATAGGTACTGACTTGTCCTTTCAAGTCCTTTTTTTTAAATAATTTTTCAATAAATGGTGTTCTTATCTACTAGATGGTATACCAAAATCTAGGATAAATTTTGGTACATGTAATCAATTTTAGAATTCATGGCTCTTTTTTTTACTCAGATATATTTATACCACTTATTTCTTCCTTCTAGGATAGAGGATCATTATTGGACACTAATAGTGAGTCACTAAACATGGAGAATATAAAACAATAATGTTTCGGTTCTCTAACTTCTCTTGTATTTTAATTTATTACTTGTGTAGATATAATTATTTCCCCTTCCAAGGGTCTTTTTTGAATCTATTTCTATACACACTCTTGTGTTATCTCTTATTAGACTTCATCAAATTCTTTATCACTCTCATTATCCATTTTATATATTTCCTCACACTTATGTAATATTTCATGTCTTTCAACTGTAATATTTTTTCTTTGGATTCATATAGGCAATATACCCTTATTTTATTATGGTATCTAATTGAGGTACACTTTATTCATTGAGGTGTATGTTACTTACCTGAATAGGCTTTAACTAATGCTTTACTTCACTACACATGTAAATTCGATAAAATGGTTTTTCTTCTACTCTATAATTTGTACAGAATACTATTTATCAATTTTTTTGTAACGTGATTTTGTATATTCTATTTTTTTTATTTGTATCCCTAATAAGATTATGGAAGACCTGAATAACTCGTCATTAATATCACCATGTATAAAAAGGTTTGGTTTCCCTTTTCACTTATACCATCCCATTGAGGTGTATAAGGTGGAGTGTGTTGAGATAAAATCCCAAACTCGTGTAAATAATGAATTATGTCTTGATTGAGATATTATACACCATAAACTAAGTATGGTTTCTATATCATCTTACCAAGATGTTTTTCAACATTATTCATGTATTATTTAAATTTTTAAATGGAATATGACTTATACCCCATTAAGTAGACATATCAATATCTGCAAAAAAAATTAAAAGTTATGAGGAATTATTACCCATCCCTTTTTTAATAGGAAATGGTGAATGCATGTATGTATGAAATAATCATATATGATATTTTTCCAATTCCACTTTTTCATATTAATGGGGATTTCATAATTGTTTTTAAACATGCATGAGACACTGTATATGGTTTCAATTAAAAAGAATCAATAGAATCATATTGATGTGATTTAGTTAATAACATTTAATTTACATGAACAAGAAGGTGATTCCAAATTTGGTAACAGTATTAATCATTCAAAGGTTATTTTCTTATCGATTTCCATTAATTGGTTTGTTTAATCAAACACATAAATACCGTAATGTAATTGTTCATTAACATAAAAATAAAAACATTATTAATGAATTACCTTTTATTTACAAATATTAAAATAATACCATATATATAGTATAAATAATAATATATTGTTTTTGGTAGTTTTTTGAACATAAAAAACCTTTCAAAACCATGATAATTCCAATTGGAAATTTGATGTGGTAGTCTCTGATTTCTATAAGAGAAAGTTTTTTCCCACTAGATTCTCGTAGATCTACCACCCCTCGATAAATTATACTAAATGTACTTGGTTCCTATGTTTTAATTCATTTGTGTGTGGAAAAAGCTATATATATCACTCATTTTTTAGAAACATATAAATTTCAATCGATAACATATATACCTGATATATTTCATTTATTCATTGTCTTTGTGTAGTTTTTCTTCCCATACCATTTTTCCCTATGGGAAAAAACATTATATTACCATTCATTCTCCTTGATCTTCATCTCCTTAAAAATAAGTCCTGAAGAATCCTTTTCCTTGTGGAGTTTCACATGGAATTTCCTCATGTTCACTAGAAGGACTAAAGGATTTCAATGCTTGATCTACTTATTTACATAGAGATAAAAATTGAGATGATATATTTGATACATCTTCATATTTTTTATATTAAAATTCACAAAAATTTTGGAGCATCTTTGATAGAGTAATGCATGAATGAGATTAGTGCCTAGTTATTTTGAGATTTTAAACATGATTACCTCTATGCTACCATTTTAAATAATAAGCATCACTATGTGTCATACATCTGGGGAACCCTCTATAATCAAACTCTAAAAGAGTAATTTGGAAATTTCAAACCACTCATGATTAGCTCTCTCCAAATATAGTCTATAAATATGCTCAATATTTTTATATACATCCATGACTTGAAAGACTTCACGAGATCAAAATATTAAGATCAATGTTAAAATCTTTTAACATCAGAAATGTCAATAAAATATTTTTTATAGACTAGAAACACTCCATCACTCTTCTCCATGGAATATGGATTAGTATGTTAGGATTCTAGGAAATTTTATTTATTTTCAGGGTGAAAAAAATGTGAAGTAATATCTTTCGTTCCTAAAAGTTCAAGCCATTTAGTAAACAGTATGTCTATAGTATGGATCACATACATAGTGTGGATTTCAAGCATTCCATTTGTTATGAAATTTAAAAGATCATATTATTAGTAAAATTCTTGATTATAAATTACATGAGATAAAATAATGTTAATTTTTTTAATAAATTTTGCATTATTTTATCATGTCCAAATACTCCTCAAAATTGAAATCATAATGTCTACATTCTAGGAAATTGTAGTTTAAAGGTTCCACATTCACCATTTCATAACACCAATATTGTTAGGTTAAGAAACATAAAAACTACTTATGTAGGTAAGACATTTCTAACTGCGTTCTTGAAACTCCTCATTCTATTTAGTGGACTCCCCGATCATAAAATTTTGACTTAGATTTCCTCAACACCTGCCTCATATTTAATCAAATTATTGAAATGGATACTACACTTATTGTAAAATTATTTTTTAAACAAATAAACAATATAATAACACCCCTTACAAAAGTAATTTTTACAAAAAGGGTTGAATAAACACTTATTTCTATTAGTTTCATTATTTATCAACAAATGGGGGGGAAATTATGACATACTATTAATTTGAGGGATTTTAATTTATAGTTCATAAATTTAACCTTGTTTTATACATTACATGACTTTATAATATTATATATATTTTCAATAATTAATAAAACTTGTTGGACAATAAAATTATTACTAATCCATTTACTTAAATTCCATCTTTTAATATTAATTCACTAAATTAATGTGATTCCATACATTAAAGATTAAAATAAATAATTCCAATACATAAATTAATAAATAATGTAAATGAACTTATCATGGGGTTTTATAATGGACAAGTTAATAAAATAACATTAAATTAACCAATTCCCTATGGTAATAACTCTATTTTCAGATCAAGGCATGGGTTACAACATTATAACTTTAAACATGTGTATCACTAAGTTAGAATAATCATTCATCCCTCAAGAACCACCTCCATGCTCCTTGGGATGAACATATAATTACATATATATATTACTCATAAGAAAGTGAGGGGAACCAAATTATTCTTAAATGGGATTACATATGAATCCTTGGAAATAATGGTCCTTCATAATAATGGATAGAGGGATGACTCATTGGACGTCATTTAATTTAATATTAAATAATTTGAAAGCCATGAAATATATAAAATAATGTGAATTCAAATACTTATGTAGATCATTTTCAGACCTATGATAAGAAACACATGAAACAAATACATTGAAGTAGATGGATAGAATTCATTTCTTTATTAGTTTTTATTGTTAATATTAACACAATTAAATTAATTAATTGTTTAATTTTTTTCCTTCTAGGTAATAATTATCCAACCATATTTATAGATACCCAATATTTTTTGGAATTCATGGGAAATAAAAAAAATATTCAATAAATAATATTTATTTTAATAATTTTATTAATAATTTAAAATTATTTAGTAGCATTTTAAAATTTTATAGCATGTGTTAGTGTGATAATATATTAAATAATGTTTTAATTATTCCATATTAAATTTAATTTAATTTTTTATTATGAAATTTAATTGAAGACTACACAATAGGGAAAATCTAAATTCAAACTATGAATATCTATTGTTATGTATCATGGGTACATGCATGCGTCTATGGCATATACCTCAGTCATACTGCATGACATTTACAAAATTACCACATGTATCTGTTCCACTTTTCGTGTGTCTTGGATGCATGCCTAGGCCCTCAAAATTTATTTTAACTGCATAAATTTATGAACTTCACACCGTGTATACTGCATGCAATCCATTTATATTATTAATGATCCAGTTTGATAATATCAAATATTTTGACCACATATAATAACCACACAAATTGAATGATTTACGATTCTAACTAGTGTAGACTACACGATGTGTACACGGATATAAATTATGTATTCCGTAGACACATTTTATAGCCTAACCCAATATACAGGCAGGGTGCAATGAATTTTATTCATGTTGTAACTTTGTGAAACATCGAGAATTCCTTGAAATATCTTGATACAGTGAACTTGGGTAAATGATGTGTACATCTATTTTCCCAATATGAAACCCTTCCTTACCGAGTAAAGTATTTGAATTTCTAAATGGAGTCATCGACCTTTATTTATATTTCTTATATAATTAAAAAATGAAACATTGAATGATTGTAATTAATATATCAAATATTCTTAATTAAAATCATATTAAATTATTACAAACATGAAATTATAATGTAACAACAATTATGAAAAGATTAAAAATTATATAAATAAATAAAAATTTAAACATTAAAAATATGATTCCATGTGAAGGCTCTGAGTGAATTGGAAGCAAGTAGTGGGCATTGGGATAATTAAAATTTTAGTTACATTTTAATTTCCCTCAACCCTAGTATATGATATTTAAATTTACATTTTTAATTAATAATTTAAAATTAGAAGAAATAAATTACCTCATATTATGTTTCTTTATTCATAGTGGATGTTAATAATATAAATGTAATCTTTTGGATTTCCTTCATTTCACTTGTAATGATCCAATAGTAAAATCCCTCATGCAATGACCCACATGTGATCTGAATGATCACAAAGTGATGACACCCATTCTCTGTGTGCTTATGCAGTGAATAGAATGTCTTGTGTGGTTTATTATTGACCATTATTTATTCGAACCTGAAGAAATTTCTCTTGTATTCTCATTCATGCAATGGATAAAGATATAAGATTCAAACTATATTTTTTGCACAAAACTTTACTCTCATTTTATAACTGAAAGAATATCCATAATAGGAAATTTATAAAAGTAGGGATTATGTTACAATATTTATTAATTTCATGTTGTCCCTTAAAAAATATTTAATCCTTTAATAAACACAACTACAAAAAATATTTTTATAATTATTATTTTTTATTGTGCGAAATCTTGTATAAATATTAAATAATAATTTCCATATTGTAAATAAATATTTTTCACTAGACACAGACCTAGTTTGTTCAATATTTTTGATATTTATCGAATACACAAGAATCAATATTATTCATAAATAAATATTTCATTCACATACCAGATAATAAATAGTCATTAAATATTCAATAAAATAAAAAAATATAAAATTATTCACATACTGGAAAATAAATATTTATTTAATTTGTGAAATGAATATAACGAGAATAAAATTTTTCCTTAGCCGTGAGAATATTATTTATAAAAATAATTAAATTCAAATAGAATTAATTTATTATGCATAGAAACACTAAGTTTGTGACCCTTTATGATTATTTCATTCTAGAAATAAGTGGTCTTGGATATAGTACAATATTATTTTAATGCAATTGGTCAAGGAACTGAAGTAAAATTACATAATATTTTGAATTTTTAAAACCACATACGAATGAACATTGTGTAATATAAACCAATTTTCACAATATATTTTCAATCAAGTTCCGTGATTGTTTTATCAGACTATAGGATCCATGCATATTTTTAAATGTATGAAATAAACACATTGATAAACCTTGAACATGGAATTTCGGTGACAGTTATAATCAAAAAATAGTGTCATGATATCATCTCCCATAAATATGGAAGGGACATATCCTTCCCCAAATTTTCCATTAATTATATTTCAATTGTGATTCACTCAACATACCCAACCTCACCCCAACATATGGAATGTTGGGATTTCATAGTAAATCTATGTATGTGAGTCAAGGCATGAAATAATCATAACATCAATGTTTGAGGACCGTTACATACGATCGCAGATCAGAACATCTTATGACACAAAGTCATGTACAATTCCTTCTAGTAGGATTTTTCTCACAATCTATACTGTTGGAGAACTCCCACTATGATCATAAAGTGAATAATCCTCATTTTATTATGTGTACTTGCACTTGGTGCACTATATACTCTGCATCCCAATATTGTATGTTATCCAAAAATAGAACTATATTATGAATATTGTCATAGGACATTATGTATTTCATCATTGAGGGGATATTTTATTACCTTATCAAAGTGAAACATAACATAGTAAAATATTAATGTCATGTAGAACAATAAGAAAAATGAATTATAATGTTTAATTAATATTTAACACTTCGAATTTATAGTTCATCAATGAACAATTTGTTGGTCCTAAGACACCAACTCCAGCAGCATTGCTCTATATTATTTAATAATAAATCTTATTGTTAAAAACTATACATGAAATTATTGGGTATAAATAAGAGTAACTAAATTATGATATTTACATATATATAAATATATAATTGTAATTTTATACAAAATTTCAGTGCATATTTTGTTCTTAAAAAACTGTTTTACTCGATGTTTTTATTTATGTGTTATCAAATTTCTAAAAAAACAAGTATATTATTATTAAATTATAAAGTCTATAAAATATAATACTCAGTTGGATAATAAATTTTTAATAGTTTTTTATGAAAATTAGAAATAAGAACTTCAACTATATTAGAAAAACTTATTTACCAATATAAATAGTTCTCAATATATATCTTTTTAAATATTATATTATAAAATTTTAAATCATTAATATGACCAAATTAACTTAATTTTAGAATTCCAAATAACCATATTTGATTAAGCTTAATATTTTAAATTTATTTGGAAATTTTAATTTTATGTGCATTTTGAAAAATAAAATTATTACAAATATTCTATTTTTTATTAAAATATTAATAAATAAGTATGTAATTAAAATCAATATTACCATTTTCTATAATAAATATTTAATTTATAAGAGAACATGTAAATTTAGTAATATTTATTTTATTTTAGAAACTGATAATTGAAATTTTTGAAATAATGATACACTATTCTATAAAAAAGATTTTAATAAATTAATAATTTTTATATTATTTTTTTATTTTATAAAATTAAAATATCAAAAAAAATAAAAATAAGAAATAAAAGATTGATATTGTTAATAAAAATAATTTTTTTTCATCCATTAAAAAATTATTACATACATTAAAACTAATATCTACATTAAAAGCTAATAGTGTGTAAAGGGTTAACCAAATTGGTGAAATGTCTAACTTGTTAAAAACATGTTTTAAAATGAGTGTTTGAGTTTTTCCTCAACCAAAACATATATCCAATCATTTATTATCAAATTTAGAGGTTTATTGTCTTGTGAAAAAAGTTCTATTATTATATTTGGAAGAAACATATAAAAAATTCCATTAGCACCCCTTATTAATGTTACCTCTCACCACCCCTTCTCGGCCACCCAAAAAAATGTTTTCTTTCCTCATAACAAAATTTCTAATTAAATCCCACAGAATAATAATTCAATTACTTAATATTCCATAATAATATATTTGGCATATGTACTCCATTACCATGGATTTATCTATAATAATAGTCATGTTATCAACATAAGTACTAATATTCCCCTAATGTAATTTTTTTCTATAGTTACCTTAAAAATATATTTTCCCCAATATTTTATAATGAATTTATTACTTATAGTATAATAAATATTGTTATATTAAGGGAACAAAAATTGACCACCACTCCATTTATCCCATGAGGAAAAATAAAACGGCAATTGTGAGTTTGTTTGGACTATCATCTATAAGAAGTGTCTTATTTTTTCAATATAATGATATTTTAAAGTAACAGTATATTAAATAGTATATACCACACCCAAAAACTAGATCTATGATCCATGAAATAATATTAAATAATTTTTTTTTGTTTATAATCAATCATCTAAATTAAATGGTATTAATAGGACTAACCAATTTAGTAAATATATATATAGTTCATACAGAATACAAATGAATTGACTACTTCTTAGGAAATAAGCAGTCAATTATTTAGTAGTGTTAGTTTATGGTATAAAAATATAGTTTCCTAAAAAATTTATTTTAATGATTTTTGTAATAAAATATAAGAACACATTTTATTATTTGTATAAATTATACTCAATAAAAAGTATTTAATTTTCTAAATCAACATACCCAAACATGATTAAGGTGACATTTTTATATTTCATCAATTTTTTTTAGTGAATAATGAATGATAATGAATTTGGAAAAACATAAATTTATTTTCCTTATATAATGTAATATTAAAGTCTAATTTGATCATAAATTTTTGTATGTATCAATTATAAAAAAAATAATCATATTAATTATATAGGAATCATCATTTTACCTTATTATTCTATATGGTCCTTTTATGGCTTAAAAACAAATTTTATAAATATTTTTTATCATTATATTATCGGTTTTTATCTTATATTAATTTCTACCAAATATAGAAATTGAATATTTAAAATGGATTCCATATTTTTAATTATAAAGATAAAATTTTGTGAATAGTTCCATTTTGTTATTATGAATTCTGAATAGTAATAATTTTAAAAATTATCACCTTAGTGAAATAAAAATTTGAGTAATCATGGTTAAAACTATAAGGAAAAATATTAAAATATCTATAACACATGGATTTTTCCCATTTTTTTAGTTTTTTTCAACCAAGGGTATTCATAAAGATTTAACTAATTTATCTCAAAAATTCATTAAGAAATTGGAAACCCAATACAAACATTTATAAAGATAATTTATATTTAATTCAAATATAAAACTATTTCTGGGTCATTTAATTTAATGGAATTACAAGAATATTTAATTTATTTTTTTCATGAATATAAAATGTTGAGAAATTATTTTTTGTGATATTTAACAAAAAAATCATTGAATAAATTTTCGGAAATTATTTCAAGGTGAACTGATTTTTTCCATAAAATCGGGTATTTTTATAAGATCTTTTTGCCATGTGTTTTATAAACTACATTACAAGTAATTTATTAAAACATTAAAATACTAACCTAATGAAATGTATTTCAAATTTCAAATCTGCATTCAATTTTTTTATAAGGACCCTTTTATTGTTTTCATTTAATTATGTAATCATGGTATAAATTTATGTTATCATGGTTATGGTTAAAATTAGTTTAATGTGTTTTAACTATGAAATAAGGAATAAAATGTATCCAACACTTGTATATATTTAATTATATATTTCTATTTTAACCCTGACCATAATTTTTTTTTAAATTTTACAATTCATTTCAAAAAGTTTTTTATTAGAAAAAAATATTACAGTTGATTGAATGGATTACATTTAAATTATATTTTTGTCACTTTTTTCAAAGTGTAATTAAATGAATAATTCGAAAAATTGCATTAATGATGTTTTATAATAAAAAAATATTTTATTAAATGATATAAATTCTCTAATATTTATATCACTGACCATATTAATTAAATATGGTTTAAAATATCAACCATGGTCAGTTTTTAAGTAATTTTTCATTTTAAATTAACCTTTCTTGACCCTAAGGTGTGGAAAACAACGGTATCTCCTTAATTTTCAAAAGGGTAATTCAGGGGTAAAAACAAAGGGAAAAGGATAAAACATAATATAATCTTGTAAACATTTTATTGTATGATATTATTTAAACCCATTCTCATATTCTATTAAAATTATATCATTTTTAGTAATTTTCACAAGAAAAATAATTTAAATTCATTTTATACATTATGTAATTCCAAAAGGTCTCCTCCACTCACAAATAATATGGAAAAACATATCCTAAAATTTCCTAAAATATTTGTAAGATCTCCAGTTTTACTATAAGTTATAGATATTTATAATTTCCCTTTAACTATTTTTTTATCTATTGATAGTTCTTAATAAAATAAAAAGTGTTTTGGGTGTGTATGGGGACCGTTCTGAACCCAGATGTCCAATTTTTTAAAATAAATATTATAAAAACCCTGATCTACTACACATTAATTCATCATTTATTACATATATTTCCAATTAATATAACCTATATAATTGATAATTATAGTCTATTTGTGAATTCAGTACATTACATACCAATTCAAAATATGAAAAACAATATTTGTATTCAAAAGTTCCTTAACATGTTCCCACATAAAACTAGATGGGAAAACATGTGGACACACATAAGAAAGGGTTGAGCAATAAATCCCTCTATGAGAGTAATACTAGAATATCATAATGTAAATAATACATTTTAATAAATAATCATATCAATGGGGAATAAATGGATTGAGAGTCGTAAACGTGAATAATAAGGAATGATAAAACATGATAATCATAACATGAGAAATTTGGAAACAACATAAAACAATGCATCATGAATACAGGTTAAGGAAAACGTCCTACAAATAAGGATTGAAAAAGTCCCACTATGAAATTAGGTCACTCTATTCCCTATAATGATGTCTCATGAGACTAAACATTACCCAATGCATTAAATCACTCTATAATTTTGGGAGCATCTATCACCTTTATTTCATTCACATGGTTAAGAGTTCTATATAGATCATATAGAAGGAAATAATTTTTTTATCACATATCCTTCCACAGTCATGGAGTATGGTGAAAATGCATGTAATTCCATAATAAAATAATGATTGTTCCATATTTTTGAATATCCTTGATATTAATTGGTCATGGGTATTCACTACTCTTTTTTGGCAAGGGGTACGGCTGTGAAATTTTGAAAGCATAACGGGGGAAATTAAATATTCATGGGATGGATTAATGAGAGTGAAATGGGTTTTTCATAATTTATAAATCATATTGGTAGTATGGGTAATGTGTATAAACACACAAAAACATTAATAATTGAAAAAACTATGGTCATAAAAGTAAGAGGATTCTTGAAAAAATGAGAGAAAGAGAGGACCCCTTACTTGAGTGTGAGACTCCTAATGCATGGGAAGAGATTATTTAGTTCTTAAGTAACCTTATAAGGACTCTAGAGAGATGAGGGTAGAGTAAAGAAATACTCCATGTATTTATTATAAAGAGAAAGGGGATATTGAGTGGTTTTGTATAGGAAAAGAGTTGGGAATTCACTATCATTTCCAAAACATAGTTTTTATACACTATATAATTAAATATCCAAAACTATAAACCTTACAATTGAGTTTTCCAATGGTTTTTTCCAAATTTTAGTTTTCTTAATAATTTTATTGGGCCAAGGTCCATAGGTAATTAAATAATAACCTTGGATTTGTTGATTTGAGTCAAACTCTTAAACAAAGGATTTTAAATCCATAAAATATATTATATGTTTTAGAGGATTCATAATGGAGTTATAAAATAAATAAAATAAACATAAAAAGACATTATTTTAAATTTAAAATCTATATTTGGACGTGGATACCTTTTATTGTATTTATTAATTCACATTAGGGTCATTATGATATCATAATACACGCAATATATTTATATGGTATTTAGTTTTTACTCGAAAATTTGATGGTCATAGAAAATTATTACAAATTCATTGTTAGATAAAATTGAAATTTTGATTCAAGAAATAGTATTAATACTATCTAAATAATTTTTCAAAAATTTTAATTTAACTTTCTAAATAATAATAGACTTTTATTTAAAAATGTTTGGTTTTTTTGAAAATAACTGATTTTTGAACCTTTCTAAAAATTACATTCATATTCATAAATATTATATGACAAATTATATTTTATAATAAATATTTTAAAAATAATAATCTTATTGAAATATTATTTATTTCAAAAATCCATTAATTAATCAATTTAAAATCCTTAATTTAATATAAATATTACCCAAAAATATTATTTTTGTTTTCTTATATCGAAATTAAAATCATTTATAATTTAACAATAATAGGATGAAAAATTATTAATTATTTAATACAAAATAATTTATATATTTATAATTATGGTCATTCTTTATATCACTATAATACACCAATAATATCCCTATGATTAAGTTGTGTGTTGGTGAGACTTTCATGGGGTGGTTTGGTATACATGATTTGGGTTGTGATCTTAATAAGTTTGAAATTCTCTATTAATAAAATTCTATAATTCTTCTAGATCTTATCTTTGCTTTTTCAAGGAAAAATACAAAAGTTTTTATCTCCCTTGTAAGCTCTAGTAAATGGGATTCGTAGGGTAATTTCCCACTGGATGAGTCCATTACTTCCTTTTTTTGTGTCAATTGGATTTGTTAGACCTCTATATTTATACTAATCATGTTATCACTATTCAATAGATATATTATAGATAGTAATGATGGTTAATGATATTTTAAATACAAATGAATATAATAAAACCAAATAGGTTAATTTTTATTCTATAAAAATAATACATAATAATACATTTAAATAAATAAAAATTGTGAATTTTTTTATAATAGTTTGGTTTGATACAATATTCCAAATGTATAACATTTCTCCCGGAAAATTACCTTTTCCCACACTAAAACATACAAGGGTAACTATGTTTCATCACTTCCTCAAATATCCACTTTCCTTCTTCAAAATTGTGGTTTCTCCACAATACATTGACAAGGTGAATTGTCTTATTTTACAAAATGTTCTCTCTATGATATAAGTTCTTCATCGACTACTCCTCATATGAATGAACATTATCTAACAGTACCACCTCTAAATTGAGTACAAGTGAGGGGTCTCGTATGAACCTTTCTTGATCGGGATATGTGGAATACATCAGGTAATCGAGATATGTTAGGTGGGAGTGATAATCGATAGGCTACCACTCTAATCTGATCAGGGATGTCAAAGGGGATTATGTTTCATAGACTAAGGTTTCCCTTGTTTCCAAGTTTCATGACATTCATCAATGGAGATATTCATTGGAATACCATGTCTCCAATATAAATATCTAGTCCTGGTTAATGATTTTCAGCATAGCTCTTCTTTGGAATCTGAGAATCCTTGATGTTATTCTGAATGGTCCTAACCTTTTTCACCGATTTTTTGACCATTTTAGGACCTTGATGTTTTTCCCCTACGATATCCCAACAATCTAGTGTTCTACATCTATTCTTTTATTATGGAATCAAAGGGGGTCATTTGGTTTTTGGAGTGGAAGCTTTTTTGGTAAGAGAACTTGATAAGGGGGGATATTTCTCCCGTCCTACTCTAAATTACATATAAAATTCTCTCAATATGTCCTTTAGTGTCTCAATAGACCACTCAGACTAACCATTAGTTTGTGGATGATAGGTCGTACTGAATATTATCTCAATGGTTATATCTGGTTAGAGATATTTTTTTAAACTTGATGTTAAATCTAAAATCTCAATAGAATAAAATCTATATTCTCACTCCATGAAGCCTCACCACTTATTTGATGTATATCCATTCAATTTAGTCATGTCATAAGTCCTCTAAAATTTTGATATTGTGAGATACCTTTGTAAGAAAACCCACAGCAACCCATATTGAAACATTTCATCTAGATGCCTTTGGATGTCCGGTGAAAATTTCCATTATGATATTTTCCTATTTCCATGTAGGTATGTGTAATTGTTTCAGCATTACCATAGACATTTTTCATTTATCCTTCACTTTATGGCATACTAGGTGCTATGATTGTCTTTAATGATCTCCTACTTTATATTTCCCCAACAATAGTTCTCTCATAGATATCAAAAAATTATTGTGATCCATGGTTGAATAGAGAAGGTTGATATATATTATTTATTCATAATTCCTCTATTTATCTCTTGATTCTATGGTACACATATCTGTCAAACAAATATTATTACTCCTTAATTAATATTTAACTTCAATGATTTACCTTTTTATAAAGTCTCCACTTCCATATGAATTCTAGAATCATTTATCTAAGAATCCTTTATCATTTCCAAAAGATATGGTTGAGTAATCATTTGTGAAAGTATTGATTATGTTCCTTCCTTTATGATTCCTATTTCAATCCTCCTTATGTATAAAAAGATTGAATCCCTCTCAATACTCATCAATGATATAATTGTTATATCATATTTACATAGAATTTCTTCAAATTTATTTTACTTACCATGATTGTAGTTTACTATGAATTAATAGTCCATGTTCAGCTCAACCATCATCACTGGATCATATTCATCTATTGATGTATGAATATATACTTTAAGATTTTTGGATTTGTAAATATCTCACACCTCTCCAGAATGATATAATGTCGCCATATTTTCAAGGAAAATATCACGGTATCCAACTCTAGATCATGTGATGGGTAATTTTTTTCATGAAATTTCAGATTTATTGAATCATAGGCTATAAAATTGTAATTTATCATTAACACAAATCATAATACCTTCTTTGAATCATTACTGAATACTATAAAATTTTTCCACTTTTGTGTAGTGTGGGAAAAGGGGTCGTCATGAGCCTCTTTTTCAACTCCTTGAATATCTATTCACATTCATCATTCCAATAAAACATGACTCATCATTGAGTTTTCTTGGTTATAGGGTTTTACAATTGAGATAATTTTTTCACAAATCGATGATAATACCCTTATATTCGTAGGAAAAGTTATATATCTATCATAGTTATTGTCCCCATCCATCATTCAATTGCATATATCTTTTCGGATTACATAGATATCTCATTTCTGGTGATTATATTTCTTATGAATGACACATCATTTGTCTAGAATACACATTTTACATACTTTTAATAAATCTTCTCCTTTTATAAAGTCTTTCTCATAATGATCATATTCTCTTCATTCCCCTAATTTATATTGGATTATATTTCAATATCATCTATAAATGCCACCACAAATTTTTTGAAATAATATATAAAGAATCTATTCATTAATTCCATGAATATTTCAAGAGAATTAGTTAGTCCAAATGAAATTACTATGAACTTATTATGCTTGTACCATGTATAAAATGAATTCTTAGGGATATCATCATTATTCACACTAACTTTGTAATACCCTAACTACATATCCAACTTGATGATGTTTTGTTCTACACATAGTCGATCGAACATTTCATCAATCTGAGGCATGAGATACTTTTTATTTATCATGATCTTTTTGATCTCATAATAATCAATAAAAATGCACATTTACCCATAATTCTTCTCATGGATAGGACTTGTGCATCCCATAGTGATGAACATGGGCATGTAAACCCATTATCAATATTATATTGTAGTTGTTTTGTGGCTCCTCTAGATCCCCAAAAAAAATTCTATATGGACACTTTGATAATGTTAATGACAAACACATAATATCAATTTAAAATTAAACCACTAATCAAGGAGGAAAATTTGGAATTGGTCTAGAAACACATCATCATATTCCCTCACTAGGGGATTGTTTTCAAGGTTGATTATTTCCATGGAATTAATTATTTCAAATAGATATGATTATTAATAATAAAATAAATTCATTTCTTGTGGTGTTTTTTTAAACTATATTCATCCTTCTCATTACACTTTTATATAATTGAGGGTCGATTCACGATACAGAGAGTGGTTTCTTTATAGTGTAAATTTATGTTGGATCAATATAATTAAAGACAATCCATGACCAGAATTGTCTCAAATTCCACAAAATAGAGTAAGACAATGATTTCTAGAAATTTAATCCAACACATTTGTGCAAGGTAATTATGTACATCATATTCAATAATTACCCTATTTATCATTTTCATTGATAACCCCACATCCAGGAATTATAGTGGTTTTTGAATAGTTTGAATAATCATTGGTTATATGATAGAATGCATAGAACCAGAATAAAGAAATAAGGTTCACTATTCTTGATATAATGACTATTATACCTATAACTACTTCATTTTTGAGTTCCATATGAATAGTTGTGATGGACAAATATCACCCTTGTTGCCTTATAGGATTTCAGTTATCTTTAAAACCCCTTGGCTTAGTGCATTGGTTTTAAATTTTTCATGGTTTATTGAAGTTGATGCACTGATAAATTCATTGAGGGTTGACTGGATCACTCCTTTAATCTACCACATTCTTGGGTTTATCATGTAGGAAATAATTATCTAGTTACCCTTACATCCCACACCTAAATAATTTCCTCATACCCCTTTATGAAATTTTAAATTTTCTTCTTTATGCACCATTGAAAACTGGGATGTGAAAATTTTATGGAACCATTATATTGCTCCATCATACCAATAAAATTAACCTCCACTTTTTTCTTTCTATCCTGAAGATACCCTTCATATTCTGTAATATCCTTTTAAAATTTGGGGGAACATCAACAAATTTTCTCATAACAATCTTAGTCACATATTGTAATGGATTTTTGTAGACAATGTTTTAGCCCACACAATATTCGATCAAACATACATTCACCAGTAATGATAAAGGGAGAGGTGTATCATGAAAGTCTTGTGAAGTTTTCCTTGAACTCCCCAATAGTTATTTCATCATTTTTCATGATGTAAAGGATTTATTTTTCCATTTTATGTCTAAGAGTGTAATGAAAATATTTATCAAAATATATTTTCTACAATTCCTTCCACCTAATTGCTTCGATCTCTTCCTCAGGATTCGTATCCTTGATAAATTTCCCCCACAAATAAGCTTCACCAACCATAAAACAAACATCCAATTGAACCTTCTTTTCTTCAGAAAATTAAAAAATGTAAAAGATCTTATAAATGGAGCTAATCCATTGTTCCTTGATTAGGGGATCAGATGATCTATTAAAATTTGGAGGCCTTTGATGTATAAAGGAAACCATTGGAGGTGATTTTTTCTGACGGGGATTTCGGGGCATCTCATTATCAATGTTTCTTTTTAGGTCATAGGTTAACTGAGAGATTATCATCACATTGTTTATAATTCCTCCTCCCATTAGTCATGGATTCTCAATGGGGTAGTCATCACATTACGTGTAGCAATGATTGTTTACCTAATTCTTCTGAACTCAGTACATTGGTTATATTAAATGGATAATTAAAAATGACACTTTTTAATCTAGTAAACACATAAACATGAATTTAATGGAATTAACGGAATACACTATAACACACCTTTATTTCCGTAACATATGAATTTCTAGGATTCAAAATAAGATATCCAAAATCTATTTTCTATCATATATTATTATAGGAATTATTTATTCTTAATAATGTTTCTTATTGGTCTTATGAATTTACCAATTATTATCCTACATGAGTGTCAAAAAAGTTACATAGTAAGGCATGTCGTCATCTTCTAGGTAATGTTGAGTCAGTCTCGATGTGCCTTGTTGGAGTTGTTACCCACATATACATATTTTCCGAAACATCTTATACTTGTATTATCCATATCAGGATGTGTTTTCTTAATTAAAAATTTACTTTCTACTTAACAATATTTATGGATAATTTTTTATAACAATTATGCTCCTTACATCACATTAATACAATATATATTACGTAATATTACACTTATTACAACTCAGATTATCATAAATCCTAGAGTCTTTTGGAATTAGGTACATAAATCAGTATCTTATAATAAAAAATACATCATATGTATTCATAATTTCTTTAACATGAAAAAAATATCATAGGAAATCTAAAACTGCAAGGGATAATATGGGGACTTATATAAGAAAGGGGTGAGCGATAAATCCCATTAATGGAATAATATTGGAATACATTGAATCATTTTATACAATAGGAATGTAAATGGAGAATAAAAAGAACATGAAAAATATATAATTATACACAATGATAATCATAACATGGGAAATGTGGAAACAATGTAAAACACGGCATAATAAACATAGGTCAAGGATATCCTCCATGACATAATGGTGGGAAAAATCCAATTAAAATTCTCGTTCACTCCATATCCAAACATGACTTCTCAAGAGACTAAAAATTACCAAACGCATTAGAGATCTATATAATTTTGGGTGAAACTTTCACATTCTTTTTATTCTCATTCTTAAAAGTGCAACATATATAACATGACATGGATTCATTTATTATCATATTTTATTCCATGATCCTAGAGTGTAGAATAAATTAATGTATGTCCCAAGTTAAAATTTTGTAACTGTATGAATGTTAACATCATTGATATTAAATTTATTTTTTGTTGACTACAAAATTGATTTAGCATTTAAAAACACAGTGAAATCTTGGCAGCATAAATGTGTCACATAAAAATTCATAATACTGGTTGATAAGATAGAAAAGGATCTCTAATAATATATAAACCACTTTTGCAGTAATGGGAACATGTAATGAAAAATCCAAATATTCTAAATTATAAATATAAGGAATAAAATAATAAGTAATCATGAATAAATAAGATAATGTGAGAATCCCTTACATTAGTGTGTGGCTCTAAATTAATGAGAGAAGATTCCTGAAAGATCGAGGAACCATGGGGGACTCCAGAGTGGGGAGGGAAGAGTAATTAAATTATATAAGGTATTTTATTGATGATAAATGATATCGTGGGTGGTATTATTTATAAAAGAAGTGGTTATTTCTTTATTATCTCTCAAGAATTAGTTTTTCACTCTATATAATAAAATAACTCAAACCACAAACCTTCCTAAGTATTTTTTCAAAGGTCAATACAAAATTGGAATGGTTTTCCTTATTTTATAAGTCTATGTTATGAACATAAGAAATTAATTCCCTTGCTTATGTGTAGGTGATTCATACTATTAAAGCAATAATTTGAAAAGGATAAAATAAAATAATGATTTTGGATGATTTTTAAAGGCTTTATAAATTTAACCAAATGAAAATAAAATCACATTTTCTCAAACACAAAACATGTTTCTGATCATGGATACCTTTAAAGTAATTATTAATTCACTTTTGGGTCATTATTATTTCATAAAACTCTATGTTTCATTATATTGTATTTAATTTTTAACAAAAAAAATTATTGTCCCATAAAACTATGAAAACATCACTTTAGGATAATTTCTACATTATGATTCCAAAAATATTGATCATTATATCTAAATAATTTTCGAAATTTAAAAATTTTAACATTTAAAATAAACTCTACATTTATTAAGAAATGTTTTGTTTTGTTGACAATAACTATTTTTTAACCCTCATAAAAATCACATTTGACATCATAAAATTTATTTGATAAATTATATTTTAAAAAATATTAATAATTTTTATTAAAATAGTATTTATTTAAAAAATAAAAAAAATCAAAAAAATAAGTACTTTAATTGAATTTTAATATTACCAAAAAAATAATATTTTTTTTATTATATCAAAATTAAAATCAATAATAATGTATAAAAAATTAGATGAAAATATATTTATTATTTTACAAAAAATGTATACACTAATACATTATGAATATTGATCCATATCCATTTAATAAACTAGAAAACTCCCTAAGAGTTACATGGGTGACTATGACACTTTCATGGGGTGTTTTTTCATACATGGTTAGGGTTGTGATCTCGATGAGCTTGAACTTCCTACATTAACGGTTACACTCATGATTCAGTTGTTGAATATGATATTGGGATTATTCAAGGGGAAATCCCAGTGACTCTTTCTCCCTTGGAAGCTCTAATAAATGGGCTTCATAGGGTACAATCCTACTGGTTGAGGCCATCACTTCCTTTGTGTGTGTCAGGTAAATTTGTTAAAACCCTATATTTATACTAATCATGTGATCACTATTCAATGTCTATGTTCTCATTGGAAAATATTATTAATGGTCTTTTATATCTGATAGTATATAAAAAAAATTTCATGTTTTTTATATCCGTATTACATAATAATACATTTAACAAATTGGATAGGTGTTATATTTATAACAATTTGGATCATTACAATGATTCCTCCTTAATAAATATTACCCTTGAAATATTATTTTCCTATAGTAAAATATATGAGGGTAACTCTATTTCATCACATCCTTTAGTTTTAATTTCACTAATTTAAACATTTCATTTCTCCACAACACATTGACATGGTGAAGTTTCTTATTTCATATAGCATTATCTTTATGATATAATACCATCACTGATTTATCCTTATAGGAAAAATAATTCTCTGAGGCTACCACCACTTGATTTATTAAATGTGAGGGTTCTAGTATATACTTTCTTAATAGGGATACATGGAATACATCATGTAGTTCTGATAGGTTAGGTGGGAGTGCATGATGATAGGCCACCGCTCTGATATGGAAAAGGATCTCAAAGTAGCCGATGTATCCAGGAATAATCATTCCCTTATTCAAAAATATCATCACATTTTTTCATGGATATATTTGTAGTAACACCATGTCTCTAACATTGATCTCTTGGTCTCATCAAAAATTGTAAACATAGCACTTATGTTGAATCTGAGCATTATTTTTGTGTTGTTGAATTGTTTTAAATTTTTTCACCATTTCCTCAACTATTGAAGTAACTTGTAGTATTTTCTCACCAACATCATCTCAATATGCAGGTGTCTACCATCTCTTCACATAAAGTCCTTAATAGTGAGATATTTGGATTCTTGAGTGGAAACTTTTTTTATAATAGAACTAAAATATAGGTATATTTTGGTCTCATTATCCTTTGATGTATGTAAAACAAGATCAAAACATTTCTTCCAGTTTCTGAATAGTCCACTTAGATTGGCCATCAATATGATAATTATACTTCATACTGATGTTCATCTAAGTTTTTAGATCATGTTGAAGAATTTTCCTAAACATGGAGGTGAATCTCATATCTTTATCAGATATAATTGATTGTGGCACTCCATGTTTCCTTACCTTTACTCTGATGTATATCTATGGAAGTTGATCTAGTCGGAAGTTGTCTCATATTACAATAAAGTAGGTTATCTTTGTAATATGATCCATTACAACCCATATATCATTGTTTTCCCTATATGACTTCAAAAGTTCAGTTAAAAGTTCCCTGATGGTGTTTTCCCACTTCCATGTCGGTGTGGGTAATAGCTTCATTATCCCATTAGACTTCTTCCATTAAACCTTATCTTACAGACATACCAGCCACTTTTATGTATATTTGGATATATCTTTCTTCATATTAACCCACCAATAGTTCTCTGAGGGGTCTCGATACATTTTTTAGCTTCATGGGTGAATGGAGAATTCCAATCTATGTGAATCACCCAATAGTTCCTTATTTAACATAGAATTTTATGATACACATACTCATGAATGAAATCTCATATATCCTTCTTCATTAACATTGAATTATGAGGATTTACCATTTTTTAGTTCCCACATTATTCTAAATTTTCACATTATCTCTTTGGGAATCATTTATCCTCTACGTATGGGATCGTTGATCAATAATTTGTGAAAGCGTTGACCATGTTCCTTAATTTATGAATCCCATGTATATACTTTTAAAATCCAAGAAGATTATATACTTCCTAATTATCCTTCCTAACATTATTGGAATTTCTGGTATGATAGTGGATTGATCATTCATAGTCCCTAATCATCTCTAACCATATTCATTGTTTCATATTCAGATCATTCTGTGTGAATATAAACTTGAGGATTTTGTGATTTGTATAGTCCCTTCCAAGTTGGTTTCTTTATAGGGATTGATAATCATGAAAAACATCTTAAAAATTAACGATAAAACCCAATTAAACAAAAGAAACTAAGGATATTTATCATGTATGATGGCCTCAACAATCCATAAATTACTTTTATTTCTAATGGGTTCACATATATTCCATATCTTTTGATGATATTACCCAATAATAAGACTACCTGCAACTCAAAATCATATTGTATATACATGGCATAAATCGTATACTTTCTTAGGGTCGTTAGAATAGTGAATAGATACTCATAAAGATCCTCATTGGTTTGGGACTATATTAGAATACAATCTATAAAGACTACCAAAAAAATTTCATGGTAATCTCTGATGACTCTATTCCTCATGTATATGATTATTTATGCATCATTTGAAAGGATTAATGCATTTAAAATGAACTCATAGTCCCATACCTTGAATAAAAAGAAGTCGTGGAATATCCCATATCTTTATCCTAAATTGGTAATATATTGATTGAAGACCCACCTTGGAGAAGCATTGTGATCTGCATAGCTGATTGAAAAATAATAAATCCATGGAAGATGGGACATATAGTTTATGGTGATCTTTTTTAACTAATGATAATAAATAAAAGGGAACATTGACCCATCCTTCTGCTTGACAAAGAGGACTAATTAACCCCATGATGAAGTACATGGGCGTACTAATATTTTATCCATATCCTCCTATATTTTCTTCTTTTGCTCTTAATGTTCCACAACCACTATTCGATACAATGTCTTTGGTGATTATAATGCCCCATGTATAGGATCAATTGAATATTCATCCTCTCAACTAGGAGGAAGACCTTGAAATTTCTCAAGAAAAAATTATATGTATTCCCTTACAATAGAAATTTATTATAGGGTTTTTCTTTACGTATACTCAATAATCTAATATAGATATACATTCTTATAGTGTAATAATATCTATCAATAAGATTTTTGTACTAAATAATATTCAACCGCCTCCTTTCAAATGTATATAATCAAGGGCTAATTCTAAATATGAAGAGTTATTTCCTTCTCATTGAAATTTATGATAGATCTATATAGGGAATGTAAATCCATAACCAAAATTTAATATAATTCCACCAAAGGTAGTATGACAAGGTTTTCGTTGAAGTTAATCCCAAAATTATTGGTAGTGAATTATTTATGTACATGGGATGATATAATTTCTCTATTTTACGTTTTCATTGATATCTACTCTTCCATGATACTTAGTGGTGTTTTATATGTTATACTAATTAGCCTTTATATGAAGGAATGCATATAACCATAATAAAAAAATTTGTTCACTGTTATTTAATGAATAAATATATTACCTCTCTCTACTTCATTTTTGGGATCTACCTCAGTAGTTGTGATGGAAAAATATCATCATTTCTTCCATGGAGATAATTGGTTGTCTCTTAAAGGCCATGGATACAATCATTGGTTTTCAGGGTTCCAAGGGTCCTTATAGTCGAAGAAATGAACAATGTGATAATGGTTGACATAATAAATTCATTCCTCTAACATATTAGATAGTTCTATCTAGTCAGAAATTAATAGATAGCTTCCCTTGATTCCCACATCTAATGCATTTACCTCTCAATAGAGAAATTTTATGGGTGTTTATTTTTCGTACTTTTCATAAGTGTGATGTTAAAATTTCATTCCAGGATTATATTTCTCTACTGAACATCCTGAATTATACCCCACTTCCCACTTCTTATCCCTATGATATCCATGAGATTCACTGATCTCCATTTCAAATTTGAGGGAACATCATAAAATTTACACATGGCCATCAAATTCAAGGATCGGCAGGTCTTTTCATAGAACACGTTTTATCCCATGAAATAATCCACAAAAGTTTCCTTCAGGGGTAACAAAAAATGTAGTGGTGTATCATGAATTTCATGTGAGGTTTTCATCTTAAACCATGATAGACACATATTTTTATTTCATCAAATAAATAAAATCTCTTTCCATTTTTATCCAAATAGTGTGAAGAAAATATTTATCATATAACAGTTCTGAGAATTATTTCAACCCCATCAGTTCAATCCCTCAGATAGGATTTGTATTCTTAATCAATGTCCACCACTGATTAGCTTCTCCATCCAGATGATAAACATCCTTTAAAACCTTATTTTATTTGAAAATTTAGAGGATATAGAAGTTCTTTTCAATGGAATTGATCCATTTTTTTACAATTAAGTGATCATATGTTCCATTTTAAGATAGATTCCAATGTCTCATAAATGACTCAATCACAACTTTTACTTTATTATGGACATCTGATTATTTTCTTAATCTATGTTTCCCTTCATAAATAGAGTCGACTAAGAGTTTATAATCCTGATGGTATTTATTCCTCCACCTGTCTGGTTTGGAATCTCATTGGGGCAGTCATCACATTTCCCTTTATAGTGATTTTTTGTCTGGTTCACCCTATTTCTGGCCATTTTCTATAATAAAAGTAAAATTAGGGATGAGTATTTGTTTTAAAATTTTAAAAATATAAAGGGGGAATAAATTACATATATTTTAAAAAATTATGAATTTCTAACTTCCATTCTATGTTATCCATGATCTTTTTCATAAAATATACTCTCATAAGAGTTTTTGTTCTCTTAATAAAGTTTCGTAATGATCTTACTAATTTAGCAAAGAATAACCACTAGGAGTGTCATACTAGGTGTGCAGTAAGGGGTAGTTTTTTTATTGAGTTACACTGAGTCTGGACTAGCACACCTTGTTAGTGTTGTCACCCCTAGTTGCATCTATACCTAAATCATTTCTACTTGAATTATCCAAGAAAAGGATATATTTTCATGATAAAGAACATACTATATATTTATGAATTTTTTGGGATATTTTCTTATATATTGTCTTATTTCTAACTATTTCTCTAGGGTTTTCTAATCCCAATATAGAAAATAAGAAAACTATTACTTTAATATCAACTATAAAAACAATAATCTTTATTTCACATTAATACATAATTTATTAGATAATATTACACTTAATACAACCTGATTTATTTATATGGATAGTGTCATTTAGAATTAGGTACATTACATAACATGTTAAAATAGTTAATACATTATCATTATTGAAAAAATCCCTAACATGATCTTAAAAGTCAATGGATTTTAAAACTTCACAGAATAAAATAGGGAAATATGGAAGAAATGGGTAAACTATAAATCCCATTAAGGGAATAATTATAGAAAATGTAAAACATTTAAGAAAATAATTAATAAATGGGTAACAAAAGTAACATGGAAAATCATGCATCAAATAGTATTATAATAATAACATGGGAAATGTGGAAGCAATATTAAACATTGTATCATATACATAGGTCATGGTTATGTGTCAAGAAATCATGATAGAAAAAGTCTCATAAAATAATTAGGTTCACTCCATGTCCCAATATTATGTCTCATGAGACTCAACATTACCCAATGCATTTGGAGCACTATATAATTTTGGGCACACCTGTCACAATTATCTCATTATCATCATTAAGGGTGCCACATAGATCTTATGACATTGATTCATTTTTCATAATATCTTATTTTATGATCAACATGGTGGAATACATACATTTATGTCCCATGGAAATGAGGTAAAAGTGTATAGAGGTGAACAACCTTGATAGGCAATGGGTTTGGTATTCACTATACAATTATTTTGTCACAGAGAATCATGGTGCCATTTTCGAAGAAAAAATGTTTCACTTAAAAAATCATTAAATTGGATGTTGAGAGAGAAATGGTTAACTCATAATTTTTACATCACATAGGATATAATAGGAACATAAAAATTCACATCTCAACACATGTAATTTAATGTATAATGTGTAAGATAATAAGGAAACTTGAATAAATAAGGGAAGGTGATGATCCCTTACTTGAGTGTGTGACTCTAAATGCTTTGGTGGATCTTCTTGAGAGCTTGGGGGAACATTTGTGGGATTCTATAGAGGTAAGATAAGATTAAGGAAGTTATCTATAGAGTTTTAGTCAATATAAATAGGATCTTGGGTGGTTTTATATACGAGAGGACTGGATATTTATCTATTATCTCTCATACTTAGTTTTTTGACTTTATATAAATAAATTACCAAAATCAAAAAATATATCATCGTTTTCCCTATGGTTTCATACAAATGGGTGTGTATTTCATTATTTTATAATAACATGCACCAAAATAAATAGTATGATGCCCTTTCTTATGTCTAGGTGAGTCATAATCTCAAAGAAAATATTTTAAAACCTTATAAGATATGAATAGTTTTTTAGGATTCATAAAGGCCTTATGAAATTAACAAAATAAATATAAAATCACATTATTTTAAATATAAAACATATATTTTTGTTGTTATACCTTTTATAGTATTTATTAATTCACATTCGGGTCATTATTATGACATAATACACAATGAGTTTTCATATGGTATTAAATGTTTACACAAAAAATTGATTCATCCCAGAAAATTATGAAAAATAAATAATTGTATTATTTAGAGATTTTTATTCCAAAAATAGTAATAATTTTAAATAAATAATTTTTTAAATATGATAAATTAATCTTTTAAAATAAAATTGATATTTCTAGTGAAATATTAGATTTATTTACAATAATAGTTTTCAATCTCTTATAAAAATTATATTTGATGTCATAAAAATTATATGAATATTTATATTTAATAAAAATTATTTATTAAAATTATTTTATTTTAATATTATTTTTTTAAGAATCCATTAAATAATCAATATAATTTCCTAAAATGAATTTGAATATTACGCAAACACATTATTTTTTGTTTATTGTATCAAAATATAAATCATTTATAAAGTAAAAAAAATATGATTAAAATATATTCATTATTCTCTAAAAAATAATTTACACACTCATATTGATAAGGTCTTGATATATATCATCTTAATAATCCATAAAACTCTATATGAGTTTGTTTTATGAATATGATACTTTCATGGGGTGGTTAAGAGTATATCATTTTGTCCATGATCTCGATGAGTTTGAAATTATCCAGTAAATGGTTTTTCTCATTCTTAAGTTATCGGATCTCAACAAGGGCTTAGTCATAGGAAACTCCTAGTGATGTTATCTCCCATAGAAGATCCAATAAATGGGATTAAAAGGGTAAGATCATACTTGTTTAGGCTATCACTTCCTTTTTCTATGTTAATTTGATTTTTCAAAGCCCTATATTTGTACTAATCATGTGATTAATTTTCAACGACCATATTATCCATGTTAAATATGTTTAATTTTCATTTAAATAAAATTTGATAAAAAATAAAATAATTTCATCTATTTTATATATCCACATCAGAGGATAATACATTTAATTAAATTTCAAGGATAATTTTATTTATAACAGATTGGATTATTACATTCCATATAGTTAGTGTTACCCCTAATGCTTTCTCGGTATTTTTATAAACCTAATCCTACAAATAACAATCCTTTACCTCTGATATAAACTATAAAAACCCAACTCTTCATTTCACTTTAATACAAGATTAATTAAATATGATTACACATAACATAACCAGTAAAATCAAGAGGACTAGAGTAATTTTGAATTTTATAAGTTACATAATAATTTAAAATATGAAAAATAACATCTTTATAGAAAAATTCCTTAACATGCTTGAACATAAAACTACATTGGATAACATGGGGACATACATAAGAAATGGGTGATATATAATGCCATGTAAGGGGATAAACAAGTAATAACATGATAATTATAAAACATGTTAAACAATAGGCATATCAATGGTGTATAAAAGCAGTGAGATTCAAAAATAGGAACAATAAGGCATGATATGACAAGATAATCATAACATGAATAATGTGAAAATAACATAAAACACTACCTCATAAACATAGGTTACGTATAAATTCCAAGGCATCATGATAAAAAAAGGACCATAAAGGAATTACATTAAATATTATTCCCGATAAGATATATCTTTAGAAAAACCATTACCTAATGCATTAGAGCACTGTAGAATTTTTAGTGCACCCATAACTTTCATTTCATTTTCATGCGTAAATGTTCCACATATAACATTCAACACGGAATCATTTCTCATCAAATATGATTCCACTATCATGGAGTTTATAATAAATACATGTATGTCCCCAATAAAATAGGTATTGGTGCATAATGTTGAAAACCCATGATAGGATTTTTTTTTCTCTGGGTATTCACTGCAATTGTTTTTCATGGAATATCAAGGTGAAATTTGGGTATAATAATAGGGAATATAAAAGTTTTTGGGATGTATTTATGAGTGTTAAAAGGGTATCTCATAATTTAAAAATAAAATTTTATGTCTGAGGATTTTTAAAAAGAAATCCCAATAGTAGTAATTAAAATATAAAAGGGCATAAAATGAAGAGTATTCATGAATACAGGGGAGAAATATAGGATCCCTTATTGGATTTTGTGACTCTATAATCTTTGTAGAATATTCTTGTGAGCTTGTGGGAGCCTTGTGATGAATCTATAAAGATTGTGGAATATTAAGGATGTTCTGAAAGGATTCTACGTGGATGGAAATAATATCTTGGGTAGGTTTATATAGGAAAAGAGTGAGGAATTATTTATCATTTCTCAAACTCAGGTTTTGGAATATATATAATAAAATAACTAAAACAAAAAATCGTCCCATGGGTTTTCCTATGATTTATTAAAAATTGGAGTGGGTTTAATTATTTTATATATCAATTAACCGAAATTACTAAAATAGTATGATTTCTTATGTGGAGGAAAGTCATGCTCTTAAAGAAAGGATTTTAAAAATATAAAATATATTATATGTTTTGGAGGATTTATAATGGAATTATAAAATATATAAAATTAACATATAAAAACTATTTTAATGGAAAAAATATATTTGGTTTGGTTAAAATTTATATTATTTACTACATGACTTTTTTGTCATTGTATTATAATAATAGACATCATATATTTATACTATATTTACTTTTTACCCAAATATTTGATTATCTCAGAAAACTATGAAAAATTAACTATTTGATAATTTACGCATTATGATTCAAAAAAGAATATTCATTTTATCTAAATAATTTTCTCAATATGATTATTTTCAATTTACAAATAACAATCAACCTTCATTAAGAAATTTTGGGTTTTTTTAACCCAAACCATTTTTTAATGCCTTATAAAAATAACATTCATCATTATAAAAATATATGATGATTTTTATTTAATAAAAATTATTTAATATTAATATTTTTTTAAAATATAATTTATTTCAAAAATACATTAATTGATAAAAATAAATTCCTTAATTGAATTTTAATAATACAAAAAAATACTAATTGTGTTATATAGTATAAAAATAAAAACTATTTATATTGTAACCATAAAATGATTGAAATATATTAATTTTTCTATAAAAAATAATTTACATAATAGTATTTATAGGGTCTTGGTACATATCCTTTTAATACACCAGCAAACTTCTAAAGAGTAAGGTGTGCAACAGTGAAAAATTCAATAGGTGGTTTGGTGTATACTATTTGGGCCATTATCTCATTGAGCTTGAACTTATCCTATAAACAGTTTCTCTCATGCTTTGGTAATTAGATATCGGCATGGTCTTGGTCAAGCATAATGTCCATACATTACATCTCCCTCAAAATATCTGATAAATGGAACTCATAAGGTATGATCCAAATGGTCGAGGCTATCACTTACATTTTCTGTATTAATTGGATTTTTAAAACACAATATATATACTAATAATATGATCACAATTCAATGATTATATTATTAATGGTTATTATTCATGATCATATTTTAAAGCAGGTTGTTTATAATAAAACCAATGAAGTGAATGTGTTTTATATAGGTATAATATACAATAATACTTTTAAATAAATCAAAATGGTGAATTTTATTTATAACAGTTTGGGTTGTTACAATGTTGGTTCACATAGTTAGTAGATACCATGTGATTAAATATGGGTTGTTTGATGAAACCGTTCAATGTGGTCAATCCCTCTAACTAGTGTCATGCATTTCAAGGAAATTTTTTCGCAAGGATCACAAACACATGTGAGGAAACTTCAGTTTTTTGGAGATGATTACAGAATGAACGTCCCATGATTTGTATTACCATGACCCATTACTGTATGGGGTCTCCCTTAAAGTAGATAAGGGAGAACGGTTTTCACAAATTTTGGCCACCCATGAATCCAAAACCTACGACACTATTTTATGGAGGAATTTATTGTTCTGGCCTTAATGATTTTTATAATTAAATCATCTTAAATATTTCATTTCTCCAACACAATGGGGGTCTCCCATTTGAGAAATATTTCAAGATATATACTCAGAGTTGAGGGATCATTTCCATAAGGACTCATATACAATCACTGATATTCTCAGTAGACTCATATCATTGTGTACTCAATTCCACTTATTTCATTCTTCAATTTTCATTGTATCAATGGTGTAATTATGGTGTAAGAAAATTTTCTATATTTCTAGGGTTTTCATCCATTCCACATTTTTCATCAGATATAGATTCAATAAGATTTTAATAACTGCTGATTTTTCCACTATTGACGTATATTATATGGATTATACCATTCCATTATGTTTCAATGTTTTAAAAACATTTTTTCCCATGTTCAGCATGTGGGAAATTATGGATTTGACCCTAAAATTATTTGAATGCATTGATATAAATTTAGGTAACCAATTTAGGTATCTTAATTATACCAATATATTATTTGGAGGGTTAAATGCCCATCATAGGCCACCCATGTGGTGTTTGTTTATATATTCCCACTTTTAGACCACCCCGATGGGTGCATGTGAGCTCACCACTACTTTTTGGAGCCTTGATTAATTGAATGATAATTTTCTAATTGATTAGATGAAGGTTATTCATTATTTACATGTGATTACATTATTTGAATTGTTTTAATTTTTTAATTTGAAATTGGTATATGACCTCCAAGAAATCATTAATATGAATTCTTTTGGAATTATGACTAAAATGAATACTGATTTGATTGCCATAGTGGATTCCACGGATGAGATCATTGGTTCCGGGTTCCGTAGGACTCCATGTACATTTCTACTCCATGGGTGTTTATTAAGGAAGTGGATTACTTGGACCTGATTACTCCATGGATTCTAATTCCATAAGATACCATGAGAATTTCTTCCCCATGGATTTGAATTTCTTTAAATCACATAGTATATGATTTTTGGACATGCTTCATGGGATTCATTCAATTATTTACCAAGATTTAATTGATATTCTCCTAGGTATCAATGAGGATGCCATGGTCTTTTATACATTAGATATAGAAATTTTTAGTCTATCCTTGGATTACATGACATAATAAATTTTATAATTTACACATGATTACCTATCATGGATGATGTGGTTATTTTTTCTATGCTAAACAGATATCAATTATATGGGTATCATATCATAGTTATATGACTAAATAGTATCACACTTGTTTATTTTTGTTTTATATCCTACCTTATTTATGGGATCTTAGTAGTTGTTTCATTTGGATCAATGTTTGGAAGGACATTATTTACCTACTATTGATTCATTATATTATTACTTTTTCATGTGATATATTGAAAACTAATTCTATTTATATTACGTAGGTTGGAATTTTTGAATACATCATTGGTGGTTGCCTAAATAGTGTTATCTCACACACTATTCCAGCCGACATTGGTTACACAGATACACTTCATGGATATAGGTAAGGAAAAATTAATGTTCCTGTTGTACGAGCCATTGTTTTGTTTTATTAATAGAATAAGGGAAGCACATGACCGAGCAAGGATCGTGATGCAATCTGGAGATAGTTATTTTTGTATATTATACCATTTGATTAATTTATTTTATTGGATTTTTCTACACTAGTTTTCCTTCTTTCTAGAGACATGATACATCATATTGTATCTAACTATTTATTGATTATTCATTACTAAATCCTTCTTGATGTTTTTCATGTCTATTGTTGTGTTATTTTATCAACTTTCCATACATTATTGTATTTTTCATTACCATTGTGATACACTCTGACATGAAGTCATAGTTACCTCAAAAAACACCATAGTTCCTCATTTCTATTATATAGCCTTTAGTATATAGGGATGTGCTCCTAAGGATGTGTGACCCACTAACTTGGGACATAGTTTAGTGGTACCCAGGTTGAGAAGTTACACTTTTGAGAACTATATTTCTTCCAAGACCAACCCAAATACATTCCCAAAATCCCTCCCAAAATTTAATAGTTATTTTTTATGAGATAATATATACCATTAAGGGATTGAGGTGTAATGAAATGTAGGCTATGTAATGAAGAGGTATAAATTCTAACATAATGATTTAGTATTAGTTATTATTATAACTATTTTATGTTTTCATAAAAAATTATCAACTAATAAAACAAGTATCACAACTATACTATGATTTTTTTATGTTAAATTGATAACCTATATTCATCTCTACTTCTATAAAAATGGAAAGGAATTCATCATTTGTTTGTAAAATAGACTACCACATCACGAACCAACATAATTTTTTTTCCATCGCATCCTCTCACTACTAGTTATAATGACTGATTTATTAATCTGTATGATATTAATGAAATTATTAAAAAAATTTGAATAAAATATATTATACTATTTCATAACATTACATCCATTAAAAAATGATAAGGTTATTTGGGTGTACAATTAGATTACCAACTATGCAAAGTAATGTGATTTGATTTTCATAACAACATTAGATCCATAATATATATAAGTTCATTTAAATATCAAAAATGATATTTATTATATAATAATCACTTTTGAAATGAAAAATAATAATTACCTTCTTTCAATCATGATATTGTAAAAATGGCAGCATTATTCATGGAAATGTATGACATACCGTCTCCATGATCATCACATAATTTATTTATTTTTACCATATATCACGGTTGGTTTGAAAATTTATAGTTATACATACATAAAATATTTTCCTTCCATGGAAATGTTCCAAGTAAAAAATAAATATTATATTTATACACACATAAAATAATTATAAATGACATTTTTTGTTTCTTTAATACATTCTTTAAATGTTTTCTAAATGGATACTTTTTTCCTATTTTATACATAACGTTTTGGCTATCATTATAAAATAAAAAAAGGAATTTCATATTTTAATGAATAAGTCATTAATGGTTATTCACACCTCCATAACTATTATTTTATGTTTTGAATACATTACAATATTTCATATTTTCATTAATTAAAACCCTATATATATTTTGTTATTTATAGTTTTGTTTTTAAAATTTTTTCTTAATTGGAAATGGTATTTTGATAAATTATTGTGTTTTTCATATGGGTTTAAAAGACCTTTTCACTCATATTATGATAAAAAATGCACTAATAAAATAATTATACTATTGACATGGTACATTAATAGTATATATTATGATATAGGATCCTAATATACGTTATATGATGGGTGATATTGATCTATCTTATATGATTGGTGTGCCACATTATGGCTCTCCAATCCATTTGGTAATTTTCCTTATCTTCAGTGATTAGTATTCAGTTGTTAGCTGTTGAGATTTATATTAGGGATTGAATTATCCTCCATTTATTCCTATGAATAGTTTATCATAGGAGATGAACTCAGTGTTCTATGTTTTCAGAAGTGTTACTATTATCTTGCTATGGGTTTTAAAAAAATTTATTTTGGAAAAAAGTGTATGTCTTTCATATGGCTATGATTTATTTAATGTAATAAAAGTATATTGTGATAAAGGTAAAAATATTATGGTGTTTTAGGTTTTTATTGGGTAAATGGAATTCATTCATTAATGTCCCTTTCATAGATGATTTTTTGGATACCATTTTTTTAAATGATTATCATAGGGTTTATATATGTGTAACATAAAAAATATTTCACGTTTAATATCATGAATACTTTTCAAAAAAAATAATTTTTTAATCGTAAAACATTTTATATTGTGGTAAAAATTGATACTATGTATATGTTATACTTTTTACTATAAGGTTTTTTTATAAATGATTTAATACAAAATTCACTAAACATATAAACATTAAAGATCCATGAAATGTATTAAATCGAATACTAGTATAAAGAAACTAGGCTATGTAATAATTAATGATTGTTCCATAAATTTTGTAATATAGGAACATTAAAAAACATTCAAGTTTAGGATTTGAATGTAATTTTAATATCCTCAATAAAAATAATATTTCATTGGTTAGGGATAATTATGGTAATTAATGGGATTAGTTGAATTCTTAAATCAACTATGATATGATGTACTTGAATGAATAGGGTGTTAGAAAATTTATATGGTATTATCTATAAGCTTGTGGGTAATTTTCCTTTTCATAATGAATTTCATGTTTAAATCATGTTCTATTAATTAAATTAACGATCACATGTCTATATGGGAAGAAAGAGATCATCTGCAACTGTATTATCCATTCCATGTGATTTTATCATCACTATTATAGAAAAATAATTGTTAATTTATTTTGACATATTATTTAGTATTAAAATCACCTTCATGCAACTATTTAAAATATCCAACACCATTTCATTTTCTATAAAATTTATGGGTTACGGTATCATTGACATTTAAATTTAAAATCACAACTCTTCCATCTTTAAAAAATAGTAAAATATAAAAAAGAATATGAGTATTTTTTTATATTGGGAATAATTTCGATAGATAAAGGTAATTGCACTATTTTTATCAAATTTATTATTTGAGATGCTTCACTAGGATGAGGCATATGTAACATTTAGGTTAAACATGTTATTTAACATGAATTTAGGTTTGAAAATTATTTGGTGATTAATTGATTAATGTTATTTCTGATTTTGTTAACTATTATTGGAACCATATATGATTAATTTAAATTAAAATATTTTTGGATTAGATGAGATTTTATTTGAGGAATAGTGGTTAAATTTTCTTTTAGATGAATATATGATTTTAGTTTGGTGTTGTGATAATTGATGTTATTTATGGAAATGATTGTCATATTTCTGTTATTATATGATTTTGGAATATAATTTTTGGGTATATGACTTCATGAGTGACTAATACTAACTATCATTAAATGTTAAATAAATCTCAAAATAATATGTAATAAATTCATTTAGATTATTGAATTTTGAATTTGGTCAGGAATATTTTAACAAAATTTAAATTTTTTTATTTTATACTCACCTCTACTATGGAATCCCATAACCAATGTCTTCTTTATTAAACTAGTATAGTACAAAAGGAATCACATCATGAAGGATGGAATAGTTTAGTTTTCTAGGTAATCTTGATAAATACATGAATAACATGTACATTTGAAAACAAAAATAACAACATATTTGTATCAAGATTCACATTATTCCCTCATGAATATTTTTTTATTTTCAATAATTGTTCAATTAATGGGATCCTAGGGAGAGTAATAAAAATAAGAGTGAGATCAGATGATCAATAATGTTTATGTATAGAAAAATATATCATGGATTAACGTGCATAATCAATATGGTAAGGTATGTAATATAAAAACATTCAATTTAATTAGTAATATCTATATAATATGTTTATAATAAATTATTTTCATGTAATGAAATTAAAATAATTGCAATATCTTGATACATTAACCATTAATATACTAAAAAATGAAATAATCACATGGAAAATTAATATATGAATTCCTAATTACATTAACCCATGTTTTCTAAAAAGGTAGAATTATAAAGAAATTTTAATTTTGGTAATTAGTGGATGTTTCGGTCTTTAAAATGAGTCTCAGAATGAAATAATGATACATAGAAAATATTTTCTTTTTTTAGAATTGGATAAAGGGTCGAGCGGTTCCTTGAACATTCTGTCATGTTTCTTGGTTATCTATCTCTAAAACCTTAATCCAGGAGGTCCTAATAGGGGCACATGGTTTTTATTAAATTGTGCAACCATCCAGCCAAAACCATGTATCCATTCTAGAGGGATTGTGGGAGTTATACTATTTTTTTAAATGTGCTCACCTTATTTCATGGTCGTTCAAAATTATTCATGTTTTGAAGAGGGTAACCTAAATTTCTATACATTGTTTCCCAAACCACCTAAATGGACTGTCTGACCACAACATTTTTTACAGTGGAAATTCAATGGTTGGTAGGCAGTTTAGAAAATGGTGGGACTAAACCATGGGCCTCTTTAATGTCGGGTGAAATCCCCATTTTAAACCCTAGAGCATTTTTATTTATTTTCCTTCATTATCTCCCATCAGATGAGGATCCTCTCCTCCAACCGTGAGATCTCCTCTTATCCACTTTTTGGGATGGAAAGATCTCCCTAATCTAGTGTTGTATTCGAGTGTCGTTAGGTTAATTGGAGTGCACTCAGTAATTCTGTAGATTATATACCCCCATTTATTTGTTTACCATATCATTTATTGTGTTATTTTTTTGTGACCTAATTAACCATATTTTCAAAGTGTTCAAAAATTTCTTTGAATTCTCTTAAACTATACAAAATAAATACTCAATATTGTATGAGTATTTCATTTATGATATATGGTTAGTGGTCTATAGATTTTCTTCCATTTTTATTCATTTTTTAAAATATCCTATTGTTTTGTACATAGAACTTACTTAGTGCCACTTATAAGTTATGTAGTTTCAAATTTTAAAATGAATAAACCACCTTGTTATGTATTTTAGATTCCTCCCTATATAGTTGAATGTTGAGAACTCAACCTGAACTAACCATTTTTGTAGGGTTTGTTAAACATATTAGGCTGAACAATATCTACCTTGCATATATGCCTCCCCTTTAGGTCTGCTATTTATTTCTATATTAAATTGAGGTGTTTCCTACTTAAACCAATATTGAGTGTGTTTATTTTTGAAAAGTGATAAAATTTTATTATTAAAATTAAATGAAATGGATTTTTTGATAACTATATCATGATTTATAATAAATCCCACCGATTAAGGTGAACTGTATTCTATGAAAAAAAGGATGTATATGTATTATTCCAATCATAGACTTATGAAATTATTATATTACCTTTCCCTCACTATTTACTATTTAATTTTGTCTTTAATTATGGACTAAATTTTATTGACTTTCTATTATGAAATGAATTAGTAAGTGGGTGAGGTCCTGTTGAAGTATGATTATCCTATGATGTGGCATGTTTACTATCAAGTCCCTTGTATTGTTTTATATAATTTATTAAATGGTTATGAACATCCTGAGTGATACTCAAGTTCCTTACATGGAACTAGATGGATGTGATCATCGTGCATCTATTCAACTTTACCAAAGTATTATATATACTCGGAGGACGATATGGGTATGCTAAGACAGTCTCACCATGTGTTCTTTTTTACCGCATAATAAAAGATATAGTTTCTCTAGGAGATACCCCATTAAAGGGATAGGTGGAGAGATGGTTATATGAGGCCTTGAGGGAGACATGGTCCATTATATGATACACTAATCATGAGCTCGGAGTATGTTATATGACATTACATCGGGGGTGATACTTGCGAGTACCTTAATAGATTTCATTGGATGAATCCTGAAAGAAGTTATCTTTCATATCGCTCTTAGGTGATACATTTGTTATCCATTAAGTTTATCCTAATATAAGCCTAGGAAATTAATTCCTAGACCCTGTTGGTTGATTTTTTAGTAACTGATGACTATATAAACATATTTTTTACCTTAGGGATGCTTCCACCAATCCAAATCACATGATGAGGGATGGTCCATATCACGACACCTATTGTATGGTATTTTTTTATAAGTCTTACCATAAATCATTTTTGTAGGTTTCATATGGTTTAGACATTTCCATCAAAGACTGAAGTAGGTATAGTTGGGATAGCCATCCTTCAGGAACCATAGTTTAACAAGGTTATTTATTTATTTGTAATGTATATTATACTTTTGATATACAAGCCCATTGTTTATTTTATATGCATGAACTAAACTATTATAAAAATACCATTTGTTGTGGCCTATTAAATATATATCACACCATTCTTGGGACACCATTTTACTGGGGTACGTAGTTAAATCATCATGCTCAAAGGTCCCAAATCTATTGATTTTGTGGGGTGTTGTATATAGTTGTTTAAGAGAAATAGACTAATCTATTTCTCAAGATTTTTTTGAAGATCCACTCAATGATTTTCTTACCTTTAATTAATTACTTATTGTTCCATATATACCTAATTTTTTTTATTTAATTACCTATACATGTATGAATAGTTTTACCATATTGGTTGTGGCCACTTTTATTTAGTTATTATTTTTACCTTCTACTTCTCTATCATTTATTATTACCACTTCCAATATTTTCTATTTTTTATATACTATTATACTATTATGATTCCCTAATTACAACGATATAATGTCCCCATCATAACACCCTTATACCCTCATTGATAGTCAAGAACATAAAGCACATGGGGTGGTCCACTTGAATCTATGTGGCGACAATTCTGTTTCTTGGTAAAGTAGTTAGTTGGAAAAAGATTCTATAATTTGGACTCAAAGCCTTTATTTTTTCCCTTTTACACACAATTTTTTTGTTCGAGGATAGGATACTAAGAATGTGTCAGTACATGGTATAGAGAAGTTCCTAGAAGTGATCAACCCACATACATGGAAATGTCTAAGTGGTCAGGAATGGGATTATTATTTGTGTTGTTTGTTATTATAGGTCATTATGATTTCACCTTGAGTGATTGGATTACATTCTTTTGTTTAGTAATTTATATGAATTATGTTATTTTACCATTATCCCACTATATTAAGGATGAATCATCACATGCATTAGTATATTCTCATAGGGATTCACATTCCATTCCAACACATGTGATATTGATTTCATTATTAGGATGTTGAATTACTTTTTATGTGAATTGTGTCTTTTATTTTCATTCCTTTTATAAGCCATATAGGAATTGTCATGACATGAATTGTTTAGTACATGCTTATATATATTGAATGTATGTTTATTGGATTTAGGTTTTATAACAAGTATGATTATTTTTCATTCCCGACATATGTAACATGATGCTATATTAAACTATCATTCCTTTGGATTTTTTTAGTATGCCTAACATATAACCATGTTTGGGAGATTAAGGGGTATTTTTTCATTATATTTCATTATTCTAAATTTATTCATCATTACTTCTTTGTATTTAATAATTTTGATAGATTTATTATATATGTATTATTAATATAATAATAATGAGTTAAATAAAATTCCATAATCAATCTAAGTCGTGTTTTCCTACATTTTTTGATGGTCACATTATATTTACTAACCCCATCATGAAATGTTTGAGAAATGAACCATTTGATTCATGGGATGAAACATATTGGTTGTGACTAAAATGGAGCCATTTTGAAATGTTTAAAGTGTATGAGTGCCTTATAAATCGGAAAATAGAAACCCATGTAATCAAACCATTATAGATTCACCTAATATACTTAATGCCCTTTGTATAGATATTTAAAATATTAAATAATTTACAAGATTTTGGCCTTTTGATAAATTGGTTACCTTAATACTGGATTTCACCTCTATATCTTGGGATTAATGATCCACGAGACTAAATTTATAAATGTACAATGGGACCCATGTAGGTCTATTGGGGCATGTTGGCTAAGAAAACAGTTGTTTATGGTGATTTAAATCATAATGTATAAAATGAATTGGTTTCAATCAGTCTAACTCAAAATGGTTATATGGGTCCATATGTGGTAACCTTTTCTTCTGATATGGATTAGTAATTAACCCCCAATGGGTATAATTATGTTATAGGGTGAGGGTTATTTTAATTATTTATGGCCATTTATATGCTCCTACAATTAAGTGTATAGTGGTATACCACTAGACCAGTTCCTCTTTAAATAATAATAGTCCCTAAATCTACTTTAAGTTTTAACTTTTATGACGCATTGGTTAATCAAAACAACTATTACACACTAAAGGGTGTTTTCATAAAAAAATTAAATTGACATTTTCTTCAACTATGTCAATTGGGAGAAAATTTAAATAGATGAATGGTGTATACAATATGGGTTTATGTAACCTATAGCCTAATTTTGATGATATTTAAATAAATTAATTAATTTTTAAAAGGAATTTCATTATAAAAAATCTAGTTATCCTTATGGACTTGGATAGAAACTGCACCAGATGATTTTTCCTTATGAATATTATTTTTTTATTATTCAAAACCAAACATTGAAATATTTAAATAAATAAATGAGTTTGGTTTTAATTCACTAAAATGGAACCTTAATAGGTGTTCATAATTTATATTTCATGTTAACTTATTTTAAACCACTTCTGATCAATGTCTTGAAATTGTATGTGAGCATTACCCATTGGCCTCTTTTTTGTTAAACATAAATGATATGCACTTATTCCTAGTAACCTATTGTTGAGTGACCTTAATTTTGGTCGATTTTGTGCATTTCAGTTAGGGGATATCTCATTTTAGGTAGAACCCTTATGTACTTAAAACATTTCTAAAAGATGTGAATTATATGAGTCATTGTAATATTTCAGTTCTATTTGTCCCTCATAATACTTTTAGCCTTTATAGGTGACCCCTAGTCTTGAAAAGTGATTTTGGGGTTTTTTTACCCTCGTTAGGGGAAAGAGCATTTTATAATACTAAGTTTCAGTGGAATAGAAATTTTTAGGGAATTAACATCTTCTTAATAGTTTTTTTGAACCTTCTTATTCATTTTCAATGATGGATGACTCATTGTGTCGTCATTTGGGATATTGTTTGTATCGAGAAATATGAATCCAGGTTAAAACACTAGTACAATAATTTAGGATTTAGAAACCATAAGGTGTTGTGCCTATGGATTGTATCAAGGGACTGATGTTTTTCTGTGAAACCTCCATGTAGAATGCATTGATGCACGTGTTACCTATCGAGTTGATAAGCGGTACAACAGATTGTTTGAGTTTTCTGTCAATCGTTTAATATTTATCTCTTATGTTAAAACATTGGTCACCTCTAGAGTATAGTGAAATTAGTGTTAATGAATCAAACTCTCCTAATTCTCAGGATGAAGTTTTAAAGAAGATTATATTTTTTGAAACAATGGCATCATGTTTTGGATTTTATGACTAATGTTGTGGCGCATGTGGAGGTGATGAATGAGGAGTTTTAATGTTAGTGTACATGGAGCATGTTCCATGAGATGATTCTCAAATATTTGTAACTCTGATGATAATGAAACTCCAATGTTTGGGAGTGTTGCATCCACTATATTTAAATGTATCCTTCCAAGTAGAACTAGGACAATATAAATGTCCATTTGGAAATTCTCTATACTAATTTTAAATTCCCTTTGAGTTTGATAGGATTTCCTCATTTATGTGCTTTCGTGGAAGAAAAATAATGATTGGTTGTGTATGTATGAAACCATTAACGAAATAATTTTATGGGGATGTTAAATGATGGTTGTGATTGATCCATCTCAATATTCCTTGGGTGGTAAAGGCATTGTGACTGGTTAATGGTTTCACATTAGTAGGTGGATCCACAAATAATCTAAAATATGTATCCTAGTAATTTTTCAACTGTTCTTCTTTTCCATAGTTGGTTTATGGTTATTCTTGAACCTTACCAAGCACATATTTTTATCATATAAAGAGTGTATTTGATGATTTTTAGATATCATTTAAATCCTCTTTTTGTAATAATATTTTAGATATGATAAGGTACCATCTCTTGGCATTATTTGGATACATTGAGAGAGCACTGGTTATATGCCATGTTAAATTTTAAATTTCATTGGTATTTGTTGGAAAAATATACTAGATTTTTATGCTATATGTGATTTTATTATCATTGCATGGTTATTTCTTAGTTAAACATGGGTTCCTATGTAGCAACACCTTAGATAGAGTCATAGACACTAGATGACCCTTTGAATAGATATCTATGTGGATGGAACATTGGGATCAGTTAGACTACATTATGAAGGGACATTTTGGCTCTGTACCGGTGTCTATATTGTAAACTATAGAATATGGACTCCCTTTAATGAGTCACTTAGACTACATTTAATTGATATAAGGTTATCGTAGACTTCATCTAGGCACAAATGGGATGTTTTTAATACCATGATACTAGTGTGATAGATCGAGTATACTCCATGTTAATGCTAATGTGTGACTTTTAATGTGAATGGTTTTCTTGATATGTAACTAGAATATAATAATGGGATTTAGATAACATGTTTTATGTAAACATGATGTTCCTTGGAGAATTGAATCATGTTTTACATTTTTCTAAGCCATCCATCTAATCTGATCATTTTTAAAAGAGTCATCCTAATGTGGCTTTACTAGTTATCCACTAGTTCCGTTCAATGTGGTATCTAAGGATATGTTCTAGACATTACATTAGAGTTATATGGGTACGATGTAAATTTTATCCAAGTATTTTCAGGAAACAATGGCTTGACATAACCATATGAGGCCAGTTTGGAATTAAAAATTTGTAATATATTAGGAATTGTGTCATATTTAATAATCAGAATAAAAAGATAACACCTAGTAATGAAGATTCTAACTATGTAGATATCATAACATTGTGGTATCTCTTAAATATTAAAACATTCACTTGATAGTGATATAGTCTATATGTTGAATGAGATGATTATGTGATCACATATAGTGTTAGATGGGCCTGGGTAAGATCTATCTTGATGTTTGAGTTCATAAAATGAGAATTGGATCATGTTTTAAAGACTCTTGTACCATATATTTGAGGAGGTGCATATAGGTTCTTTGGGAATTTTGAAATGAAACATGATCATTTTAATAAGACCTCATAATCCTTATTAGTTGTGTGACGTATTCATTGTTTTCCTAAGGATTCTTGGGGATGAGACGATGTAAGGTGGGGAGGTTTTAATAACCCATGTTTTGAGCTGAGTTGTAATTCAATGGGAATTTAGATTTTAGAAATTAGTGGATGGGTCATTCTTTAAACTAAGTTTGTGGAAAAAAATCCCAAGATTTGGGTCATGTTAAAGTGTTGTTTTCAAACATGGAAAATGGCCTGATAGGTTCCCCTAGTGTTCTATCATGTTTCAAGAGCATCGAGTTCCAAAATATCTAAACTAGAGTAGATGACCTGGGTGTATGTTTTGTCTAAAATAATGTATCCCTATAGTGGGAACCATGTATCTAGTCTAGAGGGTCTTTCGTTGTCACCTTGTTTGTTCAAACCTTGTTGTCCAGGCCTCACGGTGGTGTGACCTTCATTAGGACTTGGAAAAATGGGAATTGAATATTCAATGCATGGTTTCTCAAACCATGAGGATGATCTAGGAAACCACCCATTTTTGGAAGTTTAACTTTCACAATTGGTGAATGGGGTGTAAAAATGTGTACGCAAACCATGGACCCCATTAATATGGGGTGAAATCCTTATTTTTCTATATCCAATTTTTTTATTTTTTTCCTCTTTTATCCCCCTTATGTATATCTAATATCCTCTAGATGTGAGATCTACTCCACTCTTATTCTAGGTATGAAATGATCTCCATTATCCTCTATTGGATTTGATCACCCTCATATGTGTTGGAGAGACATCAGTATGATCATGGCTCTACTATCTTATTTTAAACATTTATAATATACTCTTTTTTTATTTTGGGGTGACCTAATTCTCCATTTTTTTATGGTGTTCATATCTTTCATTTATTTATCATGAAATGGAAAAAAAATTAATCCAAGATATTAGACATGTGGGTCATCCATGGTATATGGTAGGTCTTCTTTTTCTTTTCCTTCAATTTTTATCATTTTATAAAATATCATATAATGTCATCCACCATACTTATCTGGTTTCACTCCATAATTAACAATTTTTTTTTAATTTAAAAACCATTGAACACAATTTTATTTATTTTAGAATCCTCCTTATATGGTTTAGGTCTGCGAACTCAACCCAAACCACCCCTTTTGGTTGGGTTTGTTAAATAGCTTCAGTTGAACATTGTTTGCATTGTGTATAAGCCTCCCCTTTATGTGTGATGATTATTAATATATTATAATAATATTTGTTCAGCATAATACACCATTGATGAGGGTTTCTTTATTCCTCGGTATTAAATTTAATTATTTAAAGTAAATGAAATGAAATCCTTGTAATAATATCATCATTTATAATAAAACCATTCTATTGAGGTGTGTTTTCTTTTATTCCAAAAGGATATATATATATATATATATATATATTATGCCTTTGTTGGTCTTATGGAGCCAATGTTTTACTATGGACATAATTATTAGTAATTAAGTTTGTATTTAAATATGGATTGAATTTTATAGACTTTATATTCTAAAATGAATTATTAAATTTGAGAGGCCCTATCAAAGTATACATGTCCCATGTTATGGAATGTTTACCATCATGTCCCTTGTATTGTATAATATAATTTTTTAATTTAAATATGAATTTCATGATCGATACATGAGTTCCTTCCACTAAATACCATAGATGGGATGATCATGTGTGTGTTCAGATTCACGTCTGGATTGTGTATTTTTCAGGGGCGATACTGGTATGAAAGGATGGGATCACTGCATGTTTTTTTACACCATAATGAGAAATATTGGTTACCTAAGAGAGTCACATTGGATGGGATCAGTGGAAAGATGGTTATATCAGGCCCTGAGTGATACTTGTTCCCTATTGTGAGACACTAGGAACGAGCTTAGTGGTAGTGAAATAACATTAGGTAATGGGTGCAACTTTCGAGTCCATTAATATATCACATTGTAAGGACCCTTATGGTAGTGAGAATTTGTACCGATCATTGGCGATACATGGGATCCTTGTTATAGACTTACTTACATGTGCTTCTTGATAGTTGTTTTTTGTTTTTTTATTGGTGTCTGATTATATAAACTTATATATTTCTTAAGGTACACGTCTTCCAAGACAACTCACATGCATGGGGTCATTCCATCTCATTAAACCTATTTAATGTAGTTTTTTTTCATTATTACCATAAATTATAAGTATATGTTGCTTATGGTTCAACAATTATGTCTTTGGCCAATGTAATATGTTCAAGCTAGGTTTCCCTAACCGACACATGTTCAAACTAGGTTTTCCTAGGAGCTGTGTTGATGCAAAGAGATCGAGTAGTTGCGTATATGTATTGGCAGTTGAGGCCACATGAGAGGAATTAACCGATGCATGATCTCAAGTTGGCTGCAGTTGTTCAGGTGTTGCGTTGTTGGAGACATTATCTCTTGGGAGAACATTTTGTGGTGTTCACGGACCACAAAAGTCTCAAGTACATCTTTACTCAGCATGATTTGAATATGAGGTGGAAAAGGTGGGTCTAATACCTTCAGTCCTTCGATTTTGAGATTTTCTATACACCTGGTAAAGGTAATACAGTAGCTGATGCACTGAGCAGAAAGACTCAGATACAGGCAGTGGAGGAGGCCAGTGGTGAATGGAAGCTTATGGCTTTGTTCTCTGAGATGCATTTGGAGGTGAACGATAGTCAGGGGAAGACCTATTTTCATATTTAGCTGTGACTTCTATCCTCCGGAATAGAGTGGGGATGAGACAGCTATCTGATTCAGAAGGCCTAGCTCTACGGGAGTTAGTGACCAGTGAGGACCCTTCTCCTGGTTGGACGATAGGAGATGATGAAGTATTGCATTTCCATGGAAGATTGTGGGTTCTAGGGGATATACGCGAGGAGATAATGCAGGAGTTTCATGCTTCATATTGGGTAGTTCATCCGGGGTTACCAAGATATACCGAGACTTGAGACGTCAGTACTGGATGCCGGGTATGAAGAGAGAGATAACTGGTTTTGTTACGAGGTGTTCCACCTGTCAGCAGGTGAAGGTGGAGCATCAGAGGCCAGTCGGGATTTTGCAGCATTTACCCATTCCGGCATGGAAATGGGATGCTGTTGCGATGGACTTCGTGACTGGGTTGTCGAGGACACCTCGAGGCAATATTGTCGTGTGGGTTTTTATGGAAAGACTCACAAATGTAGCTCACTTTTTACTGATCAAGGAGACCTTCGGTGTTGACAAGCTCGAGAAGTTGTATATATGATAGGTCGTAAATCTTCATGGGGTCCCTCGTTATGTCGTTTCAGATAGGGACGCCCGTTTTACATCTCATTTTTTGGCAGAGTTTCCAGAGGGCACTGGGTACATAGGTGCTTCTGAGCACAACTTACCACCCTCAGACCGATGGTCTGTTAGAGCGTATGATACAGGTGATTGAGGACATGTTGCATTCATGTATCCTAGACTTTGGGGGCTCTTTGGAGAATCATATACCCCTAGTCTAGTTTTCTTATAATAATAGTTTTCAGTAAACTATTGAGATAGCACCTTGCAGGGATTTATATGATAGGTTATGCCGATCACCCTTGTGCTGGTTAGAGGTAGGTGAGGCAGCTTTACAGGGACCACGTCTTATGAAGGAGACTTCTAAGAAGGTCCAGTTGATTCGGAAGCGGATGGCTACCGCACAGTCTCGTCAAAAATCTTATTCTGATCACCATAGATGACCCTTGTAGTTCATGGTTGGGGATCTGGTTTTCTTGCGTTTTTCACCGATGTTGGGAAACAGGCGGATCAGGAGACAGGGTAAACTTTCACTGAGGTATGTGGGGCCATTTGAGATTCTAGAGAGAGTTGGGCCGATTTCATATTGGTTGCAGATACCTCAGAGGTACCAAGCCATGCACAATGTATTCCACGTATCTCAATTGTGGCGCTATCATTCAGACCCATCTCACATCTTTCAGCGTGAGGAGGTTGAGCTTGTGGTAGATGCGTCCTTCAAGGAGCATCTGATTCGTACCGTTGATAGGATCACGAAGGTTCTATAAGGCCAGTTAGTTCCTCTCATACTGGTGCTATGGTAGAATGGCCGAGTGGAGGACGAAACCTGGGAGCGGGAGACTGACATATGTGCTTAGTGGCCAGAGTTATTCACAGCTATATCTTCACCACCCTTGGACGGGAAATTCAGGGAAAAATTTCTTTAAAGGGGGATGTTTGTAAGAACCCGGTTCTTATTCTTGAGGTATGGGTTTCTTCCTTCCTCCTTTCCTTAAGTGTTTTTGAGAAAATAAGGAAAATGGGGAAAATCTTAAATTTTGAGACTACACACCGTGTACTTTTCCACACGCCGTGTACCTTGGCCATATGGGATGAGTACACAGGGTGTGTAGCCATGCCGGTGATGAAGGGTGTAAAAACCGACTACACGCCGTGTAGTGGGTATGTACACGCCTTGTAGTCAGTCGGTAGGGAAATAGTAAGGTGGTGGGAGCATCCGCCATATGGGTGACAGTAGACGTCGTGTAGTCAAGAATACACGTCGCGTACTCATGTTGACAAATGAATAGTTTGGTGGTGCCGCCAGAGGAACAGTTAAATGAGGGAAGTACACACCGTGTAGCAAAATGTACATGTCGTGTAGTTTGTTTTTCGCTTAAAATGGGCTATAACCAACCCTCTTAACAAGATTTGCTTATAACTGGATGAGAGCTCGGGAGAGGACGGTCAAACCTTCGTGGACCTCCGGATCGAGCGTCGGGAATCTGTTTTTGCTTCCATCGATCACGTTGGAACCCCATGGGTAAGCCCTCTAATATCCTTGCGTAGTTCTTTCCAATTCTTCCTCTAATGGAAGTTATTTGAGTTTGAACAAGTTTTTTTCTACGTCAAATCTACGTCGATCTTAGGAGTTTCTGGAAGCGAAGTTCGAGTATACTGGTTAGGGGAATTTAAGGTAGGTGGCTTGGTGTTTAATTTCCAACTGTTGTGCATTTGTGTGAATGTTTTTGCCACGAACCCATATTGGGGTGTCGTGTGGCTGAGGCCTTGGCTATTTAAATACCTAGAATTGTATAGGTAATTAAATGTGATAATAAACTACTATTTGGGATCGCTGCTTGGATCCAGGACCACCCCGGGGGTGCGTTCCTCTGTTTAGCCATTTGGCCAGGATACCCAATGTTATGCCATTGTAATAATGTTTGTTAAATTTCCTTGAGAGGAATTTAATGTGAAATGCTTATTTACATGTTGGGCATGGCCCAGTTACTTGCGCCTGAGGGCGGTGTTCATTTAGCCTGAGGGCATTGTTTATTTAGCCTGAGGGAAAGGTACTGCTTAGCCTGAGGGCAAATTCCTTTTTCGCCTGAGGGAAACTTTTCGTATACCAGAGGTCAGTGACTTCTGTGCCTCAGGGCAACACTTCCTATGCATGAGGGAAATTTCTATTATGCCTGAGGGAAAGATTCTGATTGCCTAAGGGTAAGGGTTTGCATGTCTGAGGAATCTGACTGTTTACATAGAAATTCATTGTGGTGGTTTTTTAATAATAAATATTGAAATGAATATTAAAATGGCAATATAACTGGTAAAGTTAGTTACTTTTGAGTACTGCTTAGTTTATTGCATTTACTTTTGCACACTGTTGTTGCATGTTTACACACAGTTGAGCACGGGCCTTTGGTGGGTGCCTACTGAGATTATTTTTCACACCCTGTTTGGGTCATGCTTTTCAGCCCAAACAGATTACATTTATGTAGGTATGGATAAGGGAAATGGTCCCTATATAGGTACTTGATTGTTGTTGAGGAGTAGGGGAGCATGGGACCGAGCTTAGGCTCACGATGCTGTCGGCTGTTCTGTTTTATTCTGTTGTACCTATACTTTCTATTATATTGTATTGTACTGCTATGTAACATGTTATGGATATTTTCTTAGAACTTGAAACATGTATCATCATATTTATATAACTGTTTGGTTATCTTTTACTGCAATGATTTATATTAGATATGTATGGTTTATTGCTTCCACTGTTGTAGTATGTTTTATCGTGTATTCTATTGCGCTACACTTTGACAAATGAGGTCATAGTTTCCCCACTATCAGACCTAGGCCCTCACTACTAGTCGGCATCCTCTGGCATTTGGGGAAATGCGCTTGAGGTCTCGTGACCAACCGGGTTCAGGGAACTCATTGAGTGGCACCCGGATCTAGGATGTTACAGTTCATGCTTGAGGTTCACTGTATGGTTCCCCAATATGAATCTTAATTGGATACACTATGTCCTACAACCTTGATCTCCTCCTTCATGGAAGTATCACCCACACTGAGTAATATATTTCAACCCTAGATTAATGTTGGTTAAAATTGAATGAATGGGACCCAAGAGTTAGAATATCCATTAAGAATGAACCATAGGTTTCCCAACTGCATCAATTCTATAGGGACGCGCCCTCATGAGTACTTATTTAAAAATACAACCCAGTTAATTTTTAAGGGGATTATGTATTGGGAAAATGTGGATCTCGTAATGGTGAAATATGTATATAGAGAGAGAATTTGGGTGAATTTGTTTCATGGATTTCCAATAGGGAATTTCACCATTGGAGATCCTTAGAAACTAGTTACAACTTCAATAGTTGACACCGTACACATCGATGATGGTAGGGTGGGATTTGTATAAAAAAATATGATAATTAAATAGACTCAAAATATCTCCATTAATGTTTAAATACATCCCAGATGGTTGAAATTAATTCTTCACTCATGGTATGGGTACCTCAATTATTTTTTCTCTAGATGGACTTCTTAGATGGAAGTAGATTCAACCATTTGAATTATAGGTCGCACACCCCTATAAATGATTAGAAGGATCAAGGGATCTGAAACAACCCATACAAACTCATATGTAGACCATCTAGTCATGGATTCATTGGTCATGGACTAATAGGTGTTCCCACCAATATCTATCGGGGAACCCTTATACACTCTAATTAAAACAACATAGATATCATTAGTTGGATCCTAAATAATTGTTCATCTCAGATATAAGCTTCAAAATGGGGTGAAGGAGATAGGTGAGATAAAAACATAGTTTACCTCATCATACAAAATCTTAGTCAAGTATTCCTTCTAAGTGTTTTCCTCTATAATATCCTAATAGTTTCATGATCAATGGTCAAACCCAAGATTCATTATCATCAGTACCTTCTGTTTCAACCCTAAGTATTTGAGCCTCTAAAGAAGATTCTTCAGTGCACGTTGTCCTCATAAAATCATGATCACCACCGAACATCATGAAACATTTTCTAGTATAAAGATCATCTCCCCCGTGATGGTGTTAAATTGAATCAAAATCCGCCGGGTTTTTTATACATTTTTTAAAACATCACTTAAGATATGATCTTGTAATAAAACTCCTCTAGAATGTTGATTCTAACCCATGTTATTATTTTACACATATACTCTATCATCATGGTTATATGAATCATTCCATAAGATTTAAAGATAATGGGGAAGGATGCTTCAGTAGCTGGCTACAACAAATACAATATATTATTCACATATGCCTCCGTAGAAATTTTTGTTCCTACTTGACAGATATCCTATTACTCACATGTTTACTTGTGATGGACTCTCTCCCCTTTAGGATGTGGGGATGCAACAACACCATTATTTTTTCTCACTGCATTCTCAGTTTGATTTCTCAACACTAAAAAATCCCCACATAGGTAATCATATATATTACTATACTACTAATTTTACATGCATTATTTCATGATTATTTAGAAACTTTGATAAGGTATCATTCCAAGATACACTGCTATCCAATTACCGATATAACCTTGAGATAGGCTAGAATTGATGTTATTAGGCTAAAACCTAATGTCCTCCCTCTTTCCTTCACCTATTTACATATACCATAGCCAATGAATTATATGAGGATGTCGTTATTTTCAAATACCCATGTAAAAATTATTCATTGGATTCAATATGCATCCGAATTTCCAAGAGAACTGAGGCATAGTTTACAAATGGCAATAATTTTTTCCTTTAATCCCAGTTACCAATATTCTTCTTTGGAATTTCTGTATAAATTATTAATTCTCTAATGTCCCCTCCAAATTTTCCACAATCCCACCGGTTGGAGTCAATAATATATGGAATTTTATTTTCATATAATTTTCAATATTGATGATGACCCTGACTTCATCAAGGGTCACCAGCCTCACCCCATTGATTTTGAGAATCGAGGGTTGCAGTCTAGAATTTGGTGATGTAATGGAATTTTGGAATTTATAAATTCAATAAGTCACTATCATCCTACCATTTAAGAACTATAATATACCACAGATTCAACTAGTCATTCCCCCTCATCTCAAATGGCCCTACTGGCTATATAGTAGTTTCAGTATCGGTATTCCCATGTTTACACGATATCTGGATGCCATGAACACCAACACCATGAGCATCTCTAGACACATAAACATTTACATGTCTATCATAATATGAAACCAACTTCTGAGAAAGGTGTGTAGAATTGTAATTTAATGGATCATCGATGTCCAACCCTCTTTTATCTTTATCCCCAATTCTGATATCAACCTTCCTCCATGATCATCTAATATGGTCTCATTTTCACCCACCATTTCTCTACTAGAAAATTCATTATCTACATTGTCATCATAGTTGATGGAGTATTTAGAAATACCCATGGCCAAGCTTTGAAGGTAGTTTCTCAATGGAAGGGGTGATTCATTAATACATGATTTAATGAATCCAGGATGGTTACTTCTACATTGGGGGACTGTTTCTTATCACCCTTAGAATTATTTTTGGGAATAATTCATATTATTTAGATCCCATCCGTGTGATGTAGATGATACTGTGGATGTATCACATCTATATCCCCACCTCAACATGATGTAGGTGGAAGGTGTTTTTATGTAAGGACCGCTAAATAATAATCACTAGCAGTATTACATGTTTATGATACATGTTAGACACGGACTCCACACTTTATCATATAGTCCGATGTGGCACAGTTCAACCCTATACTCCTAACAGGTAAATCATACCCAATACGCCCATGCCAACTCATCAGTGAAGTTACCCCTGGACCATAATTCCCAATCCCTATACCATATAATGATATTTTTGTGGATTCTATTATTTATGATTCTCACATAGTGATATGGGAAATATTAATTCTCCAGAACCTCCTCTATTACATTCTGTATCCTTCAACTCACATTGTATATTCTGGTGTCATCATTGTCCCTATTAAATAACCCAATGAGGTGATGTTTTTTCTTGTAATCTTATCATGATGAGAAAACCAAAACCAATGTGTATAGAATTCAATGGTTGGAATAACCATTACATGCATCAGTATAAATCTATAAAGAGACTAATGGATGATCAAAAAAATATTCCCTCTAGGATTAATTCAAAAAGCCCAAGCATCCCATGTTGATATAAACCACACATTTGGAATGATGATCTTAAATATTCCCTATCATTTCAACCCTCCAAGTCACAACTAATGTTTCTATCACAATATGGTTATTAGGGTTTTACATTTTTCAATGATATGTGGATTCATGGATAGTTCATGTATGATTGGGTTTCAATAATGTAATTTCATTGCGTTGTGAAACATTAAATGTCCATGAAAAATTCCAACAAATATGTAGAAATATGACATTAAATATAAGAGCCTTACACAAGTTGTGGGATAGAACATGAGATTTCAAGAAAAAGGATGAGTTCCTCACACAAGAGATAGCTTATCCATCACAAAATTTAGAGTCTAGTACAAGGGGTACCCTTTTCCACTTTATAGGAATATTTTTTCTAGATGTCATGAGTGAAAAACATAGTTTTACAAACTAGGGCAGGTGTTCCATGAATGTATGGAAAATAGCCATCCACTTCAGATTTTTCCCTTAGAATCTATGCTTTCGGTCCCCTATCAGTTCCGATATGAGGGGGGGGGGATTTCACTGAAAATGTGTCTCACATACCAATGGGCATGTTTTGGATAAATAAATTATGCCCCCACCCCAAAATAACATTCTAGGAATGAGGAGAGGACTACACACAACTGTTGAGTGATGTACACAAAGTCTTGATTTTTCACGCAAAGGATTTTTGCACCAAAGGAAATGCAGGTGATAAAATTTATTGTAGATAATACAGAGTCATAAATGATGTGATGAAATAAGAAAAAAAGGCATCTTGAATGAAATATAATTATAGGTTTCACCGAACTATTTTGATAGAATGTTAATGTCGGGTCCCATATGATTTTTGGTCATGAAACATTAGCACCCAAGCCATGTTATTTCAAAATAATTCCTATTCAAGTAAAAAGGTCATGAAACAACCCATTTATGTGTTATAGGTATCTTTCAAAATAACATTTATTATGGTCAAGACTAATCAGAGAGGGATTGGGAATCACACAACCCTATTCCTCACTATAGTGAAGTGGTGTGACATCAACATCCATTTTCGGTTATAAATTGAACCTCCCCCAACCAATTGATAATTAATATATAGAAGATGAAGTGAAGTTATCGCATGAAAAACCACACCTTATGTGAAGTTAGGAAACACCAAAATACCATAGATCCTTAAGGGAATAGAATTTTCATGACCAATGTCCCATGGAACCCCACACCGCTTGGCATGCAGTTGAGAGATCATCATGCAACACTACTTAATATTGATCAGTTTTATGCAAGGGAATCAACCATCACCCAACAATAGTCTATGAACAACCACAAGTAATGAACAAAACCATAACCCTAGACTCTATGTTTTGTAATTTCCCTAGATTCCATGTCTTGCACAACTTTAATTTCATGCAATAAAATAATGATATAGACAAAAACATTTGGGTGCCTAACTTGACTTCCACTATTGTTCAAGTCCAAACATTAACCTAATTTTTTATTATAAGAATATGTATCCTAATTAATTTTTATCCTAATATTTGGTACCCTAACATTTAGCCTATAGTTTTCTAACCCTCAAGGATGATGTCTATAATTTTATCCACTAATATGTGAATGACTTATGGAAACATAATCCCTTTTGGTGGAGTCACTAAGGGAAACATATTACATGGCTTGGAAGTTATTCCTTATGATGAATATTACTCTCTCTTTAAAAATGTCCCACTATTAGTGTAAGACTCATCTACATAATGTCTAAAATATATAAAACACCCTTGATCTGTGTCTTAGTTTTATAATTTCAATATGCATGAATATATACTCAGCCCATAATGTTAAAATGTAGTCTTACCCTATATAAAAAAATGGGATTCCCTATACATTTAATGCATGGGATGAAACCATTCTCTTATCCATCGAATGTGAATCCAATAATGGGGATCTTCCGCATATAATTTCCACACCATCCCTTTTTTATTATCCGTCCACGATATATGAATTCTTACCACACACCGTTAAACTGCATCGACCAGTCCTATAAGAATAACAAAAAGTGTGACATCAAAATATATAGGTTTTTATCCATGTATCCTAAAACTTTTAATGTATAACGCCTTTTTAAGGAACAATCCATATAATGAAATCTATGTGTAAATCACACCATTTGTTATACACACTCCATCAAATAAAATTATTAAATCCTCCCTCATGGGGGGACACAGTCCTTCTAATCCTATTGTAAAATCATCAAAATTAGAAGGACACAATCCATCAAATAAATTTGTGAAATATTCCCCCTTAGGTAGAAACACACCAATATCCTAGTATGAACCAATAACCCATGGGGGTGACATAGTCCCCCAAATACTAGCTGTGAAATCTTACCCATTGGGGACACCCTCCACCAAATCCTAAGTGTAAAATATTACCACATCGAAACATTCCCTACAACCAATACTATCCCTTAAATATGATAAATCTATGACCCAATGTCTCAAAAATATTATAACATTTTTATCTAATACTAAATACCAACCACATAAAATAATCATTGGATATATATGATGAAAAACTTTGTTAAACAACTCTACTAGAATGAAAACCTCTTGACCAACACAAGATTCCTTAGTTTTGTGCTTATGATTCCCACCACATGAGATGCCATAAAAAATATGAATATTTTATAGGTTCCCTACCAACCTAATGTCAAAAAAATTACCAATATTTTCAATGTAACAACCTTCCTAAACCAAAGGATTCTACCCTTCCAAGATGTAAGAAACGTAATTAACCAGCATCCACCCTGAGAATGCACCAGGAAGTTATTTTACGAACATGAATTATATCCATGAGGGTGAAAAAAATAATGAAATGAGATCCAAGGAGGAATAATAGATATGGGAACCAACCAACCATAATCCCTTTTTAATTATAGATATAATATAACAAAAAAATTTATGGAAGCTGTTTGATTTTTGAATGTGGGAATATGGGAAAATAGGGTACTGCGGGCATTACGTTGGAACTAATGACATTTTCAAAAATAGAAATGTCAATAATTTCCTAAGTAAATACGAAAATAATAAATTCATAAAAATATTTTGGATGATATCATACTATTTTAACCTTAGTAAATAATAGTATTTAACAAAGTACATTGAAAAGTTTAAAAAATACATTCAAAATATTACAAGAAATTTTCTTATAGAAAATACCATTTTTAAATTTGAAAATAATTATTTACAATATAAAAATATCTGAAATATTATGGAAAACATTTTCCTTGAAAAGAACATCACAAACATTAGAAGGATGTTTTAAATTTCTGATAACTCCTAATGGAAGAAAATTCTTTCATTTCAGATAAGTTAAAAACATTACTTTCATACTTTCATAAAGTGGTCAAAAAGTACCTCGTTTGAAAAATGACCAAAAGATTACTTAAAATTTAATTTGAAAAATTTATGAAATGGGTAAAAATGACATTAATATATCATTTTAGAATATTAAAAACAACTTTTATATATTCTATCATATATATTGACATGGAATAGAATGATTCCAGAATGAGTTGAAACATAAGGTCAGTTTTCCATAGAAACATTATTTTGGTACCCTAAGTCCTTAGAGATGGGAAAATGGAAGAAAAATTTTTATTTACTAGAAATAACCATATTATAAAAAATTATTTGGTATTTGATAAAAGGATAAAATAATTACATCATCATATACATAGATATAAACGATCTCGAATAATGATGAGATTGTATAATAAACCCTTACCTCATGTCAGACATCCTTTATATTAGATTGAAAATTCAATAAATGATATATATATTTTCTATAAAATTATTCAATAATAATAAAAATATTTATAATACAAATTATTATTTTCTTGTGATATTTTATCACCCTTTTATTATGAATTCATTTTTAAAATCGAAGTTATCTGGGTGAAAACAGCTTCTTTTTCATGTATATTTTTGTTCAATTGTTGCGGTACTAAAATTTTTATTTTGTATCCATAATATAAATAATTAGAATTAATTAATAAATAATATATATAATAATTATATATGTACTTATAGTAATTAATAGAATATTTATATTGATAAATTAATTATATCATTCACAAAGATGGTAGGACGTACGTACAGATAAACTCTCATTCACATTATAATGAAAGAAAGCTAAATAATAAATGAACCATTACTGATGAAATTTATATTATATATATCAAATATATCCATTAATTGCATCCTTATTACCATCCATGTAATGTGGGTATCATATCACTTTGTGGAGGTGGCAGACCAGATGTATGCCTGAGAGACCCTATCATTTTCAAATGGAATTGATTGTAGGAAGGTAGATATGAAATTATTATTATATATGAATAATTATTTAATAAATATAATATATAAATATAAAATAAATCACAGTACACATCCATTAAACATAGAGATGAAAAATGAATTATATCACTATGTTGTGATGATATGATATAGGTACACATGAGATATACTTGCACAAAGCATATAATAGAAAATATGGTGGATAAATGTAGTTTCATGATCATAATAACATTTCACTATATTGAGGATATCTAAATTATAATATTATGATAATTAATATATATTTATAGGTAGGTTGAGAAGAAATAAATTGAAATATGTTGGTTAATACAATTATATCTTCTTTAAGAGACCAACTTCAGATCATTTCTTAATGAAACAAGGGTAGGTATTATAGGGAGACATGTAACTGAAGAAATTTGGTAAGGATGTTTAGAAGAAGAATTTACAATTCTTGGTATACATATTTTTCTTAATATGGTGAAAAATTTTGAAGGATGGGGTTTCCTTTTACAATGGATGGGATGAGTATAGTTGGAATTATTGAAAAGATTAAAATATGACTACGTAATTGTCAATAAAAAATCTTCCAAAAGAGAAAAATATTCATATATAAGGTAGGATATTATTAAAATATAATCATTAAATATAATTTTTATAGGTTTATGTGTTATTATAAACATTATTTTTTGAACGCCTTATTTGACCTATTTTAGCATTAACCATGGTAACCTCGTTATCACAATTACAGGGTTATAATGTTACTTATAATATAAAAATTGTATCATAAATGGTTAATAGGTGAAATTTTATATCATATCAAATCAATGTTGTCCGATTGATATTCTTTAATGATTTTTAAAATTTTAATATATTATAATTTTTAAAAATATCAATAATGTCAATTTTCCACTATTCATTTATTTTAACTTAAAATACATAATGAAAATGTTGGAATTCAAATATAATCCTCTAAAACAAATTTCCAATCATCTTAATTTTTTTGAATTTCTATAAATTTTTCAAAGTATATAACTTTTACTATTTTTAGGATTATATTTATTATTTTTATATTAATTAATCAAATAAAACATTGGTGTTGTATAAGAATTTAAGGTAATTATATAATTACTAAAATTTATAATTAAATTTATGTTATAAAAAAATATTCATTATTCTCAAAGTAGACGTAATGTTTCATTCATAACATATTTTTATTTCTATGTTAGGAGACAATATATATTTAAAATTAAGAGAGTGGTATTTTTTATTTTTCACTGGTTTAATTATTATATTGGTAATTTTCCTAGAAAAGTGTCCCTTGATCAATTAAATTTATATACTAAGGTGATAATTATTGAATGAAATTCAACTAATAATAATTTATATTGAAAATGATGACCTTAACAGATAGTTTTATCCAAGATTAACCAGATTTACCCTTTACCAAGGTGAAATGCTTTTCAATTTTAACTATTCATAATTCTAAAAAATAGTGACCTATTTATCAAATTTAAACCTCAAAATTAATAAAATTTAATCCATTTTATCATATAATTTATTTTAAAATGGAAGGAATTAATTTTAAAATAACAATGAAAAACATGATGCAACACAATATTAGGAAAATATAGTTTTTTTAAGGAAACTAGATTTACTTTCATCCAAAGATTTATAAAAAATAGATAAATTTTTAAAGAAATTAAATGACGGTGTGGTATATAAATATCATTAAAACCATTCACCAATTGATATTAATTTAATTTAGTAAGTTAAAAACTCATTACGTGTATGATTTGTTTTAAAAAAATGCATCTTTAACTTTTAAAATATATTTTTAAATTTCTAATAAATTTATATTCAATAAATTTATTTTACAGATACATTAATTTATAATTTACGTAATATTATTTATAACAGCATATTTAATAGCTAGGTTATAAATATATAATATATTATGGATCATTTTGGGCTCAGGATTGCATGTATCATAAGCTATTAAAAATTTTTATGAAGTGGGTAATTTCATAAAATATAAGGGTTTTGCAAAAAAAATGAATGTTTCTATAAAATCTATATTCATTACTATTCATTATAAATCATCCTTTTTTGAAAAATCTCAAAATTTCCCCCTAATATAATTTTGAAAAAAATATATCAAAAATGATATGAACATTTTAAAATATAATTTCTAATATTGGTAGTTGTTTATTATAATATTGGATTCATAAAATGTAATAAATACAACTTAGAAAAAAAATATTTCTGAAGCACAAGATGGAATTAATAAGAATTGTGTTTTTATTTCGTAATAATAACTCAATATAACAGTATTGTGTAATAATTTATATATATATATATTATAACATGGTTATAATTATTTATATCCATCAATGCAGTGACTCTGTTATAACATTCTTGTTTAAATAATAATATTTCATTTCCATTGATGGTTTATTATTAATGTTCTACAGACTATTGAACATAGTTTTATTTTAACATATTGGTGCATCACATTCCACCATCATATATAAATTTTACCCCCGCAACTTTATCTCAGATCCCATAAAAATAGTTTAAATCAGTTCATAAAATTAGTTCAAAGGAGTTCAAGATAGAAAATACAATAAAAATGGAAAAATATATTTTTTAAATATCATTTTTGAAAAACCAAAACATAAAAAAAGGATAATAAAAACCCATTTTGAAAATATGTAACATTAAATACGAGGGTCACCTAAAATAGCATATAGTTGGGTTCCTAAATATGTAGAACATTGGATGGAAGTGAAAAAATGGATATTGAATGATGATCCAATTACAAGATAACAAAATAATTAATTATAAGTTAAAATATAATGAATTAATAATAAATTACCATAAAAGGGTAATGTTCTTATTTCAAGATCTTATTCCAAAATATGATGGATTTTATTTCCATCTGGATATAGAACATGAGAAAATATTCTTACTTTATTTATCCTATTTTCATTAGAAATATTTCATCCTTTTTTCATGAATCAATCAATTTCCACATTTATATCATCTATTATTCCAAAAAATGAATATTACAGATGATTTTTTCATACAAGAAGTGCTAAATTAAACTTATAATAGATCACATAATTAGAAAAAAGGACAACAAGTTAGTCCACCTATTAATGTATATAAAAAAAGGGATAGCACGAGGTTAGATAATATCCAATTTGAAAAAATAAAACATGAATTTTAAAATATTTAAAAATAACAAAACAAGTTAATATTTAGATATTTTCTAAAAATTTATCCCTAATAATCAAGAAAAAAATTTAACCTTGTTTAAAACCCAAAAATTATAAGTAATTGTTCTCATATTATTCCATAATCAATTTAAGATTTTTCTCTAAAAAATTAGTAAATTGTTAATACATATTCCAGTAAATGTATATAAATTATTAGTATAACCTTCATATTATTATAATATCTTCTATAAATATCCCAAATCACCATAAATCCAAATTAAAATAACAAGTTCTTCTATGAGATAATTCTTACTTTATTACTCAAAAAATCTCATTATAGAAAAAAAATATTTCCATTTGCCTTTATCATATAATGTTCCCAAAAAAGGAAAAATCTCCAAAAAATAATTATAACATAGTCCCCAAATCACATATCATTCCCATGGTTATCAATATGATAAAACATATTTTCCCAAATTTTAAGAACCATTTTATCACAAATTTCCATAATTACATAATCATAGAATATCTTCTAAACCCAAAAGGTAATCAATATATTTCAACACATGACTAAAAAAATATAAATTCTTTATTCCTCGAATAACATATTGACCATAACACATGATAAATATAAAGTCTATATATACCTCAAAAATGTTATCAAAACTCTATTATTTTCTCTAAAAGTATTATCATCCATCTAAAAATAACATCACATAAAACCCCATCTAGGGTTTATAAGATATTGATCCTATGATCAACTCTAAACATATAAAATAATGATGGTATCAATGAATATTAGGTTAAAGTAAAATTAATACATCATAATCTATAATTCCATCTATATCCAACATTAACATATTTAATTAAAACATCAAACACATACACTTGGATCTGGGGAAAACATAATCAATACATTTAAGGATTTGATATTAATTAATGTGGCCCAATTTATCTATTAAATTCATAAACCAAAAAATGGATATTTTTTATTTCTTATATACCCAAGGATCGTTTAGGTTTAGAGTTTTAGTGAATTAGGAGAAACTATTACATAAATTTTTTTAAATTTACCCACAATATCCTTTTCATAAAAAGTTATTTATTATAAGAAACATAATTCATTTATGTTAAAATTTATATCTATAAATATGACTTTATAATAATTTATAATCATATTTTCGACTATAGAAAATACATTTGAAAACATTGGATGAGAAGAAATTATTAGTAAGGTGTATATAAAAAAATTAAAGTGAAATTATGTATCCCATTTAAAATAAATGAGATCATATTGGAGAGTTATCAATATAAAAAATATACATTGATCTCAAATAATCATTCACATTCACATGAAATCATATTTACTACCCAATTATTATCATAAAACACTTTATACGAAAACATAAATGGTAAATTATAATCATGAGATGTTAAATAAAATGTGATAATCTATAAAAACACTTTATAAAATACATACCTTTACCCTTAAAGGTAATAATCATTCCATTAATAAAATGTTTTACATACCTGATGGATTGAAAAAAAAAATTAAATGAAAATTATTTTATATGATGAGATACAAAAAAAATTATCCTTGAGAAATCATATTCATTGAACATAAAAAACCCGTTAAAATAACCCTTATAAATGGAATAAATTCTCTTCAGTTAATTCCAATTTAATTTTCTATATAACATAATCATTACACAATGCATTGAAAATATATATCAGATTCACCCATCAACATTAAAAATGTAAAGGGAATATAAAATACATAAAAACATATATTTTACTATTTAAAACATAGAATATCAATAAATATTCTATTTAACACATATATAGAAACAGAATGGTTCTTTTCATAAAAATAAGAAAAATAATCATTTTCATTCAAAAACGCATTTAAAAAATCTAGGAAGAAAATAATTTTTTTTTATATTTTAAAAAACATAAAAACATTATAGAGGAATGTTCTTAATAAATAATAGTGATGAAAATGTGAAATTACCCTAAAGATTTATATAATAAAAAATATTCCTTTTCCACTTTTGTAAAAATGCCAAATATAACTTATTTGGAATACATTTTAAAGTATTAATTGAAAATCATTATCTCTTTTAGAAAACCATGATTTAAAATTACATTAAAAATTAATTTAATAAAATTTTAGAAAAACATAAACATTTCAACAAACATTTATTTGGAGAAAAAATATATGAAAAACTTTTAAAATTTTAAAATAAGTGTTCAAAATAATCTCTTACCTCCTCTACCAACTTACCACATACATTATTTTACTCCATTATAATGAAATTTTAATAAATATATATTTTATTAATTAAATATTTATTTTTATAACCTTATAATAATATCATTTATTATATTTATTACCATATATCATATAGATATTAAATTATTTAAGTTCATGTTAGATGTTTTGAGAATGTTTGGTTTATAATTCCCAAAAAACATCAGTAGGATGACCATGATAATTAATAGAGAACCCAATATCCTGAAGCTAGTTTCTAATAAGTTAGAATAAGAAACAATGAATCACATCCCAAATGGATGAATTGTATAGTAGTCTTGTTAAACTAGATACTTTCATAATTCTTGCATTAAATACGAATATAAAAATTTCAACTCATTTTTTAAATAATAACATAATTCCCTTTATGATATCCTTTCATATCAATCATAGAAAATATCATGGATTCGTGGGAAAAATTTATAATATGGGTGATCCTAGATGCTCACAAAGGGTTAATTCAATTGAATGGTATGATGAATTAATATATAATAGTCAATATGGGAAGGAAAATAACCAAACACACATTTCATTTAATAAATAACATGACTATCATAATTGGATAGTGTATAATCATTATGTAAACTTAAGTATCTGAAAAGAAAACCAATTTAATCAATAACTTCCAATTAAATTCATCCATAGATAATATCATAGAAAAAATATCATGGATAATAATTACTAAATTATTAATGACGTAAATTCTAAATTATTCAATGTCATGTATCATACATATGATACCAATATAATTAAGAAATTTCTAAAGAATGTTTAAATCTTTTGGGTATAAAATCATAGTTCTTGACCAAATTATTATATACTACATAAATAATTCACCTCATGAGACTACTGATGCATTAAGGGTATATATATAACCAAGCCCCACACATGTCTTCTTGTCCAAATCATTGTATATATATATAATAATATATTTAATTCATTGTCAAATTTTATAATTATTAAATAGCCATATTGTGTAAGGAATATTTAATTTTCAATATTTATCTAGGTAAGAAAATAATTTTCAATCTAAAAAATGTATGTATTAATGATATACAGTTTATGAAAAACATATTCATGATAAATAATGATGGAAATTTATGAGGACTTATAATTCTAAATGATATTTAATTGTTCAAGGGAAATTTAATGGAAAAAATGAATCAAAGAAGTTAATTTAAATAATTCAATTTTTCAAAATGATCATAAACTATCTAGAGGAAGATTATTGATGGTATCAATAAAATATATAGAATTTGGAGTAATAATAAATGGTTTGTGTCATTGATAACTATAAATAACATAAAAATGTGTTTAAAAACATTATTAATAAAAATTTCATATTTTTTTTGGAAATTAATTTTTCGAACTAAAATTTCACACAAAATGTTGAAAATAAAAATCAATAAATTTAATATTTGAAAATTTTCAATTACATTTTAACACACTTTACTGGTCATGACAGCTTTAAATTCAGTTCATGTTGTACATGTTAAAACAAATATTCTTTCAATTTTTTACAAAATGTGAAAAGACATTTATTTAACATACATAAGTATTAATTTGAAAAAATTTGAAAAAAAATTAAAAATGGGTTAAAATTTCAATAATTAATAATTTTGAAAATGCAAAAAATGTTTTTGAAAACATTTTGTGAAAACATGGTTTTGGAAGAAAATATATTTCTGACCAATGTGATATATAAATTTATATTTTCAAAAAAAAATATCAATAATTTTAAGTACCAAAGAGTAAAAAAATAATAATATTTCATGAAAATATTATGAAAAACCATAAGATGTTAATGTTAAATGGTTTTATTATAAAATGAAAAAAAATCATTTAAACTGAAATTAGTGAATAAACAATCTCGATTAGAATGATATTGTTAACTAAACACTTTAAATGATCATAACATAAAAGTGAGAATTAAAAAATGAATTGATTAAGGGTAACCAATATGAATTTACATAAAACAATTGGATATAAAAAATTATAAAGTCAAATTTTTTTACACACATAATAATAAAATATCCAATAAAATAAATGACTAATATAAGCTAATGAAATGAAATTGTGTTATGAAATTATTTACCACATGGAATCTTTTATGCCAATAAATATATTGATGACATGATTCAAATTGATTATTATAATACAATTAATTATTATGGAATCATGATATTATATATCAAAGTGTCATTATAGACACTATATAAATTAAATTTGGGAATAACATAAAAATGGGTCTTAATGAATTATATTTGAGAAAAAAATACATTACTTTAGGCATCCTTTTGATTAAAATTTTTTATTATCATATGTAGAGGTTATAAAATTTTATTATATTATAATAATAATAAAATAATATTTATCATATAATGTATTTTCCTTTTATAATATATTATCACAATTTTATTAATAATAATTCATTATTTTCACTACTTTAGTTTTCCACCTATTGTCATTTAGGTTTCACTATGAAAGATCTAGTTCTTGAACATATTATATAGTTAAATCATCTTCTGAATAATAATAATGATATAATTATAATTTTTTTACATCAATTATTCTTTTGAAACAAATCATGAAATATGTTAATGAAAAATTCATTATGTTACAATCTTGAAGATGGAAGGTCGTCTATACGAATGAGTAACATTTCTATTTGTCAATGATCGTTATAGATAGTAAGTAATCTTATATATTTAAGTAATTATATTAATATCATATATACTGTGTTAGTTTTTGAAATATACATATATAGATCATCCATGTTGTGGGGTGATGAATAGAGAGTCACAATACTTTATGAAGGCTGTAGTCCACATGTACATAAACTATGATATAATTTTTCAAAGTAAAAAAATAAAAAAGATATATTATCATTTGAGACTGATATAAAAATAATGATTATAATAATTATGTTAGGTATATAAAAAATTTACTATATTTATGATCATTGCATTCTATACAAAGTGTTATTGAATGACGAATAACATCGCTTCATGAGGTGGTTGTTCAGCTTATGAACAAGGACATTATAGTATCCCCTATGCATTGTAAATTAGTCATATATATATGATATAATGACAGCACATGTATAATTATGTTATAAAAATAATATGTATAATTAAAATCCATCATAATGCCCAAACATGAAAGGTATTAATCAAAAAATGAATGACATCAATTCTTGAGGCAGTAGTCTTTGGTACAAATGAATAATGATTTCATAACCCATTTTATGGAATTAAATATGGTTATATGTCAGGTCCATATTATAAAATATAATATGTATATGGATGATACTGATGATATTATATATACATGTTTTTATATTAATTTTGGGTGGTTTTTGAAGAAATATATTACAAATTATTGTGGAATAACATTAACTATTATTCATGTAAACTCCTTTGATTTTCACCAAAATCCTAACTAGCTTGGATTTATAAAAAAACAATCCATCAAGTATAAGAAGAGAAAATTTTGGAAGTGATTTTGGGTATATAATAGCCATCCCAAATGAGTTTTATGAAGTCAAAAAGAGATGAGATTAGACTTCTCTTTATAAGTGAGGTGAGTGGAACACTTGTAATTAATTAAAACAAAATGGTGTACCCATGTTTTTCACATGGAACGTGGTTCTAAAATGGATTTCATAGAAACATACACATTATATGGTCTATATATTTCAGAAAAAAATGTTTTAGAGAGGATTTTTTGTCATTTTAACCCATATATTTTTAGTTTAACTTCTCAGTATATAGATTTTTAATTTCACTATGGTATTTAGTATTTACTGTTTTCTCTACTCATTTTCATCAAAATATGATCTTCCCTTATTAGAAAATATAATTTATTCACATATGTAATTTGGAATCCATTTCTCCAAATTAAATTAACATATGTTTGAAATTTTAGTTTAAAATTAATCCTGATGACATGATGAGAAATCAGGTTTTTAAAGTGAAAATATTCTAAATATTAAAAACATTATATCAAAATTCAATATGAAAGTTATTACAATGACATATATTAGTTTAATAAATATATAATTTGACTAATTTTACATTAAAAATAAATATAAATATATTCTAACTTTAAAAATAATTTTAAAAATTAGGCAGTTTTCAATTAAAATTATGTATTTATCTGTATTCTTCAAAAATGAAACATTTCATAAAAACCTTAAAAAATTACTCAAATGTAATTTTTATAATATTATTATATAAAAATAATAATTTTTCAAATAATTTTTATAAATTTGGAAAAAAAATTATATTATGTGCCCTAATCACTACTAAATTGTCTTTTAGAAAAAATGCATGTTTTCACAGAACATTTTTTTGTCTTTTAAATGACTGTTATTTTATTTTTAACCAATAGATAACCTTAATTTTCCTAATTTAGTTAAAAATATTCATAACCGCCAATTTAACATTAATTTTGCAATGACATACTATATTATTCATTATTTATACTCTAGGTTGTGTGTTCCACAAGAAATCAAAGAGATTGTGTATAATGAAATATAGTTCAGGGTTGTTTACATATGATATTGTGAGTGACATATCCTAAAAAAATCATATTAAAAAATATTAGGTTCTTACATTCTCCGAACATTAAATAAATTCAATATTTAAAATTTAAACTCAATCATGGTAATCATGTGTTTTATATTTGAGAATATGATTGTTATAAAACCCACATCCTAAAGGGGTTAATAAAATATCTTCTTATTAAGATAGAATGGGAAGTAAAATGGATGTATTAAATAACATAAAACTGTGTTTCTAATTAGAATAAAATTAGAGGAATGCGAAGATACAGAAATGGAAAAATAACATAAATAACTATAGTGCATGTTTGAGGTCATTGATCCAAATACATAAATTGTAAATGTAAAGTTAACTGACTCAAAAATGTAAATATGTAATGATTTAAAAGGACATGTTATTTATCAAAAAAGAATGTAAGAGGATAAATGTTTTTATTCAGGATTTTTTCCCAAAAGTTGAAGAATCATTTAACTATGTAACAATATGTGGATATATATTTACTTGATAGGTTTCTATTTGATATGTGTAATTTGAAAATTTGGTTGTGCTTCAGTCAAATTCTAATCCATCCCTAATTCAAAGAAATGAAAATAAAAAAATCTATATTTTATTCTTATACCAATAAATTTTTTAATGGATCATAATATATATAATTGAATGATAAGTCATTCCTTCAATACATAGTTATTATTAAGGAAAAATGGTTAGCATAGTTTATCCAAAATGAATAAATCTTAATATGATGAGGTAATACAATAATCTCAAAAACCTCATCCAATGGTCAATATAAACCATTTCAAAAATGGTTAACTAATTGACCCATCTAAAGATAATGATCCAAAACATTAGAATGAGGGTTGCTGAATTTCCAAAGTGAATAGGTCATTAATCCCTAAAACAATATGATGTAGTTATTAATTTTCTCTTGATATATTTTAATACCCATAATTACCATAAAAACAAATTAAAAACATGAATACTCACTTATTCCTTATGTAATTCATAGATTAATTAATATATTTATATAATCACAAAATGCTATAAAATAAATAAATTATATCATAAACCACTTTTTCATAAAATCAGTATTAAATCCAGAGGTAGTAAGTACCATAAAATTTACATTACTCATGTCAGTTTTCTCATTATCCTAACATTATTATCTATAATTTAGGAATATATTATGTGTTATATTTCCACCAAATCAGGCATTTTCTATGTTGTTCAACTTTACACTGAATAATTTTTATATTCCATTTGTATAGTTTAATATATAATTTAAAATCATTAATTAAATGGTAATTAAGTACAATACATATACATCTCATAATTCTTATAACAAATAAATAATTTATAAAATACTCAAATTTCATAATTCTTGAATTCAAACACAAGTGCATTAATCATTCCACTTCCATTGTGGTAATAACATAACCTTCACCATGATCCCTTATCGTATTTTTAAATATATTCAATTGACACATGGGGAATTAATCTTCATAGTTCTTTATCTCCTTAGAGTTGAATCATTCAATGTTTTAAAAATTATTCATTCCATTCAAATCATGTGGATGTTTATTTCAAGAATTATAACATTTGGGAAAACCCTCCTTTACCCTCTACCTATTATGCATTTTTTATCTTCTATCCTCTTAATCATTGGCTTCGTATCAGATCCATAATTCATAGAGAACTCATTCTCTCTCCTGAAATCATATGATACCATTACATCATATGATGGTGATGCTGTGAGACTAGTTCCTTACAAAGGATTGGAATAATCCCATCAAATAAAATAACATTCTTACTCTTTGGATTATCTGTATTGGTATGGTTCCCATTATATATATTATGTGTCATTTCTAAATGATTAAATACACTAAATTAGATTATATCAATATGAAAAATAATTTTTATTCCAAATACTAATTAAATACATAACATAAACAGAAATTTTTATCCATATCTAATCTCATAATCATAAACAATCTTTCCTTACAGTGATCTCTATTCCCAAATCCTTCAAAATGGTTTGTAATAAAAATGTTAATTAACCTAAGAATATACCCATATATTTTATAACTAGGTGCTTATTTAGGCATTTTTTTGAACTATATGATGGGTGGTCCATGCTCAATGTGCCCTTAATAGAGTTATTACCTTTAGGTACATCAGTTCCAAAACCATATCCACATGAAGAATCAAAATAGGTATATATTTCTAGAAAAAATCATATAATTCCTTCCTTAAAATAACATTAGGATAAGTTTATATATTTATCCTAAATTTCTAAAATTTGTTTATGATCATTAATTTATGTTTTGTTGTGACTATTTCCCAATTTTTGTGCTAAACATTATTTGATACCAACTATAGCGACCCCAAACCCAGTAGCCCTAAGTTGTGGTCTATTTTATTACATTGGCATAAGATAATAGAATTTCATCCCAAAAGAACCAACCATTTTTTAGCCTTTGTAAACAAGATACATACACAACTCATTAATTAAAATTTAATACACAAATTTAAACACATTTCTTTATCAACAATAACATTTTTCCCTCTTGCATATACTTTCATGTCAATCATAGTAAGAATTATGGATTCTATGAAAAGAAAAAAAAAGGTTAACTCAGGAACATTGTAAGGGTTAATCACATTGGAACTTATCATAAATTAATCTATAATAATAAATACAGAAAGGTACATAACTGAAAATACACTCCATTTAATTAGTAACATGAAAATCATAATTAGAAAATTCATAATAAATATTACAAGTTAAGTAACTAAAAGTACATTCCATTTAATAAATAACATTTTTTTAAATGAATTCATAAATAATATCAAGTATAAAATACCATGGATAATAATAACTTAATTCATAATGAATTAAATAATTAATTATTGTATTCCATGCCTCATGAACATGATACCTATACCTCCAAGACCTTTCAAAAGATAGTTTAAAAATAATACCTATAAACTTATCTTGTTCGGACAACTGATTTTATGATAGCTTACTGATTCAACTAATGAGATTAATGATTCATTGAGGGGATTTATATAACTAGGCCTCTCCCTTGTCTTCATGTCTAAATCATTCATCATATATCAAATACATGATTAATTCATGAAAAATTTTCCTTCTCGTTATATATTTATAACGATTATTGAATAAAGATTTATAAAACTTCCCTAAATAATAAATAGAATTCAATGTAGAACATCTTATGTAGATATAAAATTCATTTTTTAAATAAAAATATACATCCTAAATAATATAGATATTTAGATGTAATTTAATATGCACAAGAATGTGAATAATTCAAGGGAAAATTAATGATTAAAAATTTAATCAATGAAGACAATTTCAAAACATTACTTCTAAAAAATGATCATAATCCATCCCAATAAAGAATATGGATAGTATCGATACAATATAAACTGTTTGGGTTAATAATAAATGGTTTGTTTCTATAATGAATAGAAATATCATAAATTATATTTATATACACTCTCGAAGAAAATATCATTTTAGTTTTAAAAATAAATTTATATAAATAAAATTAAAAAAATTGAAATAAATTTCTCTTGAAAATAATACATAAAAATATAAATTTTGTTTTAAAACATTTATGTGGTCATTAAAACATGAAATTTCATTAATTTTATACAAGTTAAAACAAACATCCCTGGTGGTTTTTCGGTAAAATACAAGCATGAATTGTTTTGAAATTTTTATTAACATTCCTTTAAAAAAATTCTTAAACGTTAAAATGGGTTAAAATATATTCAAATATATATTTAAAAAAGGAAAAAACACTTTTTTAAACATGGATTTTGAAGAAGAGAGATTTCTGGCCGAAGAGAGAATATAAGTTAGATTTTATAAAAAACATTTTATCAATAATTTTATGTATTAAAGAGTGGAAATAGTTTTATTATATGAAAATATAAATAAAAAAATAGGATATGAAAATGAAATGTTTTTTTTGGAAACTAATAAAATAGTTTACATTAACATATATTCAATAATAACCAATCTTGATTAGAATGAGATAATTAACTAAGACCTTGCAATGACTATAATGTTGAAGTGAATATTGAAAAATGAGTTGATTATGTGTAAAAAATTAAAGTACAAATAAATCACGTGCAAATAAAAAAACATATAGTAAAAATACATTACAATTATAATCTTAAAATATCAAATATATTGAAGGAGTAATATATCCCAATTATGAGAAATTGAGTTATGAAATTCTTTACCACCTAGTTACATTTATGTTAAAACAACCATATAAGAAATACTTAAAATTGAAACATAAAATAACATGAATTATTATTTAATAATTATATTACATTTCAAAAGGGAATTATATACACTATATAAATGAAATGTTTATATAACATACAAATACGTATCAATGAATGGAAATTGAGACAAAATGCATTACCTTATTCTTTTTTTGATTGAACATATTTAAACCTTATTTATTGTAGTTGTAAACAGGTTATTATCTTATAAAATAGAAATATATATATTTATATTACCATATATGACACTTTTATAATGTCTTATCAACCATTCATTAATAATCATTCATTAATTTTATTATTTTGGGTGTTAATTATCTCATTTTTTCATACGTGTTTCATCTTGAATGATCTGGTTATTGCACATATTATATAGTTATATAATATAAAGTATGATAATTATGACATAATTATAATATTTTTACATTAATTATACATTTAAAAACATATCATGAAATATGGTTTTGAAAAATATACTAGGTTACAATCATAGAGATGGTAGGCCATACGTAAGGATGAGTAATGTTTCCATTTTTTGTGATAATAATGGGAAGGAGGTATGTAGTATTTTATCATTAAAAAAATATCATAATATAATATTTATCATATATTTATTTAAATATACATATATATATTACATATGGTTTGTTGAAGAAAATATTCTCAATGTGATTTGTGAAGGTGGTAGTCCACACATACCGGAAGTATGTTATGATTCTTCAGTGTAAAAAATAATAAATTAAATTGTATAATTTAAAATTGATAAATATTAAATCAATATAATAATTATTAAATATATATGAAATTCATAAAATAACTTTATCCTTATCACATTTCATGTAAAGTGTTAGTGAAAGACCAATGACATCGCTTTTCGAGGAGGTAGTCCACCGTACACATGAGTAACATTATTGTATCTTCTATAGCATGGATTGTAAAAAAGTATATATGATATAGTTAATAAATAAGTTTAATTAAGTTATAAATATCTTGTATATAATTTATATCCCTTATCACAACCAATCGTGAGAGGTGGTAATGGAAAAGTGAATGACATCAGTTTGTGGGGAGGTAGTCCTTTGTACACATGATTGATGATATTGTAACCCATTTGATGGAAGTGGGGATCATTATATACAAATAAATTGTTATAATAACATCTAATTTTAAGGAATATACTTATATAATTATAATAGAATTGTTTAAATCAAATTAGGGAGGTGGATGAAGAAATAAAATAAAGACACTCATTGAAGAACGTTAGATCTTTTTTGGGTGAGCCATGTAGCTTTCCACCAAAATCATCCTAAAGGTATATTTATGAAAAAAAATTATGTATCATTGGAAGATATGTGGAAAGTTAATATGTGATTTGGGAAAATATTTTCTGAAAAAAAACTATTTTATGGTGAGAATAAGAGAGGAGAGGGGTGACCGTTTATAAGTGAGGTGAGTGGATCACATATAATTTTTGATTAGAAATAGGTTTACCCATGTGTTTCAAATATAAAAGGTTAAAAATATATTATTATAAGTCCATAGTTAGGATATTTACTAAATATACCTATATAATATATATTTTACAAGTTTTTTTTCATTTTAACCCTTTTCTTTTAAGTTCAAACCCTCAGTAAATCCATTTTTACCTTAGCTATGATAAATAATTTTTAATGTTTTCAGTAATCATTTTGTTATAAAATTAATATGACGATATTTTAAAATATAATTTATTTTTATTAAATTTAATAAATAAATTTAACCAAATTAAATTTATACAATTGTTATACTTTAATTTTAATTTAATCCAATATCCATTAAGATAAATTGGGTTTTTAAGGAGAAAATGTTTAAATTTTATAAAGTTTTTATATCAAAGTCAAAAGTAGAATGATTCAAATGACCTAAATTGGATTTTTAGATTTTTAATTGAACTACTTATACATTAAAACCAATTAAAATTTTATTGTAACATTAGAAAAAAAACTATTCAAAAAGGTTGTTTTAAAATTATATTTTAGTATTTTTCACTATTTATTGAAAAATGATTCATTTCAGAAAAAACCCCAAAAATTCACCCAAATATATTTTTGGTATTATGATTTTAAAAAATTATTTTATTTTTTTCAGTTAAATTTTCCAAATATGGTAAATTTCAATTTTAACTTATGTGAAAAAATCATGACTAAACTGCCTTTTAGAAAAAACTATAGTTTTTCAAAAAATATTTGTTTTTATATTAAATAAGTCATTATTAAATTCAATTCAATAGATAATCATAATTTTAATAATTTATAGTTTTATATTAAAAACCATTAATTTATCTATTAGGTTACAATTTTATTTTATATTATCATTCATTTAAACGTAGGGTAATATGTTTTCAAGCCATCAAAGATATTAAATTAAAAAAAATGTATGTCATGGGTGGTTTAATATCAGTGTTTCATGTCACATATGATATCAAAAAAATTATTTTATAACATCAGGATGATACAAAAGTAGAAATTATTCGACCATATTAATTATAATAATCCATATATAATTATCACTTTATATATCAAGTAAAATTGTAGTGACAATCGTGAATTGTGGTCACAAAAAAACACATCAACTTGTGAGGCGGTGGTCCACCCTGACAAAGGATAGATGTTTTGTAATTTTTATTTGCTAAAAATTAATGAAATAAAAATAGAATATTATATTTATATAATTTTTATAAACATCCAAATATTTAAATAAATTTATCCTAATGACAATCCATAAAATGAATTTTTTGAAAAATGTAGTATATCACTATGTGTGGATGGTAATTCGTACATACACAAGTGTGATTACTCTCTTTTTAATGATTATAATGATGTGATGATATATGAAATATAATATTTATAGTATCATAATTATGTGATTAATATCATATATTTATATTAAATTCATAATTATACCATCTATGAAAGATGTTGATGAGAAACAAAATACATTGGTTCACGAGGTGATAGTTCACATATACAAATGAATTATGGTTTCATGTCCCATTTGATAAAATAAAGAGATTAATAAGATTATGGAATTTAAATAATACCATATTAGTATAGTGTATGTAACTATTTTATTATATTGTCATTCTTAGGGCATAATCAAAGGCAGTAGAAGAAAAGGTACAATGAAAATGTTTATCTGAGACGATAGCCTCCTCTTTGAGGAGCCTTATTCGAATATATCCTCAAGAAACATATATAATATATTTTTAGTAGAAAAACATCTAAAATTTATCTATAGAACATAGGAAGTGAGATTTTTAAGGTTATGATTTGATTAGTGGTTAATTATGTGTGATGAAAAGAGGACAGTCGGTGTCCTAATATAATAGTGGATAGGTGCACCAATGAAATTTCTTATAATATTAATTAAATATAAATAAATTTTCAATTTTATGTGATAAAAATGATGTATTTATATTATATTATGGATATAAGTTGAAATTATTTCATATAATAAAATTTAGATATGATTTTTGGGATGTTTTAATAGGTATCTCTTATTTTTTAACCAATCATTTACCCTTTCATCAATCACCATGATAACATTACTTTTTACATTATAGGGATCATGAAACATACTATAAAAAGAAAAGTGACCAATAAGTAAAAACTGGATGATATTTTCTATCACATTACTTTCACATGGATAATGTTTATATTTTTATATATTTTAAATCAAATAATACATTATTATTTAACATAAAAAACTGTTAAATTCATTTTTATGAATATTTGAAAAATGATTTTTTTAAATAAATATCAAGAGTAAAATGTATTTATAATTTAAAAATCTAACACATCACCAATGAATTATATATATATACAAATTGATTGAACACTATTCATCCCCCAAAAACATATTACTTTTAATGTTTTTAGAATAATTAAAATTATTTTTTTCCTTCTTTGACAAGCACGGTTCCAGTGTTTTCTAAGAATATAACAAAATTATTCAATAAATAAAAAATATATATAATTTATCAACTAAAAATCAATTCATTAAACCTACCAATAAACATTTTTAAACAAATAACATATTTTTATTCTTATGAAATAAAATTAGCAAAATTAAAACCCAGAGAGTGTAATTTTATATTTATTATTTACTTAAATTAATATTATGATCATTATCAAAATAAAATGGAACAATAAAATCAGTTTTTTAAAATATTTTAATGATTTTGATGAATTACTCACATAAAATTGTTTAACTTCATCAAGAGATTTTAGAACCATTTCAAATTATTTTTATCCATAATTATCGAAATTTACCATTTACTATGGTGAAAAATATTTACCACGGTTACAATTTATTATGAAAAATAATATGTAATAAATAATTAAAAATTATGAAATTTAAATTACTAATATTGAATCATTTTATCATATTCATTTTCTTTGGGTTGTAGAAATTAATTATAAAATAAACCCACAAAACATGATAAAAATTAATTGTTTTGGAAAAAGAATTTTTAATTGTGAAAATACTTTTACAAAAAAATTAAGATTAACATGAATTATAATGAAATTAATTTTATTTTTTAATAAAAAGGAAATAATTTCATTTTAAATCATATTTAATGAATTATATACTTTTTAAATTCATGAAAATAAATTAGTGTTTTCTATAAATTAATATTTTTCACTATTCACTAAAAAATCAATCATTTTAGAAAAATACCAAAATATCCCACTATATAAATTTTGATATGATGATTTAAAAAATTATATATTTTTTATATTATTAAAATTATATTAGAGGTCAAGATAAATTATAATACACTATTCATACAAATAAATATAATTCATTTATGGGGGGAACACATTTTTGAAGTATATAATGACTTTACTAAAAATTGTGTGATTTTTTATTATGTATTAATAAATTCATTTGAATTTAGTAGTAACATTATATATATATTTATATATTCATAATATAGTTGCATATATTCAAATCCAACAATTTAATGACTAGTTTATGATAGTTATGTTTAAAAAATAAAATTTCACAGTAGGTAAATCTTGTGGTTCTATGTCCTATAATCTATCGAAAATTGTATTATTCTAAAATAGTTGGCTACTATATAGTCTTTAGGATGAATGATGTTAAAAAATAAAAAATCTATGTAATAAAATATTCTCAATAAGATAATTGTCATGACCCCCTTCCATCAAATACGCCCCTCCTGAGCTGCAAATGGTGAAAGGGAGATAATAACCCCCGAGTCCCACCTCCAGTAGGCCTCGGGGTGGCGACTAGCACTAAGGGCATGAATTTTCACAAATATGGGAGGCATTACCCTTTTTATTATTTAATATCGTGAAATAGGACAAGTCAACCACCAAAAAAAGAAAAGAACAAGTGTATAGAAATAAACCCAAACCAATCCCACATGCATGTTTAAACAATTCTGAAACAAAGTAAAAGTACAAGGAAGCTCAAAAGTACAATACCAAAAGAAACATGAGTACAACAAACTGCAACAACTCCAACTGTCCTCACTAGTAGGGTCCTGCATGGCCCTGGTAGTCCTCTTGGAAAACTGAAAGTAAACGTAGGGTGAGCATACAAGTATACTCAGTATGGAATCCTAAATCTCTATTGCACGAGTGGGGAGACATCCTAATGTCCCGTGAGAACAACAGAAGAAACCAAAACCTATCAAGGAAATCTATCCACCTAACCTCACCCGCCAGGCTCACCAAAACACAAAACAATAGGAAGTAGTATATAAGAACAAGAGTATTGGGTACCCCGCACCATTTCCCACTAGTTATTTTCTCTTCCTAATGGCGAATGTCCTAACGCTGCCACACTCTTCCCACCTGCACACACTTGGGCCTCAAGAACCACACATCCCGCCCGCACACACCTGGGCCTCACAACCACACATCCCACCCGCACACACCTGGTCCTCACATCACGGTCTCACACACCTAGGCCTCACATCCCGCCCGCACAAACTTGGGCCTCATCCCGAAGATTCTTGGGAAACAGTACACCTGTCCAAAGAGTCTTGGGCTGAAACCACCCCAATCGAAACCTACATGAAGAGTCTTGGGTGTAAGGACTCCTCAAGACATCACTGCCTATGGAAGAAGGAGCAGGAAGGAGTATTAACTAAGGAGAAAACACCCTCTCCCATGAAATGGGAGTGTTCGGCACTAAGTGCTCAACATGGGTGGGGTGCGACAAAACACAAAGATACAGATATATATATATATATGTATACTAAACACACAGCCCAACCTATGGCTTCTAAACAGAGAGACGGAGCACATGCCTCGGTACTCCTATCACAAATCATGCATACAATGAACAACCCCAACCCCATTTAGGTTTTCTTGTTTCAACAGAATTATTTTATTAGTTCCTTAACTACTGGGCAAGTAACCACAACCAACCATATCAATCATTCGTAAAACATATCCCTACCACCCACAAGTCAAGTTATATAAAACACGAGCAACACAAACCCAACCTTTTTAGCATCAGTCGATCCCCATTGATTATTCCTACGTTTAATTCATTATCATTCCCACACAGTTCATTTATCAACTTTCCACTTCCTTTTAACAACACAACCTATTACTACATCCCTGCTGCCATCATGACCATATCTCTACACCGTAACACAAACAAGGCTCGTGCCACATCATCTCCCCTTTAATACCATAATTTACCGCGGCCCCACTGCCCATCCTATCTGTAACAACCCAGGATTCACCCCCTTTCACACACCATGTAACTAAGCCAACACCCACATGTTCATTATTTCATTTTGTTCAACCAGGGTGATCACACAAGGGTTCTATATTTTAATCATCCAACTTTACATGATTAACCAACTCCACATTCAATAAAATTTTCATCCATAATAAAATTCAGAAGGAGAGGGAAACATTTAATTGTGTAATAAAAGGCCCCCAATGACCATGATTTTCAATAGGCAGATGCTCATTCAATTCACAACATAATATCACGGGATATAAATAATGTAACTACATTCACAAACTTCTCATCCCCGTTATATAAAGTAGTTATTATCTTTATTAAACTGGTTCAAATGTGTTTCACGTAAACAAGAGGAAACCCACCCCGCATGATGCCCAATTTAGGGAGACGAAGGTAAGATCGCTACCTCAACAGGTTCTGATCACAACGCTCCCCCGGATCAGCTTTAGAAGACATCCGTCGGCGTCCGTCGCTTCTATCAAAACCCATAAAAACCTCCTCAGGTGGAAGGTGGGAATAAAGGCCGAAGGGAAAGCAATAGATCCAATCTTAGAAGTTCCGCCTCATTGTTACGATCCCGTGGCCATTGATGGATCGTAAATCGGAGATCGGATGAAGAAGTTATGGAAGAAAAGAGCTTTGGAGTCTCTCTCGGGAGATCTATGCTTGAAGGAGAGGGTAGGAGAGGAGTGATTTGAAAAGGAGGAGAGGCCCCCTCTTTTTATAGGCATGAAAAACAAAAGTACACAGCGTGTACTTCCTAGTACACGTCGTGTACTCGACCATTTCACACAGTCACCACGCGGCTTCCAACAAGGCCTTCAACGCGGAGCGCGGCCATTGACAGGTCAACACATGGTTTGAGAGTAACGTGTATGCGAGGAGGAGCTACATGGCATGTAGTTTGGGCTACACAACGTGTACTCATTTATTTCAAATGGCAAGGACACACCTTCAACACAGCACACAGTCGTTGACTAGTCAACACATAGTTTGAGAGTAACGCATACGCGGGGAGGAACTACACGGAGTTTAGAATGGGATACATGGCGTGTACTCATTTATTTCACTCGGTAAGGACACGGCTTCAACATGGGGTATACCCGTAAAGGTGGTACACAGCGTGTACTCACACTACACGGTGTGTAGTTACAAAATTCTGAAAAGTGTGGGAAAAGTCCATTTTACCCTCCAAAACACTTCATGGCCTTCTTTTTTACAAAGGAATGGGCCGGAGTGGTCTGGGCCATTACATCAGATACCTCTTAAAATATTTTCATCCCCGAGAATTCAAAACCAACCTTGAGAAAACTAACAAGATACCTCTTATGGCTCTTGTTATAACAGGAACCCATCTAACAACCCTAATCATATGTGTTAGGGATTCCTTCTCCTATGTTGAGATATTATCTAATTTAGGTGGCACTGACTCACCTTCACGGGTTTAATCGCATCCTCATTAATGTGTCTCGATCAAGAATTGGGTCTTCCCACTTTCATATATTAGGATTTTTCAACTTGCACCACCCCCAACACCGTACAACCAACACACTACCCAAACATGTGGTTTGGGGAAATTCCTTCTCCTATGTCGAGATATTATCCGCATTAGGTGGCACTGACTCACTCTCACAGGTTCAATATCATCCGCATTAATGTGTCTCAATTAATGATCAGGTTTCACCCTTTCCCCATACATCTGGATATGTTACACACTTCCAGAGAACAAGGAAACCAAAAGTCTCACCACTGACAAGCCCAGAAATCTGTATATCAAAGTTACAGAGTTTAACATCAAACAAAGCTCAGAAGAACAAAGAAAAACAGAAGTCAAAAAAACTCCGGGTACTAAGCGTTCATCTGGGCCTCCCACTCCCAAGTGATCTCCTCGAGGCCTTCATGCCTCCACAACACACGAACCAAGGTGATGGTTCATCCACAGAACACCTTCTCTTTACGATCCTCGATTCTGACTGGTTATTCCTCGAAGTTCGCATCATCTCCCATATCTAACTCTCCCTAGTCAATAACATGAGAGTCGCCGTGTAAGTACCGAAGAAGATGGGAGACATGGAAGACGTCATGAACCTTCTCTAACTGAGGTGCAAGGGTTAGATGATATGCCACCTCGCCAACTCGCCTTAGCACCTCAAAAGGTTCGATGAACCTAGGGGAGATCTTACTTCCCTTCCCAAACCTTCGATGCCCCCATTTAGGGAAAACCTTTAAGAACAAATGATCTCCCACCTCGAACTCTAAGGGCCTCCTCTGACGATCAGCATAAGACTTCTGTCGATCCTAAGCCTCTTTCATCCTCTCATGCACAAGCTGTACTTTCTCTGTGGTGCCCTGTACTACCTCGGGCCCAAGAGTACCTGTCTCACCAACCTCTGCCCAGAAAATGGGTGAAAGACATGGTCTTCCATACAAATCCTCAAATGGTGCCATGCCAATAGTAGAGTGGAAGCTGTTTTTGTAGGCAAACTCTACTAAAGTCAAGTGTCGCACCCATGATCCTCTGAAATCCAGAACGCATGCTCGCAGCATGTCCTCCAACATCTGGATAGTCCGCTCTGTCTGCCAATCGGTCTGGGGGAGGAAAGTAGTGTTAAGGCGTAGTTGGGAGCCAAAGGCATGCTGTAAACCCCTCCAGACTCATGAGGTAAATCGAGTATCCCGATCTGAGACGATAGTATTCGGAACTCCATGAAAACGCACCACCTCGTCTACATGCCTCTGTGCTAAGGTACTCATCGGGCCTGACTCCTTAATTGCTAAGAAGTGAGCTGATTTCATCAGCCAATCCACCACTACCCAGATAGCATCATAACCACCCTGAGCACTAGGTAATCCTATAACGAAGTACATTGAGATTTCAACCCATTTCTACTCGGGGACATCTAAAGGATGCAACAAACCACTGGGAACATGGTGTTCAGATTTTACTTTCTAACACACTAGGCACTTAGCCACAAACTCTTCCACTGCTCGTTTCACCCCGGGCTACCAAAGCAGTTCCCTCAGGCCTCGGTACATTTTTGAAACTCCCGGATGCACCGCCAAGGTTGATCTATGGAACTCACGGAGAACTCCCTCACGTATCACCTCCAGAACAAACAACCTTCCATGAAAAAGCATACGATGTCGGCTGTCCTCTGACCATCCTTCTGGAGTGTTCCCCTGATCAATACGATCTCGCATTACTTCTGCCTCGGAGTCTCCCCACTGAGACTCTTCCACCTGCTGCAACAAGGAAGACTGCACCTTCATCTGAAACAAATAGCCTCTAACACCCTCTACCCTTGCATCCAAGTGCAAGGTAGCCAAATCTCCCATCGCTTTCCAAGCATCAGCAGATTCTCGAACCACTTCCTGATGCGACTTCCTGCTCAGGGCATCAGCCACAACGTTGCCCTTACCTTCATTGTAAGAGATCTTGAAGTCATAGTCTTAGAGAAACTTTACCCATCTCCGCTGCTGTATGTTCTGGTCACACTGGGAGAAGATATAAAGTAAGATCTTGTGATCTGAGAAGACCACAAAGCACTCCCCAAAGAGTTGATGTCGCCACAACTTCAGTGAGAACACTACTGCTGCAAGATCTAGGTCATGGGTGGAATAGTTATTCTCGTGAGGGCGCAACTTCCTAGAACCATAACAGATCACACCCTTCTTCTGCATCAGTACGCACCCCAGACCAGGGCCAGAAGCATCACAAAACACCTCATACAACAACCCTTCCTCTAGAAACCTAAGTACGGGAGCACTGACCAACTTATCCTTCAGGTAGTAGAAAGCTTTCTGGCACTACTCACTCCATTGGAAGACCTAGTTCTTCCTAGTAAAAGCTATCAATGGAGCAGAAACTCGAGAGAAGTCTGAAATGAACCTCTAATAATAGCCTGCCAACCCCAGGAAACTACGAACTTCTGCCACGCTCTTGGGTGACACCCAAGAAACAACTACCTCCACCATCGACGGGTCCACTGACACTCCACGCTGAGACACAACGTGCCAAAGGAAGTGTAATTCATGCTTCAAGAACTTACACTTCAACAATTTCCCATAAAGCTGGTGGTGTCGAAGGACTTCCAAGACTTCCCTGAGATTCTCAACACGCTCCTCCTCTGATCTTGAGTAGATCTGGATGTCATCGATAAACACAATGATGAATCGGTCCAAAAACTCTCGGAATACAAAGTTCATAAGTCCCATGAACACAGCTGGTTCATTTGTAACTCCAAACGGCATCACTACAAACTCGAAGTGCCCATATCTACACCTGAAATCCGTCTTCCAGATGTCATTTTCCTTTACCCTCAGCTGATGATATCCAGATCGTAGATCAGTCTTAGAAAACCAACCTGCTCCCTTCAGCTGGTCGAAGAGATCATCTATCCTTGGATGTAGGTAACGGTTCTTGACTATTACCTGATTCAACCTTCAGTAGTCTATGCATAACCTGAGACCACCATATGCCTTCTTCATGAACAAAACTAGATCACCCCATGGTGACACGCTGGGTCGAACAAAACCCTTCTCCATCAAGTTGTCAATCTGAATCCGCAACTCCCGCAACTCCGAAGGTGTCATTCAGTAAGGGTCCATCGATATTTGATGGGCACTAGGCTGTAAGTCTATCCCGAACTCAACGTCACGTAGGGGGGGTATAGTCACAACCTCCTCGGGAAAAACATCGAGGAACTCCCCAACAACCTATGGAATATCCATCATCTCTGTATTAGCTGGAACCACTGATAACTTGCCTAACAAGGAAAGGAGAGGCTTCACATGCCGGCTTCCCACCTGATAGCTCCTCTAGCCAAAAAAAGCTACATGCTGCCCATCCATGTCGGAGAACACGAATCTTCTTCGGAAGTAGTCGATAACAGCACTAACAGAAAACAGCCAGTCAATTCCTAGGATGACATCGTATGGTTGCATCTGTAGAAAAAGAAGATCCCCACTAGATCGATGTGGTCCCAACGCCAGCCCACATCCCCGGAAAACACAAGATACGCTGGTCTGACCACCAACTTGTGTACTCAGCACCAGGGCTACGGGAAGTCTCTCTACGCCCATACCAAAAGAATGGGCTAGACCAGGTGCAACAAAAGAGTTTGAAGCTCCTGAATCGAACAAAGAACAAACAAAAGTGCTGAACAAACAAATCGTACCACGCACCACCTCTGGTCCTGCTGGAGATGCCAACTCTGTTGCATGCAACTGTCCACGCCCAGATCCTCTACCTCTTTGATGTCGACCACCACCCTGACCATGCCCTGGTCGAGGTCCCTAAGGATCACCCTGAGGTCAGCCTCCTCCTGAAAATTCTGCCCTCAGAGAAGTAGGGTCCTGCTGCTGCTGGAAGGGCCTTGCTGGCAACTGGTGCTGCTTTGGCGAGCACTGAACCTGCCCACCTCCACCGTACTGATCTCGGGTCGGGCATCAACTATGGATGTGCCCGAAACCTCCACAAGAGAAACAATTCGGTCCTAGGCTCGTGAAAAAGGGACGAGGACCCGAAGATCTGAATTGGAACTATTGGGGCCTGCTCCCCCCTGGCCTGAATCTGGAAGGTCCTGTCGTAGGAGACCTGCTACTGACTTCCTTCCCCTTCGACGAACATGGCTGGATCCCCTCTCGTGGTGCACCTCCCTGCAAGTGCATCCTCTCTACAACCTCTGCTTTCTTCTGTACAGACAAGTACGTCAGAAGGGTGAAGGGGGTGACAGCATACTGGAGTGAAGGACGAAGCGCCTCCTCTAAACGTCTCGCCCAAGACTCCTCATCCAGAAAGAGATCTGGAGAAAAGCGTAGGAGATCCTTGAACTTGATCCCAAACTCTCGTACTAACATACTATCCTACTAGAGGGAGAGTAACTCATGTCGCTTCTCCACCTTGATCATGGAAGAAAAGAATTCCTCTCGGAATTCCTTCTCAAAGTCAGCCCATGGAACCTCTACCTCTGTCCTCTCTCCGAGGTAGAGCGTCCACCACTGATGTGCCGCACCTCTTAGCTGACCGACTGCTAGGGGAACCCAGTACTCCCTCGAAGCACATATCAATGTAAAAGAGATCCCAAGCTCCTCAAGCCACCCCTCTGTCTCCATATCCGATGTACTACCCTCATACTTTTTGAGGGTTTGTTGCTGGAAAGAACGGAGAGTCTTCTGCCACTGGATATCTTCCTCATCTCGGTCAATCCTCAACTGATCGATCACCTGAATCTGTTGGGCCTCGGCTTTCTAAGCCACTCGGGGACGACGTCCAGGTGCCATAGCTATATGGTAAACAAATATCACCTAAGCCCAAGTAGTAGGAAAATTTCTCAAGGTTTCATTTTATTATTTTATTCAATTTCTTTCCTAGAACACCCAAATCAAGTAAATCACAATCATGATGATGCATGTACCTTCCCTAGGGTCTCTACCCTGCAATTAATATAGTCTCACTTGGTCGTTCGGTAGGCTTAGAGTCCTTACATCGGATCACGGGGGTCTCTAAAATCTCGTGTCCTAGCCGGTCTTCCCTGGCCTATGTCACACACCAAGTTTAACCAACAATGTTTCCCTACCATCCCATGCAATCCTCACTATGCCTAAATCTAGACTCCATCCTATCTCTCAACAATAACCTCTGATACCATTCTGTCACAACCCCTTCCATCAAAGATGCCCCTCCTAAGCTGGCAATGGTGAAAGGGAGATAATGACCCCTGAGTCCCGCCTCCAGTAGGCCCTGGGGTGGCGACTAGCACCAAGGGTATGAATTTTCACAAATATGGGAGGCATTACCCTTTTTATTATTTAAGATCGGGAAATAGGACAAGTCAACCACCAAAAAAATAAAAGAACAAGTGTATAGAAATAAAACCAAACCAATCCCACATGCATGTTTAAATAATTCTGAAACAAAGTACAAGTACAAGGAAGCTCAAAAGTACAATACCAAAAGAAACAAGAGTACAGAAAACTGTAACAACTCCAACTATCCTGACTAGTAGGGTCCCGGATAGCCCTAGTAGTCCTCCTGGAAACCTGAAAGTAAACATAGGGTGAGCATACAAGTATACTCAGTAGGGAAACCTAAAGATCTCGTGCACAAGTGGGGAGACATCCTAATGTCCCATGAGAACTAGAGAAGAAACAAAAACCTATCAAGGAAATCTATCCACCCAACCTCACCATCCACACTCACCAAAGCACAAAACAATAGGTAGTAGTATATAAGAACAAGAGTATTGGGTACCCCGCACCATTTCCCACTAGTTAGCTGCTATTCCTAACAGTGAACGTCTTGACGCTGCCACACTCTTCCCACCCGCACACACCTGGGCCTCAAGAACCACATATCCCTCCCGCACACACCTGGTCCTCACAACCACGTATCCCACCCGCACACACCTGGGCCTCACAACCACACATCCCGCCCACACACACCTTGGCCTCACATCCCACCCGCACACACCTGGGCCTCACATCCCGCCCGCACACACCTGGGCCTCATCCTGAAGATTCTTGGGAAACAATACACCTGCCCAAAGAGTCTTGGGCTGAAACCACCCCAATCGAAACCTACCCGAAGAGTCTTGGGTGTAAGGTCGCCTCAAGCCATCACAGCCTATGGAAGAAGGAGTAGGAATGAGCTAGTAACTAAGGGTAATACACCCTCTCCCATGAAATGGGAGTGTTCAGCACTAAGTGCTCAACATGGGTGGGGTGAGACAAAACCCAAAGATACAGATATATATATATATATATGTATACCAAACACACAGGCCAACCTATGGATTCTAAACAAAGAGACTGATCACGTGTCTCAGCACTGCTATCACGAGTCACGCATACAACGAATAACCCCAACCCCATTTAGGTTTTCATGTTTCTTAAGAATTAGTTTATTAGTTCCTTAACTACTGGGCAAGTAACCACAACCAACCATATCAATCGTTCGTAAAACATATCCCTTCCAACCACAAGTCAAGTTAGATAAAACACAAGCAACACAAACCCAAACTTTTTATCATCAGTCGATACCCATTGATTGTTCCCACGTTTAATTCATTATCATTCCCCCACATTTAATTTTTCAACTTTCCACTTCCTTTTAACAACACAACCTATTACTGCAGCCCTACTTCCATCATAACCATATCTCTACACCATAACACAAACAAGGCTTGTGCCACATCATCGCCCCTTTAATACCATCATTTACCGCAGCCTCACTGCCCATTCTATCCGTAACAACCCAGGATTCACCCCCCTTTCACACACCATGTAACTAAGCCAACACCCACAAGTTCATTATTTCATTTTGTTCAACCGGGGTGATCACACTGGGGTTCCAGATTTTAATCAGCCAACTTTACGTGATTAACCACTTCCACATTCAATAAAATCATCATCTATAAGAAAATACAGAAGGAGAGGGCAGCATTTAATTGCGTAAGAAAAGGCCCCCAACGACCATGATTTTCAATAGGCAGAAGCTCATTCAATTCACAACATAATATCATAGGATATAAATAATGTAACTGCATTCACAAACTTCCCATCCCCATTATATAAGCCAGTTATTATCTTTATTAATCCGGTTTAAATGTGTTTCATGTAAACAAGAGGAAACCCACCCCGCATGATGCACAATTTAGAGAGACAAAGGTAAGATCCCTACTTCAACAGGTTCTGATCACAACGCTCCCTCGGATCAGCTTTAGAAGACGACCGTCGGAGTCCATTGCTTCTGTCAAAACCCATCAAAACCTCCTTGGGTGGAATATGGGAAGTAAAGTCCGAAGGGAAAGCAAAAAATTCAAGCTTAGAAGTTCCTCCTCGTCGTTATGATCCCATGGTCGTTGACGAATTGTAAATCGGAGCTCGGATGAAGAAGTCATAGAGGAAAAGAGCATTGGTGTCTCTCTCGGGAGAGCTCTGCTCGAAGGAGAGGGGAGGAGAGGATTGATTTGAAAATGAAGATAGGACCCCTCCTTTTATAGGCATGAAAAACAAAAGTACACGGTATTTACTTCCTATTACACGGCATGTACTCAGCCATTTCACATGGTCACCACGCGGCTTCCAACACGGCCATCAACGCGGAACGCGGCCGTTGACTGGTCAACACACAGTTTGAGAGTAACGCGTACACGGGGAGGAGATACACGGCGTGTATTTTGGGCTGCACAGCATGTACTCATTTATTTCACGCGGCAAGGACACACCTTCAACACGGAACACAGCTGTTGACTGGTCAACACACAGTTTGAGAGTAACGCGTACGCGGGGAGGAACTACATGGCATGTAGGATGGGCTACACGAAGTGTACTCATTTATTTCACACGGCAAGGACATGACTTTAACACGGGGTATACCCCGCAAGGTGGTACACGGCGTGTACTCACACTACACGGCTTGTAGTTACAAAATTATGAATGTGTGGGAAAAGTCCATTTTACCCTCCAGAAGACTTCATGGCCTTCTTTTTGACAAAGGAATGGGCCGGAGAGGTCCGGGCCATTACAATAATATAGTAATATAGGATATAGTAACATCATTATAAGTGGACTCATTAATGTTACTCGATGATAAACTATGGTTACATGAGGTGTAAAATATTTAACTCATTACATGAATAGATGTTTATATAGTATTTACATGGAAAAAATTATCATTAAATTATTTATAGGATTCCTACTTCAATTAAGGTAAAATCGTCCAAAATAAAATAAATATTGTAAATGTTAAAGAAATACTGAGTCTTAATCACTTGGAAAAAGGATGGTGTGAATGTTTTATTCTAGGGATTTAGGGAAGGCTGTCCCAAAACCTATATGAATAGAATCATAGATATCAAAATATTGGGCTAGTTCACTCTTCTATGTGGGGAACATCCCTTATCCTGTCCCATGTACATTCACTCTACATTAAAATTCTTAGTTATCTTCATACTATAAATGTTTTGATTTTATTTTTTGATTAATAATGATGATGATTTGTACTATTGTATTCAATAGAAATCCATGGTGGAAATATAATGTAGCTAGAGCATGAAATGTATTACAACTAAGAATTGTGGTTAGTACACCAGATATAAATTATACATATTTTTAAAGAATATATATATATATATATAATGATAAGATAAATCCAAAATCATTATAAGATAATGGATTGAATAACCAAATGAGTCACACATTAATGAAGAAGATATGTAAACATTTGGTTGAACATTGGAATATACAAGGGATTTTGGGAAGAGGCACTAGACACTGTATTATTCCCTACCAAATGATGTCCAACAAAGCCAATTGAAGGAAACAATGATGGAGTTATGGTGTGGTAAGAAATTAAAGGTGCACCGGATAATTTTCATTGGATGTTTATAATACACTCATATTTATTACCTAAATCATCATACATGAATGTAAAAATGAAAAAATTGTTTCTGATTATATTTAAATATGAGAACATTAGATATCAGCAAGTGTATAATAACATGTGATAATTCATTATGAGATAATTATTTTTCTTATTTGGAAAGATTATATTGAAGTATGTAATCATCATGGAGTATATTTTTTTTATAAATCATTTTTCAAGGACTATGATATATTATGGAGTGCACCATACATTCTGAAATTTTTGAAAACTCTGGTGAATACTTTAGAAGCCCATAGGTGAGGCTAGTAGAATATTTTTTCATAATTTTTAATGGTGGTTAATGGTCACAGTAATGACCCAAACTTTTATTAATAAAAATTACTCTTGATCTAAATAAATTTCTTAATATTTAAAACAGTTATATAAAACATATGAACTTACTTGGTTTTATGTTTTTGGATTTTAAAATACCGTTAAGAATTGTTACCATTTCTTATATAGTCGTTAAACAGTGATCACATGATTGGTGTAAATATAGGGCTTTAATAAATCCAATTTTTTGAGACAAAGGAAGTGATGGCCTGATCCATTATAATATCTTCATATGAATCCCATGTTTTAGAGCTTGGAAAGGAGGTAGCGTCACTGGGATTTTCTCTTAACCAATCCCAAGCCGAGCTTCAATACGTTAAGCTTGAATGGAACCACCTACGAGAGAAGTGGATGTTAATAGTGATTACCACTCGAGCGATGTTGTCTGATCCGCCACAAAAGTATATCACCATCACACACCATACCCATAGGACTTATGCAGGTTTTATAAGGGTTTTGTAACAATACCCTAATATTATGATTATGAGAATTATTTTGAATAAAAATATACATTCTTTTTATTTTATTTTTATTTTTTAAATGTTTTTTATTGCAAAAATAGTATTTTTTTTAATATTTAAATTCAATTAAGAAATATATTTTGACGAATTAATGGATTTTTAAATTAAAAATTATTTTAATTAAATAATATTCCTAAATAAATTTTTATTAAATAATAATGATCATATAATTTTTAAAAATACAATTGTAATTTTTATTAAAGTTTGAAAAAAGAAATTCAAAACCCATGAATTTTTGATAAATGTCGGTTTTTATTTTAAAAACTGAAATTCACATATTTAGAAAATTATTTAGTTAAAATTAATATAATTTTTGGATTGAAGACGTGTAAATTATATAATGGTGAAGTTTTCATAATTTTCTGAGACAGCCAAATTTTTTGGTAGAAATTAAATATCGTTTAAATATATAATGTATTTTATGACATCATAATGACCCAATAGTGATGTAATAAAATAATATAAAAGGTATTTTCTGCCAATATACTTTTTACCTCAAAAATAATGTGATTTTATATTTGTTTTATTATTTTTAGGATGCCACAGTGGAACCTCCAAGACTTATAAAATATTTCAACATTTTAAAATGATTTCCTTGAGAGTGTGACTCAGCTCCACATAAGAGAGCCTAGTATTCTAAAATTTTCAGCCATTGGCCTTATAAAATAATGTATTCCACTACACTTTGGAAAAAATAGTGGGAAAAAACCAATGGTTTGGTTTGTGGTTTTAAATATTTAATTATATAGATTCCAAAACCTACGTTTGGGAAATATTAAAGATTTCTCCTCTCTTTTCCTAAATAAACTCAACCAATATCCCACTTATATTCACCTAAAACCCTTTCATCATGTCCCTACTCTTCCCTTATCTCTCTATAATCCTTCCAAGGCACCCCAATCTCCCAAGAGGCCTCTCTCTAGCCTCTCTCAAGCCTTTGAGATCGCACTTCCATGTAAAGGATTTCATCCTTTTTCATTTTTGTCAAAATTTCTTTATGTTGTTATGCCATTTTATTTTCATTTAAAAAATTTGGGTTATGATTTCACACCTTCCATATTTTTCCCTACTTATGTTTTAATTATGCGATACCTATTTATCTCTCATTAATTCATCCCGTGTAAATCTGTTACCATGCTGAAATTCCGTATTGAATTTCTCTCTCCTCATATACATTCAAGCAATTATTTTATCTTATGCATATAAATTCCATTAAATATGTTGGTATATTTTGTTCCATTACCCCATTACTATCCATTTAATTTATAAATTATGAGATACCCCTTTCTCTCTCATCAACCCATTTTATGATTTATAGTTGATGTTGTTATTCTCCCGAAGTTACATAAAAATTTCCTATTCCAAAATCCTCATGTAAGTGAATACCATACCCATTTATATATCAAGGGTATTTACCTTTATGAAAAGTTACATGTTCATTGAGTACATACATTTATTTATTCCACATGTCTTATTCGTGGAATAAATTATGATGTTTAATGAATCAATGTTGTATGATCCATGTGGCACACTTATGAATGAAAAGAAATGTTTATAAAGGGTGCACCCTGATAGTGCTCCAATGCATTGGGTAAAGATTACTATCTTGATAAATCAAGTGAAATATGGTTTTACTCATGCTAATTCAAGTGAAATGATGTTTTCTCATTCTAAATCAAGTATAATGAGGTTTTACTCATGCTCCATGTTCAATGAGCCTTAGATCATACTAATATCATGTTAAATGTTGTTGCCACATTTCTGTATTATGAAACTCATGAAAAATCATGATTTTATGTTCATGTATCTATTTTTATCAATTGATATTGATAGTACAATATTCTTCATGTTTTCCCTTGTTTACTCCCTTACTGGGCTTTATAGATGACCTTTTTCTTATGCATGTCCTTTGGTTATCCCAGGCAATGATAAGTACGAAGGAATGTTTTGGTCATGTAAAATAAGTTTTCAACAAAGTGGTGTTTTATGTTTTAATTTTCTATGTAATGTTCCTAATTTTCCTAGGAGACTATACTTCTCGATCCATAGTGTTTTCTTATGTGCATTTTTATGTTATAATCATGTTTATGTGTGTAATAAAGAGTAGGGTTGTTATAGTCGGTATCAAAGGATAGGTTTAGTTATTTTTGGGATTAGGATTAGAAAACCCTACTGAAAACCATATGGGTAACACTAAGTATAATAAAAATATCCATAAATTTTGGTGAGTATAAAGTAAGTGATTTACCAACCATATACATCCCTATCTGGATACAAATAAGTATAGGTGGCTCTACCACAGATATAGCTAGGGTTAAAACCCGAATTCTTAGCTTTGAGCTCGACTCGAATGGAAATTTGTGCATGATAACGAGCCTTGCAGAAATATTAGTTATTACACTCTTAGATGATATGCTTTGGTAAATCTGTAAGCTTAGTATAAACCATTACTAAGGGAATAAAAAAATCCCCTAAGAATATATGTTGGGAAGTAGATCATGGATAACATAGATTGAAGTCTATACATTCATAAGTTAAGGAAATAAATATAATTTATAAGTTATCTTTTTTGTAATTGGATTCCCATTTATGTATTACCCCTAAATTTCCATTTATTCTAGCCAGTGGTCGGTAGTTGGAGGAATCGGGCTAAAAATCGATGTGAAGATCAATTTGATGAATGTTCTAATGATATGCCCAATCTGATGGGAGTGGAAATATCATTCATTATTATGATAATCTCTCTGTTAATTCATGTTTTGAATAAAAACATGGGTCAAGAGTAACATTCAACCCTCCCTAATAAATAAAAAATTTCAATCGAGAGCTTCATGATACAAATGCTTCCTACTTTTAATGGATCATCTGATCCCTCAATCGCCGAACAAAGGATAAAATCCATTGAAAAGATATTCTCTATCTTTCAATGTTCTGAAAAAGAGAAGGTTTTATGGTTGATTATCATATATAGGGTGAATCTGATCAATGGTGTATATTTATCAAAAATATGAATCCTGAGGAAGAGATCAAGGAATTGGAATGGAAGGATTTCCAGAAAATGTATTTCGATAAATATTTTCTGCACACACTTTGTCTTAATATATAAAGGGACTTCCTTTCCCTCAATAAAAAATGCGATGAATCCATCGAAGCGTACAAGTAAAACTTTACAAGGATTTCAATATATGCCTCTGTCATTTTCTATACCTCCAAATGTAAGGTTTACCACTTCATTAATGGTTTAAAACCTATCCAATGGAAATCCCTAGTGATCCATGACTTCGATAGCTATGAAGAAATTGTATGATGTTCCCTCAAAGTCAAAATGGAGATCAGTGAATCTCAAGGGTATCATGTAGATAAGAAACAATAGGTGGAATTTTATTTTGTCAGTCTGATGGATAAATCCAATAGTGCTAAGAAATTTTAGCTCCCTATATTCCAAAGGTGTGGAAAGAATCCCCTTGTAAATTACCTGAAGGGTGTGGAAGATAAGGCACATGTCCATTAACTACTGAAATGAAAAACTCACTACTACAATAGAGGAGAGGAATAGTCCATTAAACCCTCAACACCTTGATTATTTCTTCAAATTCAAAGAACCCAGTCACTCTTCAAACCAATTCCATAAGATAAGGGTTTTCGAAGACAACCAACAATCTTCAAGATAGAAAAGGCGAGATTTTTTCATCACTACCACTAAAGCGAACCCCGACAACGAAGTGGTGACAGTTAGGATAGTTATTAATTCAATAATAGAAAACGTTTATTTTTATTTTGGTTCTATGCATTCATTTATATCCCGAATGTTTATAAAAATAATCCCAACACCAGCAAAAATCATGAAAGTAGAGATATCGGTGAGAACAGTAAATTGGTAAATCATTTGAAACCATGGTTATAACTCCTCCCTTGTCACAATTTTTGGATTGAACATCCCAGTGAACCTCTTCATACTCTCTCTGGTGTAAATTGATGCAATTCTTGGAATGGGTTTTATTTACCTATATAGATCCAAAATAAATTGTTGTGAGAGAGAAATCACTCTCTATATGGAAAATTGACCCCTGATTATGTACAAGTGAAAGGAGGAGGAAGAATATTCATTATCACCATTATATCAAGTGTGGATATTAATGCCCTATGAGAATGTGTATCTTGCTCAGATGATTGAGTCTAAGGAAGAAACCATACTTGAAGACATGCTTATTATGACAGAATTTGATGAAGTGTTTCCTGAGGAATTGACTGGTCTTCCTCCTAGAAGAGATGTTGAATTCTCAATTGATATTATAACTAGGTATTTTCTAATATCCAATACTTCTTATATAATGGATGTCGTAGAGCTTGAGGAGCTAAAGAAACAAGTATAGGATAATCTAGATAAATGGTTTATACGCTCATGTACTTCACCATGGGGTGCACCAGTCCTCTTCTTTAAGAAGAAGGATGGGTCAATGGGCCTTTTCATTGACTATCGCGAGCTCAAAAAATCACAATAAAGAAAAAGTATCCTCTTCCATTAATTTATGATTGTTTCAATCATCTACGTGGAGCACAATACTTCTACAAGGTGTATCTTTGGTCAAGATATTACTAAGGGTAAAGAAGGAGGATATTCCCAAGACTGCTTTTTGTACAATGTATGGGCACTATTAATTCATATTAATTCCTTTAGGATTACCTAATTATATAAAAATATTCATGGACATAATGAATAGAGTCTTTAGATATTTCCTTGAAAAAAATTTGGTAGTCTCTATAGATGATATTCTAACATACTTCATGACTAAGGAGGAGTATGGGGAGCATCTAAGAACTATACTACAGACCTTAAGATAGGAGAAGCTCTATGAAAAGTACAACAAGTGTGAGGTCATTTTGAAGGAGGTCTCAATATTGGGTCATAACATCACAAGAAATGGGATATCTATGGATCCCTCCATGACAGTTGCAATTTAGGGATGTCCGAGGTCAACATTAGTGATGTATATCCATAGTTTCCTAGGGTTAGCTAGATATTATCGCCTATTTCTGAGAAATTTCTCACGATTTTCAAACCCACTTACAAATATAACTCGGAAGGGAGGAAAGTTTTCTTAGGGTGATGAATGAAAATATTCATGGAGTTTAAAAGGAGGCTTATCACTATGGTCGTAGTCACACTACCCACAAGTGGATAATGTTATGTGGTATTTAGTGATAATTCAAAGAAGGTCGTGGGCTATGTGTTGATGAAAAATGAGAAATTCATTGCCTATGCATCAAGGAAATTGAATGTTCATGAGAAAACCTATCAAAAACATGATCTAGAGTTGGTTGTAGTAATCTTCGCTTTAAAATTTTGGAGACTTTACCTCTTTGGGGAGAAGTTTGAAATATATATGAATAAAAAAATCCTCAAGTATATATTCCCACAGAAAGAGATGAGTATGTTCCAATGAAGATGGTTAGAGCTGGTCAAAGACTATGACTACTCAATCTATAGCCACCATGGGAAAACAATGTGGCATATTCTCTAAGTAGAAAGGGTCTGACAATTCTATCTTTGATGAGAATTGGAAAGGATCCAATCTTCTTAAATTTGTTGAAGATAGACATGGGAATCATAAAGAGGGGAACATCATCAATCCTTTCATAAATGATTGCTCAACCGTCTATTTTGTAAAGGCTAAAGGATGCTCAAAAGTATGATTTGGGGATTCATATGAAAGTGGAAACTATCAAAAAATTTAAATCCTTATATTTCAATGTTAATGAAGAAGGAATTTTCAGATTTGGGTCAAGACTATGTGTTCCATAGAATCTAGAGATAAAGAAAAAACTTTTTGATGATGCACATAGTTCAAATTTCTCTATTTACCCAGTAAATAAAAATATGTATCGATATATATGAGAGCATTATTGGTGGGATAACATGAAGAGGGAGATCATTGAGTATGCATCAAAGTGCCTAGTATGTCAGCAAGTGAAGGCTAAGAGGAATATATCTATTGGGATTAGGTAACCATTACCCATACCAACATGTAAATGGGAAAACATTACAATGGAATTTGTCACTATATATCTGAAGACATCCAAAGTAAACAATATTATATGGGTTTTTGTGGATCTTCATACAAATACTGAACACTTCATTGCAATTTGTGTGGATTTCTCATTGGATCGGCTGGAAAAGATATACATTAGAGAAGTGGTAAAGATTCATGGAGTACCACTATCTATTGTATATAATTGAGAGCTAATATTCACCTCTAAATTATAGAAGAGTATCCAACACTCTCTAAATATTGAGCTGAACTTCAGTACGACTTATCGTCCTCAAACATATGGCCAACCTGAGTGGACTATCTAAACACTTGAGGACATGTTGAGAGCATACTCAATGGAATTCAAATGAGTATGGGATCAACATCTTCCTTTAGTTGAGTTCTCTTACAATAACATTTTTTAGTCAGTTATTCTAATTGATCCTTATGAATCCCTTTATGGGAAGAGGTGCAAAAAACAGGCATGTTGGGATGATGTTGGGGAGAAAAAACACATAGTTCCAGAAATGGTCGATGAAATGGTGTAACAGGTTAGGACCATCCAGTAGCAGATTAAAGATACTCATAGTAGACAAAATAGTTATGCTTATAATCGTTGATAAGACCTAGAATTTGATTTTAGAGACATGGTATTCCTCTGCCTATCACCATGGAAGAGAGTTATGAGATTTTGGAAGAAGGGAAAGCATAGTAAAAGGTACATCAGACCTTTTGAGATCCTTGATCGCATTGGAGAAGTGGCCTAATGACTATAACTCCCACCAAACCATTCTCAAGTACATGATGAATCCCATGTATCACTCATGAGGAATTACATACCTGATCCATCGCATGTACTCAGTCAAAAGGTGGTACCATTGGAGAATGTCCTCTCCAATGAAGATAAGTTGGTGATGATCTTATATTGTAGGGAAAACATTCTATGAAATAAGAAAATTACCGACATCAAGGTGTTGTGGAGAAACCACAAGTTTGAAGAAGCAACATGGAAATCGAAGGAGGTGATGAAGTAGAGTTACCCTCATCTGTTTTAGTGTGGGAAAAGGAAATTTTGAGGGATAAATTTCTTAAGGTGGGAAGATTGTAACGACCCAAACAATATTTAATGAAAATTCTTATGGATATAATTAAATGTATTGTTATGTAAAATGGTTATATAAAACATATGCACTTCCTTGGTTTTATTTTTTTAGATTTTAAAATAACATTATGAATTTTTAACGTTTTTAATATATATATTGAATAGTTATCACATGATTAGTATAAATATAGGCCTTTAAAAAATCCAATTTACTCAGATAAAGGAAGCGATGGCCTCATCGAGTAGAAGTGCTCCATATGAATCCCATTTTTTGAGCTTGAAAAGGAGGTAATGTCATTGGGATTCTCTCTTGACTAAGCCCAAGATGAGCTTCAACACGTTAAGTTGGAGCAAAACAGCCAACATGATAATTGGAATTTAATAGAGATTACCACTCGAGCAATGTTATCCAAGCCACCCCAAGAGTCGGTCACCATCACACACCTTACCCTTAGGTTTTATGCGGGTGTTATAAGGGGTTATCTAACAAGTTCCTAACACTATGATTATATGAATTATATTTTATAAATAATATACATTCATTTTATTATTTTTACTTTGTGAATGTATTTTTAATGCAAAAATATAATTTTTAGTTATTATTTAAATTCAATTAAGAAATACATTTTGAGGAATTAAAGGATTTTTAAATTAAATATTATTTTAATAAAATATTATTACTAAATTAATCTATATTAAATATAAATGATTGTATAATTTTTAGGAATACAATAAATTTTTTATTAATATTTGAAAGTTGTTTTTGTCAAAACCCTGGAATTTTCATTAAATGTCGGTTTTTATTTTAAAAATGGAAATTTATATTTTTGAAAACTATTCAGATAAAATTAATATCATTTTGGGATTCAGGATTCCAAAATTATCTAATGGTTATTTTTTCATAATTTTCTGAGATAGTTGAATTTTTGTGTAAAAATTAAATACCGTTTAAATATATAATGTGTTTTATGACATCATAATGATCCAATAGTGATGTAATAAAATACTATAAATTTTTTTTTCCTCCAATATATTTTTTACCTCTAAAATAATGTGATTTTAGATTTTTTTTTTATCAATTTTATGATGCCTTAGTGGACCCTCCAAGACTTATAAAATATGTTAACATTTTAAATGATTTCCTTGAGAGTTTGACTCACCTCCACATAAGCAAGCCTAATATTTTAACAAGTTCCAAAATTCCACATATAAAATAATTCTTTCCACTCCCCATTGTCAAAAACCATGGGCAAAAACCATGGGTTGGTTTGTGTTTTTAAATATTTAATTATATAGATTCCAAAACCTACGTTTGTGAAATATTAAAGAATTCCCCTATCGTTTCCTATATAAAACCACCCAAGATTCCAATTATCTTCACTCAAAACTCTTTTAGATCATCCCTACTCTTCCATACTATATCTATAATATAACCAATGTGCCCCATGATCCCAATAAGCCTCTCTCAAGCCTCTCTCAAGACTTTGGGATCACACTTCCAAGTAAGGAATTTCATCCTTTCTCATTTTTTCCAAATATCCTAATGTTGTTATACACTTTTATTTTCAATTAAAAATGTTGGGGTATGATTTTTCACCTCCCCTATTATTAATTCCTTATGTTTTAATTATGATAGACCTATTTCTCTCTCATTAATGCATCCCATGTACACCTGTTACCAAGCGGAAATTTTGTAAGGAATTTATCTCTCCTTATATACATTCAAGCAATTATTTTTTATTATGCATATAAATTCCATTAAATATGTTGGGATTTTATTTTACATGACCCCATTATAGTAAATTTAATTTATAAATGATTATATAACCCTTTATCTCTCATCAAACAATATTATGATTTCTATTTGACGTCGTTATGCTACTGAAGTTATATAAAAAATTTCCATGTCAAGAATCATTGTGTAAGTGAATACCATACTCATTTCTCTATCAAAGGAACTCACAATTATTCACATGTACATGTTAATTGAGGACATACATTTATGTATTACAAAAATCTTATTTGTGGAATAAATTATGATATTTAATGAATCCATGTTTTATGATTAATGTGGCACACTTATGCATGAAAAGAAATATTTATAAAGGGTGCACCCTGATAGCTCTCCAATGCATTGGGTAAAGATTAGTATAACGATAAATCAAGTAAAATTATGGTTTACTAATCAAAATTCAAGTGAAATGAGGGTTTAATAATTCTAATTCAAGTGCAATAAGGTTTTACTCAGGCTCCATGTGTAATGAGCCTTGGCTCATGAAAATATCATGTTAAATGTTGATGCCACATTTCCATTTTATGATAATCATGATAAATCACGCCTTTATGTTCATGTTTCTCTTGTTCTCCATTGATATTCCAATTTACTAACATGTAAAATATTCTTCATGTAATTTATTTTTTACTCCCTTACTAGGCTTTATAGATCACCCTTTTCTTATGAATGTCCTCTACTTATCCCATGCAATGCTAACGCGAAAAAAATGTTATGGTCATGAAAAAGAAGTTTTCAATAAAGATGTTGTGTTTTATGTTCTAATTTTCAATGTAATGTTCCTAATTTTCCCATGAAACTACACCTATCGATCCTCACAATTGTCTTAAGAGAAAGTTTATGTAATAAATCATGTTTATGTGGGTAATAAAGAGAAGTGTTGTAATACTCACATTGGAATAATCAACATCTATGAAAATAATGAGTAGTGGAGTTGATAAGTACATAGATTCCAATTGAGTTGTGGAGAAAAACCAGGGTTAGAAGAAATGTTCAATGTTTTGGTCCTGGAAGAAATATTATTCTTATGATGAATATGCGATATCCAGAGAGCATAGAAGATGTGGTTGTACATAATTATTCCAAACAGTGGGATCCAGTAATTAATTGAGAGAAATATTATTTTTTGTTAAATTGAACATAGTATTTTATAATGTCAAAAAAATATGAAAATTGTTTTTCATAATAGGCAGGGTTTTTATTTACATTATGAAAATTATTTGAGGACTAATTTTAAATCAAAATGTTTGGAAAAAGTATTTTAAATGAAGAAAGTATTTTATTCCTGAGAAATATGCCCACAAGTAGTTAATTGTGTTAATATCAAGATGGTTTTAAGTATTTTTTCCTGATAATATATATATTAGAACATATTTATGTAATGGTGACTCTATTGAAGGGAAATTGGTAGAATAAATTGATATGAATTAGTTACTGGGTTTCATATAAGATGAAAATTGAAAATTGGGTCTTAAATCGAAGATAATTCATTTTTGGATATGGAAAGACATATGGAATTGAATTTAGAAATTATAATCCTTTATTTATTATGTATTAATTAATATTTGAAATGTATAACTTTTTTTCCTAAATTGATTGGTGTGATTAAAAAATTATCATACTACTGTTGTTTATTGATGACATGTTGTTCGAGGGTCAAGAGTTTTCACTAGTTCTTGAGTAGAAGTGTATGTATATTATAAAATTAAATTGAAGGATCTAAAACATTCCCATTAAATTTTAGTGATGAGGATGGAAAGAGTTATGTGGTCCAAAAAATTGGTTCTCTATCAATAGTTACTTATTTGGAAAATTCTAGAATGATTTGGGATGAATAGATATAATGTGGTCCCAACTACTCTTATTCATCACATTAACATTCCCAAAGGCACATCCATTATAAATGGATGGGGAGACCACATATATGTTCAAATATTAGTATTCTTCACTGGTTATATGTTTTTTGTATGCAAGGATGTACACTTATTATGAAATTATCTACATAGTTTGATTCATAAGTCAATTTGTGTAATATTTGAGAGAGGTACACTTTGAGGCTATAAAGGGGATTCATTTTTGTATTAATGGAATAGAAAATAATCCATATTATTTAGGATAGAATAATCTTTTTTGGATATATAAATATTGATTTGGTTTGAATCAGACACCAAGAAGAGTACAAAAAGAATTGTTTTTGCAAATGGAGGAACATTAGTCAGCTAGATGTAACAACATCAATAGTGTATTAATATAAGTAAATGGAATCAATGTATCAGCTATAAAAATGATGGGAATGAAATTATTTGGGTAATGTGATTTCTAATTTAACTTTTCAGATTACCAGAATGATGGGTAAGTTTTTATGAAATCTAAATTATGACCCACTTGTATGGAAATATATTATTCTATGATCAAAGTATATAAATATTGACATGAAATTTCATTTTATATGATTTTTTGGAGATATATTTTTTATATTTGGATTATAGTGGAATGATAAAATATGATGAACATGTTCACCAATGAAAAAGGTCAAGAATTTCTGAGTAAACATCACACATCATTGGGCTTAGATTTATTAATGGAAATAGAGAATCACTACATTCTATTATGGAAGTATGAAAGTATTTTTAATTATCTGATAAAGATCTTCTTGGAATCCATGAAATATTTATTCAATTGGGAGATTAGTGGTATGTGAATCTTGGTTTTAGTTCATTAGTAGTTAATTTTTAGGAATTAAATCTACTATCATTTTGTGCAATGGACAATTTTTAGACGTGGTGTGCATATAGTGGCACAAAGACATACAAAGGGATAATAGGACTATTAAAATATCAAATTATCCAATGGTGGGATTATGTGGTTATCAAAGACCAATTTTTTAGTGATGAAACTGGGTTATTGATTTGGTAAACCACATGTGTCATTACTTTTGTGTTGACTATAATTTTAGGGTATCTTGTCTGACATACCGATTGGATTGAACATACTATACAAGTGTGTGGTACAATAGTGAAATATATTGTAATATAAGAATATATCAAATAGAGATCAAGGATAGTGGTAAAACATGTATATACTTCTTTTAATTATAATATAGTTTTATAATATCTGTCATATTCATATGAATGTAAAATCAGTAGTAGGGATTCTCCTTTCCATCTATGGATAATTATCTAAGGAATGTTAGTCATTCCCATTCTTTTTTTACTTAATATGTTTCTATTGAATTTATTTTTGGTTCTATGATTTTGTGTGGGTTTTATATTTTTTTTAAAGGATGAAATTATGAAATATGAGGGGTGAAAAGTCTACCTACTTATAATACACTGAGTTATGGGTAGAAAAAATCTACAGGACTCAATTCCACTAGTCTGAGCCTCTATCCTATGATGTTTTGGTGTATCAATAATCCTTCTTCTAGTGGTTTGATTAGAAATATAGTCGACCTAGTTTTCCAATATTAAAATTTACTATTCTCAAACCATGTTTCCCAACCCATTTACTAACACATGAGTTCCTTATAAAGAAGCCCCATGAATCTGAACCTAACCCCCTCCTCCAAAAATGACCCCACATTATAAAATTACTCCTTCCAATTATTTTATTTTTGATCTTCATTTCTACCATTATATTATAGGAAATTTATGCATTTAAAAACATCAAATTTGAATGATGTATTATACAAAGGGGTTATATACTTCCTTTTATATTATAAAACATATGTTTAAAATTAGTTTTATTGTTTAATATAATAATATTTGTAGAAATTATATATTTCCTGAAATGAATATATGTAAAAGAAATACTAATTTGAGAGAAAAATTAAATCTTGTTGTGAATTAGATTAAAATGTTGTTTTTATTGAATATTGTTAAAATTAAAACATTTTTTAAAATGAATTCATATTTTGTTTTATATATCATAATAAATTAAAAATATTTTCTAAGAAAATGTATTAAAATATGGGGCATATCAATTTGATATTCATTACATAATATATTTATGTTAAAATTTCAATTTAATAATAAGAACATTAATCTATTTTGATTAAAATAAAAAAATTTAATCACCAATTATTTTAAAATTTATTTTATATTAGTACCATGTTAAAAAAAGTTGAGTATTTTTTAATTTTTTCTGCAATTTTTTTACAATCACATATAATTTTCATTAATTATGGAAACAAAACATGTTGAAAATTTAAAACATAAAATTTTACCTATGTGATAAAATATTTGCATCATATAATGTTTCAATGTGACATAAAATAATAGTTATATATTGTTATTTTAATAATATAATTTATATATATATATATATTATAATATCTATAAGGGTTAATTTGGGTTCTATATATTATTTAATTAGAATAATTAAAAATGTTTAAACACATATACCATTTTATAAAAAATAATCAATTTATAAAAATGTACCAATATAAATTTGTTCCTTGAGGAAAATAATTATTTGTAAATCATAATTACATACATTTTTAACATAAAATATAGTTTATTTATAATTATGTATATTTAAAAAAATATTCAAAAATATAAATTATTTATTATTATTTTGATATGGATATGGATAATAGTTGAATTGATATATTCAATAGATTTTGAAAATAATTTTTTTTTGTGTATTATTCTATTTTTTAATTTCATGAAATGATTTAATAAGGATTTTATTGGATTTTTGTCTAGAAAAAGTTAAAATTTTATATTGAATGAGATACTATGAGGGAACAGTTTTTCATAAATAGTTTATTTAATGATCATTAAAATGAAATTTATTTTGGTTATGGTTATGTATCTTATTTATGATAAAAAGAATTTTTTTTATTGACATTAATAAAATGATAGTTGATCTGGTAAACAAAATGTCATATGGAATGGATTTTAAGGTCACTTATGAAGGGAGTACCATTGTGTATAGGGTCCTTCTTGGAAGTAATTAAATCTCTATTATTTATGGATAATAAATTATTTTATATTAAATTTTTTATGATGGGAATTATAAAATATATATTTAACTCCTTGGTTTTACTAAATATTAATATATTATTAGGATGGTATAAAAGAAGGATTTATATCGATAGATAAACATCATATTTTATATGTTCTGGATATATGTTTCAAGTATATCTTTTTTGGAGAGAATATTATAGAGCCATAATATTTTATCTTAAATTTTTCCAAGAACATAGGATTCATCTAATAAACTAATAATGTGTATCCCAAAAATGACATACAATTCAGAAATGATAACACATAAAAAATAGTTATCATATACATAACTCTTACTCAATAAATGGAAAATATATTAAATTAGTGATTTCAAATTCATCTTGGTTTGGGCACGAGCATTGGGAAGAATATCAATATAAAAAATGAATTACTCTCCATAAAAACCAATTTTGATGATATTTTTCTGGTCATATAATATTTTCAATTAATGAAATGTGATTCTGAGAAATATAATATATAAAAAATTAATATTGTAACACCCCAAACTTCCATAGTACGTTTCCATTTGAATAATGCAATAACTTGCATTGTACGCAACTTCGAGACTCTAACACACTACGACTAATCAAACAAGCCATTACGAATAGTAATACCAACTTTTTAAGATTTTATAAATTTTATCCTTCAAAATATTCTTCATTTCTAGATTCGGAATATCGAATTTAGGTTAGGGTGAATTTTTGGTATTTTTCTGAAAACTTTCATTTTTTGTTGAATAGTGAAAAAAACATTGCGTTATTGGTTAAAACTGACTTTTTATTTAAATAATTATTAATTTTATTTAAATTTATTTTAAGTCAAAATAGATACATAATATCAATATTAGTTCAATATTATTCATTTGAGTAATTTTTATAATAAAATTAGATATATAAAATTTTATTGAACTTTTTACAGTCTTTTACCCACCTCTTAGTAGCTTTTGAAAATTTTCATAAAACATAATCTTATCACTTTTGTGAATTGAATTTAAAAACTATGAGAGACAATGTTGATATCATAAAGTAAAATGTGGTTCAATAAGATGAAAACAATTTGTGGTGAATATTAACTTTTGACTTTTATTTACCATAGTTAAAAGTAAATAGGGTAATTAAAGGTAAAAATGATATTATTATTACCCTAAAACATGTACTAATTCTATTGGATAAGTGTAATTCGACCAAAAAAACCTCAGGAATAAAATTTTATCATTTATTTCCACTTGGATTAGATTAAGACATTTATTATTATTTTATTTAAAGAATAGTTTAAAGTGTTAAAATCAAAGTTTAATAACTAAACCATTTTTAATATGGGGTTATACATAAGATAAATTCGACTCTAAATATTAATTAAAAAGATAAAAATATTTCATACATCATGGTATTTTATTTAAAAAATTTAGACATTAAATAATTAAATTTATTTATGAAACAATTATGATGTAGTAATTACCTTATTAATGAAAGATTAAAATAATTGATATTATAAATATCCCAAAAAATATAATTTGAGACTTTTAATGAATTACTCTAATTTTATAGGTTAATATGACATGTTATTGTTGATTAAATGAATTTTTTTTAAGTAATAATGTTGTTATGAATTTAACAAAAACAAAATACCAAATAGTGTCATAAAAGAATTTTTTAAAAAAATATTATATTATTAATTGATATTCTATTCGTAAAAATCTATGGATCTTCCAAAGGGCTTAAATAATATTATATATGTCATTAATTAACCGTTTGAGGTTCTCTTGGAAGTTTATAGTAATTTTATTAACCATATAATATAAAAATACAAAGAGACATGGTAAATGTCATACTATTTAACTAAGAGTTAAATCTAAAAGATAAGGTTAATATAGTAACCCAAAACTATCTAAAACCTATTGGTTGAGTGGTTTTAGACCCATACCCACCTTATCCTCTAAATAAATCATTTTGGAGCCATTATAAACCGAAAATGATTTTATTATAAAATAATATTTCAAGCTTTTCCTAAAGTGACCATCACCTCTCTTATAAAAGGGATCTTTCCCCTTCTCTCAAATTCACACCTTCAAAGTCATTTGGCTCAGCCCAAACCTACCCACGTATCCTCTAAAATTTCCTCCCTTCATCCTAGAGGCATTACTTTAGTCAAAAATTTAACCTAAGGAGCCCTTTTGATCAAACAAAAAGGAAGAACTCGAAGAAGAGGTAAATATTTCATCACCTCTTTCAAGTTCATTTATTTTTCCCCTTCCTCTTTATTTGTTGTTTCCATTATAAAATAATAACTCCAGTATATTCTATATACTTTGATGTTATTATAAAAATTTTACAACAATATTCATTATTCTATCCATCCTATAAATGACAAAGTCTCCATACGTGCGTATGTACGACTTACCGTCTCCACGTCGTGGTGTAGTTTTTCATTCAACACTCCACTGTTTGGATGGGTATAATAATGAGTATAATTTATTTAAATAAAAATTATAAAATGTTAATGATTCTGTATATATGATATATCATCCAATTGCATACGATCTCACCATGAAAAATAATGATATTGTCGCTCATGCGTACGTTTGGATTACCCTCTCCACGAATGCGATGAGATTCATTCCCCATCATATACATTCAAGAATAATTTTCATTTTATGATTACAAATAATGTTTAAAGACTTAATATGATTATTAATATGAATAAGATACATCCTATTCACAAAAAACATTACTTACATAACAAATTATATAAAGGAAAACGAAATAGTTATCACCCCAAAGGATGATACTACTGAAATATCATTAACAAAGCAGTATTAGAAGATAATATATGATATCATATAGTTCTTGTATAATTTAATAACAATTATTTCACCATTATAAATAAGGTTAACCTACCCTCGACCAAGGAAAAGTTAACGTTAAGGGTTAATTTCACAATCTCTTTATTATACGAGGTTGTTTTATACGTGAGTATCTACTGGGACCTCTTTATCATCGACATCCGTGTTTCTTATAAATGTATATCAAAAAAAATTACTATTTAATATACAATGGTTTAAAGTCATTTATACCCTTATTTTACCTTATATGTTTTTAAAGGAAACTTTCCATCGTTTTCCATACAAGGTACTTTAAGACCTTTTCGAAAAAATTAAGGTAAGAATGTCTTTTTTAACTTATACGGCAGGTGTGGTTATTCTCCACCATTATTAAACCTTTGAAGCTTCCCTTAAAAGCTTATAATAATTTTTTCAAAATAATTTTTTTCTTTTATAATTATGTGACTTCAAATGATTTCAAAAAAATCATGAGATATTTCTCTCAGATAGTTTTGATTTCATTTATATCAACATCCTTTGATGGATTTTACACTTTTTAGAAGTTGATTCATTATGATACAAATCTTCCATATTGTATTGAAGGTTTTGTGATATGTTTGACTGAAGATGTATTATTTCTATACCATTCATGGTTTATGGTTAAAGTATTAACATTTCATATGCTAGTTTTAATATGAATGTTTATGTTATGTTTAAACCTTTTCATATAAGGAATGCATTGGAATTAGTAAGTGACGAGTGGAGCCTGCTATATCTCCTTGAGGAATCGGTAGGTCTCATGAGACACACTAGTGTCTTGGAATAAGGCCTTGACAAAATCTTATTTGTATTCTTGGCACAAGGCCTTGACTTTGTGGTTATGAAGTCTGGCATTATGTATTTCATCATTATGAAAGTGGCTATTGATATTGCATGTGATTATTAGACTATTAGAATATCCATTTGAATAAGTAAATGGAATTATTTGATTTTATCTTTTCTATATTATGCTTAAGTTTAAGTCTAAAAGTATTTTCTTTACTCTTATACATTTCCTTAAATGTTTAAGCTTATTTATGAAAGTTTCCGCTATATTGTTATCCTTACTGAGCATCTGAGCTCACCCCTTTCTATGTTTTATTTTTCCCAGGATGTGAAGAAGTATTTTATGGTTGACCTGTAAGGATAGGCTAAGGATATAAGTGTGTAAAAAATGATACCAAATGTTTTTTATGATTTTATTTCATGATGTAATGTAAAACTTGTGAATGTATCTAGTATTTCTAATGCTACTAAACTGATCGGTCTTTTGGGACATGATTCCTTGTATCATGCCAATTTTATGTAATAATGCTCCAACTCTGGGTAACTGGGGTTGGGGCATTATAGTTAGTATTAGATTAATTTTAATACAAATCATGGAAAGTAGATTTAGATAATATATGATTAGAGCACATTACCCTAAGATAGACTTTGAGGATTAATATAGAAGAACTTCCTAGAATTTTGGTAATATAGAGATTTTGTGAGTTTTTCAAGAAATACATCCATGTCTGGATACGAGCATGTAGAGGCGACTCTAGAACAGATGTACCTAAGGGGTAAAACCCAAAAACACCACTTTGAGCTAGACTCAAACGAGAACTGGTGCATGCCAATGGGTCTTGCTGCACTCTTGGTTACGACACTCCTAAGGGATATGCTTAGGATAATTCTCATTTTCATTACAAACCATTATGAAAGATTTATGAGGATATAATTCATCAAAAAAAATTATGATTATGGATTATATTCATATAATGTTTAATTTATGTTAACTCTTTTACAAGTTTGGAATTATGTATTGTGATTCATAAACTAATATAGTGTATGTTATTGTTTAGAAATAGTGCCTAGTGGAAGTAATGGAAACCGTATCAATGCACATAATCCAAGTAGGGATTTCCCTCCTACTCAAGATATTTATAGTGGAGCTGGTGAAGCAACTGGTACTGATCAGCTTATCACTATACTGGGACAACTCACTCAGGTTATGAATAATAACCTTACCCGTATGGATCACCCTAATCCACAATGCAGAGGATCAATATTATACCGCTTCATGAGGAAACAAGCAACAAAATTCAATGGGATTACAAATCCATTAGTATATGAGAAATGGATTAATTCGTTATAGAAAATATTTCATTCTTTGGGGAGTAACGAAAGGGAAAACATTATCATAGCAGTTTATCACCTCACTGGAGATGTTGATCAATGGTGGTCATTGATTCATAACACAGAGGAGGATTAAGAAGTATCAAGTATAGAATGAAGGTTGTTTAAATAGATTTTCTTAGAAAAATACTTGCTTCATTACCATTGAGTAGATATTGAAAGACAATTTCTGAGCCTGAGGAAAAAAGAGGATTAGAATATCGCAAATTATGAGGCTACCTTTACAATGTTAGCAAGGCATGAAGCATATTATATACATAACCCAATGAGTAATATTGATCGTTTCTTTGATGGGTTAAAACCATTTCTCCATCGAGAATTAGTCTCACAATCCTTATCATCGTACGAAGATATTGTCTCATGTGCTATCAAGACAGAAAATGAATTATCTAAGTCTTACGACTTTAAAGCAAAGAAAGAGAAGAAGATATCTATTGAACACTCTGGAAATGGAAATGAGGGAAATAAGGGAAAATTTGAATATCCATCTTGCAGTAAATGTGGGAAGAAGCACCCCGGTACTTTCCTAAAGGGAATGGGAGTCTGTTACAAGTGTGGTGAAAATGGCCACCAAGCTCATGATTGCAAGGGGAAGAAAGAGGTTGTCAATGTTAAATGATAGAATTGTATAGAAAGGGGGCATTATGAAAACGAATGTACTAAGCTCCAAGGAAACATATCTCAGAAAAGTCCAAGGGATCAAGGCCAAGTTTATGCTATCACTACTACTGAGTTTTAAGCTCCAAAAGATTTTGTGGAAGGTAATTTAATGGTTTCCTCAAGTTTATAAAATTATTTATTTGATTCTGGATCATCGCATTGTTTCATATCTTCCCAATTTCCTAAGAAAATTAGATATTTTCAATTTGACTTAACAAGGGAGTTGTCAGTCAAAACTCATAAGGGAAGTATCATTGCAACAAAGTTTTGTGAATCAGTTCCCATTAAGGAATATAAATTTTATTTTTCTAATGATATCATCATCATACCCATGATTGAATTTGATAAAATCCTTGGTATGGATTGTATTTTAGACCATGATGCGAAAATTTATTGTAAGAAGAAGGAGGTTACAATTTTTGATAATGATAAGGAGTGCCTTATCTTTAGAGAAGAAACATCACCATCTAATTCTTATCTAGATCCACCCCTAGTAGCTCAACTAAATTCAATTATTGGGGAGGAAGATAATTAAATAATTGTGGGTGAGTAAAGGAATGTTCAAATATAGAATGTACCTATAGTGCAAGAATATGTTTATGTGTTTCCATAATATTTACCTGGATATACTCCAGAACGAGAAATTGTGTTTTCCATTGATTTAATTCCTGGTTCAAGCCCCATATCGAAGACCCCTTATAGAATGTCCACTGTGGAATTATTGGAACTAAAGAAACAATTAGAGTAATTGAGTAATAAGGAATTTATTCTCCCTAGTGTTTCTCTATGGGGAACCCCTGTCCTTTTTGTTAAAAAGAAATACGGATCTATGAGGTTCTGCATTGACTACAGGAAGATTAATGCTACAACAATAAGGAACAAGTATCTCCTACCTCGCATTGATGATTTAGTCTACCAAGTTTATGGAACTCAATATTTTTCGAAGATTGACCTACGATCTGGATATCATCAATTGTGTATGAACAAGGAAGACATTCCAAAAATAGCATTTCGAACCAGGGACGGGCATTACGAGTTTACAGTAATGCTTTTTGGGATGACTAATGCACCCTCTATTTTCATAGATATAAGGAACAATTTTTTCAAGGAATATCTTGACAAATTTGTAGTGGTATTTATTGATGATATCCTGGTATACTCCAAAATCTATGAAGATCATGAAAATCACATGCACACCATTCTGAAAACCCCTAGAAGAAATGAATTATACAGGAAGTTTATCAAGTGTGAATTCTGGCTTCAAGAGATTTCTTTTCTTGGTCATATTGTCTCTAAGGATAAAATCTCTGTTGATCTTTATATGACAAGATCAATCCAAGAATGGCCCGCACTAACGATTATAACTGACATACGCAGTTTTATTGGTTTAGTAGGTTATTATCAGCATTTCATCCATAATTTTGCCTGATTGGCTAACCCATTAACCAAGATCAAACGTAAAGGGGTTAAATTTGTTTAGACAAAAGAGTGTGAGGAATGTTTTCAAGAACTGAAGAGAAGATTATTCAATCTTCTTATCTTGACTCTACCATCAGAGAATTATGGGTTTGTTATTTATAGTGATGCTACAAAGAAAGTACATGGTTGTGTCCTTATGCAAAATGATAGGGTTATTTCCTATACATCATGACAGCTAAAAATTCATGAGCAAAACTATCCTACTCATGATCTTGAGTTAGAAGTTATAATCCTTTCTTTGAAGATATGGATACATTATCTCAATGGTGAAAGATGTGAGATATGTACAGATCATAAGATTTTGAAGTATATTTTCTCACAGAAAAAACTCAACATGAGGCAAAAGAGATGGATTGAACTACTCAAGGATTATTATTGCATAATACAATACCACCTAGGGAAGGAAAATAATGTGGTAGATTATTTGAGCATAAAGGATCATGGAGTTTTGAAAAAGATGAGAGTTGAAATGGATCCTATTTTCATGGATCTAGTAAAGATGGATATGGGGATAACCATGGGAGGTGGAACATCAATACTTTTTCAAATGGATTCAAAACCATATTTACTAAAAAGGATAAAAAGTGCTCAGGCTGATGATGAGGAGTTTCAAAAGAAGACTAAAGCTGTGAATGATGGGAGATTGATCGACTTCGTATATGAAGATGGGATTTTGAAATTTGGAAAGAGACTTTGTGTTCCTAATATACCTGATCAGAAAAGGGAATTTTTGTATGATTCCCAGAGATCTAATTTATATATACACCCTAGTAGAACTAAGATAAATAGATATTTGAAGGAACATTTTTGGTGGGACAACATGAAGTGGGAGATTGTTGATTATGTGTAAAGATGTATGGTTTGTCAACAAGTGAAAGCTGGAAGGCAACAGCCTGGAGGATTCATGTAACCTCTTCCCATACCTGAGTGGAAATGGGATAATATTTTTATGGAATTTGTCATGGGACTACCAAATACTCTTAGAAGGAATGATGAAATATGGGTCATTATTGATCGTCTTACCAAGTCAGCACATTTTCTTGCTATAAGAGAAGATTTACCACATGAATGTCTGACAAGACTATATATTAATGAAGTTGTAAGACTTCATGGTATGCCCCTATCAATTGTTTCTGATCGTGATCCCCGTTTTACATCAAGATTATGGAAATGTCTTCAGAAGACCATGTATACTAAACTTATTTTGAGCACTTCCTACCACCCTCAAACTGATGGACAATCGGAACGGACTATTTAATCATTAGAATACATTTTGAGATCTTTCTCACTTGACTTTCAAGGTATGTGGGATCAGTATTTACCTCTGGTAGAATTTTTCTATAATAATAGCTTTCATTCATGTATTCATATGGCACTATATGAAGTGTTATATAGAAAGAGATGTCGCACACCAACCTTTTGGGATGATATTGGTGACAGAAAACTCATAGGCCCAAAGCTTATGGATGAAATTATGTAAAAGGTGAAGGTAATCCAAACCCACATCAAAGCATCTCAAAGTAGGAAGAAGAGTTATGCTGATAACTGAAGGAATGATTTGGAATTTCAGGTAAGAGATCATGTTTTCTTGAAGGTATCTCCATGGAAAGGAATTATATGATTCGGTAAGAAGGTTAAAATGAGTCCCAGGTACATTAGAACTTTTTAATATCTAAAACAAATTGTGGTTGTGGCTTACCATTTGGCAATGCCGCCAAGTATCTCCAAAGTTCATGATGTGTTCCACCTATCACTGTTGAGAATATACATGCCTGGCCCAACGCATGTACTCACCTATGAGGAATTAGAACTAGAACCCGATCTGTCTTATTGTGAAGACCCTGTCATGATTCTTGATACAAGAGAACAAGTGTTGAGAAACCGGACGACTCATCTGGTAAAAGTTCTATGGATAAACCATAAGATGGAAGAGGCAAAATGAGAACCCCGGGAACTTATGGTGAAGAACCACCTGAATATTTTTGTGTGGTAGTATTCTAGAAATTTCGAGGAAGAAATTATTTAAAGGAGGGGATAATGTAACACCCCAAGCTTCCATGGTATGTTTCCCTTTGAATAATACAATATCTTGCATTGTATGCAACTTCGAGATTCTAACACACCGCGAACAATCAAACTAGCCGTTACGAATAGTAATACTCACTTTTTGAAATTTTATAAATTTTATCTTTCAAAATATACTTTATTTTTGGATTCAGAATATCGAATTTAGCTTAGGGTGAATTTTGGTATTTTTCTAAAAACATTCAATTTTTGATGAATAGTGAAAAAACACTGCGTTATTGGTTAAAACTGAATTTTTATTTAAATAATTATTTATTTTATTTAAGTTTATTTTAATTAAAAATAGATACATAATATCAATATTAGTTCAATATAATTCATTGGGGTAATTTTTATAATAAAATTAGTCATAAACAATTTTATTGAACTTTTTACCGTCTTTTACCCACCTCCTAAGAGCTTTTGCAAATTTTCATAAAACATAATTTTACCGCTTATGTGAATTGAATTTCAAAAATATGAGAGTCACTATTGATATTAGTAATTAAAATGTGTTTCAATAAGATGAAAATAATTTTTGGTGAATAGTAAATGTTGACTTTTATTTGCCATAGTTAAAAGTAAATAGGGTAATTAAAGGTAAAAATGATCCAAACACATTTCATAATTATATTGGATAAGTGTAATTTGACCAAAAACAACCTTAGGAATAAAATATGATCCTTTAGGTCCACTTGGATTAGATTGGGACATTTATTATTATTTTAATCAAAGAAGAGTTAAAAGAGTTAAATTCAAAGTTTAATAACTAAACCATTTTTAATATAGGGTTATACATAAGATAAATTTGACTATAAATATTCATTAGAAATATAAAAATATTTACTAAATAATGGTTTTTTATTTATAATTTTTATACATTAAATAATTAAATTTATTTATGACACTATTATGATGCAATAATTACCTTATTAATGAAAGATTAAAATAATTGATATTATAAATATCGAAAGAAATCTAATTTGAGACTTTTAAAGAATTAAACTAGTTTTCTAGGTTAATATGACATGTTAGGGTTGATTAAATGAATTTTTTTGATGTAATAATGTTGTTATGAATTTAACAAAAACAAAATACCAAATAGTGTCATAAAAGAGTTTTTAAAACAAATATTATATTATTAATTGATATTCTATTCCTAAAAATATAAGGTTCGTCCAAAGGGCTTAAATAATATTATATATGTCATTAATTCACCACTTGAGGTTTTCTTGGATGTTTATTGTAAGTTTATTAATCATATAATATAAAAATACAAAGAGACATGGTAAATGTAAAATTATTTAACGAAGAGTTAAATCTAAAAGATAAGGTTAATATAGTAACCCAAACCTGTCTGAAACCTATTGGTTGAGTGGTTTTCAACCCATCTCCACTGTAGCCTCTGAATAAATTATTTTTGAGCCATTAGAAACTGAAATGTATTTTATTATAAGATAATATTTCAAACTTTTCTTAAAGTGACCCTCACATCTCTTATAAAAGGGTATTTTCCCCTTCTCTAAAATTCACAACTTCAAAGCCATTTATATTGGCCAAACCCTACCCAAATATCATCTCAACATTACTACCTTCATCCTAGATGCCTTTATTTAGTCAGAAAGCCAACCTAAGGATCCCTTTTGATCAAATCAAAAGGAAGAACCTGAAGAAGAGGTAAATATTTCATCACCTATTTCAAGTTCTTTTCTTTTTCCACTTCATCTTTATTTGTTGTTTCCATTATAAAATAATAACTATAGTATCTTTTATATACTTTGATTTTATTATAAAAATGTTACAACAATATTCGTTATTATACTCATCCTATAAATGAAAAAGTCACCATACGTGTGTGCATACAGCTTACCGTCTCCACGTCGTGGTGTAGTTTTTCATTCAACACTTCACTGTATGGATGGGTATAATAATGAGTATAATTGGTTTAAATAATAAATATAACATGTTAATTATTCTGTATATATGATATACCATCCAATTACATACGATCTCACCATCAAAAGAATGATATTGTTGCTCATGCGTACGTACAGATTACCGTCTCTACGAACGTGATGAGATTCATTTCCCATCACATCAATTCTAGAATAATTTTTATTTTATGATTAAAAATAATGTTTAAAGACTTAATATCATTCTAAATATGAATAAGATACATCCTATATATAACAAACATTACTTACGTAACAAAGCATATAAAGGAAAACAAATCAGTTAACACCTGAAACGATGATACTACTGAAATATCATTAACAAAGCAATATTATAAGATCATATATGATATCATATGGTTATTGTATAATTTAATAACAATTATTTCACTATTATACATGAGGTTAACCTACCCTCGATCGAGGGAAAGTACAATTTAAGGGTTAATTTCACAATCTATTTATTATCTGAGGTTATTTTATACGTGAGTATCTACTGGGACCTCTTTGTCATCCACATCCATGTTTATTAAAAATGTATTTCAAAACATTTTTAATATTTAATATACAATGGTTTAATTTCATTTATACCCTTATTTTACCTTATATGTTTTGAAAGGAATCTTTCCGTCGTTTTCCAAACAAGATATTTTATGACATTTTCGACAAAATTAAGGTAAGAATATCTTTTTTAACTTATATAGTGGGTGAGGTTATTCTCCGTTGTTATTACACCTTTGAAGATTCCCTTACAAGCTTATAAGAATATTTTCAAAATAAATTTTTTCTTCTATAATTATGTGACATTAAATGATTTCAAAAAAAAGCAAGATATATTTCTCTCAAATAGTTTTGATTTCATCTATGTCAACATCATTTGATAGATTTTACACTTGTTAGAAGTTGATTCATTATGATACAAATCTTACATATTGTATTGAAGATTTTGTGATATGTTTGACAGTGGATGTGTTATTTCTATACCATTCATGGTTTATGGTTAAAGTATTAACATTTCGTATGCTATTTTTAATACGAATGTTTATGTTATGTTTAAACATTTTAATATAAGGAATGCATTGGACTTAGTAAGTGACTGGTGGAGCCTTCTATAGCTCCTCGATGCATCGGTAGGTCTCATGAGACAAACTAGTGTCTTGGAAAAAGGCCTTGACAAATTCGAATTTGTAGTCTTGGCACAAGGCCCTGACTATGTGGTTATGAAGTCTGGCATTATGCATTTCATTATTATGAAAGTGGCTATTTATATTACATGTGATTATTCAACTATTAGAATATCCATGTGAATAATTAAATGGAATTACTTGATTTTATATTTGCTATATTATTCTGAAATTCAAGTTTAAAAGTCTTTTTTTTAGTATTACACATTGCCTTAAATGTTTATACTTATTTATCAAAGTTTTCACTATATTGTCATCCTTACTAAGCATCTGAGCTCACACCTTTCTATGTTTTATTTTTCTCAGGATGTGAAGAAGTATTTTATTATTGACCTTTAGTGATAGGATAAGGATATAAGTGTGTTCAAAAGGGTACAAAATTTTGTTTATGTTTTTATTTCATGATGTAATGTAAAACTTATAAGTATATCTAGTATTTCCATGGCTACTAAACTGATCGGTCTTTTGGGACATGATTCCTTGTATCATGTCAATGTTATGTAATAATACACCGAATATGGGTAATTGGGGTTGGGGCGTTACAAATATCACATGATATATTATTTGGGATGGAAATAGATTAATCGAGATACTTATAATTTCTCATAAATAATAATAATATCAAAATAGATTTGAAAAAATGGGTTTAATTGATTAATTATTAGGGTTATTGTAACCTTTAATACATTTCCAACAAAATATATTCCATTAAAAATTCCCCCATGGTTATTTATGAAATATTTTTTTATAATTTCTTGACTTTATAGTAGACCAAAAGGACAAGGAGATACTATTTGTTTATTTTTTTCAAAAAATATGATTCAATGAGATAAATTAATTATTGGGGTAAGGTAAGATTCATTTTTAATCAAGGGTTATAAACTTTTTAAAAAATGGATTTATTTTCTATAAATAATTATTTTTTCACGTTTTTTGTGAAATTATAAAGTTGGAATAAAAAAGGATAAATTATCTTCCCATATATTAATAATAGTAATAATAAATACATATTATGTATAATATAAACAAAACCTATATCACTTACAAATGTGTTATTTCACAAATGAATTGGCTGAGATGATACAAAGTGTCATTTGATATCTCTAGGGAAAAGCTAATTAATATCATGATAGGGTTCAAATTTTTTTATATCTCATGGAAGTGATTTCTCACACAGTGTAATATTTTTTTTAATTTACTTTCTCTGATATTAATATATATTACAACATCAAATAGATATAATATTAATAAATTGAATGAAAAAAATAATTTTCATCAAATTAATTTCATGCAAATATATAATTCTAATAAACTCTATGGATCTCATTCGGAATGAGAAAAAATGTGTATGGTAGTATTTCCAGGTCCATTAATAGTTTTAATGGGAAATCTAAGGATAATATTAATACATTAATTGAAATATATAATATGGAATTGAGAAATATATTTAATATATAGTTTTTTCTATTCATAAGACATACATATGTATTTCACATTACATGATATGTAAAAAAAAGAAAGATTCATTAATTATTCATATATTTATTATCAATGAACTTGATGGATGCTATTGAAATATTTTTAAGACTGTGAATCGGATGATTAGAATATAACAATGTTTTAATATTCATTGATACCACATTGTGATATAATAGTTAATTCCAATTATAAATAGGTATTTCTTTTATCTCAATATTATTTATCAATTGTTTAAGGTTTATAACATATTCAGAAAATCTAGATACGGAAATCAATTCATGAGTGATTTTAAAAAACATCAAACTGTCATCTTAATTGTTTAATGTTATTATACACCAGTCTATCCACATAACTAGTATGTTCTTTGATGGTGTTCCATCAAATTTATTTTGATGTATCACATTGATTAATACCTAAATACATTTAAATTGTATTCAGATAACGCATCTCATATGAAAAAATTGATAGAAATTTATTATTTGTTTAATAAATAATCTAATTTTCATCATGATTATCTTATTAAGGTTGAAATGGAATTATATATACCAACTCTGATTATTTGGGGCCCAATTATAGAAGAATCATCACTTGATATTGAACACATTGAGTTCATTCACACTATTGAATACATATATATCAATATTTCATTCATTATTACATTAATATAATAAGTTTTCTATGATAAATATTATATATCCAATTAATATAATGATCTTTGTCTATAAAAAACTATTATTTTACATTTTAGGATATATATCATTATGTTTAAATGGTATATATATCGTGATCTATTAATTATCAAATCTATTAAGAATATTTCAACTCGTTTAATGAGTGGTTCAGGAATTATTTATATATGTATGTATGATTGAAATTTTATTCAAATATATTGGATATATTTTATGTGCCTAATGTTATTTAATTATTTTAAATTTAATATTCTGAAAGGTGTAAGAATCTAAAAATTTTATAGTGGCCCATTAATTTGTCTATCTAGAAGATGATCCATTTACTACTGAAAAACTATAAACATTTTTACATATGTCAATGCATTTTAATTTTGAATCTGAGATGTTGATGTCAAATAAGAAATGATAAATAGTGGTTTCATCTATTATTTCAACGATTTAGATTATAATTATAGTATATTGAAGGAAATGTGATACTTCAGCACACTCACTCATTGGATTTGGAAGAGATTGTGGTGTTACTAACATTATGTGACATCACCGAGGAACGAAAGGATGAAAATAAATGTCAAAGGGAATAAGAGAATATTGGGGGATGATTTTACTTAATGAAATACTATATCAGGGCTACATAATATAAACATAGAAATCATCTACATATTGAAAGTGTATAAAAATGAAACATAAAAGCAAAATAAATTATCCAAAATAATTAGTGAGATGAAACAAATTAAAGAAAAAAATGATTAATGGAATAAAATTAACGCATCCACAATGACACCCAAGTGGAATCCTCCCATGAAACCCCATAACTATCTCCAAGATCCAGGTCTACAGATTATGCCATGTTATCAAGTTATATCACATGAAAAACAAGATACCATTACCATCCATGTGTCTCAGTAAAATACATATGAAAATGAACAACAATGACCTAGTAGGGGTGAATAAAAACTCAATAGGTATTACCTAGATACTTTTCAACACATACCAAAATGAAAAGAACTAGTTAACACATATATAAACATCTTATAAAAGGTAAATTATTAATGGAGGATGATAAAATATTTATGTGTTAGATATATCATAAATAATAATCTATATATTTATTTAAATTTTCAAATAATAATATCCATAAACACACACGCACAACCATCCACACATCCAAATTTGGTGTTTCATATTGAAGGTTCTACATGATGACTATGCTCTGTCCAAGTTTTGACAGTGGAACTTCACGACCGAAATCCGACCCAACAGATAGATTCTAACCCAATTATTCCAAATTCCATGTCAAAAAATTTCTTATGAAATGAATATTTATTTTGAAACATATCATCAAACAACTTTCCTACATCAGAAAAATTTCTTATTTTTAAAATAATCATTTTTGAATTTTAATCACGATAGTTTTCAAAAATCTATTGCCTTCCCCATATTTTCATAACATAAGAACATAGTGATATTAATTAATAATCAAAATAAACATTGTCCATGAATCCTAGTAAAACATTTAAATAAAACAAGACATCATGTTCTAGATCATGTTGATATTACATAGAATCAACATACCACTCAACATATGATTAAAGAAATGCCGAAAACTAAGACATCTAGATCTGAGCTGACAACACCTTCCCATCAACAGATCCACCATGATATCATCATGATTCATCGTAAGGAACATTGATCTTCACATGGAGGAAATGAAATATTGATCTGGGTGAGAGATCTTGGGTGGATATAAGTAGAGAGAGATAAAATGGAAGAAGAATTTGTAATGAATCTGGGTCCCTTACAATCATCAATTTTACAAAATATGATTATAGATCAAATGAATCTCTAAGGGATCCAAGGGATGTACAGTTTTTCCAGACCATGGAATATTATCGGATAATGGGGGATACTCAGTCAGAACCCATGTAAAATTCTAATTTTTATATTATTAAATACATGCAACATGGTTAGATACACAATTTATAAAAATGTGCATGAACCATGCACATGATATTCTCTCGCAAACAGAGTGCTTCTTGGTTGTGATGCATGGTTTTTAAAAATATATACCAATAGTGTGCTTCTTCTATCTCAGGTAATACCCCATTTACAGTTGCATCTCATGGTTTGAAGAACGATGTGCCAACCACTTCTCCCATTATCTCATATTACACGATTTCCCCATGAAGGTACACAGTTTGGCCAAATCGTGCACCAACCATGCACCTACCCACTAACTCCATTCCTCACGTGCACTGTATCATCCCTGACCCAGTAACCACTATAACTTGTTCCTCGATCTGGGTCGTCATATGACCATAAGTGCACATCCCTATATTCCATATGGTACCGAAAAGTAGTGAAAGTTTAATAGAGAAACATGGGGAGACTGGCCACATATCAGAGTCAATCCACAGCATAAGTAACACAAATAGGTAAAATAACAATAGGAAAATTAAATGTAAAACATTCAACTAAAATTATTAATTGTCAATGTACATATTCTATAACAAAATCTAATTAATACACCACATGTTAAGAATTCATTCAATGTTAATTTACCACAAACTACCAAAATACTCAAAAGCCATATTTGAGTCCCAACCCAGTCTGGCCCTCCAGGCTCCAACCCGTTATCACAACACAACCAACATCAGGTGCCCATACTGAACCTATATCTGAGACAAGTATCATCTGGTCAGGTGCCGAAGTGTCATTGAAAACAGAGCAGAGTATGAGTACAACTCAGTAGTCCACCACCGATAGTGTCTAAAGCAATAACCAATCTGTAAAAAGGTGTATATAGGTAACAATTGCAATAAAAAACAAGTAACATGGAAAACATTTATGAAATTGTCTTATATCCATTTACCCATTAAATTCCCTAAAATCAACCAAATATAGAAACTATGGTAGGTCACACTGGGATTCAAAGACACGGAATAAAGCTTAACACACACATTTGACTCCAAATCCATTTTTTTATATCTTTTCAAATTAAACTTTTTAAGGGTAAGTGTGAACCCTAACAATTTCCACCAATAAAAAAACATAAAAGGACAGTCATCCCAGATAGAAAACTGCAGTAACTTCCCCTTCCCAGCGGCTACATCGTTATGTTAAGCCTCCACCTTCACATGACCGCTCGGCTAGTTGTCCCGTGCAGGGTTTTACGAGCCTGGTACCATTGACAAAAGTCATACTCCCTCATCCATCCAAATCCGAATGGCCAAGCTTTGGTAAATATTTCATGCTCTGACTGCACATCAAGTGTTGTCCGTTGCAGAGAGTCTAGGTGCTTTCACATTCTAGAATAAAAAGTCATCGTAAAACATCACATTCTGGACGTCATCAACCTCCGAGAGTCAATAGAGACGGAACCACCACAAGACGCCCAATGTTAAAGTTGAACACATAAGCCAAAAAAAAAACCGAATGCAACTCATACAACCGGCATCATATCACTCTACCATTCACAGAATTTCCACTCAACCAGAATTTCAGCAGGACCAAGAAACTGCAACTGCATCTGAACCACTTCAAACAAAAATGGGTAACCAAGCTTTCCACACCTCCATGCTTCAATCTGGAAATCTCCGAACAGGAACAACTCAGCACGAACCAACAGAGTGAAACCAAAAAAACAAAACGTCCAACACCAACGCCAACACAAATCGCCGACGCCCGAAAATGCAACATCAGCGGGATCGGGGGAAGAAGACAGCAGATTGACAACAGCGGAGGGTTAGGAAACCCTCGCCGCCGCCGAGTCAGACCACCAAATCGCCGTCTCCTAACCCTCTCCACCGCGAAATGATGCCGAGGAAGACCAACGTCGCCGTCGCCCGTCAGGAACCCCTACTGCAATGTCGCGAGCCGAGCCTCCATTGACCGCCGCAGCCAGCGCACTGAGACCGGGAATAGATCGCCAAGAAGCCCCCGCCGCATGACCCGTGCCTTCCGGAGCCGCCGAGGAACCCTAGGGGAGCCAAGGATCTCTCATAACACACACATTTGACCACAATGGATTTAACTACTCACAAATATCACATTCCCATTAGCTATAATTTTCATTCTATCCATTTATTCATTATCACCATTTCATTACTTATGCTATCATCATTACCGAATTCATCGTCATATGGTGTTCCATGAGTTAGGCATTTACCTCATTTACCAAACATCCCAAGCTTTTCATTTATCAATAATACATCTTTACTCACAAATCATTTACTAATCATAATTATTGAAGTGCATTGTGTTGCATTTGTTGTCAATGAGGCATGAAGTTGTCTTGGAATGAATGGAAGTCAAGGAATGTCAAGATGTGAATGACAAAGGTTGTGATGGTGTTGGTGATGAAGAGAGAATGGCCATGATACTAAGAGGCATGAAGTTGTCTTGGAATGAATGGAAGTCAAGGAATGTCAAGATGTGAATGACAAAGGTTGTGATGGTGTTGGTGATGAAGAGAGAATGGCCATGATACTAAGAGGCATGTCACTTAGGAGATTCACTAAGTGGCATAGGAGATGTGGTTGAAACATTCTCTAGTAAAATCTGACGATTATTGAGCTGATCATTAAGGTCAAAGAACTTGTATCAACTGGATACAAAGTCACAACATGATTAGAAGACCATGCATTGTAGTGACAATGCATGAGGAGTTGAAGAAGCAAGATGATCCATTCACTACTTCTAAGTGGATGAAGTGGTTTAATGAAGTCCATGCACTATCACTTAGTGCATGTGAATCAGAAGATGTTCCAATTGATCTCTGATTAGATCAATGAAGATTATTGAAGAAATATTTGATTTAGGAGCATCGGTTGATGGAAGAACCTTTAAGAATTCCATTCTTAAATGATGATTATATGTTGAAGAAGGATGAGGAATTCTTAAGAAGAAGAGAAGAGAAGAATAGAGATGGGAAGAAGATGAATGACACTTGGTTTGGCAATTTTTATATGGAGTACTTTGTTTTTATACAAAGGATTCATTCATGCCTTTGCCAAAAAATTGGCCAGCCAAGGCACCTTGGGGGTTCAACCCCAAGGCATGGGCACTAAGGCACCACGCCCGGGGGAACCCGTGGGGTGAGCCAGGGCGGCAGGGCGCACACCCAAGACACCGCATGGGTGCCTGGGGCACGCCCGGAGGAGCGCGGCAGGGACGCATGAGCGCACCCGCGAGTGTCAGGAGATGCATAGTGGGCGCTAGGAGCGCGCCCGCAGGAGCAGAGTGGGCGCAGAGCGCGCCCGCAGGGAGAACACGGTGCGGGGCGGCACCGTGGAGGGAGAGAATTCAACTGAGCCGGTTGGGGGAGCGCTTATTTGATATACCGCGGAAATTCCGCGAGAGACTTCGATGTGGGATGCGCATTTTTCCCCGGGAGCGCATCCTGGCCGTCCGAGCGATCTCGCGGCAGATCACGGCCGCCCGATGCATCGCGCCGCTCGCAATCTAATCTGAGCCGCCCATCTAAATCGCGCGCCAGATCTTAACCGTCCGATGCATCTGTGGATTGTCTTCAACCTCGAGCCACCCCGAAGGCCACCCGCGAGCTCCGCTCGAACCAGAGACAACCTGAAGATGGATTTCGAGTTCCCGGCCACCTCTGAAGGATCTAAGACCACCATTGTGCTCGTCTCTCCGTAAGGAACATATACATGCAATAAAAAATACATGCAAACGTTGGATGGAGAAATTCGATGAAGGCCGAGGCAAACAATGTTGCCGAGGCCTCGATGTATTCGTATTTTGCATGGAGGGATTTTAATGAGGCTCTGCATGTTGTTCCATGCACATGCACGTGAGGAAAAATAAAAGAGAGAACCCGCGTGAAACAGAGGAGCAAAACAAGATTTTGGAAATCTTGAAAACCCGAGATATTCGGGAGTTTGAATTCATATCCCACGCGGATGAACCGAGGCCCTCTGCCTATATAAAGAGAGGCCGAGACCTCTGAGCCGCTTGCTGAAAACCTTGAAAGAAGTCCCGTGAGTGTGCCTCTGTGCCTCACGAAGTTTGGAGCTCCGCGCAACCCACTTGCGCGACGAAGCATCCCGAAGCCACCCTTGGCTTTGTGAAGTCCCTTTTGCGCATATTTGAGCAAAAGAAGTTGGAGGAGACCCTGCGCGCATCCCTTGCGCGACAGGAAGGACCCGAGGCCGCAAGTACCTTGCGCGCCCTCAAGGGTTGTTGAGACCTGCGCGCCTTGTCCTTTGTTGAGGCTTGCGCGGCAGTGTTGAGGAAGAGAGGCTGTGGCTCATACCTTGTGCAGCTGTTGGAGAAGAAGTTGGCCGCGGCTCAAGCAGACCCTTTGCGCACCTATTTTGAAGGTGGAGTGCATACCTAGTGTGTGTGTGTGCAAATGGAGTTCGGGCAGTGTGTGCACAAGAAGTAGAAGGCCGAGGCAGTGCCTCGTGTGTGAACTTTGGCAGTGCCTCGTGTGTGAACTTTGAGAAGGCCAAACCTTTGTGCCTTTGTGTGCAAAATGAACAAGAGTTGGCCGTAGCCTTGTGTGTGTGCAAGAAGAGAAGGAAGGCCGTGGCTGTTTGTGTGCATAAGGAAGAAGACCACACTTTGTGTGTGTGCCAAGTGGAGAAGAAGAACCCGAGGCCATGTGTGTTCACAAAGGACAACACCAAGTGGTGTGTGCCAAGTGAAGTGGAAGACCACACTTTGTGTGTGTGTAAGAATTGAATAATCCGTAGTCTTGGTTGTGCATTTGAACAAAGAAGAACGCACTTTAAGTGTGTGCATTTGAAGAGGCCGAGGGCTGTGACCTTGTGTGTGCATACCTTGAAGAACAAACTAAAAGAACACTAAAGTGTGTGTGTGCAACAAGAAGAGGAGGAGGCCAACTCATGTGTGTGCTAAAGTGAAACAATTGTGTGCAAATTAAAGAAGTGGCCGAACCTAGGTGTGTGCACTAAAAAGTGTATACACATTAGAAGAAGAAGAAGAAGTTCCACACTAAAGTAAAACACACTTCTAAGTGTGTGAACAATTTGGATAAAGTGTGTGAAGTTCAGTGAAGGTGTGTGCTTAAAAGAATTACACCCTTTAAGGGATTATTGCACCTAGAAGAAAGAAGAGGAGAGTGCATGCATGCATGCATGCACGTGCACACATAAACAAGTCAAATCTGCTTGTGTGCATTTGAGTTGACCAAGACCAGGAGGTTCTTGAAGAATTTGAGAAGCCATGCAATCAGTGCATGAGAATTCAGAGTTGCCATGCACTCAGTGCATGAAGTTGAAGTGAGTTGAGACTGGACCAGACTGAAGATAAATATATCAGTTGTCTGAGTATTCAGTAGCTGGAGAGAAGCCGGGTCATCCTTAGAAGAAGGTGATAAAGCCCGAGCAAGACAAGAAGACCTGATCATAACAAGTGATCAGAGGTACAGAGCAAGGCCAGCAGTCTTTATCCCAGACTACTGAAGATACTTGAAGAAGCTTAAAGAGAAGAAGAGCTACTCGTGTGACTCGAGGAGCCAGGAGAAGACCCTGTGGGACTCAGGGAGAAGAAGTCTTCAGTGGGATTCTGGAGCAGGCCAGTGGGACTCTGGTAACACTGTGTGAAGCAGTATAAAGACCCTCCTGTGGAACTCAGGAGAGATACAGTGGGACTCTGTATCGACCATTGTAATTCTAACAAGTTATAATGGAAGAATCCATGCTGGGAGAGCATGGCAAGGATGTAGGCCTTTGGTGCCGAACCTTGTAAATCCTTGTGTCCTGTGCCTTTTCATTACTGCATCATTCGGGAAAGGTTGAGAGATACAAGAAGAGTGGGTCAAGGCTTTAACCAGCCATAGAGGTTTAATTGATTAAGAATCAATTAGTAAAAAGTTTTAAAGGGATCCCTGATTCACCCCCTCCCCCTCTCAGTGATTCACACTGATCTGGGCACTTCAATTGGTATCAAAGGGAGGTTACCTCTAAAAGATCCAAGGGAGTCTTTATGAAGTGCAGATTTGAGGAAATGAGTGACCAGCCTCAAATGGAGATATCTGCCAAGACTCGGAAAAACAGAATGAAGAAACAGGCAAAGAAGATGAAGAAGAAGGATGGTGCAATCAGAGAAACTCCTTCTATGGAAAGAAATGTGAAAGTCACATCAGATGACAATTCCTTTTATCATTCTTCTGATGAAGCCTGTCCTAGCTGTGATGAAGATGGAAGAAACAATGATCTTCTCAATGCTATCAAATATCTTTAGAAGACAGTCCCCCAGGAAGTGGCAATGTGTATAGCTACAGGAATCCTTGATCTTCAAGAAGAAAAATCACAGTTATAAGAAGAAGCCAATGCAATGGAAGATCAATTGGCTAAAAGGGTTGGCATTACCAACACTCTCAGAAAACTGGTGAAGGCTAAAGATGAAACCGTTTCTCTTTGCAATGAAAGATATGAAGACACTGCTGAAGAATTGCAGAGAAGCCTTTCTGAGAAAGAATTCTTTAAAGTAATGATCAAAGATGTTTTCCATGCACTGGAAAAGAGGCACAGAGTTTCAATGGTTGTCAAAGATGCTCAACTTGAAGACAAAGCAAAAAGGGTGAAGGAGCTTGACAATTCATTGCTTGAATTGAAGACAGTGCATGATGACCAGATGAATCAGCTGGAAGAGAAATGGGAAGGAAGGCTAAGAACTATTGAGGATGAGAAGAACTCCCTCAATATGAAATGCTTAGAACTGGAGGTGATATTGAAAAATCAGCAATCACCCAAAGTCCAAGCCTCCCAGACAGCTGGAAGAAGAAATTTTGCCACTCAAGTGAGCTTTGAGAAGGATGATTCTAAAAGAAAGACATCCTCTAATAAAAGGGCAACATCTTCTAGAAAGAAGGTACCATCCATACCATCTTGTACTGATGCTTCTAATTGTGTCTCCACTAAAAGTGCAGGATGGAAGAATGAATCCAAACAAGTATGGATGAAGACAGTGAAGAAAGAAAGCTCTCCTGAAGCAGCACAACAATTCAAGACAAGTACCCTACAATCAGAAGGAATCAAGAAGTCAAGATTTGTGGGTCAATGTTGGTGTTGTAACAAGTATGGGCATTGTGCAAAGGATTGTTGGTACAATCCACTGAATGTCAAAGCACAAAGGAAGCCCATGCCAAGGGGGAGCAAGCCAGAAGGAAAGAAGCAGCATCCACAGGTCTAGAGACATCTGTTTACTGCAAATAGATTTGGATTACTTGACAACATCTGGGATGATTGCAAAAGTGGTCAAAAAGATACATGTCAGTCTCCAACTGTATCCAGAGCTCAAAAGAAGAAAAGATCACAGAACCTGGCTCAAAAAGATTCCTTGGGAAGCAAGAAGAAAATTGAAAATGCTCCCAAGAAGAAGTTGAATAATGAAAAGAAGTCCTTGGAATTGAAATCCAAGAAGGGTGATGCATCCAGAAGGACCACCAAGAAAACATGCTTCTACTGTGGGAAGAAAGGACATATCATGGATCTTTGTAAAGAAGCCATGAAATTCAATAGAGGTAGACTGAACTCAAAAAGACAATCAATCCAGAAGAAGAAGGGATTGATTGAAAACAAGTTGCCTAAGAAAGGTAGCTTGACAGCATCTAAGGAACCATGTGGAACTTCCAGAACTGGGGCCACTCTTCCAAATGATTTACTTGTCATATGGCCACATCAGTTGCAACTTGCCAGAGAACTACAAAGAGTTGAAGATGAAGCTCTGGCAATTGCTAAAGCAAAAGGGAAGAAGAAGGTTTCACATGAAGATGTTTTGAGAACCACACCAGCACAATCATCAATGAAGATCAAATGTGCAAGTGTGAAGACTGGTGAAAATGGGACATCTCGGTTGAGAGAATCTTCTCAACCTTGTTGTTCACATTGATGAACCAAGGAGGTTCCATCTTATTCCCTTATACTCTTGGTATATACATGTGCTAACATTGCAGGGAATTGAAGATGATGATCATTCTCATCTGGAGGATGGTTTGGACAGAATGAAGTGCACCCCTTGAGGGGGAGCAAATCTGAAGAAGATGATGTTCTGAGATTAATATCATCTTAAGAAAATGGATGAAAGGGGGAGCTTTATCTTTGCACTGAACTTTCTAATGAGTTTTGTGAAGTATGTGCAGGATTTAGCAATTCATTGAATATCTGAAAATTTCAAACCCCTAAAGCATGATCTCACATGTATAGAGAATTGTGGACAGCTTTGAATTCCTTGGTCATATCACTCTTGTTTTCTACACCGGGTTAGCCCAAGTAGACTTAGAGCTGATTTACTAAAGGTTCTTTGCTAAAGAGAACATGTGACATCATCCCTCTCCTAGTGTTTTTCAAGAAGATACTTTTCAATGGGAGGGAGATATTTTTGAAAGTGAACCACACCACACCTTTGCATTTGACTGCCAATAAGGGGGAGAAAATATTGGCACACATATTGACCCATTCATATGTGCTGAAATGGTGTATTGACAACAAATACAAAGGGGGAGATTGAAGTGCATTGTGTTGCATTTGTTGTCAATGAGGCATGAAGTTGTCTTGGAATGAATGGAAGTCAAGGAATGTCAAGATGTGAATGACACAGGTTGTGATGGTGTTGGTGATGAAGAGAGAATGGCCATGATACTAAGAGGCATGAAGTTGTCTTGGAATGAATGGAAGTCAAGGAATGTCAAGATGTGAATGACAAAGGTTGTGATGGTGTTGGTGATGAAGAGAGAATGGCCATGATACTAAGAGGCATGTCACTTAGGAGATTCATTAAGTGGCATAGGAGATGTGGTTGAAACATTCTCTAGTAAAATCTGACGATTGTTGAGCTGATCATTAAGGTCAAAGAACTTGTATCAACTGGATACAAAGTCACAACATGATTAGAAGACCATGAATTGTAGTGACAATGCATGAGGAGTTGAAGAAGCAAGATGATCCATTCACTACTTCTAAGTGGATGAAGTGGTTTAATGAAGTCCATGCACTATCACTTAGTGCATGTGAATCAGAAGATGTTCCAATTGATCTCTGATTAGATCAATGAAGATTATTGAAGAAATATTTGATTTAGGAGCATCGGTTGATGGAAGAACCATTAAGAATTCCATTCTTAAATGATGATTATATGTTGAAGAAGGATGAGGAATTCTTAAGAAGAAGAGAAGAGAAGAATAGAGATGGGAAGAAGATGAATGACACTTGGTTTGGCAATTTTTATATGGAGTACTTTGTTTTTATACAAAGGATTCATTCATGCCTTTGCCAAAAAATTGGCCAGCCAAGGCACCTTGGGGGTTCAACCCCAAGGCATGGGCACTAAGGCACCACGCCTGGGGGAACCCGTGGGGTGAGCCAGGGCGGCAGGGCGCACACCCAAGACACCGCATGGGTGCCTGGGGCACGCCCGGAGGAGTGCGGCAGGGACGCATGAGCGCACCCGCGAGTGTCAGGAGATGCATAGTGGGCGCTAGGAGCGCGCCCGCAGGAGCAGAGTGGGCGCAGAGCGCGCCCGCAGGGAGAACACGGTGCGGGGCGGCACCGTGGAGGGAGAGAATTCAACTGAGCCGGTTGGGGGAGCGCTTATTTGATATACCGCGGAAATTCCGCGAGAGACATCGATGTGGGACGCGCATTTTTCCCCGGGAGCGCATCCTGGCCGTCCGAGCGATCTCGCGGCTGATCACGGCCGCCCGATGCATCGCGCCGCTCGCGATCTAATCTGAGCCGCCCATCTAAATCGCGCGCCAGATCTTAACCGTCCGATGCATCTGTGGATTGTCTTCAACCTCGAGCCACCCCGAAGGCCACCCGTGAGCTCCGCTCGAACCAGAGACAACCTGAAGATGGATTTCGAGTTCCCGGCCACCTCTGAAGGATCTAAGACCACCATTGTGCTCGTCTCTCCGTAAGGAACATATACATTCAATAAAAAATACATGCAAACGTTGGATGGAGAAATTCGATGAAGGCTGAGGCAAACAACGTTGCCGAGGCCTCGGTGTATTCGTATTTTGCATGGAGGGATTTTAATGAGGCTCTGCATGTTGTTCCATGCACATGCACGTGAGGAAAAATAAAAGAGAGAACCCGCGTGAAACAGAGGAGCAAAACAAGATTTTGGAAATCTTGAAAACCCAAGATATTCGGGAGTTTGAATTCATATCCCACGCGGATGAACCGAGTCCCTCTGCCTATATAAAGAGAGGCCGAGACCTCTGAGCCGCTTGCTGAAAACCTTGAAAGAAGTCCCGTGAGTGTGCCTCTGTGCCTCACGAAGTTTGGAGCTCCGCGCAACCCACTTGCGCGACGAAGCAGCCCGAAGCCACCCTTGGCTTTGTGAAGTCCCTTTTGCGCATATTTGAGCAAAAGAAGTTGGAGGAGACCCTGCGCGCATCCCTTGCGCGACAGGAAGGACCCAAGGCCGCAAGTACCTTGCGCGCCCTCAAGGGTTGTTGAGACCTGCGCGCCTTGTCCTTTGTTGAGGCTTGCGCGACAGTGTTGAGGAAGAGAGGCTGCGGCTCATACCTTGTGCAGCTGTTGGAGAAGAAGTTGGCCGCAGCTCAAGAAGACCCTTTGCGCGCCTATTTTGAAGGTGGAGTGCATACCTAGTGTGTGTGTGTGCAAATGGAGTTCGGGCAGTGTGTGCACAAGAAGTAGAAGGCCGAGGCAGCGCCTCGTGTGTGAACTTTGAGAAGGCCAAACCTTTGTGCCTTTGTGTGCAAAATGAACAAGAGTTGGTCGTAGCCTTGTGTGTGTGCAAGAAGAGAAGGAAGGCCGTGGCTGTTTGTGTGCATAAGGAAGAAGACCACACTTTGTGTGTGTGCCAAGTGGAGAAGAAGAACCCGAGGCCATGTGTGTGCACAAAGGACAACACCAAGTGGTGTGTGCCAAGTGAAGTGGAAGACCACACTTTGTGTGTGTGTAAGAATTGAATAATCCGTAGTCTTGGTTGTGCATTTGAACAAAGAAGAACGCACTTTAAGTGTGTGCATTTGAAGAGGCCGAGGGCTGTGACCTTGTGTGTGCATACCTTGAAGAACAAACTAAAAGAACACTAAAGTGTGTGTGTGCAACAAGAAGAGGAGGAGGCCAACTCATGTGTGTGCTAAAGTGAAACAATTGTGTGCAAATTAAAGAAGTGGCCGAACCTAGGTGTGTGCACTAAAAAGTGTATACACATTAGAAGAAGAAGAAGAAGTTCCACACTAAAGTAAAACACACTTCTAAGTGTGTGAACAATTTGGATAAAGTGTGTGAAGTTCAGTGAAGGTGTGTGCTTAAAATAATTACACCCTTTAAGGGATTATTGCACCTAGAAGAAAGAAGAGGAGAGTGCATGCATGCATGCAAGCACGTGCACACGTAAACAAGTCAAATATGCTTGTGTGCATTTGAGTTGACCAAGACCAGGAGGTTCTTGAAGAATTTGAGAAGCCATGCAATCAGTGCATGAGGATTCAGAGTTGCCATGCACTCAGTGCATGAAGTTGAAGTGAGTTGAGACTGGACCAGACTGAAGATAAAGATATCAGTTGTCTGAGTATTCAGTATCTGGAGAGAAGCCGGGTCATGCTTAGAAGAAGGTGATAAAGCCCGAGCAAGACGAGAAGACCTGATCATAACAAGTGATCAGAGGTACAGAGCAAGGCCAGCAGTCTTTATCCCAGACTGCTGAAGATACTTGAAGAAGCTTAAAGAGAAGAAGAGCTACTCGTGTGACTCGAGGAGCCAGGAGAAGACCCTGTGGGACTCAGGGAGAAGAAGTCTTCAGTGAGATTCTGGAGCAAGCCAGTGGGACTCTGGTAACACTGTGTGAAGCAGTATAAAGACCCTCCTGTAGAACTCAGGAGAGATACAGTGGGACTCTGTATCGACCATTGTAATTCTAACAAGTTATAATGGAAGAATCCATGCTGGGAGAGCATGGCAAGGATGTAGGCCTTTGGTGCCGAACCTTGTAAATCCTTGTGCCCTGTGCCCTTTCATTACTGCATCATTCGGGAAAGGTTGAGAGATACAAGAAGAGTGGATCGAGGCTTTAACCAGCCATAGAGGTTTAATTGATTAAGAATCAATTAGTAAAAAGTTTTAAAGGGATCACTGATTCACCCCCTCCCCCTCTCAGTGATTCACACTGATCTGGGCACTTCAATTATTAACAGTCCTAAGAGTCTCGGTCTATTGAGTAGGCTATATCAATGTTTTTGGGAATCATAGATCCTCAGCTCGAATTCCCAACCCACAACATGACATTTAAGTTAGGAGTCATGTATCCTTAGTCTGACATCCCAACCCTTCATTACACAACACTTACCTTAGATCCTCAATCCTTGTAGTTTCATCCAATGACACCATAAATGCAATATGGCGTCAGTCTGACTCCCTAACATGCACATTCTTATGTGGGGTTAGAGCATTTGTCTAACCTAACCCATGCGTGGAAAATTAGTCATTTATGTCACCACCAATCCATGTGCGCTTGCTTCTTTAACCAAATTCCACATATATCATTTCACAGCCATAGTCCATCGATAACATTGCATTCCCAAATCATAATTCAACAATACATAAATTTTTCTCATTCCATAACCCATCAACATGTTTCCCATTTCTGTTACATAGTCGTTTAACCCTATTCCCATTTTTTATTCCTAAACTCATTATGAATATTCAACAATCCCCATACGTTAACCCATTTAATGTATTCAACAATTTCCATATTTTAACTCTCTTAACCCATTAATCATTTCCAATGTATTAATCGCTTATGCATTTCAAGTAAAAATCACAATCCATTGGGAACATTCACATAAATTGCATTTAACCAATTTTCACATCATGGAAAATACCCCTTGCACTATACCATTAACTAAACTCATTCATCATTTATTTCATTTCATAATCATGTTAACATGATAATATATTTTTTATGGATTTTTCACAACAACCTTTATATCCCTTTAATTACTATGGTTCCATCATACCTTTATAAAATACATCCTGTCAATAAACACAATTAAAAATACCCGTTCAATACATCTTGAAACCACCCCTTAAAAACATGGTCTTCCCATTTGAAAAACTAAAGGATTCCCCAAAGGATTTAACTTAAACTTTCAACAAATCAAGGAAACCATTGATTTTTTCCCTAAAAATGGAACCTTGTTCCCATTTCAAATATCCTATAAAACCCATTTTGAATCACATTGAAATCAACACCTCATTTCAAAACATTTCTCAATTTCAAACATCATTTTCCCTCAATAAATCTAATATTGGGTAAATACCCCAAACATAGAATCAAACTCATTTCAAACCTATTCAATCATTTAAAAGATCCATCTCATAAATTGATTCAATAAATCTATTAAACTTATCCACACATAAATTATGTATACCTTACACCTTTTTCTCTCCTAATACCCTTATCTCAAGGTTTACTAATTTTTTTGACCACTACAAGGGTCCGACATACCCCATGGTTTGCCCTAGGTTCAGTCACACATCATCGACAACTCAGATGAGGTATGTAAAGGTTATCCACCACAATATAAGGTCCAAATCCCTTTACATAACCCAATACATCATGGAAAAACTTATAAGTAAAATAGAACAAATACATACACATATAACACATCATGATTATGGGAAAATAATTAAGACCACCTAAATCACGTCCGTTGATGAACACTTGTTTAATATCAAACATTGATCCAAGCTCCACCCCCTAAATAAAGTCCTTAAAATATGTTATAAAAGTGATGGTTTTAGGTATATATAATAATATGATGGATTATAAAAGCCCTAATCTTGGTAATAGTGTAAAGAGGAGTTCTACACCCACCTAGATCTTTAATTCACACACAAACAAGCTCCTAATGAAAAATAATAGGAGGAAATTCATACATGGAGGAGGATGGGGATTCTTATTCATCACCTATGGTAGAGGGGGTTGAATGGGTGGAAAAATTGGGCGGGGATCCAAAATTCCTAAGATTGAAAGATAATAAATTTTCTACTTTTAATGGGGAACATGGTTTACCTGCACAGTTTGACAAACCTTGCAGAAACCATGCACAAGCCAGTTTTTAGGGAAGTTGGGTTGCATGGTTACCTAAGAATACCCGCATTGTTTGTAAAACTATGCAGTAACCATTATCTATCCATATGTCCAAAAAAATTCCCATACAGGATGGTTTCCGGGTCCAGGCGCACATTTTGTACTAATCGTGCACCAACTGTGCGCCAACTGTGCTCTTCATGTTGTTTGGTCACTTTTATCCTCTTTTCATGTCCCTCACCAATAGAACACATCCAAAAATCCTCAATAACTCTATAAACGCTTCTTTAACCATAAAATATAGTTTATCCAACAAAAATTTACATGTACATTCATTCACTAAAGATCAGGGTCTCACATCCTTCCCACCTTATAACGGCTCATCCTCGAGCCGCACATTCATGAATTTACAAGTCTTAAAGTCAAAAAATTATAGACCCTGGACCACCAATCAACCTTCTCCTTCCAAGACCATCCTTGAACTCATCCATGCAACAATAATGCTCAAACCTAAGAAATAGTCCTACTCTGAGATTAATTCCCCTCATCAACTTCCACAAACACAGCCCAATGCTCCTGGAGGATGCATCCACCCCAACTCGCCATTACCCTCACCAAGAAATAGAGAATGATCAGTAATCATCACTAGTCCATCAAACAAAAGGACAATTAAATTTCCACATATTATCTAGGAAGAACCATCCAGAACATTCTTGGTCTGACCCACTTCATGATTCATGGCCCAAATCGCTTGGTTCCATCTCACCCAGATTCCTTCAAAGCACCAACGGTGATCCAATCCCAACATCACAGGAAGAAACATACCTAATTTAACCAAATTTTATGACCTACCCAAGTATGAATGTCACGACCCGTCCTCGGGGCCCGTGCCGTGACTACCCCAAGCCCGCCTTCCATAGGCCAGGGGCTGGCGACTAGCACCAAGGCGTAAATCCCAACAAAATGGAAGGCATTGCCTTTGAAAAGTAAACAAGCACCACAGAGTAAGCAAGCGGAAAAGTATACACTAAGTAAAACTGTAACAAGCTGTGCTGAAAGTAAAAGGGGCCGGAAATACAAGCCCAACTGTAAAGTACAACTGAAAGGGAAAAACAGAAACTGAAAAGAAAAGCCGCAGCGTCGAGCCGTCCTCTGGAAGTCCCACCTGAAGGGTGGGTACAGATAGCCTCCACAGCTCCTCGGTCCAGCCGTCCGCTCCGAGTGCGTCCCGCCCAGTGGTCCACCTCCAGGTACCGTCCTGCTCCGCACGCCTCCACCACGATCAGTGTTGTCCGTCGTATGCAACCAACACAATGAAGTGCGGGCATAGCCCGTGCAGGGGTGAGTATAAGCTACTCAGTAGGGACCCCGAGACCCCCAAAGGTCTCCCGAAATCCACAAAGGATAATCCACAAAGGAAAGTTACAATCACGAAGTAACAACTGACACTGCTTAGGTATATGACCATACATATACCTAAGTCATCAATTCCTGTTCGGCTCCAACGTCCGAGCCCAAGCACAACCCAGTCTACACAGGAAGCAAAACGTATACCCACACAGGATAGCACAACACAATCCACAAAGGAGAGTAAACAGTAAATCCACACAGGATAGCTCAACACAATCCAGAAAGGAGAGTAAACAGTAAGTCCGCATAGGATAGCTCAACACAATCCACAAAGGAGAGTAACACAGGATTCAACTCACACAGGTATACTTCTTGTATGACGATAAAGACGATCACTGATCCATCTAAGTCGTCAGACCCACAAAGGATCGATAGGTAACTAACCCCCGCAATGACCCACACAGGATCGGGCCCACACAGGACCTGTAGGCGCTGGCTCACACAGAACCGTTGAGCGCTGACCCACATAGGATCAGACCCACACAGGATCGGGCCCACACAGGACCTATAGCACTGACCCACGTAGGATCACTGAGTGTAGTAGTCGTCGTGGTGTACTGAGGATCTCTGCACAGTCATCATCGCAGTCCACGGAGGATCTCTGTACGGTCGTCGCCGCAGTCCACTGAGGATCTCTACACGGTCGTCGCTGTCGAAGTAGCAGTCGCAGCCAGCACTAGGGTTCCCGCATACAGCAAGCTCGTTCGGGAGGGTCCGCTCCACGAGCCGAGAGGCTGATACATCAACTGTCACAAAGTCCGAAGTTGATGTATCCAAAAGTTCCGTATCGTCAACAGGAACTCAACGTCGCAGACGGCGCGTCAATCGGACGCCCGGCCTGAGAGTTATTGGCTTTTTTGTCCGAGGGGCCCGGTTGGTTTTTAAGGCAAAACCAACTCGACCATACTCCACCTGCATCCAAACCTCGGGCGGAGTATGTCAAAAGATCCGTCTCACTTAGAGGAATTCAACGAAGTCGACAGCACGTCAATCGGACGTCCATAGCTCAAGATATGAGCGTTTCCGCATCGAGGCCCTGGTTGGTTTCGTGTACGAACCAACCCGGCCGAACCCAAAGTATTCCAAAACCATGAGTGCAATATACTGAAACGACCGTCTCGATCCAAGGATCGCGTTGCCGCTGACGTCGCGTCGTTCGGAGGTCCGTAGCTCAAGTTACGAGCATTTGACTGAAAATGGTCCGAAGACGGGGGGTCCGGGCCCGGGCCGACCCTGCCTGACCCCCCCTGGGTCGGCCGAACCGGGTCGACCCGGCCCGGCTTGGCCGAGCGGCCGAGCGACGCAGGGGGGAGCCGCCGCCCCCGCGCGACACCCCCACGGAACCCGCGGGGTGTCGCCCTAGACGACCCGAGCAACGCGGGGGGAGCCGCCGCCCCCGCGTGACAACCCCGTGGCACCCGCGGGGTGTCGCCCTGGACAGCCGGACGCGGCTTCAGCCGCGTCCCGCGCGCGCCGGACCCGCGCGGCCGTGGGTCAGCAGGCGCCGCCGCCTCCGGCCGAAGCCGCGGCAGTTCTTCCAGCGGCGCGCCGGGGCGCCGCTGCCGGCTTCCGCGGGCCACCGGAGTCGCTCCGGTGGTCCGATTCCGTTCCCGTTTGCGCCGCTGCTCCTCCCGGGACTCGTTCTTCACTGCGGAACCATCAAACTTCCGTTGTGGCACATTCCGTCGTCGCCCGTCAAATCCGCACAACAACGAAGAACGGCGGAAGGCTGTCGGGCCGTGTTCGTTTGGCCCACACCCTCCGCGTTATAGATAAACAACGGGAGAAATATATTCAACCCATGAATCAACAATTTTAATGGATTAAAATTGTTCTTTTTGTCAGGTTCTTCACTTTTAAAAGAAATGATCACGGGAAAAAGGAATTTTTCACAACAACCCCTACCTCGTAGTCGTCGTCGTATGCAAGTTCTTCGCGGATTTGTTCGTCGCGGAAGGAGGGGATCGTCACATCATCGCGAAAGGGCGTCGCGTCGTCGCGGAACACGGCGTCACGTCGTCGACTTCTGCGGGTTCGGCATTCTTCGTCGGACACCGGCATTCTTCGCGTTCTTCGCATTCTTCACGTTCTTCGCGAAGGAGGATGAAGGCTCAAGAACTCTGACAAAACCTCTCAACGAGTAATCCTCCAAAAAGACTTATTGGTCTTATTTTATTATTACGCCAACAAACGAAAAAGGTAAGTAAATACCCATCAATTCGTTGAATTAATTCAACGAAAGAAACCGCCCATTTAATTCACGAAATAAACCACCCAAATTAAATGGTGCATTAAGGATTTAAGAAAACGTGTCAGTTGACTTTCATAATGACGGGTTTTTGCGGGTGCGTTACTTAGCAGAAAGAAAAGGCGGGGCTCGTGCGGGCCCCACCTCACAAATATCCTACCAAGGGGGTAGGATATTTCTGGATAACACCCTATCCGTTTTAACTCAGTTTAAGTGTATTTCGAGTGGCTTCAAGTGGCTTAAGTGAAATAAAATAAAGTTTGTCGAACAAATTATTTTATTTCTAAACTTTAAGCCCAAAAATTAAAAACCACACCCGAGCAAACACAATTCCGGAAGAGGCGTTTCTAAGCATATATCAGCGCTGCGATTTCATCGGTGCCCTCAGAATTCGATTCCAGGCACCGGTTCAAAAGATAGAAAAACCCGCTCGTCCGTTCACTGAACGTACCCGAGCCAAACTTCGGAAAATGATTCCGGGCACACCGGGCCTCGGAACCAGGTGCTGTCAGAAACTGCGTTCTTGTAAAATTCCAAAGACAATTAAGAAAAAAAATTTCCTTGAAATTTACGGGTCTTTACATTACTCCCACCTCAGGGATTACTTCCCCGTAAAGATACATAAAAAACTAGGGAAACAAATGTCAGTACTGAGCACTCATCTGAGCCTCCCGCTCCCAAGTGCTCTCCTGGAGGTTCCCGTGCTGCCATCTGATGCGCACAAGAGGAATCGATCGTCCACGTAGGACCCGCTCCGGTCGATCCTCTATCTCCACCGGGACCTCTGCAAAAGTCTCCCCATCATCCACGTCTAGCTCCCCATAGTCAATGATGTGCGTTGGGTCATGCACGTATCTCTTTAGCTGAGATACGTGGAAGACGTCGTGCACCTGGTGCAACTGAGGTGGTAGGGCCAGGCGATAAGCTACCTCGCCAACCCTACTGAGGACTTGGAATGGTCCAATGAAGCGTGGAGACAACTTGTCACCTCGAACAAATCTCCGCAAACCATGTCGAGGTGAGACACGCAAGAAGACGTGGTTGCCATCCTCGAACTCTAATGGCCTCCGCCTCCTGTCAGCATAAGACTTCTACCGGCTCTGAGCTATCCTCATCCGCTCCTGGATGACCTGAACCTTCTCTGTCGTGGCCTGGACCATCTCTGGTCCCACAAGTGCTGACTCCCCAGGGTCTGTCCAGCACAAAGGAGATCTGCAAGGCCTGCCGTACAACGCCTCGTATGGTGCCATCCCGATGGTGGAGTGGTAACTGTTGTTGTATGCGAACTCCACCAAGGGTAGGTGGTCATCCCAGCTGCGACCAAGGTCTAGGACATATGCGCGGAGCATGTCCTCGAGAGTCTGAATGGTCCTCTCCGTCTGACCATCCGTCTAAGGGTGAAAGGCCGTGCTCAGACGTAGCCGCGTCCCGAACGCCTCCTGCAACCCCTTCCAAAGCCGGGAAGTAAAATGAGCGTCCCAATCGGAGACGATAGTCGATGGCACACCGTGAATCCGTAAAATCTCCTGAATGTAGAGATGCCACAAGCTCTCCACTGATCCCTGCTCTCTGATGGGTAAGAAGTGTGCCGACTTGGAGAGTCGGTCAACAATCACCCAAATGGAGTCGTGACCTCTGGAAGTGCGTGGAAGCCCAGTCACAAAGTCCATAGATATCCCGTCCCACTTCCACTCCGGGACCTCCAAGGGCTGTACCAAGCCTGCTGGTACCTGGTGCTTTGTCTTCACCTGCTGGCAGGTGAGGCATCAAGAAACGAAATCTGCCACAACCTTCTTCATGCCCGGCCACCAGTGCTGTCGTCTGAGATCCTGGTACATCTTCGCCACTCCAGGATGTACCGTCAAAGGAGAAGTGTGAAACTCTCTCAGCACCTCCTATCGTAAAGCGACTGGTACCAAGGTACGTCCTCTAAAAAGGATGTCGTGCTCTGCTCCAAAGGAGAAGCCATCAGGTGCCTGTCCTGAGGATATTTGTGCACGCCGCGTCTCACAGTCGGCGTCCTCACGCTGTGCCTCTCTGATCCGCTGCAGTAGTGGAGGGGTTACTGTGAGAGACTAAAGGAAGGCTGCTCCATCTCTATCCACGAAGGATATCTGCAAGGCGGCTAGCTGCTCTGTTGCCTCCTCAAGTAGCTGAATTCCCGTCCTCCTGCTGAGGGCATCGACTACCACGTTCCCCTTCCCAGGAGTATAGACTATCTCAAAGTCATAGTCCTGGAGGAACTCGAGCCATCACCACTGTCTTAGGTTCAGGTCCTTCTGCGAGAAGATGTACCTGAGACTCTGGTGGTCAGAAAAGACTGTAAAACACTCGCCCATCAGATAGTGCCGCCATGTCTTCAGAGCGAAGACCACTGCTGCTAACTCCAGGTCATGGGTAGCGTATTTCTTCTTATGCGGCCTCAACTGATGTGATCCATAGGCAATCACGGCCCGCTCCTACATCAGGACACACCCAAGTCCGATCCCTGATGCATCGCAGTAGACTACGTATCCAACTCCCTCCTCAGCCAACCTCAAGATAGGTGCGCTGGTCAATCTCTGTCTCAGCTCCTGAAAGCTCTGCTGACATCTGTCTGACCAAACAAAGGGTTTACCCTTCTTCGTCAAAGCTGAGAGTGGCGCCGCAACTCTGGAGAAGTCCGGCACGAATCTCCGATAGTATCCGGCTAGACCCAAGAAACTCCGCACCTCCGTCACGCTCCTGGGTGGCTCCCAAGCTATCACTGCCTCGATCTTCATGGTATCCACTGCAACTCCCGCCTCAGAAATGACGTGCCCCAAGAAGTGGACCTCACATAACCAGAACTGGAACTTTGAGAGCTTTCCATAAAGCTGGTGCTCTCGGAGTGTGTCTAGTACAACCTGTAAGTGGTAGGCGTGCTCCTCCTCCATGGTCGAGTACACCAAAATGTCGTCGATGAAGACCACGACAAATCGATCGAGGTATGGTTGGAAGATCCTGTTCATGAGGCTCATGAACACTGCTGGAGAATTGGTTATGACGAAAGGCATAACCAAGAACTCATAGTGGTCATACCGACACCTGAAGGCCGTCTTCTGCACATCCTCATCTCGAACCCTGAGCTGATGATAGCCTGACCTGAGGTCTATCTTCGAGAACCACCGTGCTCCCTTGAGCTGATCGAAGAGGTCATCAATCCTCGGTAGCGGATACTTTTTCCTCACTGTCACCTGGTTCAGGCGACGATAATCGACACACAGTCGCAAGCTCCCGCCCGCCTTCTTGATGAACAATATCGGTGAAGCCCAGGGTGAAACACTGGGTCGGATGAATCCCTTGCCCTGCAAGTCCTCCAACTGTACCCGTAGCTCTCGAAGCTCATAGGGGGCCATCCGATACGCTGGAGTGGATATCGGGGCTGTTCCGGGGTACAGGTCAATATAAAAGTATACCTCTCTGCGAGGAGGTAGCCCTAGAACGTCGTCGGGGAAGACGTCCGCATACTGATCCACCACTGCAGGAAAACTAGGACTCAGCACGTCAACTACTCCAAGGATAAGGCTATCCAACTAATGAGAGATGGGCTGCCCTCTCCTCTGCGTGAGTCCATCCTGTGCTGTGAAGGCTCCCTTCTCGCCGGTGAAGGTGAACCTGCTCCCATCGGTGCGCACACATCGTACCTTGCGCCTAAAACAGTCAATCTGAGCATAGACTGTAGATAACCAATCCATGTCTAAGATGACATCGTAAGGCCTCGACGCTACTACAAGAAGATCCCAGCCGAAGCTCTCGCCTACTAGAGTAAGCTCACACTGCCGGCACCAGTGCGTAATCGTCGAGTCTGCTCCCGTAGGAGTCTCTAGCCTTAAGGATCGAGCCAACGGCTCTGTCGGAATATCCGAGCTCCGAACAAGGGCAGCAGCTATGAAAGAGTGACTCGCTCCTATGTCTATAAGAACTGCATCAAGGGTGGAATAGACACAGATCATACCTCGAATCATCTCTGGCGCGCTGTGGTCGTAGGCCTCCACTGCCTGGAGCTGTTCCTGTCTCTGCCCGCCAGCTCCCTATGGTCGGGGCGGACCTCCTAGTGGTGGTGGTGGTGGTGGCAGAGCCTCAAAGCGTCGCCCACCACCTGCTGCTCGGACAGCTCCTCTGCCTCGTCCGCCTCCTCCCTGCGGACCACCACGATCAACCCTCTGCCTCTGCCTGGGTGGCCCTTCCACCATCTGCTGCTCCTCGGTACGGAGGGTCGGGCAGTCACGAGCCATGTGGCCCTGCCTGCCGCACGCATAGCACTGCCTGCCTCTTGGAAGACCGGCTCCGCGCTGTGTTCCCCGCACTGCTGAGCCAGTGTCCCGAGGTCGTCTGCCGGAAGGTCTGGTCTTCCTGGAACCCTGAGTCATCCGTCGACTTCCAACTGCCGAAGACTTTTCTACCTGCCGCCCTGCGGTAGGTCTCGCTGTGGACTCAGCCAGAAAGCTCTCGATCAGAAGGGCTCGCTCCAGCACTCCTGCCTGGGTCGGGATGCTGAGGGAGATCAGCGATGCCCTGATCTCGTGTCTCAATCCCTGCGCGAAGGTCCGGGCCCGGAAGAAGGGGTCCCGTACCATGTCGGTCGAGTAGCGAGAAAGATCAGTGAACCTCGCCGCGTACTGGGCGACCGTCAAGCTGCCCTGCCGCAGCTGAAGAAGCTCATGAATGCGCACCGCACGGAGGGTGGCTGGGACGAACTCTGAGCGGAAGAGGCTCTTGAAGTCCATCCAGAGCAGAGACGCCTCATCGTGTACCTGGAGAATAAAGCTCCATCATCGTCCTGCTGCTGCGTGCAGTAGGCTCACCGCGAGGATCACCATGAGGTCTGCTGGTGTCATCACTAGCCTGAAAACTCAAACGACCGCCTCCAGCCAGTCCTCAGCTGCCTGGGGGTCCATCTCCCCACGGAACCTGGGTGGTCGCTGGCGCTGGAACTCGTGCAGAGCTCCGAGGAATCGTGCATCGTCAGCGGTCGGTGCTGGAAGCATCGGGGGCTTGGCGGGTAAAGGTACTGCCGGTGCCTCTGCTGTCAATGGGCCCTGTACCGAGGCCTCGTCGCTCGGCGGGCTGTCATCGCGCTCTACTCTCGGAACCCTAGCTGGCTGCTGTCGTCAGGCCATCCTGAAAAGGAAACAAGTTCTCCACGGTCAGAATAGTATACGTGGTGAGCTGACACAAGTAATCACGAAGAAAACATAAAACACACATGCAATCAATGTTTTCATGCATTAAGTCGGAAATCAGAAGTCAGGGTCCTGGTGTACGGATACGTCGGCCGCCGCACCAACACTGGACTCCCTGGACTGATAACCACACTCAATACGCTAAACACTATTGCTTCACATAGAAGAAAGATCAGAGTCTGCGGTTGAACCGACCACCTATGATACCAATTTGTCAGGACCCGTCCGTGGGGCCCGTGTCGTGACTACCCCAAGCCCACCTTCCATAGGCCAGGGGCTGGCGACTAGAACCAAGGCGTAAATCCCAACAAAAGGGAAGGCATTGCCTTTGAAAAGTAAACAAGAACCATAGAGTAAGCAAGCAGAAAAGTATACACTAAGTAAAACTGTAACAAGCTGTGCTGAAAGTAAAAGGGGCCGGAAATACAAGCCCAACTGTAAAGTACAACTAAAAGGAAAAAACAGCAACTGAAAAGAAAAGCCGCAGCGTCGAGCCATCCTATGGAAGTCCCACCCGAAGGGTGGGTACAGATAGCCTCCACAGCTCCTCGGTCCAGCCGTCCGCTCCGAGTGCGTCCCGCCCAGTGGTCCACCTCCAGGTACCGTCCTGCTCCGCACGCCTCCACCACGATCAGTGTTGTCCGTCGTCTACAACCAACACAACGAAGTGCGGGCATAGCCCGTGCAGGGGTGAGTATAAGCTACTCAGTAGGGACCCCGAGACCCCCGAAGGTCTCCCGAAATCCACAAAGGATAATCCACAAAGGAAAGTTACAATCACGAATTAACAACCGACACTGCTTAGGTATATGCCCATACATATACCTAAGTCATCAATTCCCGTTCGGCTCCAACGTCCGAGCCCAAGCACAACCCAGTCCACACAGGAAGCAAAACGTATACCCACACAGGATAGCACAACACAATCCACAAAAGAGAGTAAACAGTAAATCCACACAGGATAGCTCAACACAATCCACAAAGGAGAGTAAACAGTAAGTCCGCATAGGATAGCTCAACACAATCCACAAAGGAGAGTAACACATGATTCAGCTCACAAAGGTATACTTCTTGTATGATGATAAAGATGATCACTGATCCATCTAAGTCATCAGACCCACAAAGGATCGATAGGTAACTAACCCCCGCAATGACCCACACAGGATCGGGCCCACACAGGACCTGTAGGCGCTGGCTCACACAGAACCGCTGAGCGCTGAACCACACAGGATCGGACCCACACAGGATCGGGCCCACACAGGACTTGTAACACTGACCCACGTAGGATCACTGAGTGCAGTAGTCGTCGCAGTCCACTGAGGATCTCTGCACAGTCGTCGTCGCAGTCCACTGAGGATCTCTGCACGGTCGTCGCCGTAGTCCACTGAGGATCACTACACGGTCGTTGCTGTCGAAGTAGCAGTCGCAGCCAGCACTAGGGTTCCCGCACACAGCAAGCTCGTTCGGGAGGGTCCGCTCCACGAGCCGAGAGGCTGATACATCAACTGTCACAAAGTCCGAAGTTGATGTATCCAAATGTTCCGTATCGTCAACAGGAACTCAACGTCGCAGACGGCGCGTCAATCAGACGCCCGGTCTGAGAGTTATTGGCTTTTTCGTCCCAGGGGCCCGGTTGGTTTTTAAGGCAAAACCAACCCGACCGTACTCCACCTACGTCCAAACCTCGGGAAGAGTTTTCCAAAAGATCAGTCTCACTTATAGGAATTCAACGAAGTCGACGGCACGTCAATCGGACGTCCGTAGATCAAGATATGAGCGTTTCCGCTCCGAGGGCTCGGTTGGTTTCGTGTACGAACCAACCCGGCCGAACCCAAAGTATTCTGAAACCTTGAGTGCGATATACTGAAACGACCGTCTCAATCCAAGGATCGCGTTTCCGCTGACGGTGCATCGTTCGGAGGCCCTTAGCTCAAGTTACTAGAATTTGACCGAAAATGGTCCGAAGACGGGGGGTCTGGGCCCGGGCCGACCCGACCCGGTCCGACCCGGACGGTCGGACCGGCCTGGCTCGGCCAGCCCGGCCCGGCTCGGCCGAGCGGCCGGGCGACGCAGGGGGGAGCCGCCGCCCCCGCGTGACACCCCCGCGGCACCCGCAGGGTGTCGCCCTGGACGACCCGAGCGACGCGGGGGGAGCCGCCGCCGTCGCGTGACAACCCCGCGGCACCCGCGGGGTGTCGCCCTGGACAGCCGGACGCGGCTTCAGCCGCGTCCCGCGCTCACCAGACCCGCGCGGCCGCGGGTCAGCGGGCCCCGCCGCCTCCGGCCGAAGCCGCGGTGGTTCTTCTGACGGCGCGCCGGGGCGCCGCCGCCTCCGGCCGCCGGCGCCGCCAGCTTCCGCGGGCCACCGGAGTCGCTCCGGTGGTCCGATTCCGTTCCCGTTTGCACCGCTGCTCCTCCCGGGACTCGTTCTTCACTGCGGAACCATCAAACTTCCATTGCGGCACCTTCCGTCATGGCCCATCAAATCTGCACAACAACGAAGAACGGCGGAAGGCTGTCGGGCCGTGTTTGTTTGGCCCACACCCTCCGCGTTAGAGATAAACAACGGGAGAAATATATTCAACACATGAATCAACAATTTTAATGGATTAAAATTGTTCTTATTGTCCGGTTCTTCACTTTTAAAAGAAACGATCATGGGAAAAAGAAATTATTCACAACAACCCCTACCTCGTAGTCGTTGTCGTACACATGTTCTTCGCGGATTTGTTCGTCACGGAAGGAGGGGATCGTCGCGTCGTCGCGGAAGGGCGTCGCGTCGTTGCGGAACATGACGTCGCGTCGTCGACTTTCGCGGGTTCGGCGTTCTTCGTCAGAGGCCGGCGTTCTTCGCGTTCTTCGCGTTCTTCGCGTTTTTCGCGTTCTTCGCGAAGGAGGATGAAGGCTCAAGAACTCTGACAAAACCTCTCAACGAGTAATCCTCCAAAAAGACTTGTTGGTCTTATTTTATTTTTACGCCAATAAACGAAAAAGGTAAGTAACGACCCATCAATTCATTGAATTAATTCAACAAAAGAAACTGCCCATTTAATTCACGAAATAAACCGCCCAAATTAAATGGTGCATTAAGGATTTAAGAAAACGCGTCAGTTGACTTTCATAATGACGGGTTTTCGCGGGTGCGTTACTTAGCCGAAAGAAACGGCGGGGCTCGTGCAGGCCCCACCTCACAAATATCCTACCAAGGGGGTAGGATATTTCTGGATAGCACCCTATCCGTTTTAACTCAGTTTAAGTGGATTTCAAGTGGCTTCAAGTGGTTTAAGTAAAATAAAATAAAGTTTTTCGAACAAATTATTTTATTTCTAAACTTTAAGCCCAAAAATTAAAAACCACACCCGAGAAAACGCAACTCCGGAAGAGGCGTTTCTAAGCAAATACCGGCACTGTGATTTCATCGGTTCCCTCAGAATTCGATTCCGGGCACCGGTTCAAAAGTTAGAAAAACCCGCTCGTCCGTTCACTGAACGTACCTGAGCCAAACTTCGGAAAATGATTCCGGGCACACCGGGCCTCGGAATCAGGTGCCGTCAGAAACTGTGTTCTTGTAAAATTCCAAAGAAAATTAAGAAAAAAAAATTTCCTTGAAATTTACAGCTCTTTACAATGAAACTCGAGGAACAACAACATCAGATTGTTTAGAACATTCAAAGATCATAACACAAAAATACTCTTCATCTAGATGTAGTCTACTGATCGATATTCAAGATAACGCTATGACTAATTGACCATCACACCTATGGACAACCTGATCATGCACCTCATAAGTCTCCCATTCAAATCTTCATGCCACCACATATACTTCATAGCTTTCTCCACACATCCTTGACTTAACATGAAAATATACACCTTAAGAATATCATCCTTACCGCTTCCTTAAATCCTTTTCAACTATCGGGACCCACTTCTTAATCACAAGAATAACCTTGAACATGTACATGGTTGTTATCCTTTCCACGAGATAAAAAACTAATGTTACCAGATACTTTTTATTGGATTTCAAGAATAACACCCATATAATTTTTCAGTATCTATTCCATTCTGAAGTCCTCCCCCATAATTGGGAGATGGTGTACTCCCCTACAATATGGGTCCTATACAGATATCACTCCCTGAGAATATCCTCCATGATTTCTTCCAAAAACCAAAACACCCTCAATCCATAAGGAGTAAAGTCAGCTCCTTCTCAGTGAACTTGCATGCTGTCAATATATTGGTCATGATCAATGCTGGTTAAAATTATTCCAAGATCTCATAGAATAACACCACCACAACTATCCATTTCCATTTTGAACTCGTACCAAGAGGAAACCTCAACCTACCAAATGTCTTGGGATTCCCCATCCGCTGATGTCTTATCCAAACAATGAATCTATAACTAAACAAGAGTTTCCAACCAAATACAATTCCACCTCACGACCCTCTTCCAAGTAGTTGTGGTGCTACATTCGTTTTGGTGCCATTATCATCACCCTACTCGAGTTCTTCTTGCACGGTCCTATAGAACAAAAAAGATACACAATGACTCATTTCACCGGTCCATAACCAATGAGTTTATTTCACTCTCCTAGAGCAAAAAAAATCATCTCTATCAGGCATGAACTTTCCATGCCACATGATTTACCATATTTATTGGACCTAAGGATTTTTCAACATATAACCTAACAAAAACTACTCCGACAAACAACCCAACTGCGAATTGATCACCCTTTCCTTTTACACCCCAAACCGACATTTACTTCCACATATAACTCTATTAAACCAAAATTTTAGGTCTCTGAATGATTATTCCCTTCCCAATAACTATTATAACTAAATTCATTCACCCAAGTGCTTCCCTAAGGCGAGTATAAAGTATAACTATGCATTTTTATCAAATCCATGGGGATCCCATCGTGTATCGATTTCACATATGAAGAATCCACAGAGGCTTCACATTCCCTGGCACCTAAAAACTAGAATGACCTCTCTCTAAGATACCCTTGATTCCTTGATATTGACAGCTCCTAGCCACAAATCATGCCACATATCCCAAATCCAATAATCCTTCAACTGAGCCCTCTCAGTAAATCATGCCCTGGGAAATACTCTATCGAAGCCACAACCGAGGTCTAAAATGTTTATCTATGTCACACACAATCTAAATACTAATACTCCAAACCACCTCTATCATAGGTCATCCTCGAATTCCTAATGATATCAACTCCACAAACTAGTGTTACAACAATAAAAGGTTGCCATCTCTCCAATCAACGCACTCCAACTCCAAAAACCAACTTTTAAATATGGTCACCCTACACTAATTCCAACCACATAATGTCTAACACACCAAAAACCAATTTATTATAGGTCCCAAATCAAAGATACTCTCTCACATACATTGGTACCACTAGCTGAACACTAGCTCTGGGGTAAAAAACAAAAGTCACAAGGCCTCAAATCACAAGTGTCAAAAAATTCACATTATCAAATTCATTTCACAATTCATGGTCATATCCTAACCAAGGAAATAATAGACAACCTTACGTTGATAAGAACATCCAACTCATTAAGACCTGCAATCATGCAACCTAAGTTCTAAAATATATGGCACCCTCACTTCCCAAACCATCCAAACACATGGTCAATATCCAATGCTTGGTATATCCACTACTAGTGTCCCAAAATGTTCCATTATTCTCACATTTTTTCACATAATTTAATCATTACAATTTAAATCCCTGATTTCACTTTTCAAAAAAAATTATTTAAAAAACCCACGAATTTACACTTTCAAAAACAATTTTTTGTTTTCCCGTCATTTTAAAAATATCAATTTTATTCAAAATATCATTTCAAAGCATATCCACTTTACAAAATAAAAGATTTATGTTTCTCAAACCCCTTTTCAACCCAAGTTTCATCACACATTATTAAATTCAATTTCAATTTTTTATACCCATTAGGTTCATCATCATGTCATTCACAAGTCAATCACAAGAAGAATATGGTTGGCCTATCTATCCTATGTTCCTAGCATGATGAATTTACTCACATTACCTATCTTGTCATGATGAGCCAAGATATGAATCTTCATAAACCAATTAAATCACATCCAGGTGATCCAATTGGGGTGGAAATAATAATGAACCCTAAAATAAAAAAACTGAACATCAATTAAAACCCCTAGAAACCAGGATTTTTCTTCATACATGGGGATACATGCACCATGGATGAACACATTAGCTGTCCCTAAGAAGATCCTAGTGTCCTATCTACCATACCCCAAATAGTAACAAAAAAATCCTCATATATAACTTTGCAATTTCCCCGATCCAAAGGCCACAATAACTGGTGCACTGAGCCAGGTCATCACATGATCTAAGGTGCGCCTCTTGGTATTCCAAAGGCTACCGACTAGTAGCGGGGGTATAAAGATGAACTTGGAGAGAATATGAAATATTATCAGAGTGAATCCACAAATGATGTAACACAGACTTGTAAAATAACCATAGGAATAATAAATGGTCAAAAATTCAACTAAAACCAATAAGTGACCATGTACATACACTGTAATAATATCTAATCAATACACTACATTTCAATCAGTCACACAATGTAAACGAAGACCAAAACTAAAAAAATAATATAAAATCATATTCAAGTCCCATCTTAGTCTAGATCTTGATGACCAACCTATCTTCCCAAGAAAAAAAACACCATGTTTCTATCCTGAACCTATACCTGAAATAGGTAGAATCTTCTCGGGTACCTTATTTCGATGGAGGACAGAGTAGGGGTGAGCACAACCTAGTAGGACACCACCTATGGTGTTTAAAAAAATATCCAGTCTATACAATAGTTTATGCATGTAATTAGTGAAATATATAAATAATAAGGAAAAAATTTAAGCAATTTCTAATATCCATTTATCCATTAAATTCCTTATATTCAACCAAGAAATGAAACTAACTCAGGTCACACTAGGAGTCTAAGATAAAACAAAAAAGTTTAATAAACACATTTAACCATAAGGTATTTAACTACTCAAAAATCATCACATACCAATTACATATCATTTTAATTCAATCCATTTCATCATTATTTCCATTTCTTAACTTATGATATATTCATTAATAAATTCATTTTTATATCATGTTCCATGGGTTTGGAATTTACATAATTTACTCAATAGATCAAGCTATAAATTTATCAAGCATAAGGGGATACATACACTACTACTCACAATGAATTTACTAATCATAATTATCAATATACCTCAGAGTCCCTTTCTGGTGACCTAAGTCTTGTCCATCTATTTCTGATGTGTAGTGCCTATATCCGACATCCCCGCCAACACCATGACCATAATATGGGAAAAAAAGAGCCTCAGTCCGACATCCCAACCATTCATTAAAAAAACATTCCATAGAGCCTCAGTCCATGCAGTTTCATCCAATGTAAACATTGTGGGAATAAATAATCAGTCTGACTACCTAACCCATGCATTCCTCGTTTAGGTAAGAGAATTAGTCCAACCCAACCCTTGGGAGGAGCATCAATCCATTATCCCACCACCAAGCCATGTGAACACGCTTATTTAAATTTTTTTCCACATAAAAAAATTCAAAATAATAGTCCAACAGTAAAACATAAATCAAAAATCACAATTCATCAATACATAAATCATTCTCATTTCAAAAACCATTAAAATATTTTCCATTTCTATTGCACAACGGTTTGTCCCAATTTCCAATTCTTATTCCTAAACTCATTTAGAATATTCACAAATCTCAATAAGTTAACCCATTTTACATATTAAACAATCTTTACATGTTAACTCTCTTAACCCACACATTATTCTCCATGTATTAACCATTTAATAATTTCTTGTACAAATCAAAATCCACTGGGAACATTAAAATTAATCACTTTTAACTCATTTTCACATCCTACCAAAAACCCCTTATGATATATCATTAACTAAGACCATTCAACATTTAGTTCATTTTAAACTCAAGTTAACATGCCAACATAATTGTTATGTGTTCTATCTCAAACCATTACCTCCCGTCAATAACTATGGTTCAATCAGACCTTAATAATCTACATCAAGGTAATAAAAAAAATAAAAAATAGTTTTATCGTCTTTAAACCATCCCTTAGATACACAATCTTCCCATTTGAAAAATAGAATCAATCCCCATGGCTTTTACAAACATTTTCAACCAATCAAGAGAATCATTAGACAATGTTTAAAAGAGGGTAACTTATTACCATTTCAAAAACCATTTTAAATATATTAGAAAAGACATTTTGAATCACTTTGGGGTTAGCTACTCCTTTTAAAACATTTCTCACTTTCAAACATCACTTTCAATCAGTTAATATTAAATCCATTCAAAGCCACAAGCAGACCATCAAACTCATTTCAAAACCATTTAATCATTTACAATATCCAACTCATAAATTTTTTTTATAACTCCATTAAACTTACCTAATAATCAATTATATTTTCAATACCCATTTTTCCATCATAACACCCCTTTAACAAGGTTTGATAATTTTGATCACCACTATAGGGGTTTGGCTTACCCCATGGGTATCCCTAGGTTCGATCTCACATCATCGAAAAACCCAATGAGGTACATTAAGGTTCTTACAACTCAATCTAAGGTCAAAATACCTTTCATTAACCAAAGACATAAATGAAAAACATAGTAGTGAAATAAAACAATTACATACACATATAAAACATCAAGAATATATGAAAATTCTTCAAGACCAGCTACATCATGTCTGTTGATGAACTCTTTCTAAATCATCACCTATGATCCATCATAAAACCCCCAATAAATCCCAAACATAAAATCTTCTAGATAAGTGAATGTATTAGTACTTTAGAAGAATAATAGGGATTCTTTAATCCATTATATGAAAAATAGAGAATAGAGGAGTTCTATACTCACCTAGTTATTCAATTCCCACCCAAATGCACTCCAAATGACCAAGAATAGAAGGAGAATCAATCATGGAGGAGGAGGGGGATTCTATTTTGTCTCTTAGGGCAGTGGGGGTCAAATGTAAGTAAAACATTGGTGGGGATGTAAAATTATTGAGATATAAAAAATATAAAATTTTAAATATTAATATGGAACACACTTTGCCCACACTGTTTGAAAAACCATGTGCAAGACACTATATAATGGATGTTGGGTCGCACGATTACATGAGAATACATTCATGGTTTGGAAAAAAATTCTATAACCGTGTTCTTTACCTCTTCCCAAAATGGTTCCCATACTCTATAATTTCCTAGGCCAGGTGCACTTTTTGCACTGAACATGTTCCAACCACGTGCTATGTGATGTTTGGTCACTTTTATCATTTTTTCATGTCCCAAACCCCTAGAAAATCTCTAAAAATAATAAAATAGTATAAAAATTTTCTATAACCATAAAAGAGAGTTTAAAAAATTTATAGGGACATTCCATCATTAAAAATCACTATCTTTCATGAATAGTTTCATGGAGATAGTGCATAGTTTCTACTAATCGTGATCAAACTGTAGACTAATATTAACACTTCAGAAACAACCCAAAACACTCTAGAAACACCTAAAATATTACCCACATATTATATAATTTTAATATTCATAATAAAATTGGAATATACCTAAAAATAGAGGTTTTTCATTCTCCTTACCATTTGACACTCCAACATCAGAATGGAGGTCAATGTTGTTTTTTAAGATACCATGACACTGATCCAGTATTTCTTTTTAACATCCCATGTATCACTATGAATCTGATCACACTACCATAAAATCTATTTCCAAAAGATTATTTTCCCATTGAATATATCTTGTTTCATATTAGAATTCTTTTTTCGGCACATTAATCAACATATGATATAGTTGAAGATGAAAATGGTTCCATAAAATCACATGGCTTGGATCAGAGTCCTAAATATATAAGGAACACATTATGAAAATAATTGACCCTTGGTAAGAAATCAAACTGATAAGCCAATGACCATACCATTCAAGTATCTCAAAAGGCTAATGAATAGTGGTTTAAATAATCACTATTAATATATATGATGAAGCCCTATCCATGTAGAGATTATCAAGAAAACATGATCACCCACAATTGAAGATAACAATCCATGATAAAATTCTTTATATGATTTTGGATGGCTATGATTTGTTACAATTCTATTTTTGACCATCTGAATCATATCAATTATCTCATTCACAAGGCTTGGTCTAATAACGATGTCTCATTTGAATCTACCCTACACAGTTGAAAAAATAAGGAAAACAATAAAAATCATAAAAAGAATCAATTTTTTATTGATGCCTAATAACTTTTATTTTATGAGAGCTCAACTAAATGTATATAATACTCTCATGAGCTATAAAAATATATCAAGTAAACTATAACAATGTATTCCATCATATAGATTATCCTTTCATATTTACTATCATTTTGAGGATGATATATTGTAATTATTTTCAACCAAGTTTAAAGGGATTATTATAAGGAATTAGAAAAATGAAATGTAAACCTATGATCTTGGTCAGAAACAAAAAATGGTATTTAATCTTTCATTAATATTTCTCATATACTGATTTTTGATATATCTTCAACTTTATCAGTTTCAGAAATCATGATTATGTGATCTGACTACATGAGATCATCCAAAATCAACCAAAAGAAATTTCCTATTAGAATCATTTTTCATAGACCTAAGAAAGAAATCCATAGATATGTTCTCTCTATTATATATGTAAAAATGTGAAGAAATTAACATTCTAGAATACCCTTGGTGTTACTATTTGACCAAATTACATCTGAGGAATCTCAAAAAAAAATCTTCCACATTCTTATTCATTTAAACCCACTAAATCTATTCAATCAATGCCTTGTACATGTTCTTAATACAAGGCTGAAAGAAAAATTTATAATGCGGATATGCCTTAATAAGTTTTCCAATATAACATAAAAGAACCCAAATAATATATCTAAAACATAGAATAAATATCTCATCAAGAAACTATCCCTTAATGGTCTACCATCCAATTTGTTTTGACCTCATGTCTACCCATTATGGATAATTTGTTTGGAAATTCTTTACATACTCAATGAAATATGGAACAAAATATTCTTGTATGGAAATAGTTTCACCCCCTTACTCAACACAATCTAGATGTGAATTAGTAATGATAAAAATTATCTTCCTTTGATCTGAAGTTTCTTCAAATGCCAATCTATATTAATTCTTACTCAATGTATTAGACATTGTTTTCCCTCTACCTGGTGTATAAATCTATTTTTTTCATACATCCAATGATATTACATACATATTTTTTTCTTTATATTTATATATATTTGTGATAAAATGTGTATCAAACTCTTATTATTGGTAAACAATGTGAATTTCTCACATAAAATAGAATGATTCAATGTCTTCAATTCATTAACTATAATAACCAATTAGAAATAATTTTTGGTAGTTTTTCTCATAAAACACTAAATTTCAAGATCATTATGATTTGAAATGATTATTCCTTATAAGAACACATACCAACCCAAATCCCAATGCATCATAACAAACCAAATAGTTGTTTCTTGACTCTGGAAATGTAAGGATATGTCATGATGTAAGGCAAACCATATTCCCTTGGAAATATTTTTGGCACATTTCATTCCATTGAATAGGAATTTCAGTCATTTTAAATGTTTTCAATAGAGAGGAAATTAATGAAGATTTAAATGCAAATAATGTATAATATCATTCCTAATTAGGAAGTTGCATATCTCAAAAATATTATTAACTGATTTCTAAGATAAAAAAACACATATCTTTTCATGATTTATAGAAATTTTTTTAGAGATGATGTGAACAAGGAAATGTAACTCCTGTATTTAGAAATAAAATATTGAATTATAGATGTAATGATTATGATGGAAGATAATACCGAAAAATGTAGCCAAGTATTTATCATGATCAGTCATAGATCAATTGTAGAGAACAACATAAAACCCCTAAATTGATAAAATTGTTCATCAATAAAGACAATAAAATATAGATTATTTATCATAACATGGTTTCACATACAAAATGTACACATTCATCAGAGTTCATTATAAATTCCTTATAAAATGAAGTGTTGTGAACCATTGGGGTGTGCCCAGTATAATTACCACTTTTATTTCTATCTCCATATATTTGACCTTCAATTCCCTTAATTCTATTGTTTCCATCCTGCAAGATGGAAGTGAAATAGGGATGGTCCCTAGTATGATTTCAATCATAAATTATAATTCTATTTTAGTTAGAAATCATGAAAATTTTCAATAAATACATCAAGAAATGGGTTAATGATGGTTGTAAAATTAAAAAGATTAATTTCATCAACAAATTCAAAAGTTATTTCCACTAAATAGTAAGTGATATTCCTGGCCATAGATAAGAAAGGTTATATTATAAATACATTCATATCCCAATATCATTTAAATAGATGTATAATGCTATTAAAATATGTGAAACTAGCATAACGAGAAGAATAGAAAATGTGGACATTGAAAGATGTTAAATAATCCATTCCCAAAATCTAGTCATCGATATCCTGCTCAACAATAGAGAAGTCCCAAACCTACTAAACCCCATTGATTGTTATGGCACACATTGTACACTTATTGTCCATACACTCCTGTTTTCCAATAGTTTTTTGATGTTTTATAATAGATGACATAAAGTTAACACATAAACCGATATTATATAAAAAATTAAATGAAATATAATATTATAATTTACCCCAATCAAACAAGGATAAACTAAGTATTTAATCAAACATACTAGTTCTCCACACTATTGAAGGGTTAGAATGATTTTCTTTATAAAAATTACGAGCACCATAAAATTTCATAGAAACTATACCATCATTATTTCAAAGACATTATATCATATATTGAGGATTCATGGTGTTACGAGAATCACATTGTCTCTATCAGTTTTTTTGGATGAGAATATTTCTACTAATATCTCCCCATTAAAGAATATGATGTGTGAGAAACATGATATTCATCTCCGACACCAAAATGTAGAGAACTATGAGAATAGAACTAGAGATGTATCATATGGTTAAAATTGTGGAATACTATTGGTGGTGCTATAATATTTCCTCTGATGTGATCAATTTAACCACACCAAAAGAACCAATGCAGACACTTGGGACTTGTAAAAAGGTTAAACAATCTTCTGGTCATATTATGATATTCTCCACTATATTGAATGCAAGGGACCCTAGTATGATTATTTATAGTATTTGATTTCACATTAATTTCTATAGAGATAAACATACTTCTTCCTCAAGTATTTGATCAAATATATATATTTTTCACTATTTCCCAATTTATAATATATGTATTGTTAAGTGTAAAAAATCAATCTTAGAGTGAATTTATGGTCACAACCTAGACTCAATGAAGTGTTCCTTCTAGAATTCCCTGGTTGTAAATTATGGTTTGAAGAGGACTATTTTCAGAAAATTGGATGTATATTCTATCATCACTAGAATATCTTACTTTAAGTAGAAAAAGTAAGTTATTTTCTCAATCCAAAATTCGTGAGGGTTGAAAAATTTGTTAAACAATTTATTGAAATCATTCCATGTAAATCCTTAGTTGACATTATCCTAGAATATTAAATCAACCAAATAGATTGAATGATATTGTTGAAAATTTATCAACATTTAATCTTTTAGTTTAGGTAATTATTGAAGGACATTAAAGAATAAATTTACATCATTTAATCATTATTACTCTTTTTCAGGCATATAGTTCCAAAAAAGGGGGAATCTATTTTTGAAATTTTATAGAGTTATCCAGTTTTTAGGATCATCATTCTGATTCCCTCTATCAATTAATTGAAAATACTGAATGTTGTTATGGACATGATAATGGTTAACCTATGACTTGGGTGAAACCGCATTATTACAGCCTCTTCTTTTTGTTTTCTATGATGTTTACCCAATATCATTTATATAACTAGAAAAAAACATTGTCATCACAAAATAGAAACCACAATCTTAGAACATGTCAAGTGACAACAAACAACAAAAAATATAACCCTTCCTTTCAAAATCCCACCATTGTTAATGAATTAACCATTTTCATAGATTATGAAATAAAAAATTAACAATTCATTCATATTCGGATGTATCAGTAAAAATAAATGATATTCTACACTATTCAATTAAACTTATAGTGATGAGAAGAAAAAACACATAGAGTTTAATTTTAAAAATTACTTACCCTACTATTCTGGAAAATTTATGTTCATAAAAAAATGTTAGTGAAATATTTTAAAGATATATATTCCCAGTTCTCACATTCTTATCTCTTTTATTCCATCAAAAAATATAAGATATACAAACCAATACTACTTCTATTTTTAACATCCCACCACTCACCCATTGGAGTTGGAAGATATGGATCTCTAAAAAAATAATACTATATTCCGATATCTTTGTCTAAGTAAATGGGACTTTTAAATTCACCAAATTTCCCATGGATCTGGTGTTTATAAACTTAGTTGGTATTATCTAGGTAATTCCCAACACACTCCACCAATACAAGAACTACTAGAAAATATTATATATAATAGTTCTAAAATAGTTTAACTGTTTATATAAGGATATAAAATAATTCCACGTGAAATAAAATATAAATGAGAATCATTCCATTTCTGTCACTTTTTTTATAATAATCTCCAAATAGACAAATGCAAAACCACACACACACAAGCAAATTTGTGTTCACATTGACAATGCTACATCATGACTATTTTCCTTACCCCAATTGAAAATGGTACTTTATGACTTTACACTATCCAAACAAATACAAGATTCCCCAATTGTGAAAAATTCCATGCAATAAAATTTCATATAAAATAAATCCTTCATTTTAAAAATTTAATGAATAATTTTTATTTCTTTAAAAATATTTTTTTATTTTATAACCATTTTTTTAAGTTATAATAAAAGTAGTTTACCAACAGAAATTACATTTTCCATGTTTTAATATTATATTCCTAATATTATTTCCTTGAGTAATATAAAAATATTTGACATTGAATCCAAGATAAAAAGTTCGGAAAGACAAATATTTCATGTTCTAGATAAAGTAGATATGAGAGATAATCCACCTACCTCTCATTGGATGATGAAAAAAATGAATAAAATAAAACTTATTCATTTGGTATAAAAACATTTCCATCATTAGATCCACCAATCAATTATCAAGATCAAAAAAATGATTATAGATATAGCCATGATGGAGAAGATGCAACAATCCCTATGAGATAAAATGAGATGATCTAGAGATAGAAGAACATTTTCTTAATGATGAATCCAGACCACTAATGCAGTTTAAATTTCTGCAAAATATATCTACATTAAAGGTAACTGATATGATATCATAAGTATGAAGAGGATGTTGAGACATAGTAATGTTATTAGGAAAATAAAATATTCTGGTTTTTAATGTTTTATACATTAGATTTTTAAAATATTAAATACACATCACATGAATGGAAAAGCTGAACATATGATAATGTCTCTCAAATAGAGAGTTACATTTTTTTTCGACACACACTTTCAAACCATCTGCCAAACGTGTGCAACTACAATGTTAAGGACAACCCCTAGCATGGTTTCATCTAATTTTTTTACAAACTATGTTCTAATCATGCTTCTACCACATTGTCCAATCACACATTTTCCTTTGGAATTCAAATGGTTTGGCTATACCATGCACTAAACTTGTGTCAAATCACTATCTCCCATCTTTAGATACATTGTTTCATAGAGGTGTTCCACATTTTTTATTAACCACACTCCATGAATGAACCTATATAAACACTTCCAAAACATTATAAAACAATTTATAATCTCTTTAAATTTACCCCAATAGTATTATAAGTTAAAAACATAAGGAATGTGTAATTTATCTAAAACTGGGGGCGTTATAACCTAATTTATGTTATTTACAATCACAGGATAAAATTTAAATTTTTGATTTTTTTTCGGTTTCATTTGGTTCATGGAACTAATTTAAATAATTTATAGTAATCATTCTTAAAAAATAAAAATATATCATATTGAGATAAATATATATATAATGAAACCATAATATAGGCATAATAAGAAGAAAAAAATTATATTATTACTATTTTATATGATTAAAACTAAAATATGATTATGAGAATATTAAAAAATAGGGTGTTACTAATTGAATATTATAATCCTAATATTAATTCATTTCATAAAAAAAATATTCACCATAACATTTTTTCTATATGATAAGAAGTTATTCAGTGGGTTAAGGGGAATTTTGAAGGGGGTAATTTCAATTTTGTGATCAATGGATGGTTTCTAGTAAATTTTTTATAATCTTGTTTCAAATTGTTAATATATTTTGGATCTACTTGTTATAATGTTTTCTGAATCTAGTAATGTTTACATTTATAAATTTTGATATGTATATGAGAGATTCATCCAATAAGTAGTGATATTAGTAATTTTATTTTGATATTAAATTATTTATGTGATTTTAAATATACTCTCCTATTAGTATCCACCATTTAAGTGAAACAAATCATTTATAGTTTATAACAATATGAGTTTGTGTTTAAGAAAATATGGTCAATCGTTTACCTAGAGAAAGGGGCATATAATCAAAATTTTCACATGGATGTCTTATATCATCAAAGAGGTATTATTTTATGAATCATATCATCATGTTATATAAGACAAAACATTATGGATTTGATATATGAGTCTTAAGTTATGACACCCCCACAGATTCTCTTAATGACTCCTGAGTGGACTTTAATCCAGTTTGTGTTCATAGATAGAAAGCATCATGATATTTAGGTATGTTGAAATTTAATATTATATATATTATTTGAACTATTGATTAATTTTGACTAAGATATTTTGGTATCATTACATAATATGTTTTTTAGTTTTCATTTATATATTTCAAGAAAAGTGAAATAATTAGAAGGGACTAGTGAGTAGAGATAACTAAGAAGATTATATCGGTATTCCACTAACGTATCCATGAATCCCTATTATAATTATTCAGGAATAGAGGCATGATTTATTTTATAAATGTTGATTAATTTAATTATATCATTTTTTATTACATAAATTATTATAAATAATTATATATAATATTTATAATTAATGAATATGTTGAATATAGATCATGTCTGGTTATTATTTACATAAAAAATGATTACAAGGGATGACACATTGACATGAAACACATCACATGTCATAGAGTTTACATCATGTATAATAATAATTAATTTTTAGTAAAACAACTTACAAAATCAAGTATGGAAAGTATGTGAATATTTAATTATTCTTTCTATGTATATAGTGACTAAAAAAAGATTGCATCCCAAATTTAATGTGGATATAAATGATTACTCATTTTTTTTATTATCCCGTTACTGTCAGTTTTATAGAAAATAACTTGTCTTTCAAGGAAAAGAATATTTTACTATATTAATGAGAAAATTTATATTTTTCATTAATTTATTATATATATTAGACAAGATTATTTTGATGTGGATGAGGAAAAATTTCCCGAGGATAATTAATATATAATTACACATTGATAAAATTCCATCATCATACTTTAAGGATATTATAGAAATGGCTATTAATTGACATATGGTACATGTGTCTTAAAAACATTAATTATGTGAGAAGAGGAAATAGGTTCATTTAGAGTTATACCGATACACTCATTGGAAATAATATATTTCATTATTTAATTTATGTTCTATAATATGGATTATGAGTATACATAGATTTTGATATGGTATGGATATATTTATACAAGTATGGAGGAAAATTTAAAGGAGATGGAGATATAGTATTTTGGATAGGTTCATTCACACATTGATGGTGCAATGGTACTAGAATTTCTAATACAAATATGAATAAATTATATTAATAGATATTTAATTATTATTTTTATAATATATAAAATTTTATGTCCTTGGGTAATAAATTCATCACATGTTCACCATTTTGATTTTGTAGTTTATTTCAGGAATGATGCACCATTCGAATGAGTTATAACCCCTTACCATTTCCATTAGAAGTATAATTATATATATATTTGATCTTAAATTTGAAATCAAATTATAAAAATTAATATTATTTTGAATAATATGAATAAATGAAAAAATAAAAACTAAAAATCCAACTATGAATTTCTATGAAATAATATTCAGGTGATTTTGATTAATTTTTGACATATCAATGTGAATGGAATGAAAATCTAACATTTTTTGTCATCCTAACTAATGAATGTGATTTTTTTTTTATTTTCAATTGTCTATAATCATGTTAAATGGTCAAAAATGAAATACATATCTCATATTTTTATAAAATTTAGTGCCTATGTAATGTGAGATCATAGAGAGTGGGAGGTGGTAAACCAGTTATCCCTTTATTTCAATTTTTTTTATTTTAAGATAAACTTTTTGACTTGATAAATGGTAATTTATCTAATTAATATTTTCCCCCATCTTCATATGCTTCTATATGAATGTATTAATGAATACAATAATTTAAAAGGATTAATCTCAATTTGATTTTATAATACTTTTTTGGTTTGATTATTATCTTGAGACCCTTATTTCCTCTGGAAATTGATCTTCTGTCATCGTAAAATATGCATCCTAAAAATATTTTTAAAAAATATCAATAAATGATAGATTAAAATTTAATATATCAATTTCCTCTATACGTGTTCTTGATTCTTGCAGCCACAAATTGAATCTATCTCCCGAAAAAAAATATTTCACATAATTATGACTATTTTCTTTTAGAAGCTCTTTGTAGTAATACTTTTTCCCTATAAATTCTTTTGAAATAGTGGTTAACTCCCTTTATCCTCTCATGTTTCAATTTATTTACCTTGTTCTACTTAAAGTCTATGTTTCATAGTATTATAAGGAATCACTGCTGTCTCACCATCTTCCCTTGAATCTATGACGATATTTCATGTCATAGGAAGAGGTCCCTACTTCTAAACTTCTCCATAGGAATCGACATAGCCAACATAGATCCAACAAAATCTTTTCACCTTATTTAATTTACAAGGAAGTGCATAATTTTATCAATTTCCTATCATTTGATAATAGTAGGAATTTTATCTTCTATTTATAATCATATTATGAGGTCAATATTATTATTCTTATCATTATATCTTACTTATGGAAATTCCATAAATCTCATTAAAATATTATTTCTAAAATATATATTGAAATCCAATTTATTTACTATATAATATTTTCATTAAAATTATTATTCAAATTCACATGAAAACATCATTAATGTCATTAATAAGACTTTAATACATTCCTTCAAAACAATATAAAATACATTATTTTAAGTTACAATATGGTAGCATGAGAATATGCATAATTCTCACAATATTGTCTTTAATTCATGAACAAAATCTCTCTTGCATCTCCTCATCAATTCATTACAACTATAATCATGGATGACTAAAACCATGATATTTGTTTTAATGAATATTTTTTATAAATTATCATTGAATCTGTATTATGAATATACTGGTAGTTTAATAACCAATATTGTGGTATAATCTCATCATCATAATTACTCAAGAATATCAATCCATTAGAGTTTTATTTAACTACTATATTCTTTTAATAGTTCTTACATACATAAAAAAATTTCACTGTAGATAAAATTATATATCAATAAATGTTTCAAAAATAAACACTTATGTTTTTTAGGAATAAATGTTAATTTTTTATAATATCTTATCAAATTATTAGTATAAAAACCTCTTTATTTTTCACTATAGTTCTCCTAATCCCACATGAAAAAACTTTAAGTTCAACATAACCAATATATCAACATGTCACCAAACATGGTGCTTTTTTACATGTGACACCACACACACCTCATGAATTTTTCCATAATCCTACATGATTTTCTATTGGCTATGAATAATCATGGATACTACCACAATGATACATAGCCTAAACATGTTATTGAATAACAGAAGTAATTTTTGACCATTATATTAACTAATTAAAATATGAATTTCATAATAAATTATTATAGTCTTATAAACTCATTAGTATAATTACTCATACAAAGTTTTGGATATCTCCCAAACTAATCATAAGAAACAACCAAACAAAACATATGAAAAGTCCAATGAATCATACACATACCGTGAATAAATATTTTTAGTAGATATGAACTGATTCTTATATAATATACTTTGTGAGTATTTTCCTTTATTTTGTATATTATAGAAAATTGTCAAACTAGTTTTTTATAAATTATTTATGATAATGTATACTCCACCAAAAATTCAATTTTTCATTGAATATCAACTGACCAATAATCATAAGATTTTAAATTGATGGTATCTTGGATATATATTAGGGAGATATTTAAGAATAATACTCAATATTTTATTTTCATTTATGATTTTAGAACCTCATATTCTATTTATAACATTCCAATATAATATTGGTAGTTATTAAACATAAGAACAACGTTACATGGTGAAAAAAACTTTCTCTGCATAGGGGAACTTCAATCTTCCATATTATATTTTTTTTTCAACACTATAAGTTCTCAAGTTAATGTGTGTCTATAAACTGTTTCCTTCTCAGCCTTATTGAAAAAATTAACGTAACTTTATTGAAATTTATTACTCATCTTAGACCATTTTATACAGTCATCAATTATAATAAAATAACATCTTCACTATCTATTTCTCTAAATCATAGAATTCGAAAATATTTAAAGAGATAGATTATATAACACGTGTCTTATTAATAAGACATAATCCATTAAATTATAAGTCTACATGGGTAACCCAATGTTAAAACCAAAAATGATTTATCATCTTCATCATGGTTTTCTAATTATCTATCATACCAATAATACCACTTTAACAATATCATTATGTGGGAAAATTTAAAAAAAACTATCAATACATATTTATCTAGAACACTAAAGAACATAAAAAATAACTAATACAAGTTATATGACTCCTAATTTCTCATCAAATACTCCTTAACTAAAACTTCCCTTTAATATCCTATTTTAACATGATCAAAATTCATATGATTAGTATTTTCGGAATACCTAAACTTCCAATTTCATGGGATTATCCAATAAATAACATATTTTAAACATAATGATGTATAGAGAGATCTTCTTGAGGATTACACCTTTTTAAGGGATTAAATAACTCTATTATTCATCAATGATTAGTTTACTCCCACAGGGACAACTCATTTTATTGTAAAACAAAAAATAGATCCTTATCCATGTGTACCTAATTTATCACCTTTATTTTACTACATGATTTGATGAATAAAAATGAATGGGGAAAAAGAGTTTTTACCAATATATTTATTTAGAAAAACAAGGTTGATGGTTTCCTATCGACTAAGATCATTTAGTTATAATAATTTAATCTATTTATGATCTATGCATGTCATCTATTCAAAAAAAATACATTGAGTATTTATGGGCAATGTAGTCTCATTCATAATATATATTCCCATTTTCTATGGATTATAGTTATTTTTTGGAGTTCAGATAACAAAAATATTCTCCTACACACTAATTATTATTCATTAAATTTTAATGATGATACGGTATAAAAAATGAATTATTTTTTGAGATTTTCTCACATAGATCAAAATTTCCGGATAACAAATCATGTTCTCTTGGGTTATCATATTTTTATAACATTTATATATCATGTAAAATATATTATATATATTTATAATAGGTATTTCATTATTCCTTATTATCATTTATCTACTAATAAATACCAGAAAAACCAGATTAGTCATGTCTCAACCATCATCTTTGATCTCTCATTACATTATCAACCTATAATCTATGTCTTCAAATTATCATGATGTAATATTTTATTTTATAAGAGTGTTTCTATTTATAACATATATTTTCCTCTCCATTCTATATGTAGTCCCCATTGACTCTTTCCATATCCATTATAGTGAAAAAAAATAATTTTATTATTCACCTTGATCACTATTCCACCACCACACCAAAAATATCATTTAATAACCAATATTCATTGACATTAAATGGATTTATGATAAAAATATTCATATTTTATAGATAAATTATATAATTAATTTTACATTATCCTGGAATACTTTCTATTCTCAAAATATATTTATCTCTCATTTTTGTTGGACCATATTTTTTGTCAGAATATTCATCACAAATGACTCATGTTTGAGATTATTAATCTACAACATTGAATGCGATAGATTAAATATCACATCAATGGTTAGAGAGGTATTGTGTCATTCAATTAGTGTGGGGTCTTAATGATTTTTTTTGATTATTCATTTACATCCACTAATTTTTCAAAATTTTCTATCAATGAATTAAACTTATTTTCGTCCTTAATATGCTAATATTATCCCTTATTTAATTATTTATCTTTTCTATCCAAAATATATTTTATAATATGTATGCATCATATATTATTCTATAATATTCAATTGGATTTCCTGAATATATTTAAATATGAAATTCTACTTATATTCATATTTTTATCCTTTTTTCTCATGAAACTTGATTTCATTCATTTCCATTAAATATTTTACAAGGAATGAGACTACTTATGATCCCATTATATTATTATTATATCCTTATTCTTCTTCCACATAACTATTTAATGTTTTTATATGCCTCCTAATAATAGAAATTATGGTTTTCTGATTATGAGAGATACACATATATTTAAGATCAATCAATGACGAATGATCATCAAATTATTCATTTCTGATAAGATTTATTCTATATTTTATTAAATATTTATTACCACTTCTATATTAATATTTTGTATTTCTTCCATATCTTCTTGCATAGATTACTTATTCTTTATGAACAAATTATTTTTAAATGTATATTTTATTTACTCATTTAATATCATAATTTCCAATTCATATAAAATGAATGAATTAAAGATTATTAATACCTTTATATTTTCATTTCCCTATTGAAATGTTCTTAAAGATAAAATCCATGACATTCTTATTCTATTTACATCATTCATAATTAAATTATTTTTCATATTTATAAATTTATAATGTATTATGGTTAATTAATTTCATCATGAGACCATTTAAATATTTTAATTTCATTTCATCCATTATTATCTTATTAAACACTACATAATTCCTCATATCATTGGAAACTAGTAGGGTTTTCTATTATTCTAGAGATAAATACTCATTGCCATGATATTCCAAAAAATTGGAATAAAATCTATAAAAAAAATTCATTTGTTTCAAAACTATATCAGAGTAATATATTGTGTCTCTAAATACTATAATGGTTCTAATGATCTTAATTCATTTGGTAAAGTAATAATCAATGGTTTTGTCATCATCTATCCTCACATATGAAAACTGGATTCTCCTATTCAACTTCTTGGATTCACTTAAATTTATATTTCTATTAAAAGTTATATCTATATTATAAGAATTTTATATTGAAGATTAAAGGTAAATTAACATTTTTAGACTCTTTTATAGAAATTCATAATAATTCCATTTCTATATTTTACATATATGTATCTATGTTTCTATTATCAAAAAAATTATTAGAGAATTTTTATGCCTTTTTAAAATTCCATATATGGATCCATCTATATCTTTATGGCCAAGATATAGTAAAAAAGGGATCATTATATAATTTTGTCCATGAACATTTTTGTCTTCGAATATAGAAAATCCTCTAAAGTTGACTGAATTTAGGATATCGATAATCAATTTTATTCAGGGAAATATATTTTAGAGTGTACATTGATTTTATATGATACTAATTATAGTGCTCAGGTTAGTGAGATCAATGAGTGGGAAAGGATTGAATCAGCTATCCCTTTATTTTTACAATTTCATTATTTTATACCATATTTTGTGACAGGTTACGATCTCAAACAACTTATTCCTTATTTCATCAACCTTCCACATATGAACACATATTAAAGAAAATTGATGATGGGATGATTTTCATGGTTCGAACTCAGTGTGAGGGACCCATAATTGATTGGTATATTATTATATATTGACCCAAATATCATTATATTAGCCCCCAACAGATTCTATGTGGTTCTTCACATTCATTTAAATAGGTCCCCGACTCTATCAATTATATAATAATGGAGTATATCGACCTTATTCTCTATTAATACTATGGATACTAATATTTAATGGATCTACTGGCACTGATTATGATCATATAATTATAATATAATTACAATAATAATCATACGATGAGGTTAGTATTTCTGAATATTATCATGAGCATCAAAATAATAGTCATGATGTCAATCTCCTTTCTTATTATTTATCTTCTATACTGAGGGATGTCCTAAATGAAATACAGTTACTCTCATTTGATACTATCATGTATTCAATATTCAAAGAATAATCATATAATCATTTCAATTGACATTTCCCCCTTTTCTTATTTATTTAGAGAATTATTGTTCTCCTTGTTCCAAAATTATTTCTATAATATACAAAAAAATTCCAATAAATATAGTAGAATATTATCATATTAATTATCTTTTCAATTATGTTCATGATCATTGTTAAAATATTCTTTAAGACTTAGATTATTTCATTCTTAAAATCTACACAAAACCTTGTATTTTAACTCATTCCTTGTCAGCATGAAGGCATGCATAGTGGTCATGAAATTCATAAAACTTATTAATGATATTATATAAAAAATATTATCCCCCTTTCATCACTACATGAATCATGGAAAACTCAACATTATGATATTTGTTTCAATGATGATCAATTGTATAAGAACACCATATCTGTATGAAGAATAAATTGACAATAGTATAACTTCAAATGTAATGAAACATAATCATCTTCACTACTCAATCTTAATAATATATAATAGTTTAATCATGTTTTATAGGTATGACCCAAATCTCTATTGAAGGAATTCTCTTCATAGAATAAGAGATGATCCAGAATATATCATTTAAAAACACACATGAACCTTTTTATTTTTCAACATTATCCTCTATTCGATGATCCCACATCAATGATTAACCTGTTATTCCTCTTTATTATTAACCAAAATTCACCAAATACCATATGATAATAACCATAGGAATGACCTTCATGGAGGGTCATTGTTCCTTCCTGTATAGTGATTATATCCTAACACCATTCCATGTTCTTCATGCATATTCCTCTTATCACAACATGTCTAAATGGGAACCTTTTCATTACTCCCTAAGCCCCCACCCAATAGTCATAGGGCTGGATACTATCACCATGTAGGCATATCAATAACATGTGAGACCATAGGTTAGGTACCTATAAACCCGAAAACATCTACTACCCCATAGAATGATGAAAATGTAAATATAATTCAACAACCATTCATGCATACATCTAATACAATGACAACGGTATGGTAGGATGCAAAGGAAATTAAACCAGGACAATTACAATCTGATCACAAATAGTCTTAAAACAGGTCCAGAATGAATGTATAGATAGGGTATTCCATCAAGAAAGAATCAAAATATATCCCGTTTTGTCTAGTCTCACTAGGAATCGTTTGGTCCTAGTATCTTTGGGATACTAAAAATGGTAGACCATATACAAAAGAAATAACACATCTAGGAGAAGCTCGTAGATGGGTGTGTATAACAATACCTAGTAAGACACCTTGAAAACAAAATGAATACAAAAAATGAATAACAATAAATCTATATAGGAATATATCTACTATACATATAACAAGAATATCTATATATAATAAAGATACACACACTATGTCAAGGTAAATTCACAGTCATAATAACATCATAGTATTCTAGCTCGAAGGTTCTTTATATCACTCCTCTAAGAGAACACATACCACATGTAAAATAGCACTGATGAAATATGTATGAGAGAAAGTTCTTATAGGGTCTCCCCATGAGAAGTATATTTTGTATGTACGAAGAGATATTATACAGAAAAGATGATCACTACTCAGGAAATGTGGTATTTAAAATAAAATCTGGATTAACCCACTATCTAGACAACAAACTCCTACGTAGTGTTGGTCATGATGATACCAAGAACTCCACCTATGCATAGAAGGTGATATATGATCTCATTATGTGGCCCAAAAAAGTATTCTAACAACTCTATCCATAAATTCCAACTGAAGGGTTCATATTACTATGTATAGAAGGTGATTACATAATAACCCTTAATGAATGCATATATGGAACACACCCTTAACCATACTTGTCCAATAGACAAAGGATATTAGCTCCAAGCCTTCTGTGAAGGAGTATTTGGCTTGTTATAGGATTAAATGACATGTCCCTTGGCATAAGGACCTACACATGTAAAAAGGCCCTTTCCTATGTTTGTGTCTAGGTACATAGTATTCCCTTTCCCATGCAATTCCTTATGTTTCATAGTACACGACATATCCCTTGTATTTCTAGAAAGTCCATGTCCGTGTAGGTGTACACGATGTGTTCATGGAATTTTATCAGAAGACGAGTCCATGTACACTCTGAGGTAAACACTAAGCTTTTATGGACGGGTCACATGTTGTGTGGCATGTTCACAAACATTGCGATACTTATTTTTCTTCTGAAACCATATCCACCACTTAGAGGGTCCCACATGTCGTGTATCTCTCCAGAACACATTGTGTTCTTTAGAAATTTATATAACTCTCGATATGGAATTGTGAATCTTCTCCTACGCATTCGAACACAACATATATTGTTACCTATTATTTTCATTGATCATGAATTAACATCCTCAAAACACAAAAATATGAGAATAAAATCTATTAAGAAGGCACATGTGGATGTTTTTATTCATTTCATATCGATGAACAAGGAAACTGGGTATCCACACCCTCTTGTCTACTTATTTTTCCATTTTTTGCACCATTGTTACATCATTCCAAGACAAAATCTAAGATATCAAATCATTGTGGTGGGAAATGGGTGTGAAATGTTTGATTCTTGGTGGTTTATTATATAGCATACCATGGAAACTACCCGCAATGACTGAGAAAGGGGAATAAATCAACAACAAGTATTTATGTGGAATAGAACTCATTTGAGGTTTATGTTGAACTCTATTTGTTCTATTATAATGATAAATTAGTTTATAATTAAGAAATTAAAAATAAATTCCTCAACCAGTTAATAAAAATATCCCACCCCGCAATACCCACAATCCAATGATCAATATATTAGATTATTTATTTGTGTTAAACAAAGAAATAAATAATGGGGAAATTATCTAAATAATAATACATCCTAAATCGATTCAGATCGATTTTTGATGAATAATGATCATGTGTCATTTTCATTTAAATATCACTGAAAGTCATTGTACACCAATCATCAATCCTTGATTTGGATTATGTTCACCTAAAAGAGTTCTTATAATGCTCTCTCCTAGGGTTATCCAATGTCTCTAGGGTTATGTGGCTAAAGCTAAATTTTAATCATAACCATATTTATATATAAAAATTTTGGCCCATAAGTCAACAAATAAATAATTTAATTTCTATAATTATTTTATTTATTTTATCCCCACGATGAATTTTCCACCAACGCCCTACGCTGACAAAGGTTATATCATTTATAGTGTAAAATCCACATTCTGAACTCAACGATTCCTTCAAATTTCTTATCCAGGGCACTATATATAATATCATCTAATATTCTAGTAAAACAATGTTCATGTTCTATTTAATACATTTAATATATTTCAAGTACTTATTCCAGAAAAATTAGGCCCTGGAATCTCATGCCTCCTCAACACTTGGTCATGAAAATAATCCATATAATATACAGAAATAATATATTAATGTTCTAAGTCATTATAGTCTCCACAAATTCCAGATTTACATCCTGAAAATCCAAAATAGTGGCTACATAATGAGATTTGGGTTCTAATAAATAATCCAATCCTCCTGATCATAGGAGCTATCTTGAAGATTCTAGTGTTACCACCAAATAAACAACAAAGTAATCCCATTCTCATGAAGGAATATATCTTTCTTATCCTAGATCACTATTGAGTATGCTACAAAGGTACCTCCATTTCTGATGTTCATCTATCCCTTGTCGACAATGTGTGATGGTTCATGATCATACTTCCTCAACTGTAACACATAGAAGACATCATGTTCCAAAGATAACTGCGATGGTAGATCTTAAAAGTTTATATTTAGGTATATGGTTCCAACTATTCATTATCTTGAGACAAAATAATAAATTAATGAATTAAATAATGAGAAATAACCCCTCTCCTCCCCTTTTATTGCCACCCCTCAGCACCTCCTCTCCTCACAAATTCCATGACTTGAATCTTGTCCATCATATACCAAACAAACTTCCAAATCACCTACCTCATGTCCATGATCCCTTTTTCTCCTAAAATTACCTAACCCTTTTCTCTAAGGTGGTACCCAAGGAGGATAAATTCAAGATGAAAAATCCTCTTCCTTTTTTATTTAATTTCTTATCAATTTCATTACATTACTTATCCTCTCAGATCATCCAATTATAAAACCAGAAATAAAATGACAATATCATTTATATAATAGAATTTTATTATTTTAATGTAATAATTCATCTTCAAATATCTTCCCTTTTACTTTAATTTTAAAAATGAAAATATTATGCATGGTGTGTCGATTAATCGCTATCATGGACAATGTGTTTTTATTGTTCTTTACCGCATGCAAGGTTAGTCATATAAATATTATTATTGTAAAATATGATTTTATTAGACATATTCTATGTTATTTAATGTTCTATAACCTTTATATACAAACATAATGATATAACTAGATAATGGTTTTAAAAATCGCCGAATAAATTAAATCAATTTTATGAATGTTATATCTGATGAATCATCCTCATACCATATAACCAAATTATATATAAGAACAATTGAATTTAATCTTGTTCATTAATAAAATATAATCTCAACTATAGAGAATCATTATCATTATACATAAACTAAAATAGTTTTAAACAAGAAAACCCTCATGAAAACCATGAAAATGAAAACTACTACAATGATGAAGTTGATCTTTATAAATTTTGATAATGGAAATAAATGAACATATTAAAATTATAATGAATAAAAAAAATGTATAAAAGGATCTTTATTTATTAACTATATAATTAATTTAAATATACAAGATATTAAAGTGATAAAATCACTTGGAAAAAATGTAAGTGATTCTCAAACTCAATTTCCTTTCTTTGGGTTACTCACCTTTCATTCCAATTTTTAGTATGAATGTTATTTTAATTTTTCTCAAATATAATTTCATCATCCTTACCATTTCAATTCTCGGATATAAATGCAACCAATATTATTTTATGAGAAATGAAAATATTTCTATAAAAGAACTATTCTTTCAAAAAACACATTTTTTATTTCACTTGAGACTTTTTCTTCTTCAATAATGATTGATAATTCTTATACCAAGTATGTTATTCCATTTTATTTTGGGAAATAAAAGGTTTATTCATGAATGTATGCTTCTTGAAATTATTGGGAAACCCATTTCCCTTGTATGGATTATTTTGTGATCAATATTTTTATATGTTCTATATGGTATACATTATTTTTTAAATTTGATTATGTGATTGGTTTGCTCAGAATTGTATAGTGCTCCAATGAATTTGATAATGTGTTGTATCTCAATGAGATAATGTGAAATATGTGGGAACATGATGCTATCTTTATTCAAAACAATGTGTTTTAGTTCACTAATATGACATAGTGTTTCATTTTAATTCATTGTCACATTCCATGCCTTTATATAATATTTCTTATAATGATTATGATGTTATGATGATGATTATGATGAACCATATTATATTGATTCATGTATTTACCTATCCTATTATAGGAATTTTAGACCAACCATTTCTTTGATGTATATTCTCTAGTGATAAAATGTACTGACAAAAAATGAGGACCACTATGAAGATAGAGAATAATGTATTAAAAATATTTTACGTTTTATTTTTTAAAGTTATGTATGGTCCTAATATTTGTAAGATAGTAAATATTTGGATCATGGTTGTGTACCAATTTTGTTTTATTTATCATTAAATGATTAAGTATTCATGTTATAGGGACTAATGTCAATATACCACACAAACAAACCTTAGTATCTCTGATCCCAATAAGCATTATCAAGTCCTGATACATCATAGACATTGTCAAAAGGTCTATTTTATTCAAAATACAAGATATATGTGGAAAATAAACTTCTGTGGTCTATTATAAAAATTCCCAATAGGTCACCTAATTCAACAATGAATATAACAAAAGAAAAATAGTCACATATATATAAGAATATGTCTATAGTACATATAATATGAATATCCATATATAAAAAATAAAAAAAAACCATCTCATGTTAGTTTCACAAACATAATATTAACCTAGGATTGCAGTTAAATGGTTCCGCATAACACTTATATTGCAGAACACACTCTATTAGGTAGATATAATTTTTGATGTTTATCAGAGAGGTAGCACTAGTCAGGGGTTTCCATTTGAAATATAAACTATAAGTTAGAAGAGATATAACACACTTATGAGGATCACTCCCAAGTCTATGAGGTATACCTACAACTGAATCTAGAATAACCCACTAAGTAAAGTATCGAATAACACATAATATTTTTCATGAAAATAACATGAACTCCACCTAGGGCTGGAATATGATAGAGGATCTCACTATGGGAATCATAGAAGGATTCCAACAACACTATCCAATATGTCATGTTGAAGGGATCATTGTCCTATGTGTAGGAGGTTATTTCATAATAACCCTCAGGTAATGGATATTTGGAAATGGACCTTAATGAAACATGTCCATGAAACAGAGGAAAAGGGAACAAATCCTACTTTGAAGGAGTACATGATGTCTACTTATAGTACATGGAATACACCCATGGACCTGGTTCCTACCCATATAAAATAGCTAGTTCCTATATCTGTGTAGAATTACATATTTTTCCTTGCCCATTTACTTCTACCAATACCCCAGTACATGGGTAATCCCATGTATGCCAAGCCTGGCCATGATTGAGTATGATTATAAGGAATTATTTGGGGTACATACCCCAAGACATGTCTGTGTAGCCTATGAGGTACATATTGAGCCCAAGGGAGGGTTCACAGATAGTGTAACATGGTGACTCACCATGTGATACTTATCTTTCACCTAAAACCCCATCCACCACTAAGAGGGTCCCATACAACATGTACCTCTACAATATACGCATTGTTCTTTATAAATTTCAAGAACTCTAGACAAGGAATCATGTGTCTTCCCTCATGACTCCATCCCAAAATCTATCCACCCTCTATGATATAACCAAGTTTTATCATCACCTAGGCCTTTTGGCCATTGAAAGATGAAAATCTGGCCATTATCTCCATTAAAAAACCATCGAACGTCATTCTACGTTTCATACCTTAAAACATGAAAATAGAGTATCCACTCTATCTGATCCTCTACCACTTATGTAATCACACCACCATCACATCATTCCAAGCTAAAATACATGATATATAGTCACTGGACAATGAAATGGGTGCAAAATGATTCATTCTTCTCAGTTTGTCGAACCATGGTCCAAGGAATCAACCCTCAATGAATGATAAAGGTGAAGAAATTCACAAAAAAAATATATGAGGAATAAACCTCATCCTATGTTTCTTTAAACCTCAATTCATTTTTGTTTGAACAATAAGTGGAGAGATAATCATAAAATCAACAATAATTTCCCCAAATCTTGAATAAAACATACCCATCCTACAATACTCTTGAACTGAACGGTTCCCTCAGACTTCTACCACATGATGCACTAGCCAAAGTCTATGGTTGGATAACTACTATAAAATATCTTCCCTTAAAAAGATACATGAATAATTATTTCATAAGGCGTAGTAGATGTCTTATGAACTCTATATAAAAATAACCTTTATAAAGTATGGGTGATATCTAAAATTTCACAGAATAAAGTTTCAAATTAAACACACATATATTTCAATGAATCATACAAAATCATTCAAATGATTCTTAAATTTATTTGAAATATATCATATATAGATTCCTTTGATACTTCCATCATCTGTAATTATATTACCTAAATTATTTATATTAACAAATATTCTCATCAAATCATATCATAAATTATTGATTTCATCAAAATAATCGCCAACTCATTTTAGTTAGATTATTCAATTATTATTATACATTACAATAGAAAATTCCATCCCTAAAATCACTTATCATTTACATTGAAGACCATGACAACCACAATCATCAAATTGAAAATTTCTACGTCTATGTAAATGTACATGTGAGATCATGAGGTAGTAGACTCTATCCTTGATTACCATTTATGATGGAAGGACCTCATCATCTCTTAATAGATTTCTAGACACATATTAAAACCTTCTTCACATAACACTAACCATACATATTGTCATTAAATTTTATTCACCCAATGGAACGTCATGAAATTACAAGGAAATGATCATGAATTAATTTCCACCCTTATAAATGAATGGTGTTTAAATTCAACATCTAATTTGATCAAAATAGTCAAAGTATTTTTTATAAATTAAAAATGATTTAATAAATTTAAATGAATATAGATGAGTAAATACCATCAATTTTTCCACGAACTATATATTATTGATCATAAATTAACTTTTGATATGAATAAACTATATATAAATAAAATATTTCATGTATTTGAATCTACTGAAATAATATTTATATAAATTTAATTTTTTAATAATTTTGCACATATGGTCATGAAAAGTAAATGACATATGATTATCCGAAATTAGTTGTAATATTCTATTTGATTAATTTATAATATATAATAATGAACAAAACATTTACATAATGATTGTCTGGGTCATAATAAAAATAATATGAGAGTATTTTTAAATGTTATTAAAAATAAATGATTTTAAACCCCAAAGAAGAATTTAAATTGCCCTAAATTCCATGGAAAATTATTATTTCTTAACCTCTATGGATAAATGAATCAAAAATATGACATATAATGTCATTGGAATCAATGAAATGGTATTTTTAATATTTTTTTTTTAAAATAGTGTAAAAAATATTCAAAATTGATAAAATGACCTTTTTTTATCTTGATATCCTTGATTTTTTTCCACATCACTTGTAGGAATTTTGAAATGATTAACATGTTGATATTACAAAAGTATCACAATGACATCATTAAGAGGGGTTTAAATTGTGTTGATAACATTTTTAATGAATAAACTTTTTTTACCTGTGAAAATTAAATAGTTATTGTATCAAGAACTATATCTAAAATTTTCGCAAAAATCATTTAATAAAGATAAATAACACTAAAGAGAAAGACACACCAATATATTTGTTGTTCCTATATAATATTTGAGCTAGTAATTTGTGTTTGGTGCTTACTATACAAAAAAAAGTTATTGATCATTTACTATCAAGAATAATTAAGGGAACAATGTTAACCATGGACCCTTGTACAAGAAAATAATAGAATTAAAATTCCCAAATCCAACCTATTAAAATAAGAACCCACTTATATTTCATCACTTTAATATCCATTAAATATATTTAATATAATTTCTTAGTTGTTGTAATCTCATCCCCGATACCTAAAATCTCATATAATAATCTTTATAGTTACGATCTTTATCTATAGGGGTGTAATTTTGTGAATATTTCTCTTACTCATTTAACTCATCGATAAAATGAAACTAATTTGTATTTTTCATGTTAGTTTATCTCCCAATGTTTCATCTTATTCATTAAATATAATGTATGTTCAACACTATTTTAGTATGTTTTTATTATCACCCTCAATTCGACAATTTGTCTTCCTTCTTTTCAAATACTCAAATATTAAATGTACATTTCCCAAATATTTTAATTTTAAAATTTTCACTAAATAGGTACTATAATATTCATTAAATTTGTTGTTTCTTTTCATTTAGTCAACTATGTAGAAGTGATCCTCTGTAATATGGAAATATATCATCAATATTCATTCCTCCTTCAATTATATTCAATGAACTTTCCATATCTCAATTATATTTTCAATAAAAATGTCATCTTAACCCATATTCATCTATCCATAGAGATTCAATACATAATAGATAACCTTTTTCCCACAAGCATGCTCAAATGAAATAATAATATTATATTTTAAAGATTCATACTGTGTCTCACACTTAATATTAAAGTGTCAGAAACAATATTGGATTTAATAATACATAATCCATCAATAATCATAACATTTAGTGATTGAATTTTTTTGGATGAAAATAACAATTAATATTACATTTTATGTGGGAACACACATTTTACTATTATATGACATTCAAAAGGATATTTTTTAATCTTTGAACTTATCTGGTTACTCTTGCATATTATAAGAAAAAATATTATATGAGCCTAATTGATTCTTATGTATTCTATGGAAAAACAATGTTACTCTTACATAAACATGGAATTAATCATATATAGTTAGTGACACATTATAGTTGGTATTATATATATCAATATTAATCTTCAGCAGACTCTCAAATAATATTATCTATCATAGTGAAAAATAGTGTTACTATTCTAAAATTTCTATGAGATATTATGTATCATTTAATATACATTATTAATTAAATTTTTCCCTTCCCTTTAATGAAAATTTACCTTTTAGAGTCATTGTATAAAAAATACCAATACGTTACCAATTCCATATGTTTAAGATATAACACATTTCCATTTCAATTTTCCTAATAACATAATGATATTATGTACAAGTTAAATATTAGAATTATTAGTACATATAAACTCCATCCTGATACAGTCTATTGAAAAAACTCATAACATTTTGAAAACTATTTCCATCCACATTAATTTATCTAAAATCACATAAAAATATCACAGATTTTTTTAGTCTATGTCAAAATAATCCCAATGAATTTATAGTATATATAGACTCATCTGAGTGTACCAGTGATCTTCCAATGCATTAATTTCACAAACTCCTCATCATAATCTTTTATTATACTTTAACGCATTAATTTCATAACATATTTTATCTCCGACTAATCTTATTCCATTAATTATTTATCATATATGTTCTGTATTCATAGAATATATAAATCTTCATGAATGATAACAAAAATATATTTCCTTGTAAATATAAAAATATATATTTATTTCATATGAATACAAATTAAACTTCTCATATTATATTTTGGATATCATAACTTATCTTCAAAATTCATAATTCATGTAATATTTTCATGCATAGAGTAATTTATCTTTGAAAATATTATCTAATTTAATCTTTAACATAATTAGTCTGCTATCAAGATTCTACACATAAATCTACATGAAATAACATTCTCAAACTTTAGTGATATTTTATAATCTTTAATTTATTAATAGTCCCATTACCGTATTCTTATACATAGTATCTCAAACTCATCAATTGAGAGAATTCATAGTAGTGGTGTTTTAGTTCAAAAATTACTAATGAGTACTTAATATTCCATCATTCATGATCAAATAATCTTTTTCCCATTATTGTAAATATTTCTTCAGCATGAATCAGTAAAATGGATGATTCTATATTCATTGAACTCTTAATATATTCATTTCTTAGGTACATATTTATTTATCTGGAATTCCTATATCTTCAAATTTTACATTTTTTTAACAAACAACACAACACATTATCATGTTAGAAAATAACACACATAAATTTTACATGTAGAAGTGTATGAATGACCAAAAATGCATTTACAAATTTAAAATAGATTATAAACATGTAGAGTTGTCAATTTTGAGAGAAACTCCTCACACTCTCATGGAATTTTATAAATTTTATTTTTGATAAATTTATTATCTATATGAATAAATAAAACAATAATAAAACATAAAATGATGTAAGAATTACTAAAATTATATTTTTATAGATATAAATGTTGTTAATAAACATCAATTGAGTATTAAATATTTTTGAAACAAACCTATGAATATTATAAATTCCTTGGATAGGGAATTATGATTAATTTGTGAAATTTATAAATCATAGACCCACCAATGTTACAAGTAGTTCATGCTAAGTGACTAAAATTGATATTTTCTATTTAAAATTTGTTAAAAATAATATACACTATAAAAAACAAGAAAATGAAATTGGATAACATTGAACTAATATGGATATAATTATTGATTTATGACCATAGGAATGAATGAAAAGGAAATAAAACAAAAAATGTGATCATATTTATAATTTTTTTTATTTTAAATGGATTAATAACTATTAAAATGTTAACAATAGAGAAATTTTGTTGTGTTATTGTAAAATTTTACAAAAGATATCATTTATTAATTTATGAAATGTTAGAATGAAACATATTTTTTTATGAATAATTTTATGGATATAATTTTCAAATGATACATTTTATTAATTTGAATATGTTTAAAACATGCACTAAGTCATTAAAAGTTATGGAAAGATCTATAAATTAATGAAATGATAGAAAAATGATCATTGAATAACATGTAAGATTTGGAATTAAATGAAATGAAATTATGATAGGTATCCTGGTTATAATGATCAAAAATATCTTTCCTATTTAAAATTGAATAAAAATAATTGAAATGATCAATATAAAAAAATTATATCGATTTGTCTTGAAATTAAATGAAAAAATTTTCTATTATTTTTAGGATAATGAGAATCAACAGAACTCTAACATGAAATGAAATTTTATTAATGTAAAAAAAATATTTTTTATTTAGACTTTGTTAAAAAGGGAAACTGTAAAAACCAAGGAAACAAAATTAGCATTTTTAAAATTTATAGGAAAATTATCATTGATTAAATTGTAACCTGCAGGAATTAAAATCCCATAAATTAAAAGTATAATGTTTTTGTAAATTTCAAAGAGATCATTTTAATATATATTTTAGTGTTTCAAAATGTGCCCCAAAATATCATAACATGGGAAATGAAATTTTATTGACATTAAATATTGGGTAAAATAGTAACAAATAATTTGTTTTTTCTAAGAATACATTATATATAAATTATGTACAAGGTGTGGATGGAGTGAACAAAATTATGTTTTCCCATTAAGAAATGATTTATGAAAAATAAATTAGAGATATTTCATAAAATAATAACTCATTTAATTAAACTATAATTAAAATTTATTTAACTATATTTTCATCTATAAAAAGAACTAAATCATTAATTTAATTTTTGGTTGGTTTTTAATGTCCAAATGTAATTTTTCTTTTTAGGATTGTTTAAAAAATTAACCAATAAAAATTTAATTCACAAACTTTTTTAAAAAATAGATAGTCGTAGATGTTTTTGACATTCATGTTGAACATGGTAAGATAGATTTATAAAGAAGTTATTCCCCATGAAATTTGGTGTTTCTCTTGGGATAATATGTTCAGTATAGTTGACAATTGTTTTTCATTGTATATTTTTAAAAATTTAGAAAAGAATCCCAAACTTACATTAGATGTTGTTTTGGGAGAGGTTATGTTTTTTTGGTTGTTTTTAGATAGTTTGAAGAATATTGGAGTTCTGATGTTGATGAATGGAAATAGTTATAGAGTAGTAAAATAAATAACCCTACAACACATGTAATCGTGACATAAGGAAGTCCACAAGTAATTAAATTAGATAGTAATGAACTCTTTGAAAGATTAACCCTATTATGATCGAATTTATATAAGGAGTGGATAAGCCTAGTCATGAAATATTCTATGTGATTACACCACAATGGGAATTATGTATATGTGTGTTAAAATGATTTGAATTTTTCATAATGAGTTAATGTTTTTCATAAAGAAATTAATTACAAATCGATCGAAATGATAATGAAATGATTTATGAATTAAATAAAAAAATTATAAATAATTAATTAAATATTTCACATCATGAATAGAGACATAATATAAAGGTTTTAGAATATATTATATGAAACATAGGGAATATAAACATTCCATAATGAATGTATAGAATGAATAACAATATGATGTTGATTCTTTTACATTTCAAAACTATTCCATAATAGGAAATCTACATCCTGATTTTTGATAATGTAAAGATTAATTCATTATGTTGTGATATAATGATATTTTTTATTGTAATCATTCAAATTGATTTGAGATGATTAATTTGTCCTCACTACATCCTCTGATGTCATATAACAATATTTTTAGACTGGATAAAATAAGATTATATGTTCACCATAAAGAATTTGATCATGCTAAAATGGGAGAAGTAGTTTGAGATGTAGTATGGGGAAACAATTATGATCATGTTATGATAATAAAGTCACTCCATGATTTATTTTATTTTTTTATAATTAATGGGTTTTCAAAATTTGGTTGAATTAATTCCTTGATGGTTTGACCCAAAATAAATCATTATGTCCCCTTACTATATAAAAGGTTTGTTAAAGGACTTTGATGATCTGGAGGCTAAAAATAAACCATGAGTAGTTTAAGGATGTGTCACCTATGATTTTTAATATATAATTAAATGATTTAGCGATTGAGTTTATATTGTATAATATAATTTATGAGATATTATATAGATAAATATAGATAAAAAAAGAATTCAGAAATATTGTTTTATGTTATTTTTATAGAATATAAGGTGGATGAATTGTAAGAGGGAAATAAAAACCTGATGGAAGAAAACCAATGTTAATGTCTGTCTTTCTTTAAAAATTTACATTCAATATATTTATTTATATATTATAACTTTACATTAATCTAGTGGAAAATTGTGTGTCTATAATTTAATGATAATCCTTTTTTTTGTAATTGACAAGGTAATTTTGGTGGAATTTTTGATATTGTATTGTACAAGATCATGCAATCTATATGTCTCGTTATTTTGAGTATTTTTCCTTGTAAAACTATATTATTTATCATTTTTCTCTTTAATAAATCCAACTCTCTATACACCTTAGGAGGTTTCAATGTTTTTTGATAAGACACAATGTAAAATTGATTCCACTCACTTATTCACTACCCTCTTAGAGAATTGTTATTTTCCACAAGATCTTTTTTAATTGTTATTAAATAACATAAATATACATAAAAAATTATAAACTCCTTGTATTTTGAAGAATAATGGTTCTTATATGTCTGATACTCTGGGATCTAAAATTTTATAGTGAAAATGTATAAGATGAATTTAGTTAAATAAATAGGGATTCCATCTTTCAACGAGATGCATTAATTTATTTTATTTTCCTTATATTATATAAATTAATTTCTATTTTTTGGAGTATTACACTAATAGTTTCATTAAACAATTTTTCATTTTGATATGAGGATAGTATATATAATAAGTATAGATAATGATGGCTATGCTTTAAAGGCAATTTTATATCCTCTTTTTAAGAAGGTGTTCCTGATAGTTAAAATGATGAAAATTAAAAATTGTGTTTAGGATAATTGTAAATATCTATTAATATAGTGATAATTTGAAGAATAAATATAAATAAATTAGGTGATTAAAATATTGAGATTCTAATATTAATTATGATAACATCGATACTATATTTAATAAAGTGGTGAGAACAATTGGAGGTTTTTTGGAGAATGTGGAGGATTCTATAGTTACAGATAATATGATATATGTTTTGCTGTATAATATAGTTTAAGCATTATAGATCTTTATCACTTAGATCATTGGTTGATTTTAATTACAATTTAATTATTGATGACGTGAGAAAATGGTGTCATCTTAAGAAGAAGAGCAATAACCCTAGAGAAATAACATGTAAATATTTGGAGAATAGGAATCATATGAAATAAGATGGTGTTTTAGAATAAAATATTGATAAATAATAGTATATTTAAATTAATTTTAAAAATTATTTTTCATTTATTTTACGATGTTATAGAAGAGGAAAAGTAAATTAATATACATATTTACAATTGATGGAATTTAATTTTAGATATATTATACAATTTGTATAATATTATCCATGTTAAAAAAAATGTAGAGTCCAATGATGATTAAGATAATACAATGATTCCCACATTAAATAAATAATAAATAGTTGATACAAGAGTATTTTATTAAAGGGGATGGAATTTTTTTGTTAAATAACAAAATGTAAAATTCCGTTTCCATGAATGATGTTAATGATAGTACTGAGGATGAAAAATAAGTATAGTTTTCTTATAATGTTTGTGAAATGTTTCCAATTGGAAATATGAATGAATAATACGTTATCAATGATTAGAGTTACAAGTATGGATGTGAGGAGGAAGCTCAAATGGAGTTCAGGATAAGGATATGACTAAGGTATTGTCATTCAATGATTTAACTATTAGGAAAAAATGTAATAATTCTAATAAATACAACATATTATAAAGAATAAATGTTGATATAAATTCTAAAATCAGTCAATGTGGATGAATAAATTTAACATCATGATTTAGAAGCTCCTTGAAGAGATGGATTGGAATATTGGCATTGAATAAAGATTATTGAAAATGTGAGGCAGCTTGAGATTTTCCATAAGAAAATGATCAATGAGAAAATAGATTTGGAAAATTTGAAATAAAGCATCAAGAAATCTATTCAAAAATTTAATGAAATATCTATGAAGTTTTTTATTGAAATTTTTTACTAAATGAAACATTTTAAAAAGATTGATTTCTGGGAAAACAAGACAGTCCTTTGAAATATGAAAAAATTATGAATGTACTTATCTAGGGTGAAAACTACAATAAAAAATGATCTAAAAAGGAATAGAAATAACTATATAATTATTAATACAGTGTTGTGAGTGTATAATAATATTATTTTGGAAAAATATTATATGGATGGTGTTTAAAATATTTAAAAAATAAAGGAGTTTACGTCTAGATAGAAATCTTCTATCAGTGAAAATTAGGATTTTAATGTCTATAATTTGTATTATAGAGGCATTGGGTACATAGAACAGGTATGTTGGAAACAATATAAATATTTCTACAATCCTAGAGGAAAATATAGGTAAACATCAAGTGGGATTTATCCCAATATAAGTATAAAAGATAAAAACAATTACAAATAAATAAATTCAATGGTTAAAATAAATTTCAATTATTGGAAGAAGTATGTTGATTGTGTGACCAACTAGGTATTTGTAATGATGATAATATCACTATACTAATCCCTCAATCAATTGTTAGTTTTAATCATCAAAATTCATAGATTAATAATTAAAATGGATGGTAGAAGGTGTATGTTGATGAATTCACAGTCAATGGTCATCAAAAGGAATGTCTATGGGTCTTGGATAGTGGATGTTCTACCTATATAATAGAATATTAAAGGCTCTTTAATGATGTTGACAAGTAAAGATCAATGTATTTGACCATTTTTATTTATGGTCCACTCTATATAAAGAGTATTGTTTTATTAGACATTAGTGAGGATAAGATAATGTCAAAGAACACTCTATTTAGTCATGGATTAATGAACAACATGTTGAGTGCATATAAACAATAAAATTAGGTAAATTAAATAATTTTTCAAAATAATTAATGATTATGATTGTAATGAAAGATAAATATATTTTCATGAGAGGATATTAAACCCATCGCAATATGTTTCATATTTTTCATGATAAAAATTCAAGAAACATCAACTTTAAAGAATAAAATTAGTTGTGGAATCAATGTCATGGTTACATTAATAATTTAAATATGCGTAATGCTACATAAGTATTGATTTTTTTGGTGTTTCTATACAAAATATAGAGATAAATAATATATTCTATATATTCTAAAAGGATAATATTTTTAATCCTTCATAGAAAACCTTGATATTCAAACATATCACCCTATTGATCTCATTCAATCCCTTTTTTATTTCCATATAAATTGGCAATCAATAAATGGGTTTAAATATTACATTTATTTTAATGATTTATTTAATATTATTTCATGTAATAGTTTTATGAAAAATATGTTAAATCCCTTTAATTTTTTGAATAATATTAAAAAAATTAAGAAAAATATTATGGATTCTCATTTAAGTAGTTATAGATGTATAATAGTGATTAATACACTAGTGTAATGTTTATAGCATACCTTTGGAATCACTATGCTATACTTAAATTTAGTTTATTGTATACTAAAAAATGGGTTTTGGATTACCCTATTAGGGGAGGATGAGTAGTTTTTTCCACTCAAATGGCATCACGAGGTCAAGGATTTATCCCACCATCATCTTTTAGGATAAAAATTATTTCATGTCATGGAATAACCAACCACTCTATTTTAGCACAAGGCATGAGGAAATTTTACCATGTGAAACTAATTGGTAAAAAATTTAGCGTGAGGGATAAAATTTTTAAAGGGGCGTTTACACAATTGGAATCCAAGTACTATAAAAGGAGGAATATGGGTTTTTTATAAAAAAATCATTATGGTGGACTGGAAGAATATATGGATGGTGAAAATGGATCAAACCATGGTAGTAGAGAATGATAAATAAAACTTTTTCTAGAAGTATAAAAATAGTATTCTAATTGATATTCAGAACTAGTTTTGGTGAGAAACAAATTCCTACATGACACAATATGATTTATGTTATAAGAATACCTCAACACTGAAATACATTAATTTATTTAGAGACCCCAATAATATCAATGAGAAAGGTAAAAATATAGAGAATATTAAACATAAATGGGTTGAATCTATCATTAATGGTATTACTAAAAATGAATCTGGATATCGTTTATATAATAAGAAGTTGAGGTATTTTTTTTAAAGTAATGATATAGAGGATCTAGTATAGAAAATTATTCCAAGATGAATATAGTGATTCAACCACCTATAGTGATGATGGGAAACCTTTCTCAACTAATACAATGATGAAAAGTTAAGTGGTATACTTGAATATTATTAGAGTTCAAGTATAGATGATTAAAATTGGAGAAAACTGAGGTTATAATCTCATACCACAATCTTTTTTGGGATAAAATTACATATGTGAAATCATTTTTGGACAATCAATAGTTGTCTAATGCTATTAACGAGTATTTAGATCAGATCAAAACTAATGACACTCGGGAGTTGGTTCCCATGCCACAAACCAAGAATTTGATATGAAAAAAATGGTTATTAAAAAACAAGTTATATAGGATAGGTTATGTGTTGATAAAAAATAAAAGTAACATATCAAATGGATATTCCTAGGTTCAATTAATTTATTTTAATTATACATTGAAATCAGTTTCTAGAATTGATACTATTAGAATATTTCTTTTGATAATGGCAAATAGGTTTATCATATTATTCAAATAGATTTAAATTTAGACATCCAAAATCGAGAATTTTTAGAGGATGTTTACATTGAAAAAACCAAGGGATTCATTCTTAGTGAAAATAAAGGATATATTTTCATTTCAAAATAGAAATTATAAATTTCAAATGTAATTTCGCAACCCATGAGCCACACGATGGTGACTCAATCCGTTTGGCCACATGAACTCAATCATGCATCCCCATATGATAGAGGCTTCCGACTAACAACGAGGGTCTGGTAAGTTAGTAAAGGGGATACTATACCCTCTTTTATTAGAGTAAAACACCAGCATAAATAGATAAAAAATTCAGAAGCATATATAACTAGAAAAATGCCAATGTCATGAAATTTAAAATAAAATATTCAACAAAAATTGAAAACATTCTATGAAAATATAAGTGTCAACTACCTTAAAACGTAAATGAAAATAGATACACTAGAAATTCCCAAGTAGGTCCTGAATCATGAATGGTTCCCTTATCCAAAATCCAACCCCAATAAGTAATCTAACATAGGTCCCTTCCCTTAACCTGTCCGATAATAGTAGTGTCTATTCGGGTACTGATCAATTGGACCAAACAGGGTGTGATTAAAACTCAATAGGCTACCACCAACCATGTCTAAAACAAGTCCAGTCAAAAGATCATGTAACAATTATATAATGAATTGTAGAAAATGCATAAATAAATAGTTATTATAATATCATTTATTCTTCATTGAATCAAATTAACTCCAAGGTTATTGAGGATACCCATACCTCTATACTATATTCAGCTCTTGGAGGGGCCCAAAGTTATCCCTAGGTAATATCATATCACAAAACATGATTCAACTAATGCCTGTGATGAAATTATTCATAGGTGGGATGATAACTCAGTACATGATTCTACTCATTCTAAATTTTGAAGTATTCTCATGTGAGTCCATATCTCGGAGTTCCATTATTATTATTATTTTAATGCACTCATAAATTCAAAAGTTACTAATAAAAAATTAATAAGTAACATGAACATGTAAACATTATTACAACTTAATGGAATTACCATGTTCCCATTCTTATACTCATAAGTATAAGGACCATGTTGCTATTTATATTTCTCATTTAAATGACTATGTTCCCATTCCTTTACTCAAAATTAATACGACCATGTGAAAATTTATAATTCTCAATTTAGAATTTCCATGTTCCCATTTATTCACACACAATTATTTCATTAACTATACACCTTAATTCCATTACAAATTCAAAAATTAGTTAAATATATCAATATCCTTAATTATCTCCCAAATTAATTATGTATTCAAATCCCATTAAATAATTACTCAACTACATAATAAATAAAACAATTCATATCCCATATTTCATTTTCCAAAATTAATTTTCTCATTCTAAAGCTGAACTCTTCATAATTAATTCCACCGTTAATTATCTAGATCATAATATCAAGGAACATAATTAATTACTGATTAATTATCTCAATATATCATATTAAATATTTCCTAATTAATACCCTAACTAATTATCTAGATTACAACTTTTGACTCTAATAATCAGTTTTCCCATATAAATTATCCAATAAGACTTCCCCTTCATCTCATGATCAATTCTTCAATTTATCATTTAATTGAAAAATAATTCAATAAATCATTTTTTCAATGTAATTAAACCTATTTTGGAATTCAATTCTATGGAATGGTTGTAATTATGTAATTTTTCATACATTAATCAAATCTATGACTATGTAAATTAGATTTTATACCACCTTCCTCAATTCATTGATGGACATTTGTTCAATGTAAATCCCAAAAATCCAAGCAGCACAACTTTGTATATTTGAGTTCCAGGATAAAAATCCCAAAACTATGATCAAGGATATCATGATCGAACCAATATAGATATTACCAAAAAGTTTTAGATTTAATAAAATTAAGGATAAATTCCACCAAAATATCAAGGAAAGATAAAATTAAGAATGATACAACCATTGGGATGAGATACAATAACAAGTAAAAGAGAGGATATTCGATTAGGGCTTCGAATCATGATGTACGGAGTTAGGATGACCTTAAAACCCCTCTATAAAGCACTGAAATTGTCAAAAAATGTCTTGGTATGATTCTAGGTCTAATAAGAGGTGTTTCAGAGGTTCAATGAATTTTTATACATTTTTTTTGTTGATTAATAACTTCACACATGGTTTTCTGGGAAAGGGTGCACAGTTATGGTAAATTGTACGCCAAAATTGCAGCCCCCACTATCTAGGGTTTCACGATTTCCTAGGATTTGGTCCATAGGTTTCTCTCACCATGTGCTAATTTTGAGCAACCCCATTTCCTCAAATTTCTCTTAAAACTCCACACAAACTCACCCCATGTCATAACTCCAATAAAAGGTACTATAATATAAACAAAAGAAGTTGAAATCATGCCCGAGATAACTCCAAAATAGGCCAGCATATTAAAATCTCCCCACCATATTACATCTCATCCTCGATATGTACTTCCATGATTATCAAAGATTCTAAACCAAAAATATCTCTCCATTTTTCCCTCATATCTTATTCCCTTTCCCATGTGGCCTCTTGCACACATCCATGTTTCCATAACACACAATCTATCAGCATGACATTTCCATACAACACATTCTCAATATGATCTAGCACATGTATCAGGTTCTACTCAAAGGAAACATATCTCTCCATGACAACCTCATCTACATCGATCACTTGAGAAGGTACAGGTTAATTCCGTCGTAGTTATGACACATGGAAGACATAATGAATTGATCTATATTTCTACGGAATATATAATCAGTACGCCAGCTTCCCTATTCTTACACTACCTCAAACAATACATCAAACCTAGGAGAAATCTTTACCTACCTCCATATCCTATGGTGATCCAACCAAGCTGACACCCAAAGGAACAATGGTCACCCTTTGTAAAATTCTATGTTTTTCCTTCCTCTATCAGCATCTGACTTTTGCCTATACTAAGCTTTAGCCATACATTTTTGAATTAACTAAACCTTCTCCGATGTATCCTTCACGAGACTTTTCCCCACCAAATCTAACTCGCCTCCTTCCATCCAACATAGAGGTGATCTAAATGTCCTACCATAAAGAGACTTGTATGGTTCCATTTGTATAGATTCACATTACTATTGTTATAAGTGGACTCCACTAAATCCCAGTGCTTCTCCCAAAATCCATTGATGTCAAAAATACATGCCATCAATATATCCCTAATAACCTATATCGTATTCTTTGACTACCTATCTATTTATGGTTTTAATCCATACTCATTAAAACCTATGTACTAAGCGCTTTCTACAATCCCTTCTAGTAGTGTGAAGTAAATCATGAATCATGATATGAAACTATAGTCTATGGCACCATATGTAGATGCACTATCTTTCGAATATATATTTATCCCAACATATATACTATAAATTTTCCATTATATGCCTGAAATGTGCTACCTTTGTCAGTCCATCCATAATGACCCAAATAACATCACTATTCCTTAGTTTTTTGGAAGACCCAGCATAAAATCCATTTTCATGTCTTCCCACTTCCATTTCAAAATAGGAAACAACTTTAGTAAACCTATAAATCATTAATGGTATTCCTTCACCTGTATAAATGTGAAGGATCTTATCATAAAACCTTCCATATATTTTTCATTCTAGGAAATAAATACATTTTTATAGGCCACAATACATTTTGGTCACACCTGGATGTACCGCCCACTTCATAGCATGAAATTATCGCATGAGATCCTATCATTTTCTCATAGGTATAAAAAACATTATTCACATAGATGATATCATCCTCAACTTTAAATCATTTTGAGGTGTATTTCTACCTTACATGCTTTCCCTTAAGACCAAGAACTCCAAATCATCATGTTTTATATCCCCAATTTGACTCAATATTGTATACTCCCCTATAACTGAAACTAGATTCATACTATCATGACTATCCTAAACCACCACATTCATTTCAACCAGAAATTTCATCATCTTCCAAAATCCACTTGACTCCTAAAACATCTGAGTTTGAGGTATCCTAATCAAGGAATCAGCCACAATAATTCCTTTCCCATTTGTATATTCTAGTTCAAAATCAAAATAATACATCTACGTCACCTAAATCTACAAATGATGATTAAAATCATGTTGTTAAAGGATATACTTCATGATCTTTTGATTTTCATAAACTATAAATTTTTCTCCCAAAAGATAGTTTTTCCAAAAAAATAAGAGAATAAATCACTACTTCCAAGTCAAGGTCATTCCTAGGGTAGTTCTGTTCATGTGGTCACAACTGCTGAGGCCCATACACCATGACTCGACCCCCTTTCATTAGCAACACTCTAAGACCAATCCCAGAAGCATCTCAATAATCCATGAACTCAAAAACTAACACCAGTATGATCAAGAACACTACCATCATGAAATTATTCTTCAAATTATGAGTAGTATTCTCTTATTCTTACATCCACACAAAATTTATCCCCTTCTTGGTGAAGCCCAAAAGAGGCACTTCCAAATAGGAATAGTCTTGGATGAATCTCATGAAATATCTAGCTAACTCAAAAAAGTTTTAGATATCGAAAACATTCTTGGGATAATCCCAAGAAACCACATATTGAACCTTCTCTAGGTTCACTAAAATACCTTCCTCTTAGATGATGTTCCCCAATTAGTGTACCTAATCAATGAAAAATAAAAGCTTAGATATCGTAGAGTATAACTGATTCTCTCTTTGTTCACTCAGGATGATATCAATATTGTTGGCATGATCATCATGAGTCATTGATTATACAATTATTTCATAAAAAACCCACAATAAACTGATCTAAATATATATGAATGATCTTATTCATCAATTCCCTAAACAATGCAGGTGAATTTTTTTAACCCAAATAACATTACAAAAAACTCATAAAGGCTATACTTTCTCCTAAAATAAGTCCTCGGTACATCATAAGTATGCACTCTCAATTTATGATACCCATATCTTAAGTATATCTTTGAGAACACACAAGATCTCTTCAACTTTTCCAACAGATCATCGATGCATAGAAGAGGATATTAGTTCATCATAGCCATTTTTTTCAACTTCCAGTAATCAGAACAAAAAAGTAAAATCTCATCAACCTTATTTAAAATCAAAACAGGTGATCCCCAAAGAGAAGTACCTGGATGGATAAATCCCTTTTCCTCCTAATCCTCCAACTATGTCTTGAGCTCCTGAAGGTCAACCAGTGCCATTCTGTATGGTGGAATAGATAATGGCTCAGACCCCAACATGGGATCAATAGTGTATTCCACATATCTATCGTAGGGTGTTTCCCTGATAAGTCTTCATGAAAGACATCCTGAAACAGTTCCACGACTAGGGGAAGGATATATTTCCTAACACTTCCCATCATCCTACAATAGGCTAGTTGCTTTGGATGTGATCTATCATAGTTTCTGAGTAATTGGCCCTACTTGGCCAACTTGGATATCCTACTCTCCATGGTCAATATAAAGGCCCTCTTAGAGATGTAAATGTAAGCCTCGTATAGTAAAAGTCTATGTGGGATCGGTGTGCGACTAGCCATCCATACCCAAAATCATGTCGAATACTATCATATCAATATTATAGATATCCCACAGAAACTGATATTCCCCAATATATAGTGAACATCCCATTCATAGAAAAATGTCTATAGACCAAATTACCAACATCGTATTGATAGTCATTACTCTTCTCATGATGTACACCTAGAAGTTCAAACCATTACCATTATTTTTAGTTTAAAAGTAATGAGAGGCACCCATATGTAATAAGGTAATAGAGAACATTGAAGATACTATATTAGTACCTATCACTATCAATGTCCCAATATCTCTCTCCACAAGTATATGTTGTAATGCATGTAACTGTCCTACCCACTCTCCTATGATGTTGCAGAACTCCGTTGAGTAGCACCACTCTACTAATAAGGGTGATATAGCCCTGTATCACCACGTCCACTACCTATACCCCTCATCCAGTGGAAATCCATCTGCTATACCAATATGGTGTAGAAGAACCAATCCCCACACTATTACTATACCCAGTTGCTCCCTTAATACCATTCTATCGCTGCGACCTACAGAACATCTGTAAGTGTCCCTTCTTACTGAAAGACAGAAACACTACTAGTGTTTGGGGACAATGTCAACAATAGTTTCCTAGCCTACCATATTGATGAAAGATCACCCCCCAATATGGTCATTTCTAACTGACCATCCTATCTATGTACTCTGCTTCCCACTGCCTGAGATAAAATTGTCATAACAACCCTTCCTTCTCTCAGAAATCTCACCTCCTGATCAGCCAATAACAACAACTTGTATATTACTCGAAGCCTCCCCCATGTTCCCTTTCATCTATGAGATCCTGTTCCACAACTTTAAAAACCTTATTTAATAGGAAAGTATTGACTTTAGGATTACTGATTCACTTAAGTCTGTCCTAAAAACATTTCATTAATCTCCTGATAATGTTGTAGAAAAGAGTTACAAATATTTATATAATTTTACCTAATCCATCACATACCTTAAACCCTAGGCTAGATAAATGAACTATATATCTTTCTCTTGTCTCATCATCCCAAGAAATAATTTCTCCAAGAACTTCTCCAAGAATTCATTCCATAACGTACCGTTAGTTTTCCTAGTTCATGCTTTAATCTCCCACCAGTGCTTCATTGTTACCCATACCATATTGGAATATTTCATTACCCTCCTCTCAACCAAAGTCTCCAAATGGTTATGTATTTTCTATATGGACTCAACATAAAATTCAGCTCTCTCAGGTCCACCATCTCTACTAATAGTTAGAGGGTGCTACAACTGTAACTCCTTTGTCTATATAAATATAATTTTCATCACCCACTATCTGTCACTTTCCATGAACTATGTGAAGCAATATATGTTCTCTCAAAATAGCTCCCCTTCATATCTACCTGGAACCATCAGTGCCTAAAGATCCCTAACTTGAAGACCATTCATAGAAATGCCCCAAATTCATCCCCTCAACAAGATTCTTGGAAGCATATTTTTTACATTCCAAACTATTTTATTATGTATCATAACACAACCTTAAAACATTTATGTAAGAGGAATAATCACATTATGTCAAAACTTTTCTTTTACCCACATCTATCCACATAGTTAGAAATAAGGTTCTATCACTACTCTTAACCATCCTACTCATAGGTTTTTATTAACAATGTTAAACACACTATCATAATAATGTTTCTCATTTATAATCCGAATTATTCTCATTTTTCATCATTTTAAAAACTTTTTCAATTTGTGTTAGGCACCATTTATTTTTTCCATTTTAATCTCACTAACAGGGAAAACAGTTCTAGTTCAACAAATTTTCCATAAACCATTTTCCTGTGCGTGTCTAAAATTAGGTATGTCACAATAACCCTGAGTGTCCAGATTGATGCATGCTAAATCAACTCTAATGACATTATAGGACATGAATAAATTCTCAAAAGTTCATAGAAAAATAATAAAATCACACTACAATTGCATCAGCCAAGGTGAAATAACATTCAACTAGAATAGTAATCAACAATAAAACCTAGCGTAATTGGGTTTTCCCTCATACATTGTTTTGTAACTCCTATGCATGAGTAAATTACCAATCCATGACTCATCCTAGTCTCCTATCTGCCTTTCCCCTAATATTAAGACAAATGAAGAAGATGAAAAACTAGACCTTAGATACAACTTTGTAATGTCCGCACCCAAGATCAATACGACGGAGTGCCAAGCAGGTTGGCCACATAACCTCAAGTGTGCATCCCCCATAAACTAGAGGATACCTACTAGTAATGAGGGTCTGGTAATTCGATCATGGTGCGACTATAAGCTATTTTATCAGAGTAAAGTTCTAGAAAAAATGGATAAAAAATGTGGAAACATATATAAATAGAACAATACCAATGCCATATGATAACAAAAACAAAAAATACAATATTTAACTGAAAGGGAAAACATGATATGAAAATACAAGTGTCAAGTTCCTAAAAAAGAAACAAAAAATAAAGAATTTAACAACTCCCAAGGGGTTCCCGAACCACATCCAGTTTCCTCATACATGATCCAACCCCAATAAGTAATCTCACACAAGGCCATTACCCTTAACCTTACCTACAATGGTAAAGTATATTGGGGTACCAATCCCAAAACCTAAATATGGTGTGATTATAGTTCAGTAGGCCACCCTATCAGTGTCTAAAATAAGTCCATTAAAATTGGTGTAGAATTTGTATATAGAAAAGAAGACAATTCATAAATAAATATTTTTCACATTATCATTTATTCTTCATTTAATGATATTAACAAAGAGTTATCGGGGATACCCGTACCTCTATACCATCTTTGGTGCATGCCGGATCCCGATTTGTTCCCTAATTAATATCACATATTAATACTTTCTTCAAAACATGTCAGATCTCAATTTATTCAATGTGGATATGATATCTTTGTACCTGATTTGACTCATGTCATAGTTAAATGTATTCTCATGTGAGGCCATATAACTATGTTCCTTTATTACTATTCTTTAAATTCACACATAAATTCAAATGTTGAAACTAATAAATTCATAAGTATGATGACCATGTTACCATTCTTACTTCTCAATAGAATTATCATGTTCCCATTCTTTTACTCATAGGTACAATGACCATGCTAGTTTTATACTTCTCAATTGAATGAACATGTTCCCATTATGTTACTCACAAGTACAATGACCATGTTACTATTTATACTTCTCAATTTAGAATGACCATGTTCCAATTATTTCACACAAAATTAATTCATAATTAATTATCAACCTCAATTACATTACAAATTAAGTAATTAGTTAAATACGTCAATATCCTTAATTAATACCCCAATTAATTATGTATTCCAATCCCATTAATTAATTATAAAATTATTTAATCAATGAAAAAATTCATATCCCATAATTAATTTTCAAAAATTAATTATCTCATTATAAATCTCAACACTTCATAATTAATTCCACAGTTAATTATCTAGATCATAATATCAATGCACATAGTTAATTCAAAGTTAATTATCTCAATATAGACTATTCAATATCTCCTAATTAGTAACCTGATTAATTTTCTGGATTACAACCCTTGACTCTGATAGTCAATTTCCCCAAATTAATTCTCTAATAGGACCTCCACTTTATCACATGATAAATTCTTCAATTAATCATTTAATTCAAAAATTATTTGATAAATCTCTTGGACAACCTAATTAAACCAATTTAGGAATTAAATTACTAAGGAATTTAAGAAATTCTAAATTTTTTAATACACACATCAAATATGATACTATGGGAATTAGATTTTATACCACCTACCTCAATTTGTTGATGGACATTTGTTCGATGGAAATCCCAAAAATATAAGAAGCACAAAAACATAGATATGAGATCCGAATCTAAACCATTAAATCAAGATCAAGGATACAATGATATAATCAATCTAGTTCTAGATAAAAAAATCCTAGATCTATATAATACCAAAAAAGGTTTAGATCTAAAGAAATAGAGGATTAATTCCAATAAATTATCAAGAAAATAGAAAAGAAAGATTGGGATTGGAATCGTGGTAAGACCCAAATACCAGGAGAAGAGGGAATCTTCAATTTAGACATTGAATATTTAAGAAAATAGGTGATACTACCTTTGACCACCTCTAAAAATCTCTGAAATCATCCAAAAAAACATATAGGTCTGAGTCTAGATCGAATAAGAAGTGTTTTGGGTGTTCATGAGATTTTAAATCTAATTTTTGGTTGATTAATAACTGCATGAAATATTTTTTGTGTAGGGGGTCATGGTTAGGGTAAACTATATGAAAACCGTATGAACCTCACTGTCCATGGTCGAATGGTTACCTAGTATTGGGCTCATTGTTTTCTCTAACCATTTACCAACCATGCACATACTATTTTCTTTGAATTTCTCTTAATACTCTACCCAAACACACACTATTTCATTACTCTAATCAAAGGTATAATAATAAAAATAAAAAGTACCTAAAATAACTCAAGATATAACTTCATAAATGGTAAATATCTTACATAAAATATATAAATAATGTCATAATACTCAATAAATATTAATTCTAAATAGTGATTAATTTCATGAAGTGGATAGTTGAAATATGCCTCTACATAAAAATATAAAATGGAATCAATTATTATTATTTTATATGTAGCTGATATTATATTTTCCTGAAATTAAGAATGTTTTTTTGATGATTTGTCTTTGGAGGTGATGATCTTTGAGATATCTAGGATTATAAATATGGGTAGTTCTTTGGTCTGAAATCATCTCATGAAAAGGGTGGAATTTTATTATCTCAAGAAAACTATACTCATGATTATTGGAATAAGTAAATAATTGAGGATTATAATCTAGTTTATACTCAAATATATTTCTAATAATGTTATCAAATGATGAATATGGTAACAAAGTTAATTAAAAATAGTTAAAAAACTAAATGTTAGTTTTCTCTATTTTAATGCTTAATGACCAGATTTACTTATTTCTATCACATTATGTATTATACGTAATAGTGTTCCTAATAAATCATATTTTATAGATGAAAATAGAATTCCATGATAAATTTAAAGAATAATGAATTATAGTGTAAAAATAACACTAAAGTAAATATCAATCTCTTTGTTTTTAAGAAAGATATTGGGATTGAAATGAGGAATAAGGACATTACAGATTATGTGGGTTTTTTATTTCTTCAAGAGAAGAATTTGGTAGGTAATCCTGTAATGAAAATTATGGTGACACTGTGAACTACTGAGTTATATTACTTTGTATAAAATCATGTGACATCCAAATTTATTTTGTTTTAGAATCCATTATTGGATATGAATGTGTATTATGAGCTACCAATAATTGTGTGATGTGATAATCGAAGTAATAAAAATCTTTAATGAAATAAATTTGAAATTTTTTATCAAGATGAATTGTTATTAAATATCACTTTAGTATGGAGTTTTTGGTGTAATAAAAGATGATGGTGGAGTTTGTTTCAAATTAGGAGTAATTTTAGGATGTGTTCTATAATAAACCATAGGTACATCCAATTCATAATATGAATTTGATAACGGGAGTTCATCCTCACTCCACTCAAGGTTATGGTATAATATTTATTCTTACCCTATAATTTTTTCATTGGATATTTGTTTTCAAATAGAAAGAAGGAAACATAAATCCATCCGTATACACTATTTCATTCAAAGAGTGTAAATAAAAATATTAATTCATGTAATGTGATTTATTATAATAGGGTGTTTAAATTTTGGGGGTGTTTTATAAAATGGTTACGATATGAAATCAACATGTAGTAATGTGCTTGGATAATAGGAACTATTATCACATATTTTCAACCAATTTACACAAAGCATGTTATTTATAGGTTTAATAAATGACTTTGTGAAGTGAAATAAAATACACAATGAATTCAGGATTTCAATATGTGTAATTAAATCACTTTAATGGAATGTATAATTTTATTTTTCAATGTTATTATTTCTATAATTTATTTTACTCACATAGGTATTGAATTAATGGAATATAATTAATTGATAATTGTTCAATGTATAAAAATTTATTAATTATGAATGATTGGAAAAAAATATAAAAGATGTGATTGTTCATACCACAATTTGGTTTATGATTTTTTTTAAATTTATTTGGAGTTTATTGTGATTATGTTTTGAATATGAGAATCCCCAAGAAATTTCGTTTCTTTCTTAAGAGAATTATTTGGGTAGATATTGTGTCAAGAAATATATTTATTACATTTTTTAAATATAAATCTTCACCATACTACCATTAAATAGTGTTTTTGATGACGTGAATTGTTATTAGAAGTTTGGATATAGATTGATGATTTATGGAGATAAGATGTTGTGGTTTGGAAGAGGTTATATAAAATCATACTAAATAATCCCAAAAAATTTGTAATAATTTCTCAATTATCTAAATATTTAAGCTAATTTATATTGGAATGAAATATAGGTAATGTTAACCCTTATTAAATATAAAATATATACATATAAGATGAGTATAGTCACACAATTATTGTTCAGATCATTCCATAATGGGAGCTGTATAAAATTGAGTAATATTGAGATGAATGTTGTTTAATGGTTTAATTTTCTATTGGATGAATTAATCATGAAAAAAATAATGTTTAACAATAGGATTCACTATCTAAATTAGACAGTGAGACACTATTTTTAATAATTATACATTAATAATAAATAATTGTGACACTAACTTATGGTTTAAAATGATGAGGGTTGTATCACTGATCAGAAGCTTGTGTTGTAATGCATGATTGTTATGAATAATAACATGATTATAATTATATTAAATTTAGTACATCAACATGACAATGATAAACTAAAATTTTATTGTTTGATGTAGTGATGATTGAAGGATAGTGTTGTATAGTAATGAGATGTTATGAAAGTATGATTTTGTTCCTTTTTAGATGAGTAATTAATTTACACCTCAATATTTGTTATTCCAAAAAATAATTATATAAAAACTGATGTAACATTATGAAGAATAATTTTTATTTATTATTCATATTCATTAATTAGATTTTATATTGTCTTATTCATTTTATGAAAAATAAGTAATTTTTCAATTAAAAATGAAAATAGATTTTATTATTTTTCTAATATGGTTTAAATAAAAGATTAAATAATAAATGATATAATTTAATTTTAAAAAATTAAATAGTATTTTTGAGATCTTCATATAAATTATCTTACTATGAAATTTTGATTTTTTTCTGAAAATATTTATTTTTTTAGTTAATAGTGAAAATTACCCATTTTATTAAAACTATCATTTATTTTCATTAAATAATGTAACTTGAAATTGATATTAAGATATTAAATTTATTTATAAGTAAAATAGAATCATTTATTTATAAATAATTAATTACATGCATTTTTATTATAATTATACATGATTTTGGAATTTGTATATTTTTGGATTAATAATACAGTTTTTTAAACACTATTTTCATTATATTTGTTTTAGTATTAAATTATTTTATTCCACATATAAAAAATAAATTTTAAAAAATTGATTCAATATTTGGAATATTGGTATCCAAATATGGAATATTGGTACTTTATTTTTTTTTTAATTTTGAAAAGTAATTATTTATCACCTTAGTAAGGTTAAATTAGACAATAAGATTGAAAATAACATGATAAGGACTAAAACACTCCATAAAACCTATCTTTATATTATTGTATAATTTTTTATTTACCTTTACCATCCATTATTTAAAAAATTTTAAATTCAATTCCACATTCCTTTGATTATTACATTTTTCAGATTTTAAGTAAATATAATGTAATAAATGCATATATCATTATATTGATATATATAATATTTTTTGATAGGTATAAAAACATATAATGTTAAAATATAATTTTTCAATTGAAAAATACATGATTTTTTATCATTGTAATTTATTTTAATTCTTCTGTAATGAAATGATTACCTTAAATGCGTACTCAAAGCTGACACAATATTTAATAAACTAATAGAAAATAAAATAAATGATTTTAATGATATTAAAAGTAATATAATTTTAATGAATTATTTGGTTATATGAATATTTTACATAAATATTACATATTATTTATGTGTGAAAGGATTATATTTTAATTACTTTTCATTCGTTTTTCTTTTGAATGTCAAATAATGTAAATAGTTCTAGAAATATAATTAATAATATTTTATAATAAATAATGATTCATTAAATGATTTATAATTAATAAAATTCTCATAATCTTACACATGAATCAGATATGGTTGAAAATAACAACCATGGTCCATTTTTTTATGATGTTTACTTTTGTAACATCTTTCACGGCCCATTTAGTGTAAAAAGCATTACTTCCACGGTAACTATCAAATGAGTTAAATAGGGTTAAATCAAATACATAAGTGTGAACACATAATCTAAATAATTCCAAATTTTATTTTTTTGAGGATTTTAGGACCTTACTAATATTATCATATAATCATATAATTATGATTCCATTTTAAATTGAATATTAATTTATATTAATAAAATAATTTATGTAATTCAAAGATTATCCCACCACTCACTTATAAAAGAGAACCACCTATCATATTTTCCTCAATAATTTATAAAAAATAGTTTTGAAAAACTATATCATAAAATATCCCTAAAACAACTCTCCAAGTACAAGATCCACTAGTTTTATTAGTAAACCATCATATGAAGGATTTTTGTGTAAACCTAAAAGGTTGTTCAAATAAAAGGTATTATTATTAACCATGCATTTTCGATTTATTTCTTGTAATCCCTCCTTAAAATATTCATCATCCCTAATTAAATAATAATAAAAAATTACTATATATTCTTATATTTTATTATGTTATTTTAATAATCTATATCAATCTACTTGTCCTTTAAATTGCAGACAAAAACATACTTTATACATATAATTCGACTACTACCTCCATGAAGGGACATATTTAATTTTCTATCACCACATCTCACAGATGTTAACAATGAAAGATTTAACACACATATATATTATAGAAAATATATTAATAATTTTTAAAATTTAATGTCATATATTTTCATACCTTTCCATTCATTAAAAAATCATAACATCAATCGTGTGTACATGTGGATTAGCACCTCTATGAATGTGATTCGTTTTTCATCATTACATCACATGGATGGTATATATAAGACTATTTAAAGGGATATATATATTTATGATATAATTATAACTATTAAAATTAAAAATAATGTTTAACTTTTTTTAATTTATTTTTTAAAAAACAAAATGTTACTAATGTGTACATATATCATACCATCTCCATGATTGTAACATACTTCATTTTTTTGTCAGGATATTTAACATATGGTTCTAAAAGAATAAATTATATATAAAATTATTATTAGGAAATAATTAATATTCTGAATTTTATGGATTAATTACCATTTTGATAGTGATCAACCCATTAATGTCATTTTAGACATATAAGTCAAATATCATTAAAAAGTGTGATGTGAACATAATTGATTATAAAATCATATATAACAATATAATATATAAAATAAATTTGATAATAAAATGGTAAAATTTACTTAAGGATGTTAATAATTATTAAATATTTATTAACTAGGAATATAAATTATGTATATGATGATTTAGACATGAGGTAAAGGATGCATTACTTTAAAAACCACAACATAAATGTTTTAAATATTTATTTTCTAAATATTTTTCTCCCATGAACATATTAATAAATTTATTTTGTGGTTGTATTTTTATGGACATGAATTATTTATAATGGATGTTTTATATCACTTTTTTCATTCATTAAGAGGTTTTAAAAATATATTTGTTTAATGGATTTTTTTTAAAAAAATGAAATGTTTCCTTTTAGTGTATAAAACATTTATGGTTTTTTATATATCATAGTCATTATTTGATGATTGGATTCCTTTATATGATTTCAATATTTCTTTAGAGAAAAAAATCATTCTATTTTCTTCTCATTATTTTCGTTTAAAAATGTATTTTTAAATTTAAAGGGTATTTTAATATTTAAAAATATTTTCTAATGGGTTCAAAAGAGTTTTCATGGTTTTTATTATGAATAGGGGAATTTATAAAAGTTTTTATTAATGAGATGGTATATGAGAGAAATATATAATGAATTGAAGATCTTGATACAACTTTTATGATGGGTGAGACTAATTATAACTCTCCAATACATTGACTAATTTTCTGGTCTATATAAGAAATAAAGTGGTAGTTAAATGGTTTGGTTTATCTTATGGATTTATCTTGGCACCTATTAGTTTTGAAATTTGTTTAACATGAGTTATGAATATGACCCTCTAGGATTCATTTAAGGTTTTCTATTTGTTTAATATATTTTTTAAATGTTTTATTTGAGTTAAAATGATATAGTTTTCATGTGGATATGATATAATTCAAATGACTAGTGAATATTATGATAAACTTTTACATTGTATGTATTATTATTTTTCACTCTATAAAAAATTTCTTTAATTTCTGACAATTACTGTTCTTTTTTTTCTTCTTATCATACTTTTTAAAATGTTTTTCACAAGGTTTAATGATGGGTTAGAATAATTAATAATTCATGTTGAAATTTTTTATGATTTTTCATGAAATCAAAACATATTTTATTGTATATGTTTTATAGTTTAGTAATAATTGATACTATATATAATTTTATGATTTTTAGTATATATATTTTTTATATAAGTGTTATGAAGTAATTTTAAAAATATCAAAACTGTAATGATAATTGAAATTTAAGAATGTGAATTCATTTACAATACTCAAGAATATGTATTATTTTATGGTGAGATCATTATAGTTTTTATTAGTGAAATGGTCTAGAAAACCTTATAATTTATGTAATTTTAAAAGAATATAATTTGATATTATAATTTATTCTTATGTCGAAATGATATAGAATTTTATTTTTACTATGTTGGTTCATGTAATCTATGTCTGTTCAGAATGGGTTTCCATAGAGGATATAAGATAGCTAAAGGTATAAGGTATCAAGTAGAAAATATTATTCTAAATTAATATCACGGAATGGTAGTAATTGTATCTTATTAGTTATTGGCAGTGATAGACCACTTTATATTGGCTATAAATGGAAGTGGAATCCATGTTAGAGAAAAAATATATTTTCCATTACAGAACATATAGATAATCGATATTTTCATGATGTATCACACTCCAACTATTCATGTAACATCATATCAAGCGTTATCCAAAGGATGGATCAAGGATATAAAAATGATATTTGATGTCATGGAATGTCCATTACATCAAAAGGAAACACATTCCTTTTTATATTTTGAAGATAATGCTGACTGAAATTGGTTTTTTAACACCAGAGATATATCAGTTAAGTTATATAGAATGGATAACATTTAAGAATATTTTTATAGAGAAATATTTTACCAAGATATTTTGACATGGTAAGGAGAAATAATTATTTTAATTGAGGGAAAATGATCAATATTATAGAGCTACATTTGAAAAAAACATTACAATATTATCTAGGTTCACAAATTTTTTTATCTAGGAACATGACAGTAAAATTAATTATTTTGACTCATGAATAAATCCAACATTACAATGGTCTTTAGCTTCATGTAAATTGAAATTTTTTATTAATTTTATTCATTTATTGAGAATTATGTGATGGGATTTATGAATATTATGTGCCTCGTGATTCCAAGAATATGAAATACTATAGGTGTATTGATATTGGGAAATAGTCAACTTATTAATCTTGAGGAATTCCCCCAAAATTTTCTAATTTTGGTAAAAGAAAATTCAAAAAAATGTTTACAAGTATTTGGAAAGTATTATTGGTGTGGAATGTTTTGTCCTGGGGTTTATGACATTATATAAGAAGTCCTACCTAATACAAGAAGTGGGTAACATGTAACCTACCCATGGTTATATGTTATAAGTGAAATTAGTTGAGAAATTATACTAATGTGCTTCCAATGTTAGTTACTATAAGTATAAATGATAATTATTAAAAGAAGACGGTTTGGTAAAATCATTTTCAACTACTATAGTTTGTGTTGGGTAATCTAATGAAAAGGTCATAGGTGTGAAACTAGTTTATTTTAAATTATAAAATTCCATGTTTGGCTATAAATCTTCCAATTCCTTCATTTATGAAAAATTTTCGAGTATAATGGGAATATCATCTCATGAAAATTATATATATCTTTTAGTGAAAACTATAGGCGGAAGATTTAAAGCATCCAATATTTATATGATAAATTCTATTGTTTTCTAAGAAGGTAATTCAAGAAAATCATGATAAACTACCCATTGTATGGTTTGGTACTATTTTCGGTATGGATTGAACATCATTTTATCACCCTAAGACAAGATTCATAGCTAAACATGTTTTAGTCATCGATTTAAATTTTTTGATAACCTACCAAGAAGCTGAGATGTTGATTTGAGATGATATTTAAAGTTACCATGATCATATTCTCGAAATGAAATAGGTTATTTATAATAGTAATTCCACAGTAGTGAATGATGTTGTGTATATAATTACTTATGATTATCATGGTCTCATGATCATGAGTTTGAGTTTACTAATGAATTTGTGCATGATACTGAACCTATTTCAAACCCCCAATATTGAATGAATGAAGAAGAATGCTTGGAATTTGTAAAATTAGTTACAAGAGTTTTTACATAAAGGCTTAATTCTTCCCAGAACATCACATTTTGGTTCACCTATTTTATTTTTTAATAATAAATATTATTTAGTAAGACATTTAATTGATTATACAGCCTTGAATAACATCATTATTAAGAGACAAAATTATTTTCCTTATATGAATGATACTTTTCAGCTATAGGATGTATAATATTTCATTGAAGATTGATATTAGGATGGCATTCCATCAGTTGATGTTGAGGAAAGAGGATATTCTATTTACAACATTTTATACTATATATAAGCATTATGAGATTTTAGTTATGCATGTTTCACTTTATAATAAACTAGTCGTATTCATGGATCTTATAAATAGTATTCTCCATGACTATTTGGATAACCTTTTTGTTGTTTTTATTAATAATATTTTAGTATATTCTAAAATTCGTGATGATCATTGAATAAATCTTTGATTTTTTTAAAACCCATTAGAGGAAAAATATATATGGAAAATTTAATAAGTATAAATGTTGGATGAAGTGGATTTCATTCCTCGATCACATTGTTTATAAATATTTAATAACAGTTGAACCAAATAAAATAAAATATGTTAAGGACTTGAAAAGGAATACAAATTTAGAATGACTCTTAGTTTTTCTAGTTTGGTGGTTTAGTTACATAATTTTTATTGAAAACCTAACTCAATTTTCTATCCCACATACAATTTTAAATCTATATGAATTTAAATTCATTTGTATTGATGATTGTGTTTATTATTTTCATAAATATAAATTTATATTGGAGGCTGATCTAATTTTTTCTATTCCCATTAGAGATGGTGAAATTTTTATGCACATAAATTCATAATTGAAGGTAATTGGTTGTGATATTGTAATGAATCATAAGGTAAAAAATTATTATTTTTGTTAACTATGAAAGCATGAGTTAAATTATTGTATAAATTATTTTGAATTAGCTTATATGGTATTGTATTTGAGAATTAGGATGCATAATTTATATGGATTAATGTTTCAAATATATAATTATCCTAAAAATTTTATTTATAAATTCACTTAGAATGAATTGAACAATAAGAATAGAAGAAAAAATATGGTTATAGAATATGAATATATGATTCATTATTATCGATGAATAGAAAACAATGTACCTTGTTCAGTAAATAGAAAATATAATAAATATTAATCATTTTACATTTATATCCTGACTCTTTGGATAACTATTTAAGGAATTTTTTCATTGAAATTTGGCTTGTAATAAAATCATATATTTGGTTTTAGGTTTTGTTACAATTTTCCTTGATAGATAGAATTATAAAAGATCTGAAGGAGGATATGGTTTTAAAGAAAAATGAATAATATATTAAAAAGATTATGTACATGATTTTAATGGTGGTAATTACTATGTTATAAGATTTAGAAAATGATTATGTGTGGCTGATTATAACTATAGTATGTGAGAATAATTTATTAAATTTCATAGATCCTCATTTTACATTCATCATGGTAGCTCTAATATACAATGAACATCAAGATTATTTCAATATGGATGGATATAAAATAGATTTTGTTGACATTACCATGAAATAATTGACTTATCAGCAAGTTAAATAATTATAATAATTACTAGATGGGATACTTCAAACTATTCTAGTTAACAAGTGGAAATGGAAAAATATAACTACGGATCTCATTATGGTTTTAATAAAGACATCTGTATGTGATAATAAAATATGGGATATTGTTGATCGAATAAATAAATATTTACATTTCATTTCAAATTGATATTATTTGTCATTATACAATGCTTTTTTGACATTACCAAAAGGATATATTTATATAATGTTGAGTTCCACTCTTTATTATATCAATACATGATCCCATGTTTACTTCAAATTTCATTAAGGGAATTTAAAAGTCATCGAGGACTGGATTAAATTTCTATAAATCATTTAACTATCAATTATCTAGATAGTTTGAGTGAATTATTTAGAACTTTTAAGACATTCATCATTCTTGTTTAGTGGATTTCTAGATATTTTGGGATCTATATTCTCACAACCCCTTCCATACAATGATTCCCCTCCTGATATTGAAATGAAAGAAGAGAGATAATTCCCCCCACATCTCGACTCTTATAGGCCCCAAGGAGGTGATGATCTCCAAGGGTATAGAATCTTCAGAAATGGGATGCATTTGACTTTTTTATAAGAAAATGAGTTCATTATATAAGATGAACCCTCTCAAAAAAACTCCAAGGACTATATAAAAGAGAAAGAAAAATACACTCCACAATCATGTTAAAAGTAAAACTACTACAAAAATATGAAAATCTCTAAATTAAATACAAAAATAAAAATGATAAGAAGAAACATGACAACTGTCCCAACATCTGAGATAGTAATTCCCAGCACAGTCCCTATAGTCCTCATGGAATCTGGAAAATTGTTTTTTATATGTAGGGTGAGCATAAAAGTATACTTTGTTGGGAAACCCCAAAGTCTCCCATGCATAAGTAGAGAATCATACTAATTCCATTTTGAGAAACAATAGAAAAAAACCTAACAAGGTTTACAAGCCACCCCAACATGACCAAAGGAATGCTAATTAAATAATTAAATCCATGCAATGTAATAAAAATCACATCAATGATAGGGTACCTCACACCACATTATCGCTGAGTAGCTACTCTCACACCGTAATTGAAAATGTCATAGTGCTCCCAACTCTTACAAAGGTACCAAAAAAAAACCCAATCAAAGACACTTGGGCCACATACCTCATCACATTATGCCCGTAGACACTCGGGCCACACACCAAACCACATCCTACCCATAGACACTTGGCCCACATACCACACCACATCTTATCTTGAAGGCACATTAGAAACCAAAAATCACTTTCACACACATGTGCCCCACAAGGAACAACTTGCCCAAAGGATCTTGGGATATCACCGCATGGAAGAGGGAGCACAAAAGGGCGGGTGTCCATCTATCCATCCTCCCACCGAGATGTTCAGGAAAGACACCCTCCCACGTAACAATGGGGTTATTTGGCACATGGTGCTCAATTAGGGTGGGGTGCGATAGATATCACAGGGAAGTAAAAGTATATATATAGGAATAAAATAATCATCCTATCCTATGGGTTCTAAATCAAGAATCCGCCACCCTATGACTCTTCAAAATCTACTACTACCTCTAAATGCATTTATTAAGACCAAAAATAGTCACATCAAAAGATGATAATTGAAATCCATTCACAACAAGCTAGAAATCAAACAAACCCCTAGTCATCTCATTTAACAAATTATAATATATATTAAAGATACCATTAATTTATTACATCCCAACTCAGAAAACTACCAAAAAAATCATGCAACAACCCGCACAAGAAACCGACTCACATTATATTTGCACTATATTTAACACCCATACCGACCACTACCATCATTATTCTTCAAACTTATTCCACCATGTCCTTTTGAAAAATAATAAAACCCCCAACTTTCTATCAAACCCCACGACACACCTCATCAAAACCAAACCTGATAGCCCTGCTGTATAAAAACACAAAACCCATCAAATCCAGTAACATAGACATACCACAACCCGAACCTACAACCCCACTACTCAAACACTTACTATCCATTCCACAATCAAACAAACTCTCAACATAAGATACCATTTCACAACCCATATCACCCCAGAAATAGTCGTTATCACAACCCCATCACTATGAAACCAAAAAGGATTAAGATAGAACGAAAAACACATATCACATAGCCACATCACACAAGATGGGTTTATTCAGTTTTAGAAAACACCCATTCTGTAATTCAACATTGATAAATTAGGGGTTATCACAGAGATGATTTCATTATAATGAATCCATTTATTTAAACGAATAGATATGGTTAATCAATTTCATAATATACATCCATTCAATACATGATCAACAAAAATCCATCACAAGTAATCTGAGTGCATAACCAAAGAACACCAATTCCCATGATTTTCTTTTTTAATAAAACCCACATAAATCACAATACTAATAAACAAAAAAACAAAAGCATGCATCATTTTTAACAACCCATGAATATCAATGTTAAATAGATTCTATTATCTATATTTAAATATAATTTTTCTATCTTAAAAAGGGAACATTCATACACCCACCCCATATGATACACAAATTAAAAGAGATAAAGGGATCCTTACCAAGAAGAATAGTCTGTTGACAACTCCTCCTAGCGTCAAAAAGTGGGTGTGCAAGGTTCCAGGGAAATGTGATCCAGGGGTGAAACAGGGACTCATAGCTCCTTAGGGAATAAAATATTTGGGTGCCTCATTAGCAAGAGAAAGGTAAGTGCTCAAGAATGGAAGGGTCTTGTCTTTAGAACGCCCAGATCGTAAATGTATTGGTAAAATAGTTCTGAAGTCCATTAAATTCAGATCAAGATCATGATCACATGATTTGAATACTAAATTTATTTGGGGAATTATAGAAAAAATTAAATAAAAATATTATATCATTTGAAAGGGATTAAAAACTACTAGAATATTCTATTAAACCCAATTTACATCGATTAAAATGTTAAATGGGAAAACATGGGAAAACTAGGAATATAAGAATCCATTAGAAGTGACCCACTATTGGAAGATTCACTAATGGGATTCACAAATGGTGAGTCATATATGGATGAGTCACTATGGGGTGACTCACCATTGAATGATTCCCCGACACGAGATAATGTCAATGAGTCATTATCGTAACCTTCCTTCAATAAGTCCTTGATGCGAGTCACTGACACGACTCACTGATGCGAGTCACGAACGCCACTCACAGACGCCACTCACTGACAAAACTTACTGACAACATGTACTAACTCCACCTACCAAATTCACCTTCAAATGCCACCTACCGATGCCACATACGGACACCACCAATTGAGGCCAACTATTGATACCACCAACGAACATCACATACTAATTCCACCTATCGATGCCACCTACTTTTGGAAAAAAATATTTATGGAAAAGTATTCAATGTATTCATTTTTTGCCTCCCTGAAAACCACAACACTAGAGTTTCACAATGTAATGGACTAGGAAGGTCTGGGACATTACATTAGATACATATCAAACTATTCTTTCAATCGAGAATTCAAAAACAACCTATATTGAAGGGAGGGGCCCGAATAACTACCTAATGAGATACCTCTCAAGGTTCCTGCTATGCTTGGAACACTGATACTAACTTACCACCCCAAATTTCAATGATAAATTACAATATTTTGTTCGAAAGTTGGAGTGAATCCTCAAAATCCAAGAACACCTCCTCTGACATCTTCCAACCCAACTGACAAAAAGACACACCAAACAAGTACAACCACCCCATTGTCATAACCAAAAAAATCAATAAATCCCCCCATCCATGTCAATATAATATCAACTCTCTGTGGCACTGACTAACCAGAACAAGTTTAATCACATATCAATTAATGTTTCTCTATTAGGAATTAGGTCATCCCCCTTACACATGTCAAGAATTTATCACAGATCATGGTATAATAAAACCAATCATCTCATAAGAAATAATGTTCAAGGATTATATTCAATGGAAAAAAACATAGAAAAATTAAAAAAAAACAATGGGTAATGTGCATGAATTTGTGTCTCCCTTTCCTATGAACTATCCTCCAGGACACCATGCCTCCACAATAAAATAACAAAGGGAATGTTCCGTCTATGCATCACCTTCTCCCAATGATCGTAGATCTCTAATGGCTGCTCCATGAATGTCGTGTCATCCCCAACATCCAACTCTCCATTTTCAATGAAATGAGAGTCATCATGAAGATACTGTCAAAGTTGAGATACATGAAAGGCATCATGTAACTTCTCTAAAAATTGTGCTATTTTCATCTGGCATTCCACTTTATAACTATCCCCAACACCTTCAAAGGTCAGATGAACCTCAGAGAAATCTTTCTACCCCTACTAAACCTATGCTTCCCTCGTTTAGGGGAAACCCTGATGAACACATGATACCCTATTTTGAACAACAAGGGGATCCTCCTATGATTGGAATATGACTTATAATTTTCCTAAGATGCTTTCATAATCTCACAGACAAGATGAACCTTCTTTGTTGTGCACTTCACTACTTCGGGACCAAGAACAATTGTCTCCACAACCTCTGTCCAACACAAAGGTAAATGACATTGTCTACTATACAATGAATAAAATGAATCCAAGGCAACAGAGGAGTGATTTTTATTATTGTAAGAAAACTCTTCCAAGGGAATGTGTCTTACCCACGATCCATCAATGTGAAAGATGCATGCTCACAACATGTGCTGAAATATTTGAATAGTCTTCTCTCTCTTCCCATTTTCCAAAGTATAGAAGGAAGTGTTGATGTGTAACTGATTTCTAAAATAATTTTGAAATCCCCTAAAAACTCACGATGCAAAACATGTATCTCGATCCAAGATGATTTATCTTAAAACTCCATAAATCCACATCACCTCATCCACATAACACTTTGGTAAGGCATCCACTATGCTTAACTCCATGATTGCTAAGATGTGAGTTGATTTCTTCATCTGGTCCATCACTCCCCAGATTTCATCATAGAATCCCTAATAATTGAGTAATCTTATGAAAAATTCCATCTAGATTTCATAACACATTCACTCAGGTACATCTAGGGACTACAACAATCCACCTAGAACATGGAGCTCATCCTTCACCTTCTGTCACACTACACACTTCAACACAACTTTTCCATCTCCCATTTCATCATGGGCCACCAAAATAGATCTCCAAATCCATGGTACATATTTAAAATTCCTGGATGGACTGCTAACAACAATCTTTGAAACTCATAGTGAACTCTCTCATGCATCTCCACTAGAAAAAATAGCCTTGTACAAAAAAACATGTGAATATATCCATCCTACAAACATCTATCTAGAGCATCACTATGGTCAACACGATCGTGAATCAACTCTATCTCCAATTCACACCACTAAAACTAATCCTACTTCTACAATAGAGATGATTGAATTTTCATCTGAAACAGAAATTCACTACCATGAACCATTTCAGCATCCATGAGCATGGAAGATAGCTCCTCCATCGCCTACTAAGAATCTATGGATTCCCAAACTACATCCTTTTGTGACTTAATTATTAAACCATCAGCTAAAAAATTTACCTTTCCTGAAATTTAAGAGATATTGAAATCATAATCTTGAATAAACACATCCACCTCCAATGCCGCAACTTCAGAACTCACTGGTAAATGACATACCTCAAACTCTTATGATCTGTGAATACCACAAAGCACTCCCCAATAAAGTAATGATGCCACAACATCAGTGTGAAAACTATTTTTTGTTGCTCTAAAACATGGGTGGAATAGTTACATTAATGGATAAATAACTACCTAGACTCATAATAGATCAATCCCCACTATTGAATCAACACACATCCCAATCCCATATGGGAAGCATAAAAAAACACCTCGATCATTACCCCATCCTCTAGAAATTGGAGAACTGGATCAATGAACCACATCCCCTTAATATAGTCCAATACTACCTGGAACTACTCACTCCCCACAAAATCTTGGTCTTTTATGGACAAAGAGGTCAATAGAGATGAAAATCGATAGAAGTTAGCTACAAATCTCTTGTAATATACCACCTAACTAAGAAAACTGTGATCCTTTGCAATCTTAATGGGTTCTGCCCAAGAAACAACATCTTGAACCATTTAAGGGTAAACGACACAACCTAGTGTGACACCACATGTTGATGGAAATTCATCTCTTACATCCAAAACATAAACATGTAAAACTTTCTGTATAGTTGATGGAACCGAAGATCCTTTAGGATGGTCATGAGATGATCAGTATGATCCTCCTCTAATTTCAAGTAGAGTAGGATATCTTCAACGAATATGAATATTTACTAGTCAAGGAACTCACAGAAAAATAAGTTCATGATCACCATAAACATGGATAGTTTATTCATAACACCTAAGGGTATAACCACGAACTTGAAGTTCCCATAAATACACCTAAAAGTATTATTTGGGATATCAACTTCATTCACCCTCTGCTGGTGATACCCAGACTATTTGTCGATCTTAGAGAACCATCTTTCTCTCCCAAGACAATGAAGAAGATTGTCTATCCTTAGGATAGGGTAACAATTCTTGACCATTACTTGATTAAACCTCTAGTAGTCTATAAATAGAATTAGACCACAATACAAATTTTTCAAAAACATGATTGGTTCACACCATGGTGATAAATTGGTCTGGATGAATACCTTTTCTATTAGACCATCTACCTGAATCCTCAAGTATAGCAGCTCTAAAGGTTCCATCTGATTGGGAGCCATCAAAATTGGAGAAGCACTGGGATGCAAGTCTATCTCAAACTCCACATCACATCATGGGGGTAGAGTAAAAAACTATTTGGGGAAGTCATCCAAGAACTCCACAAAAACACAGAGAACCTCCTCTATCTAAGCATCCACTGATTACACTAACTACTAGGAACACAGGGAAAGAAGGGTCTCCATACACCGACTACCTATCTTACAACCCCACTCACCAATTAAAGCCACATGATGGACATACATGTATAAAAACATGAGTCTCCTTCAGAATAATTCAATAAAATCATGAATAGAATACAACCAGTCAATACTAAGGATGATAACAGATTGCTTTATCTATAGCTATAATAGATCTCCACAAGACTGATACATCCCCATTATCAGTCTACATCCCCAGAATACATCAAAAATCATGTCTGACCTCTGACTAGCATACTCAACACTAGGGGTATGAGAAGTCTCTCTACATATACTCCTAGATAATGTACTATACCATGTGTAACAAATGAGTGTGGAGATCATGAATTAAACAAATAACAAGAAAGAGTACTGAAAAAACTTATCCTACATCAGAAAATCTCTGACCCTACTGGAATTGCTACCTATACATTATGAAACTAACCACATCCAAAACATTGGCCCTCTAACAATGAAATCCTACTCAACCACACTCTAGTCAAGGTCCCTGAGGAACACCCTAAGGTTATCCCTACCTACTCAGTCTCCCCTTAGTGGAGTGTGAGGTTGTTTTTCCTACTTCTCGAACTACCTTGCGAGAAACTGCTAATATAGAAGGCTCTAAACCTACCACCTCCACCACAATAAGATGAAATGGATGTTGGGAACTAAGTATGAATATTTATATAGACTCCACAGATAAAACACATTTTTTCCTAGACCATAGGATAGAAATGATGATTAAGAGGTCGAAATAGAAACTAATGAGGTTACCTCCCCACCAGTTCGATCCTTGAAGGCCCTAGATCCTGAGAACTAGTGCTGATAACATTTCCCTTATATGAACTTGGATGATGCCCCTCTCATGGTATACCACCTCAATAGATCACAATATCAAATACTTTTTCCTCCTTATATACCTCCAAGTATGTAGAAAATGTAAAGGGGGTAACTGTGTATTGGAGGGAAGGATAAAGTGCCTCCTCTAGGAGTCTCGCACAAGAATCTTAATCTAGAAAGATATCGGGAGAAAAATTAAGGATATACTTGAATTTTATCCCCATACACCACACCAAAATAATACACTACTAGAGGGAGAGTCACATTTACCTCTTCTCAGCATTCATGGTGGAAGAAAGAAATTCTTCTCAAAACTCCTTCTCAAAATCGACCAACAAAACATTAGTAAACTTTTTCTACCCTAGGTAATGAATCCACCACTAATGCGTAGCTCCCAACATCTGGCCCACCACCAATAGAACCCAGTACTCTGTAAGATCTTGGATCAAGATGAATGTGATCAAAAGCTCCTCGAGCCAACTATCAGTCTCCATGTCTAAAATTCTACCGTCATACTACCTAGAGACTTCCACTAGAAATCACATAATTCCTTCTACCACGGATCATCCTCTTATACTTGATCAAAACTCTGATGATCAATTTGATCGACCTCCAAAGCCTCAAATTCATGTACTACATGTAGACAATTACAGAGTTCCATAGATGAAAAAGGTAAGCAAGGCACTCTTTAGACCGAGTAGTATGGAATTTTATTTAAGATTTATTTTAACTCATCTTATTATTATTCATTTCGAATTTACCCTAGACACCAATTCAATAAGAAAAACTGGTCATTATGTGGAATTTATCTTTCCTAGTTTCCCTACCATGAAAATGTTGTAGCCTCAAATAGTCATTCAGAAAACTTAGAGTCCATGCATCGTATCACGAGATCCCTGATATCTCATGTCCTAACTGGTCTTCCCTAGACTATGTCACGAACCATGAACACCTGACATTGTTTCCCTAACAACTGATGTAATCCTCACTATGCCTAACTCCAAACTATGTCCCATCTCTCAACCTCTACCTATGATACCGTTCTATTATGCCCCTATCTCTCAAAAGATGCCCCTCATGAGATGGAAATGAAGGAAGATAGATAATGAACCCACGAGTCCAGCCTCCAATAGGCCCTGATGCAGCAACCAACATCAATGATATATAATGCAATGAAATGAGAAGCATTAACCCTTTTTTATTAGAATACAAGATCAGGAGAAAAGATGGTCCATCCCAAAACCACTCTAATAAAAGAAAAACCAAAATCAATACCACATGATGTTTAATGTAAAACTATTAAAAATACAATGAAAATATAAAAATTAAACACCAAAATAACAAAACTATGCAAAGATATAGAAACTGTACCAACATCTGAGTTAGTAATACCCAACAGAGTCCCCGTAGTCCTCCTAGAAACCTAAAATTAGTTTAATATATGTAAGGTGATCATACAAGTAAAAGCAGTAGGTAATAACCAATGTCTCTCATGTGAAAGTGGATAAACATACTAATGACTCTATGAGAAACGATAGAAACAAAAAATACATAACATGTTATACTAGACATTCCATCCTCACCAAAGGAACAGTCATAGAATAACACAAGTAAAGAAAAGTAATACAAAGCACATCAATGATGGGGTAACCCACACCACTTTAACACTGATTAGAAACTCACACACACTAAGAGAAAACGTCTTGGTGGTACCAAATTTCCTAAGATTACCACATCACAACTCGTCAGTACACACCTAGGCCACATACCACATCACATTCTACATGCAGAAACCTAGTCCACATACGAAACCACATCCTACCCTAGAAACCTAGGCCACATAGCACACCACATCTCATCCCAAAGACAAATGAGAAACTAAAAATAACTTGTACAAACTGAGTCCCTCAAAACCAAATCCTGCCCAAATGATCTTGGTATGGAATCCCGCCTTTTAATTATATAACTTTTCATTAAATTTTACAAACAGAGGATCTTTAAAGTCTAGTGTCTTGGAAATCAGGAACAATAAAACATGAAAAATTAAAACACTCTTTTAAATCCCCTTAAAAATATTCTTGAAAACTTCATCCTATATACAATTAATGAATCCCATATCCTAGAGACATACATTAAATGAATGGGTGAGCAGAAGGCCTAGTAAGGGTAGACAAGGGAATCCGTTTACTTATGATACCAATAAGAACTTGACAAAAAAAACATAAAGACATGAGCAGTGGAAGTATAGGTATATCATAATGAAAAGAAATTGAAACATAACTTGAATATGTGGATAAAACAATTAATTTAGAAATTCATGAACATATCACCAAGGTTTATCCCCAAGGTGTCATAAAAATTAACAAGGTTATTCACTGAGGTATTGCGAAACTTGTCATCTCCAGAGATTAAATTCTTTACCCAATGAATTAGAGCGCTATCAGGGCGCACCCTTAATATGTATTTATTTTCATCTGAGCCACATAGATCATAATCATAAATTTCATAAATAACCCAAAGAGAGTAAAAGAAATGGGTTTCACATCAAAATCTTGACGTTTTAAAAGTGCTTAAAAATAAGTTCGTTATGTTATTTATAACCCATAGAAAGGGGGTGAGGGATATATGTATGTCAATTCTAGAATAGAATATATCATTTTTTGTATTTATTAACAAACATTTAAAGGAAATAGGTCTGAGAATTCACATAAATAAAACAAGGGAATTTCTTGAGAGAAAGAGAGAGAAATTTTGAGACGAAATTTCTGCAGCATAACGACTATAAAAATTGGTTTTAGAAAACAATAAAAAGAGCGGGGACAGGGGTCACCCACTCAAAAAAAAACATTATATAGCAAGGGTTCAGAATAAAAATAAATAATATCATTTCATGGATATTTTAATGAAATACCATATAAAAATGAAACTCGACGGAAAAGAGAAGATGCAGTTTATTTTACAAAAATTCGGTAGCCTAACAGCGTAACATAAAAAATCATAAAATAAATTGATGAGATAAGAAAGAGTCACTAACCATTTTGAAATGAAATGGATAGTAAGAATAATATAGAAGAACATAACCCAATATAATAAATTGGAAACTAGAAGATATAACATAAAGGAAGTCATGAGTTAAAAGAGGAGGGTGAAAGGATCCCTTACTGTGAAAGGTAACTTCAAAAGCTTGAAGGTTTGGTCCTTGGGGGGCTTGAGGGAACCTTGGGAGGACTCCTTGGGGGGGGGGGTAAAAAGACTATAACTTAGATTAGGAGGATTTTGGAATGAAATGAATTAGGGAATGTCTTGGTATTTATAGGAAAAGTGAGGGAATAAATTATTAATTTCCTTGGAACAACTCATCAGTGGTATTTGCAAAACCATGGGATTTCCAATGGTATTTTCCCATGGTATTTTCCAATTGGGACACCTCATATAATATATTACTATTCATATGTCTAATATAATTATTAAATCCTTATTACATCATTATTGAGGTTATTAAACACTCGAAACTCAAAACTATATTTTTACTATTCACTGAAAATTCAACTATTTCAGTAAAATCCCAAAAATTAACCCCAACCTAATATCAATGATCTGAATTCAAAAATGAACTCCATTTTATGAAATTAATTTTCTAAATATTTTTAATTTAATTTTTAAATAAAATCATTTTTTATTAAAAAAAAGCTCTTAAACTATAACTTATTTTGTAACTCCTTAAGAAAGTAATAAAGGTCCCTTGAAATTAAATTATAACCATAATACAATAAGGTAACAATTTAGGATTACATTTTATGAAAATACATTTACATTTTGAAATTTTAAATTAATTATAAAATTGTAAATAAAATATTTATGACATACAAAAATAACAAAACTTATACAATGATCATTTTTTTTACTTTTAATATGTCTACATTGTATTTATACATTCATGGGTGAAGTTTATATTTTTTTTGGTCGAGTTACTACTCATTACTATTCATAAGGGTATGTTACTGTTAATAATTTACTATTCACTAAAAATCAATTTGATCTTATTAGACTCTAAATTTCTTACTGATCACAACTGTAGAAAACCATTTTTTGAAAATAATTTCAAAATATTAATTATTTAAAGAATACAAAAATATTTTAAAATACATTTTTTTCCAAAATTCATTAGTAATATGTAACTATAAATTCATCCTACATTTATCAGGATATTTGAAATTCACCAACCTTTCCATAATAAGAAATTACAATTTTATTTATACAAAAGGATTACACAAGTAACTAAGGTCACGTAACATATCCCCTTATAACACTTGTATAAAACCTAAGTGTAAGGGGTGATATGTTGATAGAAGCTTGAGGCGGCTCAGACAACATTGCCTGAGTGGTGATTTCTATTAGCTTGAACTTCTACCGTAGGCGATTTTGTTCAAAATTCACATGTTGGAGTTCAGCTTGGGCTTGGTCTAGAGAAATACACAGAGATGCAACCTCTTTCCCAAGCACCAAAAGATAGGCTTCATATGGCCCGAGTCTGTAGGATGAGGCCATCGACTCTTCTTTCTGTATTAATTAACCATGAACAATTTTATTTATAATCAATAATCATAACGTTAAGAGTTTAGTTTCCAATGGTCATATTGACCAACGATCATATAACAGTCGAAACCCAACTATATCATTTTAATAATACTCACTTCATTAATTAAAGGATATAGTTTTGTTGTGTATAAAATAAAATAACACACAAATTTAGGAAACAAAAATTATTAAAAATTATGGGTCATTACATTATTCCCCCTTAAGAAATTTCATCCCCAAAATTTTATCTCATGTCCTCTGATGAGAAAAGGTGTGGGTACTTCTGTCTCATAGACTCCTCTAGTTCCCATGTGGCTTCATCACATTTTTGGTTCCTCCACAACAACTTAACAAGGTGGGAAGTCTTGTAGCATAGAACCTTGTCCCTATTATCCAAAGTCTCCACTAGCTTCTCTTTATAAGATAATTCATGTTCCAATTGTACCACCTCTAGATTTAGTACATGTGAAGGGTAAGGTATGTACTTCCTAAAGAGGGATACTTGGAAAACATCATGAACTTGTGCTATATTTTGAGGAAGTGCAAGACGATAGGCCACTACTTCTACGTGATAAAGGATTTCATAGGGCCCAATGTACCTAGGGATGATCTTTTCTTTCTTCCCAAACATCATGACTCTCTTCTAAGTTGAAATTCAAAGAAAGAATTTATCACCAAAATAAAACTTCAAGTCCCTTTGACGGTTGTCGGCATAGATCTTTTGCAGACTCTGAGCAGCCTTAATGTGTTACCGGATGGAATGGAATATTTCTGTCATCTCTTGGACAAGATCAGGCCCAATAAGATTTATCTTACCAGCTTCATCCCAACAAGTAAGAGTTCTACATATCTTCCCATATAGATATTCATAGGGTACCATTTTAATGCTCGAGTGGAAGCTATGGTTGTAAGAGAACTCAACTAAAGAGAGATTTTGATCCCATCCAACTTTAAATTCTATTGAGCATGTTCTCAGCATGTCCTCGAGTGTTTGAGTAGTCCTTTCAGATTGGCCACCAGTTTGGGGGTGATAGGCCATACTGAAATTCAATTTAGTGCTCAGAGCATGTTAAAGACTTATCCATAATTTTGATGGGAACCTTGTATCATGATTAGATATGATAGATAGTTGAACTCCATACAACCTTACCACCTACTTCATGGAAACCCTAGAAAGTTGATAAAGAGAGAAAGCTTCCCGAATGGAGATAAAATGGGTATTCTTGGTGAGACATTCCACAATAACCCATAGTGCATTGTTTACTTTGTATGTTCTTGGGAGAATTGTGATAAAGTCCATTGTGATATTATTCCACTTCCATGCTGGTAGGTGTAGTGGTTGTAATGCCCCTTTAGGGAGTTGTCACTCTTCCTTAACTTGTTGAAATTATAGGCACCTTGAAGTGTAATCAGCTATCTCACTTTTCATATTATCCCAACAATAATGATCAAGAAGGTATCTATACATTTTTGTACCCCTAGGATGTATACAGAATGTAGAGCTATGGGCTTCATCCATCAGCTCATTCTTTATTTCATTTATAAATGGAACACATAGTTTGGTATGAAATTTTATTACACCTTCATGATCAAAATTGAACTTAGTAATCTTCCCATCCTTCAAAGCCTCAAACTTATTCTGTAACAAAGGATCTTCATTTTGAGATTTCTTGATTTTCTCTAGTAATAACGGTTGATAAATCATTTGGGTTAGGGTTGATGATGTCCCTTCCCTTATAATTCCCATGTCCAGCTTTACTAGGTCATTGATCAAAGGATCTCTTTGAATCCTTATCATGGTCAAAATAGCTGGGTCTTTCCTTCTTAATTCATCAACAACTTTTTTTTCTCTTCTGGGATGATAATGAATTGAATAATCATAGTATTTGAGAATTTCCAACCATCTCGTCCGCCTCATGTTCAATTCATTTTGTGTGAAAATATACTTCAAACATTGATGGTCTATGTATATATCACATTTCTCCCCTTAAAGATAGTGCCTCCATATCTTTAGAAAGAAACGACCACAGACAACTCCAGATCATGCGTAGGATAGTTCTGTTCATGAGTCTTCAACTCTCGAGATGCATAAGTAATGACTTTTTCATTTTTCATTACCACACACCCAAGCCCTTTTAGAGATGCACCACTAAAAATAATGAATACTTATACACTTGAGAGAAGATTTAACACAGGTGCAGTAGCCAATATATTCTTCAGCTCTTGGAAACTTTCCTCACACTCCATTGTCCAGATGAACTTGACCCCTTATCGAGTTAACTTGGTTAAGGGATTAGAAGGCCATGAATTTTTTTTCAAAAACCTCTTATAATATCTTTCTAATCCAAGGAAACTTCTAATCTCAGTTATTTTTGTAGGCCGAGGCCACTCCTCTACGAATTTTGTTATTATAGGGTCAACTGTGATTCCTTCATTGGTAACAATGTTCCCCAAGAAAGAAAATTGTTGTAACCATAATTAACATTTACTAAACTTTCCAAAAATACTTTCCTTTTGTAGTGTTTGAAAAATAACCCATAGATTATCCTCATGCTCCTCGCTACTTTTGGAATATATCAGAATATCATTAATAAAAACTACCACAAAGTTATTAAGGTATTCTTTAAATAATCTATTCATCAAATCCAAAAAAAATATTAGGTGCATTAGTCTGTCTAAAGGTCATAAAAACAAACTCATAATTCCCATATCTTGATCGGAATCCAATTTTTGGAATATCTTCTTTCATCACCCTCAATTGATGATAACCAGATCGAATATCAATCTTAGAGAAGAATTGATCCCCACGAAGTTGGTAAAATAAGTCATCAATTCTTGGAAGACAGAATTTGTTCTTTACTGTGATCCTGTTCAGTTCTCTATAATCAATGCATATCCATATTGATCTATCCTTCTTCTTCACAAAGAGAAATGGTGCTCTCCAAGGAGACACATTCGGTCAAATAAACCCCTTCTCTAAAAGATATTGTAGTTGTTTCTTTAATTTCTCTAGCTCCACATTTTCTATCCTATAGGGGATCTTAGATATCAAATGAGATATAGGTATGAGTTCAGTGGAGAACTCTACCTCTATTTCTGGGGGAGGTCTGGGTAACTCCTCAGAAAATACATCAACATATTCATGGATGATGGGGACCTTTTCTATCCTTAAACTCTAATTTCCTTCTTCTTATTCACCGATAAACTTCATAAATAAGGATATAAGAGGTTCTTCTAGACATAGATCAGGTTGATATATCTCTCCTCTAAAGAAAACTGTAGGTTTTCCATTCAAGACTACTGATATTTCCTTGCTTCTGCATTTGATATTAGCATTATACTTTGAGAGCCAGTCCATCCCTAGTATAATGTCAAATTCCAGCATGGGAATGACTACTAGATTTACGATATGATTTTACTCACTAAAGTAAATAATAGAGTTTCTAAACACTAACGATTCATGGATAATCCCACTAGGATTCTTGACTGATAACTCTACTTTTAGAAAATCAGGGGTTGTTTCTAAATTATTTGAAAATAGGAGGAAATAAAGGAATGTTTAGAACTAAAATCAAACAAAGTACTTGCTATCTTTGAGAGAACAACAAGAGTACCTACCACCACATCATTCAGAGCTTCAACATCAGCTGTCATGATAGAAAAAGCATGACCTTGATCCCTTGGACTTTGTTGAGGATGATGGTAAATCCCCTCCACTGCCCTCAGATTTGGATAGTGATTGGAAAAGTGACCAAGTTGTCCACACTTATAGCATTGGACATCAAGTAGGGTCTGCACCATCTTTCCATTGTCGTTAGTGTTGGGAAGTTGTGGCTTCACCTTAGTATGAAAATTCCGTGCGATATGGCCATCCCTTCCACACTTGTAGCATTTCCCGCTCCCGAGCAGGCAGTTCCTCGAATGCTTCCTCCCACATTTATTACACGTGGGATGTTGTACTTGATTGCCTCATCTTCCCTGATCAAAGAACCTCCCTAATCTTAGATCCATCGATCTCTTCTTGTCATTGGATTTATATGACCACTGTGTCTTACCAAAATCTAGTTCATCTTTCATCGCACTCCGCATGATCTCTTCTTAGCTGTCCTAGTCTCAGTTGGATAGATTCTTCCGCAGATGAGGTCTTAGTCCACCAAAGAATCTGTCAACCTCCCCACTAGGATCCATGAAAAATCTTGAGGTATAACGGGAAATTCTGGTGAAGTTCATCTGGTAGCTTCCCACAAATTCATTCTCCTTCTACTTCTGCTTGAGAAACTCATTGTCCATTCTCGTTCTCATGGAATGAGGGAAATACTTACTGAAGAAGATCCATCTGAACTCTTCCCACTCCATAGCATCAACCTCCACTATTGGTCTCATGATTTTAATCAGTTCAACCACTGATCAGCTTCTCCCTCTAAGCGATAGACAACCAGGGTGAGCTTATCTTACTCTTAACAAAGGAGCACAGAAAGATCTTCTCTATAGAGCTGATCCACTATTCAGTAATCAATGGGTCAGTCGATCCACTGAAGGTTGGTGGTCGTTGACGCATAAAGGACTCAATAGAATGTTGTTCCCTTCTCGGTGAGGTCAGTCTCTCAGCTTGATTCAAGTTATTTCCTGTAACTTGAGTTATTTGGTTAATCATTTGAATGAAAGTTTCCATTCCAGCTTCCATCAGAGGGAAGTCAGTGCTTGTTCCATTGCAGTCACTATTTGCACGGTTACTCCTATTTCCCGCCATTTTCTAAAAGAATAAAACCATATTGAGAAGCTTATTTCATTTATTAATATTTTAACTATAAATGATTTCATGTCTTAAAACATCATGCTTAAGAAATTACATTTCACTATAAATCCTTCATAATGATTCATAAAAAGATTATGATTAACCAAACACATCCCTCGGGAGTTTCATGACAAAGAGTACATCAAGGCCCATTTTTGTGTACCAGGATACCTCAGGTCAACCCCGAAACTCCTTGTCGGAGTTTTCACACCTAGGTACATCTGTGCCAGAGCCGCCTCCACCTGCTCGTATCCAAACATGGATGTATTTTCTAGATAAACCACTTACTCAATACTCACCAAAATACTAGGAATTTTTCCTATATTTAAACTTTTCTATAGGGTTATTCATAATGGTTTAATAGCCTAATTTCCATAAATAACTAAACTATCATTTGATACCAACTATGACATCCTACATTTTTTTACATAACTTTTCATTATGTATTACAAATAGAGAATATTTAAAGTCTAGTGTCTTGTAAATCAGGAAAATAATACATGAAAACAACAAAAAAAATTATTATAAACCACTTTTAAGGCCTTATAAAAGGTTCATCCAATGTAGAATTACTGCAGCTCATATTTTGGGGACATTTATCAAAGGAAAGAGTGAGTAGAATGCCTAGTAAGGGTAGACAAGGGAATCAGTTTACTTGTGATATCAAAAAGAACTTAAAAAAACATAAATAAATGATAAATGGAAGTATAGGAATTTCAAAATGAAAATAACTTGAAACATAACTTGAATATGTGGCTACAATACTTAATTTATACATTCATGAACCTATCACTAAGGTGCATCCCCAAGGTGCCATAAAATTACCAAAGCTATTCACCAAGGTATCGTGAAACTTGTTATATCTAGAGACTAAATTGTTTACCCAATGCATTGGAGCGCTATTAGGGTGAACCATTAATATTTATTTATTTTCATGTGATCCACATAGATCCTAATCATATATTTCATAAATAACCCAAAGAGAGTAAAACAAATGGGTTTCACTTCAAAATCTTGACGTTTTAAAAGTGCTTAAAAATAAGATCGTTATGTCATTTATATCCCATGAAAAGGGGGTGAGGATTACATGTACATCAATTAAAGAATAAAATATATCATTTTTTTTGTATTTATAAACACCCATAGAAAATAAATAGGTTCGGGAATTCACATAAATAAAATAAAAGAATTTCTTGAGAGAAAGAGGATGAAATTTTGAGATGAAATTTATGCAGCATACTGACTATATAATTGGTTTTATAAAACAATAAAAAGATAGGGGATAATGGTCACCCACTCATAAATAAATCATTATACGGTAGGGGTATAGAATAAAAGTAAATAAGATCATTTTATGGAAATTTGAAGGAAATACCATATGAAAATGAAACTCGAAGGAAAAGAGAAGATGTGATTTCTTTTACAAAAACATGGCATCCTAATGGCGTCACTTAAAAATTCAGAAAAGAAATTGATTAGAGAAGAAAGTGTCTCTCATCATTTGGACATGAAATGGACTGTAATAATGATATAGAATAAAATATCCCCATATAATAAAATGGAAACAAGAAGACATAACATAGAGGAATTGATGACCTAAAAGAGGAGGGTGAAATGATCCCAAACCATGAAGAGTAACATCGAAATCTTGAAGGTTGGGACCTTGGGGGGCTTGAGGCCACCTTGGAAGGACACCTTAGGAGGTAAAAAAGACTTTAACTTCTTTGAGGAGGATTTTGGAATGAAATTAATAAGGGAATGGCTTGGTATTTATAGGAAAAGTGAGGGAATAAATTATTAATTTCCAAGGGACACCTCAGCGGTGGTATTTGAAAAACCATGGTCTTGCCCATGGTATTTTCCCATGGTATTGAAAAATTGGGACACCTCATAGCATATCCTACTATTCATAAGTCGACCAGAATGATTACATCATTAATACATCATTAATGATGTCATTAAACACCCGCAACTCAAAACTGTATTTTTACTATTCACCGAAAATTCATCTATTTTAGAGATATCCCAAAAATTCACCCTAACCTAATATCGATGCTCTGAATTAAAAATGAACTCAATTTTATGAAAACAATTTTCTAAATATTTTTAATTTAATTTTTAAATAAAATCATTATTTATTAAAAAAACTCTAAAACTATAACTTGTTTTGTAACACCTTAAGAAAGTAATCAAGGTCCCATGAAATTATTGTATAACCATAATACAATAAAGTAACAATTTATGATTACATTTTATGAAAATAAATTTACATTTTATATTATTAAATTAATTATAAAATTTTAAATAAAATATTTAGGACATATAAAAATACCAAAACTTATACTATGACCGTTTTTTTACTTTTAAGATGTCTACATTGTATTTATACATTCATGGGCGAAGGTTCTATTTTTTTGGCCGAGTTACTATTCATTACTATTCATAAGGGTATGTTACTATTCGTACATTACTATTCACTAAAAATCAAGTTGATCTTATTAGAATATAAATTTATTACTTATCACAACTATAGATGTCAATTTTTTGAAAATCATTTCACATTATTAATTATTTAAATTATACAGAAATATTTTAAAATACCATTTTCCAAAAATTCATCAGTAATATGGAACTATAAATTTATCTTATATTTATTAGGATATTTGAAATTCACCAAACTTTCAATATAATAAGAAATAAAAATATTATGTATACAAAAGGTTTACACAAGAATCTAAGGCTGTGTTACATAGCCCCTTATAACACATGCATGTGACTAAAGTGCAAGGTGTGCTATGGTGATAGAATCATGGGGTGGCTCAGACAACATTGCCCGAGTGATGATTTATAACAGCTTTAACTTCTCCCTTTTTCGATTTCTCTCAAGTATCACATGTTGGAGTTCATATTGGTCTTGGTCCAGAGAAATGCCCATAGATGAAACCTCCATCCCATGCTCTAAAATATGTGCTTAGTATGGCCCGAGTCTACTAGATGAGGCCATTGACTCTTCTTTCTATATTAATTAACCATGAATACTTTTATTTATAAATATTAATTGTAACGTTAAGAGTTTAGTTTCTAATGGTCATATTGATCAACGATCATATAACAGTTGAAACCCAATGATATAATTTTAATCATACTCACTTAAATAATTAAAGGATATAGTTTTGTTTAGTATAAAATAGAATAACACACAAATTTAGGAAACAAAAATTATTAAAAAGTTCGGGTCATTGCATTCTTCCCCCCTTATGAAATTTCATCCCAGAAATTTTATCTCATACCCTATGATGAGAAAATGTGTGGGTCCTTCTGTCTCATAGACTCCTCTGGTTCCCATGTGGATTCTTCACATTTGTGGTTCCTCTAAAACACCTTAACCAGGTGGGTAGTCTTGTTGCATATAACCTTGTCCCTACGATCCAAGATCTCCACCGGCTGCTCTTCATAAGAGAGGTAATGTTCCAATCATACCACCTCTAGATTTAGTACATGTGAAGGGTCAGGTATGTACTCCCTCAAGAGGGATACATGGAAAACATCATGAACTTGTGCCAGATTTGGAAGAAGTGCAAGCCGATAGGCCACTGCTCCTATGCGATCAAGGATGTCATAGGGGCCAATGTACCTAAGGCTGATCTTCCGTTTCTTACCAAACCTTATGACTCTCTTCCATGGTTAAATTCTAATAAATACATTGTCGCCAACATCAAACACCAAGTCCTTTCAACGGTTTTCAGTATAGCTATTTTGCCAACAATGAGCATCCCTAATGTGTTGCTGGATGGCATGGACTTTGTCTGTCATCTCTTGTACATGATTAGTCCCAAGAAGCTTTCTCTCACCAACTTCATCCCAACAAGTAATATTTCTACATCACTTCCCATCTAGAGATTCATAGGGTGCCATTTGAATGCTCGAGTGGAAGCTTTTGTTGTAAGAGAACTCAATTAAATGGATATGTTGATCCCATCCATCTTTAAATTCTATTGATCATGTTCTCAACATGTCCTTGAGTGTTTGAATGGACTTATTCGATTAGAAATCAGTTTAGGGGTGATAGGCCGAAATGAAATTCAATTTAGTGCTCATAGCACGTTGAATACTTCTCCAGAATTTTGATGTGAACCTTGGATCATGATCAGATATGATAGAAAGTGGAACTCCATGTAGCCTTACAACCTACTTCACATAAATCCTGGAAAGTTGATCAAGTGATAAATCTTCCCGAATGGAGATAAAATGGATAGTCTTGGTGAGGACGCACCCAAGACCTTTGAGAGATGTATCGCTAAAAATAATGAATCCTTCTCTACTTGAGGGAAGATTTAACACAGGTGCAACAACCAATATATTCTTCAGCTCTTAGAAACTTTCCTCAATCTCTTTTGTCCAGATTAACTTGACCCCTTTTCGAGTTAACTTGTTTTATGGATTAAAAGGCCATGAAAAGTTTTTCAAAAACCTCTTATAATATCATGATAATACAAGGAAACATCGAATCTCTGTTATTGTTGTAGGCTGAGGCCACTCCTCTAAAACTTTTGTCTTTACAGGGTCAACTGTGATTCCTTCATTGGTAACAATGTTCCCTAAGAAAGCAACTTGTTGTAACTAGAATTCACATTTACTGAACTTTCCAAAAAGCCTTTCCTTCTGTAGATTTTGAAAAAAAAACCCTCATATGATTCTCATGCTCCTCATAACTTTTGAAATATATCATGATATCATCAATAAAAACTACCACAATGTTATCAAGGTATTCCTTAATTACTCTATTAATCAAATCCATAAAAACAGCAGGTGTATTAGTCAGTCCAAAGGGCATAACAACAAAATCGTAATGCCCATATCTTGATTAGAAGGCTATTTTTGAAATATCTTCTTTCTTTACCCTCAATTGATGATAACCAGATCGAAGAACAATCTTAGAGAAGAATTGATCCCCACAATGTTGGTCAAATAAGTCATCAATTCTTGGAAGAGGGTATTTGTTATTTACTGTGATCCCATTCAGTTCTCTATAATCAATGCATAGACACATCGATCCATCCTTCTTCTTCACAAAGAGAACTGGTTCTCCCCATGGAGACACACTCGGTCTGATAAAACCATTGTCCAAAAGATCTTGGAGTTGTTTATTTAATTCCTATATATCCAAATTTTCCATCCTATAGGGGCTCTTAGATATTGGATGAGATCCAGGTACATGTTCATTGGAGAGATCTACCTCTCTTTTTGGGGGAGGTTCGGGTAACTCCTCAGGAAATACATCAACATATTCCTGGACGATCGGGAAATTTTCTATCCTTAAACTCTCATTTCCTTATTTTTCTTCACCGATGAACTCTATAATGAAGGATATAGGAGGTCCTTATTGACATAGATTAATTTGAGGTATCTCTCATTTGAAGATAACTGTAGTTTTTCCATTCAAGACTACTAATATTTCTTTACTTCTACATTTGATCTTCGAATTATACTTTAAGAGCCAGTCCATCCGTAGTATAATGTCAAATTATAGCATTAGAATGACTACTATATTTGTGATAAGATTGTTCTCACTAAATTAAATACTAGAGTTTCTAAACATTGATAGTGCTTGGATAATCCCACCAAGAGTCTTGACTGATCAATATACTTTTTGAAAATCTGGGGTTGATTCTAAATTCTTTACAAACATGGAGGAAATAAATGAATGAGTAGAACCAGAATCAAACAAAGTACATTCTAGATTTGAGAGAACAACAAGAGTACCTACAGACACACCATTCAGAGCTTCAACTTTAGATATCGTGATAGAAAAAGCATGACCTTTCTCCCTTGGCCTTTGTTGAGGCTGATGGTGATTCCCCTCCACTGCCCTAGGATTTGGATAGTGATTGGAAAAGTTCCCAAGTTGTCCACACTTATAGAATTGGACATCTGGTAGGTCCTACACCATCTTCCCATTATCGTTAGTGTTTGAAATTTGTGGCTTCACCTCACTATGACAATTCCGTGCGATATGGCCATCTCTTCTACACTTGTATAATTTCCCGCTCTCGAGCAGGGAGTTCCCCGAATGCTTCTTCCCACATTTATTACACGTGGGGAATTTTACATGCTTGCCTCCTCTTCTAGGGTCAAATATCCTCCCCAATCCTGGATCCATTGATCTATTCTTTTCATTGGATTTATGAGACCATTGGGTCTTACCAAACTCCAGTTCCACTTTCATCGCACTCTGCATAATCTCCTCATAGATTTCATAGTCTTAATTGGCTATATTCTTCCATAGATGAGGTCTTAGCCCACCAAATAATCTATCAACCTTCCCACTAGGATCCATGAAAAAGGTTGAGGTATAATGGGAAAGTTTGGTGAAGTTTATCTCGTAGCTTCCCACAGATTCATTCTCCGTCTACTTTAGCTCGAGAAACTCCTTCTCCATTATTGTTCTCAGGGAATGAGGGAAATACTTATAGAAGAAGATCCCTATGAACTATTCACACTCCATAGATTAAACCTCCACTCTTGGCCTCATGTTTTTAATCAGTTCCCACCACTGATCAGCTTCTCCCTCTAAGAGATAGAAAGTTAGGGTGACCTTCTCTTGCTCTGAATAGCGGATCACAGATAATATCTTCTCTATAGAGCTGATCCACTATTCATCCATCAATGGGTCAGTCGATCCTCTGAAGGTTGGTGGTCATTGAGGCATAAAGGACTTAACATAATTTTGTTCCCTTCATGGTGAGATCAGCCTCTAATCTTTATTCACGTTATTTCCCATGACTTGAGTTAGTTTGTTCATCATTAGTATGAAAGTTTCCATTCCATCTTCTATAAGAGGACCATCAGTGCATGGTCCATTGCAGTCACCATTTTCACGGTTCCTCCTATTTCCTGCCATTTTAAAAAATAATTAAACCTTAGTGAGAATATTATTTAATTTATCAATATTTTAACTATAATGAGTTTTATGTCTTAAAAATTCATGCTTAAACAATTACATTTCTCTATAAATCCTTCATAATGATTCATAAAAAGATTATGATTAACCAAACATATCCCCTGGGAGTGTCATAACCAAGAGTGAAACAAGACCCATTATCGTGTACTAGGATAACTCAGGTCAAGCCCAAAATTCCTTGTCGGAGTTTTCACTCCTAGGTACATCTGTGCCAGAGCCCCCTCCACCTGCTCGTATACAGACATGGATGTATTTTCTTGATAAACCACCTACTCAATACTAAACAAAATACCAGGAAGTTTTTCTATAGTTAAAATTTTCTATAGGGTTCTTCCTAATGTTTTCATATCATAATTTCCTTAAATAACTAAACTATACTTTGATACCAACCATTGCATGCCGTCTTTTTTTACATAACCTTTCATTACATTTTACAAATAAATGATCTTTAAAGATTTGTGTCTTGTAAATCAGGAACAAGATACATAAAAACAACATAAAAAATTCTTCTAGTAAGGATTCGTTAGAGGTTCATCCTATGTACAATTACTACATCTCATATCCTCGTGTCATACATCAAAGGAAAGGGTTAGCAGAGGGCCCAGTAAGGGTAGACAAGGGAATCAATTTACATGTGATATCAATAAGAACATAATAAAATAACATAAAGACATGAGAAGTAGAAGTATAGGATTATCATAATTAAAATAACTTGAAAAATAACTTGAATATGTGGATACAACACTATATTTAGACATTCATGAATATATCGCCAAGGTGCATCCCCAAGGTTTCATAAAAATTACCAAGGTTATTCACTAAGGTATCGTGAAACTTGTCATCTCTAGAGACTAAATTTTTTACCCAATGCATTAGAGTGCTATTAAACGCATCCTTAATATGTCATTATTTTCATGTGAGATACATAGATCATTATTATACATTTCATAAATAACCCTAAGAGAGTAATAGAAATGGGTTTCACATCAAAGTCATGAAGTTTTAAAAGTGCTCAAAAATAAGACCGTTTTGTCATTTATAACCCATGGAAAGGGGGTGAGGGTTACATGTTTTTCAATTACAGAATAAAATATATCATTTTTTTGTATTTATGAACACACATATATAGGAAAAAGGTTTGGGAATTAACATAAATAAATTATGATAATTTGTTGAGAGAAAGAGGGAGAAAATTTGAGACGAAAACTCTGCAGCATAACATATATATAAATTAGTTTTAGAAAATAATAAAAAGAGAGGGGAAAAGGGTCACCTACTCATAAATAAATAACTATAAATTAGGGGTATATAATAAAAATAAATATTATAATCTTATGGATATTTGAAGGAAATACCATATGAAAATAAAACTCAAAGGAAAAGAGAAGATGTGATTTCATTTAAGAAAATTTGACAGCCTCACGATGTCACTTAAAAATTCAGAATATAATTTGATGAGATAGGAAAGGGTATATCATAATTTGGAAATGAAATGGATAGTAAGAGTGATATATAATAACATACCCCCATATAATAAAATGGAAACTGGAAGACATAACATAAAGGAAGTCATGACTTAAAAGAAGACGGTGAAATGATCCCTTACCAAGAAGAGTAACTTCAAAAGCATGAAGGTTGGGACCTTGGGGGGGATCGAGGAAACCTTAGGAGGATTCCTTGGGAGGTAAAAAAGACTATAACTTCGTTTATGAGGATTTTTGGAATGAAATTAATGAAGAAATGGATTGGTATTTATAGGAAAATGAGTGAATAAATTATTTTTTTTCAAGGGACACCTCATCGGTGGTATTTGAAAACCATGGGCCTGCCCATGGTATTGGACACTTGGGACACCACAGAGAATATATTACTATTCATAAGTCTACCAGAATGATTACATCATTATTACATCATTAATGATGTCATTAAACACCCATAACTCAAAACTATATTTTAACTATTTGCCGAAAATTCATCTATTTCAGAAAAATCCCAAAAATTCACCCTAACCTACTATAGATGATCTGAATTAAAAAATGAACTCCATTTTATGAAAATAATGTTTTAAATATTTTTAATTTAATTTTTAAATAAAATCATTATTTATTGAAAAAACAACTCTAAAACTATAACTCGAGTTGTAAAACCTTAAAAAAGTAATCAAGGTCCCATGAAATTATTGTATAACCATAATACTATAAAGTAACAATTTATTATTACATTTTATGAAAATACATTTACCTTTTAAATTATTAAATTAATTATAAAATTGTAAATAAAATATTTATGACATACACAAATACCAAAACTTATACTATGATCGTTTTCACTTTTAAGATGACTACATTGTATTTGTACATTCATGGGTGAAATTTACATTTTTTGGATAAGTTACTATTCATTACTATTCATAAGGGTATGTTACTATTCATACTTTACTATTCACTAAAAATCAAGTTGATCATATTAGACTCTAAATTTCTTACTAATCATAACTGTAGAAGACCATTTTCTAAAAATCATTTCACATTATTAATTATTTAAAGTATAAAAAAATATTTTAAAATACCCTTTTTCCAAAATTCATCAGTAATATGGAACTATAAATTCATCCTTCATTTATCAGGATATTTTAAATTCATCAACAATTCTATAATAAGAAATAACAATTTTACTTATACAAAAGGTTTACATAAGTAACTAATGTCGTGTTACATAGCCCCTTATAACACCTGCATAGGACCTAAGTGTAAGGTGTGCTATGGTGATAGAATCTTTGGGCGACTCAGAAAACATTTCCCAAGTGGTGATTTCTATAAGCTTGAACTTCTCCCTTAGGCAATTTCGTTCAAGCTTCACATGTTGGAGTTAGGCTTGGGCTTGGTCCAGAGCAAAGCTCGGAGATGCAACCTCCTTCCTAAGCTCTGAAAGATGGGCTTCGTATGGCCCAAGTCTACTGGATGAGGCCATCGAATCTTATTTCTGTATTAATTAACCATGAACACATTATTTATAAATAATAATCGTAACGTTAAGAGTTTAGTTTCAAATAGTCATATTGAACAATGGTCATATAAAATTCGAAACCCCACAATATCATTTTAATTATACTCACTTAATTAATTAAAAGATATAGTTTTGTTGAGTATAAAATAAAATAACACACAAATTTAGGAAACAAATATTATTAAAAAGTTCGGGTCATTACATTGGGACAACACCGCCTGAAAGAGGGAGTAGGGAAGAGTTGGTGGCCATCCATCCATCCTCCCACCATGTTTTTTGGGAAAGACACCCTCCCCCATAACTATGGGGGTGTTTGGCACATGGTTCTCAAATTGGGTGGGGTTCATATAGAAATCCCATGGTAGTAAAAGTATATATATATATATATATATATATATATATATATATATATGCATCAAATACTAAGACCAACCTATGTGTTCTCAATCAACAATCAACCACCATATGATACTTCCAACTCTTCTGCTACCTCTATAAATGATTTTATTAACACCCACAATAGTCACTTCAGATGTTGATAAATGAAATAAATTCACAAAAATCCACAACTCAAACACACCCCAACCATATCATTTAACCAATTATCATTCTTTATTAAGGATACCATTTTTTTATTCCATCCCAAATCAAGAAACTACCAAACACAACATGAAACAATCCACAAAGAAAAGAAACACACTTAATATTTCCACTCCATTTAAAATCCATACTGACCACTACCATCATCATTATTCACAATAATTCCCTCTGTAATTCCTCTCAACAAGAAAACCCCCAACTAACATACAAACCCCAAAAAACATCTCATCACAACAAAACATGATATCCCTACTATATAAGAACTCCAAATCCATCACACCCAATAACATAAACAAACCATAACCTAAACATGTTTCCCCTCTACTCAAAAACATCCCATCTATTCCATAATCAATCATAATCTCAACCTGAGATACCATTCCACCACCTGTATCACTCTAGAAACAATTGTTCTCACAACCCCAGAACAATGAAACCACAAAAGTCACAAAACATAAAAAACTAGACACAACACATAGCCACACCAATCATGTAGGATGTATTCAGATTTAGCAATAACTTTTTCTATAATTCCACATTGATAAATTAGGGGTTATCATAGAGAAGGTTCCATCTAGAGGCATCCATTTATTTAATCAAATACAGATAGTTAATCAATTTCATAATATATAACCAATCAACACATGATAAACAACAGTCTATCACAAGACATCCCAAGTGAAAAAAAATACCACCAATGGCCATGATTTTCAGTAGGCATATAATCCATATAGATCACAATATCAATAAACAACAAAATAGAATAATGAATCAATTTTCCCAAGCACCTAAATATTGATATTAAATAGACTTTATTATTTATATTTACTCATAATTCTACTATCTTCACAAAAGAAAATTCATAAAACCACCCCACATGATACAAAAATTAAATGAGATAAAGGGATCCCTACATGGAATAATACATGACCATCAAGTCCTCCTAGCGACAAAAAAGAGAGTCTACAAGACTCTAGAGAAATGTGATCTAGGGGTTCAAAATAGACTCATGGATCCTCTAGGAAGACTGCTTCTAGGTGCCTCGGTATCATGATAATGGGAAGTATACAATAAAGTAAGGGTCTTGAGTTTTGAAAGGAAATATACTAAATCTATCGGGAATTTTTTTTTCAAATTCCATTAAAGATGGATCACGATCAAGAACAGGTGGTTTGACTAATATAAGTCATGGGGAATTAGGAAAAAATTAAAGATAAATTTTATTTCCTTTGGAGCAACTTAAAATCCACTAGAATATGATATTTAACCCAATTTATATCAATTAAAACGTTAAATGGGTGGAACTGAAAAAACTGGGAAAACTGGAATTTTTGACAAACCGTTGGAAGTGGACCAACATTTTACGAGTCAAAAACTTGAGTCACTGATTTTTAGTCATTGAATGTTGAGTCACCATTGGGTGGCTCACCATGAAATAGTCACCGATGCGAGCTACCATCAATGAGTCACCATCACAACCTACCATCAGTAAGTCACTGATGCGAGTCATGGATGTGAGTCACCGATGTGATTCACAGATGCCACTCACTAATGCCACATACTGATACCACCTACGAACGACACCTACAAACTCCACCATCCAATGCCACCTACCCACGCCAACTACAGATGCCAGTTAACGACTCATCCTACAGACCCCACCTACTAACGCCACCTACTAACGCCACCTATCAATGCCACCTATAGTGGCCAACTACCGATGCTACCTAACGACGCTAACTACCAATTCTAGATAACGAAACCACATAAAAATACCACCTATCGAAACCAACTACTGAAACCACCTACCGACATAACCTACTGACACCACCTACCAACGCCACCTACTAATTCCACCTACTGATGCCACATACTGATGCCACCTACCATTACAAAATTGGATTTTTGGAAAACTATTGAAATAAGTCATAGTTTCTTCCACGAACACCATAATAATAGATTTTCACAATGTAATGGAATTCTATGGTCTGATCCATTACACATATCTTTCATTAGTTCAGTTTTCATATAATTATATTTTTTATTCATGTAAATAGATTTTATATTTAGAGGCTTTATTAGGAATGATGTGGAGGACTCGTATATTTTCGGATGTAGTAGTTGAAATATAGTTAATGGGACCAGATATGTTAGATTAAATTCTTTTGAAGGTGAAAATGATTCCTCAATTAATGAGTATGGCTCAAATTATGATGAAAATATATGTAGATAACCAGTGGAAGGTTATTTATTTTGAGGTAGGTGATCCAATTTTTATTAAATCAATTCTTAGAAAATGGTTCATGTGTTTTTTAAAAAATGGGAGGATATTTATGTGGTTCATAAGAGCATATGAATTCCTAGAAAAAGTGGAATCATTTTTTCACTGAGTGTACTTGCCTCCAATTTTATACTATTTTCATTACATATTTTTTGTTTCAATGTCAAGAAAATATGTGTCAGATTCATCTCATATTTTGATCCTTATGTAGTTTATTTTAAAGATAACAATTACTATGAGGAATAACCCATGAATATAATAAACCACATCGAACAAGTGTTAAAAAATAAGCTAATTCATTATGATATTTTTTTTATAACAACCATATAAGTGATGAAACAACATGGACTAAAAAGATGATATGAAGGAAAAATAACACCACTTGTTTATGAAATGGATAAAACTACGAGGATACAATTTCCAAAAGGGAAAAATAATGTAATAACCTATTTAATGCTTGGATAAATTACTTATATGACTTTTTAATTTTAATTATTTATATTTTATATTTTTATATTAATAATAAAAAATATATGTGATTTTTAATCAAAAAAGGAAATAATTTGACGTTAATTTTCTTTGTAAGGTTTAATTTTAAAGTTTACCTTATAAATTTTATAATTTTAATTTGGGAAAATTATATTAATTTTTTAATTCATCATATCAGAATTATATTAAGGTGAAATATTTATATTTTTCTAAAATTATTTTTTTGTAAATATTGAAAAATAAAGATTTTGGTAAAACTACAATTTCATTTAATTAATATAAGTAATTTAAAATTTAAAAAATAATTTTAATATTACTTCAATGTAAAAAAATTATTATTTAGTCATATATAATCTATGTAGTTACATTTTAAAAATATTTGTATCATATTTTATTATATGTTAATTTTTTTCCTTAAAACAACAATAAGAAATTGATTTTCATTTCATTTTACATTGTGTACATAAATTAATCTATTATACTTATAGAAATTTAATAATGAAAAATTGATTCAATATTTATAATTTTTTGGTTAACAAATTTTCATTGGATTCAAATTATTTTTGGTCATTATGAATAGTTACCATTGTAAATTGTATTCACCCTTCTAAGGGTAAATTTGGTAATTAATATTATTCATAATATGATAAGGATAATAATTATCCATAAAACATGATGTTATTTTATTTTATAAGTCTATATATTCCATTATCGTCCTTGGTTTTAAATATTTTCAATTCATTTCAACATACCTTTTTGTACAAAATTTTATATTACATTATGTATAAATAAATTAAAAAATGTTTGCACCTTGATTTTAATTCATATAATTTTTTAATATGAATTAAAAAATATATATAAATCAATAAATTCTAATTTTAAATATAAATTATTTTTTTAAAAGTTTAATTTATTTATAATTTCAATGGATGAAATAATTTCCTCAAATACATACACAACTTCAATACAATATTTATTCACCTAATTGATAAATAAAATAATTGAATTTTAAATATTTAAGGTAAAATAATTTGAATGAATTATTGTGTTACATGATTAGTTTAAAATAATATAACATATTATTCATTTTTGCAATGATTGTAGTTTCATTTCAATTTTTTCAGATTACTTCAATTTAAAAAAGTATGTATAGTTTCAAAAATGACATTAAAATATTTTTTAATAAACAATACTTTATTAAAAGAATAAAAATTTATAAATATATTTTATTCATACAATTTAGTAGTATATATTTTAAAATATCAAAATTCATTAAGTTATTTTCCATTTTTTCCTTTTATAATAATATTCTCAACCCCTTTATTGTAAAAAACCTTGATACCTTTGATAATGTGAAAAGGGACAAAGAGGGTTTAATAAAATAGATAATGGTGAAGACAAAATCAAAAAATATCCATATTTTATTGGAAGAGATTATTTAGACCCAAACATATGTTATCATCTAATTAGATTTCTTTAACACATTTTCCCTGAGAATTTAATTTATATTAATGTAATATTTTATGTAAGTCCATGAGTCTGTCTCCCATCACATAAAAAAGGTAATAACTTCTCATTTTTTAATATCACATTTTGAACACTATAGTTCATCCTATCCCTACACATTTATCTCCAAAACAAATATCCACACATCATAGATTCTCTTATTTTTTATTAAACCATCCAGTTATGGAAATTGGTTTAATCTTAAAGAGGTTGTCTAAAGAAGAGGTTTAGTTAATAACCAAGAATTTTAAATTTATTTCATCATATATCTCTTAAAAATTTACTGAAAACATGCATAAATAATAAAATAATTATCATTGATATACTGATACGATATTGTATTAATGGTATAATCTATATATATCTATTTATCATTCAAGTGTGGAATGAATACATCGTTTTTGGGAGCGTGTGGACACCACCTCCATGAAGTGATGTGTTTTTTTCCATCATCGTCTCTCACATTTTTTATAATGATATAATTAATATATATATATATAAGATATTCATGAAATATTTATATTTTAGGATATTTAGTATATCATATATTTTATTACCTTTCAATCCATTAAAAAACAATAATTTCATTCATTTGTATTGGTGGATTACCACCTGTATTTATTGATGTCATTTGTTTATCATCGCTGCATCAAAAGGATGGTATCTATATTTTTATTTCATAATTTAAAATTTTATTTATAATTTAATGACCATTATATAATGATAATATAATATTTACCTTATTTCAATCATGATCATTGACAAATGGAAATATAACTCATGTTTATCGAAGACCTACCGTCTCCATGATAGTAACATAGGTAATTTTTAATAACCACCATTCATTGTGATTTTAAATGTATAATTTAGGTAAAAAATTTTTTATTATTTTTCTATCATTAATTTTTAGATGATAGAACAATTGTTTTTTAGAGCATGGTCGACCTACTGAGGGCAATATGGACATATGAGATGAATATATTTAAATTGTATGTTGTGAGCATAATTAACTAAATAATTGTATGAAACAAGGTAATAAATAAAAATATGGGAATAGAAAACATTAAAAATTAAGTGAAATAATTAAATAATTAATATTATTTAATTATTAAAGAAGAAAAAGAACATACATGATGAGTCAAACTCGTGGTAATGGGCACATTAATGTAAAAAACTTGTTTAATATTTTTTACAGAATTTTTTATAAATATGTTTCATCCATGCCCATATTTATAAATTTATTTTATGCTTGTATTTACATAGAAATTAGTGTATTATAAAGTAAATTTTATATCACTTTATATTTTATTTGTTTTTTCTAAATAGAATCATTTTAAGGACTAGTTTGAGAAATATGAAGGACATAAATTTTTTATTTTAATGAATATGGTGACAATGGGTTTTTCCAACACCATAACCATTATTTTATGTTTTCATACCTTTTAAGAATTCATGTTTTCATTAATGTAAAACCATATTTCCCTTTTTTTGGTCATTTTGTTTTGATTTTTTTAAAAGTTAATGGGTATTTTGATATCTGAATTTTTTTACACATGGGTTAAAAATAGTTTTCAAGGATTTTATGATTAATTATTGAAACAATAATATTTTTAATCATGATAGGATACTTTAGAATTATATATGATTAATTGGTGAGCTAGGTATTACTTATATGAAGTTTGAAACTCATTATAGTTATTCAATGCATTTGGTAATGTTCCTTGTCTACAAAGTCAATTTGGAGGGAGTTAACCAGTGAGGTTTCTACTATGGACTATATTAGGTTCAATTATTTATGAAACAAGTTTAACATGAGTCTTTAATATAATAATATATGATTATTATAAGGTTTTATATTTTCTTTCTAGTAGTTTTAATTGTTTTATTTGAGAAAAATTATTTAGTTTTCATGAGGATATAATTTGTTTCCTACGCTCAAAGAATGCTATGTAAATAGTAAAATTATTATGGGATTTCATGTTTTTTATAAAAATTTTATAATTAATTATTTTTTCCACTAAATGATATTTTTATGCTCATCCCATGTTCTTACATGTTTTTCAATGGGTTTAGTGATGGTTATGAACAAATTAGAAGTACTGTTAATGGTCTTGAAGATTTTTGTTAAAAACGTTTTTTATTTGGAATATTTTATATTAAAAAAAACAGATCCTTTGTTGAATTTTACCCTTTTTAATATGTGGGATTACAATACAATATTTATATCTTAATTTACAAAATCATAAAACCATAAAGATCCTCAAAATTCAATAAATTTAATTCATGAAAAAATTTTAGGATTTTGTATTTTTTTTTGGAATGAGTCCATATATATTCAATATAAATTAAAAAAAACACAATTTTGTAATGTATTTTACCATTATATAAATTTAGAAATAGTTTGAGAATAAATTAAAGAAAAACTACTTGCTCATTCTATAATTAATTAAATTGCAATGTTATTTATAATAGTGCCTATAATTAAATTATTGGATGATTTGGTTCATTGGGAACTTTATTGGTTTCACCAACGTCAATATTCAATTTCTCTTTTTATACCTAAAGTTGTAAAAAATTTATATAAATATATGATGGTTTAATAATAAAAAAAATTAATTGATACAATTTTCATATTATAATTTCAGAATAAATTTTAAAAAATTTGAGATATAGAATCTTGAATATTAGAACAATTTTAGGGAATTTTACATTGAGAGATAAATAAAAATATATGTATATGAAAGTTCATAATGATATACATATACCATATGAAATGATGGAATGTGTCAAAGAAGCACAATAACAACATAAAGGATTTATAAATCGTTTTAAGACTCAATTATTGTTCACATTGAGATTCTATATATTTATCTTATTTTAGATAATTATATACATGTATGGAGTAACATTGTGTATAATGAGTTAAATTATATTACCTTCAAAATTATAATCCAAATATTTATTTTAGTGGAATACAATATCAAGGGTTTTATTATATCCTTACATGGTTTCAACTGCTCCTCTTAAGTTTTGAACATATTAAAAATCTATTGTACTTGTTGTGTTTGTTCCTTAGATTATGTCTATCTTGTATAAGAAAATAAATACAAAAATCGTTAGTGTTGATGATTGTTTTGAAGTTGAAATATGAAATAGAATGAATTCAATATTTCACCCCTATGAAACCTCAATGTCATTTTTAGGGAAAAATATCTAAAATATCTTCTTAATCATTTTCCCATCATATTTTTTAGGAATTTATATGTATTTTATAGTTTTTGGATGTAAATATGAATCATTAGATATTACCAGATCATTTCTATGAACAATGAAATCATAGTGAGGGTGTTTGAAATGAATTGGACCATAGTTTTTAACTTATCACAATGGAGGCATGGGGTCCACAAAATATAGAAACACCATATTTGGTACCTACACACAAATGATTGAAGGGATATTCGATAGGGATATAGTGAAGTGGATACCAAAATTCACCCATTAAATACTTCCCACATTGAATCCAAAATTTCTATACTGTAGGAGGCCTAATTAAGTGGTATCTACATTATAATCTTCATTACAACATTGTGGATACTAATTCCTGGAGGTTTTTAAAAAAATATTTAAATTTAAAAAAATTCCCCAGTCAAATTATAATGTTCCTCATCTATAATTTCATCCCATTATCATAATTGTTAATCCCTTGATACGACCCCTACCATACTCATTCCTCTTTGGGGGGTTCTTAATTTATTTAAGTATAAATATCATAGTACAACTCTTGTTTCTCATAGATTTCCACTTTTCTTCTCTTTTAGAACATTTTTCACCATTGGATTTGTTATTTCCATTCCATAAAATCCCAATTCATTCAATTATATGGTTATTAATTGTATTTTAATTAAATTATATTCTCATTTATGTTTTCATAGATCCTATCTTCACATATCATTCAGTTTTTAGAAAATTTGATATGTTTACTCTGATTTCAAGGTAAATGTATCTATTTAACCCATATCTATTTTGGAATAGCCATTTTTCTTAGTTTCCATTTTTTATTACTTCTTATGATACTGCTTGATGGTTTTTTATTTTTTTGGTGATACATTATTATTTGTGTCTGTTGGAAGAAAGTTAATTTCCCTCGTCTTCCTCTTAAAATAATTCCTATGCACTCCAAATTTTTATTATAATTTATCAAATAAGCTTGTTAATAGAAAATGTTTTTAAATTATATTTTTGAAATAAATGATATTATTGATTATTTTTTTATTAAATGGGAATTATGGTTGTGTTATTAATGTTTTTATTTTTCTTATGCATTTGATTTTGTTATAACATGCAACACTTGGGAGACCATTGGTTTGTATGGGCGACATGAATTGGTGATTCCATAGTGCATATTATGAAATTGATATGGATTGTTACCAAAGTATATTGAGAGAGAAATTGAATTATTATTTATTTATTGTGAGACTATGGATATCATATAACTGATAGGTTCACATATATCTACTTGAAATCCTCTAACATGTCTTGGTCAACTTTATGCTTGTGGATAGTGACCTATGTTTCAATACTGTTAGTTTTACCTATTGTACAATTTCTTTCAATATTTTCCATATTTAGATTCTATTTTTTTAATTATTATAGTTTATTGGTTTTTGAAGGTGAAGACATTCTGAGATTTTTATATTTGATTCCTTAAAAACATCATCCATCCTCTAGAAATCAGGAATATGTTATGGTATATATAGTTGGATGTGTTAGGTGATGAGTTGGTTCATCCCAGACTAGTTCATTACAAAATAATATCAGATCCCCATTTTTTTATTTGATACATATTTATGTTTGTTGATAGAATAGTTAATTTCAATGGAATGTATGGTGGAGTTCCTATTAAGCTATTTTCAATTAGAAAACTTGATTTTCTATGGGGGTCAATAATTTTGTCTGTATTTAATCATTTTCTATGTATTTTGATATTATTTGATGTGGGTTGTGGGTGATATTTATTTCTTATGTATTGAACTCTATGTCACATCATGGTATTATGATAGGCATATGTTTTTATTGGTTTTATTATTTTATGTTTTATAAATCGTTATACCGAGAGAGGACTTAACAAACCATAAGTGGGTCTTGGGGAGAATACCCCATAAGATAATCCCCCAGAAGACCCATCCATTATAATTTTAGTATTACATACTATTAAGTATTTGGGAAGGATAGTGGAGGAGATCAAAATCAAATAGTGGATCATAATCAAGAATTTAGTAAGTAGAGTCCACATATTTTAATTGACAAACACATATCCTGATGAATTTATGGAGATAATCAACCAAATAAATAAGTTTATTGAGACTCCTAAGAAATCTATGTTCATTTTATACTTCTATATTCTAGTGGGTCCTACCCACAAGTATTGGGAATATATTTTTCCTTCAAAACTACATGAATATCTCTCATGGTAATGATTCAAAATTATTTTTAATCAGTAGTTATATGTTGAAACAATCATGATGGTATAAGATTAGGAGTTTGGGACTTAGATCATGGTAACCAAATAATGGTGGATTATTATACCTACTTTATTATGTTAGTTCATATTACACTCATGTTGTTCATAAATTATTTCATTAATGATTGACCCTTTGATATAGGAGTAAAGATAGAGGTGAGCTTGAGAATCACTCTTCTATTACTAGAAACAAATAAAAAATTCATGATTAAGTTTTCAGTGGTAAAAACATACATGGTCTTGTAGAATGGTTTTAGTGAGGATAATATTTCTATAGAGGGATGTTATATTTTTTCCATGTTTTAATAGATGAGTCATGATGTAGTTCATTAAGGCAGTGTTGGTAGTGCTAATTTAATATGATTTTCACCAATGACATCCTATGTGAGTATGAAAATAATATTATTTCAATTTCTGAAACTATATCACAATATTTTGGACTTATTAATGAACCCAGTGAGGCTAGAATGGTGTGGGAGTTTGGAAGATCATCATTTTTTCAAAAAATCCCTCCAAATAGTAGTTGATTTTTATTTTATTTCACTAGTTTCTTGAAATTTTAGTCATATAATGACCCAAAATGTACATACATAATTACTATGCCTTTTTATCAGAGTAATCATTAAATATTAATAATATACATGACACAATCACCAAGGATTAGTGCCTTTATAAATAGGGATACATAAAAAACCGTTATATAAAAAATTTACACCATTTCTTATTATGTTCTTCATAATTATCACCCTTTTATACATAAAATGCTTAAAACTATTCATCATAACCATGGGAAGGTAAGAATATGATTGGGTGATCTCAGATAATTGATAAGAATAATGATAAAATATTTAAAACATTTATTATAAGTGATCATAAAATAAAAATAAGTGTATGATAAAATTATATTAACATTTTAGAACGATACCCATTAAATCTTATATCTCAATATTGAAACATGGTCAAACATTTTCTCAATAAAATGGAATAAGAGTGAGGAATCATCGATAATTAATAAATATCCACGAGAACACATCATAAAGTGATTAAATATGTTTTTGGAATATAAATAATGATATAAAATAATTTACGTAACCAAGTCTTGCTTACAAGACTATCGTAGTATATTGGGTTCACTTCCCATTACATTTTTTAATTATCGGCGATTCACTCCCAATACTATATATTTGAAAAAAGTAACTTACTAAACAATGTTCACTCCCCATTCTAGTATATACTATATCATGATATACACATATTTAACAAATGAATTGGTGGGATATATAATTCTAGTCCCACGTACCAAATAATTAAAACCACATATATGTGTGCCACCAAATCATAAAAGATTTATCATATCATCAAACTTAAACCGTGGAAGGGACATGAGTTTCATAATTATTTCATTATCATAATAATAAACCATAATAATAAATAATAATGATGGTAAAATTGTATAATATACACATAAAACCATAATAAAAGTAATGTGATGTTGTAATAGATAAATTATTTTTAAAAGTTAACTATAACATTTCTAGAGGAAAATTACCATTTCATTTAAAATTTGTTCATTAAAATCTAAATGTTCTAAAAATAGTTTGAAAAATATTATATATGAAAATTAAACACGAAAATTATTATTTATTGTTAATAAAACTACTATTCATGATTAAATAGAATTATTTTCAGATAGTGTACGTTAAAATAATAATTCTTTTCAAATTTTTGATAGAGTCTAAATTACATCATTGAGAAAATAATATTAAGAATCATTAAATTTTTTCATTTAATTTAATATTTGTTAAATATGTATTCTTCATAATCATTATATAATATTAAAAACACTATTTATACCATTTTAATGCATATACGAACATGCAAGGAATATATTTCTGACTGGGCGAAAAATAATGTCAATATTCCTTAAAAATATTTTTCCGATTTATTGGGAACATAATGAGTTTAAAATGAAAAAAAGATAAGATATCTATAATACCAAGATTTTAATTAAATAAATAATAATTTTTAGATATATATGATATAATATCATTTTCAAAAAATTTAATCATAAACAATCTCGGTAAAAATTAGATTTTAACATAATACCCATAACTTAAGACCATAATGCTATGTAAGATATAAATCATCATTTAAAATATATTTATAATTTTAATAAATATATAAAATTTCCCTAATAACACCTATAATATCCAAAATGCATCACTTATAAAATTTTATCACAAATTTATCAACATTCTTTCAATATCACTATCATTTATGGTGGTAACAATATAACCTTTCTAGTATGTTTTGGTTTAATGGTTATGAACCTTGGCCTTTTATCATGATTCATTCTAATATGTAATGGTAATCAGGATGTAAATATCATTTATATTAATTTTAAATTTATTCATAAACATTCATGTAAATCATTTATATGAAATAAATTAAATCACTACATAGAGATGGTAGTTTATACATATGCATGAGGGAAATTTACATTTTTTGATAGATTAATAAAGATGATAAATAAAGATTAACCATTAAAAAATCATTTTAATATTATAAATATCATGTTTATAAATTAAATATAACATCGTAACCAACAATAAATGATCATTGTGGAAAATTTATTGCATCTCTATGTGCAGGCGGTGGTCCACACGTACTTATGAGAGATACTTTCATCTCCCATTTGTTGTATAAAATGTGGTAAATGGTTATTAATTAATTATAATAATATAATAATATATCAATGAAACTAGAAAAATAACTATTTTATGGATTAAACAATTATTAGACGAAGTAGATGATGAAATAAAATGGAATTTTATTGGTTAACATGTGTAAGTCTTCATTGAGAGATCTCATTTGGATTACTTATTAATCCTTCAAGGTTTACTTTAAAATAAAACATGAACACATAGGATTTAGGGAAGGAATCATTAATGTTTTTTAAGTATGGATATTATGATCTGTATGACTCAAATACTTTGAATAAGGGAACAAAATTATTTCCCTTTTATATGCGAGGGGAGGGACACATAAGGAATTGTTTAAGAGATTTCAATGATATATGGCCACTTTATTTTGAATGTGGTTCCAAATGGATAGGTATTATAATTTAAAATAAAATTAGGATTTTATATGTTATTAAAATAATATTTTTACAGGTGTGGGGTGGGATAATCTAACCCTTATCTGTTGATTTAACCCCGAATAATTACATTTTAACCCAAACCATGCTTAAAAAATTGTAATATTTATACTATTGACTATGAAAAAATTATGTTTACCATGTTATATTATATTAATTATGGTTATTAAAAATTAATAATCCATTATATAAAATTACAGTTATATAAGTGGTATAATTTAAATTTAAATAAGTTCACAAACCACAATGAAAACCCATTTCAGAAAAATGAATTTTTATCCACAAAACATAATATACATCTATTCCATACATTATAGAAACCATAAAATGATTATAAAAAATTAGGATGAATATAATATATATATATATTTATTGAATTATAAATGTAAATAAATGGAGATCAATTTAATTTTTTAAGATAAAAAACACTTTTTTGTCATGTAAATAGTTTTTATAAAAATGTATTTTTAATCCGAAAAATGAACAAATAGAAAAATAAATTACATTGATTATTACAATGTAATTAATAATATTATTTTTTAATTAAATTTGAATTAGTTTAATTTAAGATAAAATTCAAAATAAAATGATACTTTTATATGAAATGAAATGATTGTATTTTCAAAAATCAATATATTTTACTTTTCAAAAATTTTTTAAATATTTTTTAAAAAATCCAAAAAACTAAACTTAAAATAATATAGAAATAGAGATTAAAAAAAAATTCATTTAATAAAGTACAATTTATAAAATTGGGTGAAATAATAATAATGATATCATACTAAAATTTGATAAAAACCATTTATGAAGAAAAAATTTTATAAAGCCTAAAATGAATTTACCGAAAATTGACTACTTTTTAACATTTAATAATTCTAAATTTTTTTATTATTTTAAAAAATAATAGATATTTTCAGTAATTAATTTTTAATATTCATAATTAATAATTTAATTACTTGTTTATAATGGTATTCCATACAGTGGTTCATATATATTATGGGCTGTATGTCTAAAATGGTTTCAAATACTTCGCGTTCATATCCAAGGAAATACTTATATCATATTGGGGTTATACAATCTACTAACCTTAAAATCACATTAAACCTCAAAATTATATCACTATGATTCTAAAAAAGGTTGATATCTCTATTTCATCACATCCATAGGTTCCCATGTAGTTTTTCAAATTTCGAATTCCTCCAAATAACATTCACCAAGCCACTACCCTTGTTCCATACAACATTGTATCTATGATACATGACTTATAATGGTTTTTTTCATATAAAAGATCATTATTCATTGTTATAACCACTTTTTTGGTATATGCAATGGATTAGTTATGTACATCCTCATGAGAGACATGTGAAAAATATCATGAACTTGAGAGAGGTTCAATGGATGTGCCATGTACTAATAAACCATCCCAATTAGATGTAGAATATAAAATTGAATGATATATATAGGTATAAACATTTCCATAACTATGAATATTGTATCCATATTCAATTTTTAATTTCTACAAAAAACCATTAGACCAACTTTGAATTCTAGATCACGCTGACGATTGTTAGCATAACTCTTTTGTCTACCATAAGACAAGTTGTTGTCTTGTTGAATAGATCAAACATTCTCTTCCACTACATCACCTAGATCGGTTCCTTATATCATTTTTTCTCTATGTTCATCACATTATATCAGAGTAATAGGCTTCATTACATAAAGGTATTTATAAGGATCCATATAAATTCTCAAGTGAATTGTATTATTATATGAAAACTCAACAAGTGGAAGTTGTTTATATCATCCTACATTGATATCCAAAAAAGGATATAAATGCATCCACCATGTTTTGAATAGTTTTTAAAAAATTAACATCTAAATAATGATGATAGTTAGTAATAAATCATAAATCTATATCAAAAAACTTGTTGAACTCCTTTTCATATCACCAAGGTGGACCTCAAATCTCAATCAGATATAAAATAATTAGGTACTCAATTTACAATTAATAGTTAATTAATGTATATCTTTTTTAAAAGATTAATAATGAAATATTGAAAAATATTAATGAAATTTTATGACTTCATAAGGTGACTAGCTATAACCCAAATAACATTGCGTCCTTTATATGTTTTTCTGATCTTAATGATGAATTATCTAGTGATCTTTTCAAATTAATATTATGGTATTGGAAATGGTTAAAAATAGACATTAATTTTTTTCTTGTACACATAACTTTTTGACATTAAATCCACTAGTTATATACTCCAAAATACCTCTATTAATATTATCACCCTCGGATTAGTTTTTTATCTATTTACATGTATTTGTAATTCCAGGACGATTAAATAATGATGAGCTATGAGCTTCTCCAAATAGTTCATGCACTAGGCCAGGTATTGATTAGACACATACTCTGTTCTCGAACATTATCATTCCATCTTAAATAAGGTTTAACTCTAGAAAATTTACCACATTCTTTATCAAATCTATATCCACAATATGTGACTCATTAATCATCATATGGATATATGATAGAACACTCATTTGATAAATATAATATTTCAAACATTCTTTCATGATTTAAAGGTTCATCCATTTAAAATAAAATCATATAAGTTCTTTTATGATCCTTTTCATAGATATTTTATAATGATCCCATTGGCTCAATTCCTCATCCACCTTGTTTTCATTCACATTGTGGTAATTTATTTTGTTGTTATAATTTTTAATCAACACCAACCATCTTATTTTTTTCATATTCAAATAATTTTTTTGTGAATAAATAATTTCAACTTTTACAATCCGTTTCTATTCATAAGTTTATTTATAATGATAATACCTCTAGATTAGTAATTAATAGATTATCAATTCTAACTCAAAATCCTATGTCGTGTAATTTTGATCATAAACCTTCAATTTGTATCAGGAAGAAATATATCACATTATTATCAAAATAAGAACACATCCCATCACATTTTTTAGTGCATCACTGTAACTAATAAACAATCTAAAATTTAATTTAACTTGTACACAATTTCTCTATATATATATATCTTTGGTTCCTTGAAACTTTCTCCAAATTAACCAGTCTAAATGAAATTAATTTCTATCTGAGTTAACAGGGTGAGTCGATTCGATATTCAAGAGAAGAAATAAAAAATTTCCAATAATATCAATAAAATAAAATATAACTATAGATATCAGCTATAATGATTTTTTTATTCTAATTTTAATAAACATTATTCATTAATGGGTCCACCAATATACACTCACTTGAGATTTTATAACCCTAAAATGAAAATTTATATATCCAAAATTTATAACGTGAATTTTTTTCATTCATAATACCCTTCCTTAGGTTCTAGAGTACAATCCTCATGTTATCTTCATGAAATTTTATTCTCTTGAAATAAATAATAATATAACTAATAAATAATACCAAAATATAATCAAGATACACTATGTACTATAATCATTAAATCAATTAATATTTCATGGTCATTTTTAGACCAAATATATTCACTTAAATTAATTGTGTTTAGTCATTGAATAGAAATATAACATGGGTATTTATTCACTTTTGATAATAAATGGATAGTTTCTATAGAAAAAGATAAATCAATTTAAAATATTTATTTCATGATTATTGATCACACAAATCATCAACATGGGATAAATGATAATTATACTTTATCGTGATAATTTTACAATATAGATAATCATTGTGGAGTCAAATCAATCCATCTTTATTCCTAACAGTAATTATAGGTGAACCCTACAGATACACAATTTTTAGAATAATTCCTTAACAAGATTCTCATAGAGTTTCTACTTTAATTACTTCAACTCAATTGGTCCCATACTATTTGTATTCATTGAATAGTTATTCTATATAATATAAGTTTTATTCAATACATGACTTCACATATCAGAGTAAGACAAGGTAACTCTTATGGAATGACATCAACAAACTCATGTATAATAGGAATATCATTAATGATGATTTTATGACCAAACATCTAATATTAGAATCCCCCTTTTAAAAAAAATCATGATCCATACAATATATGTAATTTACATTCAGGTTTCATATTTATCCTTCCAAAATTATAAAATCATAGGTTGGATTCGAATATAAATAGTGAATTCCTTTCCTTGAAAATTGTTAAGGTAATTAAATTACTAAAACCAGTCCATTAACAAAATAACATAATATTAAACTAGAGGATGATTAAAAATATTTCATGGTTCAAATTCCCACAAACCTAAATTGGGAATGATTCAGAGACATGTTCTACAATAATCATACCATTAAGATTATTTATTGTTATTTAATTATTTAATCCTTCTATAAATAATGTGATAACTATGGAAACATGGTAAGATAAATTTTTTTCGGTCCATCCATAATAAAATAAGTTATTTTATATTCTATAGTGGATGGTTTGTTTTAATTTCACCACTATGTTATGACACCATGCATCTGAAATAATGATCATAGGATATTCCACATTGAATTATCATATAAATGTCTTCATAGAGTATCAAACTCATTGTATTGTTTGGGACATTCATCATATACTATAGTGGTGGTCAAGATATAATATACCATCTCATTATGGGTTTATTTCCCCTTTATTAATCTACTCCAAAACAATTTTTACATTTAGTATCTAGACATTGATGTATTTTCTTAGGAAAACCTCAATTTTTTATTTTTCATAACATAAGATATTCTACTATACTATAGATTATATAAATGGTTTCCATATTAGTGTAATATTAATTAAATATCAATAAAATCCATGCCAATACCATAATAGTTTATGGTATTTATAAGTATTGATTCATATACAATTCGTAAATAAATGTTCCACATCATTTCCCATTAATTTCAAAACAAATAACACTGATATTAGACATAACATACATAAAACCATTCTCTAGAACCAGGTGAAGTGAAATATAAGAAATTAAGAGAACTAAGGCTCAGTATGGTTAAACATAAGAGATATCTATCAACAATCCCATGTGAGAATAATATAAGCATATGTGTTTGAGAACACGAGTTTAACATTATAGGAACATACCCATGAACTCACAGTATTTTTTTAATTAGAATTTGAAATTTCGCTAATGTAATATCCTCTTTTAATGAATAATAAAATAATTTCAGAAATCTAAAATAATGTTTTTTAAAATAATCCTTTCAAAATAATGAAAAAAATAATAGGTATGTTATTTTTCTAGGTCAATTCAGGAGTAGTTACCCCTTTATTTTTATTCCCACCAGCTAAATGATTTTATTCATGGTATACATTAATGATTTTATAAATAATAGATGAATTATATTCTATAAAATTGATCAATATGTATGTTAAAATCCATTATGGATGAATATTTCCATTTCTGATACATTTCATAATAATGGCGGAGTTACACGAAAGCCATAAATTAAACAAACCTCATTGTCTTCCATTTAAAGTAAATATATTATACAATGAATTTCATCATCAAGGGATGTTCTTATTACACATGGACCATAGTATAATCCCATGGAATTTCCATTATGTTTTCTGTAGATTGGACCATATACAGATGTACATGGATTTCATCTTGAAGCTCAATCTGTGCTATGTTTGATCCATCTTGGACTTAAGGGATTCCACCTAAAATAAAAGGATAATGAAGGATAATGATAAATATATTTAATGGAAAATTGAATAAACATGGTACAATCAGGTATAGTATTATCAAAATATCCATTTTGAAGTCAATTCACATTTTCAAATAAACAATGACATAAACCATAGATGACTGTAGATTAAAGGCAATATTATTATGATCCAACATGATCCAGATAGTTTATATAACATGAATAACAATAAATAAGTCCATAAAGAATAGGTTGATAAGTTTATGATAAATAGGATGAATTATACATAAAAATATATACTCCTTTATGATGGATGTATGAGTAATCTGATGGATGAACAAATAAAAAATGGTTTATCTGTAATGAAACCATTGTAGAACAACATCGAAATAGATGATAAAATTATTCCCTATATTTATAATATAGGACACACCTTGAAAACATATTACTACCACCAAACCTATGAAAATAATTAGTATGAGTATTGTAATAAATCACCCACTATGAAATGGAAAATATGGATTAGGGAGTCCATATTCTCCACTAAAGCATATCTCAGTAGTTCATAGGCCCCTGCACTACCTGTTAGTAAAATAATATGGATGAGATCCTCCTATTAGAGGATAGTTTTTAGATTCAAATTTTATCTCTTTTAATTAAATTGTAATTCAAAACTATTTTAATGATTTAGCAGGAAGAATGTCAAAAGAATTATCCATTTTATCCTTGATCAACACATTTTTAAATAGTGATGTGTGAAGATAATTTAAGTTTTTATGAAGAGGTATACATATCCAGTTATCTAGAAAGAAATAATAGATGAATTGATTAAGTCAATCATGTGAGAAGACACTAAAATAATTGAGCAAGAATCCTTGATGGTAGGTTATATAGAAAAGTCCACATATATTAAATTCAAAATTTTATACTTAAAAAAATATGGATCTTAGAGACAAAAATTCTTATGAATTATCATTGATGAACCTCCACATGAAAGTTGCTTTTAAATAATTTTTAAATTTATAAGGTTTTTAAAAAAGAATCCCTCTATTTTCAATATGACAACGATGTATTTTCCATGGGATAGTAAAATGTGTACTATGAAAGATTCATAATCTCCAAAAAAATTTTGATAGATTTATAGAGATTATTAGAAGGGGAATATTACTTTTTATACATCATTAATGAGTAAAGAATCATTACATACTAATAAATTAACTAGTCTATCCCTACATACCATTCAGATCTTTTTTCTTATCCAGGAAGCCAATTGATTTCAAATATGGACAAAAATGTGTGAAAAATAGGTGAAATGTGTTTTTCCATAAAACATATGGACACTAGGATAACTGAAGGGAAACACACTTTCTTTGATTCCAAAATATTTGATGATTCCACCTTTCTAGATACATGAATCTTATTTCCAATATATAAGAATGATTTATTTAAACTAATATCATACCTTAATAATATTTCATAATTATGGATAGAATTCATGATGTTATTAACATTTCATTTTTTTACCTCTAGCGAAAAGGATAATATCATCAGAAAAAAATAAATTAGTGGGAGAACCATGGCCTATGGAAGGACTGACGGGTTTATTTTGTTAGTATCTCACTTGATGACAAAAACCCTTAATATGTAATCATCTACAATACAGAAAATGATAGCTATGAGATGATTTCCATATTTGAACCACAATATCACACAAATTATCCCTTAGGAGGGACATTGATAAGAACTAAAATATTGTCTCTAATCAGATGGATTTTGACCCACTTAAATAAGACCTCAATAAATCGAAAACTAGGTAAGACCATTAAATTGAAACCCCAATCTAACATATCAAAAATATTTTTCCACCACAATAATTATTGTGATATTATAACCATTGGTGGATTTTATGAGAATATTAACACATTCATAAGAAGTGATATGGAAATATTGAATAGTTCTACCAGTAATGAATCCAAATTGGTTTGGAGACACAATACTATTGGAATCGTTGGAAATCTAATTAATATGAAAATTTCTAATAATTTTTTATATAGTGTTGATAATTGGCACATGTCTAAAAATATTAATCACATTAATAATATACATATTAAGAACTAGGGATTGAAATTAAGCATTTATGCCCTGTGTTATCTGAATACCATTTAATAAATGAAATATAAATATAAAAACATCACAATTAATAATATCTTATAAGGTATAAAGGATGATTTTTTAACCCATTTGGGCTAATAGAGATAACGAATTTTAGAATAAAGTCACATTCATTTATATCAAATACAAGGTTGATTGAAGTGTGATTTGAAATATCAGAATGATTGAAAATCATGTTAATTATGTCTTCCATTAGTTAAATTATTTCTTTTTGGGCCATTAAATAGGTTCTTATTATAAGATATATCTTGAGCATCTAAATCATATTTATTTTTTAAAAAACTCCCTAATATCACTGAGAATCAACTATGTTATATTGATTTTCCTTACCCATTAATGATTATTAAAAAATCTATTTATGTCAACCTAATTAATACATTTGTATTTAAAATATTATCTATTCATATATTCCTTGAGATTTAAGAGGATATTTAGATCATGAGTGAACACATTTTTCTACTCAAAACCTATGGAAAATTCACAAACCAGTGTCATTATCGTGAAGGATTTGACGCAAGGATTCAAGATGAGATTTATTTTCATTAATGTGATTAATTCTCTATTTAAAACAAACTTTCATCTTTCACTAAATCATTTTATGAATTAAAAAATAATCCAAGGGATCGTCTTTATAATTGAATATTATAAACGTATCTTCATCCAATTTTTTATAATAATGATGCGAGGTAAAATAATTGTTGAATATGGATAGAAAAGGTGGTTTGACATATCTAGTGAAAATATTTTTCAATATCGAGTATTTATCTGAATTAAATCATTCAAGAGTAGTGAAAGTAATGAAGGCCCAAGAATCAATGGCCACATCATTGAAAAAAACCAATAAAATTTACTACCACCATTATATTGATATTCCTTCAATGAAATTTAAACTTTTAACCCACAAAGTTAACATTATTAGGGATTATATTTTCAATACATTCTCGGAAATCCCTAATCGAGGTAGAAGATAAAAACAATTCCGAGCCTCTCATATGGACTTAGAATTACATTTCATTATCCAATTAGTATTATAATATAACATACCAAGTAAGTAATGAATAGTATATATTCTTATCTAGGTCTATTTATGAATTAGATAGTGTTTTAGAGGCTTAAAAAGAGAATAAATCCAATCTTAAGCATGGAATACACTAATATTTTTAAAAGATTATTTTAATGCCTTTTGATGGAAAACCATTTTTATATCTATCTTTTGACAATTTTATAAGATCTATTTGTAAAAATAAACTTATTATTTATTATTGGGACATTTAAATTTACATTGGATAATTTTTTTTGGTATTTTTCTGACAATGTTCATTTTTTAATGAATAGTAAAAAATACTACATTTTACATCAAAACTGCTTTTTCATATAATTTAATTATATGGTTAGATTATATTTTTAATTTGTTTTAAAGTTTAAATAGAATATATTTTTACCATTTAATACAATAGTGGTCATTAGTATTAATTTAACTTTGGAATTGGGCATAAACAAGTGCCAAACTTTTCATAGATATTGTTTCTAAAAAACCCGCTATTTGTTTTGACAATGAGAATTATTTTTAAATTAATTATTGCAATTTTTGTGTTTTGAATTTCGTAAAATGGATTACATATTTGGAATCATAAGATACAAATTATGTAATCAAGACTCTTTTGTTTTTTGACTTTGTGAATATTAACGACATGAATTATCATTAATTATCTTGATTAATTAGTAATCGGGTAGTTAAGGATAATAAAATAATATCATAATAATAAAAAAATGACACCAACAGGTGTCCAAATACTATTTTTTGTTTCATGGCCGACCATGGGATGCCATGTTCCAAACTTGGGGACCCCATGAAATCACTTTTGTGTGATAATGACTTTTTATCTTTTTATTTTTTTAAAGAAAGTAAATATAACAAAGAATGTATCCCCTGAGTAAAACATTTTTAATTTTGTCTACATAAATTATATATTGTACTATAAATAGTCATTTTAAAGATAAAAATATTTCCTACATCATAGTATTTTTTTTATAATTTTTAGACATTAAATAAATTAAATTATTTATGACATCATGATGATGCAGCGATTACCTCATTAATGAACGATTTAAATAAAATGAAAAGATAATGTAAAATCTAAGAATTAGACTTGTAAAAGACCTATTAGATTAGTATATTTTGAACAATTATCACCTTATCCTTTAAATAAATTAATTTGGGACCTTTAAAATCTGAAACTCATTTGAAAATAAAGTAACATTTTATACCTTTCCAAGAGTGCCCCTCCTCTCCTCTTATAAAAGGCCCCCACCTCTACCTCCTTACCCACACTTCTCAAGCCTTTGGATCAGCCACGATCTGCTCATTTTGTCTCTACACATCCCTATACTCATCCTAGAAGCCATACCTTATGCATGAAGCTCTTCAAGAAACCCTTTTGGTTCTAACCAAGAGGAGTTACCCGATTTAAAGGTAAAGACTTCTCTAATGTTCTTTTGTTTTATTTTGCTTCTCCAACACCCTAAACTATTTTTATTCATTTATTTTGTAACAACACCAGTATGTTCAATATACTAGGATTTTGTTATAATAATTATTCGAGCTACACTTACACACACCTACATCTAATGGTAAATGAACATACTGTTTCCGTGGATGGAGAATTTCTGCCTCACGAAATGATGATTGTTCAATATTCTTATAACACCTTAAAAGGTGGCCATTAAGATGTAACTATATTTATATATGATATTTAATATGTTTATTTTTTTAATCTTATGAATTTTTCATTCATGTCATACCTTTATGGCTTCCATTATGGGTAAACATGATATCTTCAATTTAGGAAGTGCGGACTACCGCCCCCTCAAAGTGATTTGATTTGTTAATGCCATATGTGGGACATATAAAGGATGGAGTTAATGATATTATGTATGATATTATACTGGAATTATAATATACCTTTATATAATTATGATTCAATTCCATTAAATAGGAAATAGAAATGAAAGTAGCGTTCATGCGTATGTACGGCTTACCGTCTCCATGAACGGTCCATTTCATTTATTAGCTCTAAATGTTATGTAATATTATAAATGCATATATATACTAGATATATATTATATATATGATATCTACATCGTGAATATAATTCTGGATATAATTGATATTCTACCACATTAACAACTTGTAATTATAAAGAGTTTATTTTTGACTCAAGTTCCAATGATCGACAAAACAACCATTATTAACTTAAATAATTACATAGTGTTCATAACATGGTAATAAGTGATATAAAAGGAATAATGAACTTGAAAAAGGTTCTTAATAAAGTTTAAATTAACTCAAGTTTATTATTCAGGACATTAAAGAACGATCAAGTCAAGTCGGACCCGAGGTATGGGACTTCGTCTCAATCTCCTTTCATTGAGGCATATTTTTTTTATACACAACTTTCTTTTATATAGTGTATAAACCCCTTTGACTTTTACGTTTATTAAAAAGTAATATTTTTATATGAATCGTTTACTAAATTTAAAAATGGAATGTTTTTTTTTCGTACGTATGTGGCGACAATGACTTCTCCGCCGCCGTGACCATTATTTGAGCTTAGGCTTCCTCTACAAGCCATAATTTTTTTTAAAATGAAAAATAAATACCGTGTTTTAATTTTCTTTTATTTTGGTATTGAAAATGGTTTTCATAATGTGTTTATATCAATGTGTTGTATTGATATCTTGTGATTGAAAAGTGGAAATGTTATGTTTCCTTTATGAATGTTTTATGTGATATGATTATGTTATGGTTCTTAGGCATTGTTATGAAGACGGGTGGTTCTGTGATAAACTAAGGGCGGGTGAGCCCGATATAGCTCTCCAACGCATTGGGTAACATGAATGGGTTAAACGTTAAGGTTTCTCCGAAGAGATTTAGGGAATATACTGTGATGGGTATTCCAAACGTAACCATGAGGGTTACTCCCTACGTAAGAATGTTATGAATGCCTCAAGTTACCTTTATGTCTTATTATTTCTATGATTTATTCAAGATTTTATGAGGTATGTTAAAATGATTATGTTTTATGAGTAAAGTATGATTTCATACATGAAATAATGTTTTCATTTCGTACTTTTATATCCCTTACTGAGCTTTTTATGCTCATCCAAAGTTTTTGAAATGTTTTTCACAGGTCAAGGGAAAAGTACATGATGTGATGATAGTGTCAAGGAAGTGTCAAGAAAGAATCCATGTTTTGTTTTAAATATATTTCCATTGATGGAAAAAATGATTACTATCTTTTATGTAACCACTTTTTTTAAATGTGGAATGTAATGCATGATTTATGATCTAATTCTCTAAAACTCTAAACCTCAAAAAGATCCTCAATGTGTATTCTTGAAATAACTCAAGATTAAGTAATGTTTAAGGATGGGGCCTTATAGTTGGTATCAGAGGTCAGTTTAGATAACATTAGGAGTTATAATTCTATTAAATGATTATCCAAAAATATTTTTTTATGGTTAAATTGAAATGATATAGAATTTGAAGATTACCATGTTTCTTTATCTAAGACATGTTTGTTTAGAATGTTTTTTCGTAGAGGAAACAGGGAAGCAGTGCTAGGAAGGCATACCGAAAAAAATAACCTTCCGAATCAGAATCCTGAGATGGTCGGAATTTGAACTGAACAGTTTGTTGCAGTGATGGCGTAGTTGACTCAAGCAATAAATGGTGGTGGTATCCATGCACGAGATCATCTAGATCAGCCGCAGAGGAACATGTTAGTGGTGGAAAATTTCATGAGGCAACATCCCCCATCATTCAGAGGAACATCTGACCCTGTGCTAGCTGAAGGGTGGATTAAAGCACTGGAGATAATTTTTGATTTCATGGGGTGTTCAGTCAATCAAAAGGTTAGTCTTGCTATTTACCATTTGGAGGGTGAAGAAGATCAGTGGTGGGCGATGGTTAAAAATATCAGGGACGCTGATGAGATTGATGCTTTCGACTGGGATGAATTCAAAGGTATGTTTCTTGAGAAGTATTTTCCTAAGGATATTTGACTTAAGATGGAAAAACAATTCTTGGAATTGAGACAAGAGGATGACTCAGTGGCTGCCAATGAAGAAAGGTTCACTCGATTGGAAAGATATGCTCCAAATTTTATCCGAGACCTTGATAGTAAAATCAATCGTTTTTACTTAGGATTAAAGCCAAAATATCGAAGGGATTTACCTTCTTGTGAGTTCAAGAGTTATGAAATGATTTTTCGATGTGCTGAGAAGGTGGAAATAGAGTTTTCCAATGATCAAGTGTTCTATAACAAACAATAGAAGAAGAGACCAAGGTGGTAGGAGAAAGGAAATAATTCTTCAAAAAGGTCTGATGGTAAGAAAACTAAGTTTCTAGTTTGTGATAAATGTGGTAAAAGGCATGCTGGGGAATGTCTTCTTAATTCTAGAAAGTGCTACCAATGCGGTAATATGGGACATAAGGCTCATGATTGCACTGAAAAAGATCAGGGTGATGGTAAGACCAAATTTTATTTATAGTTAGTGAAATGTTTTAAGTGCAACAAGATGGGTCACTATGCAAACGAGTGTCCAACAAAGAGATCGAGTGATGGGAAGCAGTTATAATACAAGCAGAAAGGGGTGGTGAAATCCTTTTCAACTATTTCAGCAGATGTTGGGCCATCAAATGAAGTGGTATCAGGTACTTTGTTTGTTTTTTCAGATTATGACAGTGTGTTGTTTGATTCAGGGTCTACACATTCTTTCATCTCTGAAAACATTTCTAGTAAAATGGGAATACCATCTCAAGAAATGACTCCTGAACTTGTGGTAAAGACACCTGGGGGAAATTTTGAGGCAAAAAGAATTTATAAGAATCTTCCTATCCTTATCTGTGGAAAGAACATACTTGCAAACCTTATTGTTTTACCTCTAGTAGATTTTGATGTTATCCTGGGTATGGATTGGATCTCTGTTTACCATGATAAGATTTACTATAGAGCTAAAGAAGTTTCTTTTTAGAAATACTTTCAGTTTGTGTACAATAATGAACCCTTAATATTGATAACATATCAAGAGGCTGAGATACTTGTAAAAGATGGAAATGAATGTGACCTTGAACATATCGTTGAAAACAAGGGAACTGTTCAGATTAATGATGTGCCAGTGTTAAATGAGTATCCATATGTTTTTCCTGATGAGTTGCCTGGAATAATACAAGATCGGAAAGTTGAATTTACCGTTAACTTAGTTCCTGATGCTAAGCCAATTTCAAAACCCCCTTATCGAATGGCTCAAACAGAACTTTTAGAGTTGAAGGAGAAATTGCAAGATTTATTCGAGAAAAGTTTCATTCGACCTAGCACATCACCATGGGGTGCTCCTGTTTTATTTATTAAAAATAAATATGGTTCAATGATACTTTTTATTGATTATAGATCCTTGAATAACATCACTGTTAAGAATAAATATCATTTGCCTCATATCGATGATTTGTTTGATCAGCTCCAGGGATCTCAGTTTTTTTCAAAGATTGACCTAAAATCGGAGTACCATCAGTTGAAGGTAAAGGAAGCAGATATCCCGAAGACTGCGTTTCGTACAGGATATGGCCATTATGAATTTGTAGTAATGCCTTTTGGGATAACCAATTCACCTGTTGTATTCATGGACCTTATGAATAGAATTTTCCATGAGTTCTTAGATAAGTTTGTGGTTGTTTTCATTGATGATATTTTGGTGTTATATAAAAGTAAAGAGGAGCATGAAAGACATTTAAGGGTTATTTTTCAAACCTTAAAAGAAAATAAATTGTATGGGAAATTCAGCAAGTGTGAGTTTTGGTTGCAACAAATTTCTTTCCTTGGTCACGTTGTTTCTAAAGATGGGATAACTGTTGATCCTGCAAAAATAATGGTTTCTGAAGAATGGTCAAGACCCACAAATGTAACTGAGATTCTTAGATTTCATGGTTTGGTAGGCTATTACCGAAGGTTTGTTAGAAATTTTTCACGGTTATCTAGTCCAATGACTAAGCTAACTCAGAAGGGTGTTAAGTTTACCTAGACAAAATAATGTGATGATTGTTTTTAGGAATTTAAAATAAGATTGGTGAATGCTCCACTTTTGGAACTACCTTCCAGGAATGGTGAGTTTTTTATCTACAGTGATGATTCATTGAAAGGACTTGGTAGCATCCTAATGCAGAATGATCAGGTAATTGCTTATGCTTCACATCAGTTGAGAACTCATGAGGTAAATTACCCTGCACATGATTTGGAATTAGCTGCTGTTGTTTTTTCTTTAAAAATTTGGAGGCATCATTTGTATGGAGTAAAGTGTGAAATATATACCAATCACAAAAGTTTAAAGTATATATTCACTCAGAAACAATTAAACATGAGACAGAGGAGATGGCTAGAATTAATCAAGGATTATGATTGTACAATTCATTACCATCCAGGAAAAGAAAATAAAGTGGCTGATGCTTTGAGTTGAAAAAGTAATGCTTCATTAACGATTTTGCATTTGGAACGTGATCCTTTGATTAAAGATTTGATTAACTTTGGCATATAAGTTGTTGGTGTAGGATGTTCTTCTATTTTGTTTCATGTATCAGTGAAATATTCTCTATCAGACAGAATTAAGAAAGCACAGAAGCAAGACAGCGAGTTGCAGAAAAAGGCAGAGCTCGTTCAGAAGGGTAAGTTTCCTGAATTCAAAATTGATAATGATTGTGTTTTGAGATTTGGGAAGAGGTTGTGTGTGCCTTGTGATTCACAGTTGAAGAGAGGGTTGTTATGTGAAGCTCATAGTTCTCCATTTTCAGTTCATCCAGGAAGTACTAAGATGTATAGAGATCTTCGGGAGTATTACTAGTGGGACGGAATGAAAAGAGACATTGTTGATTTTATTGTGAAGTGTTTGACTAGTCAACAGGTTAAAGTAGAGTGGCAGTTACCGAAAGGGATGCTTTAGCCTTTACCAGTTCCAGAGTGGAAATAGGAGAATATATCCATGGACTTCATTGTGGGATTGCCGAAGACACCTCGAAGTAATAATGCAATCTAGGTTATTGTTGATCGCTTGACTAAATCTGCTCATTTCCTTTCTATACGAGATAATTTTTCCATAGATCAACTTTCCCATTTGTATCTTAAAGATATAGTTAGGTTACATGGAGTTTCATTCTCCATTGTATCTGACCGTGATCCCAGGTTCACTTCTAACTTTTGGAAAGGCCTTCAAAAGTCGTTGGGTACTGAATTAAATTTTATTACATCTTTCCATCCTCAATTAGATGGGCAGTCAGAATGAACAATTCAGACATTGGAGGATATGCTATGTGCTTGTTCGATGGATTATCAGGGAATTTGGGACCAACATCGTTCTTTGGTTAAGTTTTCTTATAATAACAGTTTTCATTCTAGTATACAGATGGAACCATTTGAGGCATTATATGGGAAGCGGTGTCGAACTCCAGCTTTCTGGGATGAAGTGTGTGAAAGGAAGTTGATGGGACCGGAATTGGTAGAAGAGTTGGTAGAAATAGTTTAGCTGATAGAGAAACACATGATAATAGCTCAGAGTAGGCCGAAGAGTTATGCGGAGAACATGAGGAATGATCTCTCTTTTGAGGTAAGTTATCATGTTTTTCTCAATGTATCACCATGGAAAAGTGTGATGCGATTTGGTAAGAAAGGAAAGCTAGGTCCAAGGTTCATTAGACCATATGAAATTATGGATAGAGTTGGATAAGTTGCATACCGAGTGGCTTTACCTCCGAGTTTATCTTAGGTACACAATGTTTTTCATGTTTCAATGTTAAGGAAGTACATGCCAGATCCATCTCATGTTTCGAGTCCAGAGGTAGTTCAGTTAGAAGAGAACCTATCTTATGAGGAACAACCAGTCTGGATTCTTGACCACTGGGAGTAAGTGTTGCAGAATAAGTTGATTTATCAAGTAAAGGTTTTTTTGGAAAAACCACATGAGTGAAGAGGCAACATGGGAATCTGAAAATGCAATGAGGGATAAATACCCCCACTTATTCGTTAAGTAAATAAATTGCGGGGACACAATTTTCTAAATGGGGGAAGGATGTAACATTCCAAGTAAGTAATGAATAATATATATTCTAATATATGTATATTTATGAATTAAATAGTGTTTTAGAGGCTTAAAACGAGAATAAATCCAATCTTAAGCATGGAATACACTAAAATTTTTAAAAGACTGTTTTACTGCCTTTTGATGGAAAACCATTTTTAAATATATATTTTGACAATTTTATAAGATCTATTTGACAAAATAAACTTATTATTTATGATTGGGACATTGAAATTTACATTGGATAATTTTTTGGTATTTTTCTGACAATGTTCATTTTTTAATGAATAGTGAAAAATACTGCATTTTACATCAAATATTCTTTTTCATAAAATTTAATTATATGGTTAGATTATTTTTTAAATTTGTTTTAAAGTGTAAATAGAATATATTTTTACCATTTAATCCAATAGTGGTCATTAGGATTAATTTCACTTTGGAATTGGGCATAAAAAAGTGCCAAACTTTTCATAGATATTGTTTCTAAAAAACCCGCTATTTGTTTTGACAACGAGAATTATTTTTAAATTAATTATTGAAATTTCTGTGTTTGGAATTTTTTAAAATGTATTACATATTTGTAATCATAAGGTCCAAATTATTTAATCAAGACTCTTGTTTTTGGACTTTGTGAATAGTAATGACGGTAATTATCGTTAATTATCTTGATTAATTAGTAATCAGGTAGTTAAGAATAATAAAATAATATCATAAAAATAAAAAATGACACCAACAGGTGTCCTAATACTACTGGCTGTGTCATTGACAACCATGGGATGCCTTGTGCCAAACTTGGGGACCCCATGGAATCACTTCTGTGTGATAATGACTTTTTATCTTTTTATTTTTTTAAAGAAAGTAAATATAACAAAAAATGTATCACCTGAGTAATTTTTTTTTATTTTGTCTAAAAGAATGATCTATTGGACTATAAATATTCATTGGAAATGTAAAAATATTTCATACATCATAGTATTTTTTTATAATTTTTAGACATTAAATAAATTAAATTATTTCTGACATCATGATGATGCAGCAATTACCTCATTAATGAATGATTTAAATAAAATGAAAAGATAATGTAAAATCTAAAGAATACACTTGTGAAAGACCTATTGGATGAGTATAGTTCAAACCCTTATTACCTTATCCTCGAAATAAATCAATGTGGGACCTTTAAAATCTGAAAATCATTTGAAAATAAAGTAACATTTTATACCTTTCCAAGAGTTCCCCTCCTCTCATATTATAAAAGGCCCCACCTCTACCTCCTTACCCACACTTCTCAAGCCTTTGGTCCGGCCAATCTCTGCTCATTTTATCTCTCCACATCCCTCTGCTCATCCTAGAAGCCTTACCTTAGGCAGGAATCTCTTCAAGAAACCCTTTTGGTTCTAACCAAAAGAAGTTATCCAATTTAAAGGTAAAGACTTCTCTAATGTTCTTTTGTTTTATTTTGCTTATCCAACCCACTAAACTCTATTTATTCATTTATTTTGTAACAAAACCAGTATTTTTAATATACTAGGATGTTTTTATAAGAATTATTTGAGCTACACTTACACACACCTACATCTAATGGTTAAAGAACATACTGTTTCCGTGGATGGAAAATTTCTGCCTCACGAAATGATGATTGTTCAATATTCTTATAACACCTTGAAAGGTGGCCATTAATATGTCACTATATTTATATATGATATATTATATGTTTAATTTTTCCTTAATATTCTGTATTTTTCATTTATGGCATACCTTTATGGCTTCCATTATGGGTAAACGCGATATCTTCATTTTAGGAAGTGCGGAATACCGCCCCCTCAAAGTGATTTGATTCGTTAATGCCATATATGGGACATATAAAGGATGGAGTTAATGATATTATGTATGATATTATACTGGAATTATAATATTCCTTTATTTCATTATGATTCAATTCCATTAAATAGGAAATAGAAATGAAAGTAGCATTCAAGCGTACGTACGAATTACTGTCTCCATGAACGGTGCATTTTATTTCTTACCTCTAAATGTTATGTAATATTATAAATGCATGTATATACTGGATATATATTATATATATTATATATATATCATGAATATAATTATTTATATAATGGATATTTTACCACATGAACAACTTGTAATTATAAAGAGTTTATTTTTGACTCAAGTTCCAATGATCGACAAAACGACCATTATTAACTTAAATAATTACATAGTGTTCATAACATGGTAATAAGTGATATAAAAGGAATAATGAACTTGAAAAAGGTTCTTATGAAAGTATAAATTAACTCAAGTTTATTATTCAGGATGTTAAATAACGATCGAGTCAAGTCGGACCCGAGGTATGGGACTTCGTCTCAATCTCCTTTTATTGAGGCATATTTTGTTTTATACACAACTTTCTTTTATACGGTGTATAAAACCCTTTTACTTTTATGTTTATTCAAAAGGAATATTTTTATATGAAGCGTTTACTAAATGAAAAAAGGGAATGTTTTTTTGTCGTACGTATGCGGCGACAACGACTTCTCCGCCGCCGTGACAATTATTTAAGATTAGGCTTCCTCTACAAGCCATAACTTTTTTTTAAAATGAAAAATAAATACCGTGTTTTACTTTTCTTTTATTTTGGTATTGAAAATGGTTTTCATATTGTGTTTATATCAATGTGTTGTATTGATATCTTGTGATTGAAAAGTGGAAATGTTATGTTTCCTTTATGCATGTTTTATGTGATACGATTATGTTATGGTTCGTGGGTATTGTTATGAAGACGGGTGGTTCTGTGATAAACTAAGGGTGGGTGAGCCCGATATAGCTCTCCAATGCATTGGGTAATGTGAAGGGGATAAATGTTAAGGTTTCTCCGAAGATATTTAGGGAATATACTGTGATGGGTATTCCAAACTTAACCATGAGGGTTAGTCCCTACGTAAGAATGTTATGAATGCCTCAAGTTACCTTTTTGTCTTATGATTTCTATGATTTTTTCATGATTTGATGAGGTATATTAAAATTATTATGTTTTATTAGTAAAGTAGGATTTCATACATGGAATAATGTTTTCATTTCGTACTTTTATATCCCTTACTGATCTTTTTATGCTCATCCCAAGTTTTTGAAATGTTTTTCACAGGTCAAGGGAAAGGTACATGATGTAATGATAGTGTCAAGGAAGTGTCAAGAAGGAATCCATGTTTTAATTTAAATATTTTTCCGTTGATGGGAAAAATGAGTACTATATTTTATGTAACCACTTTTTTTAAATGTGGAATGTAATGCATGATTTATGATCTAATTCTCTAAAACTCTAAACCTGAAAAGTTCCTCAACATGCATTCTTGAAATAACTCAAGATTAAGTAATGTTTAAGGCTGGGGCCTTATATATATGAACTATTAATTGGGCTGCTCAAAATCTATAAGTTCATTTGTAATTCCACTCATTCTTGGTATTCATAATATTAATAAATAAATTAGAATAATTGTTAAATTAACATCAAATTATAACTGTGAGTTACCATATATTATATTGAATTGTCATATGATATTCCCTAAGGTCTTGAATAAAATATGACACAATGTTTTTTTGATGTCATTACTATACTTATTTTTTTAGAGGTTGGTATCCCATATTATCAAAATAGAAAACCATATCATAAAAAATACTCTTTCTTTAGAATGTCCAATAAGATCAAGTTTATGTTTCTTTAATAAAATTTCATGAGTGACAGTTTTTTCAATTTTTTACAGTACCAAACATTTCAAAAGTAGAATTGTCACTTGATATTTTTTTTGGAGATAGATTCCACATTATTCTTCCCTCCATAATAATTATTATTTTTTTAGTGTTTGATGACAAAAAGAATTTTTTAATCATTTCATTGACTATAATATTTTTCATTGAATATTTTGTCTACACATGAGTATCTCACTACTTCTTTTTGGTGAGAATAATTTTTAGAATAAGGTAATTGAAATTCCAATGAACTATGATTAGGAATTATATAAAATATCAATATCCTAATGAAATTTATGTGACACATTAACATATCATTATGGTTTGATACATAGGAGGATTTTTGTTTTGGTTTCATGTTTCCCATTATTCTAGATTTTAAATTCCTCCCAAACTATATATTCTACAATAGTGGAATCATTATAAAAAGAAAAATATTTTATTTTTGGGATTTTCATCATTATCTAAATGTTTATGAGAATGATAATATCAGGAATGATGATAATGTAATAATTATACCAAAGAGATAATTCATTGTATTTAATAGTGTATCTACTAGAATTAACGAAGGATTTGGTTGAAATGTCATCTAAAATGTAGTCTTCACTTGAATATGGTGAGTTATGGGATATCTAAAGATGGGTAAGAGTCTCATTTATTTTTCCGTTATTCTATGAATCAAACTGATAATGAGTTTGATCAAACATATTTGAATCTTGAGGCTTTGTAGATTCTCTACGTATTCCTTTAGTAGAATCCAAAGAGGATTATACAAGAATATTATCATTATTCCACACTTCATTAGTAGATATATGTTTATGATGTATTAAATGATGGGAGATACTAACCCCATCATTCTTATAAGAGGATTCATTGATTTTATCATCATGAGGAGATTCAAAAAATCTATTAAAATCACGAGGATTTAAAAAAAATACATAAGTTTTTGGAAAACACATGACAATATAAAATAATTTCCTTATCCAAGGATCACTTCCAATATTATCTAGTGTATTTTTTTAACTTCCCATTCCATCATTTCCTTAGTTGATGTATAAACACAATATTATCTTATTGGGAGAAGTACCTTACTAAACTAGGATCATTCCCAATTCTTGTCCTTATTATCTCATGAAATATCCATATTTATCCAATTCATCGGAGGGATATATAATTTTTTATAACTAGTTACATTAACAAAAACATACATATGTGTTAATAATGATCATAAAACATTCATCATATCCTTAAATTATATCTTATAAAAATGATAATTGTTTAATAAACATTTCATTATTATAATCATAAACATTATATAGTAATAAATTTCCTTTTAACATTTGGTAATGTCTTCATTAAATTATATGAAACATCATATGTTGTTTTTTTGTTAAAATTCATTTAAAATATCCCTATATTTTTTTCATGAAAATACAATTTTCATTTAAAATCACATATTTAGAATAAAAAAATTCCATAAATATTAATTAAAAATTGTTATATGAAATGAAAAAATTAAAATTAAAATTAATTATTTTATGAAAACTTTTTTCTTTATATTTTGGAAATCTATTCATTGTGTGTATGTTAAAATAAAAAAGTACATTAATTTTTTTAGTAAAGCCTCAAAATTACCTCATTCGGAAAATGAAAATAATAATCCATTAAAACATTAATATATAATTTAAAACATGGTACAAAATTTATATTATATAGTAATTAGTTAATTATGAATCATTTATGAAAAAAATATTAAATATAATATGGCCATGTAAGGAAAATATCCATGACAGAAGAGAGAATTAAAATTAGTTTTACTTAAAATCATTATTTATGTTTCTTAAGAATAAAAAGTGAGGAAAATTAATAGAAAATTTGTAATATAATGAATTTAATTGAAGTTAATAAAATATATAATAATTAAGTTATTTAGATCATATAATTTAATAATTAATATTTTTAATCCTAAATAATCTGGGTAAAATTGATATTGTAACATAAAACTCTTATCTGAAGTCATTATTCTTTTGTAATCTCTCTAACATCATGTATAATAAATTTTAATTTAATAAATTTAAATATCATAATGATACAAAAACCAATAATACTATTAATTGTTAAATTATAAAATCTTTTTATGTGTTCATTTAGAATCTTTCATTCACATCACCATTTCAATGGGTAAATGATTGATTTTTCATATATGTTTTGGTTAGGTGTTATATGGTTCTCATAATTTTATCATCAATACATTATAAATACAAGATAATAATTATTTAAATATAATATATTTTAATTATATACATATTTATAACTATTTATATTCTATAATACTGAAAAATTAATTGCATCACTATGTGGAGGCGATAATCCATACATACTCACCAGTGATGATTCCATTTGTTGGTTCAAGGAATAAAGGAAAGCTAAAATATAATTAAAAAATATAGAACCATTATAATATTATAAATATCACATATATACATTAAATATTTCATAATAACCAACCATGAAATATAGTTGTAGAAAATGGATCATATCGCTATGTGGAGGTGGTAGTACACACGTACACATGAGCGATACTTGTTCTACCATTTCATGTAGAAGTGGTGGTACATGGTTGTCCCATCATTATAATAACATGTTATTATATTGATATTATTTTATTCATCATGTTTTTATGGTTAGAACATGTTTAGAGTAAGTATAATAAGAAATAAAATTGAAAGTGATTGGTTATGATATAAATAATTTCTCTGAGAGACCTCCTTTAGATTACTCCTCATGCCACAAATGTTTTGATAAAGGACTAGAGAATAATATATTGGATGAATAATGTAATCTCTGATATTTTTTGAATAGGGATTTTTTGTCTAGTAGGATCTAATGCGTGGAATATGGGAGGATATGATGTTCTCTTTTATTAGTGAGGGGAGGAGCACACATGGAATTCATTAAAAGATTTCAGTTATATATTGTCAATTTCAAGGAAAATTGTCTATAAATGTATAAGGATTATAGGGTAGGATAATATAAGAAATAAATATATTATAGAAAAAATAAAAATACAAATTTTTTGTGTGTGGAAATGTTTCCCTTATATATATATTTTAAGACCCGGGTAAACCCATTTTAACATTAACCGTGGTATGGCATTTTTTCAGTTTTTACAATTCAATTAGACCAATAATTAAGTTGAACATATTATATTATATGATTAATTTTGATTCAAAATATTTAAAGCATTATTATTTATTTTCTTTCTATGTGTGGGATAATTTTATTTGAAATAAGTGTACAACCCGCAATGATATCCCATTTTGGATAAATTAATTTGTAATCATGATACATAATTTACTTCCATTACTTTACTTTAACAAATACTAAAATGATTGTTAAATAATATTTTGAATATAAAATATATAAATTTCATTAAACTTATTAATATATAGGTATTTATTTAAATAATTATGATGAAAAATACATCGTGTGCATAAAAAGAATTTTTATTGAAAATTGTTTTTTTGATGAAAAATTTATTTACAAAAAATGAAGTATAATGATGATTCCTATGTAATTAATTATATTATTTAAAATTATAGGAATATTAGGTTAATTTAAAATCTAAATAAAAAACAAAATTTCTATTATAACTTAATATTAATGTTATATTTTTAATAAAATCAGAATTTTCAAATAATCACTAAAAAAATTTGAAAAAAATCCAAAAAATGAACTGTAAGATAATATGGAGATTGCAATTTTTAAACATGATATTAATTTAGTAAAATATAAATTCTAAAAATGAAATAAATTAACTTTAATTTTCACATGGGGAAATGTGATAAATCCGATTATTAATAAAACATTTTTTTGAAGCATAAAAATTATTTATTGAAATTGAGTACTTATGTTTTATTCATTATTCAATAAATTATTAATATTTAAAACAAGATTAAATAAATTTCATGAAGTGTTTGTGAATTTTTATTCTTAATAAGTTACCTACTATTTTTTAACATTTTACTATATCACAGTTCATATAAAATCAAGTTCATCTGCAAATAAAGATATAAAATACTTGAATATTATTTCAAAGTAAGTAAATAAAAAATAGTTGGTTGTTTTAGGTATGTTTCTTCAAATTGGGTGGTTTCCCAACATTTGATGAAGGGATCTTTTCTGTTAGTAATCAAATCCTTGATTGGGCTTGTATCAAGGTTTCATTATGTAGTTGAGTGTGTTCCAAAGCATTTTGTGGCCAAGCCACTGACCAACAATGTTAAGATATTTATTTCTTGTTATATAGAATTGGAATTGTTTTATACAAGAACATAAACCTTTTTATCTCATTGTGTTTGATTGATACATTGGGGTTGTGATAAAAGTTTATATAGATTATGCTAGATCTTTTAACTCCCTTAGAGAGGAATAAAATGAAGAAATTTATGTTAACCAAGTTTCTAATCATGACAGGTGACTTTATTATCATGTGGGATATTCTATTATCAGATAAAATTATATTCTACCTTATTATCAGAATGGATTCCATCATTATATTTATAGATTAGATCGATATATATCATTTTTATTTATATTCTATTTCCTTATTGGGAACAATCACATCTTCTAGGGTTAGTACGACTTGAGATCATGTAGGTTAAGATCTGTCATGATATATATTTGGACTACCTCTATTCATTTATCTAGATTTGTAGTTGATTTTAGAGGGATTTTGTGAGGTGTCGAGCTTCTACTCATGGTAGAAGGATAACCTATGGTATTTCTAAATGACTTTTCATGGTGTCTTTCACAATGAGGGATAGAATTATCCATAAATTCAGTAAATTGGATAATCCCAATAAATTTGTCAACTTATAAAATGGATCCCACCATGATGAAGGAATTAAAATCTATGTTTGAGGATCTCGAGGATAATGGTTTTATTTATCTGAGTGTGTCACCATGGGTATCACTAGTTTTATTGAAAAGTAAGGTCTAAGGAAGTTTCTATGTTGGTGTTGATTAATAGAATCTCAACCAGGTGAATGTGAAGAATATATAATTATTAAAATGAATTGGTGCCTATTTGATATGATTAAGGGATATAAGTTATTTCTGGAAATTGATCTGATGTCCCAATACAAGCAGTTCATGTTTAAATAAGTGTATATTCTAGATAACACTTACTAGAGTGGATATATGTACTATATGTGACTAATCATGTTTACTATCCAAAAAATTTCCCAATATTTTCGAGGAAATGATGATTTGTATCAGTCAATATAAAATTAAAACCTTATTGGTATTATTGGTTGAATATATCTTAGTTTATTCAAGGATTTGGGATGACCATGAATACTACATGGATTTTTTTGATAACCTAGTAGATTAATCCCCTATATTCTAATCCATCTATATGATAGTTCTAGATAGAATAGGTGAGCTATTTTTCTCATGTATTGTCTAGTATTGGTATATGTAAGTATCATAACATTGTATATGCAATGATGTATTGAGAATAACCCAAAAAATTTATTGAACAAGTTTTGGGTATATAATTTTATCAAAGGTTATTAAAATAGAATTTATCTGGGTTATTGTCTCCCTTTATGGATTTTAATTGAAACAAAGTTATGTTTAATTAGGAAGATAAATGATATAGGTCCTTTGTGGAGTTAATGTAAGGATAGAAAATAATAATGTATTGATTCTTCCTAATCCTAGAAACATATATTTCATATATTGTGGTGCCTCATGTGTAGGATTGAGGTGTTTTATAATTCATTACGATCATGTAGAGGGTTATAGATCTCACCATTTATACCCAAATGCGAAGAAATACACTAGAAACGAACTTGAATTTCTAGTGATGATTCTTTCACTAAAGAATTAGAATAGATACCTTTTTAGGTAATGGTTAATGGTTTATATTTATTATAAAATTTTTACTAGGTTTTCAATTATAGGTACATGAACCTTTGATATAGATTTTAGGTGAATTATCTCTATGATTTCAATTTTTTTATAACATACATCTCTAATAAGGTATATAATGTAGATGATGATTTGAGTAGGAACTAACTATATTGATCTATGAATTAATTATATTATAAAGATATCTTAATTAGTTCATTTACTGAGATGAATTTGAGTGTGGAATTGGATAATGTTCAAATATTTTTTTCTAGTGTGTAGGTTTTTCTATCCATTGATGATTTGTTCTAGATTGTCTAGGAAAATATCCCTATTATTAGTGTATTCCTAGAACAAAATTTTTTGGAATAACCTCATGAAATTTGGATTGATCTCCTAATGGTTCCATTTGATTATGAGTTATTCATATCTTTTACTTTATGATTACGGATAAAATTGATGGGAAGTAGCCAACACGTCAATTTGGTGGTTATTCACCAAGATACAATGATGAACTATAATCTGAAGTGGTGGTATTTTTTTTGGGGATGAAGGGTGTGGATCTATAATTCAAGTTTTTATTCCTCACTTATTCAATAATCAACTATGATAATTTGAGTCCCATGGAGTTATTTATTCTTCTTCATATTCTGTTATATAAATGGGATGATATTTTAATGGATTTCATGATTGGATTTCCATGGACTCTGAGTGGTAAGAATACCATATGTTTTATTATTGACCAGTAGACTAAATCATAATATTTTATAAATATGAAGGAATTTACTAAGGTATAGGATCACAGAAACCTATATTTCTTGGATTTTGTAAATATTCATAAAATTCCAACATCCATCACTTTTTATTAGTAGTCATAGTATAAATTGAAAGGCCTTTAAGAATTGATGGATTTAATTATTGAGTTAATAAGAATGTATCTTTCACAGATGTAATGTTAAATTGAGTAGGCCATCTAAATTCTAGAAGATATACATTGAGAATTTATTCATTATGTGGGGTCTAAACAGAAAGGAAAATACCACTAATTGAATTATCATATTACTACAATAAAAATACATTAATCAATATGTCACCCTATGTGGATTTATATAGATGTCCCAGTTTATTCATTCATTATTGGTCATATTTTGATGAGAATTCATTATTATAACATAGACATGTTTATGAAACAACATTCAAAGATCAGACACTTTACTAGAAATTGGAAGTAACTCAAAGCTACCAACAATCCAATGAGCCTTTTTTCATCTTCTGTTGGTGTTTTTGAATTGTGTTTTGATGCTTCATAGAATATACACCTTATAGATACGGCATCGATTGGGCACATGACACCTAGAATGTTAGTATTACTTTTCATTTAAATAAATTTTATTCTAGTAGTTTTCATGGTGAATAAAATAAATTTATATTGAAATGATTTTATTTATCATTTGAAAATATAAATTAGAAAATAATAACATATTATTTATAGGGTATAAAAAATATCAAACTAAAAAATATATGTATAATATAGTAAGTGATTTATATTGTTTATAATATATTAATGAAATCGGTTTAAAAAATTCACCACTTAAAATTATATATTTTAAGCATTGATGTGATATTATTCATAATTTTATACTTAATATGTTTAAATTTTAAAATATATACTTTAGAAAACACTGGTTTATATTTTTATTAGTTTTTATATTGTTAAAAAAGTTTAGGCCTGTGGATAAAATGATCATTAATATTAATACATTATTATATTAATTTAAAATAATTTTTTTGATAATATAAATTTTAAAAACATGTAATAATAAAAAATTAAATTATTTGGTAATAATCATATATTTAATTGGTAATATTTACTGGGAAATAAAAATATTATGTTTGATAAAAATAAATATTATTATAAATCAAAATGAAAAAATATTTAGATAATTAATAATTATAATAAAATCTGATATGAAGTGGAATATATATCTCTATAGAATATATGATATTGAAGTATAAGTACATTTTCTACAAAATAATTTATGATAAAGATAATATAATATTTCTTAAAAATATCATGAAACTCATTTAAATTGACTGTTTTAATTATGATGGCTTATAATAAAATTACATATCTATATTTAATAATATAAATATGTAAAAAATTGATTACTGAAATTACATGTATATAATAGATTTTCATAAGTATGTTTGTAATTAAAGAAAAAAAGGAAAATTTTATAAATATTAATTGTTTAAAAATTTATTAAATGGTAATTATGTAATTTAATTTAGTTTAATAAAATTTTAATTAGATGATAATTTCTCAATATATATATTCATAGTTTATACGTAGATAAGATAAATTTTATCCTAATAATTATATTTATAATATATTGGTAATTTATGGATAATAGAATTTTAGTATAGGAAAATTTAGTTACGATGTAGGATTATAATTTCATAAAATATAATATATATTTAAAATTATAAGAATAAATTTGAACTAGGACTAATAAAATTTGGTTCAGCCAGTAAGTTGAAAGACTTTTTGAAACTCCAGTTAATATAAGAAAGGGACTAGTACTAGGTGATGTGCCAAGGGTAAGTACAAGAACATAAGTGGGAGATTTTGTGGCCAACACAGATACTGGGGTAAAATAAAGTGGGTGCATACTAGTGAGTTGAGTGAGTGGATGTGTCTGAGAGTTGACCTTGATTCTATGGTTGAGAGGTTGTTGTGGCATATTGTAAAATGAGGAAGTAAAAGGACAAGTATATAACTGACGTAGGAAACATGTTTAGTGTACACTATTCAATGATAAAATAAATAAATAATATATATTTAAAATCGATATTCTATCATATTGTTCCACACAATGAAAATTTTGTCAACGCAAATTATATATATATATATATATATATATATATATATTGGCATCACTTAGTGGATCCAAATGAGAATTGGTGATATTCCATGATATGGTAAAGCTCAATGGGTTATGAGTATTGCCTTTTTCACCATATTCTTCCTTTATAAGACATTATACAGAATATCTAAGAAACTGGTATATATATATATATATTCTAACTAATGGGTTTTCATATTAATTCCACATGAGGCCTAATGATAGATCAATGATAGGATGATGTTCGATCAACCATGATTAAAGCTAATTCATCACCTTATTTTGCTCACCATTATTATAGAGGGTCATTTTAATATTATATAACACACACAAAAACAAAAATACCATGACATGTATATGAGTTCAATATAAAACTATGCATGGAATGAAAATGAAATGATAAATTCTAGGATGTAATTACTAATGTGGGTTGTCAACATCATTATCATTAAAGAAAACACTACATGGTAAAATTATATTCATAAAAATATGAATGGTTTTTATCAAATACAAATCTAGTTATTTTTATGCATAAATATTTGGAAATTTTAATATATGAAGAAGTAAACAAAACCCACTAATCTACAATTCTGTGTATTTGGACTGATAACAATTATAGAAAAATATTTTAATATATACTAGTAGTTTGATGACTCAATAACCAGGAATAATTCTTGATAATCTTTATGAATATATTATTCATAGAGTATATGGGATTATAAAATATCTTCTTCAGGTAAAACAGAATCCACTATGTTTCTATTATTAAAGGCACACATATATTTCAATCAAACAGTGAGAGTAAGAAAGAGAGAGATACAATGATAATTATGACTGAGTACTTATGTGACTCTAATTGATAAGGATTTCTAATGAGAAAATTATATTTCTGCAAATATATTATGTATGGTTCAATTATGGTAAGGTATATTTTGTTTTAAAAATTTAATTATATAAAATTAATAAAGAATTAATCATTTTTAAAAATTAAGTATTATTTGACTTTTTATTAAGTATTTTTAAAAGTATAATTTTTTTAAAAGAGAAAATGTATACGAAATATTCAATTTTATTTCTTTAAAATCCTCTTACAATTATAGTAAATTCTAATGTATATAAATTCTTGTTTTTTATGAATTCCAATTTAAGGAAAATAAATTTTATTAAATTTATATTATATTTAAAATTTATAAAATGAATAATCTCATTTATTTAATAAATTTCAATGTACTTTTTATAGAGTTTATTTTTAAAATTATCATATTTTTCATTAGTGAAGAAAAATACAAGAATTATTTTATTTTTTATATATTGTGTATGTATAGGGGAATTTTTTTGAAAGAATAATTTGTAGTTTAAACACTTTTAGAACAAAATATATTCAATGGATGTAAAATATTTCAAATAAAATTATATTGTGTGTTTTTTTGTTGTGTCTGAAAATAAAACATCATGTTTAAGGGAAGAAAATTATTCATAGTTACTCTTTTATAATTTCAGTATTTTTTTAATGTTTTTAATTTTTTATAAGATATATTATTTTAAAATATACACATTTTCTTTAAATTCATATAATAATTAATATTTTTAAAGGAATTTATTTAAAATAATTATAATTTATCACTATTTTTGTTTTTAGGGCTTTTGAATTTTATCATTTTCTGTGTAAAATTTATTTTTTCAAAATCTCCCAACTTCTTAGATAATAAATTTATTACTTTTTTTCATGAAATTATATGAATAATGTATATCATAAATATTTAATGTATTATATGAATATGAATTAATTTTATCATAGATATCCCAATGTATTTTTTCAATTCATATCTATTCATTGTTTTCATTAAATATATATTTTCATGAATTTTAGTTACAACATAACCATGATTGTTTTTCCTTGAAAATAATGTTTTTTTAAAAGAAATACTTGTGTATGGATTCCATTGACTAAGCATGCCTTTATATATTCTTTTTTATGAATGTAGAATCATTTTTATAAACAAAACTGAAAAATTATTTTATCAAAATATGACACTCAAACATTATAAAAATTATATGTAACAAGGAGTGGACACCTTAAGGAAAATTTCACATAATGTGATTTTTATGCTCTATATAGTCTTCAATGTTCCATTCTATAACAATATTTTTTCTTACATGAATCTGAAAAATTATTTCTAAAAAACTTTATTCATTTATATGGATTTTTTATATAGCTTTTTGAAACTGAGATTCTGTATTTCATGATTTTATATGAATTCATTGATTTTTTTTCACATATTTTTTATATATTTTTATATATCATAAATAAATTTTAATAAACTTGGATTCCTAAAATACCTTTTGAATTTTAATGGAAAATATGATATATATTGATTTTATAATTTTTTTATATATTTAATTTGTTCTTCTAATTAAAATCTACTCATTAATTTTTTTTATCTATTTTTAATGATGTCTATTACAAAAACATATAATGTTCAATTTTATTCTAGACCCATGTTTTCAAAAATATATTTTTAGAGGAATTAGTGGTGGGGAGGATCTATTATGACGAAGAGATAAGCTTGAGTGAGGTTGAAGTAGTAATTTAAAATTTGATTCATCACACATATAAGGGTTTAAAATCTTCTTTAACATGTTTTAGAGATTAATAATTCTTTAGAATTCTATACCTAAAATGAGTCTTAGATATTTATTAACTCATCATTTTGATTTGAGGTTTTTTTAATTTTTAATTTTGACTCACTTCTTCGAAAACTATTCTATATTAATAAAATGGAAATAAAACAAATGATGTTTTTAGAAATATAAATATGTTAGTGGGTTTAGGATATTACAGGATAAGAAGGTTAAGTTGATGCTGTATTTTTTCACACAACATATTATCAGGGGGTTCTTGGGAATATGGAATACTATTTGGAACTTCTTTCAAAGTTGAAATCCATTCATGATGTATTTCAAATGTTCAGGGTCAATAAATATATCCTAAAACCATATCACATTATTGAGTGCGTTGATTTGGGTTGGGTACCTAACACTACTATCGTTTAGCAGCCCATATATATTTTGGATAATTGAGAAATCTATTTAATTGAAAATCAACCATGTTAGCAGATGTTTCATAGTAGAATGTTAGAGATATCCATGAGATGAGGGAGTGGTAAGCCTTGGTTAAGGAGTAGTGGAATCATTGGATTATTGAATTAGATCTTCGAGCACAATATATAAGAAAATATTTCCATGGTGGGGGGGGGGGGATGAGACACACGTATTGATTTTTTAGGTATAATCATTTCAAATTAATGGTTTTAATCTTTATTTTTATTCTATGATAATTTTTATTTGGTACTTCTAAGAATTTAGTATTTTTAGGATGGAATTATGCATTTCTATATGTCCCCAAACCAAGGATATGGTCTACCCTTCCATAGTGAGGGTGTTGTAGAAACATTATTCTCTATTTATGGGTGAATTTCTATAGATTCATGGGAGTCCAAAAACCCTTGTCCCACCATATTTCGAGCCTCTATATCATAGCCCAGAGGGAGGAACCACCTTGGTTTAGGGAAGGGGACACCTCACCAAAACCTGAATTGATAAATTAATAAGGATATTAATTAGGTAATATCATCCCTAACCATCTAAAACCTCATATAATGAATCATATTAAAGCAAACATTTTTAGGCCCTATGTAGGGGTCTCTATACCATTGTCATAATGACCACACCATTAAGTCGGTTGCCTTTTTAAAAAAAATATGGGATCAAAATAAAATTCTATTAAATTTTATCATTTTGCTTCATTATTTTATTCTAATTCATGTGACATTGAATCAACAGTTGAGCATTATTTCATCTTCCCTTCTCTTTTGGTTGTTCCTCTTTGATTTAAGTGGAAATTTCCAAGGTTATTCAAGGTTTTCTCTATATTTACCTCCTTCATTCACTTCTACAATATTTATCATAATCAGTTACACTCTTTACATTACCTATAATCCAAATGTGGATAGACCTATGGTATGTATTTGGGATTTAATGGAATTTTTGATCACTATGGTTCATTAGGATCTCTTCTTTTCCTTTATTATAATAGTATGTCAATCTGATTATTTTAATCTGATTTTGAGTTAGGTGTCTATTTGTTGGAATTCATTCATTTTATAGTGACCATGGGTAATCATAGATAGATACAACATTGTAATAGATGAATATTCATTTCAGTTAAAAAAACATTTGGACCCTGATGGATTAGTTCCTTTAGAAACATGGAAACATAGACAACTTGTTCATATATAAACTAAAAATTCTCCCACAAATTCCTTTATAAATAAAACCATTCTTATTGATATCATACCTAATACCTTTATTCATAACTTGGGAAAAGGAATAAATAGAAAGTATGAGTTCATTTTCTCATTAAGGGTAAACAAGGGATATATAAATAGAACATGATTATAAGGTTTTGAGAGACTGAAAATAAAATTTGTAAACCATACCACACACATCATGGCTCATAATAGATTCATGGAAAAATGAATTAATGTTTATATGACAGAAATCACTATAAAATCATAAAACATGATCCATGAGAGAACAACATTAGAATATGACATTGATTTGTATAATAAACATAAGAATATAAATTTATATGTCAAGGATATCCACCAAGTCATTTATAACATGTTATACTTGGACTAACCACCTATGTACCTTCATAGAGATTTATATGACCTAATGTGTAAAATATTTTGAGATTGGGATAACCACCCATATACCATCGATCGATCATGAGATAAAAACACATGTACCCTATTTTAGAATTTGGATAAACTCCCATATACCTGATTTTTGGATTGGGATAACCACCCTTGTAACCACTTGTGGGTCTAGGATAACCTCTAGTATACCCATTGAGATCATTTAACATTACTCATGAACCAATGCATTACAGGGATATAAAATTATGGTCCCTGTCATCTTATAATGTAAATAATTCATATGTGTGAAACAAAATCCTTACAAGTTCAATATATCATATCCCATAAAAATGAGATGGGTTTCAATGAAATTTCATCATATTAATTCCGATGGAAATAAAATGGATTTTATAAGAATCATATTATCAAAAAAATTAAAAATTAAAAATCCATATAAATAATATGGAAGGAATAATTGTACCATATACTGAGTAAATCATAAGTAACATCAATAGATTCCAAAATAGATGGAAAACAATTCTAAAATATCACTTAAGACATTTTTGGATGAAAAAATACTTTCCAATTTTAAATAATTGATTTTAAATCCAAAAAATTTCTCTAGTATTAATGAAAATATTTTATTTGAATATATACATGAAAACATGTAAATATTTATTTAAATAATTTAATGGTCATTAAAATGGGAAATTATGTTCATGTGATATATGTTAATATAAAAAATTCAATTCACAAATTTGTACAAAAATTCAAAAAGTATCTCATTAGGAAAATGAAAACATTATTCCCTACCAGCCATTTTCTTAAAATTCAAACATTTCTTAAAATGTTTTTGAACATTCATGTATGAAATTTTTAAAAAAAATCATGAACTATATTTTATAAAAAATGGATTTGGAAGAAATTATATTTATAATCCAAGGGAGAAATAATGTCCATTTTCCTTAAAAATAATTATGGTATATTTATTTCATAAATAGATGGAAATTAATGAAGAACATATATTGACCAATAATTACTATATTAGATGAAAATTCATGAGTTTAATGATAGGTATATCAAATGATTTCAACCTCATAAGAATAATCAAAATCAATTTTCATAAACAATGATATTATAACATAAAAACCTTTCAATATTAATATATTTTTTATCATATGGAGCATGAAAGAAATAACATTATATGGATATGTTAATCCCTATAAATTTCAAAATAAGAATGATAAAATAAATTTATGGTATGTATATGTACTACAAAAAAGATAAAATTATAAAATTTGGAATATTTCTCAATGAAATATATTAATATGAAAATCTATGACATTTAAAATTATATCTTAGATTTATTAATAATTCATTTTTAGAATCACTATATTGGGTAATTAAATATTTTTTTCTTCAAAATTTTGTTTTATAATTTTGGTCCTTGTCATTTGATTTTTGATACCCCCATATAATGAATTTTAATCATGATATAAATATCATATATAATTCTTATTTACATGTTATGTGTCATCCATAAAAGTTGTAGAAAGAAAAATGGATTACAACATTCATATATATGGTTATTCATTTGTACTCATTAATGTTGTTTCCATTTTGTGTGTGGATTGAATGAAGGAAATTTAAATATTAATTCTCTTTTATATAATAATTTTTATTCATATATATCATATATATTTATTAAATCCAACTTTATTACCATTCATTTCAAAATAAAATGGAAATAGTATAACATTACTTCATGGAGGAGGTAGTCCACACATATGCACAACTGATGTTATCATTTTTAAAAATATTGGATGATAAGAATTTATATGTGGTATTTTAATTATAAAATAATATTTTTTTCCATAAATATCATATTTATATGGAAAATATTTTATTATGCCCCTTGGTGCAAGGGGGTCATAGAAAAATAATCACATTGATTCCGGAGGTCACAGTCCGTCATATACATGGAATTCGATTGCATATCCCATTATATGATTTATGATATGGATGTTGGTGATTACCATTAAATAATTATATATTAGTTTATGGGAGATAGTGATGTTATAATATCATCATAGTTTACAAATATTTGAAGGAGTTGGAAGTAAAAATAAAATGAAAATTGATGGTCAAGGATTATAAGTATTCATTAAATAACTTTTTTATGTTTATATCTAAATACTTTATAAGTGGTATCACTAATCATATAAATGAATATAGGGTGTATTCGGGGAATAAATTAACTCATATTGGTAGGATATTATTGATCAAAAAATATTTTGGAGCACAAATTGGAGAGGAGAAGAGATGTCCATTTATAAGTGGGGGGGGGGTAAGTCAAATGGAAACCACACAAAAATTTAGTAAATGAATACAAAATGATGAATTAAATCACCATAAAAAGATTAAAAATTACATTATATTAAAATGAGATATATGATAAGGTTGGTATATGTCTTTCCAATAGTATTTAGATGTGTTTTTGTTTAACTCCCCCAGTAAAACCAATTTAACATTCATTGTGCAAATAAATTTTTAATGTTTTTACTATTGATTATGATAAAAATTATGTTTAAATTGTTAAATAATATATTTTTTAATATTATAAATATGGAATCAAATTTTAAAAATACAAGTTACATAAGTAGAATAATTCAATTAAAAATTAAACCTACATACGTGATGAAAAATAGGTTTTCCAAATGTTTTTTTATATGTATATAGATGTTTAATATCAAAATCAAATATGAAGTTGATTATAATGAAATAAATTGAATTAAAATTAATAAAAATTAACTAATCATACTTGAAAAGAAATTTAAAACACGGTTAAACTTTGAAAATCCTTTTAATGAAAATACAAATTTCAATACTAATCAATACTCTTCATTATTCATTAAAAATTAATATTCTTAGAATATTCTAATAAATTCATTCTAATTTTTTTAAACGTTTATTTGAAAATTAAATTTATTTTTTCAATTAAATTTTCTTAATATGGAAAACATTATTTTAATTATTTGTGAAAAATATCATAAAAATCAATTTTGAGATGAATTTGTTTTTATAACATATGAATACTTTAAAAAAAAATAAAATAATTATTTATGAAAATTATAATGGAAAAAACATTACATATAGATATTACTTCAACGTTTCAGAATATTTATTACATAATATAAAAAACCATTCCTAGACCATATAGGTTTAGTGTCTTTAGAAACTAGGAAACTTAAACAACGAGTTCATAAAACATCCACATTGTCTCTTTTTTATTTATTCATAACTAGACTCCCATTTTACATATATTAATTAATACCCTTCTTCATGACTAGTGGAAAATAAACATATCAATTTTTGAGCTCAAATTCTTTTTATTGGTAAATAAGGGAAATATCAATCATAAACCTAACATTTCAAAATATTATCCTCCATATAGAAGATCATAATATCATGTTAAGGGATAAATCATAAAAGTGAAATATAATCCCAATATTCATAACATAAGACATGAAATTTAGTGTAATGCACACATATTCATATAAAATCATTTCATATTAGTTAAGGATAATTCTCAACATCATCATAGCGGAAAAAGTCCAGTACTGAACTGAGTTCACTCTTCGTTCCAGCATTGTATTGCTGAACCTGATTTATATTTCATTCCAATAATGTCTATATCATGAGATATAATCATTACCCAATTAATTGGAGGTATATATAGGTCCCACCCATCTCATAATGAGACTTTTCATACGTGTTCCACAAAAACATAAAAAAAATTAACCATAGCATAGCCCATGAAATAAAATGGGTTTCTTAAACATCATTCCATCATAATTGATATAAAACAAATGGATTTATTAAATAACATTCCATAATAAACACAATGAAATAATAGTAATAATAGGGATTCAAATATAACCCTATTAAAAGAGTTTCATCTTAGATGGAATTTTGTTTGAGAAAACACTTGAAATTAATTCCTGAGGAAAACATCCTCTCTTCATCAAAAATGTTTTCCTTCCTCAAAATGCCAATTTTTTTTGAATAAATCATGTTATGTGAAAATAAAATTGTACTAATTTAGTGTACTCTTCAAGGAAATAAGGCATTATGAAAGAGTAAAAATCTATACATGTCGTTCAAGTTAAAAAACATTCTTCTCGTACTTTTTTTTGGAAAAGTCAAAAAATAACTCGTAACAAAAAATAAAAAAAAATCCATTCATACCATTTAGTAAAAAATTACCAATGGATAAAATTGAATTTTAAATTTTTTAAAAAGATTTAAATAATATTTTTAAATACATAGTTAGGAAACATGGACGTGGATGATAATTATACCCCAGTAAATACCTACAAATAAACAATCTTAGATAAAAATGAGATTTGCAACATTATCCCTTACCATAGATTTGATATGATTCATATATATATGAAAATCCTATATAATTATTTTAATAATGTTAATAATTTATTCCATAATCATAATAATTTTTATGATAACATTCATGATCATTTTTTTATCAGTTTGTTAGTAACATTTCATTGTTAGTCTTTATTTGGGTATTAACTACTTTATGTTCTCATGCTTACTTTTTCAGATATGTTCTTATTAGTATTTTTAGGTTATAGTTATATAATTTAAATCATTTTATTATAATAGTATATATCATATTTATTCAATCAATTCATTTATAAAATCATTGATTAATGAATATTATGAAGAGCACATCACATCGCATCGTGGAGACGGTAAGCCGTACGTACACATGAGCAATGATATAGTTCCCATAATTGTTGAATGTTAATGAATTATGTGGTTTATATTATCTCAGAATAAAAATAATTTTATATAAATCATATATATATTTATTAATTTTATCATAATACCCATCCATGTTAGGTGGTGGTGAAAAACAGATTACACTGTGACGTGGAGACGGTAACTCGTACGTACGCACAGGTGGTGATTTATACGTACGCACAGGTGGTGATTTAATTTTTCATAAGATGGGTACCAAGGTGGAATATTGTTGTTCAATGTTTATAATATCATATAATTATATGATTTATACTGATTTTATTACTTTATAATGAAACAACTAATGAAGATTATGTAGAAGAAGAATGCAGTTTGAAAGAATCAGTAAATAATATTACCTCTTCTTCGATGTGCCTCCTCTAAATCACCTCATGGAGAACTATAGTTGGTCATTGAATATTTCCAAAACCTATATAATTAAAATAGGGAATTTAATAAGAAAAATAGGGAAGGGTATTTTTGATCATTATGACTCAAAATGAAGTGAAAGGGTAAGGGAGGAGGTTCCCTTTTATAATTGAAGTGAGTGGAACTTTTGGAAACTCCATAAATAATAATTTATAATAAAATAAAACCATACCAAAAACCACTAAAATGTACCAAAATAGATGTTTAAATGAGATAGGCTTGTAATATAATCATACAATAAATTTTTGACAAGTTAGTTTTCCAATTTAAACCATATTTTTTTAATTGACCCATAGTTATTCAATTTAATTTTAATTATTGTAATAAAATTTATAATATTTAATGGTTATAAATATATAATTATATGGTGTTAGTTTATAATAAATGGATATTTTAGGAAATATTATACCTTATAATTATATATTTGTAATATTTAAATATTTTATGATGTTTAAATAATTTAATAAAATGTTATTTTCAGAAAATATCAATAATGTAAATTTTGAAACTATTCATTTATCTGACTTAAAAAAAATACACATAGGAGATAAATTCGAAGAAAATATTATGTATGCTCATAAAATGTCATATTAACCTAGACAATTAGTGTAGCACACTGATTAGTTCATATGATATTTATTTTAATATTCTTAAAACCATTTATTTGATATTTATATTAATAAAATAATTTTTATATCACTATTCTGTCATCATTAATGGTAATAATTTAATCTATAATAAATATAAATAAATTCCTATAATGTAGGTATTTCCATTATAATTCCATATACTTTCCATAGATGATATTATCTCTTATTTATCCATATATTAAAATTAATATACTTATATAAAATGAGATTGTGAGATTTTTTCACATTCTTTAGTTTTTATTACATTCTTGTCGTATTCATATGTAAGTGGCCATAAAGAGATTTAATTTTGAAAAATAGATCATTAGGGACTAATTTAGTCATCCAAAAAGATTTTTATTGGTTTTGGGGCAATTTTATAATATTATTTTTACCCTTTAATTACCCAATTTATCTTTAACCATGGTAATAAAAATAATTACAAAAGATATTATTCATAATTCTTAAAAATAAAACTCGCATATTAACATAATTTTACCTAATGATTCCAAATATGAAATCTATATGTCATATTTCAAAACATATAATTTGTAGTAGTTAATTTAAAATTAATCTTGTTGTTGAAAGGATAAAACTCTGTTTAAAAGTAAAACATCGCAAAAGATTGAAATGTTTTTACCTATGAATTCAATATAAAATTAATACTAATGACATAAATAATATTTAATGATAAAACTATATTCTATTTATAATTTAAAACCATTCAATATTATAATTTAATTATATAAATTATCTTGAATAAATGTTGTTTTAAATTACGATTTAGCATGTTTTTACTATTCATCAAAACATGAAAGTTATTAGAAAAATATTAGAAATTTATCCAAGAAAATTTTAATATACTTCTTGAAAGTAACATTTTTATGTTGTCATAAAAAATATTATTAATGTGTTAAAATATTAATTTAAAATGGGTTCATCATTAAAAGGGGTAAAATTAACCTTTTAAGAAAAATAGGTTTTTAAACTTCAAATAGGGTTATTCATACTCTATGAATAAAATATGCATTTAATATGAAAAATATTATATTATGTATATAAAAAAATATATATCTCATTAATTTCATTACAAAAATTAATTCACTCAAAAATACTAATATCTAATTGATTTACAGTTTTTGTACATAATTGATAGTCAATGAATTCATAATGTATTTTCATAAGCTTGTTACAATTATTCCTGTTAACCTAACTGCTCATATATAATGGTAATTTTACAATAAGAAAATCTATAGGTTCATTTAAACTCACGTTTTTGTGAAAACTAATAAACTAAATAATAAATATTATTTAAATAAAATATTTCATAAAATCATCAAGGTGTTATAGAAATATTTTCATCATATAAAACCATTATGAGTAAAATAAAAAATGTGGTTATTCATATTGATGCTAAAAATAATAACATCTAGGTTATGGATATAACATTTTATCAAAAATAATAATATTATATTGTGGTTTGTTAGTGATCTGTGTTTCATGTACAAAAGATATTTAAAGTGATAAATATATTTTAACAAAAAAAGTTTCCTAAAATACTGGTGTTTTAAATTATACACCCCATAAAATTAATTTCACCCCATAAATTCCAACACTTTTATAAAAATAATTGAATATAATTATTCCTCATATGTCTAGGGGTTCTCACATAGCTTCTTCAAATGTTTGAATCCTTATAAGAATTTTAACTGGATGAGAAAACTCGTTATGTATAAAATGATCTCTATGAATCCTAATTTCAATTTGTAGTTATTTATTTGAATTTTCATACTCATATGGTACAAAATATGGGTTCATTATATGTGATGTTTTATATATGAAATTCATCTAGATAGATTCATGAAACACATTATGTAACTACGAGAAGTTCTGTAGAATCACCAACTGATTAGAAACTACGCCAAATTAATAAGGGATCTCAAAAGGACAATCATACCTATGGATAAGAATTCCATTATTCAAGAATCTCAAAACCTTATTCTATGTATAAATTCACATAAATACCATTCATCTAACTCCATATTCCACATCATGAAGATTATTATCAATAAGGCATTGTGGTTGACTCTGAGATTCCATGATGTGTTGTTGAATGGGTCTTCTATTATCATCAATTTCCTCTGTTAACACATTTCCCAACAGATTTCATTATCTAATGTAATCCAATTATATTTCAGTTACACAATTTATTCCACTGAATACTTTATTGGGAGAAATTTTAATTCTCAAATAAATGATATTGTTTTAAGAATACTAAACTAGTTGAATGTTTTGTTCCTGGTCACATTTGAAATCGAAATAAAAAATATCAATACATCCTAATGGGTTTTAATTTTTCTCTTAGACTAACCATATATCCAAGGGATATGTGTAGTTATAAAACTATATATTTTTATTATGGTATTGTTGAAGGCTTCCCCAAATCATAGAGGTAAACCATGGATTGCAATAAAATACTTGAGAATGTGGTACTCCATGAATCTTTAGTATTTTCTTAATGAATATCTTGGAAAATAGATCCAGATATAATTATTCTTCGATAGTGATGATGTGTTCTAACTTCATAAGGTAATTGACTACAACCCATATAAACTTATTCAGTTTATATTTTTTTTTGGAGTTTTATGAAAATATCCATGGTAATTTTTTCTTATTTCCATTCTGTTATGGGTAACGGTTGCAAAAACACCTTTATATTTTGTCTTATTATATTATCATGAAGAAGTGCTAGTCACTGAGATAAAAACATTATAATCTCTCTTGATGTAATACTACTATATTTACTCTATAAAATATCAATATATCATTGAAGTTCCATGATGAATAGATAATTATGAACTGTGATATTCTTCTAACAACCCATACTTCAAATCATGTAAGGATGAGACACATATGATTTCCCTACACCTTATCATTCCATCCCTATCGAGGTTAAAATAAGGATCATTTCAAACAATCTTTTATAGCTTCATATCATACTTTTTCACATCATTAGTCGTCACACACATATATATATGGTTGAATAATAATTTGAGAATTGTAATACTACTCCCCTTTATTAATGATTTCTAGATCCATCCTTTACATATCTATAAATATTGGATCTTTTTTTATCATCATCATAGACAAGAAACCATGATCCATTCAACTCAAAGTATTGATCACCATTTTTGTTATCACACGGTGGTAATGTATCGAGCAGTAATAATCATTAATCATTTAAAACCATATTCTATGGAATATATTAAAATACACATGTATGAATATATAATTTAATATTTAATTATCATAATATAAATCAAACAACTCCCTATAAAGATTATACCACCATGTCTTTAATGAGAAAACTTTGGATTTAACACCAAATCCTGATTTAGGAATGTTCTGCAATCAACTCTGAATTTCTGCGTGTTATAATATATACCATTTCATTCTTCATGAATAATAATCCATGTACATTAATTTATGTATCACTATAAATTAATACAACTTCCCCACTATATAGAAATGTATTCAATGGTGCAGAAACTAAACTTCTATTTACTTCCTTGAAATTATCTACACATTCTTCTTCCCAAAGAGACATGGATCAAATCGAAAATAAAATAGTGATTGAATTTGAAATCCATGGAATAAATTCCACAATTAATCAACAATATCGAAAACAATAAAAGAAAAAAATGGATATAAATCACCTGGGTTAGTCTGGGATGACATTCTATTGGATCTATCACTAATGGTTCCATTGATATAGCCTCACTTGAGATTATATGACCCAAAATGAAAAAAATTATCCAAAATTGACACTCACTATTTTTTTCTGAAAAATTATCCTTCATCAGTTTTTTCAGTAAAATCCATAAGTGATATTCATCATCTTCCTTAATCTATGAATATATAAGAGTACCACCTAAAAATACCTCCACTAACTGATCAAGGTAATCTCAAAATACTATATTCATTAAAACTAAGATTATATCATGGTAATTTGAAAGAAAAAATGGAATCACTAAATATTAATAATATACATAAGATGTGTATAATAATATCTTGTGTATATCCTATTTCTTAACCCACAATTGATGAAATAAATAATAAATTTCAATCTTATAAAATTACTAAGTGATGTTCACTTGATCAAGAATGTGATCAATTTAGTCTATAATATTCCATAAAATATTTTCTTCTTCTATCAGTTCTTAATAATCAATATAGAGTTTCTAAAATCCATATTTCATCATAAAAAATAATATGTGAAAACATAGGAGACTACCTTGTCCAAATGAGTAATTTTTCAATATTTTCCCATTGTTTATTCTTCAAATCATATAACTAAATTGGGAAATTATATAGGGATTATTTGAAATAATATTATCTCTGGGTATGAGTTCTATTGAGAAACAAACATCATGATTCACTAGAGTACTGGGTGAATCATATGGAAATACATTGGGTAACTCCCATACAATAGGCTCATCTTAGATATTGGGTTTCTCCCCAATAATTTGATATAAATACCCATTTTTAATAGGAATCAATAACTATAAAATGTTTGTGATTTACTTATGAATTTCATATTTATATTCACCCTTCTGGATGAACATAATTTAATTTGGAATATAAAATATAGCTTCACTTCACTGGAAATTTATATGGGATTAACATAGATACATCACATCCATTCCTAGAATAAAAAAAATACAACAATGGGGAGAATAACATGTTTTGTAGTAAACACATACCAAATAACATTAACTAGATCAAAATAGTATACTTGAGATTCGATCCTTATACCATTACTGATTTTCAATTATAATTCAATCTACAATCATTGTGGTTAGAAATTAGCATTACTAGATAATTTTTATAATATAATGTTATATTTATAACTAAGATCAAATATAATAATTTAATATTTTAGCGAACCTTTTACCATCCCATCCTCATTTTTAATATTCAATCGGTTGATACAACCAAAATGGTCATCATGATCATTCTTCATTTTTATTAAAGTGATAAATCATTTATATGATGACTAAATCAGGATGAATTCTTCTAAATATTTGGAGCCTTTATAATAGATAGGGAATTCATGATAATCATATATTCAAATAATTCGTTATTTTTCATAATGATTTTAAAAATTTAAAATACTAATACCCTAAGAGCGACAACTTCGATGTGCAACAAAGTCTGTTGTCATACACCAAAAGGTGATTGAGTAAATGAAAAATGAACCCTATATGGAGTTGTTAACCCTTTGTAAAAATGTACCAAATCCACATCCACTTCAAATATTCATAAAATAATGTAATTTCATCCAATCCCATCACTCTATCATTCAATAACATTCTTGTATATTTACTTATACTTAGTATTATCCTTATAATTATCGTTATCATTCTCACTAATTTTTTCTCTTCCTAGTTTCAAAGGATAATTAAAACTATTCTACTATACTATATATAGTGAACCTGGATATTAATTAATTTATATTACATAGTAATATATTAATATTCATTTCATCTAAAAAACACATGAGGACCGATAAGAATTATTGTCTCTAAAAACACGGATATATGAAGAACTAATTCAAAAGTCAAATACATCATCACCAATTAAACCTTTAATAAATAAAACTCTTTATAGATATTTCATAAATAATACCTTTATTTTTAATCTAGGTAAACTAATCGTAGTAAATGATGATATTAGATGACTGGTATGGGTAAACAAGGAATATATCAACAAAACATTATCATAAGTGAATGAGAACATGAGAAAAATATTTTAAAATAATTCCATGAATATCATGGATCATAAACTAGATTAATATATAAATCAAGTTATCTCATAAGATATGAATAATAAAAGAATCAATGAACATGATCTATGAGAAAAAAACATTGATGTAGGAAATTTATTTGGCAGATATGCATAATCATAAAAAATCAAATGTTAATGCTATCTATTAATAAATTCATAACATATTAGGATTTGGATAACCACATATACACATTCTCAGGGCTTGGTATATCTTCATGTGTAACCTATTTGGTTCTTATGATAACCTTCTATGTAACCTCTTTTATTTTTTGTAAAACCTCATGTATACCTACTTTTGGGCTTGTTATTTCCACTCGTGTACTGTCTTGTAGGCCTTAGATAAACTATCATGTATTATTTGAGATCATAAAATATTAATCATTACCCAATGAATTTGATATATATATAATTCTAGGAAAACCCATCATAAAATTATTATCATACCGATGTGTAACACAAGTTTAAAAATAATTTTACATATCAGAAACCATGAAAAAAATACCGGGTTCATAAACATTTTTCCATGGAATAACATGTAATAAATAAACATGTTTCAAAAGTATATTGTTATCATCAACATATAGAATAAATATATATAATAAGGAAAGAGTAATTGGATAATATCCCTAATAAATACAATTTAACATCTATCATTGTCATCTTAGATGGATAATGATTTTGAAATATAACATTGAACATTTATTGAAGAAAATATCTATTCAACATAGTAAAAACATATTTGAAATATTGTACATTTCAAAGTAGTAGGTGAAATTATTAAGGGAAATATAAACTCAAAAAATATAATGGAATCTTAAAATCATTGATTGTTCAGGAAAGTTTGAAATTCCATTTAAACTTTATATGTTAAAAAAAACAGTCCTTTCACACCATCATAAAAAAGGATAAATCTGTCTATTTTAAAAAATGAAAATAATATTACTTTCAAAAAAATGAGTAAAAAGTAAAACATGGGTAAAACAAGTATTTAATATTAATTTTATAATATTAAAAACCATTATTGAAAACTTTTTTTTAGAAAAATGGATATGTAAGAAAATAAAATTTCAATCGAAGAGAGAAATAATGTTAATTTTCCATAAAAATATTCTTTTGGTATATTTAGTTTTAATGAATATAAATATTTTTTAAAAACATGTATTGTCAAAAAATAACAAGAGGTTAAGAAAATTAATGGGTTTCATGAGTGGTATATCATAATATTTCATCGTTAAAAGAATATTCCTAATCAATTCAGTTATACAATGAGATTATAGCATAAAACAATTACCACTATGAAATATTTATAATCAAATTCTGCATTAAATAAATTAACATATAGGTATATTTGAATCAAGATATAATTAATAATAAGAATAAAAAAAACAATGGTTTCTATATAGTTTACATAAAATAAATAAGTGATGAATATTAAATTTGTCACACATAAATAATCTTGATAAGAAAATTCATTACCTAAAGTCTCAAAATTCTCATAACCATTATAAACTAATATATATTAATTTTTTTACTATTATAAATATAGTATACAGAAAAAATAAAATTTATCATTCCATATATGTTTTAATTATAACCTTTTACAATCATTTTATTAATAAGTATTGTCAAAAATAACTGTTTTAGGAAATAAATACTTTTCTTTCCATGTTTTTTTAGTTTATTAACTTTGTTACTTATTGTTTTATTACAATTAAATAATATAAATATTTTTTATCACTATATTAATATCATATATATTCATAATATAAATACTTATAGTCATCCATAAAGTTTGAGATAGAAAAACTGATCCCATCAATCATGTAGACGGTATGTCATACATAAATGTGAATATTATTTCCATTTTCTTAATAGATAGAATGATATAAAAGTAAATATTTATTCACATTAATTAAAATAATTTATATTTAATATATAAAATATATTTTAAATAAATATATCTTTATTACCTTATTGTCAAAATAAATTGGAAAACATATCACACTACTTTGTGGAGGCGGTAGTCCTTTTCATACGCATGATAAATTTATCATTTTTAAAATGAATGAATGATAAAAGGGAAGAATTGATATTATAATTCTTGGATTATAATTATATAATTAATATCATATTAATAGGTCAAATCCACCATTATTTCCATCCATTAAAGGTAGTGATGCTAATCAAATCACATCTATTCATGAAGTGATAGTATTCTATGCACAATATCACCAATTTCATTTCCCATTTAATGGAATATGAGATGGATGCAGGTTATGAAAATAATAGAATAAAATATATGTATATGTGACATACTTATTAATATATCATTATATTTTTATGATATTGGGATATTGTAGAATAATAAATCAAATAAAAAATACATGGTTTTGGAATATACCACATCTCTAGAAAAGCTCATTAGGTTTATACCAAAGCCTTATTAAAAGAAATAAATAATAAAAATTGTTCTATAAAAAATGGTGAGGGAGGTAAGGAATAGTTTTGGGAATATTTTAGCTAAAAATTATTTTTATGTGTGATGTGTAGAAGATAATATACTTCCTTTTATAAGTGCAGGAGAGGAGCTACTTGGAAACCACATGGAAACATCATAAAATAATCCAAAATCCTGAACTCATTTATATGTAAATGGAAACCAAATTACCTTATATTTGTAGGTGGGATAGTATAAGTGAAGTATATCTCCAAAATATAGTATTTATAGATGTTTTATTATTTAAACATTATCCTTTTATTTTAATGTCATGGTAAACCTATTTTGACCTTAACTACAATAATTAATTTTTGTTTTCTTACTTTCCTCTATGACCAAAAATAATATTGAAATTATTAAATAAAAATTATTATTATGATTAAATTATTGAATACATATATCATGTTCAAATCAATGATTTCGTATAATTTATTCAAAAAATAAGTCTCCATATGTGATGAAAAAATAAAGTTTTCAAAGAAAACGTTTTTCTATGTTCAGAACATCTTAATATCAAAATTTATTATTAATTTGATAACAATGAAAAAATTAGATTAATAATAATAATAATATAAATTAAGTAATTCTACATTTTAATATTTTAATACAATTTAAAACTCCAATAATTAATTTATAAAAGGTAGTTTTCAATAAAAATCAGTAATAATCACTATTTATTGAAACACCATTCTTCTCAAAAAAATCTAAAAAATTCACTAAATAGTAATTTTGGAATGTTTATTTCAAAAATAATATAATTTTTTTCAATTAATAATTCTAAATTTGTAAATAATAAATTTTATTATTTATTCACAAAAAAATTCAATAAAATGATTTTTGATGTAAAATGTATATTTAAAGCATATAATTACATTACTAAAAAATTTATTATTTATCAATATATATTCTTGATACAAAAAATTGTAATTAATTTTAAAAATGTTCTTATTCCTATTAATTACTCCATGTTTTTTTGGTAGGTTGTACCCATAATGTTTAAATTATAATACAATTGGTATATTGTGATAATTTAAAACATAGTGTTATGTGTAATGCAAGATAGAAAAGAAATAAAAAATTCTTGAAAAATATATATTTCATAAAAATGATGGATGTTAATCCTCTATAATAACCATATTTTCTAGTTTGATTTTTTTATATTGGTTGATTATGTTTTATATTAGTATTTACGGTCTTGTATTTCTTGTGAAACATCAGCATTTTTTAGGTGGAAAAAATAGATGTTTCACCTAGATTACTCCAAAAACTAGTTTTTATCGACAAAAAGTTTGATAAAAATTTTCAAATAGGTATTTTAAATAAAAATAGTTTTAAAAAAATAAAAGGAATGTGATTTGGGATGATATTTGGCTTAAAGGGGCATGATGATTATGTGATTAAAGTAATGATTATTCTTATTCTCTTAAGTTGGTTAGATCATGTGGAACATGGGAGACCTTATGTGTGAATGGGTGAAATATATGGGTGAAATGATCATGTATATTTTATTATTTTCAAGGATCATAGTCCCTATAGATTGAGAATTAATGATGTGGATTATTTAGACACAGTGAGACCATGAGATCTCTTCGAATTATTTAGTTCAAGTATGTTAGCTAGTATAAGTTCCCAACCATAAACATTACATATTATAATTATTTCAACTATATTTTACTTATTTACATTCTCAAATATATTTTCGGTTTATTTTTTTAGAATGTTAGCACATAACTCATACATATCAACCCATAAGCTTACAATGTGAGTACCATTAAAAAAATATCCATTTCTTTAGAAACATAAAATTTTAAACACAAAACAACAACATTATTTCTTTGAAAAATCATCATAACATTTAACTTTAAATAATTCTTTCTTTTACACATCCTTCTAACCTAATAAATGAATTTAAAATTGTCAGATGAGCATAAAAACCTTAATAAGAGATATATGAAGAAGTAAAGAAACAATTAGTCCATGAATACTTATAAACATATGAAATCATTTCACAAGGACATAATTATTTAACCATATATAAATAATTTTTGAAACATGATATTTCCATAAATAATTAAGGAACAGAAATATAAAACTATAATGGTGTCTTGAGGGATTACTTACTTTTATTGTAACCCTCATGACTACATTATGGTGTAAACATCACAGTTACACATGGAGTCTCCATACAGCTGAACTCCAACTTACACGTACCCAATGCATTCAAGAGAGATATACATCCTACTTATCATCATAAAAATTTCTAATATCTATAACATAATCATTTAACATTAATAATTCCATAAAAACATTTCTTTTGAATTTTGTAAAATAGAATTTTAAAAGAGGATTTTGAAAGAAAATCCCCAAAAAAAAGTCATATAATTGAAGTGGGAATTAATATAATGAATGGATTATGTATATAAAATTTAAATCCACATTATACAACTTAATATAAATAAAAATTCATTACAAAAAAATTCATAGTACCATATAATCAATGAAGTGGAAGGATAACCCGAAGAATGTAAATTGGGTTTAAAATTACCTTACCTTGAGTTTTTCTTACTTGAAACTTGTTTAAACTTCATGTATATTGGTTAAAAGTGTGTAAATAATATTTTAAAGAAACATAAACATTTTTACAAAACGTTATATGATCATTTTATAAAATCATTCAACCCATTTATAAGATTTTTATTATTTCTGTTGTTTTGGGTGCATGATTTACATGTTGTCTATGGTTGATTCTTAAAGGATTTCCTTATTGAATGGAAAAAAAACTTCATAAGTGGAATGAAATGGTTGTAATATGTTTCAAGATTATTAAATAATTCCATAAATCATTTTTATTATATTTCATGAGGATGAATCATTATATAAATCATTAGTGATATCTGTTTAGATCATTTTGGTGGTTCTTTGATAATCACAAACTAGTTTCACTGTATAACATAATATTACGCATATATGTTAAATAAAGACATGAAAGAGGATATATAATAAAATTTAAAATAATATTAAACCATTAAAATGGGTATTTTAATTTTTTTAAGTATGTAATGTAAATTGAGAACACATTGTCCATGATATTGGTACATCGACACATCACAGACAATGTTTTTATTTTCTAAGAATAATAGGAAGAGGAAAGAAAGAATGATGATAAATTTTTTCAATAAACATGATAATATCCATAATATATATTATTTTATATCATTCATACCTCTTGGATAAAGGGAGGTAAGGCTGTATTTTAAAATAAAACGAATTTAAAAAATCATATGAATGTGAATGACGATTCTTACATCTTGATCTCCTCTCCTTATGATCCTTCTTAAGGACTTTGGTTTTTTCCTTTTGGTCAAACCAGAAGGTCTTGGACGTGGGTTAGAGACTTGGAATAGGGATTTTTCATAATATAGGAAATGCAAAAATATTGAGAGGTGTTAGAGGAAGAGGGGGTGAGGGTGGTATTTATAGTGGAGATGAGGGGTTTTCCATTATTTTAATCATTATTTTAATATTTTTGCTCAAGACTATGAATAATATTGATTCATGTTACCCAAAACAGTATTAAGTGTATGTGAGTTCTATCAAATGGCCATTTACATAATCCATTACTCTATCATGATGCATAAATTCATTTATTTAACATTTTTTTTGTAAATTATCGAATTTAACTATTCACTAAATATTCTTGTATTTTAGAAATATCCCAAAAATTCACCTCAATAGTTTTTTGACATGTAGAATTAAAAAATGAACTCAAATTTTCAAAAGTAATTGTCTAAATATGATTAAATTATTTTTTAAATGAAATACAATTTTTTAAAAAAAATAACAATTTTAAAACTATAACTGATTTTATATCACCTTGAAAAAATAATCAAGATCTCATTAAATTATAAACTTAAGAAAATAAACTAATAATATCAATTAATATTCTTAAGGGTCATATTACAACCCATATTACTATTAATAAGGTTATGTTACTATTCACTAGAAAACAAAGATGGTTCTATCAAACTCGAAATAACTTACTGATCACAACAGTATATATCCATTTTTTCGTAATTCAAATCAGAAAAACAGAATAATTATGTTGAACAGATAGTTTATAAATATATCTTTAAAAAAAGTTTCATTATGTAGATACCTAGTATTTCATTAATTTTCAATTAATTTTTTAACACTGTGGGGTATTACATTCTCCCCACCTTCTGGAAATTACATCCACAAAATTTTATTTACATATTAAACAAATGAGGGTACCTTTACCTCATAACAATTACAGATTCCCAAGTTTATTCTTTAACCATGTTGTTTCTCCACATAAACATTACCTTGTATATTACCTTATTCTACAATACGTGTTCTCTTCGATGAAAAATATGAATGGGTTTATCTTCATAATAAAGGCTCTCTTCCAAAAAAACTGCTTATAGGCTCAAAACATGAGGTGAATCTGGAAAATACTTTCTCAACATCCAAAACATGAAAAAAATTATGTACCAGAGATAAACAAGGAGGAAAAGATACTCCATGGGTGACTAGTCTAATTTTCTAAAGTATTTATTAAGGTCAAATGAACCATGGACTTAGCTTTACATTATTAAAAAAATGAATAACACTTGTCCCTGGTGACATTCTAAGAAAAACAAGAACACCTACTTAGAATGAAATGTATTTAATCCAATTATCATTATAACATCTGTGCCCTCTCTGGGATTTCATTATCTATTTCTAGATCATCTTTACCTTCTCATCCACTTCCTCTACTAATTTTGTTCTCATAAACATCCTTTCCCTAACATCATCCCAAAATTATAGAGTTTGACACTACTTTCCATATAATTCCTCAAAGGGTTCCATCTGTATACTGGAATGAAAATATTTATTATAAGAAAACCCAAATAAATAAATATGATGATCCCATCTTACCTGGTAATCCATTAAAGAAAATCAAAGCATATCCTTCAAAGTCTGAATCATCTGTTCTGACTTCCCATCTGACTGAGTATAAATGTTGTGCGGAAATTTAATTCTCTTCCCAAAAACTTCTAAAGTATTTTCCAAAATATAGTTGTAAACCTAGGATCATGGTTATATATAATAGAAAGAGGAACACCATGTAACCTGAAAATATCTTTGAGGTAAAATTATGAAATCTCATCCAAATACATAGTATCTCGAATAAGAAGGAAATGATAAGATTTAGTCAATCAATCAGTAATAACGAAAATTGCATTATTACCTTAAGAAGTCTTTGGAAGTCCCACAATGAAGTCCATGAATATATTTTACTATTTCCACTCTGGCACTGGTAAAGTCTTAAGAATCTCCTTTGGTAACTACTACTGTGATTTAACATTTTGATATGTAATATATTTCATGGTAAAATGTGTTGTATCTATTTTTATTCCATCCCACCTGTAATACTCACGAAGGTATCTGTACATCATTGTGCATCCATGATGAACTAAAAATGGCAAAATATGAGCTTCACACAATAATTATGTCTTCAGGTGAGAAGAAAAATTCACAACCAATATCATTCCAAATCATATAACACAATATTTATCAAGGTAAAATTCTAGTAACATACCCATTTTATCAAATTCTACCTTTTTCTATAGCTCCCAGTCTGCCTTCTATTCCTGTTTAATTCTTTCTGACAAAGATGACTACAATGAAACCTGGAAAAAAATAGAGGAATTTTTTACACAAACAACCTCCAAACCAAAATTCATCAAATCATTAATCAATGGATCATGTTCTAATCCTAACATGGTTAATGATGCATGATGTTTTTGGCTCAATGCATCTGACACTTTGTTTTCTTTTCTTAGATGTCAATTGATCATGCAATCATAATCCTTTATTAATTCAATCCATCTTCTCTACCTCATGATTAGTTCCTTCTAATTGAATATATGATTTAGACTATTATGGTTGGTATATATTTCAAATTTGTCTCTGTATAATTGAGTCCTCAAAATTTTCAAAGAAAAAACAACATATTCTAATAGGAAATCATGTTTGGGATAATTTAACTCAGGAGGTTTCAGTTGTCTTGAAGCATAAGTAATTACCTGATCATTCAGCACTAGAAAACAACCATGTCATTTTAATGAAGCACCACTGTAGAAAAAATCCTTTCTATTTAGGGAAGGTAGGGTCTGAACTAGATCATTCACTATTCTTTCATTCAATTCCTAAAACAAACATCACATTCTTCTTTCCAAATAAATTTAACTCCATTCGAGTTAACATACTCAGCTGTCTAGATAACTATGGAAATCATTCAACAATCCTCCATTAATAACCTACTAGTCCAAGAAAAATATAAATCTCTATAACATTTATAGTTATTGGACATTTATAAACAAAGTTTTTTAGCAGGATCAAGAATTATGAATTCTTTAGAAATAATGTAACCAATGAAAGATTTTTTTTGTAACCAAAATTCACAATTTCTGAATTTTCCATACTATTTCTTTTCATTTAATATTTCCAAAAAAAAACCCTTAGATATTTTGCATGATCATATTTACTTTTATAATATACATGAAGGTCATCAATAAACAAAACCACAAACTTATCCAAAAAATCATGAAAAATTATATTCATAATATCCATTAATACAGTAGGTGCATTATTTAACCCTAATGACATGATAAAAAATTAATAATGGCCATATCTAGTTCAAAATGAAGTCTTTAGGAATTATACTTCTTTTACTTTCAACTGATGGTACCCTGACCTAAGTTCATCCTTTGAAAAATACTATGCTCCTCGGTGCTGATCAAATAAATCATCAATATGCGGAAATTGATATTTTTTTTAACAGTGATGTTATTCAAGGATCTATAATCAATATAAAGTCTCATTGATCCATCTTTATTTTTTATAAACAAAACTGCAGTCCCCATAGTGATGTGCTATGATGAATGAATATTTTATAAATCTACACCTGTAAAGGATTTTTCAATTCAATACAATCTATTTGATCTATTCGATAAGGGGGTTTGGAAATTGTATTAGTAGCATGAAATAAGTCAATTGGGAATTAAATTTTGCGATAAGGTATAACACTAGGTAACTCATCTGAAAAAACATCAAAATATTCATTTACCACTAGCACATAATTAATCTAAACTGTTCCCTTATTTTCAACAATATGAGGAAGATAACTCTCATTTTAATCTTTCAAAAGTTTTTAGCTTCCTAATATGTTATTAATTTTATGGGTTTATTCTTGTATACAAAATGAAAGTTTGTCTACAAAACAAATTCTTAAGATCTACAATCAATTATAAGAAGATAAATAGTTACCAACCATACCTAGAATGAAATCAAAAAATTAAAAAAGAAAAACACTAGGGGAAATGCAGGTTTTTCCAATGATTTGTACCAATGTTTTGAATTTTTTTTTGGTATACTATAAAAAGAACAACCATTCCAATGGTTTGAGGAAACCATTAGCACTCTGTATTTAGAATGAAGATTTTCCAACGGTTTACTGAAATTGTTGGGAAATCATTAATTTTTTTTATGTATACCAATGGTTTTTTAAAACTATTGTTAAAAAATATATTTCTCAACTATTTTTAAAAACCGCTGGGAAAGGTTTCACCCAAATACACATCAGCCCAGCTCCCCCATCCACGTGATTGCATGACCTAATCTGAGGCCCTCCCGAAGCTCTCTATTTACCCTAGGTTGCGACACTCCTTCCACCTGCTAGATTCATATTCAATCAAACAATATTTTATTTCAATACATCAAATTATTAATTTCTACCTTATTTTTAATGTTATGTATCTATTTATTTTTTGTTTTCTTTTTTTGATTTGGCCTAAACCCAAATTCGGTGCGGTCTGTGGCATGGTATACCAAACACTTTGATTTGTTTTTGGTTTTTTTCTACCCATAATGTGTCATGATTGTTTGAATCAATTTTATTTCAAGTCTTCATAGCCAATCCTTCTGTGTAGAGTTCATGATCCATATGAAATAATGTGTGATAGTGAGATGTATCACCACTCAAAGATGGTAAAGGGTAATGGATATAAGGATGGTGCATGTGAAGGGATTGGGGACGGTTGGGGTAGTGGTGTAGGTAGAATTCCATTTTTTAGTGGGGTGATATTGTAGTTTCTATAGATTTTGGTTTAGTTTAAAATTGGATTTGGAATTTGTATTTATAGTTTATGTTCAAGGAATAATGGGAAGGGTAGCGATATTGAGGATGAATAGGCTATTGGTTGGGTGATGGATTGGTATTGTGATATTGTATGGATTGGGTACAGGAAATTTTCAAGGTATTATATGGTTATTTCCTCCCCTGAACACCCCACCCCCATGGGAAGCCCCCACCCCTAGACACCCCCACCTCCTCGGACAGCCCCCCCGGACACCCCTCATGCCCCACAGACATCCCCCCTCCCCTCCAACCCCTGGACACCCCCACCCATGGACACCCCCACCTCTGGATATCCCCCACCCCTGGACACCCCACTACAATGGAAACCCATCAACCCCCATAGACATCCCCCACCCCCTCAACACCCCACCCCTAGAAACCCTCCACCCCCGTGGAAAACCCCCCGGGCTCCACCCCACCTCCTGGACACCACCCCACCTCCAAAGTGATCGGCCCAGTTTTAAATTGGAATTTACCATTTTGGTGATTTCCCCTTTCCCTAATGACATTTCCTAAGTGACCCATAGAGTCTTATAAATTGAATTTTTCATGTTTTGATAAATTTAACGGGTGGTTTTGAATGAAATAGCTAATGCATGATAGTTTTCCTTTCTTAATTAATAAATTGGTTTTAAATAAAATAACACTAAGAGGGGATAGATGGGGGTAGGGGGATATCCATGTGGGGGTGGGGTTGTCTAGGGGGTAGGGAGGCTGTAGGGGGGGAAGGGGACTGCAGGGGTGTGGGAGAGGGGGGTGTGTGCTGTCCAAGGAGGGGTGTGGGATTTCATGGGCAATTAGGGTGGGATGTACAGGTGGGGATGGGGTGTGGGATGTACAAGGGATGAGGGATGGTTGTACAGGTGGGGGAGGGGGGGATGTACAGGTAGGGGGTGGGCTGTCTAGGTGGAGTGGGGGGGGGGGGGGGTATCGACGTGGGGGGTGGTGGGCTGTCTAGGTGGGTGGGTGGGTGGGGGGGGGGCTATCCAGGGAGGATGTCCAGGTGGGGGGTGGGTTGTCCAGGTGTGTGTGTGGGGGGGGATATCTAGGTGGGGGGGGGGGTATCCAGGGGGTGCAGGGGTTAGGGGTGTTACAGGGGTGTGAGGGAGGTGGTGTGGGCCTATCCTGGGAGGGGGTGGGCTGTTGGGGGGGGGGGGGGTGGGATGTCTAGGTGGGGGAGGGTGTGTGGGATTTTTAGGGGGTTAGCTATCCATGGGGGTGGGGGTGGGTTGTCCAGGGAGGAGTGGGATGAGTGCTGTCTAGGTGCGGTGGGGGTGGGATGTCTAGGTGGGGGTGGGGGGGGGGGGTGCTGTCCGAAGGGGGGGATGTCCACTCCGATACTCCAAAAAAATATGAATCACATATAAATAAGGTATAGTTTCTTTCACACATTAATACATTTCATGATGTTCCATACCAACACTCACACATACCCTTCAAAGAGGAAGTGATCTCTACGAATAAATATCACTCAGGTTCTTATCCACTATCCATACTAGTGTGATACAAATTTAACATTCTTACAACTCCATATCACCTAATGATATAACAAGGATCATAATCCCATGAGTGGTGTCCCATCGAAACATGACTCATATGCCTAAAAAAAATACATAGGATCATATTTGACACACACAAATTTTTTTGTAAACATAGATAATACTATATTTAAACCTTGTATCAGAACCTAGAGTTAGCTCTTAGATAGACTCTCAATGGATTAATAAGCCACATAACTAGATAAAAATTTGGAGATGTGTTTACAATTAGGTGTGTTTTTTTAGAATTCATGTATGATATGTAGAGTGGAAGATAAAATCCGATCCACGTATGATATTTGGAGGTGTGTCTACAATTAGGTGTGTTGTGATTTATATATATAATATTCATGGTTTACACCCACAGTGTTCTCTGTCATCTATAATAGGCTTGAAGTCATGATAAAATTAGATAAAT